>JBBEEQ010000018.1:9728571-11031556 GCA_037950945.1 Hypolimnas misippus
AATATGTACTATCTATCTATTTACAGACATATCTACTAGTCTAGTGTACAGAAATTTAACTCGAATTTTACTAGCGGGAATGGCGAGTTAATATTGAATAAACAATTAAGAATCAGATAATAGCACACTTTAATTATGAATACTGTATTTCAAAGTTAACAGTTGTTCAACATTTTTAAAGTACAGTAATATAAGCACAAACGTTTCAACGCATCCAAATTTAATGGGCATTAATTAATACAATTAGCCCTCGGCAAATTGCACATACGACTTAAATAATGAGCGTAAATTGAGGCAACTTTACACTTCTGATTTATTGTCCTGCACTTGCACGATTTCGTCGAAAGAGAAAACGGACCAGTTCAGACGGATATTACGAGCGGTATATAAAATTGATAATGAATATTTATAAAAACTTAATCACAGTTCACCGTATTTTCCTCCGGGTCAACAGGAGACCATTAATCAGAACATTTTCACTTAATCATGTTATTTTTTAGTAATTGTATTTTTTTTCGACGATTTTTAAAAGTCAACCTTACTTAATTCAAAAACACGATCACGTAAGGTTGATGTTTCATACTTTTTTATAGTATGTATTTCTTCTATAATATATATCTACGAGTACGTAGCCTATTACAGATTTTGTAAACTAACGTTTAATAGAAATCATTAAAACTTAGGTTGGGTTATGTTAGGTTAGATTTTATTAGGTAAGGTTCTATAGGATGCACTTTCAAAAATAAAAACATGGGTTGCGTTTATGCGTTTATTTATTTAATTTATACTTACCTATCTTTAAATTAATAGTCGAGATGTAACCTTGGAGGAAACCCGCGTGTATCGGTAGAAATTCGAATAGATGTTCATGTATTTATCAATAGGCAGGAAGGCAGTATGGCAGATTTAGTTTCATATCTTTCTCTTTAACAGAAGATGAAACCTTTATCTGGAGAATTCCCATTTCTGGAAATGGGCCATATAAGAAGGTAAATACTGTTACTGCAGCACTGTACCTATGTGTGTTTAATGGTAATGTATTGTAATCACAGTAAGTATTTACTCTTGTACACAAATCGTAGTTAGGTTAGCATAAGATAGTTCTGGAATAAGGTCAAACTTAACACGGAATTCGAATTCAAAATATTATTTATTAGTATATTTTTTTTACTTATTTAGATACAGAACGACAATATTAGAGTTGTTATTATTAGGTTCAAATGTATTCAGGAACAAAATTACTATATATATAAAAATTCTTTGATCTGACTAACTGACGGATCAACGCCCAGCCTAAACACCTGATCGTAACGACGTGAAAGGAAAAGGTATGCCTTATATGTTAAAGGCATCCGATAAATAATTTTCGAAAATTACAGCCAAAAAGGGTGAACAGATGTTAAAACGTTTGCATGCAAAATTTTATTCCGTGGTCATATTTACTTTAAATTATATTTATTTATACGGTTCACTAGCATAAATAATGATAAATATGAATATATACAAAAAATAGAAAAAAAAAGAAAAAGCCACATTAAAATTAAAAATAATTAAGCCTAAATAGCTATCGATGTCACAGTGAGGCAAGCCTCTTAAAGCACTTCCGGCATTATCTCTTTGAATTACCAGATTGTTATGCTGGTTAAGGTGCCAGTCCTTCAGTCATCTGTAGATTCGACGACGCGGGAAGACACTTTGTAAAATTTATTTGCTTCCATGATGCAGCCAAATATATAAAGCGATCTCTGCAACTTCCACGGAACAAGCGTCATTCCTTCAGGTCTCTTGCCATCACTGCGTACTAGTCCGTTTGGTTCTAGTACTGATGGAATTTTAGCGGTGATAAGAGACTAACAAATCGCACTGTTCAAGGAAGCGTGGTGGAAGAAATGGCCAGCGCTGTGTACACGATAAGCCAGCCATGGTGTCCATATTATTCTTGACATCGATGTGGCTGATATGTATTTTAGCATGCATAAATTCATTTAGCATTTTTTACATAAAGATAAAATAATTAATTAAAATTGGGTACACCCACTTCTGGATGCTAACAATGAAAAGTAAAATACAAAATTTACCAATATCATTTCCTATTGAAGTGCAATGCGGGGGTGGAGTTTGTATAAAGGAATAGTGTTTCATTAACCGATTAACCTTAAACTTAGCATACCTAAATATTCTGTAGGGGGATAACTTAATACCTTTATCACAGAATTTAAAAATCATCCCTTATTGAGGCGCTAGAGGGTGGTAATGTTCCGAAGGAAACAAATTGACTGGTGCTGGATATGTTTTTTAATAGCTCAAGCAAAAAAAATTGTCTTTATTTTACCTCATACGAAAGTCATTCCTTATGGGAATGCAAAGCGATAGTAATGTCATCCATGCATAACGAATGAACCGATTTGTTGCGTTTTTTTATTTGAATGAAGATTTAATCAAGATGGTATAATTTCTGAAGATCTATTCAGACGTTTGAAAGTTATCAGCTCTTTCGTAGTTGTTGAAAGGGTTTGAGCAACTTCTACTGGTATGATCAACTTGAAATTTACTATACTGTGACTTCAATGATACTAAAATTACATAGTTGCGTAACCTTGATCTACAGCTGCAGCGTCCTCTAGAACCAGAAGGAAAACAACTCTTCACCAACTTACAGCAGAAGCACGATACTTCAACGAATAGATTATCAGAGATTTCTTCAAATTTTCAATTTTGTATTATAAATAACTGTATTATATATGCCAAGCCGGTTGCCTGGAAGAGATCGCTGTTCTTTTAGCGATAAGGCCGCCGATTGTATACTGTATATTCTGTCTCTGAGTTATTCTTTTGTAATTTTTGGTGTACAATAAAGTATATTTAATTCATTCATTCATTCATTACATTATATACTTATTGTAAAATATAAGAAGGAATTCTATACTTTTCAGTTACGTTGTTCTCATGCTAATACCGAGACAATTCACTTGGGTAATCAAAATTTGTTTATAACTCAAATGACTAATCCACCTAGATTTATTGCTTTATTTTTTGCTGGGTAGGTAAATGACTGTTTACTTATTTACCTATGTTCATCAGAATATACTAGATTTATCTTCAATGACATTTCAATGTTGTCTAGTTAGTAACGATTTATCTACGTCATTAATCACCTGCCCGATTTAAGTTACTTCTGGTGTTACGCCTCGTCGGTGCGACGAGTGCACCTACCGACATTGCTCTTAGGCAAGAATTACACTTATAAGTTTTGCTGTGTGACTTTCATAAAGATTTACATACGTCGTTTGTCATTACCTTATACTTCAAAGAATTTACTGTCAGTTTCTTTATTTTTCATAGCAACAGCTCTCGTACAGTTAACTAGGTAGCTGTTTCAGAGTTGTTTTATATCAATAACGAGAATGAAACTAATAAATGTAATTCTCGCCTTAGACAAGTTGTTAGATTACTATGTCTGGTAATTTCGCCTACGCAAAGATTAACGTACAAATGATAATCATATAACATATTTTTAAATATTCGATAATATTAATGATGTGAATATTTTTATCCCTCTTTAGGAAACTTGTATTTTTGCAAAATGTTTGTTTTCTGTAAGCAACATATTCATCAGTACAACTTCTTTTACAAATTGCTATGTATCAAATAATTTATTTCGTTTGGCATGCTTATCTATCTTCTATCTGCTCATATATAATTACTTTTTCTGTCTGACTTACCGACTGATTCAACCCTAAGAAGGTTAAAGAGGTGAGGGGTAAAAACGTTTGTATAGAAAGTCTTATTTCGTTGTCGTATTAACTTAATGCTTAAAACATATATTTCTGAATGACAGTAAAACAATCTGGAATAAAAAAATACATCAATGTACTTTTGGGCGATTATCCTTAACCTTAGTATAAATATTGTAAAGGTTTAATAACTAAATATATGGCTAATAAAGTCTGGAACGAAAAAAAAATAACTAGTATCTGAAATATTATCTGAAATTTTAATAGCGTATTTCTGTAACGACATAAGGTTGAATCAGAAAAGAGTTTTTCAATATTTCATCCCGAAACGTATATGAAGTGGTATGAACGTTTACATGCAAAATGTTATTCTGTCGCCTTACTTCAAACTTAATACATATACTTCATATTAAAACATAAAACACAAAAAGTATCAATATTGACCCCTACAGAGGTGTAATGGGTTAGTTTAGTTTATAGAGAAAAATGATTTCTTGAAGGAGGAAGAAAATAATAATTCACTATAAATGACTTATAGTACTAATAATGAGTTTTACAAAAATCATGAAATATATCATAAGTAAGAAAAAGCATTATGAAATTTTGCATACACGTTGTCAGAAGTACAGAAAAGAACATACATTCTACTTTTCATGTAGAAAAGTGTATTGTTCTAGAAGTAGAAGAATTAGTTTTAGACAGTCAACCTGTATTCACTATAAATTAAACATTTAGTAGTTAAGTGCCATGAAGGATGGTAATTGACCAGTTTTCTGGATAGCTTTCCTCAAATTCCAAAATATACGCGGGCGAAGCCGCGAGAATCTGCTAGTATAAAATTAAAAGACTCTTTATATTATTCAATTTATCGTTAAGAAATTCTTTTAATTAATTAAATAAAAAACTTCCCCTTACATTCGGAATAGATAAATAAACATGAAATAATAAAACTACGACCACAGGCAAGATGTAATTTATTGTCGGTGTATGATAGCTTAAACGATTTAAAAATAGCAGAATTAGTGAATCGTTTTATAAGGAATTGTACTATAAAATTCAAATGTGTGCATCTACGGTTAGAGGACGTTGGTGATAATGTGTGTTTTGCAAATACTCGTTAATTCAAGGCCTGCAACATCTCATTTGTACCGAAAGTAGAAACTTACGTGGCGATATACCCGTTTGAATATTAGATTCTGTAATTGATGCAAATATTTATATCGGAATAATACTTTGTCGCATGAAAATATATAAGTTATCAATGACATTGGCTATTTTATATGCAAAATGAAAATTGTTGAAATTGTCGATTTCGCGAGTGTTGAATGCAAACGTTAGTACGAAGGTATACATACCTATAAAATAAAAGGCATACAAAATGATTTTATTAGTACTGATGCTAATGATTTATGATATTTTTTTAGTAATAACCTACGTGCTAGGAGTTTCAACACTTTTATGTATTTTTTATTATTATATCTTTTTACTCGTTCGCGAAATAAGGCTTATGTTTTTCGAATGTATGTGTCTATGATTGTGTTTGATCTACAACTCTTTGACACGCTCTATTTGCTGAATTTTAATATAGTTAAATTTGTTTTTGTTGTTACAGTGATGATATTGTTATAAATAAATATGGAATATACATGTTTAATACAAAAGATCTATATGTATGTATATTTGCTTAAAATTGTGAGTACCTAAATCCAATAAAGGAGCCTACCTAGAGTAGACTCCTTTATTGGATTTAGATACTGATAAAAATCATGTTTTAAAAAAATTATAAAGTTTTAATAAATAATATAATATCGTATCAGTATTTAATTTGGCCTTATTATCAGCGACTATTTTATTCAATACGACCATTTAATAGAGATGATTGAACGTTTAAGCGTACACTGCTGTAATCAGCCATTATTTCATGACAGTTTGTGACTGATCGTCCATATGCTGGACTGCTTCCTACATGATCGTCAACACTAAACAATGGCCACCCAGCTATCTATGATCGTCACAAAATGGCGTCTAATTGGATCTGCAAAACATTGTAAGCATTTTAAAGTTGCTCGTCGGCTACGATAAAGTAATCATTCATTCAATCCAAGGCTTAGTGGGATTGTGAAAGTTTTAAATACTATGCATAGTTTATCAATTATCATCGCTGCTACTTGTTTATTATGCGCGTTCGTCAAAACAAATGAAAACTGCGATAATGATTGAAACGGAAATAATTGATTTAATTACTTTTTTTCAAAATACCAGGCAAACGTAAGTTCTGAAGTCATCGTCGTCGCCAGTGCCAGCTTTAAAAGAAACGATGAACGGATATAGGAAGTAAGAGAAGCCATTGATCCATATATTAGACTCGCCGTGTTAGTATCTATATATCGAATCTTGGAAGCTAAATAAAAGTACTCCCTATGGAGTATGGAGTATGTTACATATTGGATGAGTTTCAATGAAAACGCATTTTTATTGTAAACATTATTTGCTTCTTCATCTAAGATCAGGCAAAGGATCTTTTCATAGGTCAGTAGCATAGATACGTAGTTTTGGTTCAATCATGGTAGCCTTTTTTAAATTGTATCATTTCTTGGGTACTGCGCCCAGCGCTAGCGCCCGACAAAAAAACTCCTTAACGTTTAACACCACAGATGCGAAATTTTGTATTCGCATTTATAAATAAATCATAAACGATAACTTGTCTGAAGTGTCACCATCACATGACTGGAGCAATCAGGATTACCCCTCGACGAATGATTCCTAACATTCAAAACCATGGACACGAAATTTTGTATACACATATAATTATATAGCCTATTCTAAATACCACTATGCATTTAAGGTTGGCTCTCGGCCTCTAACAGGTAATAGCAAAAACACGATTTTTTTTCTTTTTTTTTTAATTATAAAAGCCTCTTCTAATGTCTGGCTTAAATTAAGTATCTCTTTGCTAGTGACCAAGCTATGCGACTTTAATTAGGATTAATAGTCGCATTAACTAGTGTATAGTCAATTAACAAGCAATCGCCTGTGCAACAATGACGTAAAAGTTAATAGACTTTGAAACATGTTTTCAAAGTTTTTTTTTTCTTTTTAGAGTTTTTAATTAAATATTCAGCTGACTTCAAAAGGAGGAGATTCTCATTTCGTACAGTATGTTTTTTAAGTCACTTCATGACTCCGTCATTTTTAAACTGATTTTATTTTTTTTATAAATTGTGATTAAACTTTGGTAGGTTATTCTGGAGACGAGCGTTCTGGTCTATAAAATGTATATATTTTAGGTAGCATTGCCACTATACAATAAAGGTTATGTTTTTTTTGCTCTGCATTCCTCATTACATTTTACAATAATTACTTATTTATGATAAACATTATATGACAATATGGTACACGTTATTATTCGTAAATAATAATTTCATGCTTAATCATATTCACATAAGCGAGATTGCATTTATTTATTTACAGTTAAATACTTTATCATTTGTATATTAAATTCCATATATCATTTGAATTATGTACCTACTTAATTATTAAAAGTAAGGTTTCTAAAACTGTAACTGAGGATTTTTATTTATACTACGTAATTCATTGAGAAAGTAGTAGCAGTAAGTAGTGGGGACTACATAGCAAGATAGAGAAATTTGTTAAAAGTAATTATGGTGTGGATTTTTAAATTAAACAAAACTGCAGTCAAAGGTTTGTTGAAACATTTCCTACTGCATTTTAATAATTAAATAAAAATAAATAAGTTACTGCTGAAAATAATAAATCTTGCTCCTTTCATCATTTCCCCTTTTTGCCTCTGGGTGTCTGGGCAAATAACTCTGTACTTATACGTACATTAAATTTTTTCAGTATTTTAAGAAACCTATAAAGTCGTATGCCGATGCCACCCAAATCGCTTATTTTTGATTTTCTTTATATTCCGCTACAATACCTAGGTGTCAGATTTAAGGCGGACTTATATTTGACTAACGTGTCGTGTCGTGGCACGTCAGAACAGAATCGGTAAAGTGACATTGGGAAAATAACATGTGTCTAATTGGCACAACTAAAAGCCACTATCCAAAGAATTGAATTGAATCGTACATTTTGTACAAAAACGTTTACATTGATGTGTTGTGACATGTCATAATAACTTCTAATGTGGCGCATCAGAGCCGATCCTGGTTTGCGTCACATGAGCGGGTTGCGGGGTGTACTGAAATGGCGCCATCACGACACGTCAGATTTAAGTGCGTGTGCGGTAGTGCTGTGTTATGAATCCAAAATCTCCTTCTCTTTCTTCCTTTCAAAGAGTTGATATCATTAAAAATTTGAATATCTTCTTCTAAATCTGAATCATAATCCTGATGGCTCATCAACATTTCAAATGTTTGACCTTAATTAGAACTGCGGCTGTATTGATTCAAAATTTTGTCCTGATGCGTTAGACACGACATAATAATGTAAACGCTATCCATCACGTCACAACACGACACGTGTCGTCACGCCGCCTTTAAACACCACAGACTTATGTATGTTATCGAAAACAAACTGGGTTTTATAATTTATGATTAACAAAAAACTATATACCTACATTAAGAAATACCATCAAATAAATAAACGATTAGAAATAACACATTTCTCGATAAACCAAAGGCGATAGCGTTGTTTATTTATGTTTGCAGTGAATCGTGTATAAAATCATAATGGCGATTAATCTGACACAAACAATATTTTGTTACTGAGCTAAAACTGTTGCGAGATCCGAACGTGGCGTGAAATGGCCAGTTAGTGAGTAATATCATGTTATTTGGAGGCGACGAGGGCGAGGGCGGTCGTGACGCCGGGAGACCGGTGCCGGCGCTCGGTCACGAGTCGCTCTGCTGACCCCACCCGGCTCTGCCTTCCTCTTCACATCTCACAATAAATACTTACTTATGACAAACATTCTATGACATTATGGTACACGTTAGTTCTCGTTTTGAACATAAAACTTACTATCGATTTAAGCTTATTTTATTTTTGCAAGTCGATATTATTTTTCATGTTTTACATGGTCATATTACAACGATATGCATTATTTTGTAGTAATTCAATCTTTAACATAAATAACCAAATAAATAAAAATCAATAATGTTAAGTCTTATATTTTCAATAAGTGCTACAAAGTTGTGTGTTAAACTCATTATTAATTAATTGATTACATAATATCAATTTATAAAATGCTACTTCATGTTACAACCCTAGCTACAGTGTTACAAACAAGTGTTATAAACGATCATATATATTTCGATGTCTTAATATTAAATATTAATGTGTGTGATAAAGTAAATGAAACACGAATGTAATAGACGAAACTCTTCGATGCAAGCTTAACTGGGCGCATTAAAGTAATGCCTGTTGCATACAACTGCAATTTTATTAACATTTTAGTGAAGGCAGTCATGCCGCTGGGAAACTACACAATCGGTAATCAACAAGCACGTAAATTATATTCCTACTAATGCATTAAATTACATACTTCTTACAGCCACTTTTGCCGTGTTTAGAAATAAATTACCACATTTAAATACTGCAAAAAATATTCTAATTAAACATATAAGTAGTTTAATCTTTATTTTTATTAACGAAAAATATAAAAAACTATATTAACTACTATTATTTTATTAACGAAGTCGTGTACGAATGGTAATTATTATTAGTGGTGCGGAGTTAAGTTAAACATGCTCTAAGAATGTTGTGCTAATTAAGTACAAAGTTAAGAGAAATTTCCATTTGAATTGGTACATTACCTGTTTAAGCTGTTAGCAAATACTCACTTGTAGTAGTGGAAGCAAAATTAATTTAATATATAACCACGATAATTCTGGCTCCAGATATAAAGTTTTTTAATTACATGTAGCTAGTGAGTTGATATTAAAAAAAAAAACTTTGTATTAATTTTTCCCCAACACATTGTTTCATAACAATATTTAAAGTAGTTTACAAATTTATTTTTAAATCAGACATTTTATTTTAAATTTAGAAAAATAAAGAAGTAATTATAACTGCGATAAAATTATATTATACGTTATAAACCACCCGCTTTACATACATATAAACAGAAATAATGGACGTTATTTAAGTTATCCTAAATCGTACTTGCTGAAAGAAAAGACAAATATAATAAATTAATAGGTACATCACTATTTACTACAAGTATTAGTGTTCTTAAAATATAATTTTAATAATATATTGATATATACTTTTATATTAAATTTAAAGAAACTATAAGGACCCCTCATAAATATTAAAGAAATTGAAATATAAGAATTTTTGATAAATTTGTTAAACTATATAAAGTTGATTTCTTTTCGAAAGTGTCGAGCAAGGCGAAGGCAAAATTAAAAACATTTTAAAAACCAAACAGAAATAGTACACAATATTAATATTTTGTTCTATCTACAAATTTTGAACAAACATGTTGTACCCAAATACCTATACGAGCATGCTACTTGAATAGACGTTTGCGACAAAACAAGAAATCATTACGTTCCCGCTGCATAGTCTGTAAATTAAACACATTCTACACTAATAAAATAACCGTGAGAGACTATGGCGCTGCTGCGCCCTGACTGCCATGTTTTGCATACATTTGGTTACATTATCAAAGGAATTTTGCCGACATGTGAAATTTTAACGCATTATCTTCTCAGAAAAGGTGTTATTAAAACTCATTTCATAAAACATATGACAATTACCTGGTTTTGAATTATGTAGTCAAAATTTAGACTGTTTTTAAGGAAGCTCGACGAATAATTTGATATCTGGCTATTTGATATTCATAATCACTTCAATAAAGCAATATGTTAAAATATAATATAATGTTGTTGGCTTTTTCAATTTTTATTTCATATTATATCATATATCATTAATACACATGACAATTTAGTTCATTAAAGAAGCAGATGGTCACGATATTATAGTGGGCCAAGCAGAGCACTATTTTATGTGGACCGGTTGTGCGCACGCCGCCTACGGTTTATTCTATGATTTTATCAAAAACTTATCACTTAGATCCTGTTTTAGTGTTGAAGTTTTCTGCGGGGTTCTAAGGGCATGGGAACCGAGCAATAAACAACTTCATCAATTTATTATGTGCACTAAGAAATTCAATAATATATCATTTATTGTACTAAAATATAATATTGTTTGATTTATAAAACGCAGGATCACTTTAATAAATGTTTTGCAACTAAATAATAGTGATAGATAAAACTGTATGCAACGTTTTAAATTCAAACTCGAGGTCGTCTTCTTTCCTAAATGATTGCACTCGTAGGTAGATATGCTAATGACCAAATGAAGCTCAATAAATAAGACGTTACTGTATAATTTCCAAAATAAAATTGCATGTCATTCGAGGGCGTGGCGGAGTCGAAATTATAATTCATGATTTATATTACGGTGTAATAAAACACAGTTTTTACATTTTCCACTTCGAAAATCGGTGCAAGTTGAGCAATGGCCATGAATTTAATCTGAATCGTGCGGTCGGTGGGTGAGATGAGTGATACGGTGCTCGCAACTCTTGAAATTGTTTCAAGGGGCGTGCGTGTTATTTGGGTGCTCGATAATGCATTTTTGCAAGCGGAGCGGGCGCGCGGCTGTTACGCAAGGATGCCCGACGAACTGGTCCGACCGGCTCCAGATCTGGGCCAGAGCCATCTCTCCGAGATATTACCGCTAATAGATATTGAACACCCAGCCGTTAGCCGTATTGCTCCCGCGCTCACTCGATCCCTTCAATTTTCTTTTATAATGTGGATTGTAGTGATTACGCTTTAATAGAAAGACTTATTTGTAATTCGATTTAAAATTGTATCAAATACAACGTTATCGACAACTCGTTGGTGCAGTTTTATCAATGTAGCTCACAGACATTTAAATATTTTAAGAATATTATCATAATCATTATATCTTATTTAAAATTTAATGATGTCTAGATATGTAACCTTCACCGGCGTATTTGATGATCGTAAAGAGCTACCGACATGTGTTCTGAAGTATCAAGACAAATGGCACTATTTTATTTTCATGGTCTACTCGTGACTGTCATTTGTAATATGGTAGGTATGCGATACTTATTTACATGTCACTTTTGCCTATGGCATTAATATCTTTTAGATACGATATATGTACAAAAGACAAAGATAATCATCGAGTAAATAGGTATACCCAATCGTTTATATTTTAGTCATCATAGATTGCAGTCAATATAAAAATCTCTTATAATGTAGTCACCATAGAGTCGGCCAAAACGGCGAAAAGTATAATATTTATACAGACATACTCGCTGTACAAAAATAATTTTTAAAATACAGTATGTGATAAATAATAAACTTATCTTAGAGTCGTGGTACTTCAAACAACAATCAACATATAGGACACTCGGTCTGATCTAAATGTACACTCTGTTTAAACTTTCTAATAAATTGTATCAATAAGAAGAATAATTTTATTCGTATTACACAATTCTTTCACGAGTTCTGACATTTCATTAAAATTATATCGAAATCGTGAAATGGAGCCTGCATCCGATTGATTGAAGCCGTCGGTGATCGCCTGCGCGTGCGTCGGTTACCGCCTGCCCGATATTGATTTGTATAATATTACGAAATGTTATTACTAAAATGTAACTACATGATATGAATGAAAAACAAAAATCAAACATTAAATTAATTAGATAATACAAAAATGTGTGTTTTTTATATAATTACACAACACTTTATCAATATTAAAATATAATTCTGATTAAAAAAACGCATTAAATAGCTATATAATCACGCTACGAAATACGACTCATATAAACGGGACAATAACCAGAAACGTTATGGCACGACTACGTACAAATATAAAGCGGGTATAATCACGAGCCACATGTAGTAACTACTTAGGTAAATAACTTTGATCAAATCTTATTTGTTTTAAAATATTGAATGCATAACATTGTAAGGTCTCATCTCAACTGGTTGCTAGGTCATAACGACCAAAATAATACTTTTACATACATACGATGCGACGTAGCATCGAAGGAAGTCACAACGTCGTGAAAATCTACAACGTGCATCGTAAAAAATCACGACGAGCCGTCCCACCTTGGTGCGATAACTGATTTTATTTTAATACTCGCTATTACTTGCGTTTTCACTCACGTTTATGGTTACTGCTTCGCTCTTATGATTCGTAGCGTGACGTTTCACGTCTTCCTCAATAAATAAACTATCTAACTCAAAAATAATTTTTCAATTCAAAAGCTTAATAATATTAGTATAGATAAATTTTCATCTAGACTAATATTAGTAAGAGGTTAACTTTGAAAGTAATGATCTAATTTGAAAAAATATTTTTATGTCAGATAACTCGTTTACTGAAGAAAATTATACGCTGAAATAAAACTATTTTAAACGGATTTAAATCGCGTATATTAATTATTTTTATCATCCCGACGTTTCGAGCACTTTGCAGCGTTCGTGGTCACCCAAATTCGTGCAAAGTGCTCGAAACGTCGGGATGATAAAAATAATTAATATACGCGATTTAAATCCGTTTAAAATAGTTTTATTTCAATGAATAATAATCGCGAAAATCTAAGACAACGATAAAATTATACGCTATATTACATCACTCTACCATTCACAGCAGCGCAGTAGTAACCATAAATGCAAGTGAATTCGCGAGAAATAGCTAAAATAATTTATAATAAAAAAAATTGCGATGCGACGTTGTATAGTGGTTTTTAAAGATGCAAGATGATTGGTTAGGTAGATTTTTATGATCCGACGTCATAATGTGGGTATGTCCTTTGGTCGAAATATCCCTAATTATAGTCTATATTCATAGGAAATGACAGACATCAAGGATTCTGTACACTATGGACAAACACATAAAAATAAAAATAAATATATTGGTCAGAAAAAGTGAAAAAAAAATTAAATGCACATACTAACAAAGGTGCTTTTTCATACAAGGACTATCTATAGCACTGTAAAGTATTTTAAAACATTTTCAAAGAAACCTGTACTAATTTATAGAAATGTTGCTTATGTAATGGTATTATATAACTAAATCCATCTTTTATTTGTAACGAAATTAACATAATCTTATATCTATAAGATAATAATAGTAATGTAAAAAATATCACATATATATATTACACTTATCACATATATAGTAAAATTTATGGATTTCATTCATTTGTAAAGGCAATATAAATATCAAATAATATACTAATTTTTAGGTTACATGATCGAAGCCGCGGCTTAAAGCTTCAATGTTATATGTATAATACGAATACTAATTGTAATATTTATGGTAAAACAAATAAAAACAATATTTTTTTACTCATATTTCAATTTATAACCAAGTCACAGTAATGGTTAAACTAAAGGTTAAAGGCTTAAATAATGAAAGACGTAAGAAAGTTTATATTGCACGATAAAACAAGACATAATATCTCATGTGACGTATATACATACCCGTATGTGTACACTTCCCTTCATTCCCGATAAATCTAATTTATTGGGAGCTCGTGCAATCATGCGCGTGTACCCAGTAAACACAGAGTTTATCTCGGTAAATAACTAGACAGGGGAAGATTCATTAGGCGTCGATCCGTGTCGAGCCGCGCTGTAATCGAAGCAATTGTTCTCCGACGGAAATTCAATTATAAGCAATGGGTCCGCGGTAAAATAGAAAATACATGATGATGAGACAATGTTTCTTTGTATAATAGCAGTATTTTACTGTTTGTTATAAATGTCGTTTAAGTTAGCTGACTAACCAATTACAATAAATGATTGGTAATTGAAGAAGCATTGATTGTCAAAGCAATAAATTGTTGACATCGCCGTTCGGTCCGCAGTGCGGTGCGATATTGCAGCGTCGTGCTCCGCGCTCGTTGTAATTTTGAAACAAACGGGCCGAGGGTTGTTTGCTCTCACGTTTCCAATGAATTGTAAATTTATTGTGTTTTAAAATTACCTAATTGCGGATTTATTTAGAACAAATATATATTTGTAATAATCAAGGCACGTACAATTTCTCTTCAGGACTCAAACGATTCTCTCATTTTATGTAAATTTATCCCATATTAAAATAAGGAGGGACAGTATTGACGTATCTGTATTATCATACCATATGAATTTATTGCCTAGGTTAACAGCGATGCTAAAGCGAAGAAAATTTATACAATAGCATTAAATTGAATTATACGAGAGCAACCTCTTAAGGGTCCATAATAGCTCACAATTATGCTATTCCGACCAACCTCTAAACTCTTCAATAAAATTCCTCACGTGGAATACATAAGTGCTCGACAAGACCCAGGCACATTGTAAGCCGCTGGGAATATGGAAAACATGATCCTAACTGTAAATTTATTTGTAACGTATTGCGCTAAATGGTGTGCCTTATAAATTTTGCAATTGTCTGTTGTCATTAAATATTCCATAGTATAAATCAAAGCGTTATCAGGAGTCGTCGCACTGTTACATCGCGGAGGCTTAGAGAAATAATTTAGAGATATCGATAGTCCGGATTACGAACAACGACAAAACAGAAACGACATCTACGCCTAAGAAATATTTATCTTCCCATAAGAAAGCTATAAAGGGGTTTAAATTGTATCTCTATCTTCAGCAGACCAACCGTTGCTAGACCATGTTAGCAGGAGCTAATTTGCATTAGAATTATAGAGAACGGCCTTACGACACTATAATAAATTTAATATTTATTCCGTGTTTTTCTATTAGTTTTTAATGTATATATTTAGTAAGATGTAAATACAATTTATTCATATACAGACCTAAAACTTAGAAATAGTTTTTGCGCTTCTTTTTTATGTGCCCATTTTAAATAAAATGATTTTAAGTAAAGGTTGGTCAGCAGTTATACGTAACAGAATTTATGGCAAAGTGTATTTAATGGAGACTCTGTTGAAGATAATATTAAACCATAGATCAAATTTATTTATTAGATATGAATTACGTGTAGTCCTATTAATAATTTTGAACTCAAGATATAAATTATGTGTATAATTAAGAGCGTGATTAACGTAGATATGGTTAGGTTGGCAAATATATACTCATTTAACATTTACAAAAACATAATGCTTTTATTTTTGTGACACTTCAAAATATAAATATTTTATGTGAATTATTAATAAGTACATAGATAATATTTAAGTACATAAAAAGCTATTTTCTGTTAGCGCGCTGCGGCTTTTCTATTGAATATTAATGAATTTATTTATTAAAGTTACCTTTTATTTTACGACTGACAACATATTGTACTAAGTTTTTTGTTCATTTTGTACAAGAAAATCATCCTCTGTGTCTACATAAGAGCTTTGATTGCGACTGTAATACTCGGTTTTGTAAATACGAATATAAAACTAAAGATTTCTTACCTGCTTCATTTGTTGCCTAATTCATATCAACAATAGAACAATAGCCGTGCTATCAAACCTTCAATTAATGAGGATAGATGTCATTAAAAATCAAATTTCAAATAATTATATTTAATGCTGGCGATTGAAAAAAATGACAAAACATTGAAGTTCGTCAAAAATGTTTTGACACTTGTATACTAGTCTATGCTTGTGATTTTCTTCACGTTATTTCGGTTTGTTTTCATTTAATATTATATGTACATCTTCGACTTCCGTTACGATAGCGAGTGAGGGTTGTAGGTATGCGATTTTATAGCCTAATAATTACACAATTAGGTAAATTAAGCGCATAGGATTCATCAAAATAAATATGATAGTTTTAATTCTTTTTTTGGTTTAATGGCTTAAGCGCGTTGTTTGAACTATTCGATTATGAACCTTAATATTAGTGTAGATGGATGGTAGGTAGGTACATACATTTTTATCAATATTATTGTCAGTTATTTTTACGACAATAGTTCTCAATTAATATTCTATTTCCTTTCCTAAAGGGTTATTAATGTTATATTTATTGAAACTACTAATAATAAAATATTGAATTACTTAATTAAAGTGCCCATCAAAATAATTTTAACTGTTTTATTGATTAAAATTTTAATGAATAATCGATAATAACATTAAAATTTAAGTATATCGTACATTTATGTGATATATATTTATTAGATAGAATAAATATATGTATGCCTATTCATTATTATAATATATTGAAACGGAAATATATAATATATGTACCTACCTTTTATTTATATTTGATATTCATTTTTAGATAAAATGTACATTTGTGTACTTATAATGTTTATATGTACATTGTACGTAATATATCAAGTAATAAGTATCCCGAAACACATGTAATGTTCCACATGTTGAAACCGCAAGCACTAGGTCCAATATAAGGTTTGTCACGACCAGGAATCAAAACCGTGACCGTGATATAAAAGATAGTTACACAAGTTACTGTTAGAAATGAATTAGTATACGAATAAAAACATGATGTATAGTATAGGAATTAAAAAAATGTATGGCACATTAGTAGATCTTTTTAAAACGTTATAAAATTGTAATTTTTCGTTTTGTTTAAACATTTCGGAAAAAATACTGAAGCGATATCGACAAATCTTTTTATTTCATTGAAATGATTCTAATTTAGTTTCAGAGATGTTATATTTTATCTAGCTACAAGAGCGGCAGCCGGAGATATACCAATACCGACAAATAAAAAAAATTCGCGGGTAAAGCGGTAGGCTAAAGCTAATTTATATTATAATAAAAATGTCTTTAGCCTCTACGTCATGTTAACCATCTTACTGACATTTTGTCTCCGCGACATCCTCGCATCGAGTCGTAATTTACGAGGCGTATCACGGAGGACTAACGTATGATATTCTATTGCCATCAGGACGCTATTAGCATATACCTAAACCGTGAGATTCCGTTCGAGATTTGGGTGCCATTTTACTTGATAATAATTACGATGTGCGAATATTGCGGTTCTTTAGATTATGCTTTGACAAATCACGACTTTGCAATTCCAATGCAGCAGATTTAATGTATGGGCGGCAGTTTGCATTCTAACCGCGACCCGGGGCCACCTCTTTCCTAATGCACGCTTATTTGAGCTTTTTAACCTTTCATCTATTGCTGAGTTTGGAGCATTAAACAATAAACATAAAACCGATACTTATTGTGCCGATCGCGTCTAATTACAAGCACTTGTCTGCCTCTGTGTATATTGCGCGTCTGGGCTGTGTGCTGATTTATTGAAACTATGCTGTTATTAAATCTTATTTAACTGACAGTTTAATTAAATCGTTGTAATCATGTGAAACACAATTAAAATTATGTATTAGTGTGTTGTTATTTATTTTAGTTAATAAAGTTATAAATCAGAAGTATTTTTGTAAATATTAATTAAAATTTATTACAATAATGCAATGAGTGTTTAATGCAATTATAAAAATATATTATTATATACGAAATTGTTGTTCATATTTTGGTTATATAGCAGAAATGACGGTAGCCTCGATTATATATATCCTTAAGTATCTATTTGAACAAATAATACAAATTTAAACAAAACTTAGATTTAATAAAGCGTCATGTATTAAATATAAATACTTGTTTCAAATAAGTAGGTTCTTATTTTCAATAGACATTATATTTACATTATTTTTGTTAAGTGGTATAATGGGACAAGCACCGAAAATTAAAGACTAAACGTGTCTAGAACGTATAGATTGCTAGCAAAATAATAAGCACTTAAAATAATTGCAACGATAAATTTTCCCAGTTATAAATTATATTGATCTGCCAAAACAACAAGCATGTACTGGGGACTATTATTATTAATCTGAGGCCATATTCTAAAAGCATTTATATTTAACGAACTCCATCTTATTTCACGCACGACACTAACCAACCTAATTAAAAGATCTCTCATAGTTATTTCATGCAAGAGCTGAGAACGGCATCGTGTTACTATTAATTCGCTAATTCGTGACTACATACGATGAGGGTAGTATGACTAATAAAGTATGAAGGTGCCTTAATATTTTGTAAGACTGTTGCCCGAATGAGGCCAGCCTCGGGCGTTATTATATTCTGGGGAGCAGCGAGGGTTACGTAACTTCGGCTGTGCTGGTGGTTAAGGGTGGGAGTAGGCGGCGCAGTGAAAGGGCTGGGCGGGGCGGCGTGTTTCGCGCCGCCCACCACATTTCACCACCGCTTCGCGACGCTCCTCGTGCGTCCTACTTCCATCGGCAGGTTCGCTCTTGGTGTTCTATTGTGTGCCAACATCCTCGAACAATGGTCTTGTGAAACAAATAGATAAGATTTACGTTCTATGTACATTAATAGTATAAGTGAACTATAAAATCTATGTATTCGTATTTTAAATGTGCTATTAAAGTGTAATTAAATTTTATTACAACCGTTCTATGAAGTTAATAATGTGACATAATTTATAAGATAGAAGTAGTAAAAGTAATTCATCACTCAAAGAAGTTGTAAATGTATTTTGCATTAGGATTAAGCTAATTGGCAAATGTTTATGACAACTAGCAATCGATTTGCCAAATATTTAACCGTTTAATACACAGGCGCTCGCAGGTAATTGCGCTGAAAGGCATCAATTTGAAGCACGTTTGCGTCTAAATAAGACGTCGCTGCATAACGCTGTAACAGACTGCATTACTCTCATTGGGGCCGGGGGCCAACATTATCCGCTCGCCGGGGGCGCCGCGCGCCGTCCACCACACCGGGCATAGCACATGAATTTTCCTACAAACATGTTGCACTAAATCTTTTGGCGATAGGAACTATATTTCGAACAGCGATAGAAATCGCTTATAAGTTAGTCGTTATAAGCAAAACGATATTCATAAAATTGAGAAATATAATGTAATGAGAAAACGATACATAATAATATATTTTGCAACTTTATTTTCTATGTAATCACAAGAAAATTGTTAAGCGAATTAAACATACTAGTACTTGCCTCGGATGTTCGGATGTTTATAAACATTCTTATCAATGAATCAACTGACTACAAAGTATTTGTACACATTATGTTGTAATATTCAGATTCACAGATAGTACGATAGCTTGTCTAATGACGTGTTGCTTACGAGATTAAACATTATTATATCTCACTATGAGTCATAAAGAACGTCATTTCAATTACCCAACAAGCAATAACTGTCCTAAGCTTAGAATCTAATTTCGAATTCAACAACAATATCTAATTGAACTGGGCGTATCATAGCACGAGCTGTGCGCTATTCATCGCGTCATCATTTATTGTTGCGCTAACACAACGCGTAAGATACGAAAAATCCGTTATATAAAAATGTCTAAGATAACCGATACTCGGAATATTAATCAAATTTCGAACAGTAAAAGATTTTTATAGGTTGTGCACCAAGAGTGAAGAATATGTTGTTGTGAATCTTTAACGTCGTTTTCTGTTCATTTGATCAAATGGCAAAATAATGTATTATTTAGCAACTTTTGCGATGTTTTAATTGACTGTTATGATAGATCTTCACGCGGGCGCGGATTCAGGATTTCGTTCAAGAGAAGGATGGGAAGGGGGGGAGGGTTTTGTCAATTTTTTGTGGGATTTAGAAAATTCATTTAAAAAATACCAATACGTGTCGCTTTTAGTTATATTACGCCGAGTTTCTTTTTTGTTATGAGCCACGGAAGCGCAAATGATGAGCCCCTTTTTCCCCCCCTCGATCCGCCCCTGTCCTCATGGCGGCGACTTTAGTCGACGGCGACTCGCTAGCGACGTCAAAGTCAGTGTGGGCGTGATTGTTTAATAACTTTGATGTAGCTAGCTAGTCGCCGTCCACTAACGTCGTTGCAAGGACCATTAGCATTATAAGTGTATCTGCGCTCATTTTTTCTTTAAAAGAGAATTTAATTGGGAATCAACACGGTAATCACATACATAAAAAGCTTTTGTTTACAAAATACTATTTTTATTAGCTTTTTTAATTTACTTCCTTTATTTAAAATGATGTTGTTACACAAGTCTAAGTTGTACTTAACTACGCAAATATTACTGTCAAGTAATCAACGTTTAAACACATTTATATCTGCGGATTACCTATTGTATATACGTACATGTAAAGTGTAGAAACATCTTAAGCACATAGTTCTAACTAAGCTATGCTGTGCCCATATTTTCGCGGCGTTGTCACAGATCCCGAAAGGTCGGTGAACCGAAACCCCATTGTTTCGTGTTGCGTCAACGTATCGTCTGCCTCGAGCTACAATGAATTGAATTTGTATCTTACTATTGTTACAGTGATTGCGTGACTAATTTATTTTATTTATTACTATTTTAATATTGCTGAATCCAAACACTATTACAGGTGAGGCACGTATTGTACTTATATAGAAATCTTTTTTTAGGTCAAAAAGAATGAAGAAGGCGCATTTGATTGTTTTCAATTGTATGTATTAAGATAGTTATATTACAATATTAATTTTAATGACAAGAATATACATAAGTGTGCCTTTTGATCTATGTGAGTTAAGTTTTATTTTCTATTAAACATGCATAGTTTTTTTGTAAGCAATATATAGTAATTTTACACTAATAAATATATTGAAACTAAACGTTACAATCGCTATCATCTCTACTGTGACATATTATAATTTAATACGGCATAGGACAGCAACACCAAGCAGTGAGCATCAAGAGTCCTTTCAAACAGTTAAAATGTTTAGGAGAGAGACGCACAAGTGGGCACGAATTGACAATAAGATCAAAGTTCACCGCGATTCAGGACTCGGCAAGAATGCCGGGCGCAGCCGCAGGGGAACATTTTGCTAGGTGCCGATACAAAGTTCTACTAAAATCACGATTACTATTTTATGTTGACGTCTCTGCGATACTGTATGAGGTTAATAATACAAGCGTTGTTTAATAAAATTATGTGGTATTTACTCCTTGACCCGGTTCTTTTGGATCTGGTAAACAACGTCGTCATATTAATAAATGACTGATATAAATCTTGTATATTAATAATAATAATAACAACATAATATTTATTAAATATGAATTTATTAAATACTGTAAAAACACTAGCACTCTTCACTATTACGGGACAAATTGAAGTTATATTAGATGTAAGATACTTCTAAATGTAAATTATGTGTAAATTTAATATTAATTATATTAGCTATGTTCAACTTTGTATTATATTTGTAGATTTATGATTGACTAGCAGTTCCCCGCCGCTTTGCCCGCGAATTTGAACTAGTGTAAAATTTCATATTCTAGACCCAGCGGTTTAGGCTCTGCGTTAATCGATCAGTCAGTGAATATATTAGCCAGTCAGTTTTAATTCTTACATATATAGATTCAACGATAAGAAAAATCACGCCGTAGCTAGCGATAGTTTTAAGTAACCTATTTACTAGCTATTCTTAAATGATAACAATTGATTGATGGCATGGTGTCTAATTTACAATGGTCTGCTAGCCCGCGGCCGGTACCTGTGTTGGCGAAAGTGCTGGAATGCAAGAAACTGTTCTCACGTGACCCGCGGGTCAACCGCACACATTCTGACACATGTCAATTAAGGCACTCACCGCCGCCGGGCGCGGATTGAGTGCTTGGACATGTTTGTGGAAACCCTACGTCCGCTAGATTGATTCATTACCTTTCGAAAGCGAAAGACGAATTGCTGATCCTTTAATATTTATACAATTTGATTCCTATCTACTTCAGAATATATTGCTTGCATTAATTTCCTAAATACCATCTGCGCGCTTGTTAAACTGTCAATAATACGACCATAAATTTTACCGGTGAGGTACGGATGCAAGAGTACAAATGTTATTCGCGGTGTACATGTGCATTCAAAGTGACAATTAGAGTGTTTGTTGAACAAATACACGTTCCAATGATATACAGTTGCTTCGTTATTTCCCAAGTATGTCTTGGCAATTTACCGCCTCGGAGATCGATCAGCTCCTATTATTGGAAGAGGTCGGACGTGTACAAACATCGATTTCGTGTCGTTAATCTGGCGCCCCGTCTCCGAGGTGAGAGCCAGTACTCCGGCTCACCTCACGTATCGCGGAGATAACGACGTATAACAATCATAATGATACACTTAAACGATAAACAGTCTGCTTTTGGGTGCAATTTCCTATGTTTTCATTCACATCTAATCCTTGTGTACGAATATTATTGAAGTGAACCTATGATTTCAAAGTGCTATTAAACTCAGTAATTTTCTAAGTAACTAACTGGCTAAATGCGCACTAATATCATAACATGTTTAGGGATTGACAGTTAAATATAATGTATAATGTTAAGAAGTTTAATGATTAAAGACCGATTAATAAATACGAAAACCAAAAAAAATTACAAGCTACTTTTTTGGTTTTGTAATAATCTAAATTAAATCATTCAAATATTGTTTTAGTATTGTCCTATTTATGTCTTATAAAGGTTTAGGAGGAAAAACGATTTCCTCAATTATATTAAAGCGATGTGGATTACAATTCTACCACATATGTATGTCATAAAAATGTCGCCTAAATATATAAATTATTGTAATCTATTTTGATCAAATACTGGTTTTTAAATTAATAATTATATTCGTCTATATTTTTATCGTGTTTTTTTTACCACAGACATTGGGAGACCAATGGAGTAAAGACGTGTATCGACTGAAATAACTAAAGGACTAATAATATATAATTAAATTTGTTCAGGAAGAAATGGTCAATCTTCATCTAACCAAAAATTAATAAACGTAGGTACCCATATATGTAAATTTCTATCTCACATAGTAACAATTACTTTATTATAATAAAACGTATGCAATAGAGCTCATCATAATTTAATAAAGTTTTCTTATGAAATTTATATGAACTGGGCTTGTATCTGCGATTTTAGTTGCATTATTATGCATAACTACGTAGAAATAAATAATAAAACAATTCTACACCCACATCCATATGTTTATTAGGCCAGACATGTATTTGTAATCCATTAAATATTTTGCTCGTGATATGCACTATGATACTGACTAAATTTTTAGAAAAAATATATATTTTCAGTCTCTAAATTAGTCTTATTTAATATTTTCAGCTTAGATACTACTACGAACAATCTCTTCAAATCGTACGTTATATTACCTTCAAGTGTTTTGTTACACCTATAGGTATTAATTGTGTCTTCTTTTGTTTCCGGTAAGAACTCTTTGCACGTCAGTAAATGCAAGGCTTGTTGATATTTAATTAGATTTTACATTAAAATAATATCATTTTCTAGGTTTAAATTGTACTAGCTATTTATTTCAGACAGAACATTTGTATTAACTTTAGTATTTACTAATAATATACACTATCTATAAGAGATTAGTTATCCAAATGTTTGCTTGTACAATTTGCTTGCGATATAAATACATTATATTTGCTCAGCATTATTCAAAGCTATTAGAGCGTCAGTCTATTTGCATATTTATTTATGTTTTAATCTATACCTTTCCACGCTACTGAGCGGTGTGACTTAAGCTTTAATTGTTGGTTTCAATCGGTCCACAAGGTCAGGATAATTTATTACGTCAGTAAATTGATGGAATATATCATTTCGTGATCGATATTAAGGATTAAATTTTAATTCTGAAAACGAGGTTATTCATCATTGAATCCGCTTCGCCAAGGGTAAAATTGGATTGTGCAACATTTTAAGAGATATTTCTGTTCTAATTAATTATAGCTAGCATAGCTAGCTTAAATATTAAATAATTAAGTATAGAATCACATTTTCTGTTCAGCTAACATTGAAAACGTTTAGTAGTATTAATATTTTCCTTGAAAAATTCTAAATCATTAAATATTTCTATAAGTTTAAACAAATGAATTTGTATTTCATTTTAAAATTGAAACGAAACGAATCCTTATTATACCTTGTACCAAACATCGTCTTGACGCCCTTAAAAGTAGATAATTGTTGACTAATCTATTTTAGATTATACTGTCCGTAAGAAATATTACTAACATGTAGTGGGCTGTGATTAAATTACATTAAGTCATGTCGAATTTCTGTACAGCGATTCTGTTTATAATTCAAACGCTAAGAGACAGGTCATATAATAAATGATTTCCCAGACTATTGCTAATTGATTAAACATGCTGGGAATTGTACCTCTTAATAATTTGAAAACATTTTTAATGCCTACTTCCGTCTTAAATATATTTTTACTCTAACTTTAATTACCATTTTATAATCCACTAATTCGCACATAATTAATATAATTTTTATACCTTAATAATCCGCACAAAAATTTGTTTTTAATTTTTTAAATAATTGTCTACAAATAAAAGTTGAATAAGGAATTTTCAAATTTTTACTTTTGTAGGATTAAAGGAAAAGATCATATTCCCCAAGAGTGTGGCAAGATTTATTCAATATCAAAATCGCGTATCTTGACCAGTAAATACCGTCGGCACCGAAAGGCCTAAGGAGCTTCCGCTAGGCTGGGCTTGTAAATCGCGGCTCGCAGGTACCGCCCTAGCACGTTCCTTATACCGCGTGATTGCGGCCAATTATTTTCTGTTTATCTCTAATTACGCATGCGCTGCAGACGTCGACGCTTATCAGTTATCTGCCCTTCGGCCCAAGATTAAATCGCTTTCGCTAATCAGCTCAATCCGTTTGCATAGACCATCTCCGCACTCACAGTATATCTTAAAACGGGAATTTATTACGAACGGTCTTAGACAAAACAATGGTATAGCTCTGGTGTATAATATTTTCCAAAATTGAAAACAATGGAACAAGAACAATAAGAACAAAAAAAAATATTATATTTATTACACATTATTTATGTATTATTTCTGGATCTATGTATACAAATATGTATTCTCAATTTCAAATTGGTAGTTATTTACGTTGTTTTTATATATGAAGATTAAATAAATGAAATTCGCGAACATGATATGATGCACTCCAATTTTAAATTGCGACAGCACGAAAAATTGCCTTCACGTGCGTCTTATGTCGTGTCTCACCATCAGCGGCGGGATGACTGTGCGACGTCGAGTCGTGCGTGTCTCACTCTCGGGAGCACTCGGACAGTATTAATTTATCGGCAAGTCGTGCAAACAGTGACGTGCCGGTTTTCGGCATGCATTACTGCGACCGCGGTGAAATTAGGGTGCATTAAGGCAACAAGGTCAGTGCGCTCGGTCAGGGTGCGGTCTGATACGCTTTTTACAAAGAACTGCTTGCGGTCAGCCGGTCGTTTCCGTATGAATAAATTATCAATTATTTTTTGATAATACGTTATTATATAGGATACCCTAATGAGTAAATCTGTACTTATATTACAGTGAGGTCAGATAATGATTGATGTTTTTGTTGTTATGAATGAAAAACGGATATGTTTATAAAAAAAAAAAAAAATTATCTATTAATAATCTTAACCTCATATTATGCAAAATACGACATTAATATAAGCCTTTCAGAAATAATAAATGGCTATAATTTTAAATCATAAAAAAATAAACACTTTAATTTAAATCATCTTTAGAAAGGCAAAGATAACTTAGTCATCAACCGCAAATTTATCTAGACGTATTTATCTGGTGTGAGAAATCCAAAGCCAGCTCTGTCTGCCGCGGCGACCTAATCCTTGAATACTAAGTCGACTAATAAATAATGTACTAACATTTACGAAAGTCAGCAGTCACGCGAATTAAAAGGGATTAATGGAACACACAAACAAATATTTATTTACAAGCAATCGGTGATGATTTCAGTAAATAGCTAAATATACAATACAAAGAAAACAAAAAATCGATTACCTAAATATAAAGTACGATGACGATCTTAAGATCATCATCAGTCAAATTCTGCATGTAAAGTCATAAATCATCTCCTTTATGAAATAACACTTTGAAGAATAATTACAAAATTAATCGATAAACATATATTACAAAGCGAATAAAGAGTACCTTTTAAGTTTGAAAGATTAATTCCAGCGCCCGAGTGTCAAAAGCATACCCATACCTACTCGTAAGTATGCACACGTGAATCTCATAATTCAGATGTTGTAATATAAAACTGTTTAACATAAGAATACGCACACATTAGCCAATATGTTACGAAAAACAAGATTTTAAAATTGTATATATTACAAACTGATCTAGTTTTTATAAATTTTTTTTTGAAAGTCTAAAATAAATTACACTTTAAAGGATTAAATGTTGTATAAATATAATATATCAAAGACTATTAACATAATGATATAACTCATAAACCGATTTCGTAGTCATAAGGCGAGTGGCTAGCTCACAATAAGGTTTAGCCACTCCCAGCGACTTCAGATTAGATTCTAAGCACTGGACAAGTGGTATCGAAGGCTCCGTTCGATAGATTAGATTAGACAGATAAATTACTCGGTTCTCACGGGGCTATTGCCGCTTAGTGATCGCTACTGTTTAGTCATTACTAATTTAGTTACGTTTCACATATTTATTAATCATGAAATATTAATAGATTTGCTTCACAATACATAAATAGATACAATAATTATATAGATTATATAAAGGTGAAGTTTCACCATAATCAAACTGTCTATAAGAAACGAAACGACCGGAAACCCGTGATGCATGCGTCATCTCACTCGTCCTCCGCTTAAGTTTAAGATGAATCTGCCTTATTGATATAGAGTGACTTGTGCGTAACTGAAGTGACCGCAAAGCATTGATTTAAACGGTTATACTCGTCACGAGTATTTGCTCCCACGATGTGCAGATAAGATTGTGGTTGACTGATGCATAGGACAATGTAGTAATAGATAAGTCCGCCTAAAGTGAAACGACTCGGTCTGAATAATAGCTCATTTATTGAGATAAGTGTCCATTGACTGGGCGTCTCTTCTAAGAAATAAGTCGTCGAGAAGAAATTAAAGATAAATAATATAAATTCAGTGTACAATCAAAGCAAACTAAATAAAGATTAAATTCTTGATTCTTATAGAATTAAAAACTACAAAATATTAAAAAATGGATGTAGATTATTTATTACTAACCAATAACATGCTATGCAGCTCAAAATGTTTTGATATATGTAAAGGAATACAACCAAAATAATTTTTCAAATGATATAAATGTATACAAATAGGTATGTTACAAAATAACCTAATTTAAGGTAGTTACCTAATATTGAAATATGTTTTTCTTTAACTCGTGTTATAATGCCATTAGTTTTAGGGTTGCTTACCAAAGACGCGTCTAGATCGTCTAGATGGTGCAAACGAGATCTATGACTAAGTTTATTTCGTTTGTCCGTCCGTCAATTCATCCATCTCTCGTTCTTCTTATATTTAAACGGCATGTCTTTTGAACCGCGACAGTTATTTAAAATCTTCACAATATATAATGTAACAACAAATAAAGAAAATAACAAAAAGTTAAAAATACGGCTAAGAGGTTATTTCTTTCTTTTATATTTGTATTGAAAAATGGTAACGCATGTAAAGTTACTGTGATTGTAGTGCAGACTCTAAAGAACAACGACAAAACTAATAGTATGATATATTCAGTGCGCAAGACGAAAAACACTGACGCTTTTAAGAACAGTTACTTCATGTAAGGTAACCCTTTAATTAATTTACACTTGCTGTGATGTCATCATAAGTTTGATTGGCCTCTAAATGATTTCATATTAACATACGAAATTACTTTAAATCTTGCTTCATACGTATGTAGGTAATAAAAGATGAATGACGATTAAATAATAACTAAAATATATATACGCATTGTTTCAAATTAACGTAAATTGTTTTGTAAAATATTCACTTTACGTGATTTACTATATTATTACATAATTGTATTCCTTATTATTTTTTAAACTATTAAATGAATATAAGAATGTTTACAATTATTTTAAAAACACTAAAAAATAGGCTTCGAAAATTGTTCAAACAAAATATAAACGTAATTTAGCTGTTAAAGTTCTATCAATAAAAATTGGAAACCAGTTAAACTTGCTTAAATTTTATAATTAATCGTTTAATCTCTTACCTTCAAATTTATAAGTGCGAAAATCATTAAAATGCATCTTAATAAAAATATTAATTAACGGTATGTTAAAGTTTAATTAATGTTTTGTAAGTTATTATACGTAATTAATATAGATATATGAAAAACGATTTCATTATTTTTAAACAATTCAATTTAAAATTTGTTGTGAAATTTTTGGTCTATTCTACATACATTAAATAGGTTTACGTGTAAACGGCTTTAGGTACGATGTGGTGAGTAATTGGCGATTATATAATTATAATACGTATATTTAAAAATAAAATCATTCTGAAAAGTTGGTCAAATAAATTATGTTCTTTGTTTCGACTTAGCAAGACCTTTGTATATTATATTTCAAGAGATACTTTTTCATTATATTTTACACCTTTACCAGTATTATACGCGTTAAATTTATCATAAGAAATAAAAAAAAAACATCCTATATAACATTTTAACATAATTTAATATCGAATCATACCTTGAATGTATAATTGTATAGTAAGCTCATTATTTAGTTATATCATACAACGCCTTTACTTACAAGCCACAAATAGACATTTGAATGAGATTTCAGTTCAGAGGAAATTTCATTATGAACAATGATGAATTGCAGTCATTCGAATATAAAGTGCAAGTTGATGTTGCACTTAATATATAATAGGATCTTGAGTGGTATCATCGTTAAAATGGCGCTCCAAATACTAGTATCAGTAGATTACCTTTATGTCCGATCTATGGTCATACTTCATACATAATCATAGAGTGGGTGCAACGAACGCTTAACCTCCTTGCAATGATGATGCAAATTTGGCCGAGAAATCGTCGTGTATCGCACACTTTCATAACAAACCCGTGATTGATTACATAAATTTTGAATGCTGACGCCGTTAAAACCAAATTAAATCCATCTGCGGCATCGGATAAAGGACGACGCAACGGCTGATAAATTACCGGAATAATGGCTAAATGACTGTTGCGTACACATATCTGAGTGTAATGTGGTGTTGTATCACGCCGTTATTATACATTATGGTTATTTAATTGAAATAAAATTAACTAATAATGAGTTGAAAGTAAATAAAGATCGGTGTTTGCCCGTAGCGATACAGAGTATTACTCACTTCTTCAATTGTGTCTAACGTAATTGTACTGTTTCTAAGTTAATATTAAGGTTTGAGAACTTGATAGCCGTCTTAAGATTTTTTTTTTAATTTCATGATAAAAATATTATTTAAATTATAATTATAAACATATATATGACACATATAGCAAAATAACGTTATCCTAAAATATAAATAATAACGTAATGGTAGTTTTATATCGTATGTTGTAACCGTATAAAAATATATTTACCAAAATTCACCATTAGGGGTAGTTTCCAGGACATCACAAATTAGTAAAGTGCAGTGAAGCATGTCGAGTAGCCGCAATCACCCTTATTATTGTAATTAACTTTATATAAAACCAGCTAGTAATTATTTTAATGGTTATTAAACACGTGCGCCGGAGCGTAACGTTTCGGTTTACCAATGCAGCACAATTATCACCATTGATTCTGTGGTTTGAATGACCGGGTACGCTGCAGGTGTACGTTTGATATCATGTGTTCCCATGATTATTAGCATCGGTGTTTTTTATAAAATTTGACCAACAAAAATTAAATAATAATTTGTTACAAGTATTTATTTTGCACAACATTAAACTCCTTTTAGGTAATAAATGTTTCTTAAATACAAAATCTCTTTTTTTTTTCAATAAATTAATATTATAAACATACTCTGACAATAATTACATTTTATAATTATAAACCTCCCCATTTCATAATTTGGCCAATGACATGCTCGTCAATTGTCTTTTTGACACAAAGACACTTTCCCCGGTCATACTCGGTCGCTAGCTAGTTGCTAAGCTCCAATGCTATCCTCGAAGGTGGTTGGCGTTTCGGGTACCAAAATACACATCTAAAGTTATATGATATTATTGCCTGTACATATAAAAAAGAAACGTTAAAGACTATTAACTAAAATCTAGTAATTACAATAAACCGATATCTTTGTTAGTACAATATACCCAATATATTTCATTCATTCATTCATTCATTCACATATTGTACTAACAAGGATTTCGGTTGATTTTATAATTAGTAGAAAGTTTTAAAACAAGATAACAAAGGATTATAGTTCTATATAAATATTTTTGCGTACTTTTAATTAATAATGATAATTATTAATTTTATGTCCGCAAAAAACTTGTTATTTGTTTATGTATTATTAAATATGCTAAAAGAGCTCCACGGACTGTTTAATTTATTCCATAAAAATAGTCTATTAACTGATGTAAATAGAGCTCCTTTGGTATATTACAATTTCCTTAATGGTATTAATAATTAATTAAGAAATTTGAATTCCATAAGAAAAGTTAAGTTAGCTAAGTTTTAACTTTATATATTTAGAGAGACATGAAAAAATAACACATAACCTATAATTTCGACATTTTAGATTATTAACATAATATAAAGATGATTCATTAAAACGGTAACTTAATTAATTAGCATAGTATTTATTTATAGAAATTATTTTTAACAGTAGTTTTAATAGATTAAGTGGCGACTCACCTTTAACGTTGATGTTGTAACATTTGTAAATAGCATATATTTTTTTTATCAAGAAACATTGCTTCTTTTGAATATTCTGTTCGATTATCAAAAGACACCGAATATATATTTTATGTAAATTATTTAGTTATATTTTTATTGAATAAAAAAAAAACATTTCATTACTTAATTGGACGTGTGAAATAATTTTTTTTTATTCATTAAAATCAACATTTCGAGAGTGACATAAAATAATGTTAAGGTTTTCACTTGATGGGCATACGTTTGAATTGTACATTGTAACACTATAGCGTTCACTTCTACCGTAAATACAGCTCAGTGTCTATCTTAAAGCTAATAAACATAAGATAGATACATAATTGAAAAGTCTTTATCGGCGCTTAAAATGAGGTCAATACCTGTCACAGGTGAGAGAGCAGCTGTGTCCATATTTTTCTTACACGACGGTGAATATTCCAATTTCTCGTAGACAGATAAGTGCCTTACATAAAAGTCTTTCTGCTTTCATAATAATCATTGTTGGAATGAATGCCTCGTAAAATTTTCTCGCTTATTACGTTATGCCTTGGTCGAATTATCTTGATAAAATCCGGGTCGCGTTATTTGAAAGAAATTCTTTTAATTTCGTATAAGTACAAAGATATGCCGCCTTTATCGTAAATATGATTGATGAACAGTTTGTGTATTAAACATAGCCTTTAATACTTAATTAATAATATTATAAAAAGAATAATTGTTTCGAGTTAAACATATTTTTTGCGATTTAAATGTAATTTTGATGCTTTAAATGTAATTTTCGATCATGGTTATTGTTAATACGGTACCTATTTTTACCTTCTGCATTATCCATTGTTCAATTAATGCCTCGTTATTAAATTACACTAAATTCTATTTGAGGAATAGTGCCATAAAATGGAAACGATCAGAGTTTAATAAGGGATTTATATATTATTATGTAAACATATTAAATGTATTAAAAATTAAGAGGATAAACACTTACAGTGTAACCGCTCTAAAATGTAACAAATAATTTTATTCAAACCCACTTCAACGATAGTGAGAACTATACTAGAAATTATCTTAACCAAGTGTAATTTCTGTAAGATGTTTACAACATCAATGGTGTTTATTACAAGGCGTTTCGAATTACCATTATTCTGCAAAACATTGCTGGACTAACGAATTAACTTCTTAGAATATCTTTACGTCACTTGTAGCTAAGAAGATTAAGTAAAACTGCCGAGTATTCGCGCAACAATATATGGCTGGTCACTGCAGGAATGTTATTTATGCGCTATGCGAATATTTCAATAAACAAGTTGAATTCACGGAAAATAATTATTATACATAATGTGGCTGTTTCCAATTATATTTTTAGATATATTGTTGCTACTTTATCCAAAAAAAAAAGTTTTACATATTTGGATTGTTGTCTTTGAATAAAAAATGCAGTCTTGTGGAATAAATTAGAAAACCTATTTTATACGCCTACACAGATTTCAAAATTTGTATTACTTATTAAATATCTTAAAATATAACGTTTTCTGTTACTTATTATTTTTGGTTTCTTTCTTTACAATTATTTTGTTATACTTATGGTAGTGATGCATTTGGGCATGTTACAACAGCGCGCGTTGATGTTAGATAGTCATAGCTGTGCACGGGTGATCATAAAGTAATAATGTCGTTGTAAAGCTTGAGCCATCTAAGAGTTTTATGAGATTTAAGATTGGCGTGTTCATTAGCATTGACACGAATAGCGCTATCGACACAAATAAGATACACGATTGTGCCTCTAATGATGAGCTTTGTTCGAGTGCGGCCGTGTTAATTAAACGGATGCCATTTAACCTCGTACTTGCTTTCGTACATTTGTTTAAGACTTTCTGATTTACCTGAAATTACATTTCTAATAGAAAAAATCGTTATTTATCTAAAACGAACATCACTATATGATTATTGCTATTATAATTTAAAATACAATTTTAATATTTATTGGTGTAAATATTTTAATTGCTTAATAAGACATTTATAACGTCAATTAAAATAAAAAAAAATATGAAAACAGAAATCGAAAAAAAATTTAAGGAGCTAGTAAATGGTGATAAAACCGTTTGAAAATAGAGTCGATGTTCCATTACGATTGTTTTGAGTCCATTTACAACAATTAAGAAATATGAATAAAATTTGCTTTTATAACTTTTTAAATTGGGTAACGCAAAAATGATGGCGAATCGGTGCTCGCGAACGGACACGTCCGTCGAAAACTAGTTCCACCGATTCGTTCTTGTAATATCGGTGTAATTTATTTAATGTTAGAAATAGACCTCGCTCAGCGCCACAAAGAATATTGGCTTTCACAACGTAACCCCGCAAATTTATGTGCAGCGAGATTTTGCCAATACCAAGAACAAAGCGGCGCTGCAGTCTGGTGTTATTTTATGAGTTTCTAGGATACAGTTACATTAAAGTAATTGCTGCATTGTAAACCCTATTCCATATGTAGTAAGAGTCGACGAATCTAAACTCTTTGTGAGCGTCAGGCGCACCTTCTAACAAATCTATGCCTATTTCGTTCAACACTTCCTTCTCATTAGCAGTTATTTGAATTACAGGTTTCAGTAATAATTAAACCCAGATTTAGTTGACTATTTATTCGAAAAATCACCAATTACCTCTACCTAAGATAGTCATGCCTATTATAAAATAAACTAATTAATAGAGTGATTAATTGTAGAAATATTATAAAAGATGCCACAATTATTACTTTTATTACGAAGGTATCTGCTAATTGCACATTGCAGGGCAGCAAAAAACGGACAAGTCGATATTAAACAGCGCAGCGTTCTTCCATCATCGCAAACTAGATACGCTTACACAATAAACAATTGCCGTTAAAATGGTCAGGTGAAGTAGCTTAGAATTATACAGAGATCGATTATAGTGAACCAGTAATTTTGCAGCCTACAAGCACGCTTCCCTAGTACAGCCTTAAGCCAAGTCCGTTACTAGGAATTATGAGTTGCTGTCGCACTTTACACCTGCTCTTGAAACCGTTGTCGTAATTACGCTAATTGTCCCATAATACGGATGCATTTTCTAGACGTAGGTATTCGCAATATGTACTTCAATCAACAGTTATTAGATAGTAACGATGTTTGCTCATGAATAAATGATGTATAATTTCCCTTTTTCTTTTGTAACTAAGAATGTTTATTTGAAACAGTTTTAAAAAAATTGATTTTTAAAATTTATAGATATATACCCACGAGTTTACTCATTTATTTGAGTATACGTATCTGATTAATTTACTGACAATAATCTTCGATTAATAAATTATATAGTATGAAAAAGCACTTTCAGTTATCAATTATTTAATATCTTCATGTGTTCCTATTAACTAGTCTGGTTCGACTAGTTTCTTAATACCGTCGCCTCGGCTTCTAGACATGTGATAGGTTTATTAATTGACGACAGATGAGGCGTTACAATTACACTTCATCAACTATATAATTGGTTACAGCGTGTGAGATAACTAACCAATAATAATATATTAAAAAGCAGAGCTATTTCTTTTGATAAACTTAAAATTGATTCGATATAGAAGTATAGCACAAACTTGATAAACGCTACGTTTAAATATCGCTAATTGACATATTTCAATGATTAATGTAAATTTGTTTTTTTGTTATTTTGCACCTTTTGTTTATGCAGGATCGATGCAGTGCGATTGGATAAGCGTGGCGTCAATAGTTAATAGACGTTCTGACATGACACCGGGTGGGTGTCCCGTTGAACGCACGCGCCTCGTCACGCGCCCGCGCAGGACTTGCTCGCGTGCGCTAGTGCAACGGATCTGCAGCTGAACGTAGTCATTGTCTTAATTAAAGTCAATAATGCCATCCACTAACAACTCCGCATATTTATACGACGATAACGCTATTAACTATTTTACGTAACGGAACGAAAGCTACACAATAATTATAACTCAAAATTGTAATTAAAGTTATCGATATTTGATACTATTTAAATTTTAATTTTATTACCGCCTGAATCCTGTTTATTTTGTATTCAAGCAGGATGTAATAACTTAAACAGGAATTTAAATACAAGGTATTCAGCATTGAAAATGTTAATTTGCGCATCTATTAATCGCTTCTGCAGTTGAAGATAAACGTGTTAAGAAAATTTTGCATTCGATTGCACTAATGATGCTGGAGTTGTGCAAGTTTCACATAAAGCGATGCGACGCGGTCGTATATTGGCGCAGTGGGACGGGCGGGGACGGGTGCGCCGCGAGCGCCTGCGCCGAGGCACTGTCTAATTAAACGCGGTTCCAACTAATTTGACGCGAGAGTAGTTCGCCGCCGCCTAATGAATGGTATCGCACACGTTCATCGCGCCACGTCGCTGTTTGCTCCGAGCTCAGCTGCGCCTGCGCATTGCCGACTTCTAGCGACGCCGACGTGCTCGCCGATAAAAGAAATCATTTCCGCTAATAGCATTACGGACTCAACGTACCAAAAGCTATTACGTATATGAGGAAGTAGAAGGCAGTACGCGCTTAAATTGGCTCAACCATTCTCTGAATCCAGAAAAGCGAAACTAATGCTTATTCAGAATGTTTGCATCAGTCGGTAATGTTGATTATAGTCATCGTTACGAACAGCGTAAATGCAGTCACTGCATTGATGTATTCATGTACGCAAAATATTACCTTCAAAGATTAACATCTTGTGTAATAAGGTTTAATTTATTATTACGAGTACGTTCTATAGGCACATCATTTAAGCAATAATATATAATAGCTTTTTATTACATGGATGAGAACAAATTGTAAGAATACATTTACAAACGAACTAATTCAATTTCATATGTCTATCCTGTATTAAGTAAAGTATACTTGTATATAATTACTGGTACTCAGGTACTTACTGATATTTCATTAACGGAAAATAAACGACTCTTGATAGTTTTTTAATCATTTTATTTGTGGATTTCGTTATAATATTAAAGTAGTCCTCCCTTATAAAACAACTTGTAACTATTTAATATAAGAGACATTTTATTAAAAAAATGAAATGGTGCCAAAAGTATAGTCAAAATTATATTATTCATTTCCTTTTTATTAAAGAAGGCGGGTGAATATAAAAATATATAAACATAATTAAATATTAAAAACATGTGTAATAAAATGTTAAATCTTTGCTGTTACAAGAGCAATATTATTACGTTATTGCGTAAATTTTATATTTCGCATATTGAATTTCTTAAAGTTAGCAGTGACAGTGTAAATAAATTCGACAATTCAATGTATAATGTACTTATCGCGTAATTTGTCACTACTTCCAAAAGCTTTTCGGCAATTACCACTAAAGAGCGAACAATTTACAAAATAAATGGCAAGGATTAAACATTTAACATCATCAATTCTCGAAAGTTTTTGTAGTGCTTTTTCATGTCTATTAATTTTTCACGAAATGTAGTTTTTAATTTTATATTTTATCAAACACTAGCTTTTGCTCACTACTTCGCGCCCGTTAATGTAGATTTTACAGCATATGGATGCTGTTAAGCAATAATATGTCAACTCACAAAATGAATCTCAAAAAATACATGATGTATTTAACATTATTTCAAAAATTCAAGCCAACTAAACTGAATAAGTTCAGAAAAAAGTTTCTTAATTAAATGCGTCGAATATTGAAGTGTGTTCAATATTTTGCTATATGCAATAATCTATTAGAAAAACTTTTTATAAGATACATTTTTTTATTATACCACTCAGCTTATAATTCATTTTATATTTTATTAAAATAGAAAAGAGAAGATGGATATATATGTTTTTTTTAATGTTAAGAATAAGATTTCATATCTTTAGACACCATTTTGTCAAAATGAAGTCCAAGTGTCTTGACACAATATTGCTTGTCAGCGTCCACATATACAATATATTTACTTTTCAAATGGTACCATAATTTTTAAAATAGGTTATAATGGTTCCGGGGTTTACTTCGCACAAACTAAAATCGTTCTATTTTTATTACATTAATGTCAAATCGACACTAATACATTAAAGATCGAATAATAAAATAATACATAAAGTTGCTCTGCTTATATTATACCTAATAAGATATAGTCAGATACCTCTGACCATATCTTATTCTTTGATATCAATAATTCGTTGGTAGACAATACGTTTTAACTTCACGTTACGCCTATGTACCTATATCAATTATTTATTGACCGTACTTTAATTAATTTTTAGTTTTTCCATAAAGAAATATACGAATTATCAAACATGAAAAACCCTTGATAACACATTTAATAACTTTATAACACTACTATTTCAATTTTTATTAAAACGCACCTTCTTATTACCTGTCGACATATTATATAGGTTCTATTTTTGTCGTTTGTTGTTGTTGTGTCGTTCAAATGGGACAATAGAGAGAAATTGAAGGTATAATTTGTTGAAACGAAACATGTCACCTATTTTGAAGTAAATAATTGAAAGACTTGTTGAAAAACTCTACACGGCTCGGGAATCAAGTCTAAATATTTTTTAATATTCAAAAAAATTAACTTCAAAATCGGTGACATGATTCCTTTCAACAAATTTCTCTCATCATTTCAGACTCCTCCCTACTGACCCATCAGAATGGATCAACCTGATCAACCAATACTTTAAACAATGTATACAAATAAATAATATTGAAGTGTCTGTTTGTAATTGCAAATTTATAGCTTTTAACTAAATGGTTATGAAAGTATATACGGTACTTATATCACAGTTCTTAAAAGTTTTATCTGTTTGACTGTCGGTTTGTTCCGGCTAATCTCTGAAACGGGTGGATCGACTTTCACGGGACTTTCACTAACTGGTATCTAATGTTATAAGAGACTACTTTTATTTTAGAAATTTCATTTTTCAGAAATCGAATCCACTGATGTTGAAAAAAATAACACATTCTGTATTATTGCACTATCTTATAGTGTCACGTATAACTATCAACTTCTGGGAAGTAATAGTACACTATTCATTAACACGAGTAGACTGCTCCTTTCTTGAGAGGCGCCACAGAGAGACATACCAAGCCCACGCGAACGATGTGGCGGGCTCAGCTAGTACATTCATAAAATTCACGGGCGCTTTTTATTATTACATATATATTAATGGCAAATTTATTTATATATAAAAATGAGTAATCTAACACTTATTCGAGAAATAAAAATAAAAGGAAAGACATAATAATTTTAATATTCTTATGGATTTTTCTAAGTCAAGCGTCCGTGTTTCTCGTGGCGGTCATTGAGCACAATCAGTTGCGGTTAATTACTCCAGCGACGACTCACGACTCGACCGCTTAAAAGGCATTAAGCTGTATCATTTGTTTCAATCCATAATGGACTGATACTGATAATGCTCTTTTTTTTCAATGCTTGTCTCTGATTGCGAGATGAATTTCGAAGAAATATATTCGATGGTAGCACATTGTTATGTTTATTTGTATCGTATTCAAATTATTTAAAATATTATCGAATATCTTAAATAGTATATATTTTAAATATTAAAACCTTCACATATAAGATTAATAAACATTTTATTGATTTTCTATACTCTATAGGAATGGAAAAAATAATAAATTCATATAAACAAAAATAATAAAATGTAACGAAACATCTACGCACAACATATATGATTTTTGAGTGATTTAGGCATTATTATCGATTACTCAATCTATTGCAAACATTAAAATTACATTGTTTTTATTTAGATTAATATGTTATCTATGATGCGTCATCTAAAAACTAATAATTTATAGATGAATTAAATCTGGTTATTCAGTCCCCATGTTTGAAATAAAAGCTGCTGCGCTACTAACCCTTTGATTTTTTATTTTGAAGAAACAAACAGAAACATTATATCAATCATATCCTCCAAGTACACTACAAAACCACTTAAGTAAATTGCGTTGACGTACCTTTAAATTGAAATCTACATTAATGCTTTTCAAAATATTTTAAGAACACACGAAGCAGCTATTTAAATACTGGCTAAAAATTAAAAAAAGCGGACATTTTACGAAAGGACGCAATGTTTGGACATCCATTTAAAATGCTAAGAAAATTATAATAATTTCACTTAATTACAGCATTTATTTCGTGGCGAGGCCGTGCGCTCCGCTTTTGTGTTCACACTTTATCGCTCACTTTTCTGTTGAACCATTGTATATAGAGATAATTAAAATTAATTTTAACTTAACATTTTTAGGGTTCCGTGTTCAAGAGGTACTAATGGAACCCTATTATCAAACCCGCGTCGTCGTGAAATATCTTCAAATATGGCGGATATCCTAACTATTAGGAATATATCATAAAAGTAAATATATATATATCTTGTATAATAGATAACTTGTTTTCGTTCAAATAAATATATTCATAATTGCAAGTAAACTAGAGACTAGAACCCAAGACATAACACTAACAAATAATAAAAATATACATATAACCCAACTATAGAAACAAAAATCCATTGTCAACCATCTGCATTATAAACAGTTTCAATTTATTCAATATCGTTACCCATTCAAACGTCAATTATCAGAATTTTTTTTCCAGTCTCATTTCTATTTCAGATATTTTAATACTCGTAGAATGATATATTTTTCCGTTATTTTTATCTGATTATAATATTATAATTATATCCCGTGGACTCGTATATTGGGCACAAAAATATATATTAAAAAGGAACCTTTCTTTATAATTGAATATTATGATATTTCCCTTGATATAATTTATTACTAATTTAATTCAACATATTTGTTGGTGGCCCCAATAATAAAAATAATCCTCTCATAACATTTATATAGCTTTTAATGAAAAAAATAATAAATTCAACACGGAAAATGGACATTGCTTACGAAGTAAAGATACTGAAACACCAGATTATACGATTGTTTTATTAGACAAGTACTCGTAAAACGGAAGGTTTTAGTGGCGAGTCGCGCCCGCGCCTCCCCTCCGGCTACATCGTCACCAGAACTGATTTTTTATCTGTTCACTTGTCGATTAATAAAATGTCAGTTTTATTACATTGTTCCTTGTCCAGGGGAAAGTGGGATACTGAAGAACACTTTAAACATGTAAATTTAAACAATATACTTAAGTACTATTGAAAATTGCCCTGAGTTTCCCATGTGAATGTGTTAAATTTAAATTGTTGAAGGTATATTAAAAAAGTGTTTCAATAGCGTTATTTTTTATATGTTTTATCAAGAATAAAGAGTTTGCCTACTACACACTAAGTTCTTATAAGAGTTTTCTTTACAAGATTATTAAAAATTATTACTTTTATTATGTTTATACAATATAAGGAAAGAAGGATTTTGGCCTCATAAGAGAGACAAAGATCTTTTTCATATTTTTATTCGCGTTTTGTAAAAAGGGCGAAATTATTAATTTCCTTATACTGTCTTGCTTTGCCCTCTCTCCTCATTGTCGATTACTTGATACAAGTTATCATTTACTATAAGTAGTATTACCTTATTTATGTAGTTCCTTATTTTGTATGAAATGCTATAAAAATTTGTTGACCGATAAATATAAGGGGCGTCGTAAATACGTATGATTTTTGTTACATAAAGCAACTTGCGAAACAAAAGATTTCAACGCGCTCACAACAACATTGAAAATATTTTTATCAAAAAAAATCAGATTTTTATTTCCTTATTTATGTTATATTAAATACCTACTTTTACATTAAAATTAGTGTAAATGTTGTATAATAAATTAAATTATTCGGCTTAAAGTGCTTGATGATTTTATTCTGTGCAAAACATCACATAATAAAATTACTTAAAATCGATGTAATTTTACTTAAATATACTAAATAATCTGGCTTTAATATTCTAATTGCACAAATTTGCCTCAAGCTGCTTGTATTGCTAATGCATGCTTAAACGTTACACGATAAGGTAATTTATATTAACTTTTTTTGCGGAGTATTCGGGTAATGAATTTTAAATATATTTATCAACTTTTAAACTCTGTTGCTTATGTATACATACTTAGTGCCATTCATACTTAGATTATAAAATTATCTAATATACGTTAATATGTGTATACCAAAGGGGTGTCATATATTTACGTGAAATATATATAAATAAATAATTTGTGTATGTGTAAACCATTTTTATTATTTTATTTTTTCTAATGTTATAAATAACGTATTTAGGAAAAACTTTGTATTTATTAGATAAAAGAAATAGTAAAATTAAATTTCAATTATTTAAAGATAAAACCTGGATACTAATTTAGAAGCTTCCTTTATAGTATACAATACATAGCATTCCGCCCGCGACTCCCTTCGCGTGGAATTTTTCAGCATTTACAGTGGCCTATTTTCTTTCGATAGATTTAAATTACATGCACATAGAATTTTATCATAATTGGTCCATTCGTTTTTGAGTTCACTCGTTACATATAAAAATACAAAATTTACCTCTTTATTATAATAAAGAGTAATTAGTATAAACATTTTTTATTGAAAACTCATCAGTAACTACTACCCATGCATATTATGATTATATATAATAAAAATTGCGTATAACCATCTATTGTATATAATATGAATCAGTTTAAAAGATAAGATCTGATAGTATCGATGTTATTATAAATTCATTTTTCATACGATAGCCATCAGCGTAATCCGGAGACCGTAATGGTTCTCACGTTACGGATATACCTCAATCTCAGATAAGGCATTCAATACAAAATTAACTGTAACTGCTTGAAGAGAGAAGATGAGTACAATTTTAAATCGTTTATATTGAATTTTTATTTTATTCAATATTTGTAAGTGTAGTAAAATGATTACATTTATCACATTCGCAAAAAATACGATTACAAAATTGCTTACAGAAAAAACTCTCATAAATATTTAAGAAAACACACCCTGATAAACTTACCTAATTTGCCGTTTCAATGAATTCAATTGATTTGTAATAAAAACTTCCTTTAAGCAACATTATCAATAATTTATTAGATGCAATAAAATCAGAAATAAAATATTGATAACATAACATTTGTTTCTATTAGTATGCACTTTAAACTACGGAAATCAATGCAATTAACTAAAATCATTAATTGATGCTTTGCATTTTATATGCATCGTAAATGGGACTACATTCTCTCAGATATTATTACAGAATTATTTTTAATTGCGAATAAAATAATAATATACAGATTAGAGATGATGAAATAGTTTTAGCTATATTCATGTCGATTTTGCATATTTGCTAAATTAATTGAGTAAAACTATTTTATTAGTAAATTTAATTATTTATTTGTGTTTTAATTACAGTACTACCTATAATATACAGTAATTTCTAAAATATCCTTTTCACATATTCTTACATAATATATTTTTAAGACGATTTACTGCTTAAAACATAATCACGAAATAAAAAGGTTGTGTTTGGAAGACGAATAATAAAGATTAATATTCTGATTATTAATTTATTTAATTTTTATCAATCTATAATATATTTCAATACATTAAAATCGAAAGACTTACATAGGTGTGAGAATGTAGTTTCATTCGTATATCTGAACTCATTATCACTATTTTCACCAGATTCGAGGTAAAATGTGAATCACGATGATTGTCAACAAGTGGTATAAATGGTCACTTAATACGACATTCTTCCGCAATAATATATTCTTGAAGAACGTGGAGGCGATATTTGTATGCAGCGTTGTTTAACCAAGGAAGTAATTATTTTTGACCGCTTTAACATTGGATCCAAAAAAAGAAGTTTTTTCGTCCCGGCATATTAGACTGTATTTTGATTAAATAAACATTCCTTATCAAAGATATCCATAGACATATAAAAACTCCATTTACATTAATGACTATTATAAATCAAAGATATATTAATTGTTGGTTGTAATAAATATATGGGCCTTTTGCTCATTGCGGTTAAGCCGTGAATAATAGGATATGGCTATGTGTATTACAAGGCCAGGTCGCTCGCCATCGCACTATCGAGCGCGGATCCGCAATCACCTCCGAATCCTTGACCCATCCAGAAGAGGCTACTCAAATAGAATGCACCGGTCCTGTCGCCGTACATAGATAAATAGGTATTTAAAATGCCGTTCTCCGTGGGAACCGCGCCGGGCGCCCGAACCACGATAACCCTGCGCCGACGCCGCTCGCGCCTGCGCTTCAACTCGAAGAAACCACGTCGCGAATCAAACAATGAACTTTGTAATCGAAAACGATTTGGTTGCTTAATTTCGTAACTACCTCTATCTATCTTTTTTATCTATGCTTTTATTTTCAATAAATATTCTACACATTTAAAAGTAAACCCTATGTTGTAGGATATAGAAACGATTTTGAGGGCATAACGTGAATGTTGATGAAAAATAAACTTTATTATGAGAGCACGAAGGTCGTAGGAAGGAAATGTTTAGAATGGCGCACGAGTTTAGAAGTAAGGTTGCACGCTGCGAGATGTCATCTCGATCTCCCGCTGTGACCCGCGAACAATATTGTCTCTGCTATAATGCATTGTGAATTTTAAAATCAATTCATATTGACTCGAATAAACTATTAAGTTTCGAAATGGAGGGTCCTAATATTTTATAGCCTTTTTTATAATCCATAATAATTATGTTATAGCACTAATGAATAATAGTAACCGTGCTTGTTTTCTAATCCACTTAGAATATAATAAAATATGCATGTTCAAGATAAAATTTCGTAAGCAAGCATTAAAATAATTAAAAGCTTTAAATATCACTTTCAGATAATAATAATTAGCCAAAAATCAATTAAAAACTTCCTTATTTAAGTAATTAAATGCATTATACAATGATAAGTTAATACGACAAATAAGATTGCAATAAAGTTATTTAATGGTATCGGTCGAGAATTCAAAGCGAGAGAATAACAGGTTGTTTACCAATTTTATAACAGGATTGATCAATAACAATCGTCGTTTTAGCGATAGGAATAACAGTTAACAGTAAAATTTCATTGCCACTTTAAACATTTTGCAGAAACTAAAATAGTTTGATTAACAATTGAGATAATAAATTTGACTGTATTGAATTATTCTCGATAAAACAAAAATTTTCGCAATTTTATTTTAATTTTTGACTTTACAGTTCTTTTGAAATATTTTTTAAATGTACTCGTATACCCGGCCAAGTGTGTGTCAGGCTACGCGCAGTGTTTCGTAGATGCCCAATACACGGATTTGGAATTTACGTGGTTCATAAATTTATATCTATAACTTGTTTTACAGAACTAACAACTTTATCTTAATAAGTTTCAATGAATTTGTACGAATTTTTCCTTGTTACTTCTCCAAGCATCTATTATCCTTTAACTTGTAAAGCCTACCTAGCTGTGATAGTTTCTCTGTTCAATTTATTGTATGTACTACCTGCTGTTATTTTTTTTCACAGATCCAGAAGCAATGGTTTAGTATGTAGAGAAGGGCGGGACACTTGACTCTATAAACAATTAACACTTTAAAGTTTATATGTATATTTCGCCAACGCATCCCTTAATCGAAAAATGGTTTTCCCGCACCAATAATATTTTTAAACGAATTATCCAGTGATACCTCATTAAATAGGATATACGACGGAAAATTATCGTCCTTGTGGAAACGAGATACCCTAAAAAATATTTTTCAAAAATTTATTTTATCACCTTATACCACCAATAATTTTACACTAATGCCTAATTAAACTTTCTATCACTCATTTCGTTTACATGAAGGACAAACTTATTAAGAACATAATAATTGGATTATAATGATTTTAAAACTAAATTACTGAACGGATTTTGACGAACATCTATGGGACCTGAGAGTATACTTTCAAACAAAATATAATTAACTAAATCGATAAATCTGTTGTCGAGTTCGGTTCTCTTAATGAAAATTATAAAAGAAATATAAACATGCACTGTTCCAAAAATACAAACTCTATCGATTCTTTTCAAAATTATAAAAACTATCCGATTGTATTAGATGCCAAATAGTGATGATTAACAATTTATAAAGGGTTTTGACAAAAAATACTTTATTGATTTAATACGTCATTCATATAAAATTAGTGATCACTTGACCGTCGTTAATTTAATTACACTTTTATAATTTTAATTCGATACGTTAAGTACAATTAGTAATAACTAATTATATAAAAATGTTAAATTGTGTATATAAGAAATTTAAATGGTTTAAAACTCCCAATATTATATGTATCGATGTTTTAATGACAACCTATGAGTGTCTTACGAAATGCTCAAGTAGGTTTCTTTTATAAAAATATACCAACTTTTAATTTTACCATAATGCATCTAAGTAATATATATTTTCGGTTCATTTATTTACAATATTTATCCCAATATAACTTCTATCTTCATCCGTTTAATTACATAAATTGTCTTTGCAAAAAAGCAGTTTTTCATGTGGCGTATAATATATGATGTTACGAAGAATATGGTATGATAAAGGGAAACCATTATTTTATAAAAACAGCATTCGTTTTACCAGTTTTTTAAGCGTAAAAAATGTATAATGTTATTTTCATTATTTCGAATATAATTCATATTTAAGTAAATTATTGAAGCTATAAATTATTAAACAAATAATATATAACTTGATAGCATTATTTAATATTATTCTGTAATAATCAATATTATTAATACTATCTGGCCTCTATCATAAAATTATATTGGATTGTATAAAAACGACGAATATAATTTATTTTGTTAAAGAAAAGTTACGCTTTTTATCGTCATTATCAAAGAACGCTTGCGTATAATTATTTAATATATCATTTATTCAGCTTGATTTAAATGAAAGGGGACATGATGCGATCATATTAAGATATGGCACCACCATAGAAAGCTTTATATCATAAACGTTTCAACACGTTCTCTGATTCATATCTTCATAATCGTTTTTTATTACTTTGCGAATGGGTTTTTGAAAGTAACATCTGTAATATTTTAATACAGTTTGTTATTGATGACAATGGGAATAGAATAGCTACTACTATTACCTTCTATGTAGCATATGCGAGATGGTACAAGTGGGAATCGTACGAACCGTACATAAAGGCGTTATGAACGAGACAGTTAAACTAAAATAACACATCAAAATCGCCGTTCACCTGCGCAATCCCACGATCTGTTGTCTTTATTTATAGATAGGTATCGCAGAATCGAGAGGCGCTTCGTATTTTGCATAACGCTTGTAAGTTGTGTAGCACAATGCCCCATGGCCCACAATAAATACTGCAAGTTATAAATAAAATGGTTTATACTTAGTAATGTACGTAGTTCGACTTTCTATGCCTATTCAAAGTAATTAAAATATGTCGTGAGTGAGCTACTCACGACATATTTTATCTAAAATTATTTTCAAGTTTAATTTTTTATTTAAATCGTCAGAAAAACACATAAATCTTTTGTTGTCGAATTGGATCAACTTCCTGTATGGACCAGTCGGCGCTGGCGCGAACGGCGCGGCGTCGGGCACTTCCAAAACGGCGTTCTGATATTCTTTTTCTTCACGAATAAAAATAGAGCAAAAACGAGACGCCGTTTTTTATACTCGACGACCTTGCAGCTGAGTGGATACAGATTGTGATACACAGTAAAAACCGGAGAGTGTGATGAATCGCAGCCATTAAAACGGACCAGCGATTAAAGATTGTGCAAATAATAATTAATTTTACAGATTAAGCACTTCCTAGATATGCTACTTATAAATACTTTTTGTACGTGTTACACGTCTTATAAACTGGTAAGCTGTGCTTCCGTGCCTCTTTATCAAAACTATCATAATAATTGGAAGTATCAATATTTAATAAAAGTACGTTTGTAGTATTGTGACACCATAGATAAGAGACTGACTCAGTCCTGACGTACTTGCGCCTCCCATTAGGCTTTATGAATTTACTTTTACTTTTATACAATAACACCTAACATAATCTTATAAAATATAAGAACACCATCAGTCACCGGATATTAACTGAACGTCTCGTTTTTTATGACTTATTCATCCATAACCTTCGGGTATTAAATTGACGGACACATAGATAACATCGAAATTACTTATTTATATTTCAGTGGGCATGTTAGTCGAATTTTTTTATAAAAGTCAAACACACTAGTATTAAAAAGAGAAAAGATTCGTTAGTTCATTTCAGGTAAATATGAAAACTACTTATTTGATTGAAATAACTTGTCGTGTTTATATTGTTATATTGTTATATACTTTTATATGCTACGCGATAGTATGAGATAATAATTAATCTTAGAGTTGTCGATGTCAAAATTACCGGTCCTGCGCCTTCGTGGCGAACACTGGCAAAACTTACCTACAGATACAACTTTGTTTAAGGAAATTGTATCTTTTTACAAATACCTACAGAATATCGCTATTAATAGCATATGTCTGTTTTTTATTAATAAGTTAAAGATTAATTCTAGTTGAAAAGGAAAAAATAAAAATAAATTCAACCTTTATTTATTTTTTTCACTTGAACCTAACTTTATTAAGCCTTATCGAATATATGTCATAATATTTTTAAACGATCCTTAAGTTAATTATAATAAAGTAATTTAAGTTAAATTTTTTGAGACAAATGTATGAATAGGTACAAGAAAAATAATAAAAGATATTCGATGTGATGATTACGTGAAATGGCGGCGGTTGGAGAGATGACGTGCTGTAACATTACTATGATTGATTTAAGTTATTATTAAAATATTGGAGTAATAAATATGTCAATAATAATGTCGAAAAGTCTTTATCGAAGTCAGGCGTCTTACTAGTACCTGACTTTAGACTTTGGCAATGTCGAAAAATATCTTTTAAGATTATTTTTGTGACGCATCGACCTTGGTTTCACAACGTATTAGTAGAATTAAGACCTTTTTACGATCAAGAGGAAAAATTACTATTCTCAAAGATTTTTAGTGTCGTTGATATTACATTCCTTTTTTCCTTTTTTATTTTCCTACAAAAAGCTGATTAATTTTTAATCATCATTATATTTAGAAACATGAGTTGGTTATTTTTTCTCCATCATACGGAGTAAATTGTGAGCCTCATCATGTGGTTTAATTTCTGAACAATCGAGTTATTAAATAAGCGGTACCTTTCTTCATGTGCAATGTATGCTTAGTATTAAAATGACCGAATTAAAAATCTATACGAGTTAGCTAAGTTAGTAATTAAAATTTTGTTTTATATAATTCTGTGGCTCATAATCTATTATTTAAAAAAAAAAAAACTATTCTATCAACATTTTGTGACATTAAAATCTACATAAATAGTCAAAATACTATGTGTAAAACGTTTTTTTACGTTTGTGTGTTAATACTAAGCGTGCGATGTATAAATTGGATTTATTTGTAATAAGCAAATTTTTATTATAAGAAAATATATTTCACAGCGCAAAAAAACGAGAGCTAAGTAACAAACTGATTTGTTGGTTTCAGAAGTACAAGATCGTTATTCGTGAGAAGTATTTTGTATATTACTAAATAATAACGATAATGCGGTGACTGGTGAATTTAGGATGGAGGTTCAGCCTGAATGATCAGAGACAAAATAGCAAGTTCTGTGATAAAATGCTATTGCGGAAACGAATGTATTGGCGCCAGATACAACCGTTGGCGGCAAAGACAATAAAACAATAAAATGTTATCGCAGGTGACGATAATACGTCTTTTCCAACTTTCACTAGCATGCCTTCTAGACGATTATATTGGATTTTCGTTTGCGAACATATTTTATAGCATTGGTTAGTACTCAGTGTCTTTATTCACAATGGCAATCATAGAACAGCAAAACGATAATATTTAGTTTTAAAAACAAAAGTTAATAATGATCTTCCTCTACATGTATAAGTTGGGTTTTACACGTGCCTAGCCTTACTAGAACACAATACATTATAATCCACTGCCCCAGAACTAGGTATACTGATTTTTGAAGTTTTCTGAAAATCATCAATTTTTTTGTTATATTTATAAAATTATTTCAATGTTTGTACCATACGAGATGTTATTCAATTATAACAATTAAATAATAACTAAATTATTCGTTACTCTTTTGTTGTTAAGGCAATTGCATTACTATGTGGATATACACATGAGTGGCGTTTTAATTGCTTTTGGGGAGATTGGGTTGAGTTCTTGATTATAAAAGTTATATACTAAGTTTTAGATACATCAAAAGTTGAGAGATGCTTGTTTAACCACCTAATTTAATTTCACCTTCTTCAACATAGAATTTAGTTTCATCCCAGGAATCCTCAAGAAAGAACAAGGCTGTGATATCTGCGTAAGAGTAGATCTTACAATTTTGTATACGCTGTTTAAAGAAATAATTAATATTAATTAAAAACAGGATAGGACCAGGAACACAGCTATACGTTATTTTGGAATACATATTTCGAATTTGAAAGTAAGAAGAATATTGTAGTATTCTAAATATTAGATTAATTTTATGGTTTTTACTTTTTCAAGTATTTCAGTTATAATTGGCAATTTTAATAGTTATTTGCCATAGGCCAGTCTATAGTTATCGACTACATTTTAGCTCCTGATGTTATGAATAGGTATGACCTAAAAGTAATGTCAGCAATTCAATTCATAATCATTTTCTGTTTGTAGCAATTGATAGAAATCTTCTTTATTTCTTTCAAAAATTTCAGCTTCGATATGCTTATCCTGGCTTTCTTTGGGCGACGGGACGTTGGGGTGTGTCTCTCCGAAGATTGCCAAAGAAGGCTGTGTTACTACAGTTATTTTTAATATTAGTACACAATTAACTGCAGACTCATCAGTATCAATTAAATCGAATGCTTTTTTGTAAACAACTTAAATCTAGGACACGAACACGTAATATTAACAGTTTCTTCATTTATTACATTTTCGGACAAATTTTTATTGTAATAATAGGTATGTTTGTTAACATAAAACAAAAAAGTGGTATATTTAAGAAAATGATTACATTAAACATCGTTAAAACTAAAAAAGTACACTTTAAATAATTATAAATTATTATTTGTAATAATAACTTTAATTAATACAATTAAACGAGGGTTGTTGCCTATTACCTAGCGATAAACATTTTAATGACATGAAGCACCTTACACTATTCTACATCAATTTAAATAGGTTATGTTTTTTTTTTAATTAATGTGCAGTTACTGCCAATTTTTATAATACCTTATAATTTTGAATTTAAGCCATTTCAAATGAGCTAAATTTTTTATAATATATTACATCCTTACAGCATTTCATAGTTGTTTTTTATAATATAAAGAACAATATTAATTTTTATAATCGTATTTTATAATCGCCTATAAAATTAATTAAATAACTAAATTCTAGCTACATTAGCGAACATTTTATTTTTCATAATCATAAAATAATTCCAAGGACCACCATATATGGACTTCTTACATAAATTTGTTAGATGCAGATTATTATTTTAATTTTATAAGATATAATTGAATGCATAAACAAATTTTAATTATGTATTATATTCAACTAATAAGATAAGCAAAACAAGTTTTAACAGTCCAAAATCGCTTAAGGAACAGACACCAAAAGCGATTTATTGATATTGAGGTTTTATGTTCATAATTTGGTCAAATGAGATTATCCTTCGTGAAAAATTAAGAAAAAACATAAGTTAATTGACAACAACTTATGTCAAATTGTGTCATAAACCGCTAAAATATACAGCTTTGTTTTCCTAGAATATGGCACCGTCACATAACGGATGCGGTATGACAAACGTAAAAAAAAACTTTTTAATTTTTCGATCTCCATCACGCTTTCTCAGAAACGTTGTATGACTTGCATAGATATGTATTAGTGACGTCACTCGACGCTTTATAGCGGTCCACTAAATTATGTCAGTGCCATCCTAGGAAACCAAAGCGTTCCATTACATGTTTAAATTATTACCTTACCTGTTACGTTGAAAATTAATATTTTATAAAAATATTGGCATTCAATATTTATTTTTGATTTATTGATCGTACTTCTTACTATATAGTAAAGCTTGATTTATGCAGTACCTACTCGCATTAAGATCCGCGTTTGAAAAGTAATTGTAAAACCTAATGCACATGTAGTAACTGATACGGATGCTACACAATGGTGTAGTAGTGTGCCCTCACTGCTTGTACCTCAAAAGAAAGTTCGCTTATCAATTCAATTGTCTGCCCGCCCGTGGTCACACCTCGACTCAGATGCTGCCTATCTTATTGTTAAAATAATCATGGACGCCTATCGTATAAATAACGGAATAAATATATTTTAAAAGTAGATACTGCATTTTTCCCATTCGTATAGAATAATAAAAAGAAGAGAATTGAATGTTTGTTTAAATACGTTTGTCTCAGAAACTACAATTCAATTTTTTTATAAAACCAACCTGTGAGCACTAAATTAACCACAAATCTTTAGGATAATAATGTAAAATTTTAAAACTTCAGTTTATTAGCCCGAAATAAGTACCGTTTATGAATAATTAGCAATATTGATACGTAGGCAGGTAGGTTACGGGTAGTCTACCCGTGACCACGAACGCTGCAAAGTGCTCGAAACGTCGGGATGATAAAAATAATTAATATACGCGATTTAAATCCGTTTAAAATAGTTTTATTTCAATGAATAATAATCGCGAAAATCTAAGACAATTAGCAATATCTTTTTTTTTTTCAGCAATTTAATGTAATTTTTTCATTATGATATTTGATTTTACATAAGATGCGGCTATTTTTGAGATTAGATTCAAATTATAGAACATTTTTTTTACATTGTATTGTCAAAGTAAGGTGATGGAACAGACATAAATCTTTAAATTAAAATTACAGACGTTTTTTTCAAAGGACATGTTCCTAAGGTTTGGAGATTGGGACATTTATTTTTTTAATTACAAAAAGCAATAAAAATAATTGACAAAGGTAAAAAATTTAGAGTGATTTTTCACACTTTTTGTAAAAGGGCACCTATCTCCGAGGTCGATTCATCAAACTTGGCCAAGTTTGAGCCGAGGACTAATTATAATTAACTATCGCTATCAAACCATGCTATATTGAGACAGTTAATTACTGATTTTTGTATGAAAATGCTTTCTTTAACTATCAAAAATCAGAAATCCACTGTCAGTTCATTTTCAATAATGATATCGCCCTCCCGCGTGGCGAAATAACATATTATGTCTAACTGGCACAACTAAAAGCCATTAACCAAAAAACTGAACTGAACTGATGGTATGGTATAGCCCCCTGGTTTATAGTACTATTTGAGTCAATTGTTAATCTTTACATCTGGTGTGATATTAAAATATCATTATGACTTTATATCATTACGATAACAAAGAGTTTTAAATATTTTAATGGATATTAATCGTTGTATAAAGCTAAAATGTAACTGGCTCAACTCAGCTACAGTTAATATGCCAATTCTCTACAATCCTATCCTAGATGTACCGGATAATTTTGAGCGAGTACCATAGTTTAGGATCATACGGTTCAGTTCAGAAGAGAGGTAGGTAATAAGGGAACGGATAGAGAGAAGAGTTAGGCTTCCATCTGTCATATACAATACGAACCACAAATATATTAGCTACATTATACGGATCTTCTGTGAGATTGTTTTACTTCTCCGGTCGAACTAGTCCGTAGCCCGTATCATCAAATTGTAGCTAAGGTCTCCTAAAGCAAAAACAGATTTTATTATATAATATTATTGTTCATTACAAGTACACATTGGCCAGGGGGAAGTATTGCAAAATATTATTATCATTGATTTTGACAATTGGTCAATCATTATATTCACGGCCGCCTAACAATTATTTCCTAGTATTGATAGACAGATATTTGCAATAAATTAAAGTCTAGTTTCAAAACGTCATAAGAAACCCAATTCTATTAGTGTTATAGAAGTAAGTTTCAAAGTCAAAGTTTTCTAGGTATATTACCTACTAAATTATAGAAAAAGGAAACCCAGACCCAAACGGTTGAATTATAATTTAGCACACAGTTAATGATTATGATGCATGCGTCCCCGCTAGGAACAAAATTTTGAAAATTCAACTCATTAATACGTATGGGGTACAATGTGGTTCCAAATGGTAATGGTGAAATTATATAATATTAGCTGTGCCCGTGACTTCGCGCGGGCTACAGGTCCTTAGCATGTCTCATACTAAGCAAAGCTGTATTCTGCGGCGCGTCTCAAAAAAGTAGGTTTTATTAAATTAATTAAATTTTATTAAATTATTTAAAACTCTTTGCCGTGGAAACCATGGAGTCCTGGGGCGAGGAAGCCAAAAGATTCGACCAAGAATTATCTTCCCGCCTCGTCGAGTCTACAAGTGACCGGAGAGCTACCTCGGCCAACAAATCAGTTTGGCCATTCAAAGGGGCAATGCCGCCAGTGTTTTGGGCACTTTGCCTCACTGCAATGACATCGACAGATTTGTAGGTTTTATATAGTTTAATTTTTCTTTGTTTAATTCTTATTTTAATATTTTTATTATTTTAATTGATTTGAAAATAATAGGTTTAACAAAAACAAAGTATTCATAATATGATTTGTTTCAAAATTAAACAACAGATAAGTTTAACATTTGAAATACTATAGAGGTAATTAAAATAATATTAAATTTTATTAAATTAATTAATGTTATATGTTAAATAAAATTTTAAAAATGTTATGAACATATAACATTTTTAAAATTTTCTGTGCTACTTAAAGTCCCATCAAAATCGGTCCAGCCGCTTAAGAGATTAGCCGAAACAAACAAAGAGACAGACAAACAAAATTTAAGCATTTTTTATGTAAGCACCATATATACTTTCATATGCAATTAGTGGAAAGCTGTTAATTTGAAATTACAAACAGACAATTGAATTTTATATATTTGTATGGACAGATTTATCAATTCGTAAATAACCTCCATAAACTCCTGTCAACAAATCTATATCTATACTAATAATAAAATTCTAGCGGGTCGCTGTCTGTACATGGAAGATATATGAAAAAAAATCTTCTTGGGGGCCTTTATTAACGCAATAGAACCCAAAACAATGATTTTTAAAATTCTTATCTGTTTGTCTGTTTGTCTGTTTATCTGTGCGTTTGTGCACGCTAATCTCAGAAACGGCTTATCCGATTTAGATGAGGTTTTCACTAATATATTGTAGTAAGCTTCACTTAACATTTAGGCTATGTTTCATGTCAATCGGTCCATAAATAAAAAAGTTATGTCAATTTAAAGAATTACATTGAACATTTTTTATGCCTGTACTTACATCAAAAAATACATTTTTTTATTTTTTGTCTGTCAGTCTGTCTGTCTATCTGTTTGTTCCGATTAATCTCTGAAACGGCTGAACCGATTTTGATGGTACTTTTACTTGCAGTTAGCAAATGTTATAAGGAGTGACTTAGGCTTACTGCTATTTTAGATATTTTTAATCTATACATATAAAAAAAATTCTAACGGGTAGTAATTAATAGAAGATATATGAAAAAAAAAACAAACTATTTGGGCCTTTACATACGCAATAGAACCCAAAACAATAATTGTTAGAATTTTTGTCTGTTTGTCTGTTTATCAGTGCGTTTGCGCCCGCTAATCTCAGAAACGGCTTATCCGGTTTAGATGTGGTTTTCATGATTATATTGCAGTAAGGTACACTTAACATTTGGTATTTATTTCATGTCAATCGATTCATAAAAAAAGTTATGTCAATTTAAGCGTTCACGTCGAACAGTATTTTATGCTTTTCAGTAAATGCATGAAAGTATATACAGTACTTACATCAAAAAATCAATTTTTTAATTTTTTGTCTATCAGTCTGTTTCTTACGACTAATCTCTGAAACAGCTGAATCAAATTTGATGGGACTTTCACAAGCAATTAGGGGATGTCCATTAATCACGTGAGGTCCAGAAAGGGAGAGGAGATGGAAGAAGAAATTCACGAAATATTACAAATTCTAAAAAGTTCTTCAAAACATGACGTAATTAATGGACAGCCCCTATAGCTAATATTATAAGGATTAACTTTAGCTACTATTTTTAATATATTTATTTTAATGATTAAGTAAAAAAGAGAATTACGCGATAACAAAATTTTGTAGAAACCAATAAAATAATGAACAATTTCCGATTTAAAAAGGGAAGGTATAAAAATAAATAAAATTGATGTGTCCGTTTGTAATTTTAAATAAATGCATATGAAAGTATACACGGTACTTACAACAAAATTACCAATCTTAAAATTTTTGTCTGTCTTTCTGTCACTCAATTTTTTTCGGCTAATATCTGAAACAGCTGGACCGATTTTGACGAAACTTTCACTGGCAGAAAGCTAATGTAATAAGGAACAAAATTGAAACCAATGAAATAGTGAACAATATTTGATTGAAATAGGAAATATATATATTATATAAATATAATAATTTTAAATAATAATATATTTACTGGGTAATTTTTTACTGTATATGATAGACCACAACCGAAACTATAAGCGAAAAATAATTAAAGAAGTCACAGAGCTAATTTGGATAAAAACTAAACCTGTATAATTAGTTTTTTGAAAAAAAAAAAGGTTTTCCTAGCCAGAAACGAACACGTTGATTTTGCAGAAAATTAACATTCTGTATTATTGCACCATCTGATACTGTCACATATTATAAGGATCATCAACTTCAGGAGTATACAGTTAACTCCAACAAAAAGCAAAGGCTTATTTTTCAAAAGTCTATCAAATTCACAAATTAATTAAATATTTAGTAATTCTTCAAAAAATGATTACACCTAAAAGTGAAATTTTAAAATTAAAACGGGATGTTAAAACGCTAATAGCGGGTGAGTACAATAGCCGAGTCCAGTGAAATGTAATTTTTTTAATAAATTGATCCATTCTTTTAAGAATTATCTAAACCTACATAGGTAACGGAGTAGGTGAAGGGGACCAAAACTAACTTCACATTCTTTGAGTTTGAGTTATTCACTTTGTATATTTTCGATTGTATTGTTCACACTCTTCCTTACTTTAGTAGGTGACTAGCATTTTGATGCAACCTATAAATAAATCGTTCGAAGTAATGCAGACTTTTTTTTCTAAACTTACCGGGTCTGTGTAGAATCGATTACTTAACTTCTAATTCATATATAAATTTAATGTTATTTTGTAAAAAAATAAATCTTTTCGTTTAATTTGTCGCTTTCTATTACTTTCCAAAAGTTGATTCTTACAGGTGACACTATTAGGAGGAGCAATAATACCGAAGGTATTTTTTTTTTCAAAATTAGTGGGTTCTATTTCTGGCCTGGAGAATCATGAAATCAAAAACAACTTATGATGCAGTTTAGATTTCTCAAAATCGGACACGAGACTATTAAGTATTTGTCGCGACTCCTTATAGTTCCGGATTTGGCTTATCAACCTCAGTTAAAAAAGTCACCCAATATATAATATAAGGAGAACCTGGGCGGGAACATACTGTTTTCCAGTTGAAATTTTAAAGACTAGCACAAAACACTTTTCTTCAACATTTATTATGAAAACCGTGAAGGAATACCGTATCTAAGTTAGTGTCTGCTTATAAATACAACCAGGAAGTTCCCAAATCCAAAGTAAAAAAGCTCCTTTGCTTTGCAGGAGACATGCCAAGCATTCTGTAAACCACGCGAACGAAGTCGCGGGCACAGCTAGTAAACAAATATATTTATGGTTGTCTGACATAACATATAGATTTACATTAACGCGAGCATAGCCGCGGACGAAAGTTTATCTATGTATATTACACCATAGTAATACTGTTTTTTGTAAATTAATTTGTTATATTGTAGTTGATTACCAACTGAACTGTGTTTATTTTATAATTTTCACGTTAAATAATAATTTACTTTTTGCTATTTGTATCCGTTAACCGCTTATAAAACAGCAAAATAAGTAATTCTAACAATTCAAAGAAAAATGTCCATGAAATAAAATTGCACATGTAGACAGGTGTATAAGTAACTAGTAGATTCCATACAATAGATAGGGAAAGGTAATATTTTAGACTTTTTATTTATATACACAATTATTATTCCTGAGAACTATTCGTAAATAAAATATTTATATATTTACCATTGTAACGGATGCAAGTTTCTTTCATATATATCAATTAACATTATGATATTATCAATGAAAATTAATGGGCACAAAGAAGATCGACAAATATTTTTTTATTAACAAAACGTCTTATTAGAGACGTTTCGTGAACAATAGGAACATCCTTTCTGTTTTCGACATTTCAAGGTTTGAATGAAGTTTGGTTATAGATTTGACAAGGTTATTATGAGCTATGAGACCAAAGAAAAATATTTATCATTAAAATATGAATCTTTTTTTATTCGATTTAATTTGATAATGTACTTTTGAACATTAAATTTTGAGCAAAAACTGTTTAGCTCCACGGTCTATTTTATCGAAAATATTTTATTTACTTAATAATATATTATTACAGAAATTGAATCTATTAGACCCAATCAAGATACTTTTAATTAAAAAAGGGCATTGTGATAATATTTTTAATAATAAAAATAGGAGTACATACGAGTATATGTCAAGTATCCAAAGAAAAATATTACACCAACAACATCATAATACAGCATGATTCTCGATAACTTTAAATTCTTTTATAAAAAGCACATAATTATACAGCTGCAATAATTATGTTTTAAATATTTTCGAGCTACCTTAAGAACAAATTACATCTAATTTTGTAAAAAATAGTCTGATTAATTCATAACATCTAGTTGGCGTCATTTAAGCGAATGTGAATTAATGAGCTTATTAAAATTGGTTATGCCGCACACCCAAGTCGCTATCGGAACCTGTCCGCAGATAGTCCGTTGTGTAAAGTGACCGTTCTTTGTCCGGATCGTCCTAGACAGCCGCCATCGCCGCCGCCGCATTCATGCATAGTAAATAATTACAGTGATCAGCGGCAGGTGGACGCGCACGCGCAGCGCGAAGCGCGCATAGAAATAGAAAGGCACATTGCAGTAATTATTTAGTACAGTTATCCCTAATGGGCCGTTTTGCGAAAGCTGTAAAGTAAATAAGCGTCAAGTTGTCCTGTAGTTCCTGCCCGGTGCGCGTGCGCGCAACTCCACCCCTGCGCACGCGTAGGGCGGTCCTTACTCGTCCATTTCGCTAGTTAGCAAACAAATAATTATTTACATTGCAGAATTTATTGAAGCTTATCTAACAATTCAATGTAAAAGTTTTACTAATAGTCATTATTTTATTATAATATATTGACGTATAATCTGAGTCAGTAAGATATATTTTAATATTCAAAATTAGTTGCGAAGCTGTAAATTATTATCAATCACTCTTAATTACATAATCGACCTTCAAAACTACTACAACTGTACTAGATGAACGGGTTATAAAGAACCCCAATTAAGACATATTAGCATACCGATTAATCCTTTAATTTAAATATAAATATGTCGGTAGTGAATTTTTATCAGTCAGTGTGGACATTACTTTTATTAAAAATAAAGCAATTTTGCAATTTCGATTGCTATTTACAAAACAAAAGAATGACTTCAAGTTCGGACAAAGCATAGACGGCCGCGTAGCGCGGCAAACGTGCGGCTCGCGGCAGCAGGTCAGGGGTTAAGCGATACTTTATTTTGAATAATTTATATGTCTTAGCGCGATAGACGGCGTGCCCTCCGCTTGGTACTGTTTATGGTAATGCGGGATATCGCGCATTGCAAATTCGCTGAATGTGTTGGCCGCGGCTGCGCCCGCACCACCGCCACGGCTAGCTTTCGATAAGCGCTCTGAGGAATGTACTTCTGCTTAGAAATAGCCATGTTTTAGGACAAACATTTCACAATGTACATACATCCTACATATTCATTGTTTTTCTGCACGATAGAAAATAAATATTTGTTGTTTTTCAATCTTCGAAATGCATGTTCGCTGAAAACGATGTCTAAAGAAAAAACAAATTAATTGATACTTATTTAAAGGAAAAAACGTGCAAAGAATGTTGATTTAAATTTAAAATGAGAACAATCACTTAAAAACAAAATAATTAAAATGCAAAAGGTTCACTACCATCCAGGGCAAGATATGCCGAGAAACGTGGCGAACACGATGGTTAAGTTAAAAATCACTTTTAAGAAATTGTCATTAATCAAAATTAATGGAGTTATTATCGCACTGGAACTTTCAAAAAATATTTATTGCGCACATAAATCAGTCTTAAGGGCCGTAACGAAGCAGTTCGGTGAAGTTTCTAGGACGTTGCTCAGAGCGCAATTACATATCACACTCAAAGGAGTAAACCCAAAGAGGTCTTCGAACAGTGATCATTAATATAATAATGATAATAGCATAAAAGGCTTAATTAGATCACACTTGTACAATAAACTATAAAGAGTAATTATTGGTCGTGAAGTGGTATATCCAATTGTATTTTTTTTGTAATTAAATTAATTATAGCTTTCGTATATTGACAATGATACCGTCTAGAATAAAGTGAAATCTTAAGATGAATAACATTTTTTGTGTTTCGTAACAAAATATTTCTTTAAGAAGACAAAGCACAATCACAAAGAAGTCCTCTCGGCAACAATGCCAACCTAATCGAAAGATTTATCATATAGATCTTTCTTATTTTGCATATTTAGGTTAAGAAAGGGAAAGACGTTTCGTAATTATTATACAAGTGATTTATAGGTGTATAAAGATGAAACACCGATAGCGAAGTGTAGTCGTCAAAAAGTTGTTTTATTCAAAAAGCGAACAATATGACGTGATATTTTTAATAGATAATGATGTTGATGGACGACAGCGCCCCGCTACGACGCGCGCGCACCGTGGGAACAATATTTAGACTCTAACGTTTTGCAACAGTTTAATATTTCAGATGTATTTAGTTTAATATGAATATTTTTACACTTTATCAAGTCAAAAGAAAATAGAAATATTTCGTATTTTTCTAGATTAATTAATTTACTTTCCTTTTAATTTATTCGATGACTACTTAAAAACCAGGAGAACTAATGCAATATTTTTTTTTATTTGGAAAATGAACATATAACGAAATGAAACAAGTACAGGAATGACCATTGCTTTTTATAATTCAATAAATATTTAATTTCTATCGGCACATAAAAACAACAATATTAGTAATGTCAGACCAATTTAAACAGAATCATAACGTTAAAATGAAAACGTAAACGTTGACAGGCATGCGAAAACAAAAGTGGCCAAAGAAATGCATTCCTTGTATGGATTAAGAAATTGACGGGTGACAGTGGCGAGTACGGTTTGATTATAATTGGCAGTATATTAACAAACAAAGTGGTACCAGGGGCGACCTGACGACATATTTATGTGCGACGGAGCGGCTGACCCGCGCGGCGGCGATTTAACGAAAGCTCACGGAGGTCGAGACACTTTCTACGACCTGCGAACCAACATTTTTATTCATCGATCACATTTATAATTTATCTGACATTTTTGTACCGTTCAATTGCTCCGGGGGCGGTTCTTTATTTACGGTGAACTTATTTTCAAGTGAAAATTGTGAAACAAAGTAATATAATAAATTGCAAGTGTCAATTACATGTGTCAATAGGTCATAATTGATTAGATGTGATAATAACATATATTTTTTATCATTTTTAATATGTTTACACAAATCATTTTAATAAAATTGGTAACCACCAACGTAAAATTTAAAATTATAAACAAATTAACGTTAAATTGGCGAAAACAGGAAAGCAAATACAAAAATGTATAATAAAATTAAAAACGAATCAGACATGATGTGTGTAATTTTGTGTTACTAATCCATTACATTATTTTATAATTTAATACGGCAATAAAGTAAAATATATTCAGATAATCTAGTTTCAATTCGATGTAATTATCAAAAAGTGATAAGCTTTTATTTTAGGCAATATCATTTGCATCTTAGCAACGACATTAGTTTTAGTCTAACTGATACATATTGATTTTTTTTATTCATTAAGTATATAATGACATTCTAGATCTATAAAGATTCTTTTTATTTCCATATTTATTAACTAATTTCATCAATGATATGTTCCTATTATACGTATAGACTTCTAAATAGAACACCACATATTTATTCAATAGAATTGATAAAATATATGTATCTGATTAATTTATTTTATCTAAATTATAATGCCCCTGTATTTAATGGTTTGAAAAACATATAATAAAATGTAGTTAAAAAAAAAATTCAAAACACATAAGGCGTTAAACGTTTTGTCTAGATAAATTAAAAATACATCAAGATTTTCAGCGACTTTTCAATGAGTTATTGCATTTATTAATGTAATTATTCTATTAATTATGAATTATATAAGAAAACGTATTCTTCTGTTTGTTTTTTAAGTACATACAGTCCCGCGCCAAGCCTAATCGACGCCGTCGTGCAACTGTCTTATATGCGCCTTTTTTGTAGTGACGATATTAATAAAAAAATGGTTTAGTCCAATCAACAAGTCTTTTCCGCAAACTTTTTAATACGAAATCCAATGTTCAAGTATAGTCCCGGCGCCTTTTTGACTCCGCGCCGTCGTGTGTCGCACGACTTTGCACGTATGGACGACGCGGGCCTGAGTACATATAATTTTTCTTTTCATTTAAGGCTACTCCTCGGTTATGTGTGGAACTTGTACTCATAACAAACTAAATAAATAGCTTACACTCAACGTGTTTTAGTTAGCATATATACACGTCCAGGGTGCATCATCATATCCAAGTAATATCCTGACATCGTAAAAAAATGTCAAATGACCCCAAACTCGAGAGGTTTTTAGAAGGCATTAAAAAGTTTTACCATTCACCTCATCAGTTTGATAGTATTAAATTATATTATTGTATTGTCATCGGTATTACATTCACAAATTTACAAAGTTTGAAATCGATACGACACGAAACGCATTATATTCATTACCACGATCTAATTGAATTGAACTAAGAAAATTTGATGATTCTTATCTATGTAGGGAGTATGATGATAGGTTTGATTCCCTACCTATGCAGGGAGTATGAAATGAGAAACATTTAACTTTTTATATACATATAAGGAAGATTTGGCATTCACGGGTAAGATACTAAGCCATTAGTAGTAGTTAGTATTTACATTTAGTTAATTAATGAGTTACAAGTGAAGTTAATAAAATCATGTTAACAAAAAGAGGTCTACATATTCTACTCAAAAACAGTGCCCATTATATTAAATATACAAATACTGTACAGTTTTCAATAAGTAATCACTGAATAATGAGTATACATGAAGTAATTATTCATTATAACAATTACAGACGACTAAAATTACAATTCGTAAGTTGGCAAAATAGAAATAAATCATCGTCGGCAAGGGAACATGTTAAAGATAAGCGCGCCGATGAAATACGGCCTGTGTTTGTGTCGTTTAGTGAACAAGTAGACAACATCGCGTAGTGTTTGCGACGAACGTGCAGCCCCACCTGCGAGATCCTACAACCAACTGAACATCTGTAAACCTAAGAAAATTACCGTTACTATTACACGTGTATCAGACACGCAAAATTTTGTAAAAATCGTAAACTAAACAAAAATCTTTATTTTGTTCAAGCATATTTAAATAAATCGCCATCTTTAATTCATCTATAAACTGTACAAGTTAATCGATTTTAATATAAGCATTTATAAAAAAAATTATATTGCATAAATAATTTATGTTTAATAAAGTAACTATTGTCTTAAACTGAATTTTATGTCGACGAATTTTAATAATAAGGCCGAGTGTTATTTAAATGAACGATCAGTTTATGACATTATATTGTAAGAATGTCAATTTCTCCAAAGTGAAGTAGGTCAATCTGATATAAAGAGGCTATCGAAAAACGAAACCAATAGCAATATAATCGCAGCATGCAAAAATACCTCGACTCTTGTCGCAATGAACCAGCGAGTTCGTTCGCCATATTGTTTTTACTTGAATATGTACTTTTGCAAAGAAATGATCAATAAATTTGAGCCGTCAATAAAGATATCGATCAAAATTACAGGGTTCTGTTGATTTAACAAATATAAGGAGATCGCCAGTGTGTCGCTCGCAGGGTGGCCGTGTGGCTCTTCCGTGAAATTGTAATATTATGGTCTTAAACAATAATTTACTTGGTCGATTACGGGTGAACCGATTTCTTTAATTACTATTCGAAATGAAATGTAGGAATCACTTAATTGATAACAAGGAACTTTTAAAACATATAGTTAACCACGCACTCTTTCAACCATGTTCAAATCTACAATCAATATGAGCGGCAAATATTAAAAGTATTATATGTTATCAAGTAAAAAAATCACTAATTAAAAAAAACTACGATACGAGTAGATTTCGTAAGTCTGTACATTATATATGTATGTACCTGTATGTCTTAAGTCCCCGATAACAATAAAATAAATATAAGTCTTCTCACAATATGCAATATTTTAAGAAACTTAAATATACCAACAATCTTTCACTATTCAAAAGGTGACTATGCATACATTAATAAATTGCAATACATTTTGCAATATTAAATTGATAGCAGTGACAGTACGAAAATACGAGAAGAACATTTATGTAAATTTACCATAATATGTCAAGATTTTTACTCTAAGTAGATCTCTGGAATATGTATTTAACAGGAAAACGAATTCAAAATATTGTAATGAACAAATCTATTGAACCTTTTTTTTATTTTGCAACTGCGTCACATCTGAAATAAAGTTGACAAAAGTCTCATTATCGTTTTGCGTAAGCTCGAAAGCGGCCCTTGGGCCACTCGTTGCCAGAGACAAGCAACGCAAATTACTTTGGCACCGTTTGACGGCGGGAAATTTCATTACCACGAGCACATATCATTATTATCTCGTTGGCAATCTACATATTTTACTTGGTAATAAATGCTCGGGTAGTTTCACTTTCGGACACTGGTTTTCGAAAATGACCCGACTTTATAAATTCGCGGCGCGGCTCTCTCGAAGGGCGTGTTACAGTTTTAAGTGAATTTCTTTTTGACCTCTCGTTCCAAGGTGCCGGTCGTAATTATTCGAGACCCGCGTGACATGCAATTTCGCGTAAATAACATCAATTGACATTTACGCAGTTTACGTACGAACGACACCTGCAGCGGGCGCAGGGCTGCGACAAGCTTTTGCCGTGATTTGTTAATGTAACATCTTAAACCATAGTCATCGTTTCTCGAGTTAGCATGAAACCAATTAAAATTATGTAATCGTGCTTTTGTGAAAGGATGTAATCGTCGGTTGTCTTCGATTATAATGAATTTTGCTGTTTCAACGTATATTTCAAAACCAAGCTACATACACATATATTATCGCTTCATACACATATATTATAATTTTATGCCACAATATATAAAAATTATCACAAGTTTAAAAATATAATTTGTATAAAATCCTGAAAAGAGATTATTTCTTTAAATTAAAAATATTAATGAAAAAAAAAATATTTAAAAAATTCTGTTAAGACATCACAAAGTAGCTACACCTGTGTAAATAAAAAATAATTGTCACATTCCTTATATGTATTTCAATAAAGTTCAAATTTTCGAATAATAAATTATATATAACGGCTTTTTAATTGGTTCAAGTGGATCTGGAGCTCTTTAGCTACCAAAGCCGGACAAGGTAATGACAGGGAGCCGCCTCCATAATCAGCCGCGAATTTACTCCAAAATCACACCTTGAAATCATTTTACAATTTCTTTTGGATGTTATCAAAGTCGTCACACGTCCAAGCACGACAACTTAGTATATCATTATTTCTCTCACCCTCTATAATTATCTGTTCCCGTTGAAGCAGATCGCTTTTCACGAAATCTGAAGTTGTAAAAGATTTAAAGCTTTCTGCTATAAACTTATGGCGATGACGATAAATTTATTCTTTCTTATAATCACCGTCGAAGTTACGTGCATAGGTAGCACGATTAGTAGCTGTACGCCGTAATTGACATTTTTCACAAAAATGAGTCAGGGGCCTATTTCTAAGTCAATGTTTCCCTGCCAAAAATTGGTTTATTCCATTTATTGATTTACGAGTATATACAATAATAGGTTACGCCACGTTTATACGTGTAAACTACTTTTACATTTGCATAATTTTAGAGGAGTTAAAAACCTATATATCCAAAGACTTTATCTTTGTATTTTTATTTGATCATTTTACAAAAATAAATCCCTTTTTACATTGCTCGAACTAATTGATTAAAAATGATTTTAAATTTCTCATTCTGAAATATCACGTACATACAGGGCACAGCTGTCGGCGCAGCCTTACCGCGTGAACAATTTCGAGTCAGTAATTATTCCATGTCACCGAAAAATTAAGGCACATATATAAGGATACGATAAATCCATACGTTATGTTATGTGATAAGAACCGCTACGTAAAGATCAATCTGAGTGGAATGCAGAGTCGATGAAGCTGAAGCCATACCGCTGAAGGCGAGGAGCAACAGCTCAGCGGTTTCAAACCTGTACCGTAAATCGATTACGCTTTATTTTCTTTTCTCGCATTTGCGTGACAAGCTTTAATTACTAAGAGGTGTCGATTCGAAAATCGTTACACCAGCCACTTTGCGTTTTTGTAAATCATAGTTATTATCCTTGAATATGTATTATTTTTTATTTGCCAGAAAATGAAACGATCTGCGGGTTAATTATACGTGCGCTATCAATATCGCAACGCGATAAATTTTGACAGTTGATTTCTGATTTTTGTACATATCAACCACAGTGTATCGCAGTGCGATTGCGATAGCTTTCCGTAATAACTCTCCTGATTTATTTTGTCCAATAACTAGAATAAAGACTTGTCTTATTTGGACAAATATTAAAATAAAGATACTTTATTACTATTAATTACATTTATAGTCTAGGGTTGAAGATCAAGCATGTTATAATTTGTCAATGTTTCCTCAACTCCCACTAATTACTATCAACTCGGCTAGTTTAAAACTTTAATCGTAATTACAAAATGTGTAGTATGACAAATACTCGGAAGTTTGTCGATGTTACGATCAAGGCTTTATAGAAATTATAATTGTATTTGAAACGTGACGTTAGAAACCCGGAACATAGTACATACAATTTTGAATCTTGTTTTAACGCAAATTTATTTCCCAAGGTGTTAAAAGTGCAAAATAAATCTAATGAAGATTAACGAAATCGAAAGTGGCTTATTCGCGGAAGATTGTGTGGATTACCGGATATTTTTTAATGTTTCCGCCTTGTCGATAGAATGAGAATGTCGAAGATATGAAATCTTTGAAAATTTCTCACATGTTTTACATTAAGCACTGGCTTATTAGTAACAAAATGTAGACATAATTGCCGGATTCGCGCAAAAGTCTAATAATCCAATAAATATGATACTTTCACATTGTAAAAGCTAACAGTGAAAATTGTCTATGTATGCAACGAAACTCGTATTCCAAATACTGGTATTTGGATAATGTACATTTATAATATAAAAATGCATCGCTGAATGTGTTGCTAAGTGCAAATTTCGAGGGCATAACGGATTTCGCTAACTCTTTTAGTACGAGGATGCTTCATATGGCGAGAAAAAATTTTAAAAAATGCCTGAAAAGGTCTAAAAACAAGACTTTTCTATATTCCCATACAGAAAATTCATATCATAAATAAAAGAAGATTTTTTGGCATAATGTAACTGTTGACTTATTTACTTTCTTTTTTATATATTTAAAATAATAATATCATTACATCAAATAGATAAAAATGTATTTTGTTTGTTTGTTTATTTATATCTTATGCGCCGCCATAAGTGCCATTTAACCGATTACGATAAAACTTATTATTTGCACCTCGAGAAGGTTATAGATATGATACAATTAATTTCCATTATATTGTGCACGTGTCTTATCAGTAAGACAGAAATATAAGTTTTACGCAGTCGTCTGGCATAATAAAATCTACATTAACGCGATGGAAGCCGCGAACAAAAACTATATTATCATTTACTTAGTTCATAAAATAAAACGTATCATTCCGTCATGTCGTACACCACAATATAAATATTTCTAGTTTTATCACTTGACATCGCTTTATAGAGACAAAGAATAGACAAAAGAGTCAAGTTTCGTTAGGAATGGCGCGGCGAGAGGGCGCGGGGCGGCGCGTCGGAGCCGCGGACGGTATCGGCCGTTCTATCTCACGCCCTGTTACCACGTTTCTCACCTCCAGACGCCACCTCCGAGCTCGCCGCTCCGATGTTTTATCTCTGCAATCGCACCACTCATCTATTACCCGGGCCTCACCCACTAAACCGAATGCCGATGACCTACATAACCCTATTTAGTAATTAGTGCTAACCTTTGAGCCTAACGCTAACGATATATGTGTATAATTTTTCCCACTACAAAACTGAATTCACAGATTTCCATTCGACCGATTGCATAATTTCTATATTTAAAATTAATTAATAGGATATGCATTTAATGTTATTACATCTTTAGATCTAATTTTTCTAGAATTTCAATAAAATGCTTATATAAAACAATTTTAATTGCCGGATACATTAATGCTTACAAAACTGAAATGACACTTACGAAGCAGCTCGTAATAGGATTAAATAAGGTTAAATAATAAGTATTATTCGTGCAGGCTATAGGTATCTGTGAACTTAGCTACTGGGAATCTGGCATTTAATTTGCCGCAATATCTAGGCTGATCAGTCAAGCGGTAACATCTAGATTGCTAAGCGGTTTTATTGGTCTAATCCTAATTCAGTTTTTTATGCGTCTAGGTCTAGACTAGCCTCCCGCTTGACAAGCTAAAAATCACAGACTAAAATACTTTCACTCACTAATTGTTTATAATGGTAGCGTCATGCAGCGCGATAACTAAATGTCAACATGTCTGCCCACATTTCAACCGAGATCGTTATTCATCTGTTACACTTTTAGTATATGCACCAAGGTGACCGTTTTTTATTATCTAGCACTTAAGATTCATCAATGAGACAGTTTAAATATTAAAAATCTTGAGAGCGATAGTGCCTTCCTACTTATGTAACGAATTGTAATAAATCAATCGTTTGGCCTTTAAGCTTCTCTTACGCAGACATCCTGGCTGTACTTCCGTATGCGAGGATCTATTTGCATTTATGGGATTGGCCCTGGTAGTCTACTGACATCTATTATATTAAAACATTATCACCTTCTTATTTATCCTGGAATTATTTACGTGGTTTAATACTCATTGTTTACTTCGTGTATTTCATCTGACAAGTATTTTATCACCCAGCTTAACGGGTACAGAGTATGTTAATCTCATTTGGTCGACGTTAGATAATCACTGAAATAATAAATATTAAAGATCTCGTGATAAAAAAATATTATTAGTAATAAAGTCATGAAACAGGATCAAGTTGTTCTCCGCCTATTGGCTACAATGACTTACTTTAAAATTGTAACGTTTACCCGTAGCCATGATTATGATGTTTATGTATATTATACCTAGCACATCATGTAGCGATTAATATGTATATATAATATACGGTTATTGAATTTCATTACTAATTAATAATAATAATCACGTTTACGTTTATTACATTATTTCAAACGTAAATAATTATGCTATTAATACGCAAGTTACAACATTTGCAAACTGGAATCGAATAGAGAAGATCCTAAGTTATTTTATTTTAACTTATTACTCCCAGTCTCACATAAAGCAGATGTCACCGTTTATCAGCCTATAGTCGAAGATACGGACATCGGATTACTCACCACGATCGAAATAAACGAACGCATACAACCGTGATGTGTAATTAAACACGTACATGTCTCGTAGCTTCTATGAATGTTTTGCTACTGCGTATACTTCGACCACCTTACAAGATATGTTTGATAAGAACAAGTCTATAAGGCTTGAATTACACTTGTAAGTTTTACTCTCGTAATTGATATAATGCAAATTTGCAACATAGTAACTGTTACCTGGGTAACCCTACGAAAGCTGTGAGTTTTAAAAATAAGACATTTACAGTAATTTCTTTAAAGTGTAAAGCATTGATGAATAACTTATGTAAGTCTTTATGAAAGTCTGAGAGCAAAACTTGCAAGTGTAATTCTCGCCTTATACTATTTTACACAAAAACGCTCTCGCTGTCAGGTCATCAGGTGTAATTTTAATTACAATTTCAAAATATTGCCGATAAAACTGCCGGATTAAAAGTCTGAAAGAACCAATTATAATTTATGGAGTTGATCGAAATAGTAACAAGTTTTTATGTTAATAAAAGGCAAGGAAAATAATGTGTTATCTTTTTAGTATATTTTTAATAACATTTGTAAACATTTTAGTTCGAAGGCTAAGTAGTTGTTTTTAAACCGTTTCAAACCGATAAATTTATGTTTTTGCTTTCATAATTTATGTATAGTCTGGGCTGTAAAATGCAGAATAGAGAGAGATCGAGATCGGTTAAGTCGTCGTTGACTCGGTTTATACTGGCCTATTCTAACAAAATTAAGTTAAAAATTTTTATAAAAAAAATATTTAAAAATTGTACATACGTCTATGTATCATAAAAAGAATACAAAAGAAATGTTATAGAATATATTTGAAATCTATTCAAGTAATTAATAAATTTATAAGTAATGTTCCGGATGAACGACTTGCCACTTTGTGTTAATATGTAACGGAGTCACATTGACCCTGCCCACTGCTAGTTTCAACTTACAAGTACATCTAAGTCATCTTTAAAGTGGATTTAAGTAGCTGACTTGAATTCATACGGTCTAAATAAATCGACCATCACAATGCATCAACGCAACAACAAAGTGAAGGGCACTTGGAATTCTCGGATTATTTTAACTTGTCTTTTTCAATGTCAGCGTTTAAAATAATTGCATCACAATTTTTTAAATGCGAGGCTTTTAAGACGGTTTAAGGAACGTAATAAGATTATTTCCTGGAAATGGTAAGATATAGCTTTGAATGAAATGGTCACACATTCACATCTACATATATACTTTATGATAAAAAGCAAAAAAGCGGCGCTTTATATTTGAGTTAATAATGTTTTTTACTCGACTGACTCAGAAGGAGAGTTATATTTTTCCGTCCTATTGTTGGCTAAGCCTAAATGGCTAGACCGATTCGGAAGTACATATATGATATTATTCTATTCGTAATTTTGCCCGGATTATCATAGGCTATGTGACGTCATCAAAAATCAACATGGTGGACGTCAAAATTGGAAAAGCACTGTGACCTATTAAAGCAGCAGGCTGGTTTATAACATTTAAATTACTAAAGTTTTGTTTTTATTTTTGATCCCACTTAAAAACAGACGTATACATACCCTCCCCCCTTTTAAGGGTAAAATATAAAAAAAACAAAAATTCTTTTTTAATTGATTCCTACGTCATAAATTCCAAATTTCAGGTAAATAGATTTACCAACCAATTTTATTCCGTTCCTGACTTTAGTACCCCCTAGCACATCTATAATGGGTGATTTTGGAATTCTAGTATACACATATTTAGTTATTTACCTTGGGGAATATTCATGCTAAGTGTAAGTATAATCGGTCAAACAAATAAATTTTCTTCATACAAAACTTCATAAGCCAACAGTCCAATAGGGGATAATATTCGTACGTTTTATTTTTCACATTTCATTAATATCATAAAAAGTGTGTTCAATTTTAAGTTAATACGACCAAGGAATAAGATTTCCATACAAACGTTTTCATCCCTTTTAACCCCCTTAGGAGTGGAATATAGAAAAACCCTTTCTTAGTATATGCTCTCACCCTAATAGGCACTTACTGCCAAAATTTCAAGTTTGTAGCCCCAGCGGTTTAGGTTCTGCGTTGATAAATCAGTCAGTCGAGTCAAGCGGTTTCATATGTATAGATTAAAAAACAGCTACTAACATTAAATAAATTATGATTACTGCTATTATTTATCACTATGCATTCAAATACAACAATTTCTTTCTTCTTTTGTTTTGACATTATAATAATTTATGTATAAATTTAATAACACATTTATTTAAAAAATATATACCTATTTTTATTGTCAATACTTTTATATATTTGTTTGACCATTCAAAACGGTGTGACGGTTTCTTTTACTTTTCCTTTTTTTTATCGTCATTAAATTAAACACTTAAATCGTCATTTACGAACAGTTTAACAAAACAAAACTATGTATGTCTCAATAAAATAATGTTCAAAGAAAACTTGATTGTATCTTCTATAACAAAATTATTCGATGCTCGCGTGACCGGATCGCGACCTCCTTCTCGAGTAGACCTAACAATGCTTGTTCTATAATAAGACTCTATGAAAAGTTTTATCCTACTCTCTTCAGTAGGTCAATATAATATTCAATATTACTAGTTATTTTGACACTGAACATAATAAAGTATTACTCGTGATGTTAAAAAAAAATATAACTCTGTCTATATACAGCAAAAGATATTTTTCCTCACACGAGATTCATTGATCAATTATTAGGAAAAGCTTACCGGATCTCATCATGTCCCCCAAAAAAACATCTCGCATAATAACATTTGCTTTTGCGAGTTTTTTCATTCGATTAATGACTAAGCGTGGGCCTTTGTCTATTGTATTACGATTAAACCATCTGTACTTAAATTCCGGCGACATTGAATGCTTCTTCGAATTAGATTCGGATTAGATAGGCCGGATGTTGCTGGAATACAGTTATGAAATTACGATCATTTAAGATGCAAATCGAATATTACGAAATTTTGTATTACCAGTCATTTCTATAATAGACCAATCTGTGCTATAAAGATCAGTTGTTTAAATCCATAAACAAATGAATGCCATTTTTGGATGCAGCATAACGAGAAAGAATTTAGGTTTGCGTTATGAATACAATACACGCTATAACGTTCTATAAAATAATAACGAGAATTATTATAATTCGAATGCAGATATCGTGTAGTTAAGTTTAATATTCGTAGTTATACAGTTAATTTAAAGCGTCAGTTTGCGGTGAGCGGCTATGAGGCGTAGATTTCGGATGAGAACCGCCCGAGGCTCGCATGACTTACTCTTGTAAAAACAACAATAGAAAATCACTTCACGCATTTTGGACAATGACATATATGATATGACCATGAAGACGAAATTTAACTTTTACTTAAGTATAATAGTAATAGTATTCCTTACATATGTCCTGTTTTCATAGTTACATATAAAATATTTATACCTTTAATAATTATTATATTATGTCAAAAACCAGCAAATATCTTTTTTGAATTGCGTATTCCGACCTTTTTCACTATACATAATGAAATCAAAATTATTTGATAATATATTATAGGTTATATATTTTTTTATATAGTTACGAAAAAAATATATCCACTACAATCCAATTGTTGTGGATATTGCGTACATTATACTCAAATTTGCTCGCTGCTTCGCTGGCATTTATGTAAATATTGTTTTAAAATAATACACATACTAACAAAAAAAAAAAATAAAGCCTATGATCATTTATAATAATGCATCTTTCAAATGGTACCATAATTTTTAAAACAGATTAAGGAGTTCCAAAGTTTACTTTTATATACAAAATTCGCTCTCTCCTTATTTTATTAAGTATAGATTATGCGTAAAGTTGTTACGCTATGAATTATTATCATAGCATAAGGAAAAGTCGTATCTCATGCGATAATGATCCCTACACTTTAACCTCCGAACAGAAAAGTATGTCCCTATCAATATTTAGCGTGTACCGCGAAGGACGATAAAATCTTTCATATAACCCCGTGTAAATAAAAGCTATGATGTAAATTAAATTTACCATACACGATAATTTTGACAGCCGAGATGTTTAACAAGCCGCATGTACCTTTTCCCCTTACATGGGCGAAATAGGCTTATCTTAATAAGCTTGAACAAAGAGCTTTAGTAGAGAGTGCAGACATTTAAGTACTAAGCGAGTCCTATGTCGGGTCATGACCGAAAACATAATTCTTGCGCTAATTAATTATTATAAATGAATTATTGTTTTGAAGCTATAATATTATGTGTATTATTTTTATTTTCACAATTAAAGTACTATTTGCAATGTGAAAGTTAAATTAACAAAAGAAAGTAAAATCTTTTCTAACATCTAATAATTATTAGAATTGTATAAATCTCCTGTTATAAAAATCTTTTCAAATGGTTTAATTTACTCTATCTATACTATAATATTATAAAGTGGAAGAGTATTTTGTTTGTTTGAACGCTCTAATCTAAGGAATTAGTTGTTTGAATTGAAAAATTATTTTTGTATAAGATTGTTCATTTGTCGAGGAAGGCCATATTATATCACGCTACGACTCATAGGTGTTTAAATTAATGTAAATAAAATATTTTATCGCGTAAAATAAAATATATTTTCAAGAGATATTAAAAAAAATAATTCATGTTTTGTGTATGACAGTCGCACTCGAAGTTGCAAGCAGAAAATATATTAAATATTTAAGAAACCTTTATTCAATTAAACATGGCAATTAATATATATTATATACCTATCGTCGATTAAAGGTTGTAATTTATAATACGTGTAATTTATAAGCACAGGCTTTACTCACAGACAAGAAGCCACTTCCGAACTATTAAAACCGGTCAAGTGTGTGACGAATCAGCCATGAAAGTTTCTAATAATAGAGTCATAATCGCTTAAGCATAAAGCAATTAGAATATTATATTCAACTGCTATATAATATGTTAAATTTGTAATTAAAAATATTATACATCTAAATAATATTATTATTGCGAAAGTAGTTTAATTCGAAATCAAGATCAAGAGATAGAGTATTAAAATATATTTATAATTTATTTTATCTTTACTTGACTTATTTAGTAAATTCACACATCCCGGAACGAAAATCACGAATTTTGGTAAGTTATGTATACGTATAATGTTTTCAACTATTTGAGAAATCATCCGATATAAATTACACTAAAAACTGCTACTAATTAAGGATTTGAACACATTCATTTACAATTTACTATTATATAAGAATCATTTAATAATTAAAATTTTAAAAATGTCTAAATGACTATTTTAGTGCCAAATTTTGTATTATTGTACAGCGTAATGCGCATAATTCAGACCAACACACGTGAAACAAGGTATAATATAAATTAAAAGACTTACTACGAGGTTGAGATGCCTCTTTTCAAGAATGCTTATATCAGAAACGTGTACTATAAATGGACGCGGATAAGCAATACTATGTCAAGCGACGCGGACTACGTTTTGAGAAAATGGCGTCTGAAGATGTCAAACCTATTCTTAATAGATTTATTTTAAGAAGTATATATTCATCTTTTCTTTTCTATTCTGATAAAAGGTATAATGAATTAAAAACATATCACCACAGATCAGATCAGATATTAAAAAGTATTATCTAATAAAAAGTTTTTTTTTTTAACATACGAGATAACAATCTCGTATGTTAAAAAAAAATTGCATAATGAAAAATATGTAACATGCTTCAATATTCCAAACATTAAATTAAAAAACTTTTCAGCATACATATTTAGTTCAGGTGACTTGAATTTTTTTGGATAAAATTAAACACACGTCGCGTTATCAGACAATCAATATCTCTAAATTTGTATTTTTGTGGGTTGACACTTATCAGTATCAAAATATACCAAAATAATAAAAAAAATACAAAATACACAAGAACATTATTACCAATAATTTTTAGGCTTTATAGTTCGTAGTAATTATAAGATATTGACAAATATTATGTCAATGTTTTTTACCTGGCAATTATCGCACTTGACAAAGCAGAAAATTTGTATTTAATTCTTCAGTTAATCAGCTTATCGAAACCGCCGTGGAGCACACCGATACGACAGTAGTTATTTTACAACTTTTATTCTGTCAGCTTAATAGGTACCTATAATTTTGAGTTGCCCACCTTTGCGCTGTTTCCTTTGACGTTAATTTATATTTAATCGTTTTTATAATATAATTGCGTACTATACCAGAGTATTATTAATAATTATATTTTAAAGCAACTTTACAAATTTATCGAAGTTTCTGTAAAATATGGTCAAAACGATTTGTTTCGCACATACAAACAACAATTATTATCTATAACAAAGTTAGAAATGCCGATTTCAAGAAATAACAGTAATAAAATTAATTATACTTTTATAAAATTTAAAATAAACCGACTTAAAAAACGAAACTACAAAAGCAAATTAATAATATTTTTGACAACATTTTGAAGTCAGTCACTGCTAAGTAAAATATTTGATGTCGACGCCAAATAAAACTTTTTACTTGTTATTTATTGGCACCGACTACTAATATAAAATATTTATTTTGTTTTTGAAGTCGGTTTATTTTTTTTTTTTAATTTTTATTTTATACTTTCGACGCGACGAATATAGTTCGTGGTAAGGGACAGTTTGATTGTTTTGATGTTATGATTTGTTTTGATTTACCTAAATGACAATGGCCGTATGTCAACAATATATATAACCGAACATATAACCTCTTCCATTTTCGAAGTCAGTTAAAAACTATTAAAGTATGAGCTGAACTCACACACAAAGGGTTCCGTACGTCCGTAAAAGATACAACGTTTTATACTTTTTAGTCTTTTTATAACTGACTTCGAAAAAGAAGGAGGGTGTCAGTTCTTCAGGGACTTTTTTACTACAAAACTTGTTAAATATGTAATATCATAAAGATAAAAATAGTTCTTAATAATTCAGATAGCCCAAATGTAAAATATAAAAAAATAAGTCGAGAATTCTTTTTATAAATTAACACATAAGACATACGGCGTGTTATCCAAATGATATTGTACTAATCATAATAAACTTTTTCGTGGTGATCATCAATCTTCATTTCCGCATATAACCAGCGCCTTGCGTTTTATTTCACATGTGGATAAGTGAAAGTTGTATCATTACCATTCAACAAACGCAGTAATATTTATAGAAATTACACGTTAGGTTTAATGTAGTTAGAATACATTGTCTCGACGATATTTCTTAACCAGTAGATTTACTTTAGCATTAATATAAAATACATGTGATTCATAAAAGTACTCAGCGTATTACCTTCGCATAATACAGTTTTGATTATTATTAAAACCAGATTCGCATTTGCCAACCGACACTGTGTCTTCGGCCCGTGCCCGTACGCGGGCGCCTTTCACCGCAGGTCGTAGGTCAGGGCGCGCTCAGGTGCTCCGCCCTCGGCCGCGTTGTCGCCCCTCCGCCCCCCGACACCGCGCCTCAACCCCTCGGCACCCTTCGCGCCGCGCTAACGGCGCAACATTGCTCTATTCAGCTGTCGTCGCGCAGGCAACATCGCCGTCGCTAGGAACAACGACGCTTATGAATTATTCCAACGCTCTATAGTACTCACCGTTTTGAAACAATTACTAAACAATACGAATTCATATCATAAATTTCAAAGCCCTTTGTAAGCTTTCAGTTCAACACGGCTATATCTTACCTACCTCACATAGACTTCGTGCGCGTAATCTATATTATAAGTGACTATAATACGGATAGACGTGAGAAAACATTATAATAACAGCGCGTATTGCATAATAATCACCTTTCATTTGTTAATTATAATTAAATGTTACTGCACAGGTCATCGCGATCGGACACGTAATTATTGTTTAAATTCTTAACTTTGACACTACAACAATAATTGAGCGCGGATTTAGAAAAGTAACGGCATAAAAGTTTTTTTTTCCTGCTTGTAAAGATAATAGCCATTTCAATTGTAGTTGCGTACGGTAACCGTGGTGTGTGATGCATCGTTAGCTTGATTCGGGCGTAGCGGCGGAAGCTGGGCATAGCTTTCGGCGGTTCCCACGGCTCCCCTCCCTCCGGCGGTTACACAATGAGAGGTGAACGCGGATCTAAGCAATCGCTTAACCTCGCCCACTGCGCCTCTATGCTCTGTACCAGTGCACCTTCGATGCGCCTTCTATTTGTTAATTGTAGAATGATCAAATCGAACAAACAATCGCTTTAAAATTTATGTGTATCGATTTGTCATTTATACTCTGACCTTAATATTACTACTTAAAAGATAACTTTTAATAGGTATTAATAAAATACGTTCAAATCTAAAACATGCGATAATATTTATAATAGTAATGTCATAAGGACATTATTAAAGATTTTGATTTATAAAATGATTTAAACGAAAGTACAATATTTCATTCGAAAGCTTGACAAAGTCTCAATAATTCTACTCTGTTCACAACGCGCCTACGCGAGCTCACATAGATGTATGTAGATATTTGTTCAATTAGAAATATTAAGTGTCACATAACTCAAAATTGCATTACGGAGATCGCCGCGGGCGGTTGGTCGTCGTGATGAGCACTTTCGATACATCCGGCAGGTCGACAGAGGTCACGAACGTTCTTTTTGTACGATACTAGCACTGTCCGTGCACGCGACGTGATTATGTTCGATGCGCATAATTATGCTGTCACATCGTCACTTGATGGGTAATAGTGAAAGCGAACGATACTCGCCGTAATGATAGAGGAAAAATATGTATTGTAACAAAAGTATGCCTAGAAAAAGTATGCATTGGGCGTGAACCGTGACACGAAATTGATGTTTAACGGTAAAGCTTTGGTATTATGTAACGCCACTGACTATTTGAAAAACATATTTTATTTATAAGAGATTCGATATTTATAGACTTTTTCTCATCGAAGCACATTTAGGAATGAAAACTAAGCGCATCAGAAACAGGTTTTAAAAAATAAGCACCCTATTTCAGTGATAACTTAATGATTCTATAAAATAGATATTGAATATATCTTATATATACATATTAGAACTCGAGGTAAGTAGAGGTCTGGTAATCAATAAATGACTTTACGAGCTAGTAAATTACATAATTATGTAATGCATATAATTGTACTAAATAATGTTGTTGTAAACATATAATTATTCTTTAAATCATAATGGAATTGTAATGTGTCTTGGTATTGTATATGGTATTGCACAGGTAGGTCTGCAATTTATCAATATTTTTTTTCTGCCTCTAAGGCATTTCAATATAAAATAAATGAAAATAAACAAATGTTACATGTAAAAATTTCTTTTATTTTATACTGTGATACATTTAGTTTGATTCCTCGGTTAACATCGGTGTTTAATTAATTAATATAATATATCACGAATAAGTAATTTACTATAAATATTTTAATCATTTTAATTTTTTTCAAGTTATAAATGTGACACAAACAAAATGGTGATTTTAACAAATGTAGTTATAATATTACCTTTAGGTCATATTTAAATGTCCATTGTACCTTCGACTATACTGACTCGCTCTTCTCAAAGTTTCATTTAACTTAGTAATAGCTGGTTGCTAATAAAATAAATATTTAATGAACGGTATGCCCTGGGCCTTATACTGTTGTTGTACAAGTATATATTATTTCTAATTCAAACAAAGTTTAATAAACTAACAGTACTTTTGTGTAATTATTGTTTTAGCTTACGGCAATGTATTCTTTATACTTTTTCCATTATAAAATTTTAGTCGTGATCAAATAAAAAAATAATAATAAATGATCCTTCGTTTTCATTTCAGCATTTTGTTCAACAAGTTTAATTTATTTAATTTAAAATTGTAGGAAGGTACTGGTATTGGTAGAGATATTTTGTCACCAAAAAATCTTTTTAACTTTTTTAATTTTGTACAAGGAAGCTATTTAATTCCCATATTTCATTTCATTAGTAACAATATTACATAAATGTTCATACTAATGATATTAGTCAAAATTGGTTGGGTAAATAGTATAAAGAGAGAGACCTACTTAATATTACAGTTGATCAGGAAATTTCGAAAAAATCTGCGTGTATACGAACGGTTTCGATAAATTATTTGCATTGTTTGCAATTACTCGAATTATTTACTTTACCTTGTGTTCAACTTACTTATATTTTCCATGATGCAACCAGGAAAGCATTGGCACACATTTAAAACTGTATTTTCGTTACAACTAATACTTTAATAGACCAAATATTACGTGTATATCAATAAATTAACATTTTATTATACAGTATTACTACAATTTTGGACATATAAAAAACAAGATCAATTTATGAAAGGAAATTAATTTAAATAACAGCTATTTTAATGGTCATCACCATTCTACTAAAGTGTGATATTAAAACAAGTCAAATGACGAAAATGTTATAATTAATTGACATCGAAGAAACGCACACTGAAAATATTTAATTATGTATTTTACGAAGTCTCGATTATGTCGGTGAGCGATATTCATGTGCGGGTCGGTTCCGGCTCAAGAATGGCCCGGTCCTCCTTGAGCGGCTCAGTCCGACGGCTCGACCGAGATCTTTTAGATCATCGCGTTGTTTTACATATGTGTAGGTATAAGTTGTAACTGGACTGTTTTTTATTATATTTTTATTTTACAAAAGCTAATTATATCTGCATGAATTTGGATAAACAAGATCTAGTAGACTGCATACGAATATTTTTAACGGAGCTAAAAAGCAGGCTCGTAATGTCCTAAAATTCTTTGTGCATTTGTCTATCCGATAAAGATATCCACGATTGTGAACCGATTTTAATGATTCTTATCTTATTTGATAGCCTAGCCTTTTTTATCAAATTCTTCTTAGATGCGAAAAATCAATTATTAATTATAAGGCATCTTAAAAGCAAACCACAAAAATGTACCGTATACGTACCATTTACGTGTAATATTGCTAATAAATTCTCAATTTAACTCGTATAAAAAAATGAGTACTAATATTAAAATAGAAATACTGAAAATAATCAGATGTTATTTTATTGCATATTATATCACAAATTATACAAATATTTAAAAATAATAAATAAAAACTAAAATCTCAAACATTTCTAATTTTTCCTTCAGTCAAATTCAAACCGAATTCCGATAGTTTATGATCGACTTTCCCAGCCCCAGCCTCTCCTAAAATTTAGCAAACATAATAGCGATGCTTTATTGGTACACTTGTGTACTTGAAATTTACGACTGATCTGTCGCGCGTTGCAAACACGACGAAAAAGTAAAGTAGCGAATGAGAGTTAGAGAAACGTGCTACTGAATCGGTTTAAAAAAAAGTCCTTGAGAAATGGAATTATACACAGCAGTTCTTAAAATAACATAATTTAGTGTTCATACAGAATTTATTAGGTCCTCCCCCTAAGGTAGCCTAGCATTACCCAACTGTCTACTCTAGAAGTAAACCCTAGATGTAAGTAGTGGAGGAACCTACTCACACAATAAAGTTACTTTCCCTCCAAATCTTATTCCTACCTAGCTGCATTTACAGCTTCTTTATAAAATACTATTATATTATTATTGCAAATATGCATGGAGGAGGGTGATAACATTTGGCACGAAAGTCTGGGATGTTATCATTTTTTTTTAAATGTAAAATTTTGAGAGTTAACATGCTTCTACAATATAGGGTTTATAAATCTATATATACTAATAATAAAATTCTAGCGGGTCGCTGTCTGTACATGGAAGATATATGAAAAAAAATCTTCTTGGGGGCCTTTATTAACGCAATAGAACCCAAAACAATGATTTTTAAAATTCTTATCTGTTTGTCTGTTTGTCTGTTTGTCTGTTTATCTGTGCGTTTGTGCACGCTAATCTCAGAAACGGCTTATCCGATTTAGATGCGGTTTTCACTAATATATTGTAGTAAGCTTCACTTAACATTTAGGCATTGTTTCATGTCAATCGGTCCATAAATAAAAAAGTTATGTCAATTTAAAGAATTACGTTGAACATTTTTTTGTGCCTATCACTAAATACATGAAAGTGTATGCAGTACTTACATAAAAAAATACATTTTTTAATTTTTTGTCTGTCAGTCTGTCTGTCTATCTATTTGTTCCGATTAATCTCTGAAACGGCTGAACCGATTTTGATGGTACTTTTACTTGCAGTTAGCAAATGTTATAAGGAATGACTTAGGCTTAATGCTATTTTAAATATTTTTAATCTACACATATAAAAAAATTCTAACGGATCGCCGTCTGTACATAGTAGATATATGAAAAAAAAACAAATTATTTGGGCCTTTACATACGCAATAGAACCCAAAACAATAATTGTTAGAATTTTTGTCTGTTTGTCTGTTTATCAGTGCATTTGCGCCCGCTAATCTCAGAAACGGCTTATCCGGTTTAGATGTGGTTTTCATGATTATATTGCAGTAAGGTTCACTTAACAATTGGTATTTATTTCATTTCAATCGATTCATAAAAACAAAGTTATGTCAATTTAAGCGTTCACGTCGAACAGTATTTTATGCTTTTCACTAAATGCATGAAAGTATAATATATACAGTACTTACATCAAAAAATCAATATTTTAATTTTTTGTCTATCAGTCTGTTTCTTACGACTAATCTCTGAAACAGCTGAATCAAATTTGATGGGACTTTCACAAGCAATTAGGGGATGTCCATTAATCACGTGAGGTCCAGAAAGGGAGAGGAGATGGAAGAAGAAATTCACGAAATATTACAAATTCTAAAAAGTTCTTCAAAACATGACGTAATTAATGGACAGCCCCTATAGCTAATATTATAAGGATTAACTTTAGCTCCTATTTTTAATATATTTATTTTAATGAATAAGTAAAAAAGAGAATTACGCGATAACAAAATATTTTAGAAACCAATAAAATAGTGAACAATTTCCGATTTAAAAAGGGAAGGTATAAAAATAAATTAAATTGATGTGTCCGTTTGTAATCTATATCTATATTAATAATAAAATTCTAACGGGTCGCTGTCTGTACAGGAAAGATATATGAAAAAAAAAATATTACTGGGGGCCTTTACCAACGTAATAGAACCCAAAACAATGATTTTTAAAATTCTTATCTGTCTGTCTGTTTGTATGTTTGTCTGTTTGTCTGTTTGTCTGTTTGTCTGTTTGTCTGTTTGTCCATTTGTCCGTTTGTCCGTTTGTCCGTTTGTCCGTTTGTCCGTTTGTCCGTTTGTCCGTTTGTCCGTTTGTCCGTTTGTCCGTTTGTCCGTTTGTCCGTTTGTCCGTTTGTCCGTTTGTCCGTTTGTCCGTTTGTCCGTTTGTCCGTTTGTCCGTTTGTCCGTTTGTCCGTTTGTCCGTTTGTCCGTTTGTCCGTTTGTCCGTTTGTCTGTTTGTCTGTTTGTCTGTTTGTCTGTTTGTCTGTTTGTCTGTTTGTCTGTTTGTCTGTTTGTCTGTTTGTCTGTTTGTCTGTTTGTCTGTTTGTCTGTTTGTCTGTTTATCTGTGCGTTTGTGTTCGCTCAGAAACAGCTTATCCGCTTTAGATGTGGTTTTCATTAATATATTGCAGTAAGCTTCACTTAACATGTAGTGTTTGTTTCATTTCAATCTGTTCATAAATAAAAAAAGTTATGTCAATTTAAGGGTTCACGTCGAACATTATTTTGTACTTTTCACTAAATGTGTGAAATATATACAGTACTTACATAAAAAAATCCATTTTTTTATTTTGTGTCTGTCAGTCTGTTTCTTACGACTAATCTCTCACACAGCTGAATCAAATTTGATGGGACTTTCACTCGCAGTTGGAGGATGTCCATTAATCACGTGAGGCCCAGAGGAGAGAGAAGGGATGGAAAAAAAAATCACGATATATCACAAAGTCTAAAATGTTCTTAAAAACGTTACGTGATTAATGGACAGCCCCTATAGCTAATATTATGAGGATTAACTTGGGTTACTTTTATTAAAAAATATATTTATTTTAATAAAATTAATAAAAATGAGAATTACGCGATAACAAAATATTGTAGAAACCAATAAAATAGTGAACAATTTCCGATTTAAGAAGGGAAGGTATACATCTATACAAATAAATAAGATTGATGTGGCTGCTGTAATTTTAAATTAATGCATATGAAAGTATACACGGTACTGACAGCAAAATTACCAATTACCAAAAAAATTTTGTCTGTCCATTTGTCACTCAATTTGTTTCGGCTAATATCTGAAACAGCTGGACCGATTTTGACGAAACTTTCACTAGCAGAAAGTCAATCTAATGAGGAACAAAATTGAAACCGATGAAATAGTGAGCAACATCTGATTCAAATAGGGAACATATATATTTTATAAATATTATAATTTAAAAAAATAATATATTTACTGGGTAATTTTTTTACTGGATATCATAGATCAAAATCCGAAACTATAAGCAATAGCGAAAAATAATTAAAGGAGTTACAGTGCCGATTTTGATAAAAACTAAAAATATCATTAGTTTTTTGACAAATAAGTTTTCCTAGCCAGAAAAGAACACGTTGATTTCGCAAAAATTAACATTCTATATAATTGCATCATCTGATACTGTCACATATTATAAGGATAAACTTTAGGGAGATAATAGTATACAGTTAACTGCAACAAAAAGAAAAGGCTAATTTTTTACAAAATTCTATCAAATTCATACATTATTTAAATCTTTAGTAATTCTTCAAAAAAACGATCATACCTAAAAGTGAAATTTTAAAATTATAACGGGATGTTTTAACGCTAATAGCGGGTGAGTACAATAGCCGAGTCAAGTGAAATAAAGATTTTCAATAAATTGATTAATCATTTTAATAATTATCTAAAGCTATCTAGGTAACTGAATAGGCAACGAGAACCAAAACAAACGTCACATTCTATTAACTTTGTATAGCTCACATAGAAAAAATAGACAAACATAAAATAAGTTAATGTGAGTTATTCATATTATATATTTTCGATTGTATTGTTCACACTCTTCCTTACTTTAGTAGGTGACTAGAATTTTAATGCAACCTATAAACAAATCGTTCGAAGTAATGCAGACTTTTTTTTCTAAACTTACCGGGACCCATGACTTAACCCACATATTTGATTATGTCTGTGTAGAATCGATTACTTAACTTCTAATTCATATATAGATTTAATGTTATTTTGTAAAAAAATAAATCTTTTCCTTTAATTTGTCGCTTATTATTATTTTCTAAAAGTTGATTCTGACAGGTGACACTATTAGGAGGTGCAATAATACAGAATGTATTTTTTTTTTAAATTAGTGGGTTCTATTTCTGGCCTGGAGAATCATGAAATCAAAAACAACTTATGATTGAGTATAGATTTCTCAAAATCGGACACGAGACTCTATTAAGTATTATTTTCGCGACTCCTTATAGTTCCGGATTTGGCTTATCAACCTCAGTTAAAAAAGTCACCCGATATATAATATAAGGAGAACCTCGGCGGAAACATACTGTTTTACAGTCGAAATTTTAAAGACTAGCACAAAACACTTTTCTTCAACATTTATTGTGAAAACCGTGGAGGAATACCGTATCTGAGTTAGTGTCTGTTTATAAATACAACCAGAAAGTTCCCAAATCCAAAGTAAAAAAGCTCCTTTCTTAAGCAGCACCGCAGACTATTATAACCTTGCTTTGCAGGAGACATGCCAAGCATTCTGTAATCCACGCGAACGAAGTCGCGGGCACAGCTAGTGTTATATAAAAGTGCCAGGTGGATTTGTGTCGTATACGTCAGCTGAGAGTTAAGTTGTTATTAAAGTATTTCTTAAATATATTGAGAATACACGCTGAAGGCAAGGCAGTTCAGATGTCTGCGAATACACGCCAGATCGCCAGGTGCGGATGATAACGCAGCTGACAAATAGTTAGCTTAGGCGTTAGATACAACATTATGAAATTTTATTTTTACAATTTTTGAAGTATAATTTGTTAATTTTTTTTATTTGTCTTCATAAACATTAATTTCATTACTATCACTTTTGTGTATTCATCTCAATGTATTTGCAATGCAATGGGGAGATCTGCAATGCAATGCAATGGAGAGGCAAAATATTTCAAAATAATGTTTTTAAAAAACATTTTAAACTATTTTGATAAAATATCGTAAATAATTAAATAAGTACCATGACTTTATTTTACTGCGCTATTTTCAAACATTGGCAGTAAAGGAATATGTCATTCTTTATTCAAAACGAGCCTCTTTTCATTTCCTTCTAAATTAAAGTACACATTTACCTATTTCTATAAAAAAACAAATAAAAAGCTTCAGTATATTCCTTTCTTTGCTTTGAAATTTCGAATAAAAAATATTTTTGCATACTTAAAAAGTTCATTAAGAAAACATTCTTACTTTTTATGGACATACACAACGCAGGATATGCGTGACGCGATTTCTCATGATAATATCTCAGTGATAAAGGCACGTGTTTTATAATCAATGCCTTCACGGAAGTACAATTGTATGAGTTCTTACTAATTCAATAACACTTTTTTTCCACGTGCTTATTCATATATTTTAAATCGCAAATCAGCGTCTATATAACTTATCAGGTGATCAGTTATGAATCGCAATGCACGTCTATGACCTTATTGGCCTAGATAATATGTGTCAATGAGTGCTGCCGGCAGCTCTGAAGTAATATGACTTATTGTAACGGTAAAGGATTTCCATTGTGAGTGCGTGTTTCACTTTTTGCAGCCGCAACAAAGTGATCTCAACATCCTGTCTAACGATTGTATATTAATCGTGTATTTGCAATATTAACGATTTTTTACATACCATGTTAATATATATGTACTTTCTAGAACATTACTATTATCGCTTTATTAACAAAAAAATAATATTAAATGAACAATAACTATTTTTTGTGTTATTCACAACCGCATACTTAATGCAAATGAAACAATTTATCAATAAGACAACTAATATTAATATAGCAAAAAAAATCTAAAACTCATTTAAGATTAGTTGACAGAGTCTAGCAAGCGAGGACACATTATTTAATATTCCATGAATGTCAAATTAAAGTGTAATAAATTACAATCAATCTCACTACTGAATGCGGGCGAAGCGCTGCAACAGCGCTGTAACAAAGATTCATATCAAGAGACTTAATATTTATACAGCGCTGTCAAATTGTTAAGATCTGTTAAGATTAGCGCCAGGGGAGTGCCAAACGTCGGTCAACTTCTCAGACTTGTCACACCTAGCAAATATTCACATGAAGTTAATAAGTAAATTTAAAGCTGTAAGCAACTATGTTGCTTTGAAATAATCTATTTGAATTTAGTTAAAATAAAGAAAATGTTATGAAATCTTATACTTCTAACGAAATGTTCAACTTATATGTCTACATTATTAATCATTTTTTAAAGTATGTTATTGTGTTAAATAAAGCACACAAAGAAAAATATAATAATTGAGATTTCCCATTTTACCACACTTGTGTGAAGATACGTATCTAATAGGAACGCACGTATCTCGTACAATTCTAAAATGACTAACCGTAGAATGTCAAACTTGTGATTAAAACTGTCACTGCATCGTTATCTTTAAAAACACTTTAAGGCTAAAAGGAAACTACCCTCTATCCGCACTGTTTTTTACCCTACGGTTACCAAAATCAAGTTAATTCACACCATTTTTTAATAGAACTCATTCAAGATTCGTCTTATAGTTTTTAATTTTAAAAAAGTGCAGATAGAGAGTAATTTTCTACTAATAGGAAGCTTGGCCAAAGCACCTGGTGAGGCTATAAGAAATAACTGGATCTATCATATTAAAAAAAACCTGACATAATGAGACCCATATTGTAAAAACTTGGCCTAGGTTGTCGAATATATAAAAATTAAGGTTTGATTGTTAAAACAAAATAAACCTTTGTCAATTAACTTCTTATAGGTATCGGGGCGTGTCGTACCGACCAGACAAAATAGTAAGTTGTTGACGGTAAAGCATAACAAAATCTACATGTAACAGAAATAAACTCGGCAACAAAAGCTAGTATTTCATAAAAGACTGACAAAAAAATTATTCCTAGGTACTATTTGAAAGGCATGCAAATAGGTTTAACACATGCATAAATATAATCATGCGTATTCCTATGTAATATTTATCATTTGTGATTAAAGCTGATACTAGTTTAATAAATAGTGTCTCTTACAACAAATAATGGCATATGAATAGGCTATTTATGATATTGTGCAACATTGTTTCAATGAAGTCACTTCGCATAACGTTCGATCATAGCATTAGAAATCTAGTGCGTCAAACATGTTTACAATTGATACTCTGGCTATTGATAAGCCTATTAAATAAAAATCGATTTCATAAATCATCTGATCAAATTAAGCTCAGCACGCGACAACGTGGGCAGAATAATACATTTGAATTCCTCGTCACTTAAACGTCATATAACGTTAACTTGATCAGAAATTATATTCATTCATCATAATTAATTATCTATGCTTTTAATTTAACTACTTGACATAGTGCTTATTGCAATATAAATAAGAAAGTATATTATTATGTGTTTGTTTAAAGTAAAAAATATATAAAAGTCAATGTAAAATAAAATTCTTTGAAGTGACTTTAAGTTAAGAATCAGTGTTAATGGCAATCAATATAAATTACGAACAGAGTTCAGTTTAGTATATTATATATAAAATAACTGGAATCTCGTTTTATTCAAATAGAGTTGTATTTTTAACTAAATACATTATTGTTATTGTACTTATACATAAAATTGAAACATTCAATTTAATTTAATTAAGTAAACAGATCATTCAAATAGGCTTAACAGTAGTTTTGAATCGTTAATTTATAAGTCTGTCACGTGAGCTTAACGTGAAACTACCGCAAGTTCGAAATGTGGATTGTATTGAGGAGACAATTGCATGTAATTCAAGTTAATAAAAATATTTGATGTGCATTTGAATTTAAATCGATACCGTCACTATTGTCGATGCTCATTGGTCGACAACCACATGAGCTTTACTTCCTTGTCACATTCCGGTTGAGGAAAACATAATTCGAATACTTATATTAAATTATTATCACACGTAGGAATATACATTTTTAATAATCAGGAAGTTCATATTTTATGTAAAGCGATAAAATAATATTTTGTTATAGCTTCTTAGTCATGTTTAAATTTTGTGATAAATATTTTTTCATATTTATTAAATAATGACCGCCCATCTCGGCTTACTACGCAATTAAAATTTACTTTTTAAATTTTTTAAAGAAAAAAATTAACTATCTATACTAATAATAAAATTCTAGAGGGTCGATGTCTGTACATGGAAGATATATGAAAAAAAATCTTACTGGGGGCCTTTACCAACGCAATAGAACCCAAAACTATGATTTTTAGAATTCTTATCTGTTTGTCTGTTTGTCTGTTTGTCTGTTTGTCTGTTTGTCTGTTTGTCTGTTTATCTGTGCGTTTGTGCACGCTAATCTCAGAAACGGCTTATCCGATTTAGATGCGGTTTTCACTAATATATTGTGGTAAGCTTCACTTAACATTTAGGGTTTGTTTCATGTCAATCGGTTCATAAATAAAAAAGTTATGTCAATTTAAGGGTTCACGTCGTACATTATTTTGTACAATGCATGAAAGTATATACAGTACTTATATCAAAAAATACATTTTTAAAATTTTTGTCTGTCAGTCTGTTTGTCTATCTGTTTGTTCCGACTAATCTTTAAAACGGCTGAACCAATTTTGATGGTACTTTCACTTGCAGTTAGCAAATGTTATAAGGAGTGACTTAGGCTAACTTCTTTTTTAGATATTTTTAATCGATACTTACAAAAAAAATCTAACGGGTCGCTGTCTGCACATGACAGATATATAAAAAAAATATATATTATTGGGGGTCTTTACCTACCCAATAGAACCCAAAACAATAATTTGTTAGATATTTGTCTGTTTATCTGAGAGTTTGTGTCCGCTAATCTCAGAAACGGCTTATCCGATTTAGATGTGGTTTTCATTCATATATTGCAGTAAGCTTCACTAAACTTTTAGTGATTGTTTCATTTCAATCGGTTCATAAATAAAAAAGTTATGTAAATTTATGAGTTCACATCGAACATTATTTTGTATTTTTCACTAAATGCATGAAAGTATATACAGTACTTACATAAAAAAATCCAATTTCTTAATTTTTTTGTCTGTCAGTTTGTTTCCTACAACTAATCTCTGAAACAGCTGAATCAAATTTGATGGGACTTTCACTTGCAGTTAGGGGATGTCCATTAATCACGTGAGGCCCAGAGGAGGGAGAGGGGATGGAAGAAAAAAAATTTCGAAATATCACAAAGTCTAAAAAGTTCTTAAAAACATTACTTGATTAATGAACAGCCCCTATACCTAGCTAATATTATAAGGATTAACTTAGGCTACTTTTATTAAAAAAATATATTTATTTCAATGAATAAGTAAAAAAAAAGAGATAATTCTCTTAATATTTTGTTATTGCGTAATCGCGATAACAAAATATTGTAGAACCCAATAAAATAGTGCACAATTTCTGATTTAAAAAGGGAAGGTTATACATCTATACATATAAATGGATGCTAATATGCAATAATGTGTCAACCCACAAAAAGTCAAATTTAAGATATTGATGTATTTTGATATTACGTTACCTATTTAACATTATCCAAACAAATTCCAAGTCATCTAAACTAAATAAGTATGGAAAAAAGTTTCTTAACTCAATGTTTCGTATTTCAGGTGCGTTCCATATTTTGCAATTTATAAAATAATCTCAAATATTTAAAAACTTATTATTATACTAGCTTTTGCCTGCGACTTCGTCCGCGTTTTCGTCGTTTTTCGAAAAAAAGTAGCGTATGTCCTTCGTCAGGGTTCAGTGGTTTTTATGTGACAGACAGATTAACTATCGTAATTTAATAGGGAAATATAATATGTCATTCCACAATACTTGATTTCTATGATTTTTTTATTAAATAGGTAATATTGTTAACTTTTTTAAATTAGGGATGAGTGAGAGTCTTATAAACGGAAAAGTAAACAAATAAAATCAGAATTCTCCGAACTGCTAACCTATCAGGAGTTACACGTGTTATTGTGAGTCAACCATAAAAGATAGACATATGCTGTTGCGGTTAATTTTTTAGGAAATTTTATGTAGAATATTTCCGTCATACATGATTTCTATGTAACTTTAACCATTAAGGCTGCATACGCGACGGAAGCTTAAAAATTGGATTAACGTCTCCCGTTTTCCCTTTATTACTCTGCTCCTATTGATTGTAACGTGATGAAAAGTATACTATAACCTGCTCAGGAGTATGCAGAATAATTGTACTAAGTTTCGTTAAAATCCGTCGAGTAGTTTTTGTTTCTATAAGGAACATACATACAGACAGACAGATAAACAGACAAAAATTTAACTGATTGCATTTTTGGCATCAGTATCGATCACTAATCACCCCCTGATAGTAATTTTGAAAATATATTTCATGTACAGAATTGACCTCTCTACAGATTTATTATAAGTATAGATAACATATTAAATAAATCTATCTGCTTTTGATTCAATATACATTTTATCAAAATAGAAAAAAAAAGATGAATATATACGTCTTCAAACTAATTTATTAAGAATTGGTTTGACATCTTTAGACGCCATTTTCTCAAGACGAAGTCCGCGTGGATTGACACAGTATTGCTTATCAGCGTCCAAATATAATTGATGTGTCCGTTTCTAATTTTAAATAAATGCATACGAAAGTATACATGGTACTGACAACAAAATTAATAACTTTAAAATTTTTGTCCGTCTCTCTGTCACTCAGTTTGTTACGGCTAATATCTAAAACAGCTGGACCTATTTTGACGAAACTTTCACTGAACAGAAAGCTAATGTAATAAGGAACAAAATTGAATCCAATGAAATAGTGAACAACATCTAATTCAAATTGGGAAGATATATGTATATTATATAAATATAATAATTTGGAAAATAATATATTTACTGGGTAATTTTTTTACTGGATATGATAGATCAAATCCGAAACTATAAGCAATAGCGAAAAATAATTAAAGGAGTAACAGAGCCGATTTTAATAAAAACTAAAACCATATCATTAGTTTTTTGAAAAATAAGTTCTCCTAGCCAGAAACGAACACGTTGATTTTGAGAAAAATTAACATTCTGTATGATTGCATCATCTGACACTGTCACATATTATAAGAATCAACTTCAGAGAGGTATTAGTATATAGTTAACTGCAACAAAAAGAAAGGGCAAATTTTTTACAAAATTCTATCAAATTCATACATTAATTAAATCTTTTGTAATTCTTAAAAAAAAAGGATCATACCTAAAAGTAAAATTTTCTAATTATAACGGGATGTTGTAACGCTAATAGCGGGTGAGTACAATAGCCGAGTCCAGTGACATGTAGATTTTCAATAAATTGATTCATCTTTTAAGGAATTATCTAAAACTACCTACGTAACGGAGTAGGTGACGGGGACCAAAACAAACGTCACATTCTATCAACTTTGTATAGCTCACATAGAAAATATAGATAAACATAAAAGAAGTTGCTGTGAGTTATTCATTTTATATATTTTTGATTGTATTCTTTATACTCTTCGTTACTTTAGTAGGTGACTAGCATTTTGATGCAAATAAACAAATCGTTCGAAGTAATGCAGACTTTTTTTCTAAACTTACCGGGAGCCATGATTTAACCCACATATTTGATTATGTATATTTGTATATAGAATCGATTAATTAACTTCTAATTCATGTATAGATTTAATGTTATTTTGTTAAAAAATAAATCTCTTCCTTTAATTTGTCTCTTACTATTACTTTCCAAAAGTTGATTCTTACAAGTGACACTATTAGGTAGGTGGTGCAATAATACAGAATGTATTTTTTTAATTAGTGGGTTCAATTTCTGGTCAGGAGAATCATTAAGTCAAAAAAACTTATGATGCAGTTTTAGATTTCTCAAAATCGGACACGAGACTCCTTTAAGTATTTTTCGCGATTCCTTAAAGTTCCGGATATGGCCTATCAAGCCCAGTTAAAAAAGTCACCCGATATATAATACCTCGAGAACCTCGGCGGGAACATACTGTTTTACAGTCAAAATTTTAAAGACTAACACCAAACACTTTTAGGAATACCGTATCTGAGTTAGTGTCTGCTTATAAATACAACCAGAAAGTTCCCAAATCCAATGTAAAAAGCTCCTTTCTTGAGCAGCACCGCAGACCATTATAACCTTGCTTTGCAGGAGACATGCCAAGCATTCTGTAATCCACGCGAACGAAGTCGCGGGCACAGCTAGTTATTAAATATATTTCTATTATTCCATATAAAAAAAAATTCCAGACAATTTTGTGAACAAAATAAAAAACAATTAACTTAATAGTTCTTAAGTAAGTAAAGTAAGTTTTTAGGGTTCGTACCCGAAGTGTGTCAATGGAATCCTACTACTAAGCCTCCGTTCTCGAACTGTTCGTCTGTCTCTCTACCCGTCTATCCGTCTGAGCGTGTGTCTCATGAATCATAATAGGTAGAGAATTGGAATTTTCACAGAATGTGTATTTCTATTGCTGCTAAAAAATAAATGATAAAAAAACGGTCAAGTGCCAGTGGTATTACACGAGGATTATTCATTACATATTATTTCTCTTTTGATAACCGTAATGGGTAGAGAGTCGAAAATTTCTCAGAATATTTATTTCCATTACCGCTATAAGAACAAATATTAATATTTAGGAGGACAAGCACTAGAAGATTTATACGTATATGATTATATAATAATATATGTACGTCGTATATCGTGTGCTCGTCCAAACAACATATTGTTATAGCGCCTATCTTGTACGATACGGAATTACGGAATTACGGAACCTTTCGTGTTCGGTTCCGACTCACACTTGACTGGTTTTTTATTGATATAGACAAAATTTGACCCGCGGTGTCAAACTAGATGTTTTCTATTCTAGATGAAATCGATAAATATAAAGATTATCATCCGATTAAAAACCTCAAAGGACAACATGAACATCAAATTGCTTCCGGTTTTTGCAATCGTAACATAGAGTGGGTATTTCAATAGAAATTAACATTTATTGCTTTATTTAATGCTATATAAAAACTTCTAAATACAACGGTTTTATTTCACGTATAAACACGATATTGTATGAATATGTATTTATTTACATTAGACTAATAAATAATTATGAACCTTATTAAAATTGTTATGTTTATTAAACACGCTTTACTCCTTTATTTATAAAATAGTAACTACATATATGGAATGTAATATTTATGAAAATAGTTCTACAAAACAACTTATCGACAAAAGTTTTTAAGCGATGTAAAACCAAACATATACATTATTCGTGAAAATACATTAATATTGTTAAACTAACTGTAAGAGAAAAAGGGCCTAGCTGTAACCTACTGACTCAGCTCGTATACACTACTGACTCGGCTCGAGCGGGGCGGCACCTGACGCGTGAAGAAACTAATATAACTGCATTTCGTACGATGAGTAAGAGATCCTGAAGCTTTACCGCCTTACTCCTTTTCTTTCCTTACTCCCTATTCCCCTCCTTTATACCTTTTAAAGCTGATAACGCATTTATATCTCTTGGGCTGCAAATGCCCGTGGGCGTTGATCGCTTGGCAATGGGTGTTCCACCTGCTCGTTGGTCAGAATTTTTATATAAAAAAATAATAATATCTTCGGATAATGTACAAAATTATTGATTTGAATTATCCGAGATTATCATAACATTGAAAATAAAACATCTTTTAGTCAACAGAATGACGAATGATTATTTATTAGTTTTGTTAATCTTTTGTTAAATTTAAATGCTATCGAATCCATATGTGAAAATTTATTCAATTTTGGTCTTGAATTAATTTAAGCTAGAATAAAATAACCTTTTGACCTAGGCTTAAACTTGAATTTAAAAATGTTTTATACATGAGTCTTGAACAAATTTTAGATATTAGCTCAACGGAGAAATAAATAGAAAAAAATATGAGGTATTCTTTCAATAAATCTTCTTACGCCATTAATAAAATATGCCACTTATAAACATATAATACGTTTTATTAAACTATTTAATGTCCATTATAAAAGATCTATAAAAGGATTGGTCAGAGATTTTTAAATGCAAGATATTTATATTAAAATGCAATAATCGCCTCATCCAATAATAAATACAAAAGCTGAGTAAGCTCGGAGCGTAATTGTAACAGTTAATTAAATCTAAAGTATTTGTATGACATACATAGATAAAAGCTAAACAATAGATAATAAGAAAAAAAATGATTTATATTATTGCAATACAAATAAAAATACTTTAAAAGTGATTGAACAGGATCAACTGCCTACTTAATAACACACTGACTGACTAACTGACTGACTGACACAGAACACTAGACCGTAGTCTAAGGGACGAAATTTTACTTATAAGTTCACTTCCGTGGAAGAATATCCATGTTAAAACATTTTTGAAAATTCATTCAGAAAGGGATTTGAAATAGAATATGAACATTTGTATATGATCCTATATCCTTTTAACCACAATGTGATATGTGATATTATAAAATCTAAAAATATGGACACGTACTGACAAAATAACTGTTGATAAAATTTGTTTCCTTGCCTTATTGGAGACGTAAATTAACAATAATGATTCAAATAAATAATTTGCAGTTACGAGTAGTACCTGCTATAGCAGGTCAAATTATAAAGAAGAGAAAAACTTTAAATATACAGTTTTGTATTAATAAATATTCAAACCAAGAATTTCTTGCTAACAGAAGACATTCGAAAAATTATATCTAGTAAAATAATTAGGTTTTTTTGTTTTTTTTTTTCAAATATTTTTCATATATTTTTCAATAAACTTTCCAAGAAAGCGTTTATAAACTCCTTTAAATTGTCAAATTCACTACTTTTTTACTTAATTAGTAACTATCGGTTATTCATTTTTATTAACTCACTCGGTTATTCTTTGACGTGAACCTGTACTTATTGCTTTTAATACAAAAAATGTTTATTTTTTTCGAGCATGAATAGAAAAATCTATTTATTTTACAATAAGAAAATGCGATTAAAAAAAATTATTAAATTTCAATTAAAAAGTAAAGTCACGATTAAAATGCATAACAATAACAATAATGTATTAATTGCCTGGCGTCTGGTTTACAGCAGCAACAAGTTGTTCGACTTATTGAAAATTTTATATAGTTTAAGGCGGTAAAAAAATATAATTCACACATTTAAACAGTTATAGACCCTAAAACGGGGACTCCAAAAACCCCAATACCCCTAAATTATAGAAGGATTGGAGCAACGGAATTCTAAGAAAGCATAAAAAACTTAGTCCGCCATATTTACAAATTTGCCAGTTGGAGTGTCGTCACTTTTTTGAGTTATTTTTTACAACTGAAAACACTTGAATATGGGTACATATTATAGCAAAGCATAAAAAATGTAGTCCGCCATCTTTAGAAGTTCACCATTATAAATTTAGAGTGATGTCACTTTTTTTTCAAGTTATTCTCTCAAAGCCCAATCATTTGATATTGATTTGTTATGTACGAAAGCGTAAAAAGCTTAGGCCGCCATTTATAGAATTTATTTTTCCAGTTATTCTCTGAAGCCCTTTTATTTGATATCCATATTGTAGAAATGCATTCAAAATAACTAGTCCGCCATCTTGGATGATTCGCCATGTTGGATTTTGGACGACGTCATACACCAAATCGTGCATTGTTATCCAAACTAAAGGCGTATTGTACATATCTTCTTCCAAATTGAGTTACAAGATTCCACTCGAACAAACATAGTTACATACATAAATACTTACATTAAAAGTTAAATAAAAGCTTGTAAACATGATTTGTACTGAATGACTGAGTGACAAATCAACACAGCCAAAACCACTGATCGTATAGATCTGAAACTTAAAGGGTCTTTTTTGTACGAGGCTACGAGGCATCCGACAAAAAAAAGATTTTCCAAAATTCTACCCCGAAGGGGTAAAAGAGGGGGTAAAGGTATGTTTACAAATACAACCTTTCATGATTCCGTGGTCCAATCTACTTCAAATTTTGCATAAATATTCTCTAAGAGCATTAATGGAAGACGTGTTTCGCGGGTTAAAAGATGTAGAAAGTTTTTTGCGTCGAAGTTGTATGAATACTCCTTAGTGATTTTGATTTCAATTACTTTTTATTTTGACACATGCTTGAAAGCAAAGAGTATATAATCACTACGTCTTACTTGAAAGCTCAATCCGTTTTATGTAACAAAATGTTGAACTCATACAAAACTACAACTTCAATCATCTAGATCTGATGCACTACTATTTCTTTTGTATACTATACTATTTCTGTTGTATTGTCTATGTTCTGTCCCAGAATTTAAACTATCTCCATATTCATTTAGGTTACAAACACATATACGACGCACAGTTTTACCGAGGATCACATGGTTAATTTAAGCACAATTATTGTCCCGGACTGAAACCCACGACATTGAGCGAGTGTTATCTACACCGGGACAGATCAGCCAATAAACGGAAAGCGTTAAACATTTAATTAACATTCAATTTTGTCATTTATAATATTTATATTCTTTGGTTTGTTGATATTGTTTTTACAGTAATAACATTCAGACAAAAACAAAACTTTCTGTTCGAATAATATTCCATAATTGTCACTATTAATATTTAAAAACTGGTTCTGTTAATTGCAATAAACCGATGTAGGGTTACATTGTTACACGTTGTAACGTTTTGTGCAATCCACAGAATGTTTGCATTTTTAATTATAACGTTCAGTCCGGTTACAACACCCGTTGCAATATTTTTATTTTTATTTTGAACAGCAGTTTCCTTGAAAATGATTACTAGTATTAGTAGATTTTTAGAAATTATAAATATTACTAGCAACCGAGAATACGGATGAAAAATCATTACCGAGTCGTTAAATTCTTGTTTAACTTCACTTGCATATGTATGTAATGTATTTTGGATTAAATCTTGCAACTAAATTTTAAATTGCGAGTAGTTACCTCAACTAATTAAGCTGAAATTTGATATATCTCTCAAACAATGCTTTGTGCACAATGCAATGTAATATGGCTGGTGTTATGATTTATAGAGTTTTAGGAAAGCAACTCCTTAACGACACAACAACTCCTTACTCCTTAACAACAACACATATACGAGTATAACCAGACAACTCCGTTGTGTTTAGTGAATTAGAGTTGTTTCGAAAAATGTTATAGCTATACTAATATTATACAAAAATTTAGACACATTATGAAACAAATTAAAAAACAAAAAGTATAAAATAAAATATAGTTAAAATGTGCTCCATACAACTTGTAGTACGGCCCAAAGTATTTAAGAAAATATTAAAATGTGAATTAATATTTTTGTTTTAATAATTTTTAAATAACAGCTTTTTCGTCATATTTTCTACTTAAAATATATTTATCCAAATTATGAATATACGAGATAAATGTTAAGTAATAACAATATATAAATAAATTTAAACATTCGTAATTTTAAATGAGTCGATACTTGCGTCACAGAATAGCAATAATTTGTTAGACAATTAAATAGATTTCTTTTATCTGTATCATGTTGATGGAACGTCACACTTAATCATATGAGAAATATGCCAGAACAGTACTTATGCTTCAGTGTAGAAAATATAAAGCAATTTGTCATAATATAAAAATTAATTGAAAAAAATATATACCAGATATAATTAATTCATTCTACACTTTTTTTAGTTAAATAAATGATGTCCTGGACTTAATCAGTAATGATTATTTTGCCGTATAAATATAATTATTCGAACCAGAAAGTGCAAAGGTACTTAACTTTTTTATTACAAAACGTACTTTAGATTTTATCTTTAAATGTTAAACCAATAGGCAAATAAAAAATAAATAAAAGACAGTAAATAATTACAATATACATTTCCTTTCTTTTTGACTAATCAATAAATTTTATGTTTATAAAAGTGACGTCATAACTTATTCACACTTTAGTACTAAATTCTTATTACAAACAACAAAAAATCTGTAAATGATATGAACAAACTTCCTCTATCTATAGAAATAAAGTGAGATGAACAATGTTCCGCATAAAATTACATGTAATTTGCATAAGCACTTATTCCAAAAATCAATAAACCGCAAATTTAAAAACCCTATTAGTGCAGATATGGACGACTACTCAATGTATATTTTTTGGTATTATTTTTTAGTTGATATTTATACTACCTATTATAACTTAAATTTTAAGATTTCCGTAGAAGGTATTATATTAGTATATATTATTGGAAGCATATCCGTTATACGATATAATCAATTATGTTAATGCAGTCAGAAGATACTTGCGACTTTAGAGCTTTTTAAAGTTTTATAAGCAAAGCTTTGTAAAGAAGAAGCAGAAAAGAAGACCTTATTATAAGTGGAATGACGTTTCATGCTAAATTTATATAAAAGCAAGTATAAAGTTAATTGTAATAAAAAGCTATGGTTAAATTAATTAATTTTAATATGATAAAAATTGTTTAAAATTTTTGTAAAAAAACGCTTTCGATTTCTTAATTGAATTGATGATTTAAGTACTAACACGGAACTTTTATTTTGACTTACAGTACGAAGCATAACTGGACGCTGATAAGCAATACTGTGTCAAGTCACCCGGATTTCATTTTGAGAAAATGGCATCTAAAGATGTCAAACCCATTCTTAGCAAATATGATAGAAGAAGTATATATCTATCTTTTCTTTAATTTTTTGATAAGAGGTATAATTAATCAAAAAGACTGATATGTTTAATACATTATCTATTAAAAAAAAAAATTTAATGTTTGAGATTATTGTATAAATTGCAAAATATGGAACGAACTTGAAATTGAAACCAATTAATTAAGAAACTTTTTTCTGTAATATTTTTAAACTTTAACAACTTTATGAGTCTATTTTGAATGGCTCGTGTAAACAATTAAGTTTTGTTTCTGCTAAAGTATCACTCAACGGATCGTACGGAACTCTAAAGGATATGAAAATCAGCATCCCGCCTCCTAAGTCTAAGGCGTTGAGCACTGCAGAGTATTATATCATCAGACGTTTCTCTCGTTGTTAAACAAAATTACATTACGTAAATGGGTATTCACTACCTGTATATTGAGTTTTTACTTCCTCAATACACTATAAAATTTGCTAATAATAGACCTAAGACTGACTTCTGTTCACATTAAGTTCCTCAGTTTATGTATGAAGTAAGCGAGTCATAATTTAATAGATTCATAGATTCGTAACACAACATGTATCTGCTTTAAAACACTATACTCTATTTTTCTTAATTTGTCGTATTTTGTAACAATACCCAGAACGAAAATCACGAATTTGCGAACATTATTGTTCATTATAATTTTTCATTATTAAAAACCAGTCAGTTTAATCATTTCATCGATAAATTCTTATCACTAACTCTTATGCGTGGTTAGAAGTACGCCACGTTTGCCTGCTAAATAAGACAAGTGAAGAAAAATAGCCACACAGACACAGCCTTTCTAAGAATTCAAAGTGAAAACTAACAGACTTTCATAATTTATTCATATAAGTTAGACAAACATTCACCAAACACATAATTTGAAAAATAAATAACTTCTAAATTGATTTTTTTTATCTAAATATTAAATATTTGTTTTAAAATATATAAGTTTATTTGTGAAAATTAATGAATACATTTTAATAGAAATAAGCATCAAATAACTTTGTGTTATAATTTATTGTATACTGCCAGTTTTCTTTTTTATTGCTTTATATACACTTTGACAATATTTTACAGAGTGGAGGAGTGCTAACTGAATCCTATAAGAAAATATAAATTCATAATACAACAATTGATTTTATGTATGTACTAATAGGATTGGTTCACACGTATTCACAAACCACTTATTAATGTTTACATAATTGTGCAAAATTCATTGAACAACTTAGTAATCTGCTGTTGCTGTGTCTATATCGCAAACATAGGTACCTTTCAAAAAATACTAAAGCATTCACTCATTCAGAATTTAATTCAAATATCATAAAAGAGACTGACTGCTAGTTAAATTAAGAATGTAACAAGTTTATTTTTAGAAATATTTATTATTAATATATAAATAAAAACTAGCTATTCAAACTAATTAAAAATTATCAATGAACTGTTCATTTTATCGTATTAATACAATGTCGCTATGAAATTTATTCATTAGAAAATATTTTATAATTCACTTGTGCTATTATAAAATAAATAAACCTATAAACGGACGCATCGAAAGCTTCGTAAGTGTATTTCAATTTACTCCATCGTCGTAAAGCACTAGATTGAACCGGAACGTGTAATTACAAGCAAGAGCTTATCGTATCTTCTATCGAATTAACGCGTCGGTCACTGTCTATCCTAGGTGCATGCATATAACGACCGTGTCAAGGGGTCATCGACTGGCTCCCAATCTCTATGACATCAGCCTCACTACTTGCGATTACAAAATACTCACTCTCGCTCACGTAACACAACTTAGATAGGTTTTAGCGTAATAATTTGGGTAAAATCTACACAAACACATTAATAATGCTATGTTTTCCTTGTATATACGACCGTCTAGAACAACTCTGCTTCTAATAAAATAACATTGGTAGAGGATCTTAATTATTAAAGGGAAATAATCTAAATCGATACACGTAGTTTCGATAGTAGCAATACAAAATAATAACAACTTATACAAATGTTTTAAATGTAGATGCGCCTAATTGTCACCATTTAGATATTGCATTTCATTTATTTTTAAATTTAGATGTAGTCTACATTGATTTTAATATTCACGTTTATTATATAAGTTAACAAGATGGTTGTTTACTTGACAAGTGTATTTTTTATAAAGAATTTTTGTATGCAAGTTTTAAACAAGTTATTCACACATGCGCACATATATAAATAAGTTTTAAATAACGTCACATTATCTATCCCTATTATACCGTTTCCCTAGCGCCTGCCTGTCTCAACTGAAATTGCACCTGCCCTAGGCATGGCACGTAAGACCAGTTCTTACCTATTTTTTATGAGTCCTTTGTAGGAACGGGACGAAAGTGAACCATGTTATTCGCTAATAGATGTTCTCTTACCAATAAACTCAAATTATTATCACGGAAAAAGAAAACAAAACACATTATATATTTTTTTATATACTCATATCCCGAAATAAATAAAAAAACAATAATGTAATAAAAACTCATTTAATAAATAATGAAAACAAAATACAAAAATATCTGTCGGTTTCGAAAGCACGCGTCTGTTGTCAACTATTAATATCGCACCTTTAGGTATATTTTTATGCAATATAAATGCGATGTCTAAAAATTAACAACGATCATTAATAAAAAAACGAGAATGCTAGTGTCCAAGCCTTAAGGCATTTTAGTTACAAGCAACATAATCATAGAACTTAAAAAGTAATCAATCCATTCTCTTTGGTAACGTTTACAAATTGTGTCTTCAATGACTTGTAAAATCTTGACGCTCTCTCCCAACATAAATTGTGAAACATTTTTAACGATGCCTTGGTAACCATAATGTGCATTTACTTTCAAAGTATATAGTACGTTTTTTTAAACATTTTATCATACAATTACAAAATTCAAAGCTTAAACTAATCATCATTTATTATAAGAAACGTATATAATAATACCTAATCCAGTTGTCCATTAGCATGTTTAAAACCATTACATTTTTAGTACTATTCCCAAGTATTATTTACATCAGAACGATTATTCCTTGTCTCTATTAAAAACTCTTTTTTTTTACAAACATGAAGGTCAGATGCTTGATCTACCATGCTTCTTCAGTGTGGCTTGACGGATATACGTGTCATAATTTCTTCCGATTCAGGCAGGTTTTCTCACGATGCTTTCCTTAACAGCCGAGCACGAGATGAATTAAGTCACTAGCTCTTTAAAACTCATTGATGCCATCCGAAGCTTAAACCCACGAGTTTTGTTTATACTAATAAGTATGAAATACATAAAAACAGTTGAAAAATATGTTTATGATTAAATCTAAACTTGGTTTAAAATAAAAACTTGTGTGTGTCCAAAAATGGAACCAAATAAAACAAGGTAATAAACGCCTTATTGAATAAGGAAATAATTGCTTAAACCTTAATCTTGTTATTTTATTCTATTTACTGTGTCAAAAATATCTTCAACTATGTATTTCGTACTACGATGAGGTAATAAACTAAACAAAACCAAAATGTGATTCATTATTACGTACATACCGCTATGTACATAGTAGTTGTATAATATAATTCCACGAATAATAGGGCTATTAACTAACAAAATGACGTACCTATCAATATTTATTATTGTGTACAATTATTTGTGTACAAATTTTATGCAGTCGGAATTTTTTTTAATTGGACGTGGTAGGCTAAATCTAACTATAAGGAATAAAGAAAAATACTTAAGAAAACCTTGGTGCCCATTTTGATAAAAACTAAAACTACATCATTAACTTTTTGAAAAATTATTTTTCCTAGCCAGGGATCAAACGCGCTGATTTTGAAAAATAAAAATACAACTTTTTGCACCATCCGGTAGTGTTACTTATAAGGATTAACTTCTGGCAAGTAATACTATACGGCAAATTAAAGAAAAAGGCTTATTTTTTATAAAATGCTATTAAATTCATTTGTTAATTAAAACTTAAGCAGTCAATATCATGAGGTGACTAATATTTTGACGCAAAATATTAGTCATCTTCTGAAGAAGTTGAGTGATGGAGAAATACAGTGCAATTAACAGTCTATCCTCGTTTAACTAGTATATATATATATATATATATATATATATATATATATATAACATCACAGTTAACTAATTCTAGTTCCGATTATGGTCAGAAATTGATGAAGTCGTCAAACAAACAATTTCATTTTAGAAATTTTAACTTATGTACGATTTTCCTTGACATTTTATTTAGTTTTGTCTCCCCGCAAAAAAAAATCCGGGCTACACCCATGGGATCAAATAGGGGACGTTTGTTAAAAGAATCTGTCATAAAGTTAGATGTATACAAATTCATATTTATATAGATTTTTATGAAAATTCATTTAGTATAGACGTATATAAAACTTTGAAGAATGTAAAAAGCTACTTAAAAATAATTATTTTAAGCAGACAAAGTTGCGTGTACCAATTACAAATAAATATAACTGATCCGGCTACCTTTTAGTACGCATCACTAAGCAGAAAAACGGACATTATGTCTAACCAGCATATGAAGTGAGACGAGAATTTATGGATTAAAAAAAATATGCAAACAATGTCGGGGATTTACTATTTCACAGTTGATTTCCTATTTTTTGCGTGTTAAATATTTGGTCATCGAAATCATCTTTTAAGTATAACTACTTATGTATACTTCTGATTTTATCTTATTAATAAATAATAATAAATTATTAGGCCCAGACAGTAAATATATATAATTAAGAACTGGGAAACGATAAAATATATTGAGTTTCAAAGATATTTGTATCAAAACTTAGTGTTTATTTTGTCAAGGCTTACATTGAATTGGATACATTGCAATTAATATAAAAAACCCAAAATAAAAAACAAGTCATGAATCTAAGTGACTTTTCAAAAAACCCAACTTAAAAGAAAATATGAAATAATTTTTTTGAGACATTGTTAAGTATAGTTTAAGTTTCCGTGTACCGTAAAGCGTGTGTATGTATACAGAACCTTAAATAGAAAATTAAAAGAATATTATCTAATTCGTTAATCTAAATTTAGTATGCATCATGCGTTATGAGTCTTAGAGGAAAGCGGTCATCTAGGTACCTACAGTTAATATAATATTATGTATGTAATGGATAATGTCAATATACCTAATGTAAATGAAGTGTCTGAGTTTATTTTTAACTAATAAATAAAAAAAATATTTTACAGACATCTTAAAGAAACTAAATAAATCAAATTCACTTTTTTAGGATTCTATAGCAAACAAGAAATCCTTTTAGTTAAGCTGTACTACTTAGGAACAAAGCGGGTACAACAATGCTTTAGGCTCTATTGACGGAAGTAGGCCCAAGTACTGACCAACAACTGTGATAAGGAAAGAGCGGTTCAGAACTTAGTAGACATAGAATAACTTCAATATAAAAAAGGTGCTCGGCTCTGCTTAATAATGTAATATATAGTAATCAATATTTATATTATATTTTAGGATGTTTTTAACACCATCAACTAAAAATAAAATCACAATATCATTTACATAACAAAAAGATATATTTACAATTCAGGATATTTAGTGTACAAATTACGTCCGTGTTGAATGGTGGCAAGATTGCTAGCCGCATACCTGTTTTAAATACTTCACAAACAACACCAAGAAATATGAAGTCAGATTTTAGTTCCTATGGGTTACATATGTGTTGCCACTAAGTATTTATCATCCAAACTAATTAATATACATTAAAAAAAAAAACTAAGATTTTTTTACTTACATAATTCGTTCGTTCGAGTCAATTATATAAAAACTTAAAGAAGCAGATAAATTAATATCCTTGAGATGACACTTTGTGACTGAAATAATTTATCTTGTCTAGAACTGCAAATTGAATATGAATTAGATCGATTAATATGCTAATTCTGTTATGTATTAAGTGTAATGTGCAAGTAACTGAAATCCATACTAATTTATGAAGCGGCAACTAAGTTAAAAATATCTCAGTCCGTGTGTTCTGCGCATGCTATTCCAATTATTCCACTTTCGTTTGACCTTGATTTTTATTGGACCACTTATTTACCATTTTGCTATAAAAATATACTGAGTTATATAAAATTGCATCACACACATATATAAGGTAAATCCTCCTTTAAATATAAACGATTCATATATTATTACAACCTTTAGGGTGGGATTCTTGAGTTGGCAGTCCGGTCTTCGTCAAACATCCGTAAAGGGTGGGTATCCTTTGACATAGCTGAAATCGAACTCGTGACCGTTAGCGCTACAACCAGCTGCAGTGACTCCTACGCCTACATTGTCACTTTTATTATTAGCCTTATATTATTGATTTTACTATTGCATTCTTTTACAAGACGTTTCAATAAACTTTGTCATTCGTTAACTAAGTATTACTTAAGATTATATGAAGCATAACTAACAGTTTTTATGCATCGATCGTCAAACGTCACCCGCCTGGGCAGTACCGAGTGACGATGTGTAGGCAGATTGTCTCACAATCGCGACAAGCTTCCATATTTATTTTGCCAGTGTCAAGTAACTTACCGGTTTCGCACGAGTGGGACGCTAATAATTCTCATTCGTATGCCAATTTGAATAGAATCAATAGTAAGTACCGTCACAAAACTCTCGAGTCCTAATTTTTACTTGCATACGTAACACTATTATTTTGAAAAGTGTGTTCACCGATTGACAACTTGCTGTCTCTCGCGGTTTTATCAGCGCTTTTTGGTTCCCTTCTCCGATCTTACGGGTCGTTACGTTATATTTCAGTAGGTATATAATATTTTATATAGGTAAGAAGGTACTAATATCAAACTAAATGATCTGGTAAGCGTTGTTTTGCCATATACATAAGATTTGATTATTAAAGTACTAATATCGCTTTTGAAATGGGCGTTGGTGGAAGATGGGTAAAAGTTAAGGGTTTTATGTACTTTTAATGCCAAATCATAAAAATTAATCAAATCATGTAAATCAAAGAAAAATTATGTCAAAATAATTAAAAATAATGTGTTGGGATGGGCCACCCTTATCCCATAGGTGTACAATTTAAAAAAAAACTTAATAAAAAAACACTAGTAGTACAAAAAAAAATTAGAAATTTTGTCTATATTTTTGTACGCGCATAACGCAAAAACTCCTTTACGAAATGGGATGCGGTTTTCATAGTTGTATTTTATTATTATTATTAAAATTCTAATACAAAATCCTGTTTCATCTTGCTACACGCTCTGAAAACAAAATAAATATCTATATAGATTATTGTGTTCGTTTCCCAAAGATGAAGTCGTGGGCAAAAATTAGTTCTCTATAAATTGGTTATCTAAACAAAAAAGATTTTTCTTAGATGAACGAGTTAAAACAAACTCCCTTACGCTTTATATATTAGTATAAATATATATAATAGTATAATAGCTGACGACATTCATTGTGAGTAATATCGATTATGATTTTACCAAGTTAAGATACGCGTACAGCTGGGTAGATACAGTAATCCGTTCTGCCTCAGAGATACAGTGCAACCTTGAGACGTAGTGGTTTGTTCCGGGTTTGGTCCTGCAGCCGCGACCGGTCGCTGCGTCTCTCCGCCGTGCAATCGGCTGCACTCATAAAATTGTCTACACATAATAAACAGCTTTTGACTTCAAATTTTAGGGATCTGTATCGAAATTTTTTAAATGAATTTTCTTTTTTTATATTATTTATTATTTATTTTATAAAATAAAAATATAATAAGATAATACATATTTGAAACATTTTATTAAACATTTCAGATAAACTTAAAATAATTACCTAATTTTTACGCTTGTGTTTTGATTGATAGATTAAGAGCAAAAATCAAAAAATATAATAAAAGCTTCTTGATAACTCTCGCTTTAAGTAGATTTTCATAAATCAAGGACATAAAAGTGCAAAATATGCATCGCAAATTTAATTATTTAAATAATTACTCAGATATTTAATATATACCAGATAAACAAAAATATTATATTATACATACAGATATACCATATAGCATTAGTATCTTAAGTCATCGCGATTGTCCTTGTAAGTATTTTAACAGGTTTCTGCACCTTGTCTGCTTCAAGTTCCGAAACAACAAACGAATAATATTTTGATGCAGTGGACCACAGCTCTCGACGAATATTTTGTTGAAAAACAATCTTAATACGCATAGTAATAAGATGACATTCTCGCTTCGACGTCACAAACAACAATTTATTAATCAATAATCATACATACATTATAATAATACAAAAAAATATTGCAAAAGTGGCCATCATGGTCATATTAGTGAATTGATTACGTTTACTTACATTGTTACTTTATTTTAATTTAAGACTAGGTGTATAATTGAGTTTATTCGTTTGTACTTTGAAAATGTCATTAAAGTTCTAATAAAACCTAGACAGCGTACTCAATAGAACTCATAGATACTAACCGATCGTCACGTGTTCAAATACACCCTTCAATTTCACTGAGAAGGGGGAGAGAATCTGCTGTAGACCATTGACTACAGCTCTTATACGGGCTATAAATAAAGCTTTCTCCCGTTTCTTTCCTTACTTCTTATTTTCTTTGATTCCTTATTTCTTTTTAAGCTAATGTTAAAGTTGTGATTTCATCGGTGCTGTCAATGTCCAAGGCAAACGTTTTTACAAAACGCTATTAAATTATACAAAAAGTTAAAGAATATATATAATAATATTTGTTAAAAACCGTTTTTTCAATTATGTCAACTAAAATAAAATAATAAAATAAAATATAATATTATGTTAATTAAAATAAAATAATAAAAATGTAATTAAGAAAATTATTTTTAGTGTTGTTCGATATTGAAAACAACTTGATTAAAAAATGATTTATAAATAATAAACGATAGGTACTACTTTATTAAAGTAAGGTAACTTGACTACAGTGTAATAGTAATAATTACCCGTGTAAGTTCTAACCGTCCATACATTGCTTATTGCGCGATTGGATTATTTCGTTTGATAAAGCAATACATACATACATACATACAATACATTTCAATTTAAGTCTCAATATTTATAATAGACTAGCTTTTGCTCGCGACTTCGCTCACATTCATGTAGACTTTGTTTTATAATCGTAAATGAAAATATTTTTTTAGTAATTTCGAGCTTTGGTTAAAAGAAATTTACACAGATAAAATTTGCGAATAATTTCGTGTTTGTAAATTATGAAGTCGTCATTAATGAAGCAACTTGTAGCATGTCAACTTCATAGAGTAAGAGGAGGTTGAGGAAGAAGAACAAACATACATGCTTAACAAGATAAATAAAAGCTTTTTTTAAAAAAAATATGATTATCTAGAATAATATAAATTTCAAGTGATACCATAAATTTTGAAATAGATGCAGTAGGTTCCGGAGTTTATTTCACACATACAAACTTCGCTCTAGTTAATGTAATGATAGTTATCTATACAAATAAATAAAATAGAAGTGTCTGCTTGTAATTTTAAATTAACAGATTTTAACGAAATATATATTACAGTATATATGGTACTTACATCATTAACACAATGTAAAAAACATTGTCTGTCTATCTGTCTGTCTATTTGTTACGACTAATCCCTGAAATTGATGGACCGATTTTGACGAGACTTTCCCTCACAGATAGCTAATGTAATAAGGAGTAACTTAGTCTACTTATATTTTAATAAAAATATTTTATTTTAATTAATAAATAAAAAGGGGTTTACGCGAAAACAGCTAGAAAACAGGTTGGGTACAGCTAGTTAATAAATATTTTAAAAAGAGTATATTAATAAAAACCTTAAGACTTGTAAAAGCTCATATGTAGGATAATAATAATCGCATATGAACTTTTTGTACATATTATTAACAACCAAATTATTAAGAACCTGTTACGTTACACCACAGCCTATAAATAAGGTTGCCTTATGCTGTACGCCATTTTTTTATTAAAATTAGTTCAGTTAGTTATTATTTTTATAGTAATAACTTTAAACGAATACAGAAAATATTTTTTTGTTTTACTTTCGAGTACAATTCAAATCTTTCCTTAATTAAAATCCCTGGCACCGACTTAATTATTGAGGAGTTCTCCTGGTGTTGCACCATCAGCTTCACTACGCCATATGCAATATGACGAGCATAAACTGCGTAGCGATCAAAATAAAGTAATGGAATCGCAACTCTTGAAACACTTGTTATTGAGTAGTTCCAGTGGCCATTTGTGGTCTTCATCATCAGTTCCACTTCACCAAATGTGACTTTCCGGGAGCAAATGCAAGAGTTACTATTAAAAAATACCGAAATCGTTATAGGTGTGCCTATAATAGTTGTGGAGTTTCCTTGATTTCTCCAGTAAGCCAGCATCAGATCCTGACCTGATGACAATGAGACCATCTTGGAAGTATAACCTTTCAAATAAAAAAAAAATACCAAAACCGGTCCACAAACGGCGGAGTAATCGGTGAACTTCCAATAAAAAAGAAAAAGTCTTAATAATTAGATGCAACGTTAGCTGAACTTCAAATTGAAATTTAGAAACAAAATAGCTATATCTAACACTATAATACAGTACTACGAATATTTTTAAGAAGAAGGTGTTCAAAAAAAAATTACCTAACGAGGTATTTTTTTTTAATATAAAAAAGTTTAATTTAAAATAATATATAAAACAAATTGAGGTTTTTCGTTATCTTAAAGATCAGAGAGGCCTTGTTCTTATGTCATCAAAAGGGACTGCAGGTCTCGCTAGTTTGGATTCACAGCCATTCCTGAATCCCTGGCAACGAAACTGCAGATTCGTTTGCCAAATCCGCCATTCAGCTTGGTTCTTTAGAGCACTTCAAAAATTCTTCACAAGATCTCTGTGCTGTTGCGAATACTCGTTTGTCCAAATCTTGGACATCTTTTTGGATTTCATTAAAATCGGTTAAGGGTAAATATTATGCTACTTTGCAACCTGAGATTCCAAGACACCCTTGGTTTCTTTCTTTTTAGACGTGCGGACCGCTGGGTCATTTCCACTATTTGTCGACTGCGTCTTGGCCATACATGTACTCCCAGTCACCTAGCTAAAATTAGATTTCGTGACCACTCACTGTGCGAATGCGGCTTAGACAAAGGTTCCCCATCCCATATCCTGTTTAACTGTCCCAGACTTCTTCATCCCCTCTATGACGTTCTCCCTCCTGAAATCCCCCGTCCTATAAATGTTGAATGTTTATTGATGTTTGTGTTTAGTCCACTGTGTTCGTTTCTGTGTAAATATATTAAATGTAATAAAATTAAGTTGTAAATAAAACATGTGATTGTCCCATTAATATTAGTTATATTTTTGTATACTATATATTTATTATATTTATAACTTTTTTGTGTTGTTTTAGGACTAACAATGAAATTCACACTATTTTAGGGTGTTTTCAAAATTTAGTCAAGGTTGGATTCTCGACCGCACCGATCAATCTCCATCGTGTTTTCTCCATTCCACGTGACATTGGCGAAATAATATGTGCCTAACTGGCACAACTAAAAGCCATAAACCAAAGCATTGAATTGAATTATAAAACAAATTATTATCAAAAAAAAGTATTGAGCAAAAGTCTCAAACTTTAAAACATATACTATTATTGTATTTTCTTACATTTTTACAATTCCCATCCCAAAACGTTTTGAACACTTTATAGCGATCGTGGTCATGTGTAGATTGAGTTATCATTTGTCTATCAAAAATAAACAGATTATTTTCAACTACCACTTACAGTTCCCAAGTTGATATATCGAATAACGTTCTGGATATACGTACAAGGCACATTATTCTTAGGGCTTTACATTTTTAATAAATGGATCCCAAAGGTTAGAAAACCTCCAACCAATATTAAATTAAAGTTCGGGTGTAGGTACTTATTTGAATTTTAAAAAGGCCTTGCGAAGAGTCGGGATGGATTAAATAATTAATATTTAAATTATTATTGTTTTAGTTTTACTTTTAAAATGCGATAATTATTAAATATTAGTAATTGGATCCAACACTGCATACACGTTACACACGTTACGACATCGTACTGTGTGTGTGAGTTTTGTCCCTAACTTAATATATAGGTATATACACTAGAGACTCTATTAATCAAAACCTTAGTTATATGGATAAGCCTTAGTACAATACTTAATCTCTACAATAGAAATATACTTCTAATCGTTAAATAAACATTGATTTTAATGAGATTAGTATGTTTTTTTTTTAAATTTAATCATTGATCTTCTAAATATCGCTTTTGTTCGGGTTACGGGCGGGTTTTCAGTTCGTGTTCATTTTATTATTTCTTTTAAATACACACGTAGAAAAATAAATTTTAAATATCAAATTAAAAGTAGAGATACAGTGGGTATTAATTTAATAATCTGAGTAGTCATTGCGTGTTTCCAACAATTTGATTTAGAATTTTCTAGGAAATAAAATAACTTTGAAACCAAATTGAATTCTTTAAACTTTTAACGGGCTTTATCATTATTTATTTAAGTCGTTTTAATTATTTATTGTTTTTTTTTATTTCATTTTGTGTCATTTGATTGAATATCAGCATTCTGCGTCCGCCGAAAGCAGTCGTTGCCGGCGACTTCATATACATTGATGTTACAATTACCTTACACTTTATAAGTAATGATTTTTTTGTTTATTTAATAATTTTAGTATTAGACGACGACGACGACTAATATTTTCTATATAATTATGATTTAAATTAAATTGTCGATATTGTTATAGATTTAAACATATTTTTTATTCTAGGTAATTAATGAGCTAGGTATAAAAAATAACTAGGTGTATTATTATACTAATAAGCTCTTCTAATGCAGTGTATTACATAAAATCAATTATATATAATTCTAATTAAACTTAACGATTAATTCAAGGTGTCTCAATAATATAATAGAATTATTTTAATCAACTCCAAAATAATTATCATATGAATAGTGTATATTTTACTAATACCCAAAGAAGAAAATATAAATCTTATTTTAAATAGAGCAATTATACTAAATTAACTTTTTTTATGAATGATGAATTTTCGAAATCATTAATAATAATCATATAAAATTAAAAATAAAAAGAGATATAACTGCTGCTAAAATATTTTATTAGTTTTTTAGCGATATATTATAATGGGTTAAACAATAAATAAGGCATTCATGTGGTGTTGATGCTACTATTAACAATTAATAAGTTAATTTACAATATCATAAGTTATAAGCAGAAAGCATATCTGAGATTAATACACTAATTGTATTTATTTCTTTGGAATTATATCAAACTACGATTCATCACTTTTTATATCTACATTTGATTGAGATTGTGGAATTTCAGCTGACTCTATATTATTTCTAATACTTGCATCAGCGTTTGGACTAGTGTCTTCTACTTCAGTCTCCAATTCATTCGTCATTGTAACTTCAATATCATTTGTAGAGTCATGTGACTCACAAACGGCGTTGCTTGCCTCAGGTACATTTTGCATTCTTATATTAGGTACAGTAAGAGTAATGACTTCATTCTCACTTTCTTTCAACGACTCAGGAACTTTATTTACTTCCAATGGCCTAAATATTTCCTGCAGAGATGAAACCTTCTTTTCTGTTGGAATAACTCTATTTAGATAAACTAAAATATCTGAAAGTGAAACAATTCCCACGAGCTTATCATCCTTATTTACTAACAATAATCGATGACTTTCCGTTCTGACTATAATTTCTAAGGCCTCATATAAAGTAATACTTGAAAGACATTTTTGTAATTTTTCGTCCCAGTCTTTCTTTTTGTTTCGTACATCACCTATGGTTAATGATAAATTTAAATACAACTTTTCACTCACTAAATTCAATACTTCATATTTAGCGTAGACATTAATAAGAACACCATTTTCATCTAAAATGGGTAAAGCTGAAACATCTTTTTCTAATAGTAATTGGAAAGCTTCTTTAACACTTGTATTATCAGTAACAGATATTATTTCTTCGTAAGTACCTATATTTAAATCAAGCAGATTTTTGTGGAAAAATGTTAATTCTGGAAATTCATTAAGGTAAACGAACAAGAATCGTAATATTCTTTTATGAGATAAAATATATAACACATCTCCTGTTAGTGGATCGATCATTAAAAGGCGATGAACTCTATTTTTATTTAACAAGTTAATAGCATCGTGTAGTGACTGATCTGGACTCACGCTACATAATGGTTTACGCGTAGGCCTTAAAATTTTTTTCCAATTATGAAGCGTATGTTTTTCTAAATCTTCCATTGATGAATTTTCGTTTTCAAGATGTAACAAAATTCTAATGAAATCAGTGACAGTAATCATTCCCACTAGTAATTTCTTATTTGCATCCCACAATGGCGCTGAACGAATACCATGAGATACCAAAGTAGGAAAAGTTTTTCTAACAGGAAACTGTGTATCAAATATTATCACTTTTGCAGACTTAGGAAGTATCTCATAACATTTATGATATTTGAAAAAATTTAAAAGAAGCCTGGTCTTGTCTCTACCACCTAAGGATATTTGGACAATCGACAAATAAGGGTCATATTTAGGTAGCCCACGAACTTCTCTAAATAATTGTTTTGCTTGCACAGGATCTAAGGAAGCATAAGAATTTTTATGATAAGTGGGTGATGTTGTTCCTATTGAAGAGCGACGTATTTGTTTCGTGGTCTTTTTCTTAACAGTTTCAGATGAATTCTGGTCTACCTGTGGATGAGGTTTACTTCTAAAAATATCCATAACTCTTGTAATGGGGCTAGATTTTCTTGAAGAAACTCCTGTAACTGTATAATAATATTTTTTATGAGACTCTTTACTATCTTGTAAATTTGGTTCTTCTTTGGAAGTTTCAGGAGCTTCTGCCGATTTAGCAGCCCCACCTAAAGCACCTTTTACATTTTGTATTAGTGATTGATGTTTTTTAGAATCACTTTTCCTCCTTATTCGAAATATATCAAAAATAGAACTTCTTGGACTAGTTGACGTTCCGTGAAATGTTTCATATTCCTTTTTGTTTACTGTTTCTCTTTCTGCACTTGAAGGTCTTGATGATTCTGCAGTTCTTTCCCTAAAGATTGATCTAACATGAGGTCGTGATTCAACACCACGTGTCCCAAAATGAATAGTATGAACATTACTCTGAGGTAAATGTTCAGAAGGAACATTTTGATCGTCTGAAGTAGTTAAAGTGGTGACTACGAATTTTTTCTTCTCTCCAACAACTGTCTGGCTTTCATTTTTTAATTCAAGCTGATTCTTTTTCTTTTTATTTCTGTGTTTAGATTTTCCATGTTTGCTTGATGATTCAGAAGATGCAGCTTCGTTTTCCAATATTGGATCCATTATTAACTATTTTTGTATTTATTTTATTTAAATATATTACATAAACCATAATCCAGAAGAAAAGATGATGTTACCTGTAAAGAAAAAAAACATTATTAATATTAGTTTAAGCATTCATTCTTATATAGTAAAACAAGGTAAAATGAACAATAAACTAAAATTAGAACTAATTTTCAAGGTTACGCCGTTGCTAGGCAACGTGAAGTTGAATGCGTCAATTTGATGCACCACTGCTAAATTGCTACGTAATGGTTACCTTTATAACACTATTGCACAATGTCGATAGATATACCATACTGTCATTTTATTTTTGAACAGGCTATGTATTCAAATTCACTAAATATAGCTGAACTCACAGAATCACATGTGATAACCGGTTAACTAATCAATACTCAAGAGAGGATGGTGAGCCAAACACGACACTATTACGTAAACACTTTACGTACCTTTTATAAATTCATATAATATGTTCAAAAACATCGTAACAAAAGAACAAAACCTTATAGGTAAAACTAGAAACAAAGAATATGTATTAAAATAAAATTACTTTAACTAACATCGCGTGTAATTCACGGCAACTGTGAATGAAACGCCATATTGTTATTTGGCGGCTGAGCACTCACGCCATCTGCTAACGGGTGGTGTAAAGTAAGGGGAGTTGGGTTTGGGCATTGGCAATGAAAAGCTTTCATGAAACATTGTGCTCTTTGGATTCACACATAGATGTCATGACATAGGTATTAGAATTTTGCTTTATTAGCAGAACTTTTACAGAAATTAATTATTTTACCTATTACAAAATAAATTCAAATATTATGTTAATGTATAAATTACCTTAATTTATTTTTTACGATATTATAGAGTTTGATAATTCTTTTAAAAAAATTAATATCTATAAAATATTTACTCTAAAGTATATTAAACTATAATTTTAATACATATAAAATCTAAATAAAGAAATAAAATGATTATCTAAATATAGACAGAACTTGCTGACTACGCATGCGTAAAATAATGACGTGCTATTTCGTCATAAATCCATGACGTGTTGATGCGGGGGCGCGTAGTTAACAATGACGTAACAAAGAGACGAGGGGATCTTCGATCAATACTCTCCCGGTTTTAATAATATTCAGTCTAATGACGCTCGATTAATGGCGGCACGGGACTAGAAGCGGCCTTTCAATCAACTACGGGTCGGTAGATCACGTGTTAGAACCACTTCCACTATGCAATATTGAATACACAGGTCAACCGCTCGCGAAAGAGTTAACAAGATGTGACATTCTTATGTTCAAGTGTAACAGATAGTTGACCCGTAATGGATCAATGAATTTTAACTTTTTCTCCCACGCTATTGTTTATATTTTACCACATTGTATCACATACCAATACTGTGATATTGCGGTACGACTATTACATATATGCGATGCGTCGAGCAAAGTCCAAAAGTAGTAGCCAGTACGAGCATATTTATTACATCGTTTAACTTATACCACAATGATTCATAATAATAAACTTCATCTAGTTTAATTAGAGCTAATGTATAGTAATAAAAAATATACTTAATAGCGAAAAGAGTTTTCAAGTAACGTTTTTCCTTCACTTTCATACTCGCTATATTATTATGATAATATCATCGTATTAAATAGTTCTCATAGTAATAATACATAATACTGTTTTTAAAATAATATTGACAGTATCCTTATTAAGTAACGTATCAACAAATTACTATTTAAATAACTTTCGCATACTACTACAAGACGCTTATAATTTATTCAAGTCATGTAGGACTAGATAATAAACCAACCAATACTTCGGTTAAAGTAAATGCAACAATAGCGAACTATAAATATTAAAAAAATATGCAGTTTAGTAACTAATCCTGTCTATCATTAATTTACCCTTACTTTTTTTATATGAAGACTAAAAAACTCCTTACTAACTAATAAACTAATACCAGTCGTAATAACTTAAAGAACTACTCGTGTTAAAGGTGATACTTTGTCTAAGCCTTCGAATCGTCTGTTTCTCTTGTCAAGACGATAACATCGTCTGGAACTCGAAAATGAATGTACACTACTAGTCATTCCAAAATCGCAGCTAATAACTACTTAATCCTGACATCTCAGTGATAAATAGCTCTTAGGTAGCCACTTATCTCTGAAGCTGTTGGTGATAAGATAAAACTCATTTTTGTGTCGTTGAAATACACTTAAGTAAGACTATTTTAAGTGGGTGGACAAACTAGAAATAAATGTTAGTCTTTTACTTAAAAATATAACACTATGTTAAATGAAGCGGGAAAATTTTAACGAATATCGTTTTATTATTTTTTATTGAAAAAATAATTAGCAGCCTACTTTTAACTTTATTTAACAGTAAATTTAAAAAATCAGCAAAATACGAAAATCGCAAATTCTACGCACATCGCTTGAGTTATATTCATTTTCTTATACAAGATTAAGACTTATCGTTCGTAGAAAAAAATAATTGTTAAATTTTAATATAATGTTTTTATAATGTTTAATTTAAATATAACATTTGAAAATCTAACATTACTTTTACTTATTGACTTTTTATATAAATCTCTATATAAAAATATCACATGCTCCTTTAAAAACTATGCTAAATATTTTAATTATATGTATCATTATCCACCAGATATCGTGTTTTTATAATCTATTAATTTTGCAGTAAAAATCCTTCATTAATTTGTTATCTAATCTTAGATTTCAACGTCAGCATAATATAAAGTTATCGATTGTTTAGGCAATTATTTCTTGCCCTCAATCGTCTTGCATACGCACAATAAATTATTGCCAAGGTCAATAATATTAACAGAAATAATACTAACAAGTGTAATTAGGACAAGCTATGTAATATAATATAGAATTATCGAACATAATAATAATATGTATAATTGTACTTATACAATTGTTTATTTAAAAATTATAATCATACTTATGGAATAATGATAAAAACATCAAAATAAGACTGATGCGCACCTAAATATACATTCAATTTAAAATTTAAAAATAACACTATTTATAAACGAGCCCAGAAAATATCAAAGTAGGTACCTAAAGTCATTAATGTATTTTGGCGAATTCACTTTTTTGGTTAAACGCCAAGTGACCAATTCCTGAATAAAAGTAATTCAGTAGTAATAGGTCCAAAATATCCCTTGAAGGACATAATGAATGGAAATGTCAAACTTGTTTTAGCAGAAGTTAAACATATTCACAATCATTACACAACGATAACACAAACGCCTACATCTCAACGTTAAACATAACCTCAAAATGTATAATCTCGTTCGATTGTGGTTATATCTACTTACAATAGTGATCATTCCGAACCCCTTTCGCACCGACTATTTGTGAACACTTCACGCACACATACACTTGATACATGCATAATGCACCAGTCCTAGCGATAGACTTGCTCGCGTGTGATTACAATTATTGTATCACAGATACCTATTTCACAGGGCGAATGCGCGGTTGTTGTATAACATCGCCACTGGGATAGTAATAGTTGAAAGCACTGTTTTATCAGTAGGGACCGCCATGCCCAATTAGTACAATTTACAATCGCACTCGATGTTCAGACATATGCGCTGACGGCATCGAAACAAGCTAGTCGCGTTCACGTAATAATTCTCTCGCGGTCCGCTGATGCCGCTGCGTTCGCGCTCAAATATGAGCCGCACACACACAACGATTCTCCGTCATGTATGAACAGTGAACTACAAACATCCAGACGCACATATCGTGTAATAGGTGTGTATCAAATATAGATGACGCGACTCATAGGTTTACCTATACATGATAAATTATTATTCATGGTAAATTAACACGGTAATTACAAAAAAATGCGAAACAATTTGCTGATATTTTATTTTGCAAATATATAAAATACCTAATCTTAAAATATTTTCTTTATAAATAAATTACGCGTGAATTAACGCGAAATAATAAAATATACAACTAATTATAATTATATTTAAATTCATTTAAGCATAATTTATTCCAACAAATTAGATGATATGATTTCTTTTGGTATTTAATAGTTGCGTATAGTACATGAATGAACATTATAATTCAATTAACTTAAATATATTATGAATGTTATTATTTTTTTACATCGGTATAGAGGTATCAGTGACGTGTAAAGGACGTGGAAATTTTATTTCGAAGATAATTTTTTGCGACATATCATGTTATCAGTAAATTATAGTTTATATATTCGTGTTTGTATAAATATTTTCGTCAAATATTTATTTTCTTTACTAAGTTGAGTCATTATAAGGTTATCGATAAAAGGAATTAACGAAAATAATTTCTTCTGCATTTTAGTAAATTTCAAATTTGTTAAATCAAAATCAAAATATACTTTATTTAAGTAGGCTTTTACGAGCACGTTTGAATCGCAAAACACAAAAAAGTAATAATATTAATTATTTTACTACTCTAAAAAGGAAGCTACTGCCAGTTTGGAATGTAGATTCTACAAAGAAGAACCGGCAAGAAACTCGGTAGTTACTCTTTTAAAATTAAGTCAATACCAACTTTTATTAATTACATATTCATTAAATCTTATGTATGAAAATAAGCATATACTAAAACCACGCATCTTTATCGTCCACGTAATCTTGAATAGAATAATATGCTTTAGCGATTAGACTTTTTAACATACGAACTTAATCTATTCAATGAAATACAGCAAATATTTCCGGGGTATTTTACTATATAAACCAATACCTTGCCCCAGAAAGAAAACAATATCTGTAGATATATATAATATACATATCAATATAAATTACTAGTTAGTATCCTCGACTTCGTTTGCACAGGATTAGTACTTCGAGTAGCTTATTTTGTTCTCCGAGGTCCTGTTTATCTTTATTCCAAAATTCATCATAATTTGTTCCACAGTTTAATCGTGAAGGTGTAACAGTGAACAGAGGCATTTTGAGGGTCAATTTTGATATAAGGATCAATTTGTGTATATGCAACAAATGTGCATTAGAAATAAATTCACACAATATGTTCATAAATTATAGCCTATGTGTTCTTATGATGTAAAGCTATATTATTGTAAAGTTTTATTAAAACCCATTCATCCATACATATGTACTTACAAACTTTTGCGTATAAAATACTATTTTATTTTAGTTATTTATTTTATTATATAAATATAATAGCCAAAATACCACTTTAGTAACAGGATTCAATAATATATTTGATAAGTTCATCAGAATGTCGACGTCAGTTTACTAAGAACTCTCGACCGCTATGTTTCCGAATGCAATCATCGACGCGGCAACGTCTGCCGTCAATGACAGAAGACTATTGTATAATAATACAGTGGACTCTCGATAATTTAAAACCCAAGGGACAAGAGAAAATTTTTCAATAACCGAGATGTTGTCAAAAAACTGTTTTTCAACGCCATTTTTCCAATTTTCCAACATGGCGGCGCATTTGGAAAATATACGAGGAGGCAAAGTTGAAATTTGAAATAAACTCCCGGGAAAAACTTCGGGACTAATTTCTTCAAATTACTGAGGGGACCAATTTATTAGTTTTTAAGGGCCTAGGGCAACATTTCAAATTATCGCAAGATTCAATTTAATGAGTGTCAAAATATCGAAAGTCTATTGTATGTTCTAATGTCTTTTGCCATATTTTTAGACATTAGATGTTAATACATTTTATTATACACCAAGACAATATTTTAATTCACAAGAAATATAACAAAGCAACATCAATAGCACAATACCCGGCATTATCGCTGAAAAGCGATCTCTTCCAGGCAACCTTGGGGCAGCGGAAATGGTTTAAAGAAGACACCAATACCAGTGTGTGTTATTTTGCTATGTTTAAATATATATAATAATAATATATGCAATATACATACATATATCTATATAAACATAAATAATTATGTATCTAATATGAAAAAAAAAACAAATGAAACATATGCAAGGGTTGCTATTCCAATAAATTGTCCTCGAACGATTCTTTATACACTGTTAAAGATTGGGCACATCTAATAGACAAGGGAAAGAAGCTCCAAAAAAAAAGAAGATTGTTAACTGTTTGATCTGAGTCGTCTACTCATTGAGTCTATTTTAACGAGCCCCAACACGATACTTCTGCCGTGACTTTGCGAAGAGTTGTATGTCCTGCTGATTCCAGATGAAGCTGCAGCATTAGGTCAATGTACGCAACTAGGTATGTTATGTTGATTTCGTTCACTGTGTAGTATATTTCGAGTCGTTTAGATCCGTAGAAGTTGCTCAGCTCCTTTCAACAACTAGAAAAAAACTGATAGCCTTGAAACATCTGAACACATCTTCATGAACTCTAGCCAATAACTATCTCGATTACATCATCTTTCAAATAAAAAAAAACGATCAAAATTGATCAATTCGTTAGACAGTTACGATGCCACAGACAGACATCCAGGTACACAGGTACACACGTCAAAATATAACACCCGTTTTTTCGGTGGTTAATAATGACCACATACAAACGCATACACACACAGTTTCAAATTTTTAAAATTTCTAAACTTTAAATATGTCGTCAATTGTAATCCGATGAGTAAACTATAATAACCGTTCAAGTTCTACGCAACATAGTTTAACAATACAATCGATAGCATCAGTTATAATGTATTCTCCAGACTTAACTAACTATCGCGATCGTTGTAAATCGTTTTTCCTTTTAAAAAAAATCATTCATATATGTAACATATTGGTTTATTCGAACAATAAAAAACATATATGTATATTGACCAATTATTACCGACAAAGTGTGAATATTTGAAGCCAAAGTAACTGTCAGGAATAAAAATCACGCAGAAACTAACATGGAAGGTAGTGATCAGTAAGTTCGGCGAACTACAAACGAATATAAAATTACTTACTTATACCCGTAACGAGCTAACATATCTCCATAGATCGGTAGTACTTATTTTTGCAATTGTGGCTGGTGGCAAAAAGGAACTACAAAATTATGCAAATTTGCAGTGTAAGCAGGCTTGATATGAGCGTAACACGATGGTTCGCGTCTTTAACTTGAGCGTACAACATATCACACCATACCAGATAAAAAATTAAATACTTTTTAATAAAGTACTTTACAAATATAAAAGAAAAGATAAGGTACAGATAGCGCCGCCTAATTAATGTTCAATTTACACTTAATTATTTTTAGTACCTAACCAACTTAAAAAAATTATGAACTCCTGTAAAAGGCGTCGAAAACTACTAAACTAATCTAGATGGATTTAGTTGTATTTTATTATAGCTAATTAAGATCCCATACAAATCCATTAACTAAGTACACTTCTAAAACTGGGAAACTATAATTTTTCAGCAAATCGATAAAAATTGAAACGATGTGTATAATATAATAATGTCATGTTGCAAATTGTATTCCTGTCGGATTACTTTTTTTTTAAACTACTTTAATCATTTCGCTGCAGTTTTCATTATAATTTCTTCTTCTTAATGGTCAAATATAAACCATTAACATGAAACTTACATAAAATACAAAAATATTAATATTTTTAACCATATCCTAAGAAGGCGCTATTAAACTTTCGCTTAACAAACTAAAAAAGTATTATAAGCGAATAAAAAAAAAGTCTTATAGTTAATCAGAGTATATACTATAAAATTTTACCTGTTAAAAAGGAAAAAGAATATTTAAAAAATAACACGTACGTTTCTAAAGATGGAAATCACGGAAACTATATTTAAATTATTTTCAAAAAATTCTTAAAGTTACATCGAATGTCATTTTGACTGGCATAGTATTAATTCTTATCCAATTTACTTTATATTGCATATGATGTAATGTTTCATTTGCGTCATGTCTCCCTTGAATACCTTAGAAAATATAATTTTAGCAATATAAGTTGATACCGCAGTCAAATCCAATTTACCAAAAAGTGTATGTTTATTTCATAGTTAACTGACTAACTCTAAACTGTTTTGTGGGAAATTTAATAATTTTTAAACAAAATTGAATTCATTTTACCTTCAATAGCTTTTATTATTATTACTTGAACTCGGTAAAATACCCACAATTTTAGTACCCACTTTTAATTAATTATGATGTGATTGGATAGAATGCTCGCATTTCGTCCGCCAAAAGCATCTGTATCTTTATGACTTTATACACACAAATTTCTCTCTCATAGAGTGAGATTTCTCCCAACTGACCCCTCCGAATGAATTATCCCGTATGCTTAGGTTGTGCATTGATCCGTTTGTCATTTAGTTAGGACAAAGCCTTTTATATAATTTGCGTCTATGGAATCCATTCTACTGCCTACTGGTTGCGATATGACATGTATACCAACAATCTTCAACCTTTGATGGACGAGCAAGACTTTTGTCGGCGAGACGGCGTAGCGATGGCATCGATTATAAGTAAAATTAGAATAACTGGACGTGTGCCCGCCGAGCGAGCAACAAATAGTACTAGGGCATGCGACCAATCGTAACAGCCATAAATATATGCAACGTGCTGAATGCGGACACACCGCGGAAGAAACATCCCTCTTTAACTAAAATTTATACCATAACTAATAGGAAAAATATTATTTTATTATTATATTTACATCACATGAACTAGCGAAACAGATGCAAAATTTATTTCATTACATTTTATTTATTATCCGAAATATTGTACTAAAATTCAATCTTTTATTATTATTAATATTTATGTACCTCAAAACTAATTATAAACGTATGCATGATATATATATATCTTATCGCTTACAAAAGATCTTTTCCAGAAACCCTCGAAGATAGGAGAACAATATTATAGATTTCATTTTGTATGATAAGAATGTGAAGCAAGAAAAATTGTTAAAAATGTTGAACTTATTTTCTTTAACTATTCAAAGCTTGAAAAAGCTTACAAATATCTACATAAAATTAATAACAAATTTGTAACAAAGAACAAGATAATACAACGGTAAATTTCTCCATTCCGATAACAAACATTCTCTCATTCTACTTATGTTCAATAGTTTATACATAAAACTAACTTTTAAACGCGAGAATTACATTGGTAAGTTTACTCTCGTAACTTATATAAAATAACTCTGTAATCAAGGAACTGATATGTCGTATGTAGATATGAAAGCTGCGACTGTCAAAAATAAGGCAGTGACTGTAAATTCTTTTAGGTGTAAAGCAATAAGAAATAACTTATGTAAATCTTTACGAAGTCTGAAAGCAAAACTTATAAGAGTAATTCTCGCCCTATAATGCAAGCTACTATAATATTATGATTTTTAACCGACTTCACAAAAGGAGGAGACGTAACGTAGAACACGCTCGGCTGTGTGTAATTATTGTTGACATACGGCCATTGTAATTTAGGTTAATCAAAAACTGTCCTTTACAAACAATATTCGATTAAGTAAGCGTAAGTGTGAAATAAAAACAAAAAAAAAATAATTTAACTTCAAAACAAAAGTAGTAAACTAAAAAGCAAAAATAAATAATATTTTCTACAACATTTTGAAGTTGGTGCCAGTAAAAAACACATAAAAAGACTTGGTTTTACGATTTAAAAATATTTGTTGAGTCGGTTTAATTCAATTCAATTCTTTGGTAAATGGCTTTTAGTTGTGCCAATTGGAAATTAGTCGGTTTATTTTTTTTTTTTTTGAGCCGAGATGGCCTAGTTAGAACACGTCTATGTCAACCGATGATCGAGGGTCCAAATCCCGGCTAGTATCGCTGAATTTTTAAGTGCTAAATTTGTGATTTAATTTATCTCGAGCTCGGCGGTGAAGGAAAACATCGTGAGGATACAGAATTTCAGAGGAGTCAGAATTTCTTCCGGCACATGCAACCTGCAAATTCTGACACATGTATATCCGCCTACCCGCTGTGGAGCAGCATGGTGGAATAAGCTCTCAACCTTCTCCTTAATAAAGGAGGAGGCCTTTGCTGGGGGACATTTACAGGCTGTTGCTTTACTTTTAATTTTTTTTTTTTTAGTTTTTATTTTTATAATAATAACTGGCAGGCAAACGAGTAGGCAAAAGAGCGGAGTGATCATCGCCGTCCATGGATATTTGCAGCATTAGAGAAGCCAAATGCCAGCTTAAAAAGAAATGAAAAGGAAAAATAAAGTAAGAAAAGGACCGGAGAGGTGAGTTCGGCTACCGGCTCTCGCACTCAACGTACAAAACGCAGATATATTAGCTACTCCACGCCGATATTCTGTGAAAGTAAGGTACTGCCCCGGTCGAATTAGCCACTGTACGAGCTGTATAGAATGGGCTCAACCTCAGTAAATGATTAAGCGTTAATCATATTATATCCTAGTTTTTGAATCGGCGCAAAAACTATACATAATTTAAATCAAATGTACTTAAGTTGGATATAATAATCTAAAGTGCATTGAATATTTATATATATATAAGAAATTTATGAAATGTAGCTTTTTGTATTTCAGCGTGGATTTAGGGTCTTGCTGAGGTACTTTTTGCATGTTGTTACTGATTACCTTGTCTTATAACACCCCCCACCTCCTCGATTCGAACCTTGTATCGAAGTTATAATCGTCGGTACGAAAGCTTTTGTTGCGAACGATGATAATCTGATAATACAATGACAATTATAACACAGCTACGAGTTTAAAGAATAGGCTTATGGATCTCATCTTCTATCCATGACAATAAAAATTTCGTGAATGTATTTTATTGCATTACTTCAGAACTTATTTGCCTAATTCTTTTTTTACTTGCCATTATAACCGTCAACACAAGGTTTGTATAAGAAAAATGTGGTTTTAAAAATCTCCTTAATTTAAATTATGAAATAAGTGAGACTGCTAATTTACTACAAAATGTGCAACACTTTATACCTATATTCTTTTGTTTTATAGATAAATAGTAAACCTTTTACGTATAAATAGATGTTATGTAAAAGCTTTAAAACGTATTAACATTAACAAGCACGAGGAACGAAAGGAAAATAGTAAGAGACTGCTGGACAAAGATCTCTTCTTCTATTAAAGAAATAGCTAGAAGCATAATTTATAAGAAAAGCATCCGCTTTAAGTTGGTGGATTTTCATACTTTGGTATTTGCTTCACCACATGCAACATTTCTCACTTTATTTTATTTCATTGACACTTCATTTAATAATTTTACCACAGGCAAACTCTGAGCGCTTTCCTGTCCTGAACTTGAATATGTAACCATATGTTAAGATTCATGTATCTGGGTACTGGGCTAACTCGGCTTGCCATCATAAGCAATATCAATACTAAATTTATAATAATACATTGACCAAAAAATTATTTTACATTAATTTTCTTAAATAAAATAAAAAATACACAAAAGTTAATTAATCTATATCTATACCAGAACAATATATGCTAATATAATAAAGAGCTAATTTTGTATGTACGAAGTTAACTCCAGAACCACAAATCCTATTTTTTAAATGTTGATATAAATTATAAGATACGTTATTCTAGATGATCATATACTATATTTAATATATATATTCATAATAATTTAAAACATAATCTACATTGTGAAGCCGCGAGCTAAACCTAGTATTATACAAAATTATAACCAAATAGCCTACATCATCGGGAAAGCTCGCTTACGTATCAAAAATGATGAGGCGCTTCGACGAGTTTTCCGACGCGTAGGCGTTGCTTTAACTCGTCGATAGCGCAACGTTACGCTCCCCTACGTAATAAACGATCCAATATAATACACGTTATATAACCATAGCATACAAGCTAGTTATAGTCTGACTTTACATGTTACTTTAATGTGCTTTTAAACGTTGTAAGAACTTTGTAAATCGACTTAATGTACAAAGAATAATTTTGTTACACAGAAAAAAAATCTATTTTTTTTTTGTCAATCGAATTTTCTTCATCAACTAAAAATTGTACTTAGTTTCCAATTACTTTGAATCTTTACTTGTAAGTTATACTAAATATCAAAAATCTATTTTAGGTAAATGCGTTACGTCATAGACTACATAATTCCCACCGTATGACGCGTTCAATATCGAACTTTTTAAATTAAGAAAGTAATCGATATTGGCAATAATGCTTTATCAAGCTCTAATAAAAAAACTTTGTAATTAATTATTATTTAATATTTATTTCAGTATTATAAAATCACATTGTACATAAATTAATTGTAATCTAACTTTCTGTATCGAGTAGTAATACTCGTATTCATTATATTATATGTATGTATAATAATAATTTTTATATTAAAATATAATATTAACTTCCAACATAAATAGTTCGTTAACTATTTAGTTTTACCAAATGCTAAAATCGTTTGTATCACTTTTATAAAATAAAATTACAATTCAACAAAAAAAATAAAATATATTTTTTTTATTTTTCACGCACAAAATTCGAATTACGCCTATTTAACAAAGAGGAACTGGGTCGAACAGCTAGTGATGCGAGTAAACTGAAATAGCATACTAGTGCATTCGATCTGGCGCTGCTAGCCGCCCTATAGATATCCTGGTGTGACGACTGGCGCAATCAATGCGGAAGCTCGAATGAGAGCGGGATGCGACCGTCGTCACCGCTGCATTTGTCTATCGGTGCTTTGAAACTAGTACATATATTAGATTTATATCTAGGCTAAGACAAACTTTTTATTTATTATTTTATTTCATTTAATATTAATATTCTGACTTTGGTCTCTTTTGTTTTCGAAGCTGAGTTAGATAGAAAGTTTATTATTTAAATTCTTAAGAATTCTTTCTAATATTACAAATGTAAAATGTGATTAAAATAATTTTTATAGTTCCTAAAGATATAATTTGATTCTGATTTTTTTTTAAGATTCTAAATTTTTGCCCGTTTCACCAAATTATAAGCGAAATGCAAGTTTTAAACATTATTAAATTAAAAGAAATACATTACTGTTTTTTCGCTACTATAAACTTCATTATATTTTTTATTAATTAATAAATCATTAATTATTAACATCAACTGTGAAAGTATTACTTCAAATAGTCAACTTATATATATATACTTTCAATCGCAAATGTGTACTGAATGTTTACTTTAGAAATCATATTGGGATTTTATTTATAAAAGTAACTTAATTTGTTAATACATATAAGTAGGTAGGTAGAAGAATCTAAAAATAATATTCTGTATAATGCCTTTATCCAGTAACTTCATTTTATTTTGAAACTAAATTAAAAAAACAACAAGGTAACAAAGTACTTCTTTTATTTTATTAAATATTGTGTTCGAGATTATTATTAATTTAACACTAACAACAAAATATACAAATGAAAATGATTGTTAAATTTTTAATTACAATATAGTTGTAAATTGAAAATAATTCATCAACGCATTTTAATTGTGTTGTCTTTCTTTCTAATCATTCACATAAAATCATTTTTTTAATTGTTATATAATTGATAGCAATTAACTTGCAACACTGTCGCATATAAAGCTTTAACATTGAATGGATAACTACAGTTATCCATTCAATGTTAAAGCTTTATATGCGACGTGTGAAAAGAGTTTACCTAATAAGTTTAAATATGAAGCACGAGTTTGACCGTGAAAGATGTGATAGATGAGAGCCTCCGACCGTAGCGGGTAGCAACGATAGCAGTGGCGACGGCGGCGGCGCGGGCGTACGAAAGCTCCGCTCCGTACTAGCGATGCCGTTAGCGCAGGTTCGGGCGGGCGGCGAGGCACGAGGCGGCGGGCGGGCTGTGGGAGGTACCGTTAGTGACGTCACAGTCGTGACGTCGCGATTGTGACGTCAGGCAGCGCGATATAGCCACCAGCCTCGGCGGCGGCGGCCTCAGTATCGCACCGCCCGTCCGCCAGCGCGTACTTCCGCGCGCTCCTTCGCGACTATCTCTACTACCGACTGACTGTGAGTGAGTGCGCGTGCAGTGAGTGCAATGTGCTCGGCCGCATGAGGATCCTGTTGAGCGAACTAGGACTGTCTGGCGCGTGCCTCGGTCTGACCCTGGAGTCGCGCGCCGCTTCTCTGGATCCCGACAAGCCTGCGCCAGGTCAGCGCCCGCACGACGATACGCGTCCTTCCATTTCTGTGTTTATTTTCGCTTTCGTTGTGTAGAACCTCTGGGTGCGTAGACTTTGTGTGGAACTGTCGTGACGATGGCCATCGGCTAGAATGCGAGGTGCGTTGCTGACGCCCTCCAGCCAACACTGTGGCCTTAGACAATTCCACAACACACGTATGTACCTTTTTTGTTTTATTTTATTTAGTTATATATTTTTTTTTTATTTTCTTCCTTCACTTCGTTACTAATATTTTTTTATTTGTTACAATTAATATGTTTTCATTCGTATATAATTGTAAATACTTTTTTGTTTTAATTATATTATTCTTGGCGAATTTTAGCTCGTAAATAAATATTTACACCGAAAAATTAAAATTGCAGAACGAAAAATACCGACACAAACAAATCAATAACCGTATTTAATAATAAAATTACGCGCATTTTAATAGATCAATAATACGCCCACTTAAATATAAACAAAGCTAGTTTACAGTTCAGCTCACCGTTACCTACTGACCCATAAGTATAGTGTGTAACCTATTTGTAACCTATAGTCCTTATTGAGAGAAGTTCGCTTAACCTAATAACATTTTATAAATCCCATTTAAGTATTGAAATGCATGACAAATATGTCTTTAAACATTTTATTTTATTCTAAAGGATATTATTCATTATTTTGTTTAAAAATATGTCATTAATAATATATAAAACAGAGAAAAATAAGACGTTTCCTTAATGATAAGGTTATTTTTTTTAATATTTTCGGAGTTATAACACAAAATAAAACTACTTTAAACAGATTTAGATCGCGTATATTAATTATCCTGATCATATCGATGTTTCAAAAATTTCACAGCAATCGTGATCACAAAAATGTTATTTCAACTAAATAACATGTTTACACTAATAAAACAAACAAAAAAATGAGTATTTCTTATAAACAATATGAAATTTCGTCTTATAAATCGAAATTCTAATACAAATTAAATTTATTTTTCGGAGTATAGGATGATCTCTTTAAAATCTGACATAATGTTTTTTTAATTACAAAATAGACGGCTTACCATTCAATTTGTATTTTCGAATTAAATTAATTCATATAATTTAATAACAAATACTTCAGTGACTTTAAAAAAATAAAGACACAAAGTAAAAACGTCATCACCAAAAGATACAAAAAAGAACTTATATTTTGTATCTTATCATTCGTCAAAACTAAATACTATTAAATTAACTGAAATATAAAATATTAATCATAAATAATTTTAAGAAATATTTACGTTAATCTTAAATAAAATATTCCCTCTTGCAGAAACTTCCTCTTAATAAATTAGCACCCAGAAGTGCGTATATTACACATTTACAAAAATTTACTAACTGCTTATTTGCATATGCAAAAACCAGTCATCAAATAGACAAAAAATAAACATCAAAGACAAAATAATTTTAAACATAATATATCTGCGATGGAATAATACATGCGCTCCTTTGTTTTATTGTTGTAAATTAGGCTTAGGGTTAATTTACTAAAGTTATTCTCGGTTATCGTTCAGATAATATCTACAAGATGCTTAGAAATAAATCAGTTAATAATAAAACAAAGTTTAATCAATGAAGTTATTTAATTTATAAATTTTGTATTGGAATGTCATGGGCATTGAAGGTTCGAGAAATCATTTCTGAAAGTAATATTATTAAGAAAATGTTGTAATTTTCAAATAGTTATCTCGACAAGAAGCAATTTAATGAAACTTCAACTGAGTAAGGCGAAATTAATATTGTTTTTGTTATGCTCGCGGCAAGTTAGGTAATGCTAGTATAATATGGGATGCTTGTGTCGCGATCGCCTCCGGTTTGGAGCCGTTGGCCTCAGCCGAGTTGCCTTCCACTTGCCCAATAGGTTGTCGCAACCGGCAGACGTTGCACCTGCCAATAAGATGTGCCTCCGCAAATTTTCAATGGTCATATCGCATCACAATCTCATTGTGAGATAAAGCCTACAAACCACGAACACTATTGTACTTTTACCGTTCTCTATTCTGACCAAGTGATAAACGATTATGAACACTAAACAAACACGTTTCCGAGAGATGCCGCGCGGCAAAACATCACTTTCACTTTTGTTATCACTCGATAACTGGTAGACATAAAAGGCACTATATATTAGATGATTTAACATAAGTATTAAGTGGTTCTATAAAATAAGAAAAAAACCAATCGTCGACGATAAATTACTAATTTATGCCCGTCTAACGAATACATTTGGGGCCGGCATGCAAATTTAGTGACAAGACATGCTTTTGTCATTGCTATTTTTTGTGGCTTAGACTTTATGTAGAGATAAAATATCTGAATGGTAGTGATTTCGTTTATCGCACTCTACGAGGGTAAGGATACAGTGATAAGGCACGCTATCACCCGTCAGCTGTAGTGACGTCAGGGCTCAATAAAATCGCTCTCCCGCTGACGTCACCCCCGCACCACCCCAGGGAAAACTATTTATGGCTTATTCTATTAAATCGGAAAAGCACGATAACGTTTTGTATAGTTAAAAATAGTATACAAAAGTTTCATTTTAAAAAGATTAAAGTTAACGTGACAATAAACTGTTCCTTTTATTAATGTTGTATTAACAAGTATAAAATATGTGTAACCTAAGTTTCAAATACTGCTTACATTGTAGTAGTAGAGTATAATAAATGATATAACGTACATAGGATTTGCCTATAACTATCTCAAGACAATATATTTTATCATATTTTATCATATCAATAATCTTGTTTAACACATGTATCCATAACTGTTCTAAGTGTGAGGTACAACGAGACAGAACTATCAGTCAAGTAACAGATTTTTTTGACTTGTAATTAATATTATTTTAACAACAAAATTTATTTATTGTCAATTCAATACCCGATTCATATATCAATGCAGTCGCGTGCATTAATAAAGCAAACTCTCTCAAGTAATTAGGTATGTCAATACAGATCCGTAAACAATTTGTTAAGCGTATCTTAAAATCATCTTAAGTGTGTCACACAATGCGCACTTAGTGAAATCGTTAATGTATTTTAATTTTATTATATCAACCCTTTGAAATATTTCATTAAGTTACATCTATGTGAAGAAAATTATGCGCTAATTTATAGCATATTTTTAGCTACAAGTTTGTTCTTGCTCTAACGCTTTTTGAGGCGGAATTACGTCACAGTATCTAAAAATACACGGGTGGTGTGGAAAAGCAGCAGTGAGGGGGTGTTGAGGCGCGGGCCCTCGGCCTCGGCCTCCGCATCGAGCACCGCCCGTGACGTCACGAGCCGCGTTACGTCACGCATCGACCCGCGCCCCGTTTCAAGGACGCCCTTGCTTACCGGCTGCCGACTTCCTTAAACTTGTTACTTCTTATTACACCACTTAGTTTGCTAGACATTTGTACTCACGGTAACGTAAAGTTATTTATATATATCGCTTGGCGTAATAACTTTTATAACTGAAATTCTCACCAGTATTTTAAGTGTGAAAAAAATTCTAGTTTATTTCTAATCTAGGAACGAGCAATCGTTTAAGGGTATATGTTAATACTGTGACATTATTATAGATTAAAATTGATATATTCCTAAGAGATAAATATATTTTTTCCGTCAAAATGACGTGATTCGTGCTAAATATATGAGTAAGTTTTTTTGGTTAGAACTTTAGCAATAGAATAAGCTTGCGGAATACATTACTACACAGCGTCGCCAATGACTATAGATTTAAATAGTCATCAAGTAGCTCATGATTGTATATAACACGGCATTGAAAATACAAGTGGCACTCCGAACTTAATTTTGAGAACGCAATGTGCAATCGTAAAGCAAAGCTAATTTTATGTTCTTGCAAATTTACCGAAACGTCAAGCAGTTAGAATTGTAACTTTTTTTGAGTACTCGGGTAATCGAATACACGACTGCAGCCTTTACTATAAAATTATAAATTAATTATTAAAATTTAACATTAATTACTGATATTCTTTTTGGTTTTCAAAATATAATCTTACAAAATCGAACCTTTATTGTTTTAGATTACATTTTACGGAGAACGCGTTAATATTAAACGGATGACTATAGCTTTTCGTTGACTTAAATAATTCTTGTTTTCACGATGCAAAAGTGCTTATAAAGGCAAACATGAAATATACTGTGAACACTAGCATATTGACTTGTTAAACATAATATGAACATAGAAAATTTAAATCAACAAAAACATATATTATATATGTTACAATCAAAACTTAATCGATCCAAAGTACTTTTAACTATCAAAATCAAAAGTACTTTTGACCGTACTTTCGACAATAGAGGTTTAGACTGAAATACATATACATAATGTTGTTTGCAACAGTTAAAAGTTCTGTTTCTTTTATTTGCGGGTGTATTGCCAATCAAACTCGTTATTTATATTAATTATAACACACTAACCTAACTTAACCTATTTGAAGATTTTTGCCTAAAATATTTGTTATTTATAGGTATTAAAAGTACATAGGTGCTTTAACCCGAAGTCAGCGGTTAAAATCTTTGACTGATTATCTTAGTTAAAAGTACTTTTGCTCAGCTTAGAGTTTTGACTATGACATATTTAACAAGCTAAGTATAAAAAACACTAATTATTATTATTACTTAATCGCATTTATATAGAACGATGTATATATACATATATTAACGCTTTATTCACTTTTGAAATAAAGTCAAGAAATTGTATTAAACAAGTTTCCTCTTATCACGTTCTTAGATGATTAGACACATAAATAAATTTAAATTTATTCTTCCACAGTCTTATAATGTTCTTAAATATCCACTCATAGCGGCGGCTAGTCCGACATCAAGGTCGCTATTAATAAAGCTTGATATATTATTTTTAACGTTTTATTAAATATTTGAACATTATTTTTATTATATGCAATATTTAATAATTGATTTAGCTTTATTGGCGTTATTACAAATTATTTTTTGTAATTTATATCCAACACCTCCAACACATGTGTAATATTATAAAAAGTAAAATGACTAAAGCACCTGGTTTTATTAATATAATAAAAAGCAGTTTTATTAATATAAAATTCAATTTACGGTTAGCATTTTTTAATTTCATACAATATTTTATTTTATTATGTGTATTAATAAGGCTAGAAATGACATGTAGAGTTCCCTCCAATCACACCACAAATAATCTAAAAAAAAAATAAGAAAATAATCTAAGAAAAATACAAACTTTCACAAAAAAATATTTCTACAATCTGATTTTTTTCGACTCTTCTACAAAAAAAAATTAAAAATTATTAATTATTTTTGGTGTTTAAAAATAATTCGATGAACTAATTATTCTAACATTGGAAAATAATATGAATAAAACCGCTTTTAAATCGCGAATCGAACTCGGGCAGCGATAGTTTCATAGCGCTTACATCAAAATTCACACTTGGCCAGCTTATATTACACTTTTTTGTAATATTATTTTACTATCAATTATAACTATACCTAATTTGACGTTTATACATACATCGTTACTATTTATAGGCTGAAATAAAAAAGGTTAAAATTATAAAAGGCTGATAAAAAAGTTATGCAAATTCCTCCTGACGTTTTCTTTTTCTTATTTGTTACTATATGCGTTACATTAACACGTATTCTCTGAAATTTTCATCTGACTTCTGTTACATTTATAAAAAATAGCCCTTATGGTGGACGCACGGAAAGACAATCGACGCCAATAAAAACCCTAAAAAGTAATTTAATAATATGTATTATTTAAATAGTCATGTTCAAACATCAATATAATTATTTATAGTCGTACCTACACATGATTTTTATCAAGTGGCGCCGTAAGAACAAAATCGTATAATTTTACGAGACCACTTTATAATTTGACCGGTTTCTGACAGGTTTTATCTGACAATTATTATAACTAAATCTTATTATAATAAGACATATCTTATATTATATTAGGATAAATGTTCTACTGCTCTAACGTTCAATCGTACTTGTAGATCTTATCTAGATAATTTAATTTGTAACAATTGTTTTTAGCAAAATAAAACTTATTATAAGTATGTAGAATTAATGTTAAAAACCAGTTTTTGCTGTATCGCGTCATAACAAATAAAACTAGCTTTCATATTATATTTATTTTTCGTATGAGAATTTCGTCAATGAATTTAATTCATTAGCCTCTATTTTTACTTTCACTGTTAAAATACAAAAAAAGTAGTCGTATCTTTTATTGGATTTTAATTATACGATATTCTGTTATATACCATCTTACAAACCACAAAATACATTTCAATTTTCTGTTACACGTATCTCATTATTTACAATGCCAAATAACCCTGCTTTAGTCATTCTTCGAATATTTTCTTTTATACAAAACTGAGTTTTATTATGCGGAGTTATCACTATCGCGACGTGATACATTTTGACAGTTGATTTGTTTCATTATTTTATAAAAATCAGAAATGTATCACTTTGTGTTAGCGGTAGCTCAAGGTAATTAGTCTGATGACACACACATACAAACACAATCAAAAGAATTAGCCAAAAAGTACCTGTATTTTAATTTTAACTGATTTCTTTGTAAGAATCCTAAATAAGTCAAACTTCTTCATAATATTATGATAATATAAATATAACATCTAATTGAAATAATTATACGAAAATAAATTAATGTAATACCTCATAATACGATCAACTGTTTACGACGCTTAACGTCCTCAATGACGTATTCAAGCGTTTTCACAATATTCAATTGTCGGGAACATAGACGCTATACGTCCATGTAACGTCACTATGACGTCACGCGACGCGCGCCCCCGATCGCGTCTCCCTTACAGCTGTGAGATCGACCGCCCAAATATATATAACACTTCTATGACATACATAAAATATCAAGTTTGGCGAATTTAGAAGCCTTTGTATTGTCTTTCTGCGGACTATTGTTTTAGAACATTCATTGTACATAAGGCAATTTTTATCTGTACGAAAAATATCCTAAATAGTATACAAAAACTTTAGTAACTTTTTCAGTAGCAATTGAAAGCTGTTACAAATTATTTACTTTTTATTTCTTTAAGATGAAATTTTTAAAACTGTTTCTTAATAAGTTGGGCGCTCTTCACAAGAATCCTGAGACACGGCAGTGTGCTCTTACTTACTATATTTTTTTTTGTTTCATGAATGTACTAACTCTAAATATAAGTTGAGAATATAAATTTAAAAAAAGCAGCATATTGCAGTTAAAATAAGTTAATACTAGCCGATACGACCTAGTAGTTAGAACACGTCGATCTCAATTAATGACCAACGGGTTCAAATCCCGGCTAGCATGGCTGAGTTCTCAAGTGCTAAATTTGTGTTTTAATTCATCTCACGTTTGGCGACGAAGGAAAACAACATGAGAAAACCTCTGCCGGGAGAAATTCTGACTCATGTACATATATCAACCAACCCATAGTGAATCAGCGCGATGGATTAAACTCTAAACCTCTCCTTAATATGGGAGAAGGATTTTGCCCAACAGTAGGATATTTACTTGTTCTACTAAAATAAGTTGCTAACAGTAACTAATTTTAACTTTACAATTATCTAATTCAACCTTTGGGTATTGCACTTACATATTTATTATTGGCGCACATCTCGTACGTTATTTAAAATGACCCTTTCTTGCGTCGAGCAGTCGGGTAAAAGAAATAAATTCATTAAAAATATAGATTTACAATTAAAGTTTATTTTATTAATTAATCATATATACATTGCACATAAATCATATATACATTTTATGAGTTTTTGTCAAGTTTAACACCACCTCGCAGTGTAGACTACTGAAAGAAAGATTGTGGTACAAAATGAAGAATACTTATAAGAATTACAAAATAAATTATTATAAAATTAATATACTTGTATCTTACCTAACAGTACGAAACGCTGATTGTGTATGAACAATTTGCATGCAAGCAATTTTATATTTTACCAAGCTTACTTTAATAAATTCAACATAAAGCTATATAATTTGTTTATTTGAAACCGGTTTAAAGTTAGTCAAATATTAATAACATGTAAATATTGATCAAATCAATCGCTTTTTATTGTAGCTTCGTTAAATCTTGCAATATTTACAGTAGTAAAGGATGCGGTTTAGGACCTTGGACACTCTTAAGTTGATGAACGTATACTGTTAAGTAAAAATAAAATAAAAAACAATATTTTCCAGAGCTACTTTAAAAAGATTTCTCTGAATCGGAACATTTTGTATTACAAGCTAATATTTATGTTAAGCCGTTTACCTTGAAAATGTTTTCCTAAGCTAATTTTTAACACGAAATTCTTTATTAGATTGTAGAATAACTGTTTTTTTTTTAAATTTTTTCTTGTAAAATGCGTTTTTAATTATTCTTTTTATTTTATTTTTCGTTTTATTTTATAATTAAAAGTAATATTAGATTAATATAAAGTATTGATTCTTTACCGCTAAAATATGTTTTATACCAGAGCCACCTATTGAAAACTAGTACTACTGCTCATCTAGAGAACCTTTGTGAAGCAAACCTCTCGCTCCCTTCGAATAAGAAACTCGACTCTACTAATAGATGTCGCTGTGCAATATTTCTGATACTTGAATTAAAAACTCAAACAAACAACAAAAATTATATTTCTACAGGAGGTTAAACACTTTTTGTTTCTTTTTATATATAATATATGTTGAAATACTGATCACATATATTTTCCTCCTATTTAATAATTTCCATAAAGCGAATGGAATTGATTTACTCTATCAAATTAAAAAATATAAGAAATCAAGGCAATAACAATATATTGTTCTTGCAAATCATCAGTCCCGCTTAGCCTTGTTTTCGAAACGACAATACTTAAAAACATTTCAATGCCTAATAAGCGAAAATAAATGACAATAAGGAAACAGCACATAAATCCGTAAATAAATAAATTACACCGAGTAGTTTGTAAACAAACAAGCCGTACTATATTTAAACAATATATGTATAAAAACTGTTTAATTATATTATAATTTTACTACTTTTCAACGAGAATTACATTTATGACTTTTACTGCCGCAATTGACACAAAACCCAGTAACAGTTACCCAAGTAACCTTACGAAAGCTGTTATACTCAAAAATACAGGCACAGACAGTAAATTGTTTATTTCTTTCAGGTGTAAAGCAATGATAAACAACTTATCAGTAATATTTCTAGTAAATATGTATTACCGAAACCTAAATACAATGTATAAGGAAAATAGACTATAGTATATGAGGTTGGATCTAGTCATGACGCCAGTCCAGTTATAAAACTATAAAATGCGTTTAGAGAAAAAAAATACATACACCCAATCATTCAATCTTTTTCGATGTCAGTTAAAAATAGGAACGATTTCACAAAATCTTGTAACACAATTTTACACTAAAAACAAATCAAAACCGAAATTAAATTACTTAATAATAAACTTATATAATATTTAAAAAAAAAAAAAACGAAGTATGGAACAAAGAGTAGAAAAACAAAAAAACAAAATAATTCGGCCAGTATAAATAAATAAGTTAATACCTTTTACCTAGCTGCCCCTTTTGTCTTCACTTGCGTTTATGGTTATTGCTTCCCTCCTATGAGTTGTATTATGAAGTAATATAGCCTATAGCCTTCCTCAATCAAAAATCAAAATATACTTTATTCAAGTAGACTTTTACAAGCACTTTTGAATCGTCAATACAGAAACAAAAAAATAAAACATAAAATTGAATTAAATGAATTTACCACCGGTTCGGAATATAGATTGTACCGAGAAGAACCGGCAAGAAACTCGATTCTTACTCTTTTAAAAAGTTTTATAAAGATACATACATTGAAAATGAAAAACACTTGAAAAATCTGAGTTTTTTTAATCCTAAGTTATGTACCTTGAGTATACCTACCTATATTATTATATAGAAAGGATTTTCTAATACAAATGTATTATAATGCACATCTACTGGTACGGAGTTAAATGAAAACTTTTATCAGGCCATACTCTACCAACTTGATAGGGCTTCACAAAAAAAAAATAATAAAAAGTTTCTATGCAAATTGAAGACATGAGTGGAAGATGGTGATATGTCGCATTTCGAATTCAATTTTTTGCTTTTCTATGCATGGATAAAAACAATTATGCAAACAACTTACATAAAAAAAAACGCATTTGTGATTATTTACGCAATACACTGTTTTTCGAAAAACACATTTAAGACGTTCCGTATGGTTAAACAAAATTTTGAACTCAATTTTCTTGAAATTAAAATCTACTACATCTACTTGTGTTTTCAAAGTTCCATTATTCTGAATCCTTTATTTTGATTAATATTAATAAAAGGCTTTCAAATTTTATTTTATTAATAGGTAGTAAAAAAAATTAAAGTAACAGCCTGTAGATATCCCACTGCTGGGTAGAGGCCTACTCTCCTATTAAGGAGAAGGCTTAGAGCTTAATCGCCACGCTGCTCCACTGCAGGTTGGCGGATACACACGTGTTATAATGTCTCCCGGCACATGCAGGTTTCCTCACGATGTTTTCTTTCACCGCTGAGCTCGAGATGAATTTAAACACTAATTTAGCACTTGAAAAGTTCAATTCATCAGTAGTGCTAGCCGGGGCTTTGAACCCGCGATCATCGGTTGAGATCGACGTGTTCTAACCACTGGGCCATCTCGGCTCACTTTTATTAATACTTCTCTTAAAATGATAGGGACGCGAACGTTTTGTTTAGATTTTCGATTGTATTTTTTAATAAGTTTCCGAAACACGGGTATACCAGTATAAGTACATATGCAAAAGTATTTTTAAACTACGACAAAAAGGACGGGTGTCATTAGTGTGTGTCTGTTTATTTGTGTGTATGTGCATCTGTATGTCGGTCTGTGGCATCGTAGCTCCCTAACGAATGGACCAATTTCAATAAGTTTTTTTTTGTTTAAAAGCTGACGTAACTGTGGTGGTACTTACATAGAATAAATAGATCAGGAGGTTCACCTCCTTTTTAAAGTCGGTTGGAAATATACACGTACTAATTACATTACATTAGCCACATTTAAGAAATGCGTCTGTTCTCGCATACTTAAACGTGTTATTCTTATCTTCCTTATCAACTTGTCAAAATTTAAACATCTTTATTAATAAAAATCCACAATAATATATTTTTAACCTATTGCCATTCGGCCGTCGGAGATCACAGTTAATTATTTATTTACAACTTTATTACATAATGCCATTTTATGGCTGGATTAAAATTAATCATGTTATGTATATAATAATAACATTTATTAATAGTTACAGTCTTCGAGTTATGCCGAGAATAAAAATACATAGAAGAAAGGCGGTTAAAGCGGATACGTTTAGGTTAGAGGCAGAAAACCAATAGCTTGTTAATAAATATTCGTCTAAACTTTTACAAATCAAATCAAATCAACTTTTTGATATATAATATTTAAAGAAAATAAAAAAGTTGTAGATTAAGTGAAATGGTTACCGTTTTGCCTTTACTACTTTGCCCTTATAGATTTAATTTTTAATTTTTATAATCAAAATAACTTCAAATTCTTAAAATTACATGTACCTACTTATATACTTAAGCTATATATAAAGAACCCTACACTTATTGTGTGTGTGTTTTTTATTTTCAAAAATCATCCAATTTTGATTTTTTGTTGCGCCCACTTAATTACACGTACGTGCAGTGTCCGACACTGTAATGCTAGACGTGGATCTTGGTGAGAGTAAGGCTCCCTTGCGCTTTGAAACTTCTAACTATTGTCGAGTTTATTTTAAAAGACAATTCCTCTTTGGACATCCCAACCACTTAAGGCCCATTTTTCGCCCCCCTCGCATAAGGCGAGAATTATACTTGTGAATTTTATTCACGAACATACATAAAATTTACGTAAATTGTAACTGTGAACTCTTACACCTGAAAAAACTAAAAACATCTTATATTTATTATACCTTACACTTGTTGTTAAATATTTAATATATGTATTATCCTATTTTACTTCAAACTACACCTCAGTTTATGGATTTATTTATTATTGTTGGTGTTTTTTATTGAATGTTTATAAATAACGTACGTATGCATTTATGCAATGCAAATGCTTTTGCTTAATATAAAATTGATTTTAATCATTTTTGTAATTTCTTTCGTACTTCATTGATATAATTTTAATTTAACTAATCAAAATACTGATTATTATAAATAGACATTAAATATATATAAGCTACTTATTTTTACACATTAGTTCATTTATTTTAAATAATAAAACATTAACAAAACATGACGTAGATACGGTAACTTTTTTGGTATTTTTTACGTTTCTTTCATAATGTAATTTAATTTAATATAAAACAAAAATAAAATGTTTAAAATGTGTATTATTTAGAAAAATAAAACCCATAAACAAAAAGAATCATTCAAATTCGTTTTGATTATCATTTCTACTTTTATCATGCTTTCAAATTATAAATATAATTTTAGTGGGATACATTTCACAAACACTATGAACCCATATTTGGTTCAAAATAAGCTAAAGCAAATGTAAAAATGTCTTCGTGATATGATTTTATAAGTTTAAGCCAACCACTTAAAATGGGTTTTTGTACTATTTCTGAATAAGAAGCTATTTACATGTATCAAACCAACATTTTAAAGATGAATCACGTCAATACAACTTTTGGATTATAAAAAACAACACCAACTGTAACAAAATGGATAAAGAATTACAATTGACTAGACTAGACTAGGAAATAACGTGCACGGAATATGAAATAACAAATTCAGACATTCAGATATATCGTTTGAAATTAAGTATATACATGTGTGAATGCTTAATGTTGCTGTAAAAATGATTACAATTTATTAATAATATAAAGTAATATATTAATAATATTTTTATATACTTTAACAGGTACTTTTACACACAAAAATGTGTGAAGATGACATGAAATATCATATTTGTATTTATATTAATCCTTAAAAATAAAAATATATATATTAATAACAAAAGCGTTTAACGTTTTGTCTATAAATTAATAAGACAGAAGTTAATGGTTCTTAACATAATAGAAACTGCAAATGCCAGTGATTTCATAACATCCCAAGGGATCTATCGCCTTTTCGCCCTAAAAATTTTCCGCCTCTATTGCTACTTAATTTTCGATCCTAACTATGGTGTTCTACGGTCGAAATTGTGGTAAGGTTAGGGGAATTGTTGTAACTTTTGTAATAGACTTGGTTGAGGTGTATACATAGGATTCAATTTTCGGGGCGTGGCGAATCAAGCACCGTGACACAATGTATTCAAACAGGCAATATTCGGCTGACAAAACTGCTGTATAAATTAGGAGACCTTTCTTTTTCGTCGCCATTGCTTATCATACAGGGGTAGCGTTCAGTCATCAATACAATCCCGCGGAAGTTATCGATTTGACAATTACGTGTGCCTGTGTTTAAGTCGGAATCAAAGTATGTTCGCCGAGGGTAAATATAAATCATGCATGGCTTGTATAGCGTGATAGTTCAAAGTCCGGTGCCGTCAACACGCTGACCAGACGCCTTCCGCCGCATTCACAATCAACCCTCTTTAGTTGTTGCTCTGCTAGTACACATAACTTATAGTACGCAGCAATAATGCTATCATCCTGATAAAATATATATATATGTACATGTAATTTCAACTCATTATATCATTTATATGAATTGTAAGTAATTTACATAATAAATAACAAAAAACAATCTTTTGTTATAGGGCCGAGCGCCATTGAGCCGCGCTCGCCAAGCGCTTTCACGTCAAACTCCTCCAGCATGCTACTGCTGCAAACACACGTAAGTTAAAAATATGTAATTTAATATATCTTGAAATAACTAACAATAAAATAGTAAACAATTTCAATTGTTTAATTGTTAATAAAAGATAATTCATTTTAAGAACACCAGCACCTGAAACAGGCGGGTATTAACATTAAAAAATCATTCTAAAACGATTGATTCAAATTGCACGCCATTGGTGCGTCGTGACCGCCCCTGTCATTGTTCCGCCTACCGTAAATGTACCGCCTTATATATCGATTTTTTTTCTATTACAGAGCAACTACGGTTCGTCCTTCACTGATTTACTGTCGCCGCAATATCAAGAAGACTCTTCAGAAATCTTAGAAGAAAATCTAGACCCATTTCCTGACGTCGAATTTCATGCGCCAATCCCTCCTGAAGTTAAATCTCAACGTACAACTCCAGTGAGCGAAACACCATCTCCTACACTCGGACCAGCCTTGCCCAGTTTTGAAGAAACGTACTCGGTACGTTACCCAAAACAAGAAATGGCAGAATTTGGTTTAAAAATGGATGAAGACTGCTACAATGTCAGCGCATATTCCCATCAAGGACACACATCAACTCAATTGTTATATCAATACCATCAGCCATCTTTACCTTATGTACCGTCACCTTACTACGCACAAGCACAACCGTGCTCGCCAACGTTTGATACTGGCGGAGTAACTAATACTCAAGATTCTTATTCATTACCACCTTTTCCAAGCTCGGTGGACTTACATATATCTACTGATCAAAGTGCCAGGCAACGACGATCATCTTTACCAGTTCAAAGATCGGAATCTAGTAGTTCTAATGAAAGTCCTAAACTTCACGGCAGTAGAGTTCACTGTATGCAAGCATCGGCACCAAGTTCTGCGTCTAGTTCGCCAGGCGGAGCGCCACAGGAAAATACTGCGTCACGAGCTGCACCACCATCGCCTAGCCAACTCTGTGCCGTCTGTGGAGATACTGCTGCATGTCAACATTATGGCGTAAGAACATGTGAAGGATGTAAAGGATTTTTTAAAAGAACTGTCCAAAAAGGCTCCAAGTATGTATGCTTAGCTGAGAAGTCTTGCCCAGTCGACAAAAGAAGAAGAAACCGATGTCAATTTTGTCGTTTTCAAAAGTGTCTTGCCGTGGGCATGGTTAAAGAAGTTGTCCGAACTGATTCACTAAAAGGAAGACGAGGCAGACTGCCATCTAAACCAAAATGTCCACAGGAATCCCCTCCGAGTCCGCCAATTTCTTTAATAACAGCTCTAGTGAGAGCCCATGTTGATACATCCCCTGATTTTGCGAATCTTGACTATTCACAATATAGAGAACCAAATCCTATGGAACCACCTATTTCAGATTTGGAAGTAATTCAACAATTTTATTCTTTACTTACAACGTCTATAGATATGATCAAAATTTTTGCTGAAAAAGTACCAGGCTATGGCGATTTATGCCTTGAGGACCGTGAGCAATTATTTGCTTCAGCACGACTTGAACTATTTGTGCTACGCCTTGCATATCGTACTCGTCCTGAAGATACAAAACTCACTTTCTGCAATGGACTTGTTCTTGATAAAAGACAATGTCAGCGATCTTTTGGAGACTGGTTGCACGCTGTGCTTGACTTTAGTAATACTCTACATTCGATGGATATCGATATTTCTACCTTCGCATGTCTATGTGCACTCACTCTAATTACAGGTATGTAAAATGTAGTTTTTATTCATATTTATAATTACGATTAGGTACGTTTTCTGTCTTTGCTAAGTCATACAATAATAATGTCTACTTTGAGTGAATTCTATTCTAAATTCGTGTTAACAAATTTCCTAAGCCTCAAAAAATCGTTCATTTAGATTTCGTTACGTTTTAGAGACAATGGCTTAATATTAAAAATGAATATATAATTATATAAAATTAAAAGAAAACTTAATGGTATTCATTTAGTTATTGATATTAAAAATTCATTAATTATAAAACAATTTTTCTATATTATTCTATTTTATGATGCTCAGAATATCACCCGCGGGAAAAAACGGTAATCCGATGCAAATTCATGTTATAATAATATTATAAAATTCTGAATTCCACTCAGATTCGATCGTCACTTAAATAAATAAAGCGCGAAGAAGTAGTAACACACACAAATTTGTGAAACTTTCACATTAATAATATACATAAGTTTTATAGTGTTAAACTTAAATAACTCCACTAATATTACTTTTATTTTTCTTCATCAGAGCGACATGGCTTAAAGGAACCCCACCGGGTTGAACAACTTCAAATGAAGATTATCGGATGTTTGCGCGCCCACATGCCAGGCGGAGGGAATACGAACGCAGCAGGAGCCCCACACTTCAGTCGCGTCCTCGGAGCCCTGCCCGAGTTAAGATCACTATCCGTGCAAGGACTTCAGCGTATCTTTTATCTAAAGTTAGAGGACTTAGTGCCGGCCCCCCCTCTTATTGAGAACATGTTCCGCGCCAGCCTGCCTTTTTAGGCGCCTCGCACGCTTTCCCCGCACTGACATCCCGAGGACCACTCCCGCCTTCTAAACGCATTCTCTTCTAGAGCCGACTCCATTATTTTTATAAGTGTTTACTTAGATTTAAAATATTTTTCTAGAGACTAGTAGAACTCTACAGGACACGATCTCCGCGGAATCGGTTTATGCTTGTTGTATGAAATTATGAATAATATTATTAATTAATTTTAAGTAAGAAAAATAATCTTACCCTGTAAGTCCTAACATATTGGGCACTTATAATTAAGCTTAATTTATTATAAATGTATATTTGTGTGTGATTCCGTTTTATCTTATAAAGGTATCTATTTAGTAGTCTGCATTTAAGTTACCGTTCGTAATCAATGGCATCTCGTCGTACAAATATTCCTACGTTATTTACTTGTGTATTATTAAATAAGAAAAATCTAGTCACAAGACTTACAAATGTTAAAAATTTGGCTCGTAAACACCGAATTTTATAGAAAATTTATGAATAATTAAGGTATTTGTTGATATCTAAATAAGTGTAGTGTGAATGAAAGAAAGGAAGATTTGGAAGTTTCGCTGACGCGCTCGGCGCTCACGCTCCGTGCGTATATTACGCGAAGGGTAGAGAACCAGACCGCAGATGGCAGTTACCTTTTAGGTTTAAATTATTTTATAACTATTTCATAGAATGTTAATGTGAATTGTTAAAATAAAAATATACATATAAAGAAAGAGAAAAAGTTCAGCATTTCTATTATAGACTCTCAACTCCGACGTGTCTTAAAGAGTACCTTCTTAGATATGTAGCTTAAAAATCCCTGATATAATTGTTACTCTTTAACGTAAATAAAAACTGTAGTTTTAGTCACCCTAAACATATCAATGTACTTATTTAGAATTCTTATAATGTGCGCGCGTAAATTATTTTTTTTCGCTATAGAATAATTTCTGAATCTGTCTCTATGACCATAAAGATTCTAATTTGACCAATAGTTATGATACTAATAAATAAAATTTATTAGAAATATTGTTAAAATTACAATATAACGCTAAAACAAAATATTATAGAATCATATAAAAAATCTAAAATAAATATCTATACAAAATACGATACCTACAAAGGAAATTTGAATTATTATAGAATTTAAAGGTTTTAATAAAATTTTTAAAAACTTTTCGTACAAAAGGGAGTATAAGGTGTAGATTTAACATTGTTAGGATTAAAAAGAATGCGTGATAATTATGTATATGATATATTATTTTGTACTTAATATGTCTATTTTGTAAACATTGCTTATGCTGAACTTTTTGCTCGAAAATCAATGCTCCTTTATATGTATTAGTTAATTTTATAGATTTATAGGAATAATTAACATTTTTTTCTTTTGTAAAATATTGTGGCGCAATCGCTATGTTTTAACACTTCAAACTGTACGAATCAGATGCCTACCTACTTAAACTAAAAGCTACATTTATCTACACCGATTAAAACTTACTATGTTGAAACTTGTTACATGACCTTTCCTAGCTTTTGCGAAAAACTTGGTTGTGCTTTCATATCATTACAAAACATATACAAAACTAGCAATAAGTATTTTTATGGCGAATATCATAAAGTAATACTATTATAGGATATAAAATACAAATTATTTAAAACTTTTTAACTTTTGAACTACATTCCGAAAGTCATTTATTACTTTACTAAGATTCGTTGAATACAAATTTGTTTCATTCGTATTCTTTAAAATTTTTTACATAATACATAATGTAAAAATAATAATTTACTCTTCATTCACATCATAAAGTAGGTAAGCTCTGAATTAACAAAGTTGATATTAATTTGGAATATATAGATCATGTAGTCTTACATTTCTAAAAATATTGTAAGATTTCTGTAAACTTCCGATTTCAATTGCATTTCTTTTGTCTCGATATAAATTGATGTGCTTTTGTTATACTTTTTCTTTGTAAATATTTCGTCACAATTATATTAACGCATATGCGTTATTGAAAACTTGTTTCTTTTTATTATATGCATCTACCCACCTCTAGCTTTACATTCTTTAAAAAATATGTTGTGTTTTAATTAACTTATTCACCTTTTATAAATAATATTCCCTATTGCTTAATATCTATAAGATTCATCAAATATATCAGTAGGAAAAAATCGAAAACTATGTAAGCTATAGCAGTTTGTAAAAAGGGACCAAATCACTTATTTTAAAGTAAAGGAAAACTGTATTGAGAGATTTGCAGAAAAACTTAACACGGCTCAGTAATCGCACTTGATATTTTCTCAAAAAATAAATCTTATTTTATTACTTTCTCTTACAGAATTAAATAAAGTAAAGTCAAGGAATAAATTTGAGTATGGCACCCTCAGTGTTTAATAACATGAAAGAGTTTTATTTTATAACTAGCTTTAATTTGATATTTATAAAATGTTTAAGTTCCTATGAATCGGATATTGTTTACTATTTTATTTCATTTCAACACTCTTTTCTATTTATTTATTAAAATAAAAATTAATAAAATAAAAGTAGCTTAAGTGACTCCTTATGTCATTAGCTATCTGAAAGTAAAAGTCCCAGCAAAATCGATACTCTCGTTTCGGAGTTTAGCCGTAACAAACAGATAGACAGACAGACAGATAGACAGACAAACAAAATATTGAAAAGTTATGTTACTATTGTAAATATCACATATGTTTTCACATGCATTTAGTTAAAAGCTGTTAATTTGAAATAACAAACAGACACTTCGATTTTATTTACTTTAATATATTGTTTTAGGCAATGTTTGAAATAATGTCTGTCCATTTTGGCGATTTTTAATAGAATATTTGTATCAATTTCATATTATTAGTTCATTTCAGCACTTCAACTGCATCAACGTCCAAAAGCGCGTGTTACTCGCGTATTAGTGTTTTCAAACTTTATTTTTTCACGGCTTTCTTTAAAATACGTGGTCATATGGCGCATCTTTTCCATTTTATAAATTTTACAAACCCAAAAATGAGTACTAAAAATTAATTAATATAAACTCTCATACACAATAAAAAACGAATAACAATATCCATACTAATATAAAATAAAATATTATAAGAACAAAACATCATCACAGGCGTGACATTAAATGGTACCATTTGTTCAAATTATTACATTTTAAAATGTATTGAATATTGGAGCCCCATAGTTCCAATCAGATTACAAAAAAGTGATTGATGATTTTTCTCTTAAAATTTTTAAGAATTATTATTATGTGACAGTGTAGAAATAAACAACAGTTAAATAAACCTAAAATTTTGCCTATTCACTCTTTATACGCATTTTAACAAAATATCCTCTGTTAAACTCATAAGGGTCCCATTTTCCTAATGTGCCCGAGGTCTCCAATAGGATAAAGACGTTTCTGTGTACATATCTACCAAAGTAGCCCAAACGTTACAATTTGTATGAAACTAAAATATCGGCATAGTTTAAAACCTATTTTAGTCATTTTTCTATGATAATACTAAGCGCTTCAGTGATACGATTAATTTAAAATACAATACTTACGATTAACAAAATATAAAATAAAAAGTCAAAGCAATCGTATAAAGCTATTCATTCATCTTTAGTTAAAAATAGTACCACGCAAAATGTGGAAAAGTATATTTTTGCGTGCCTTTACCCATATATTTCTAAACCTTAATGACTAAAAAACGCTAGCACCATCAGGGTAGTAGTTAATAAGTAAATGTTACGCATTGTATTATTTTGCACGTGTTTTTTTCTCAAATCTGACTACTATTCGCGCCTCCCCTTATACTAGTCCATGCCTTCCTAGGGAGGGCGCTTTCCATTTTGATAAACGCTGCATTAGTTTAATGGTCTACGGCAATAATATTACATAACCATAGCTTGTGGAATTTGGTACCCAAATTGTCGACCATTTTGGACGAGTTTGCCTAATAACCAGCAAGCGACTGACGTCAATTGAAGAGATTGTCATAATTGGAAACGGGTACAAATTTTGACGTTGAACGTCAAATAATATGAAAGTAACATTATACCTATAGTTTTAAAATATCTTTGGCCTGAGGTGTATGTCAAAGAGTATATAGTCTATTTTTTTTCCGTAGTCCAAACATCAAAACCAATATGGCGTCCTTCTAACCAGAGACAATAGATAGAGATGTAAAAGTACTGAATGAATGACTAAAATGAATGATTTTATAATGAAATTTTATGAAAAATATTATTATATTAAATTATTTAAAAAAATTAAAGAATTCGTTTAGAAATTTAAAAAATAAACAAGACAATTTATTTTTAAATTTTAATTAAGACTAATGATGTAACAGATTCATGCATCTGATGCAGCATCTAATATACCATCGAGCTACATCATTTTCGATACAATTTTTCCTAGGCGTCGTACCAAAGCCTTCTTTAATTAATAGTTTTAGTTAACTCATTTTATAAGTTTTGTTATTTTTCCATTCACAATGATCAGGCGGAAGTTGTATAACAAATATATTCTTATGGAGTGCCATTTCGTCTATTTCTTGTTTTCCATAGTTTTCTTTATTAAATTTCAATAAAAGCTGTGCTTTTAACAAATAACAAGAAATTATTCTGTCTCCTCCAATTTTATAGTTAAAAACTGTTAATTTTAAATTACAAACAGACAATTCAATTTTATTTATTTGTATAGATTTAAGAACGTTGTAATTTCTTATTATTAAATAAGTTAAAATTACTACTTTACCTTCCCGCTAAAATTATTTCAATCCATCTAATAGTATATTAAGTATAAAAGACATGGTGCTAACAAAAGTATGTTAGCAAACACTACAAATATGTTAATTTCACAAACAACTATATAAAGTTCATTTATTAGTACTATTCATTAAAAACTTTCCAGTAAAATAAAATTCCAGCTAAGTCATGTTAGTGAAATGTCTTAAGTTTTATAAATTTATCTTGTTAAAAGTATTTTTAAGTATTAACCTTTAATTTTAATTTTAAATAAAAACCTTTAATTTTAGATTTAAATAAGCGCCTTTTTAAAAGTTGAACATTATTATTTAAATGGTTTAAACTATTTAAAAAAGGTTTTAGGTTTCATGTTTTATTATCATTCAAACAGTTCAGTTTATTATGTGAACAATTCATTAAAATGTCCCATCTCTATGATTCAAGGACAAAATAGAATTTAGATATGTCAAATTGTCTAGTTCATAATTTATCTGTCGAATCTGAGTTGGAAAATATTTCGATATTGTATAGTAAAAATAATGTGTTTAAATCATTAATTAGTAACAGTTTTTAGTATACTTCATATCGGATGTGTTTCTTCAATAGTTGGAAAGCATTTACATAGAACCAAAATGTGTAATTGTTCGAAAATCCGTGATTTTTGTTCCGGGAAGTGTTTGTTGACATGATTAGACTCCGAAGAAAAAATAGACTATACAAAAACTACGTGTATATGTCTAGAGGCGCCATCTATATAATGCCTTTAATCTCTATTAAAACAAAAAAATAAAGATTTTTTTACACATTTAAAGTAATTAAATTATATAGGTAGTTCAACCCGTTGGTATTCATTTTAAAGTTATTGCAAATATAGCCTCATATATATTTTAAACATAAATAAAACAGCATGAATTGGATCGTTGTGATAACTCAAGTCATAATGTCAAATTTAGTGACATAAAAAATATTGAATGGGATTATTATGTGTATTATGATTATGATGAGTTGATAATTTCTCTTTTATTAATTACTTATTACACTCGGCGTGTAATTACAACAAAATTAAAAAAAAGTTATCGAGTTTTGTACATTTTCTTAAAATATTGTAACGTAAAACATGTCTGAAGCAGGAGACATGACCATAATTCTAGACAAAAATCTGGAAGATTTAGAAATTCAAGAAGTCCTCAAAAACGGAACTGACTTAAGAGAATATGCTTTACAAATAGATAAAAGTATCAAAGAGGCTGAGAAAAATTCTGTGGCGGATTATTTAAAAGAAAGTGAAAATATCGCATCACTTCATAATCAAATTGAAGATTGTGACTCGATCCTTGCCAAAATGGAAAGCATGTTATTAGTTTTCCAGGTTAGTACTACTAATAAAATGTGATAACGTCGTAAAAACGTCATCGTTGGCAGAAAATTACTGTAAAAATATATGTCTGGAGAAGTACAGGCTGCTTAATAAACTCTATCCAAATTTATCTATTTTTTTATAAGTAATACAGGACGACTAAAGCTCACCCAAAATATATTTTGCTGTAGTATCTTTCATAGTATTTAATATTTTTAGAATGACTTGGGAAGTATTAGTAATGAAATAATAAGCTTACAAAAACGCTCAGTAAATATGTCCGTCCAACTTTCTAATAGACAAGCTCTTAAAGGCCCATTATCATCATTCATAGAAGACATGGCTGTATCTGAAACACTTATTTTGTAAGTATCATATCTTAAAATAGATATCAAAATATACCTATATATTAACATATATTTTTTTTCATACAGCGGTATCAATAATGTACCTGTTATTGATAAGGAGTTCATGATTCAATTAGCAATTTTAAATCAGAAATTAAACTTTGTTAAAGAACAAGACTTTAAAGAAACAAAGGCCTGCCATGATGTTAAGGATGTTTTAGAAAAATTGAAGATAAAAGCAGTGTCTAAGATTAGAACCTATATTATAGAACAAATATATAAATTTAGGAAACCGATGGCTAATTATCAAATACCTCAGAATGCTATGTTGAAATACAAATTTTTCTTTGAATTTATCTTAGCAAATGAACGAAATGTTGCTCAAGAAATTTGCAATGAATATATTGATACTTTAAGCAAAGTTTACTATTCATATTTCAAATCATATGCTTCACGGTTGGATAAGTTGAAATATGAAGAAGTACCTACTAAAGATGATTTAATGGGAATCGAAGATGGCTCGAAAGGTGGATTTTTTCAGAAGTCTAATTTAAAAAACAAAAGTACAATATTTACCATTGGAAATAGGGGTGATGTTCTTGCACAGCAGTTAGAAGCCCCAATAATTGTGCCCCATGTGCAACAAAAAACCAAGGTAAATATAGAAAAAAACTATATTCACAATCATATAGGACCATCATTAAAATTTATATATTTTTCTTTTTTTACTTTTAGTACTCTTATGAAGCACTGTTTAGAAGTCTTCAATATGCTCTTGTCGACAACAGTTGTAGAGAATATTTGTTTACTACCGAGTTCTTTCATGTCAAAGGAAGTCATGCCCAGGAATTATTTGATAGAATACTTGGAAAAACTCTCTCCTTGCTTGTTGTAAGTAATGTTAATGTTATAAAGTGTTTGCTATATTTATTTATTAATATTAAAAGTTTATTGAACAAATTATTATTCAACAAAAAAATACTGTTATAGAATCAACACATTAATTTGTTATCCTTACTTTGCCTTTTTGATCTATACTAATAGCTGAAAAGTTTGTTTGTTTACTTGAACACGCTTATCTCAGTAACTACTGGTCCAATTTCAAAAATTATTTCAATGTTAGATAGCCCATTTATCTAGGAAGGTTATAGGCTATATATTATCACGCTAAGACCAAAAAGATTGTAGCACCAATGAAGAATGTTTCAAAATCCGGGGATATTTTCCTATTGAGAGAACTGTGTGCGCTGCGTAAACGGTAAAAGTTTCGCAAAGATCGTGTGTGACACAATTGTTTCCCTTTAAAAGTTCTAAAAAAAAGTTTGCGACAGCATATGTCTATCTTTTAAGGTTAGCTCACTATAACCTTTTTTATGCTAACCAAATTTGTTCTGCATTGCATTATTAGCCCAAAATAACTATTCCACGCGGACGAAGTCGCGGGCGGAAGCTAGTTAAACTATAGAATTTAATCAAGAAGGCAAGGACATGCAAAATGATGATTTTAACATACAATGCATGTTGTCATGCTAAAAACATAATTTTGCAGTAACCAAGAATTTTATTATCCATATGAACAGCCTTTAATTATATTTCTTTTTCAGAAAAATGTCGAAAACTATGTTCTTGAATGTTACGACTGTCTTGCTCTGTTCCTGTGTATACAACTCATAAACAGATACCGATGGATGTGCCACAAAAGAGCAGTGGCAGCATTGGACAGGTAAATTTTATATCTTTCACATCTCTCTACAAAAAAATTCATATCCTCTTTTATAGACTAAGAATTATTTATTACAGGACTATTCAAAATAAAGTTTATTGTATTATAATAGACTGTGTATAAAATGTTAAAATTATAATGACTAATCATCCATATATTCATTATTTATTTATATAACTTCATTATTTGTAATTTATGGTGATAATTATTTTATTATCAAGCTAAAATATATAAATATCACAATGTAATTTATCAATTTTAATCAATAAATAAAAATAATTTCAAATAGTTTAATAAGCCTTTAAAAAAACTGGGAATAAAAGAAATACTTAATGAAATTCCTCATTTTAGTTACTGGGATTCCTTATTATCTTCATTGTGGCCGAGGTTGGAATATGTATTAAAGTTAAATATACAGAGTGTCAGAGATTGTGACCCAGCTAAATTATCAAACAAAGAAATGGGACCGCATTATGTAAGTATTTTTATAATCTCACATCAAAATGATTTAGTAAAGCTGCTTATGTACTTATTGATTTTATTCATTACAAAAAACATGATTCAAAATATAAATTTCAGATTACGCGAAGATATGCAGAGTTTTCGGCCGCTATGTTAAGCTTGAGTGAACAGTTTCCATCTGAAGAACTAAGCAATCTATTACTAGTGCTCCAAGACGAAGTTCATTGTTTCTTATTAAAGATGGCTGCTGAATTTCCACAGAGGATACAACAACTAATATTCTTAATTAATAATTATGACATGGTTTTAAGCATATTAATGGAAAGAACGAGAGATAATACAAAAGAAGCTGAAAGCTTTAGAGAACAGTTACAAGCAAGAAGCTCTGAATATGTGGAAGAGATACTAAGTCCCCATTTTGGAGGACTTATGCAGTTTGTTAAAGAAGGCGAGCAGTTACAAGAAGGTGGTAGAAAAAATGAATTAGCGAACTTGGAAAAAAAGTCTTTATCGCTTGTCGCCTCGTTCACCGCTAGCTGGAAGCAAAGTCTCGAAGAAATTCACAGAGAAGTTCTTGTATCATTCCCGAATCTCGTGACAGGGTCTGGTTTATTACAAATGGCCCTCACTAACTTCGTACAGTATTATCATAAATTTGTTAAACTTTTAACACCTAATGCTCGAACGCAACTTGTTAATATTCATGTTATTATGGTAGAAATTAAGAAATATAAAACTAACTATTAATTTAATTAAATAATTATTCATCAACCATGAGTTTTATTCGAGTCCTTAAACATTTCCTTTTTATTTTCCTTATATAAATACCGTTAGGTTTACACTATGCAACAATTACTACTACTTTAAGATGTGATTTTATATTATTAAAGATCATTATCAGTATATTCTTCAATCAACTATGCAGAATGTTTGTTAGTTGATAGCAATAGAGAAAATTTAGGTATTAAAGAGGATTCTCAAAGAAACAAGAAAAAACAATGTACTTATTTACTTAATTTTGTTTTTAATACAAAACATCTAAAATGAATCACAGAACATATGGAAAGATTGAGACACCTTACCATTAGGTTATACATTTAAGACAATAAAATAAGAGGTCCTTATAATAGAACTAAATAGTTACACAATAACTTAAAACTTCCGTAAATTACAATTTTATCACCAAAATAAAACTTAATAACTATTTTTACATTGCTATTCTAGATAAAATACTTTTCCATACTTTCAATGGTTTCTCTTGAACAAAATCTCTCATATGTTCTTCGAATTCTGAAGACACATGTCCCGGTGACCAGGATAGCAATGATTGTATTACTCGATTCTGATTGTGTTTATTCATGTATATTAAACTCGTGAAAATAGCTTCCTTCATACTATTCGGAGCTGAAAAAAAAAGTACTCATTATTATTGTTGTACTATATATAACATAAAGTTTTCATAAATAAATCGGACCATGTCAATAAAATGACCAGAAAAATAAAAGTTCAAAAATCCAAATGGCTTAGCCTAAAGAATTTCGAAGAACAAGTGGCACTTGCTATGTATAAGAATAAACACTGTCAAACCGAGAACTTCATTTTTTAAGCCTGTTAAAACTCATCAACCAAACATGGATATAATAAAAAGCATTATAAGAAAATGAAACATAATGAAACAGTACACTGCTTCTTTGTAATATATAACTAGCTGACCCTTGCGGTTTCACTCACGTTTATGGTTACTCATTCGTTCCAATAAGTAGTAGTGTGACATAATATAACCTATTGCCTTCCTCAATAAACTACCTATCGAATACAAAAGGTTTTTCAAATCAGATCAGTTGTTTCAAAGATTACCCCGTACTACATACAAACTTATAAACAAATTTTATCTTTTTATAATACTATATTTATTCCGATTTAATTTAAGAAGCATTTGTGTAACTTATACACTTACTATTCTGATCCACCATATCAAGTAACTGATTGACCACTATTTCACAATGAACTTTCATATCAACAGGATATGGCTTCAGTAGAGGTCCCAACAATTCTACACAAAACTGTTTTATTCTTAATGGTACATCTTCTTTTTCTATCATAGGTATTAACATGTTTCTAATAATATTCTTCTGACACCACTTTGGCCCTTGGCGTTTAGCAAGAATTATAAATGCCATTCGTAACATTTTTTTCTCAACTTTTATATCTGAAAACCAAAAGTCTTATTAAATATCCAAAGTTGATCATTAAAAGGTTCAATATCCTGAACTACATATTTTTACTTACCTTGTAATTCCCTTAGAGAATTTTTAAACATTTCCAAAATTTTTTTTTCATTCCAGTCTGTTATTTGGTAAAAATATTTTTTATTCAATATAAATCTTATATCTTGTATTCTGTTAAACTTATCTTCACATTTATAAAAGTGTAATAGATAAACTAGACAGGTTACTAACGGACTTTTGGCTGTAATTAAATAATGATTCATTATAAGACTAATTATATTAACTAAAAAACAAATTGTATCACGTAAACAATAATAATAACTTACCAATTCCCATATGTGCTAAAGGTAAAATATGCATCCATACATCCAAGCACTGCTTGATAAGTGGAACAACTTTAAACTGCAGACAATACATAGCATCCAACAGAAACAGACGTAAGCGATTCTTTAGACCAAAGTATCGGCAAAGTAAGGCATAGAAATGTGATAAACTTTCAATCACATCAAATTCTGGAGTTCTATTTAATTGAAAAAGCGAAAATTCTATCTGTGTAAGTATCATGCAAACTGTGTTAGGTAGAGACATTTCTATCTGTCTTATTACATACAGAAGAACTTGTTCTGATTTAGTCATCGGTGGGGCAGGAGGTGAGCTTATTTTGTTAAACAGCTCCCGTTTTCTTGCAGGGTCTTTTAAGTATTTCATAAATCCTGCCAAAAAATTCTTTAAGTTCCAGCTATGCTGTATATCTTCGACTAGTTTATTCATGTGGCATTTCGCCTTATCTATTGGTAATTCGATGATCTTTGCTATGTCATCTTCTAATTTTTTACATATCGAATTTGAAATTTCATCTGAAAAGAAAAGACGATTAATAACAAACCTAGTACAAATTTAAAATACAATATTATATAATAAAAGTTTAAGGTAATTTAATTTTTTAAAATCTACAATTATTTATCTTGCTTTAAATAAAAACATTCAAACTAACAGTTTTCAGTTTATATTGATTTACAAAATGATATTATTTATGTTTAACTTTATGTAAAATGTGAAACGTGAAAAAGCAAATTACCATAAATACTTACCAGAAATTTTTTTTGCAGAAAATGTTATTTTCTTTTTTCCATATTTTTCTAACATTTTGCAGAACACACTTTCTTTTGGATGACTTATTGCACAATCGACCTCAACAGTAGTTTGCTCTTTATTCGTATTTACCATGGAAACTTCACTTTCTTCACTAGACTTGTTTATATCTTTTGGTAGTTTATTTAAGTTTTCATTTTCATACTCAGACAATCGCCGCTTATGAGTTTTATTATTAGGTGGGCCACTATTATAGCCAGAGGTTAAAATACTGTTATCGGCGTTATTTTGATCAATAAACATCTCTTTAACATTCTGACTACGTAAAACTCGTTTGCATTCTGGAACTGGCGGATTATCTGAAGCAACACGCTTTAATCTTCGTCTCCCTTCTAATGGTTTACTATATTCCTTGGATAGTTCTTCAGACTCTTCTGATATTGAGTCGATATTTTTACATTTTTTATTGCTAACTGCTATATGTGCGACTGAATCTTGATTAATTTTACTACGACTTCTAGTGTTTATAACTTTCTGTGTTGGTGATGACTCTGTATTAAAGAGATTCCTTTCTGATTTTTTAGGACTTGTAGCTACAACACCATTTTGCTGTTTTTCCTGGTCCCCGCTATTGCTCAATTTCAACTGAGACAAACAGACAACAGGTTGTTTAATTTCAATGGAGCCTTCATTGGTGTATGTTTCTTTAGAATTGCGTCTTAAGTCAATTCTGTTATTAATAGATTCTTTTCGTTTTAAGGTATCATTCTCTCCTAAATTCATTACTTTTCTAGTTGTAGAATCTTCTCTTTCATCACTCGCTTTATTCAACTTTAATTCTGTCATAACTTTAAGAGCCTTATCATATGCAGTTTTATTATTCATTATTATTTCAGCATCTGTTTTTCGTTCTTTTGCTATATGTATAGGTTTAGCCTTTGAACGTAACTTACATATAGGAACATTAATTCTTTTAATTTTACTTTTCGGTATAAGTTTCTTTCGAAATCTTTCAAGCCTACTCAATTTTTTACAATTCACGTTTTTATCTTTCTTATCATTTAATATTATATATTCTCTTTTAATGTTACAAAGTAAAGTATCATCATCCTCATCCTCATCCTCAGTCCTCAAATTATCTTCAATAGTTTTTTTACTTTCCAACAATGAAACAGACTCACTTGTATTACTATTCATATTTATTTCTGCCAAAGGTACTTCTTTACTTAGTGATGTTTTTCTTGATTTGTGACTTTTGAATGCTGGAGGTGACAATTTCTCTTTTCTTGTCTGACTTTCAGGTGAAACTTGCTCATTTTGTATTACAGGCTCTTGAATAGCAACACTTTCATCTACCGCTGATGGCTCAAGCAATGTTTTTCTTGATTTGTGACTTTTGAATGACGCAGGTGACAATTTTTCTTTCCTTTTTAGTCTTTCAGACGAATCTTGTTTATTCTTTGTTACAAGCTTTTGAAAAACGATACTTTCTTCTAGCAGTGGTGATTCAAGCGATGTTTTTCTTGATTTGTGCCTTTTAAAAGCTGTAGGCGACATTTTCTCTTTTCTTGTCTGACTTTCAGATGAAGCTTGATCATTCTGTATTACAGGCTCTTGAATAACAACTCTTTCTTCTACCGGTGATGATTCAAGCGATTTTTTTCTCGGTTTTTGACATTTAAATGCTGCAGGTGCCAATTTATCTTTGTTCAGCTGACTTTCAGACGAAGCTTGCTCATTCTGTATTACAGGCTCTTGAATAACAACACTTTCTTCTACTGGTGGTAATGTAGACATTTCCTTATTAATAGACGCACTGTTTTGGCTACTATCCAGATTTATAGATGTTGATTCTACACTAGAATCATCAAATAGTTCAGAATCTATTGTGTGTCTCTTTTTACTTACAGACACATGTTTGTTGGGTGTTTCAGGCAAAAAAAGCTGATTCTTTAATATACATTTTATATTCATAACCTCTTTTGATAGATCAGCTATGCTTGTTTGCAGTACCCTGTTTTCATGTCTCAATTTCAGAGCGTCTGGGCAAACTGCACGATCCTTAGGTGATCCAAACTGTTTTTTCGTAGGAGACAAAGTTTGCTGTGTGTCATTTTTTTTACTTAATTTTACTGGAGTCTTTGGAATAGGTGTTATTAATTTGTCAGTTAAGCGCATCGAATTTAAAATCATTTCAATCTCACAATCATTATTATTTTCGTTACATAAGTTATTACTGTTGTTTTCTTCCAAACATGTTTTTTCTTTAATTAATTTTCCACTTATTTCAAGTTCACATTGACTTGATAGGTTTTGTACAGTAGTATTATTTAATTTGACAGATGCCAATGCGTCTTCTGTTATTATATTTACCCTATTGTCACATAATTCTTCCACATGTACATTATTCAATGCAATTTCTTTATTGACACTGTCATTTTTCACGTTTTTAATTGGTGAGGTAGCTGAATGTGTTATCTGTTTATGAACTACATCAAGTTCTTTTAATGCTATTGGGCTTGTTGATACATTAACCTTTTCAAAGTCTGTAACCGTACTTGTTGCTGCATCAACTAATTTTTTTCTTTCTTTAATAGTAACAATTTCAGTGCTAAGTGGAATATCAGTGATGAAATATTCTTTATTATTAGTGTCCGCTTCAGTAGCGCCAACTATGTTATTATCATTTAACAGTGTCTCATCATCAAACATTAAAGGACTAGTTGCAATGTGTGCTGTTTCCTTAACTGTTATTGGACTGGTGCAAGTATCCACATAAACTCTTCTTTCTTTAATTTTATTACACTCTGTGCCAAAGGGACTACCATTACTACCATTACAGAAATAGTCTGGACTGTTAAAACATTTTTCTCCATCGGAGAATGCCAAGGAAGAACCTCGGCCTGTGTCTTCACTAACTATTTCATTATCTGTGTCATTATCTTCAATTAATCTTGTTACATCTGAAATTGTATTCAAACATGTTAAACAAATTCGCCAAAATTAATCTTTATAATAATGTAAGTAATGTTTTTATAGATTTTACCTTTTTTAACAGGAACTTCATTTTCAATTGATTTTAATTTGTCCTGAAAAACACAATTTATTATCAAAAACAAAAAAAAAACAAGAGATTTCTTACAAAGACAAGTTAAAATTATTATGTATTAGTTTTGAATTTTTAAAAGTTTTCAAGTTTGTTCAAGCTTATCTATATTCAACATCCAAGAATGAATATTTTAAAATAAAAGTGCAATATTGGAAATCAATATCCTGAGTATTTATAAAAAAAAAAACTTAAATACAACAAAGGAATTGCTTACCTCTCTATTTTTATTTTCTGAATCAGATCCAAAATCGAACAATGGAGAAGCTGGTGCACTATCAAACAAATCATTTTCTTCGCTGCTACTCTCTGATGTGACATCATCATGCTTACTTTTTTGTTTTTCATACTTTTGTAATAATAACTTATACTGATTATGCAACTTTTCTGCAAAACAATTGAAATAAAGATAATTTTTGTAAAATAACAATACATACAATAAATATAATATATACAATACACAACAAATATAATCCTGTTTCTATTGTATAATAATTTCATTAAAATAGAGATGTACTAAAATTTTTGAATAAATGATTAACAACCTCATGTGGATGAAGATAAGCAGTAATGTGTCAATTCATTTATAAAAAAATGAATTCAGTATTATTGTATTTTATGTTTCAAGTCATCTAATTAGTTTAGATATAGATAAGTCTGCAAAAAATTACTTTATTTCATGTTTTGAATATTATAAAGTGTGTTCCATATTTTGCAACATGTCATCTCATATTTTTGAACAACTTATCAGCATTTTCGCTTTTTGTTATTACCATTCTGTTTTTATTCATTATACCTTTTATCAAAATAGAAAACAACAAATTGATATATATTTCTTCAAAAGTTATATAGAATAGGTTTGACATCCTTAGACACTGTATCCTCAAAATAAAGTCTGTGTGGCTCGACATACCATTGCTTATCAATGTCCATACATAGACAACTGTCTATCATCCAATCGTAAAACTTAAGTATCTAAATTTCATTTACCGATACATAGGAACCTGATCTTAATATTTTTTTATATGAATACTTTTTATACTTACTTTTACCAAATGCTATATCTCTAGCAAGGCATAAATCATTCAGAAGTGTTTCATTCTCTTTTCGTAGATTCAGCAGATTTTTCTCATAGTCTTTAACATTATTCTTCTCTAACTGGCTTTCAATTTTTAAAGCTTCAATAACAGTTTCATGTTCTTTGACCAGCACCTACAGATCATTTAATAATATTTTTATAGATTAAAATAAAAATAAGACTGTTTGAAAAAAAATTAAAGAATACAAATTATATTTTTCATTTCATTGAATGGATTCATTTGATTAGATATTAGTTGTGAATGTTTGTATTTTTTTTATTGGAGTAATGATATTTTTGTTATGTATATTTTTACCTGTAGTTGGTGACTGTGAGACTTCATAGCAAGAACTTGGTTTTGTGCCATCTCACAATTAGACAGCAATTCTTTATTTTCATTTTGAAGTGATTTTAAATCCTAAAAATAATAATGCATTTGATTTATACATGTGTTACTTATATTATACTAGCAGTTGCTCACGGCTACGCCCACGTATGTTTTGGAATTTCAGCTAAATAAATCTATCAACGAAATTGTGATCATTCCAGGAATTATTACCCCCTAGCGTCATTTTAAGGGATGATTTTGAAATTCTGGTATACATATATTTAATTATTCTCCCTAAGTAATGTTTGTGCTGAATTTAAGGATAACCGGTCAGAAAAATCCATTTTCTCCTTACAAACTTTACTACCCCCTTGCACCCTATTGTGGAATAATAGTACGCCGCATTCTATTTCAAATATCATTACTATCACCCAGAAGTATGTGTATTAAGTATTAAGTAAATACGACAACGGAATAAGATTTTGCATACAAACGTTTTTACCCCTTTTCACCCTCTTAGGGGTGAATAATCGAAAAACCCTTTCTTAGTGGATGCCTACTACCTAAAAGCCACCTTTTGCCGAAATTTCAAGTTCGTAAGTGATTTTATATACATATATAGATTTACACTGGGTAAAAAAAGTATTCACACATCAAAACTTCAATGGACATGTTAGATGTTTTCGCACAAGTTAAAAAAAAAATAAAAAAAATAATTTAATATTTTGTGCATCCCGCAATTGCTTGTTATCTTCTTGGCATTGATTCCACTAATTTATTTGTTAATTCTGAAGAGATTTCAACCCATTTTCTCAATAAAGCGTGTTTCAAATATTTTTTATAACAAGTATTCATTTTTCGATATTTTTAATACTTCTCTTTGTTAAAGGAACAATATATTCTCAAGGAACCGCTCGGTGTGCAAATACTTATTTATAGTTAATTTGGCATAATTCTTGTTTTAATTTTTTGCCAGAATTTTTACATGATAATTTCGTGTATATTTACAATAAGTTATCAAAAAAATTTCATTCAAATTTCATACATTTTAAGGCTTTGACAAATAACTAGGTGTGCAAATACTTTTTTTTACTCACTGTATATGTACCACGTACAAATAAACCAAAAAATTTATTTAAAGTATAAAGTTATCTTAATAACTTCTTTATTTATTGTTATTGTTACTATACATAATTAGCTCTCCTAAACTCACTAGCTTTTATAGTTACTGTTTTATTCCTGAGCAGTAGTGAGATGTTATATAGTTATTTGTGTCCATTTATTCACCCCAAAGTATCCACCTCAAAGTAGATATTCGGAATGGCATATGCATTTATCGTGTTCGATATATGTATCCCAATTTCTGATTAATGTACTTATAAAAATAGTTGCTATAGTACTCTTGAGTGTACTTTTGATATGGTAAATCACTAAGATAAATATTGGTCAATATAAATAAAGTTTCCAAACATTAGATTTTTAAACACCTACATATCATCTATGCATTAAAAATTTAATAAAATAAAAGATCCACCAAAAAAGTAACAGAAATGGATCTTTCTTCTCCTTACGATATCTATGGACACAGATACAACAGGGATATTTGGCACATCAGTAACAGTTTTTTTTCTAAATGAATGAGCTATCTAAGACCAAAAGAATTTTTCAAACTCTAGTATCCTGGTGACTAATCTTGGTATTTAACTAAGATCCTGAAATTACTCAGTGCAAAGAAAAAAGTTATATCTTTCCTTACCTTTTCTAATTGAGCACATTTTTCTAAGGTGTCCTTATAGTCTATACACACTTGCTTACATTCTTCTTTCGCAGCCAACAGTACCACCTCCGTCTGTTCCAATTGATCTTTTTTTCCATAATACTTTTTAATTAATGAACTAAAAGAAAAAATTAAAATAATATAAGGTATTAAGATATGGCTTTTCGATGTCATTTCTTTATAATTTCATGACAGTTTTAATTTGTTTATTAAAGTATTTACTGCTACATAATTAAAATTATACTTAATATAAATAATTAGCCGATTTGTCTGAAAGTTATTAAGTCAAGTAGCAATTGCAATTAAAGTTTAACAAACAATTATATTAATCATTAGTTCGGAAAATTTACACAATTATATCTTATATAAAATATTGAAATTCATATCTTACTCAGTAGCAATAGTTTTCTTTTTCGCTAAAAGTATAGCTTTCCTTTGTTTATCAATTCTGCAATCATTCTGAAATAAAAAAAAAATATTACATTCATTTCAATTGAAAAATCAATGTCTTTAATAAATGTAACCAAGTAGACTAAACAGATATGGTAGTTTTTTCCCAATTTAATGGCAGTGTATTATTAAAGAATTTTATATGTAAAATTCATAATTATCATATTTTTGTTAGTGATTTGTTTTCAAATTAAGTTCTTAGAACAGACAAATTTTAACATAACCTAAACCTTACCACTGTATTTGACGAGTGATGTAGAAAATTTAAATCAAAGTCGAACATTGATTCTTCATATGTAGAACCCATTATGCGATAATATGTGTAAAATTCTAAACTTTCAAATTCACATCTTAATATAATAATTGTTTTAAAATAATATTAATTACAATAACACAACACCCGGCGCGCTCTCACAATTCGTAGACGGACAGACTATATAAATAGTATAAAAATAAATTATACAGATTAAATAGAATACAGATTACTACAAACGAATCGAAGTAGGGATGCGCCTCAAGCAGCTGCTTTTATCGATTATCAAGTTACAGGTCAAATAGCTTAAACATTTTAAAAAAGCTGATTAATTTGACATGACATGAGAGTTGCCAATTCAGTTATAATACCACTGGTTTTACTACTTACTGGTTATATTTATTTTTCTCACACTATCGATAAGATTTTTTATAGAGGGTTTATGTGTACATTTAAAAAGAATCAAGTATTACTATAATATTTATTGTTCGTTTCAATAAAATATTATCTCACGTTATTATGATAAATAAGGTCTATTTTCACTGTTTATTACTTAACACTAAACGGTTTTCCATTGTCTTAATTATTTAAGCTCTCATGAGTCAAGAAAGGTTTATTTCGTCGAAAGGTTTATCGAATCGACATCAGAGGTTTCTAAAAAAATATTCTGGTAACCCTTTTTAAAACCTCATTACAATTCACGCGCTCATCTTTGTTTGCAAACATCCGTAACGCACTTGTATTAGCGAATTTAATTAACATACATCTTGTATTCCTTTAACTCGTCATTCTCAAGGTAAGTACAACAACATCAATACTAATTGTATAATTTTATCGAAATTTAAATTATCTGAAATTGTTTGTGTTAAAAAAAAAACATCGTCCCTGGTCATATTCCAAGTTCAAGGTTGATTTCATCGCAAAACTGGTAGTATAAACCGTTATACGTAACTTGTTTTAAAGAATACTAATAATAAATATGAACGTGCTTATTTAGAAGTTCTAGATAGTTATTATTATATTTTCACTAAATAATAACTGGTAATTATTATTTTTGATCACATACTTTTCATTTTCAGATGGGATATAAAATGAGCGACCTTAGTAACAACAGTTTATATGATAGAGTCAACAAACTATTAGTATCATATGAGTGGAGTGATTGCTGTTTTTCAGTACATGGAAAAAAATTTAAAGCTCACAAATTGATATTAGGTATTAGTAGTCCTGTCTTCGAAGCAATGTTTTACGGCCCTTTGTCTACAAACGAAGTAATAACCATCACAGATATTGAACCAAACATATTTCAACTACTACTTAATTATATTTACACAGACAAAGTTGAGATTCATTCTATAGAAGAATCTTATGACTTATTATATGTTTCAAGAAAATATATGTTGGAATACCTCACAGAAATCTGTATAACATACATCCAAGCAAACATGAGTATTGATAATGTTATATCTGTTTTGAATTATCCTGATCATATGCAAGACAACCAGCTGGTTTCAACAGCACTGAAACTGTTTTGTCAACATGCAGGCTACCTTTTAAAAGAAAATAAATGTTCTATTTCCTCCTCATGTATGCAAAAAATTCTTAATTGTAATGAAATGAATATTCTAGAAAAAGATCTGATAAGTTATGTTTTTGAGTGGACCTCATATTACTGTGAACAGAATGAAATGAAAATTAATTTTCAAAATAGAAGAGATCTATTAACGAGAAATGGTTTATTGAAATTATTAAGATTCTACACACTTTCTTCAAATGAAATAGAAGAAATAACAGCGAGTACAGACAGCCTTCTATTAAGTTATGAAGAGAAGAACATTAAAGAAGCCATCAAATGTCCTGATAACATAAGTAAAGGAGTTATCAGCGACTTTGATAACAAATTATACCCACGAAAAGCACTAAAGTTGCAATGGTGTCTTTGTCATCGCCCTCCAATACGATCTGAATCTCCGCTAACTATAGATTTAACGAAGCATATGATACACACAAAAGTAAAAGCGAATAAATCTACATTCATCAATTCACTCAGTGTACAATCAAGAATGACACCAGTGATCAACTATTGTTCTAATTTATCTAACATCTATTATGAACAATTTACAATCTCGGTCATCTGTGAAGAAGACAACAAAGTTATTAAAAAAATTGACTTTGAGAATCATGTGGAATATGATTCCAATATTGACATTGAGTTTGATGAACCTCTATTAATAAAAAAGGACTGTTGGTATAAAATAAGTTTTATATGGCCTCAGCTCAACACATTTTATTCTTACCTCTATGGTGTACAGAGTAGAGACACATGCTACAACAATGGTAAAATAAAATTTGAGTTTAATGACTTCTCAACAATTTCTGACAATGGAGGTAGCTTTCTCAGAGGATTAAAGTTTTGTATGTAAGATATGATTGTGCAATTTCAAGAAAAAAAAATTTAATTTATTTATTTAATTTAATATTTTATAGTACATAAGTTTTTTTCTCTGTCATTATCAATTAAATTTATATTCAAGTGGAAATTTTCTAATGAGTTATTGGCTATGAATATGTATATTAGAAATTAGAATAATAAATTAATGTGTCTTATAAAAGAACAATATGGATGTAATTATGTATAATTTGGTTTTGGCTTCACAGAGAAAAATTCTCAACCAAATAGTATTTATTATAAATAATTTTAAGGAGCATACAGTGATATTTTATAACTATGGATATATTATAATGTTATGGATTTTGGCACCAACAACATTGTCCACTTTGGAATATGTTGCTAAGCAATCAGCTGATGATTGAGTATGTCAGGCGAGAATATTTTTATTAATCTTTAGACCAACAATACAATTGACGAGTTTTTAAAGTTGAAAATAAGTAGAGCTTTTTAACATCAAATAGTATGAATGTTACATCCAGTGCTGTGTTGTCTATAGATTTTCAATTAAAAATTATTATACTCTATATCTTCTATATCTCTTATATATACTAAAGGCAATGATAGGTAAAGGGGCATCATTTATCACTGTGCTCCAGGGCAGCAGTTAGGGTAAATCTGGCCTCGGTAACACATCTCTAGTTATAGAATATCATTTGTATTAAACCGAATGCGTTGTTTTAATACTATCAATTGCAATAAATATTTATATAATTTTATATTTTAAAGACAGTATTTTATTTAAATAAATAGTTTATAAATATTTATGAGGATATTTTGGTTTTCTATTCTTCTTCCTTCCAATAAAATTATTATAATAAGACATTAATATAAAAATTTAATGTAGAATTAATTATTTATAATGCAGAAGTTGTGAAGTAAAAAAGTAATAGTAATAATAAGAAGAAAAAAAAATTAACTAAATGGCTGTCTTCAAGTAAAGAGAAAACAAAACAGCCTGTAAACATCCCATTGCTTGGCAAAGGCCTTGTCTCCTATTAAGGAGACAAGGCCTTGTCCTTGCCTCCTTGTCTCCACTGCGGGTTGGAGAATATACATTTGTCAGAACTTCTCCCGGCATATGCAGTATTCCTCTCGATATTTTCTTTCACCGCTGAGCACCAGAGTTATTTAAATGCTAAGAATTTAGCACTTGTAAACTTAGTGGTTCTAACCAAGGATTGAACCACATGTGCCAGCGGACAATGTTTGCAAAAATATTAATTAATTTAATTAAAGGGAGAAAGAAAATGTTGCTTAACTCTGATTTTGAAGGAAATGTGTTGGGATGGTTTTGAAAAATACTATAGGGAAGAGAGTTCCAAAGGCGCAAAGCGAAACTAGTAAATGAATTACCATAAAAACTATTATTGAAGAAAGGCACCTCAAGGGATTTTAATGAGACGCATGAGCGTACTGAACTGTCTGGAGAAGAGCTAAACCTCGAAAAGATAGAAAACGCTCACAAAGATATGTTGGAGATGATTTTTTTTAATACATTAAACGACAGTGTTAAGATATGTAAATTCCGGCGAAAATGTAAGTCAAATAGGGATGCATATTAACGTACGACAAAATTGAGAAATATGATTAAGTTTGCGCAGTCCGTAAAAGAAACGAATGGACAAATTTTGAAGTCCGTCTTATTTGTCGATTTGTCTTCTTTCGCATCAAGACATCCAACATCAGCATAGTCGAGGACGGGAAAAAGAAGAGACTGCAAGTAAAGTTTTGGTTTGAAAAGGAAGAAAATTTCGGTATAACGATGTTTAAATCACAATTGACGGCATCTACGGCAGAACTCAGGTCTGATAAAGAAGCATATCTATAAAATTGCAAATTTTCTGAATAGAGATATTAGTGAGAAGTGATAACTTTAGTGATGTCATTAATGAAAATTAAAAAACAGAAGAAGATACACCGTCCTATGGTACGCCTGCAGAAAGGTCAGCCCAATCCGAGAATAATTTTCCTTAACTTTGACTTTATAAGTAACACTATTAGAAGGTTCAATATTATAAGGTATGTTTTTTTAATCACACCGTATATTATTGCGATTCGTGGCTAAGAAAATTAGTGTAAAAAATTAATAAAGCCGTTTTATTAATTTCATTAAAATTCAGGCCCCAAGGGTCCTTTAATTATTCGCTATACCTTATAGTTTTGTATTTGGCCTAACCACGCCCTGTTAAAAAGTAATCCTATGTACTTATATAAGTAAGTACTTATATGTTTAACGAATAAATTCATAAGTTTTATACCTTGTATGAGGGGTACTCGTAATGGAAACATGTTTCGTCGAAGGATGTTGATTCATGCATGTTAGGTGAAAAGTTTTTACTATAAATTAAGTGCATCAGACTGTATTAAAGACAACTATAATATGCCTCAAAAGTTCACTAATATATTTATATTTACAAAATTAAATATAACTAAATACTGCTATCGTAAATTTTAATGTGAGCTTTTAAAATGTCTCTCGATAAATATTTCTTTGTAATGAGTTTCGCGAAATGTTCAGGCGCTTTTTAAAGATTCATCTATGCATAACACCTAGCGCTTTAATCCGAACACCTATTTAAAATTCCATTATGTCACAATTTTTAATGGTATTTAAGAATCGAAAAGAAATAAATATAAAATTAATCTCTTAACAAGTAGACGCAACATACTTAACTGCAGTGATTCGACTATTGTAAACTTCAAAATTTCCGGCTTCAAATATTTGACGTTCTAAGTAGCCTAGCTAGTTTATGCCTATAAATCCGCCACTGGTGATTTATTAAAAAGATAAAGTAATAAAATGAGATAATTATAATATTTTTTATTTAAAAATAAAAACATTTAAATGATAATAAAAAGGTTAACTAACGTGGAGGACCTTCGAATTTCTTAGTTAATTGTATTACACGTTCTGCTTCGCGAACACCACTTAATCTAGCACCATGTACCGTAGCAAAGTGACCTGGTACGGTTGCTTCACCAGCAAATAAAAGTATAGGCGGTTGGGAATCACAAGGACCTGGAACTGGAGTGCCTAGATCACACTGGTGGCTCACTGTTGAACAACAACTCATATACGAGTAGGATCCACAAAAATGAGGATCCAGTGCCCATCGCGACCGTAATAGCATTTGGGGATATGGTAGACATGGATTACCCGTAAATCTCCGCAATAGACATGTCAAACCTTCAGCGACATCATTTTCGGGCATAGACTCCATCATTGCAGCTTCTTGTCCCGATATCCATGCACATAACACATGTTTGCTGCCTGGCATTTCGTCAACGGCACATACGCCTCGCGTCCAATCGCATCTGCATTGCAGCTCTTCTGCTGACCATGCTAATTTTAAGTTACCTTCGTGACAAACCCAGTAGGGCTCTGCGTATTCCAAAAATACTTTATTACTCAGACCGTAACCTAGATTACAAATAGCATCTAATTTACAAGTCGGAAGAGGCGGAGCAAAAAGTTTATCGGCTTGACATTTGAGGCATCCCAGAGAAATTGTAATAATAATATAATCAGCTGTTAATTCCTCACCATCGCAACATTTAACTAAAACCCGCCCTTGACCTGTTTGTCCTTTACCCCAACGTATTACGTTTACCGCTTTATTATAACGAATACAGTTATCAGGTAAACCTCGTAGCAAAGGTGCGATGACTCCAACATATCCTAATGGAACTCGTACGCTTCCACCCGGTAGTTCGATATAGCTACCGTATTTATCAGCACTAACAAGAGATAAATCATCTCCGCATTTGTTTCTTAGTATATTCGTTAAACCAAACATAACTCTTGCGGCGTCATACCTTTGATCTTCTGGAAAATTATGTAATTCTTGTTGTATTCGCAAACCTACGAAGTTAAGCAATGTACCATGCTGTCTTTCACAACCTAAACGAAATAAATTTGCAGCCTGTTGTTCTATTTGTCTAAAAGTATGGTATGCCGTTATTGTCACTGGTAAATCTATAGCTCGTCCTTCACTTGTACAAAATAAACCTTTCGTCGAATCTAAACGTGGTAAAGGTGTCTGCAGTAGTCTGTCTTGTGACGCTAATGTATATACTGAATTAGGTAAACAAGCTCCATAAATCCATTCAGCACCCATTTCAATAATAGCGTCACCTAACCAACAAGAATGAATTCGACCTCCTGGTCTAAAAAGGAAATATTAAAATCGTTATAAGATAAATTTTCATTCTAATAATTACAAAAAATACGATTTAAGGAAAAAATAACATTTATAGAAATAAAAATGCCAAATATGATTAAGATTATACCTTTCCTTGGCTTCCAGAACTAAAAAATTGCGGATACCACATTGTGTGAGCCTATGAGCAGCCGATAATCCCGCCATGCCTGCCCCTACAATTATTACGCGGGGTTCGCGACAAGATGGATTGATGCTACACGAATCCAAAATACATTGCTGCTGTCCTGCCGAGCTTACAGCATTACTTAAATTTCTACATTTTTGTGTTATATAAGTTTCCAACTGCTCTGTAATTAATATTTTCCAATCTCTAGGCCATAAATATTTTACACGTAGTAATTTCATCTTCTTCCATTGAATGAATAAATTTTTCAAGTTATTATTTTAAAATACCATAACTACGTAATTTTGTATATTGGAATATTTTACTGTCTACAAGACATTTATGCCGTACCCATAGATCAAGAAGATTATTTTATTATCTTCTTTTTTTAGTTTAATATATGGCCATCAATTGTTAGAATTTTGAAAACTTCGTATTGTAATTCTCGGTGTAGGATGTATAGGATGGACTATATTTTGTGTATGTAATTATCATCAAAAACCCTTCTCACACGCACTATCTAAGAATATAAATTATAACAACTTAGAACAAACGCGCTATAAACTGTAACACTATTCCGATGCTTCGAATCTATTATTAATACTTAAGTAACTTAATGTTGCAGATATAAGAATTGGCAATTAAAAAAAATAGATATTTAAATAATTGTAGTAAAAAAACATAAGTATGATTTTAGTATCATTTATTTTACTAATTATTCTTACAATAAATAAACACAACATCATATATCAACAATACAATAGGAATATCCTTGTCACATTATAAAAAAAGTAAGATATATGAGAAAATTATTAAGAATTTTGCGCGATTTTTTTTGTGATGTAGTAGTAAATAAAAAACATAATACAAAAAGGAACTCAAATTTAATGTTAAACAATGTCTTAACAATATATATAATTTATTTAAAATCGCAAAGGGTTATTGTATTTATATATTTAGTCGTCATATTTATGTTAATCTTATTCATAATTGTAAAGAAATAAATGTTGTAATCTACTTTTGTAACACTAAAAAAAATATTATAAAAATCCTATGAGAAAACATTTGATAACAACAAAAAAAATATACTTTTAACCAACATTAAGTAAAATTTATTGACCTAATCTAAGATAATATAAGCATTGCTTATAGACAACAAATATTCGATTATATTTCGAAATCTTTTGACTTTTTATCAATACTATTTCTACTATAAGTACATATACAGAGATATACATCATAATATCATAGTGAACTGGTGTAAACGTACATTGAATTATCTATACCTATACTTTTGGCGCATTATATTATATGTATCACACGAAATGTGCAGTAACGGGTTGTATATAATGCTTTATATTTGTATATTGGATATATAATCATAGTAAATGAAAGATATTTACTAATATATTATTTTTCTACATAGTCATAAAAGCCATTAGTTTAAGATTTTAAATCGCAAGAAACATTGTACTAGTAGGTAAGTTACATCCATTACTGGAATTTATTTTTGTGAAAGTATTTCATCAGCGGCACTCTTTACTTCTTCCCACGAAATGTGAATGTCACTATCTTCGGAGAAACGTGAACAAATCGCTAACCTTAGGAAATAAACATCATCGATTTTAGAAGGTACGAGATGAATCTTACCACGACCGTTAATACGCCTGAGCAGTTCTTCATTGATATCATTGTCTCCCTTTAATCGGAAGCAAACAAGACCCATAGTCACTTCTTCGAATATTTCAAATCTATCATCTTCGAGACAAAGTTTCTCGAAAAGATGCGCCAAAGCGATATGTTTTCTAATATGTTTCTGGAGATTTTCGATACCGTACAATCTCAAAACAAACCAAAGTTTAAGCGCGCGGAAACGACGTCCTAACGGTATTTGCCAATGACGGTAATCTGGAGCGGATCCCTGTTGATCGTGTTTTAAATACAGAGGGTCCACGTTAAAGGCATCAACGATCCAACGAGGTTGTTTAAGCCACAGTGCGGAACAGTCGAAGTTAACGAGCATCCACTTATGAGGGTTAAAGTTGAAAGAGTCCGCCTTTTCGATGCCTTTCATCAAGTAACGGTACTCCGGGCAGATGAAAGCAGAGCCAGCGTATGCCGCGTCAACGTGTAACCAGACATCACGTTCGTTACACACGTCACCTATCTCATCCAGACAATCGAAAGTGCAAGACGATGTAGTCCCAAGTGTGGCAACGACCTGTAATTAATATATGATATGTTATCACTGGGGTTCCAGACTCTAGTTTACATGTACCTTTGGATATATTTATGAGAGCAAGGATGAGTAATCTGTTCTAGAGAGAGAGGGAGGGTGCGTACTGGCGATATATAATAGTAACTAACTAATCAACGAGGTATCATATACAAAATACTGTATATATTTACTTTTATGATTTATCCGAACAATATATTACTCGAATATAACTATAAACATTTTATTAAAGGTTGTCATTGTCGTGTATATGGTTTGGTTTTGTAAAAGTGGGGTAAAATCGCCATAGAGTTTAAACAGTTGATACGAGCCATTTGTTAAGATTAATATTTAAGTAATTTAAGTTATTACTTACATAGAATGGTATGAGGCCATTGCGTATGTCTTCATCGATAGCCTCTTTCAGGGCATCACCTCGCAAACGACGCTTGTTGTCTGGTTTTAGAGTACGAAATTTAACGCCTCCGAGAAGTCCGGCACGCTCCACAGATGAATGAGCTTGCTCTAATAATAAAATTTGTTAAGTTAGATAAAGAAAGGCACTGACTTTAAATCTATACTGATATTATAAAGAGGTAAAATTTGTTAATAAAGTTGTATGGCAGTTAGTTGATAAAATTATATTATACAAGTAATATACCTACTGAAATACATTCATCAGTCATTATTATAAAATGTTGATTATGAACATTGAACATATATTTTCATAAACTGCACTTACTATTACAATAGCCCACAAGTTTGGAAAGAATCTCGACTTCAGTCCATTCTGGGTGTTGCTCTTTCACTCTTTGCATAGTGCGAGCCTTAGCACCAAGAAGTGCTACTAACGTAGCCTCACTGGCTGTACCCTGGATTACGCCACCAGCTTCTCCGCCAGAACGAGCAAGGAACGCCTCAGGGAGCCCGATCATTTGACCGAGCCAATCCAACATAACAACTTCTAATTCAGTGCATGCAGGGCTGGCGATCTGTAAACGATTGAAATAAAATATATTTCAAGAAGAAATTAAATTACTAGGTAAAATTCAGAATTATTCTATAACAAATAGAAACAAGGACAATCGTTTTTTGTTCAGCCGAATAGCCTATATACTATATTTTGTCAAAAAAAGACCTTTAATTTTTTAATTGATCCTTATAGGTGACACCATCAAGTGCAATAATACAGGGCGTGTTTTTTCTTTAAATCCCGAGATTCCTTTAAGCATTTTTCGCTACCTTATATTTTCGGATTTGGCTTACCAGGTCATATTAAAAATTTTACTTATTCATATAATCTGTATAATACATGGCAATTAAAATGACAGACTTAAACTTCATTTTAGGTTTTTTTTACATTAAAATTCGTATACCTTGGTAAGTACCTACATAAAATATGTAATAGTTTTTCGATTGAGTAAATGATTCTATAATAAATATTCCATAATCATTGAAATTGCTTTGTACTCATACTGGTTTTCCTTGTCCGCGTTTTTTACAACTACGTATAATTTGTCATTGACATTGGTCTACAGAACGCAATGTGAATTATTCCGATTATTTGTGTGTTTAATGAATTATTAAATTATGTTATTCAAGAGTATCGAATAATTTATTATAATTGATCGCAATTTATAGATAAATTATGGTTATTTATTACGCTATTATGAAAATTTGCAAGTGTAGGTACCTAATGCGAATGCTAAAATGACACTTTGTAAATAATTGATAAAATTGAAAATTAAAAAAAAAACCGATGATCTACTTTGACACTACCTCAACAAGCCCTAACAGTTCTGCTGCATTAGGTCTCGGTTACGCAACTATGTTATTTTGATATCATTCATAATATAGTAAATTTCGAGTGCATTATACCGGTAGAAGTTGCTCAGATCCTTTCAACAACCAGAAAATAAGTGACAAACTTCATGAATTTCAATCATCTGAACAGATCTTCATAAATTACAGCTAAGGATCGTCTCGGTTATATTAGGTCCATTCATTAAGAACCTACGATTCCTACACAGATACAAACGTCAAACTTATACTACATTTCTTATTGGTCCGGCAGTCGATAATAGGGTTACTAGTTAGATATTTTCCATTCTTTTAAATATATGTAAGTAGGTACATATTTTTATGTTCTTAATAAAAACTTTACTTCAAAATAACCTCCACTGAGGTGACGGAGAGGAACTTTTGCGCGTAAGGAGTTTACAAGCATTGTAAGACGTACTATAGTAAAATAAAACGGTCGTTTTTTTAATCTTGCCCAAAATAAATTTTCCCAAAAACAATCTATAAATAGTAAACAAATAATTAGTACCCAAGAAAATCCAATGCAGGCAATAGCACCGCTAAGCATATCTGCCACGATGGCGGGATATGAGTTGGCCGTAGGGAAGTAAGCGTGGAACCGCGGCGAGTGCCAGTGTGTCACCCCAGACATTACAACGCGCTCGATGTCGTCCATCACAGCGGTCCAGGGTTCTGGCTGCTCCGGCGCCTGTTCAGGTATCAACGGGCGAAGGTAGCCTGGTTTTACTGATGGCACCACTTGCCTGGAAGATAAGATATGTATATTAGATTAAGTATGTACATATATGAAAAATAAAATGAAAAAGGAAGGACATTCTTTTGCGATTTATATTTAAGGTAGTAAGGCGTCTTCATAATATATAACAATTAAACAACAATTGCACCTTATACATACATATAAAATCATTTTTTCCTTGAAAACTTAATTTATGGTTTCCCAGGCATTAATGTGTGTTCTTTGGTTAACCCACTTCAGCAACTCTACTGATATAATGGGTTAAAATATATATTTATCGATGTGTAAGTCAATGTAAATTAGGTTCATAAAGCAAACTTTTTATTGTTAGTATTTAATCAACATCAAATCAAAAAATGCCAGTTAGCGAAATTCGAATCTGCGTCCTTCAACACCTGTGGCTATCGAGGCTGGGTGGACTGGGTTGGGTGGGATTTAACTATGAGTCGCGTATATTTAGCAATGGAATTTTCGATATATTTAATGTATTCGATTTAATCGACCGAGGTGTTAGTCATAATTAGTGGAATCATTCCCTGCGTGTCCATTTACGAGAAGAATAATCACTTATGCAATTTTATTGTTAGATAAAATGGATGGATCGTAATGGCAAAATGGGAAATGGCTTTGGATGGAACCAGAGGTGTTCATTCTTTTAACTTTATATTGTCATAAAAATAATACTGTAGTAATCAATATTTTAACAAATAAACTTGCTTTTGCATTGTGTACTATATGTATTTTGCTTTAAAAATCATGTAGTGCGTCAGAGACACTACGGTGTAACGTACACACTTGTTCGTTGGTGCTGTTTAAGTTCATATACATTACCTATCACGTATATTTTCTAAATACTCAGCGATGTAATCTACCATCGCCTTGGCGAAATCCTTGAACTCCTTAGCCTCCATTGGATCTGCAATATACAATATATGCAATAATTTTAAATAATAGAGCATAGTGCATACATAATAAAAATACAGTATTAGATGTATACAAAAAGCAAAACGGAAAGTTAGCATTTTTTTTTTGTATGAGCAGTATTGCAACAAAATTTAACAATTATTTTGTTAGGAAACAAACCAAATTTCAGCTTTAAATTTGGATCCGACATGACAGACCTTTGAAATAAAGATATAATATAATTTAATAAGTACTTAATAAAATATTTTTACGTCTTTTAAAATTAATCATCCTTCGTCTAATTAATGGTCTAATTGTTTTAAAAAGAAACAATTGAAAAAATCTGTATATCTCAATGCCGAGAGAGTGGCACAGCAGTAGTTGCAAAACGCAGCGGACAAGTGGTGCGAGGTTACCCACAGACCTCGTCAGCACACGGGTAACGAACACTATTAGAATCCGTTTTGAGTCTTAATTATACAACTATTTTTTTAAATCAAGGTTTTCAAATATTAACACAATTTTTTTAATTACTATATGTATCGAAATGATTGTTTTAACATTCCTTTCCCAATAACACAAAATATTTTTTTTATAATAAACTTAAAAATTATGAATGGGGTAGGCAAAATTCAATACTGTTCTTTGTTAAAAATATTGTTATTCACAAGTTAAAAACTCTATAAGAATAATTGTGCAATTATTTGTATGTTCGGAATGCATAGGGGACAACCCTATGCGTTCCGAAATCATGAGGGTTCCTGACCACTTTATATACCTTCACATTGCAAGGCATGCCGGGTAGTGCTAAAGTGACTGTAAGATGCAGTTAGTAAGTTTTAAATTTATTTTTGAACTAAAAATAATAATAAAGTATTAGTCGATTTTTAAACTGTACAATATTATATAGTGATTAAAGGATAAGAAAACCGTCTATTTATGACGACGATAGAGCGTGTGCCTTCTCTTCCCCATCGCATTTACATTAACGTTGCCTCCTAAGTGATATATTATTTTGTGTCGATTATCTGAATTATTATTATTATTAAGATGTTGTGCTATCAACTGTAATTATATTTTTACTTCTATGCTATGCCTAACTTTTTTATCATTTATAAATGCCATTAGATACCCAAATGGTAAAACCACAAATGGTAAATACACAAGTATTTTTGTGACTTTTATGTTAAAGGTCTACTAAACATCTACGAAATGAAATTATCTTAGATTTTTTATTTCAAAAAGATTCAAAGAGAGGTGATTTAAAATTTAAATGTAGCGTAATTGTTTCGATGAAAAAAGTTAAGGTCAATAGTAGAGAAAATTAATATTATTTTACATTTCATGAATAAATTGTTTTCATTTCGATTTGTATTGCTTATATTAAATCAAATAAATTATTTATAAAAAAATATATAATTTATAAAAAAATTGAAGCGCAGAAAAAGAATTGAGGATATTGATGATATTCGATACGGTCAAGGTAAAAGTGGTGCGCACGCGAGATAGCGTTCAAAATCCTTTAGAACTACTATAAAAAGAACTACAGTTATCATTAAATAGACCAATTATACCTAATTAAATAAGCAATTTTTGTTCATAATATCAGATTACTAGAAATAATAAAAAAACAAGCTTAAGAATTAGTTTTTTCGTTTGACGCGCTAATCTCAGTAACTACTTATTAGATTTGAAAAATTCTTCTTGCTATCAAGATAAATGAAATGAATGCGTTAAAATTTGAAATCGATAGGGCAGCTTTAAGCTGATATTTTTATCTAACAAGTGACATTAATTTAGAACTTATAATCAGTGTTACGCCCAACAATGTATGTACCGTGGTCCATATCCTTTGTCTTACTTTCATTATTTAGCAAAAAAAATGTTAGCTTGTTTTATTAAATTGTATGCGATAATATAATTATTCTGTCAAGGTTTGGTTAAATAAATGATATAAAATAATGTTTAGTCGTAAGGTCAGTAGTGCATTGGCCATGCCAAAATTTATACATTATCAAGGTTAATAAGTAATAAATGCCCATGACGTCAGTAAAACATAATTCGAATATTTAAACCGGGAGATTTGAGTAAAAGCAAACAGCGTTTTTCCCCACCTCAGCTCAGTCGGTATTCCCCTTTTACACTGAGAATAAACTTAAAACTCGTTTACGGGTTTTTCCTTATGTGACATTTTCAAATTATTATTATGAATGATACCGACTAAATAATTAACTATTAATCATTCTATGAAATTTGAAACAATTAACTAGATGTGCCTCGCGGTTTCCGTTACCTTTTTCGGTCCTTAGCAGAATCGTTGACATCCATGGTTATTGTTCCATTTATATGAATCGTAGTATAATAGTATATACATAAAATACGATATGTGTATATATGTATGTTGCTTATGCTTGACGAATAGAGCGATTTTAATAAAATTTTAAGGTAATCTTGCGAGTAGTAGCGGGCGATCTTGTGAAGTCTGGTGGTGATTGGATCAACAGATATATTAAAGTTTTGGCTTTTATAATAATAGTATTATAAATGAAATGAGTATGAGCTAGCAGCAAATCGTATGAGTATTGTGTAGATTTCGATTTTTTGAGATTAGAAAGTTCACACAAACAAAAAAAATCTTCACTTTATAATATTAGTAAGTATTGATATTAACAGTTAAATAAACCGCACTTATTTATATTCGTTATACCTACATTTTATATGTTTAATAAAATAAAACTTGTTGTACTTTTAACCTTGAGTTATTTTTTATTGATTGGATGTGTTGAACCCAAGAAGGTTTTTGTAATATAACCTCATAACCTATATTTAAAAACAGGTTATAATAATTTAAAACACCATATCGTCTGTGATACTGGAAAACCGCGTAACTACCTTTTCCACTAAAGTCTAAATTTGAACCAAATATAAAATTACAATATTGATAAATATAAGGCCTTTTTGCATTTTCCATTACGCAATGGATTGTATTTGCAGTGTCACCGACGATTTATGTCGAAATCTATTTATGTTAAGCATTAATTTTACAAATGTCGATTATATAATTTATAGCGAGATTATTTTTTTATCAATAATGAAATTTAACATTTGATTTAAAGATTAAAGTTATTGCCAAAGCTAGTTACGCGGTTTTGCTCTATCCCCGGCGATATTATATATCTGTTGACATAGATATCAAATGTAAGTGTAACACATAAAATAATATAAGATATAGATTATTAGATACATGTAGATACGACAAACATTATACTATATCTTAAATTTTATCTTAAATTCTTTCAGTTTTGCTAGAGTATTTTTTAGCTTTTAGGTTCGTGGGCACTTAAAGATATAAGATATATATATATATACATATATACATATATATATTTCATTATTTTTGTGTGAATATTGTAAATTGTCTAGATATTCAAAGTATAAATTAAATAAATAATAACAATTGTTATAGTAAAGTTAATAAAAAATATGCTTAAACCTGCAACCATTGCCAAAAAATAATATTAAAACTTATTTTAAACTAGTTGGTCCCCACGATTACGTCTATATATAAACTTTCACGCCTTATGTAATTACCTTTTCTACATTTTATTTTTTCCCAGAACAACACGTAGCGTATGTCCTTCTCCTTAAAGTGTCAAAGAAATTGACAAACAAACAAAGTAACTTTCATATTTACAATAAACCTAATTATATAGTTAGTGACAATATTAAAAGTAGAATAGCAGTGAATTTAGTAGAGGTCTGTTAGAGGTACACACTATATTTATTACAATATCTAAATATTTCCATAATTCCGTTTTAAAATATTTTCATTGTGCAAGTTTTGATTATTTTTATATTACTTAAGAAGAGCCTAGCCGTAAGCCCACTGACTTATTTCGTATACGGGCTGGGTTGGCCGGAGGAGTATCTCGCTCTCACAGATCGGCGTTAGGTAGCTAATATAGCTGCACTTTGTACGGTGAGTGAGTGAACCCGTATATATGGCATGATATTACAACTCAGTAAATAACCGTAAACGTCATATAATAAGACATGAAATGCTGGTAAAATTAAGTAGCATATTTAGTTAAAATTAACCAAAAGAATAGATTGGCACAAGAAGTGTAAAGTTAAACTAAATAAAATGAAGTTAAATTCCTTAATCCTCGATGTTCACGGACCCCTTGAGATTAAAGTGCACCTTAAGCATGCCTGTGATGCGAATATATAAGAGTCTCCCCTACAAAAAATTGCCTAATATTTTGCCTTCAATAATATTTAAAAAAAAAATAATTTTCTTTTTTTTTTCGTTAAAATGAATGAATGTATTTAGGAGTTTTTCAATACTTTCAAGTAACTCTGCATTCATTAAAATTGCTAAATTTCTTTTTTTATTTCTAAGAATTAATTATCTTTAAAGATTAGTTTCCATATTCGATTTCCTTATGATCTCTTTTTCATATGTTAGGATAAAATTAAATTACCTTTAAACTTCTGCGTTTAATATTTTATGTTTTGTTTTAGTTTTTAACGTCATGACGTTTATGAAACCGGTTAGTATTGCGTATATTTACCTTTTTTATTCTATAACTTGATTTTTTAGAATTTCAAAGACGCTATATTTTATGTATAAAATATTATAAATTTTATTATTTAATGTAAATACATGCTTAAGGAAGTAATGTTTGAATTAGTTATAAATAATTTGAATAGTCGTGACTAGAAACGGAATCCTAAAAACAATTCATATTTTTGCTTACAATTCAATCATGCTTATTTGAAAAAAAATGGTTAAAATTATAGGCTTTTATTTAAATTTGTTATTTTTAATACATTAAAAAAACTATACAATCGTCAATGTTGTCGACAATGTGAGACCCATTTCTGTATCATGACAAGGAAAGTCAAGGTTATATGATTATGATTGAAAGTAAATATTTATGTGGATATAATTCGCGTGGTTACTTTTAAAGAGACAATTCCATTTCAATAGAATACGCCTTTCAAGGCTGTTTATATTCAAAGTCTCTAAAACTGGTTAATTCAGTATTAAATACTATTTCTAGTTTTAAAGTTACAAATTATTCATTGATAATAATTCATATTTCATGAAATGTATAAAAGTACATATAAATACGATAAACAAATCACACAAAAAAGTCTACAATTTAACGTATTAATTTAATTAATTTCAAAATTTTCATAACAAGAGTAAACGTACCAAACGTTTTTTTTTTTTTATTTATCAAAAAAATGGATTTTATTAAATCATTACACTTCTTTTATAAACTCGAATAGATACGTATCACAATCAAAATAATACATCACATTGATACAAAATAAAGATCAATGACAAATTGATAAAAAATCATTTAACTAATTTAAAATAGCTTCCTTGCGTCTACTTACCAAAGTTAATATTATCCGGTCTCGATTGATACTATCACTTACAATAAATCGGAATTAGGAAATTAATTCCGTCAATATGATTCTCACAGCAGTAAATCACGGTGCGCTCTGACCAACACCTCTCGCGCACTACGCCCGCCACCGCTCCTGCTAGCTTATATACGTATACAGGCGAAAGATCGCTGTATGTATTCGTATACTCTATGTACTAGATTAACTTTAGCGCATGAGCCACACATTCGAATAATAGGAGTTTCTGTTGAATTAATTCGATTGACGCGAGTGTTTCTTTTAAATAAATAGTAGAATATGAATCAAAAATGTTTCGCTATGAGAAAATACTCTACATTAAAGAATCTGTACCTATATGTTTAGAATAACCGCCTTTTTCGAAATATAGGTCTCTATGGTTCTTTGCACGTAATCGTAACGTTTCATAAATTAAAAAAAAATCACCTTCATCAATCGGTGTGCCGGTTCGTTTATTCGAACTAATCTATGAAAAGCTAAATATACTTTCGATCAGACTTTAAGCTTTTAAAAGGCTCACATATTGTGCTCCTTTTTATTGGAAGGTGTTATTGATATCCCGCGAAAAATTTTGAATATAATTTATATTAACTTGAGTAACTAGTATCAAATTATATAAATAATCAGTAAATAAGTAAGTATTTATTATAATAATATTGATTGGTCTTCTGAGTTTTAATTTTATTAATGACCAAACCAAATCATGACGTTTGTTACCAACAGGTATTTTCAACACAATTACAATTTATTTTATTTTATTTTTTTATAAAGGTCACTGAATTTTCAAGTACTTAAATTGTATTTTCAATGCATCACTTGCTCGGCGATGAAGAAAAATTTCGCGGAAAGACTTGGTAGATATTCTAAGATATGTATAATTGTATATTCGCTCATCCGTAGTAGGGCAGCGTGGCGGGTTAGCTTCGCATCCTAGGGGATGTGAGACCAAGCTATTATTTTACTTTTTTTATTAACTAGCTTCCGCCCGCGACTCGTGCGCATGTAATAGTTACTTTGGGCTAATAATGCATTATTTTAGAACAAATTTGGTTAGCATAAAAAAGGTTATAGTGAGCTAACCTTAAAAGATAGACATATGCTGTTGCGGACTTATTTTAGAACTTTTAAAGGGAAACAATTCTGTCATACATGATTTTTGAGAAACTTTAACCGCAGCGCACGCAGCGTAAGCTCTCTCAATAGGAAATTATAGCCCGATTTTGAAACATTCTTCATTGGTTCTCCGCTCCTTATTGTGATAATATATTAACTATAGCCTTCCTCGATAAATGGGCTATCTAACACTGAAATAATTTTTCAAATCGGACCAGTAGTTCCTGAGATTAGCGCGTTCAAGCAAATAATCAAACAAACAAACGAACAATCAAAGTCTTCAGCTTTATAATAGATATATGTATAGATCTCATTTTATTGATTTTTCACCTAGTTCTTTCTTCTATTTATTGTACGGTTACAGGGAATCGTGAAGATAAAGCACTTATAAAATAACTATGTACCTAATCTTTAATATACGTATTTACTTTTATATAATATATATTTATATATAAATAAAAAATACCACTGTTCTTTATGTGAATAATAATGTAGTAAAGTATGTGGAACATGAATTAGTTTCATATAAGCATTTATTACGGTGTGAAAGCAAAAGCTCTTTACATCATTTATTTATATCGCTTGTAGGTGAGTTTTCAATAAGTTCCTATAAACGAAGCTATCTTCTCTGAGTAAGTAGTACTGTACTAACAAAAGGCGTTTCACAAGGATCAATTTTAGACACTATTCTATTTTTACTATATATACAAGAATCATTTATCTACTATTGTTTGCTAAATGTATTCGTTACATTATATTTTTATTAATGATACTTTACTATTTTTTTATGTTGACAAGAAAAAAGGAATAAAATAATAATCACGGAAGAGGGCATTGAGAAATCCGGAAGCGTAATTCCCTACCCCTCCCCCCCCATAGGAAAGAGGGGCCCATCTTTCCCACTGGCCACTCTGAGCAAGTGCCCAGGTGCCCGCGGTCTATAGAGTTAGCCTTGCCAAATAAAATTAAAATCAAAGTATAGTTTATTCAAGTAGGCTCTCATGAGCACTTTGAAACGTTAATACATAAAAAAAATGTTCGGAATGTAGATTCTACCGAGAAGAACCGGCAAGAAACTTGATAGATATAATGGAGAAGTGGTTGATACTTTTGCCTCTCTTAAAAATATAAGGGTACCGCTTCTCAGTAATCTTTGCTTTTTTATCCCCCATATTATATTTAGGCCCCATCGTGTTATAGGGACCCCATTATTGTTATGTGCCCAGGGCCTTCAATAGGCTAAAGACGGCGCTGCTCTCCCGTTCCTTTCCTTACTTCCTATTTCCCTTCATCCCTTTGAAGCTAATTATACATTTGTGGCTCGTCTAGTACTGCAAATTTACAAGGGCGGCGTTGATTACTTAATGTGTTAGTTTTCAAACTGTATACTGTACTGTTTGTGTTTTAAGATTAAGTATAGACATCATTCAGCGCAATCTATCGAGAAACGCGCTATTTTTCACACTATGCCCTCAGATGGCCCGCTTGCTTGGTTGCCCACTAATTTTTATTAGATAATATTTTGTAAATAGACAAACATACTACCATACTTGAGCATTTACATTTCAGTAATTTACTTCTGAATGAGATTATCGTAACGTAAAGTGTTATCATACTTATATGTATATCAACTCTACGGTAATTACTAAAAATGAATTCTTTATAATTATCAGATATAGATCATTCTCAGTGTACCTAAATATTTAGATGTCTTATAACTGAAAAACCATCGGCAAATGAGACCACCTACGTTCACAAAGCTTTGTCTCTCTAACACAAGAGTTCGTTTAAGGGAGATAACATAAAACTTGAAAAAAAACCGTCTTCAAAAGTAAAATAAACCTGGAAACCTGTCTTGCCCCATAACTTAACATTGGTAGCCACCAAAATGATAAAATGTTTGTATACCCTTGATTGTTAATGAATAAAAGTATGAATGAATATACTTTTATATAAAATTAGCTATCCCTTACGGTTGCACTCGCGTTTATGGTTACTGCTTCGCTTCCATGAGTCGTAGCGTGATGTAATATAGCCTATAGCCTTCCTCAATAAATAAACTATCTAACACAAAAATAATTTTCAATTCGAACCAGTATTTCCTGAGATTAGCGCGTCCAAACCAACAGCAAGCAAACTCTTTAGCTTTATAATATTAATATACTCGTACACTAAAGTATAAGAGCAAGAAGAAGAATTAGAAAAAATGTATCCTTTTTTTACGCAATAATGTGAAAAACAAAAAAATATGTCGACTTACTATATCAAGTAGGGCATCGTTGAATTGGTTTTTATTACATAAAAAAAAATCTATAACGATTTAAAGATGGTTGGGAACGATTTTCACTTATAGGCTTTTAGATAGAACTACTGACTGCAGATGGTCTGGTTACGCAGTTGGGGTTTGTTTTTTTTTTTAATAAGTACTAGTTGAAAGGTTGAGTCTACTTCGTGCATTAAGATGTGATAGTGTTTTATTTTAAATTAAATATAATTAAATATCATCCCTATATATTGTTCATGGGTATTTTAGTCAAACAATTAGATATTTTAGAAACGATAATAAATTCATTCAAGTACTTAAATATATACAAGTTTCTTTTAACAAGCTAATAAACGCACTGTCTCATACAAAAATATTTTTTGTAATCTGATGTTTAGTTTTTTGTTTGTAACGTTCAAAGAAACAGACTTGTTAAAACTCTGGGTTTGCTATAGCGACACTATGGGCCAGAACGGATGATTTCTAGGGCAGCAAAATTTTGGATGCAAGAGATATTTTTTTTTATTTTCATTTAAAGTTTATTATATCCTACTAATCATTTTTCTTTAATTTTGAAGAGAGCTTTTTTACTGCAAAATTTACATAAAAGTAGTAGTAAGGTAATGATTTAAATAAAAGAGCAGCATTTTCCACTATACCACAGGGCGGCACTCAGGATAAATCTGGCTCTGGCTCTATATTAGGTTTATTGGTCTACCTAACATTTTCCGGTCATACCAGGGTCTGCTCATTATTCTTATTCAGTTACGGATTTTTGACACAGAGCGATTGCCATCTGACCTCCGCAAGCCGCCCTTCCCTGAGGGCAAACCAGTAAATAGTAAGACAAGAATTATTAAGAATTACACGCATAAATAGATTAAACATACCTCGTATTATTCGTTTAATATCTTTTACGTACAGAAATATATAAAAGATATAAATAAAAATAATAATAGACCCGTATTACAATAAAAAGTCAATAAAAAGCTGATAAACGCTCTCGTATTTGACGTTGAGTAAGTTGAGTGAGGTTCTTGTTCAGTACTTTATCACTGATTGGTGTGCTATCAGTCAGAAAGACTCACTCCGGATTTATATATATCTAACTACATCATGTGGTTTCAGTGGTGTTAAATTACAACACTTGTTTAAATGGTTTGTGATTATTGTTCTGCTCCTACTGTTTGCAGCGTGATGTTTTGTGGCCTGCTAGTGTCTTCTCGCGGCTTTGTCTGCGTGGTATAATGATAAAAAATAGGTTATATATTATTCAAATATATATGGTTTATTACTGTAAAGTTTTGTCAAAATCTTTTAAGTAGTTTTTGCGTGAAAAAGGAACCAAAATAAATGGCATACATGCATCCATCCTCATAAACTTTCGTATTTATAGTAGTTTATATGATTTTCTTGTATTCTGTATAATATATATATATATATATATATATATATATATATATATATATTTGAATAATTTCATTTCATTATACTATACTATATTAAACTATACGATACGGTAAATATATATTTAGTTTTTGTGAGGAAACTACCGTGGAATCCTGGAATGAGATTCAAAACTATTTGCAGTAGGTACTAATTCAAAAATGTCATTCATCATTTGGTGTTAGATTATTTTTAAAAAATCTGTTTAAATGTAAATATAGAATATCTATATTTTAACAAAAAGTATAGAACAGTCTAAGAAGAAATTATTGCGTTTCTATATTGAAAAACATATTTTATTAATGTACCATATCTTGACAAATATATTTTTAAAACATCAAACAAAAATAATTACTGTTTCAAGTTACATTAAGTAAAAATATAAAATATAAAATATAAAATATAAAATATAAAATATAAAATATAAAATATAAAATATAAAATATAAAATATAAAATATAAAATATAAAATATAAAATATAAAATATAAAATATAAAATATAAAATATAAAATACAAAATATAAAATATTCAATTCAATAGTGATACTGCCGTTTAAACGCAGAGCTGTTAGACGAGATTAATAGGGGAGGCACCCTCTCGAGACACGGAGAATTGAATCAATTCCCCGTATACGCGACAACTCGTGAAAATCTGACAAGAATTTTATTTTCCTACAATATGCTTTTCCTTTTATATACTAAATACATCACTTTATCGGCTTTTATAATTGAAACATATCTTTATGAGTACTTATTTAATTTGATTTTACAAAACAGACTTATAAATACAATTTTACTCATGGTAGAGTAATTATAGTCATAAAAAATATTCGTTAGACATGTGAATTTTTTTTGAAAAATTTTATTAGTAACCCGTGGTGTTTAGTTTTACTGTTCTTTGACTAAAGCAATATTATTAGTAAAAATTAGATTATAAAATTTTTATCAGTCTATAACATATTACATAATATACAACCATATGAATAGATACATAATTTAATTTTTACTTTTAGGACAAAAAAATTAAAAAGTAGGTATAGCTAAAATAAAACATCGCAGTACTTCAGGTTCCTTTCAAGAAAGGGTGTTGAATCACATTCTCATGTTACTTATAAAAAAATCCAGAAGTCCACTTGTTGCAGTCGGTACTCTGTAACTATGACGACGGTGGCCGGTAGTCGCCCGCCACCCCTACTTTAAAAGTCAAGAGGAGATTATTAGGGTTACCGGTACTCGTTGCGACTAAAAATTATTTTACTATAGATGTTACTATTTTAAAAATTTAGCTATTATATATAGAAATAATATATACAATATTTATTAACAACATATTAATAAATACTTTAAAGCAAAATACGAAATTTCGTGCATAATACGCAGTTTACGTGGACTACATACTTATACCAGCTCCGATTCCGATTTTAAAACCAAACTACTGAACCGATTTTGATAAAAAATTCTATCGAATCAATCTGAATGTAAGTATAGCTTTTTAATAATAATATAAAAAAAAAAAAAACAATTTAAAAAAATCAGTTTAAAAAGGATTGAGTTCTGAGGTAAGAAACATAACAAGTTAATAATTTTGAAAATCAAAAACCCGACTGCGTAACAAGACTGCAGTCAGAAAAACTGTAACAATTTTAAATCATTATACATATGTAGATCCTAAACAGTAGTTCTGATTGAAAAAGGATATGAGAAACCTAAAAATGATTTTTTAATACCTTTTCAACGATACCTTGACACAGTTTGTCGATTTTGATTTTTTGTTTTTCATATTATAGCGCCCAAGATCGGTTATTTTGATTTGTTCGATTTTTTTTCAACCTATGATATTTAGGCCGTCATGACTAATCAAACGATGTAACATTTATCAAAATAGGTACACGCGTTTGGTCTAAATAGTGCCATAAAGCACAAACAAACCCACATTCATACATATCTACATAAGTACATAGACTGATAAACACATTACCCTTCTTTGCATCGTAAAGTCGGGTAAAAAACCTACACACGATTTGAGACCTCCTCCTTTTTCAAGTCGGTTGAAAAACCAATTGAATGGTCAAACTGATTCGTTGACCGAAGCATCTGCCAGCTTTTTTGAGCACCCGTTGACTTTTAAACTATCGAGTTAGTTTCTATTATCATAATGTTTAGCTTTATATATATGTTTGTAAATCTTATCATTGCCATATTGCCTAGTATTGACATTCCTTACAACTTTCCATCAAACCTTTTTTCTCTAAAACACTTTTAAAAAAATTATGCTATGGGAAAATAAAAAATGTAACAATTTTTTTACATTTACATAAGTAAGTAATGCTGTTTCAATAAGTAAACATATGTATTCTGTTAGCAGTTCTTTCATACAAAGAAATAGAATAGCAAAATAGTGTCTTCCTTTGTATAAAATTAAAATTATCCAAAACATTACTTACTAAAAAAATTAAAAGTACTTTACATTTCTATCCGTTAAAGAAAATGAACTACAAGATTATTTGAATGAAATTTTTATACAGATCACTGATTGTGCTGTACATCGTAACAAAAATCACTCATAGTGTACAATTTTAAGAAAATAAATAATTATAACATATATGTATATTTACGCAACAAGTCAAGTCGTACTTGTTGCATTGCGTCCCTATTTTCAGGCTGTTGGAGGTCAGTATCCACCCGCCACCCCACATTAAGAAAGTCAAAAGCAGATGGACCAATAGGGCTGCGATCTTTATAAAATGTAAATTCTCTCATTTTCGTTTTCGCCTGTAAATTATGACCAAGTAAGCTTACGAAAACTTTTGTATAATTTACTTCCTAGTTTCGTAATAAAATTATGTTTACAACTACACATTTTTAAATTGAGAATAAATAAAAATAAAAAGTGTAGTCACGAAACTAATTTAAGCAAAAAATAAAATGTTTTCTTCGTTTATGTTATATCTAATTGCCTAATAAGGTGGTTAATTATTATGGTTAATTTATTGATGCTGAATCCATTAACTTTGTTTTCCAAAGAAATTATTATAATATTATAAAATAAATTATTTTTAAGTTTATTGCGAATGTAAAAAACAAAAGCAAAAACCACTAACCCTAATAACGGCTTCGTCATAGTAGGTAATTACACTTCCAAAGCTTTTGATGGAGCACAGCTTTATATAGTCATTGAAAGGCAACGAGCCATAACAGCTGATGGTTTTCTCTAATATAATATATTTGAACTGAGGTTTATCATTTTTATAAAATGTTAAAGCATGTTAAATATCTAAAAACGTTGTCGATTCTTTTTAACCGACTTCAAAAAAGGAGGGGGTTCTATGTTCGGCTGTACGTATTTTTTTCATAACACATTTTTGATACTTAACAAAATACCATTTTATTAAATGGATTCTATCGTTTTCCATAGATAATATAATAATGTTTTATTTTTTTAAATCAACCAGTAATAATAATATATATTTTTTGTTGAATATAGTGACCGAAAAATGATCAAAAGACCGTATCGTATTAGTATCTAAAGGCTTGTTTAGGTGTACCTGTAAGATACATGCTATTTCGCCATTGTCGCTTGAAATGGATTAATTTTTTATAGAAACAGAAAAAAAAATCATTACAATCAGTTCACAATCAGCCCTTTTTAAGTCAGACAAGAAATAAGTGACCACTGATATTATTAAATTCAAATCTTTGGTTAATGAAAACGATATTATTATGAGCTAATACATATTTTGACACCCAGAATACCGGACACTTGGGACGATGTTGCCGAGCAACCAGTTAACAATTAAATATTCAAGTCAATTGATGAGCTTGTCAAAGTTAAAACAACATCTTAAAATTATTTTCATTTATAAAATATCACATTAGTTGCATAATAACATTATTGCATATAGTTTTGCAAACATAAAATATTTTACCCTGTTGGACAAAAGAAAGCGGAACTGAAATGAATAACGCAAAACTGAGGCCGGGTTAATAATTATACCTGGCAACATTAATCTCAAGTCAATATATAAAATACCGGTAAAGTTTAAAACCTATTATAATAGTTTTAGTGTAATAAATATACTTCCTTGATATGATTATAAACAAAAAAATCATAGTCACCCTTAGACCATTAAGCATTGGGAAGCGCCTTACAAGGCATTTTCCTTCCAGCAAATCTTATAATGAAATGATCTAACGCGTTTATAAAAACTACTCAGGAATCGATTTACAACAATATCAAAATCATTTTTAATATGTACGGAGCTCCGTAAAAATCCAATTTGTGCAGTTAGCCATTGAAAAAGGAAATCAAACACATCTAATCTTCAAAAACAAGGATCTTACATTTCATGTGTAATTATTTTTGACATAATTAATTCACTATTTCTATTAAAATCACCATAAAATATTATAGTAAATAATGTTCTCGAACATGACAACTAGATTGCTTGAGTAAAAAATAATCGGATCGGTGGTGTGATATTTTCTTGGAATTTTATTCCTGCCGTTTTTCGCAATTTTAGACTTTATTGTTTAACGAACAAAGTAAAAAATTATTTAAATGTTGATTTTTCACAAATGTGTCAACAGTATTCTTTAATTTTGAATAGTCGTATCGATGAGAATATAATTTATATATTTTTTATAAAAGTCAAAATGAGTTTTTAACTAACAATATTTTTTTATTAGTAAAGAATATAATTCCGGTTTTTGTAATTGATGTAATTTGAAGATCCATTCTATTTTAGTTTTTAAATCGCTTGTAAAAAAACTAAAGCCGAATGTGTTAATTTGCCTTTGTTTCATTTTTTTAGATCCTTACCACGTGTTCTACTTTGCACAGAGGATCGATATTGACAATATTTTAAAAGAGTAACTATCGAGTTTTTTGCTGGTTCTTCTCGGTAGAATCTGCGTTCCGAACCAGTGGTAGCTTAATTATTGATGTATTTTTTTTTTTGTTTTTTTTTCATGTATGACGATTCAAAAGTGCTCGTAAGAGCCTACTTGAATAAAGTATTATTTTGATTTTGATTTTAAAGAAAATTACGTATTAGCCAAAAATGGAATCTAAATTAGAAATCCATGCAACAGCTTAATTCCTCACCCATAGCGATTTTGGTAAAATCATGTCAGGTTTTTTTGCAATTCCAGCGTCGGTACTGCCAATCAGCGTACCGGTAAAATGAGTGTCAGTGATTTTGTCTAAGAGAAAAAATTATTAACTTTCATGTCATCATAACACCATTCTTGGCCATAACTTGTACAGTTTTTTTATATTTTAATTTTTGTGAAATAGTAATAAAAAATTAATTAAAAATATACAGGTTTCTTTATTTTGTAATTTTCTATTAAATATTTTTTACATACATTACATACACTCTTTAATGAATATTTATTACCAAATAAAATTATTATTTTATTATGTAAAAAAATTCACAACAAATCCCAGAAATATCGAAATTTCTTGTATAAAATTATCGTACGTAATATCGATATCGATAACATATTTTGAGAATTAAAAATAGTCTCATTCCTATTAAACATAAGCTAAAAATGTTTAAATTCTTGTATGCATAACGTATTTGACATATTAGTGTGAATATTATTTACTAGTGTTAATGTTTTCTTTTTGCTTGTGTTCGTAATGTTGTAAAATAATATTGAGTATGTGTGCAGTAATATCAATGACTTTTTGACTACCTCGCCCCCCGTCAAATTTGCTGAATTTTGTTCGTAGAATTGTGCGCGTGACGCGTCCAAATGCTTAATGGTCTAAGTAGTTACCCCATAAAGTTTCCTAATCTTTAGTTAAAAATAGTACCACGCAAAATTTGAAAAGGTACATTTAGGCAAGGCCTATATCAAGTATCAAAATTTGAAGAGCGTGCTTGTCAGTAATCAAGTGACATTTCTGACAATAAAGAAATATTTCCATGAAAAAATTTTCCTTACCCTGGCTGAAATTTTGTATTATATATTTATCCGAATATAGCATTATCCTATGCGCATGAATTGTTGTTAAATCAATATTTTCGAACTACTTTCAGTGTAACATATATTCATATTAATTTTTTTTTCATCTGTGAACTTTAATAATATTCATAGTCTGTGGCTAACTTGTCACATCTTCTTTCCCCTCACGTTTCGGCCTTCCCTCACCCCCCTATTTATCACCTCCATCTGCCGAGAAAGTTTAGGTTCAAAGTCTGGGTCCAAAATTCCTTAGTTATTATTAAACTTTTATTTTATTAAAGTACCTTTTTACATAATAGGGTATTAAATATGTCTAATAGTAAAATGTTTAACGCACTCAAGATCCTCAAAAGCCGCAATAATGTAAATTTCTTAAACAGTAAGTACTAAATGATTGACATTAATTTATAAGTACTTTATTTATTTTTTTATTAGTGAATATTTATTTTTATTATTAGTTTATTCATACAATTATATTGAATATAAGAATGCCACATATTTTACTTACCGTAAAATTTTTAGGGCTGCATAATAGATCTTATGCAGCTGCAGCAACATCACAAGTTCACACCAAGTGTAAACTGGTGAATGGAGTGTATGTTGTTACGTTAGATTCACCAAATGTTAAGGTAAGAAAATATATTGTTGCATGTTACAGAAAATTCAAACAATAATCAATCGCTTGCATAATTTAAATTTTCAATTGATAAATAAACCATGTTATCTTCAGACACATTTTATTGTAAATATAAAGTTTGTATTTTAATACACTTTTCTCTAATTTGAATTCATATTTCTTTTGTGAGTCATATATTTATCAAAAGATCCTATCCACTGAAAACTCTACAGGTAAACTCATTAAATGTAGCTGTTATGGACGAAGTCAGAAACATTATCAATGAAGTTGAATCGAACCCTGCTATTGAGGCTGCTGTCTTCATATCAGGAAAACCAGGCTGCTTTATTGCTGGAGCCGATATAACCATGCTTGAAAACTGCAAAACCAAAGAAGAAGTTGTATCTCTATCTAAAAATGGTATGATCTATTTCAATTGCAATGTTATTAAAATCATTATTTAGTGTTTATAAAAATATTTATGTTTGTAAAAATCTAAGGTTCTTTCATCTCTTCAAAATAGAAAAAAATATTGATTAATAAACAATCCAGTTACCAGTAATATTTACATAATTGTTTTGTTTAAAAGGTCATGACATCTTCAAACGGATTGAGACATCCCATAAACCTTATGTAGCAGCTATTCAAGGCAGCTGTCTGGGTGGAGGCCTAGAAACAGCTTTGGCTTGTAAATATAGGATTGCTGTTAAAGATGCTAAGACTGGGTTCGGTCTACCAGAAGTCATGCTCGGACTATTACCTGGAGGTGGTGGTACACAAAGGTAAAGAAATCAAAATAAATAAAAATAATGAACACTAGAAATTCTTTAAAAAAAAAACTATTTTTTATTTCTACAAATTTGCATTTGTCTTATCTTTATATGTATCTATACTCCAGCCACATTCAATCTGGAATTTTAGTAAACAAACCATGAGTCATTATAATTAGGGTTGATACACTCTTAATAAAAATAATAATTATTATAATTACAACTATATTCATATAACAAAATTTCCTGTTTAAACACAAAAATTTTAATTTAATATAGAATCCAAAAATTTTATTTAGCCGGTCAAAAAAAAAATATATATGAAAATTAGCTTAAAATAAAAGTTTAAAAATCTTTAATTACCACTATAATATTACTACAAAGCTAACAACCCTATATTTTAATACTGACATAAAGAAATCGCAGGTTTGTAACATTTGGAGTGTATTTTAAGCAATTGGCAGATTTAGGAAGGTATATAATAGCGATAAAGGCTCTTCGTAATTGGTGGTGTATATTTTTAGTCGTATTATAATGGTAGTATAAACACAACAGGTTAAGAATGTTAACATTAGACACAATGTGTCATTACACAGATTAAAAAAAAGACATCTTGTTTTGGCTAGCATAAATATAGCACTGTAATCACTGTGGTTGACCACATTTATTTACAATTTCTTCTAATATATATATCAGATAAAATATAAGAAATTTTATTGCAGTTACATTTTAATTAATTTAAAAAATTATTTTTTTAACGCAAATAAATAATAATTGTCTTTAAATATTTTATTATTAATCATCAATTTTAATTTTTATTAACATCAAAAACAATTCTTGTACATATTTTCTAAAATGTTTTGAGCATCTGCCTGAAGTTGGTTGCTAAGCAACGCTTTGTTATTAAACATTCCACATGGAATTTGGCTGGAGTATAGGTAACTAAATTTGGCTTGGTATTCGTTTTTTAAAAATTGATTTTATTTTTGTTGTGAATTGCATTTTTGTTGTTTATTTTTAGGAAAATCGCCTAAATAAACAAATCTTTATCTAAATACAAAAAGTTAAACTAAATCATAAATCTGCAATACACAAAATATATTTATAGAATTTATATAAATATATTAGTATATATTTATATAAATTCTATAAATTATTCTAGTAGAATTGCTGATTATTACATTTGATCAATATCTATTCCTTAAAAAGAATATTAAATCAATATTTAACAATTTATTGTGAAGATTTACTTTTATTAAAGATTTTATTATTAGGAAAGGTTGAATAAAATTAATAGTTAATCCATTAAAAATGAATATGTTCTATTTTTTTACAATTTTACTTGTTACATGGAATCAAATGGAAACTAAATAATATTTTTTTATTAGGATGCCTAAACTGACTTCGATTCCTACAACTTTGGATTTGGCTCTTACTGGAAAAACTGTCAAAGCAGATAAAGCAAAGAAACTTGGAATAGTTGACTTATTAGTTTCACCACTTGGACCAGGCAAGTATCTTAATATGTTTTAAGTATTTTAAATTTCAAGCCACTACAAAAATTTATATTTTTTATTATTATTGTTAAAGTGGACCCTTATTTTTTTACAATAAAAATTATTCCCTAGAACTAAAAAAAATCTTCATTAATATTATAAAAAGGTAAGATTTGATTGTTTGTTTGTATTGAATAGGCTCAAAAATTGGTAGACCAACTTAAAAAATTCTTTTTGCAATAGTTAGGCAGTTTTGGGATAGGTTATAGGCTTATGCCACACTTCTACACATAGGAGCGAAGCAATAACCATAAATGTGAGTGAAACCACGAGGGGCAGCTAATGTCAGATACCTTTGCAATATTCAAGAGCACTTTGATATCCGTTATAAAAGATTTGTTTAATTCCAAAAATCAGCTCTAATTAATAAATAAAGGTTTTAAGTTATTTTAGATAAGTAAGTTTTAAAGTTGATGATTTTTAAGGCTTGGGGCAACCTGAAAGCAACACAATGAAGTATCTGGAGAATGTTGCTATCCTTGTAGCAAAAGATATTGCTTCTGGAAAAATAAAAGTTGATCGCTCTAAAAAAGGATTAGTTGACAAAGTAACAGCCACTGCCATGCAGTGGGACTTTGTGAAGGATTTCATTTTCAAAAAAGCAAAGGAACAAGTTATGAAGGCGTCGCGTGGCTTATATCCTGCCCCACTTAAAGTAAGATTCTAGCTAATGTATATTTTGGTAAACCTGCATTTCTTTACTAAAGTCTTTGGTCTTAATTTTTAAGTATAAGGTTAATTATATGATGTTATGTTGTAAAAAAATAATCAGTTAATTGATAAATATTTATCATTTAATAGTTTGTACAAAAAATAAATCCATTATTTTTTTGTCATTCATGTAATTTTTATTTTATATAAATTTTGTTTGCGACATAGATTCTTGAAGTGGTAAGGACAGGAGTAGACAAGGGCCCTGTTGCCGGTTACGAGGCGGAAGCACAAGGCTTTGGAGAACTGGCCATGACACCACAAAGCAAAGGACTTATTGGCCTATTCCGCGGACAGACTGAGTGCAAGAAAAACAGATTTGGAAAGTCACAAGTTGAAGTTAAAAACGTATGTATATATAGTCTATTTTTTTTCCGTAGTCCAAACATCAAAACAAATATGGCGTCCTTCTAACCAGAGACAATAGATAGAGATGTGAAAGTACTGAATGAATGATTAAAATGAAATATTATGAAAAATATTGTTATTATATTAAATTATAAAAAAAAAATTAAAGGATTCGTTTAGAAATTTAAAAAATTAACAAGACAATCTATTTTTAAATTTTAATTAAGACTAATGATGTAACTGATTCCTCGCTCGATTCTTCTGTCGGTTAATTAATAGTTTTAGTCAACTCATTTTATAAGTTTTGTTATTTTTCCCAACATGTGATTTTAATTGTGCTCATATTAACTTAATTGGATTCCATTCACAATGATAAGGCGGAAGTCGTATAACAAATATATTCTTACGGAGTGCCATTTCGTCTATTTCTCGTTTTGCATAGTTTTTCTTATTAAATTTCAATAATAGCTGTGCTTTAATTTCTGCCTCCTCCAATTTTATAGTTAAAAACTGTTATTTTTAAATTACAAACAGATTATTCAATTTTATTTATTTGTATAGATTTAAGACAGTTGTAATTTCTTATTATTAAATAAGTTAAAATTACTACTTTTCCTTCCCGCTAAAATTATTTCAATCCATCTAATAGTACATTAATTATAAAAGACATGGTGCTAACAAAAGTAAATTAGCAAACACTACAAATATGTTAATTTCACAAAAAACTATTTATAATATAGTAACTTTTCAGTAATATAAAAATTCGTGCTAAGTCACGCTAGCGAATTTGGTCACTTGCCTTAAGTTTTAAATTTATCTTGTTAAAAGTGTTTTTAAGTATTAACTTTCTTTTAGATTTAAATAAACGCCTTTTTAAAACTTGAATATTATTGTTTAAACGGCTTAAACTATTTAAAAAAAAGTTTTATTATCATTGAAAACAGTTCAGTTCACAATCTCAATAATTCATTTAAGTGTCACATCTCTATGATTCAAGGACAAAATAGGATTTCGAAGTGTCAAATTGTGTAGTTCATAATTTATCTGTTGAATCTGAGTCGGAAAATATTTCGATTTTATCAAAAATAAAGTGTTTAAATCATTAATTAGTAGCAGTTTTTAGTGTTATTCATATCGGAAGTGTTTCTTTAATAGTTGGAAAACATTAATACAGAACCAAAATGTGTAATTACACAACAATTGTTCGAAAATCCGTGATTTTTGTTCTGGGAAGTGTTTGTTGACAAAATAAGACAACGAAAAAAAAATAGACTATAATAATAAACGCATCACACTCAACGGCCCCCATTAAGATCTTGTGACCTTGTGTCGGGGGTCCGGAAACATACACAACACCAACACAAACACCCAAACCACGACAAACATCCGTATGACCAATATAGACATTTGCCGTGAGCGGGGATCGAACCCGCGACCGTTAGCGCTACAGTCAGTTGCAGTGACCACTGCGCCAACGTGTCTGTCAAATTATTATAATGTATATTTATTTGTTTAATGATTTCGTTTTTTAATTTTTATTCATACTAATAGTTCTGTCTGTTCTGTATGTTTGTTATAATTTCACTTCTAAAGCGCTTAACCAGTTTTGGTATAGAGATAAGTTGGGCCTTGGAGAAAGATATCATTTACTAAAATAAAATGTCCTTTACATTGATTGAAAGTTGCTATTATTTATTTAATATAGAAAAGTATTATTGCCTGAATATTATCTTAAAATTTTTTTTTAGATTGGTGTCCTCGGTGCTGGTTTGATGGGTGCCGGTATCGTGCAGGTATCCATTGATAAAGGCTACAAAGTAGTCATGAAGGATGCCACTAATGCAGGGCTGTACCGAGGAGTCGGACAGATTCAGACTGGCCTGGTGAATGCTGTTAAAAGGAAGAGGGTATCCGCGTAAGTCACTTACATTAATAATTAAAAAAAAATATATTTTTATAACTTAAATTTGTATGGAACAAAAAAAATTCCATATTAAAAACAATTGACCTTGTTAAATATTATGAATTTTGCTTTAATACCATCACTGAAAACAAAATAATAAATAACATTATATTACTTAAAACAACACAGTAACACTTTTATCAGTAATAATTTTGCCTGCTTATGAGCAGAATTGTTTAAAGAATTTGACAATATATCATTTTAATTTAGCCAATTTACTCAATGGTTTTTTAAGTTGTAGCCTTATATTGTTATTCTGATAGATACTATATTACTGTAAAGTTTCATCAAAATATTTTCTGTGCTTTTCGCATGAGAGCAAGAACATAGCCCGCGATAAACATAAAATTTAGCTTATTATCATATAGTCATATGATCATTTTTAATTTTGTTCTCTTCTCTTTCAAATTTAATTTTGTTCTCTTTTTTATTTTTGGTATAGCTTAGGGTATAAAAATAAGCAGAACCTAATATTATTTGTTTTTATTTTTACAGTTTGCAAAAAGACAAATATCTGTCAAATCTATTGCCGACACTGGACTACAGCAAGTTCAAAAATACTGACTGTGTGATTGAAGCAGTGTTTGAGGATATCAATATCAAGCACAAAGTAATTAAGGAGTTGGAGGCTGTGGTACCTAAACATTGCATCATCGCTACCAACACCAGTGCCATTCCCATCACTAAGATCGCTGCAGGCAGTAGCCGACCTGAGAAGGTTATTGGTAAGTTTTTATTATTATAAATTTTAGCTTTAACTTTTTTTTGGGCTATGGTGTCTGTGCCCTCGTTTACTATTTATATAACCTTAATTAACACCGTGATTTTTGTACCACCTAAATTATCAATTTAGATTTTTCGTGTCCCTGTAGGTCTTTTCTAGTTTTTATTTTACTAAACCTCCGCGGTATTGGGCAAACATTAATTGCTGTGACCTGAATATGTTTTATTCAGGTCATATCAATTGATTTTTACATATACAAGGTTTCAACTGGCCATATGTTGGATATATTACCAACATTAGCAAAATCGATATTTAAAAGTTAAAAAATTAAACTAAACTTTTTAAAAATCTTTTTACTAAATGGTAAGCGTATAGTGTAAATACGTATATCAATACGAGTCAACAAGATACAACGGTACCTCGAAAACACCAACGTCCTGTACAATAGCAGTACCACCTATCAGATTTGGATGCTGATAATCAATACTGTGTCAAGCCGCACGGACTTCATTTTAAGAAAGTGGCATTTGACAATGTCAAACCTATTCTGAATCAATTTGTTTGAAGAAGTATACATACATCTTTTCTTTTATATTTTGATGAAAGGGATAATGAATTAAAAGCAGATTTTTGTAATAAAAAAGTATCGAATAAAACGTTTTTGAAATTGAAAATATGGAAAACACTTGAAATTCGAAACATTAAACTAAGAAAGTTTTTTTGATACTTATTTAGTTCAGATGACTTGAATTTTTTTTAATAATTATAAATACACGGCGCTTAATTTCTATATCTCCAAATTTGACTTTTTGTGGGTTGACACATTGTTGCTTATCAACATCCACTTATGGTGACACACATATATAAAACATAAAATATATATAAAGAAGTATAGGTGTAATAATAATAATAATGTATATAAATTTCACTCCTATGTTGTTAAGATTTTTTAATTATACATAGGAATGCACTACTTCTCGCCCGTGGACAAGATGCAACTGCTGGAGATCATCCGCCACCCCGGCACTAGTGACGACACGGCGGCGGCTGCCGTGGCCGTGGGCCTGAAGCAGGGCAAGGTGGTCATCACCGTGGGCGACGGACCGGGCTTCTACACCACGCGCATCCTCTCCACCATGTTGAGCGAAGCTGTCAGGTGATACTAAAATTAATTGCTATATAACAATTGGGCTGTACAGTAATGGGCTAACTGACATTTTTTACTAAAATAATATAGTGGTGCTAACTTTATCTCAAACATATTTTTATCACCTATCTGATTATCAGCCACAAATGGTAAATAAACAATGTATTAAACATATAAAATAAATGTTTATCACTGTAGATACAACAATTAATATAATCATTTTATTTAGACTGTTCTTGCGTTTGTTGCATTAAATTATAGCAACTATAATTAACTATTCGTTAATTTTGATTATTTAGTTTCATCCATCAAGTTTGAGTTTTTTTTAATATATATTTTTTTTTATTAGAGGAAATTTGATTTTGTTTTTATGTTGATTTCACAAGGCTACTTCAAGAGGGTGTAGATCCTAAGGATCTAGACAATATGACAAAACAGTTCGGTTTCCCCGTGGGTGCCGCTACTTTAGCAGATGAAGTTGGAATCGATGTTGGATCTCACATTGCTGTTGATTTAGCAAAGGTCAGAATTAATTCTGTTCTATAAGATATCAAATACATCCTGATAGAATATAATGAATTCTATAAGGATGTATTAGTTCATATTGACAAAATAGACTTTTTTTTCTGTTTTCCATCTAATATTCTTTTTAGAAGCTAGTTTTAAACAAGAATTTGATTAATTATTAAGAAAAGAACTTATTTTCTTACAAATATATGAAAAAAATATTTCTTTTGATTTGTGACCTTTTTAGTACTTTCGTTTCTACAACATATACAATCGATTGGCATTGTAAAATTTTTTGTCTAAAGTCGGTTTTTATCTTGCTAACTTCAATCTCGTTTATTTTTTTCCAAAATATGTGAATATGGATCGAAATATGTTCAATGCTATAACGGTTAAAATACACTTGTGCCATTTAATAATATGTACTTATTGGGTTTTCAATACTCACCCCAAAGTCTTTAACTTAATATATTATCATAAATAAAACATTCTACATTATGGTCTTGTTGTAAACGAATGTAGTCCTTTTTAGGCTTTCGGTGATCGTATCAGTGGTGGAGATTTGAACATAATGCAAGACCTTGTCAAAGCTGGATTTATGGGAAGGAAATCGGGCAAAGGTTTCTATATATACGAGAAGGGTACTAAGAACCGAGATGTTAATCAAGAGGCTGTACAAATATTAAAAGATAAATACTCTCTAGAGCCACGCGGCGCCAACACAGTTGAAGATCAACAACTGAGAATGGTGTCTAGGTATGTATTGACATTAAAAAAAAAATAGCTGACAAAGGTAGGACACTTGAGATCATGTAATTGCCGCCGTCCATGGATAAGCAGTCCCAGAACAGCAAGAAATGCATTGCCAGCTTAAAATGAAATAACAGACGAAAGACAATAGGAATTAAGGAAGGAAATGGAGATGGGTCTTAGACTTCCGGCTCTCTCATTTACCGTACAAAAAAACGCAGTTATATTAGCTACTTCGCACCGATCTTCCGTGAAAGTGAGGTACTGCCCCTCTCGAACCAGCTCATGTATGAGAGTAGGCTACAGTTAAGTTCTATCACATTAAAATGTAACCAAATAATACTTGTGTGATCCTTGAGCGTTAATCATGAAGCCTGTCCTAGTGGAGACTGATAGGTGTGATAGGTTTATTTGTGACTAGCTGGTCCCCGCAATTTTGTTTGTGTGGAAACTTTAATCCTCGTTTTCACCATCTTCACGTTTTAATTTTGTAAGAAGTTGCCTATGATTTTCTCCAATGTTCAATTTATCTTCATACCAAAATTTATCGTTATTAATTTAACGATTTAGCCATGAAAACGTAATAAACAATTGGACAAAGAGACAGAGAGTTACTTTTGCATTTATATTATTAGTATGGACTCTTGGTTACTTAATATGTGGTTCGAATGATTAAGCCAAAAAGGCGAATTAGATATAACCAAAATATCACTTGGATATGTGATTTGATATATTTATTAATTTTGAATATTGTATTAAAATTATTTCAATACTCATTTTTTTACAGGTTTGTTAACGAAGCAGTATTATCATTAGAAGAAAAAATTCTGCACAGTCCGTTAGAAGGTGATGTGGGTGCTGTATTTGGTCTAGGATTCCCGCCATTCACTGGTGGACCATTCCGGTAAAGACATTTATCAATATTGGATTCTATTTTATTCTATTCTATTATACTCATTTCAACAAAAACCCATAACTGAAACAGCCTAGTATTTAGAACAATCGGATCTCAATTTAAAATAGTGTAGAAAGTGCTTAATTAGTGTTTGCATTTACATCTTGCACTTGGTAAAAGAAGAAAAATTATGTATGCATTATCCTATAAAGGCAGATAAGAAACAACTTTTGGGGTACTTCTTTGTGTGTCGAAATGAAACGTACAGAATTGTATCATATAATACACACGATAAGAGCTAAAAGTATTTTGTAAAAAATCTTCTGACCAATGATTTAACTTGGTAATGGACAAAAGGCTCTTGTCTACGCCATGAATATTCATACTACAGATTTTTTTCAAACACCTGTAGTATGAATATTCATGTTTTACTAGTTTTTTTACTGTGTTTAGGTAATTCTTTGGCTGTATATTTAAATGTCCCGTAAATTTCAGATGGGTCGATCAATTTGGTGCTGATAAATTGGTGAAGAAGATGGAAGAATACAATGGACTCTATGGGGCGCCATTCAAACCGGCGCAGACTCTGGTCGACATGGCGAGAGATACCAGCAAGAAATTTTATAAGAATTAATCAGACGAGCTGACACAAAGGCCTACTGTACTACATTTTCTCTTATACACAGATCTTCCATATTATGAATACTGCCTTTTTTGCATGAAACTTGTTTTCTGTCCAAATCCTGTAGTTATTTAATAACTGATGGTTCGTCGATAGTCAAAATTGCATTGTTTTATTCAGATAACTATTTAAGAGTGGTTGATTTTGTAGTTAGAATGATTGTCACTATCTTAGTAATATTTATTTAGTTTTAAGGAAAATATATTTTTGCTATATATATAATCTAATGATACGAAAATGAACATGTAACTGGGCGTGTTTTGTTGATTCCTATTTTTTGAATTGATAAACATTTGTTCCAAAACTGATACTTTATAAAAATAAAATAAAAAATACTATTACTATAAAATTGTTGTTTTACTTTAATGGTACTTCTATTACTAAACCATTGAGTTTTGCGGACACATATATACAGAAGTTGAAAGTTTATATATGAAGACATTTCAAGACAGTTTTTAACGCATGTCTTAACAAAAATTATAGCATATGACTGTGGTACTTACTTGACAACAGGTTGGCGCAGTACTCACTACAACTGACTGAAACGCTAACTGTCGCGGCTTCGATCCCCGCTCACAACAAAGGTCTGTATTAGCCATACGAATATTTGTTATGGTTTGTGTGTGGGCAGTTGAGTGAGAAGCGTTTATTTTTTTATTTATTCAAATGTTGAAATTATTACATAATAATTTTAAGACAGTCACTATAAATTATGAATGTTGTTCATTTACACGACTCCTCTCTCACGAAGCAAAAAAAACGAATATTTATAAACAAACTTAAAGTCGTTAATTTAGATACATTTTACAATGAAAAATACAATTGCAAACAGCACGCGGTAAGCAAACGGTAAGAGTGATTTAATATGATGTGAGAAGTGAAATTACTAGTATCCGTAGCTATTATTTTCAAAGAAAGTATACTGAATACAGATTATAGATGTTTGTTTTTTATGTCAATGTCAAGAAACAGATCACATGCCAGACGAATAGTAAATATAAATTAACTAAAGAATTGAATTTAATATTATTTCATATTTTGAAGACTAGATATTTTAATAATTCGAGACTGCTTGCCTTTTTTATTTACATAATGATATAACAATTAGTAACAGAAATACTATTTATAAATTAAGTATTAAATGTACTTACTAAAAAGGTATGTAAAATATTTGTAAGTTTATTATTTAAAAAAAAATTATTTATTATTCATATACAATTTTTTACATATTTAAATTATTTATAATTTTGATATGGTATTTTCGTATAATAAATTATGTTTTTACCGAAATATCTATAAGATTTATTTGCAAACAAATGTGTATAAAAATATTTTTTTTACTTTCAGATATGAACATGAAGAACTTAAGTAAGAATACATATACAATCGTTCCAGGTTTAAAGGGTTTTAAATCTTAATCATAAAATTTTAAGCAACTTAACCAAACTGATAAATAATTGACTTTTTTTAATTTTAAAAATGTTGCTTAAACTACAGAAGATTCAAAATAAAAAACTAAAACGATTTTTAGAACACAGTTTATATCTTCTAATTGTTTTTGTTTTAGTGCCAGGATTTGTATATTTTGAACTTTGTATTGTGTTACCTTCTATAGTTGAAATATGGACTATTTCTTATGTTATGCATTATGTATGTGCAACATTTCTTTTACTTAACATAGTTGGCAATATGATATATGGTATGTTTACTGATACTAGTATAAAAGGAAGAGTCTTGGAAAGTGAACATAAAGACGATTGGACTATGTGTTCTGTGTGTGAGTGTTTACGCCCGCCTCGTGCATGGCACTGTGACACCTGTGATACATGTATTTTAAAGAGAGACCACCATTGTACATTTTTTGCTTGTTGCGTGGGGTATTATAATCATAGATATTTCATGTTCTTTACACTATATATATTCATAGCTATGGTATATGCATTTTATTATAATATTATATTTTTATCTAACTTTGTATACTGGAACCATGGATTAGTCATAGCTAAGTTTGCATTTCCTCTTGCTAGTTTTGTAATTGATTTTGGAAATGAAAGTTTATATGTGTTTTTAGTAGAGATAAATTTCATTTTAGGTGCATTTACAGGTTTTCTTTTTATATTTCATTTTAATAATATTTTAAAAGGTAAAATAACTCCAGAGAGAAAACCTAATATTAAAGGAGTATCTTACAACTATGGACTTAAACTGAATATAATTGAAGTATTTGGACAAAGATGGTATTTATCATGGATATCTCCATTTGTTTACAGTCCTTTACCTGGAAATGGAATTGAGTGGGTTGTTGAAGATAAACATAAATAAAAATGAATCAAATATACTTAATTTGCAAATTGGCTATCAAAATAACATAACCTTGTTAGGGCACAAATTACACTTATTATGTAAATTAAATGATTCACAATGCCTTATATATTGATATAATTAGAAATAATGTACTTAATTAATATTAAGCGATAACAAAATATTATATATATTTTTACTTAAAAAGCATTTAACTGATTTAGGAACTCCCCGTTAAGAGTTAGCTATAAATAAAAATCACCTTAAAATATGCTCCTTTTTTTCGAGAAATTTAAATGGGATATCTTTGGGCGTGACCTGTATAAAAAGACACATTCATTGTGGTAGTAGAGCCTTGATGTAGTCCACTGACTACAGTTTGTTTACAGGTTAGATTGACCGGCGCAATACCACACTAACACAAAATCGCCGTAAAGTAGCTAGCAAGCTAGGCACGGCAACTAGAGAGCCAAAACCCATTCCTTTAAAGTCGGCAACGAAGTTGTGCCTTCTTTTGTGCCGTGAATGGGCGGCGAAGAACACTTTATTTCAGATGACCTGTTGTCTTTTATGACTATAAATATGTAACGTTCATACTATTTGACTTTAGTAATCTGTAGCCACTTTCAATTTTGACGATCTCGTCAATTTATTGTTGGCCCAAAGATATTCTCGCTTGTCAGTCGCAGACCAAAGTGGATTAGTTGCGGATTTACACAGTAGACTCCGTGGAACCTAGGGCGGCAAATTTGAGGCCCTCACTCCAAAAATATTCATATTTATATAATCAATTGTGATTGGGTCGCATAAACAATTCAACATGTAATGTGTTTTCACTTATATTCGCGATTGGTTGCGACGCAGGAACGAGTGATATGTATTATCAGAATCTGATTGTGAACTAGGGTATCGAATTGCAGTGTTCCGTAGAAACGGCAAAATTTGAATAGCCTGCAGGTGGCAAATGTGTAAATCCGCCACTGAGTAGACGACATTCTGAATACCAAAATCTATGAGTTTATAACATATCAATAGCTATATAGCATCATCAAGACACGGGCATAATACAAAAAAATGCCACAAAAATTTTAATATTATATTTTTTTAAGTTAAGCTAATTTCTAAAATAATGCGATAAAATCGAATTATTTTGTATATATCTGGTGTTTTATTTATGTTTTGTTTATAATACAAGATATATTTAAAGAACAATCTTAAAATAAAGATAGCTTTCGTTAAAGTAAAATAAAGGTTTATAGTTGTATAAATTTTAGATAGCGTTCTGGAGCTACCCCATTATATTCTATTTTCACCCCATCATTAAGTAAAAAAGCTTTTAGAATAATTGTTACGATTCTTATATATACCGTGTGATTCATCAAAATGGGTTAATAGTGAGAAATCTGAAACTGAGAGCTAAAGAGAGTTGTAAGCAAGGTAAAGAGTAACATACCCTTAAACTGTCAAATATTTTATTATTTGATTAAAGAAAATAATAAAATAAAACTATTTACTGTTATTGTACACTGTAGATGACCTAGATGTTAGATCTATCCCACAATAAAATAAAAAAAAGAAATAAAGAAATAAAGTTACCCATTTAAATTTACAATAACAATTCAGGAATCATTTCATATGTGATATTTCTACTTATTTAGAAGGAGGTACACATACAAATAATCAGTACTAAATGCTCAACACATTCTAATAAATCACTGCCAACTGTTTCAATTGCAAACGCATTAAACTTTATCATCTTTATTCCACCAAATGTACTTACAACTGTGGAGCTAATTTATTTGTGCGTTTTTATAAAAGAAATACAAAATCCATAACGTATATATCTATGTCGTTTCGGTAAATGAATATTTTTTATTAAGCCAACACTTCATTAATAAATTATTAAACGATTTTTTTTTTATTTTATTACAAAGTCCATAATTTTTTTTCCCGTAAAGCTTTTCAATTTGAAATAACAGCTTATAAGTAAGAACTTTACTTCTACAACTCACAATTTATTAGACACTTTTATTTCATAGAAAAGAATAGTGTAAGTACGTAATACACTTACTGGCTGTGATGTCGCGCTAATGAGGAATATATGAACAATATAATTTACGAAGTAACGTCCATTTGATCAACTTTTAGAATTAAATATTTTTGTAATGTAGATACGGTTTTTTATATACAAGTGGATGACCTAATGTTGTGGTATTATATGTACATATTAGCGAAACATCCTCAAAGGTGCCTTGAGTTCGTTTTAAATGAAAACTAAAACTGTCTCATTTTTGAAAAATCAACTTTCTGAGACAAGAGTCAAACCTTTCAATTTAAAAATTCAAACTCTTGAAAAAACTGTACTACTTACACCGGTACACCTATATTATTGCGACAAACTATAGTGTTGATAAAACGAATTCCGGAAAAAGTTTTGCAGAAATACTCATCATTATTCAACTTCTCTACTCTATTCTATTCAATCCATCTAACGTCTAAAACCATTATTTAAAAAAAGAGGCGTTCATCTATTTGTGTGTTCTTTCTTCCGCTAGCAGGAAGACGTAGGCACATAATCCCTGACTTCATTTTTAAACATTATCATGCTCTGTAGTTTCATACCAAGTAAATATTTTTAGGAGTGTAGTATACCTATGAACGTACATAATAATTGCTACATATGTAAATATTTATGTATAATATTGAATATAAATTAAACTTTATTACCAATATATCCTTAAGGCCATTTCTTCTACATTTTTTTGATTGTTATCAAAAAACTTGTATTGAGGTAAAGCCTAAATGCAGCACGCTAACTATAGCTTGAATTCGGGCTGGCTCGACTTGAGTAGTACCTCACTCTCACAGAAGATCGGCATGCAGTTGCTAATATAGCTGCGTTTCGTACGGTGAGTGAGAGCAGGCTCGCGCCGTCATTACGTACAAAGACGCCGAGTTAAAAAGTAAATAATAATTTTATTTAAAATTAACATTTTTTGTCGAAATTATACCGAGTGGCTAAGTATTTTGAAGATGGCGGATTATAGCCATATAGTAAATGTCTATTGTTTTTACTTGCTTTTGTTTTAAATAAAACAATTGAATTTTCGACGAGTGCCATGTAAAACTGACTGCTGCCTATTTTTTGAGGTAGGAAATTCGATTGTTGTGTCAGGTATAGATTGCCCTCTATGGGATACCCTTTTTGTCTCACTATTTTCAGAATGTTGTCGAGCCTACATACTGGCAAATATGGACGCGAGGGTATGGTAACCAAAAATGACCAGGGTGGTAAATGTACGCTCTTTTCCTATCTTCCGGGCCAGAATATTTTTAGTGTTTTGATAATTACTCAGGTTTGGAAATGGAAAATGAAGGCCTCAAATTTCATTTAGATTAGTTTTCAGAGAATTATTCTCGTAAAAATTGTGTAATTGTTAAAGAGCAACAAAAAAGTGTGAAAAATTCGAGATCTTCAAAATATTTGGCAGACGGGTAGTGCGATTTTACTAGGGTATGATACGAACCGCCACATCCAATCAAAATTTGAACCTGTATTTTTTTAACTTTATCTTTTTTGGAGTTTTGTCCTTCGATGTTTTACCACTAAATTGAGAGTCAATTGTAGTTATAATTTTAAAGATTTATAATATTAAAAAAATCTTACTAAACTTCTTTCATGAGAAATTCTTACGTATACGAGTATGTATAAAAAAACCGTAAAAAGCAAAAAAATAAAGTACATAATTTTAACGTTTATCACCATTTGTAAAAGCGTATTTCTGAATAAAGTTTGAGTTTAAAATTATATATGTAACTTAAAAAAATGCTACGAGCAAATACGGGATCTTTCCTATGGACTTTATTATTTAAAGTCTTTAGATGATATATTTTTAATATGGTTGGATATGGAAAATATGGTAGCCATGTGGTGGTCTGTTTTAGAGCGATGGTGTGCCTATGTGGGTGCGGCCGCGCGGAGTCCTACAGCGGTATATTAAAATAATAAATAATAGAGTTAGAAATTTCCTCTTATTTATAAATCTGTTTTAGAAAATTCTTTAAGACAGGTAATTTTTGTGTATGTGGTGTTGTACCTTTGTGTCACAATTACATACACAGGCTGATAAACACTGCCTAGTGCCTATATTTTTTTTAATCCGGCAAAGCATTTGTGACTCTGCTGCTACAAATGCCCATGGAGAGCGGCGGTAATCTTTTAATATCAGTTTTCCCGCCTGTTTATTCGTCTGCTTTTTTTTTTAAATACAACTACGATACGCTTTTTTCTATTGTGGGAAAATGCATTTATGCATTCAGTGAGAAATATTTATAACAGGTATGTGGGACTCCCGGAATCGGGGGTCTATTCAGATTACCCAATAAAAACCAACATCCCTACCACATAGCTACATTTCGGCTCTAACTATGTTACTAGACATTACACATCTGGGGAATATGTACCTATCCAAGAAGTCTTAATAGTTCATAAGAAGTCAGAACTAGCCCAAATGAAATTGTAAGATTTGTACTTACTTACTGACTAGTAAAGTTAAGTAAAACTTGTTAAATTAAATCTTTCGGGTCTGACCGTGTTGCCAGTATTCAGTACAAAAATTTCCGATGAAAACAAATGTACACATTTACGTATAATATATGTACGCTTTAAAAAATTAAATAAATAAAAATTATTCGTAGATAAGAAAATATCAAAATAATAAATTTGATATAATAAATCATGCTAAAGAAAGTGTCGTAGACCTAAGCCCTACGAGCAGGCGCTTCTTAGATATCTATCAAAACTGACTCTGTACAAGACTCTACATATAATATAATTACATTCATCAGTTGAATGATTATATTAAGTTTTGAAAACGAAATAACCTATATTAAAAACTAAAACACAAAGTTAATTAAAATATGTACCATATACCTAATAATAATCATAAGACATAGGTATAACCGAGATCCTAACTTACCGCACGAATTTTAATTAATCATTTCATCAATTGTTATAATTACTTTAAAAATGTTAATAAATTATTAGAATTGAACCTATATGGTACAACGTAATTATCAGAAATGTAGTACAATGATTCGATTAATTCAGGAGAATAATACCAAGAAAAATCTGCTTGAGATATAAGAATGAAATAGGTACCTACGAGCTTACGCAAAACAGCTCGTACTTCTAACTTTTGTTTTGGAGTTAGCTGTCGCTCATGTTCTAGGCTAGCCGATAACATAATATAATAGCAGCAAGTCGGTAGCGCAGATGGTCCACGGGCAACAGTAGAGTGTAGTAAGAGTGCGCATTGCGCAGGGCGGGCGGGACGCAGCGGGCAGCGGGCGGGCGGCCGCGGCGACTCAGCGGCAGTGCTCCTCGCGCAGGACCGGAGTGGTGTTCACTCGGCCGCGCGCCACGGCGCGACATGCCCAGCTGATGTTTATTTATACCGCGAGCTCGGCGGAGGGCGCGCGCGGGAGGCCCTCCCCTCCGCGGCACCACGGTTTCGCGTGATGCAGCCGAGCGAGCTAGCCGACACCGCGCACGCCGCTAGCGGAAACCCCCCGCAGCGTGGCCTCAACGGTGGCCGATTCGACTTTGACGATGGTGGTACCTATTGTGGCGGTTGGGAAGACGGCAAGGCCCACGGGCACGGTGTGTGTACTGGACCGAAAGGACAGGGGGCGTACGCCGGCTCCTGGCACTTTGGATTCGAAGTATCCGGCGTCTACACCTGGCCCAGGTGAGATAGTGTCTCCGCCCGGGCCTCGCACATGCCCGAAATCCGCGTCCGAAGCCGCTCCAAAAATAGTCTGCTATTAATAATTGAGTTCGGTGTTTCGCTAGAAAACGCGTGTAACGGCGGTGAAAGTGCCTAATAGTCCGACCACGAAGAAAATAGTCGTATCGATCTGTAGCACTGATAACGATAAGTGATAAGAGTAGGTATCGCGATGCTGCGGCCTCGATGTCAATTGACCTGCTGTCATTGTTTTATACACATCCATTAAGGATCTAATAACGCGTGGTAAAGGAAAACACGATTTTATAAGTCGCAATTGGGGGCAATGTAGTGCAGCTGTTTAATGTCTTGATCACGGGAGTTGACATGTGACTCGGGAAACAACACGCATTATATCATTTTTCTGAACTGCTTATATAAATTAGATCCACTACATATTCATCTATTATTGTAATTACAATAGAAGTTATGTGTAATAAGCCTTTGACTTTTACACGTTTTATTGTAACACATGTGGTCACAGTAACAATTAATTTAAACATAATTTAACATTAGTGTTCAATAAATCTCAAAAACATTTAAAGAGTCATAATAACATGTACTTTTTGAGTGTTCAAAACGTTAATAAAGTTTAGACGATAACGTGTATCTCATAATGACTAAATGAAATTATTTTTATCTTTTAATGGCTATCGATATTTACCTACACAAGAGTTATACAGACATCACAGTGTGAGTACGTGGCTCTGGCAGAATGCGTTACTGTGCCAGACCTTCCTATAAATCTCAGCGGACGCCTGTTCTCATCTAACCCACTTTCATCGGGTCGTTGCTCCATCAAAATAGGGAGCTCCCGACATTGTGATTTTAGACAAACCTCAATAGTGTATCCGCTTATTTTTTACTATCCGTTTTTTTATATTAAAGACTACATTTTTGAAAATATACACATTAATTGTACAGTAAACTGATTAGTGGAAATTTACACATAAATAAAAACAGCAGAAACACATAGACGATTAATTTGAACTAATAATACTAAAACGTAATAATAAAAAATAGAAAATTTTAGTTCTCAAAAATAAATAGTCAAATATTTAAAAACTTATGCCTGCCTATGAAACATTTATTAAACAAGAAATTACTACCTCATCCGTTACCTACAACCCCATCCGTTAGCTTGTTATTTGTTAAACACACACACCACAACACAAGGGGTGGATTTTAGGCAGAGAGTACATACTCTCTCCCAAATGTATAAGCGCATTGTACAAAAAATTATATTTCTTATTTTAATATTTTAAAAAATTACTGTCATACACAACATTTCAATTTATTAATGATATTCTATAACTATACATAACATATCTGTAGAAGCTAATGGATTTTGGCAACCAGAATGCCGACCAATTTGGACGTTTCCTAGTAACCGGCTAGCGATTGAGTTTAACAAGCGAGAGTATCTTTGGCCTATTAGGATAATTTACGAGCTTGTCAAAGTTGGAAATTGGTACACATTTTTAACGTCAACTAGTATGAACGTAACATATATTCTATATTATAATTTGAAAAAATCCTTACAATTTAGTAACGGTCAATCATTATTAAATAGGTATACACTTAACGGTATTTTATTTTTAATACAATACATTTTATTGGAACTTAAAAAACAAACCGAATTCGGAAACGAAAGAAGTAAATTAAAAAATCAAAAAATATATATTTTATACAACATTTTGAAATCGGTGCCAAGTAAAGCATTCGAAGTTTACCTATAATATGTTAAGAGTTTCCTCGATTTGTCCTGGTTCCCAGCATCAGATTCTGACCTGATGACAACTTGACTAATTTTCAAATAAACCTTTTTAAACAAAAACATTTATTAAATTGGTCCACGATATCTCTACAAGAATTTGATTACCTCTGTTAATATCTAAGCTCTGATAACAACTCTGAATTTTTAACCGACTTCGAAAACGGAGGATGTTCTATATTCGGCTGTATGTATTTTTTTTTAACTTATCTGAGTCTTATTTCTTAAACTTTTGTTTGTTTTGAGGGTATAGTATTCTATTTTCTATGTATATATCGTGCGGACTTACTAAGTCTTTTTACTTACATAAATATTAGTACATTTTTTTTCCAATAAAGTTCATAGTACTTATGATTTCAATTGGAACATACAACTTGTATTGAAAAATTATTCTCTCCTTCTCAATTTACATGGAAAAATACATATATAAATTTCATTCGATTAAGATTTCTTGTAAATAATTTAAGATCTTTTTTTGTTTTCCCATTGAAGCTATAAAAAGTAAAGTTGCTGTCCATTTAATTAACAAATGTCTGTAAGTTCTCAAACTCTGTTGTAATAAATAATGTTTCCAAAGATTTTCTAATTATTTTTGTTTTGTTGAATAACTTAATTTTAACTTCGAGGGCTTGTTGAATCACGAAAATATGTTCAAATATACGAAAATATAGCGAAATTAAGAAAGTAGATACAAAATAATAAATATTGCATAATTTAATCTTTGTGACCGTAAATTATGTTCTTGTTTAACGTTACACACGCTGTTCACCTTTTTTATAAAAACTTTTTGAACAAAACAAACCGACTTCGAAAACGAAACAAGTACACTAAAAAGTAAAAAATAAACATTTTTTACTAAGCCAAGCCAAGTAAAACATTCGAAGCCCGTACCAAATAAAACCCTTTTGCGTGTTTTGGCACCGACTTCAAAATGTTGTAGAAATTATTTATTTTTTACTTTTTAGTTTACTTGTTTTCGCAGTCGGTATCAAAGCACATAATTTTATTTTCATTTTTCTGTTTGAAAACTGCTTGCACCAATTAGTCTTAGTCTTATTTTTTTGGTTTATGTAAGTGACAAGTGCATTAAGATACATTGTCTAAGTAAAATTTACAGCCAGTAAATATGCCAATATTAAGCAAAGACTTTGGAATACGCAATAAGAATACGAACCTTAATCTACAATACTGCTCTAGGTATATCAAATTGGCAGATATACATATCTGTCGATATTCTAAAAAACTTGTCACAAAAATTTCCTCGATGCCTACTCTTTTCACATCATATTTTTGGTCACCGCCAAGCAACCAATAAAAACACACACATTTATAAATCGATAACTTAGTGACCCTAGACCGGAATTTGATGCGACCATAGGTTATTTTAAAATCTAAGTGTTGTGGATGGCAAGTCTATCTAGGTCCTCTATTTGCGGTACTATATATAATATAAAACAAAAAAAAATTGAAAATAATCTTGGTTATCTTTCCATTGAGGCTATTTCCACGTGCTCCAACACGATACTGCAGCTGTAAGTTGATGAGGACTTGTGTACCCTGCTATTTTCAGATGATGTTGCAGTATCAGGTCAAGGTTACACAACATTATTTGGATATTATTTACAGTATAGGTAAATTTCGAGTCGATTAGACCACTAGAAGTTACTTTGATCCTTTCAACAACTAGAAAAGAGCTGATAACTTTCAAACGTCTGAACTGATCTTCACAAATTATAACTAAGAACCATCTAAACTACATTAGCTTACAAACAAAACAAAAAACAGCTCAAAATTGATTGAACCTTCAGACACACAGATACTCATGTAAAACTTATAACGCCATTCTTTTTGGATCAGGGGTTTAAAATAGAAAAGTCACCATGTTAAAGATATGGCTAAGTACTACTTGTACTATACGAGCAAACAGACGTGTAGGGTAATCTCTTCGATTAATTTATTGGAAAAGTGCAATTTTAATCACTTACTACTTTTATAAAATTATATTATATAATTAAATAAATAGATGCATCACATAAAAATTTTGCCATTGCATTGCTCGTACTCACCTTGAACGACGTAGCAGGGAGTTGCAGACTCAACCTTTTTAATATTATATTCAATAAAAAAATGAATACTAAATAATGTGTTCTTTAAAGTAATAATATCGAGTATTTAAAATCGAATTTACATTACAAATTAGTAGTTTGGCATTTCAATTACGACATTAATTTCAACAACAATTTCCCATCAAGTTTAACCATGCACGAACGAAATTCATGACATAAGAAACAAACCAATACTTAAATAAATTATATGAATAAATAATTCGTAGTTTTTCAGGTATATACATATATATTTTTTTTACATTTGGCTTGAATGGGACGCCTCCATTAAATTACATAGTTATGTAAACCAACCACAGTCTTATGTTTCACAAAAAAACAAATTTCGCTGCTAAAAATTTAAAATGCAATCAAGTTCACAACCCGTGCCAAACATTATGCTATCGTCACTGCGATGGAGACGCAAAATACATCAGAATATCTCTCTTTAAACATACTGTTTCAGTTTTTTTGTACCTATGTATTAACGTTAACTATATGTAATTTAACATAAAAAAATGACATTCTTACATATAAAACATTCCTGTGCTGTTAAAATAGTTAAAAACTTTTATAAAAAATAAACAGACTTTGTAAACAAAACAAGTAAATTAAAAAGCAAAAAATAAATATTTTCTATAATATTTTGAAGTCGGCGCCAAGTTAAATCTTTTACGTGTTATTTACTGGCACCGAGCTCAAAATGTTGTAGAAATATTAATATTTCCTTTTAAGTTTACTGGTTTCGTGTTCGCAATCGGTTATTTTATAGCTTTAATAGTTTGTAACTTACCTAAGTCAAAATAGCCTAATGTCAACTATGCTAATCAACATTTACAAAATATTACTTTTCACGATGCAGGGCTGTTTATAATTAAGAAGTGCTCCTGGTAACTCATCATAAACTTCACTTTACCATATGTATTGTGATAAACAGAAATTTCTAAACCTAAATCGATGTTGGGTGGGTATATATATGTATTTGAACAGTTCCCTCGATTTCTCCAGGACCCCAGCATCAGATCAGACTAACCTCCTGAGAACCTACTCCTGCTTTGGAAGTGAGTAAAAAAATACATAGCTTTTAAAGTCTTCTTAGCCAGAGAGGACGTGATTTTACCGAACTATGATGAAATATAATGCACTTAAATGGGCTAACCACACCAGTATAGTACTACTCTCTTATAAAGTCGGCCTTAACGTAAAGTAAAATATAATTGAAAATACACAGAGTGACCTTCTTAACTGGGCTTGATGGCCAAATTCGAATTCATAAGGAATAGCAAATTCAACCCCTAGATTGCTTTAAGTATTTTTTAATCCCCGACCAAAAAAGGGACGTTATAAGTTTGTTGTATATCTGTGTGTCTGCCTGTGGCATCATAGCTCCCTAACGAATGAATCGATTTTAAAGTGTTTTTTTTTGTTTGAATCTGATGTGATCGAGATGGTTCTTAACTACAATTTTTGAAAATCAGTTCAGACGTTTGGAGTTTACCACCTTTTGTCGAGTGTAATAACTTGACCTGATGCTGCAGCATCACCTGGAATCTGCAGGATTACAACCACTCACTAACTTACAGCAGAATTATAGTAGGGCTCGTTGAATTAAATTTATTGGATAAATTGTCGGATTTTTTTTTTAATTTTCAATTTTATATTATCGCTTATCCCTATAGTTTGAGATATATGCCTCTTTACGCCCAATAAAAAAATTCATTCTGTATATTTAAAAGTGTTAATCTTATAAATAGCAAAGAAATTGGCAAGAATATAAAAATAAAAATCGAAGACTAATATGATTGAATTCGGTCGTAATTGTGATATACACCTATAGGCGTGCCTGTATCTGACCCTGTAGTCAACATTAATATAACGATAAGATGGATTTTGTTGCAGGTAATTAATTTTCTAAATCAGATTAAACACATACTCGAAATGATGAAACAAGAATTGTTTACATTCAAAGACAAAATGAATGCAGTTTTTAAAAACTTATAATTAACATTTAAATTTAATCGAAATGAGTTTGAAAAACATCCGAGGAATTCTGAACTGAAAACATTTACAACGCTACATTTTAAACGTAGACGACTCTCCTAAAAAATCAACAATTTAAGTACATTCATACATATTCCTATTCGAAAAATGAACACAATATTCTGCGTTTATAGAAATATGAGAAAAAAATTATGATTTTTTTAAGTAAAAATATAAAATAAAAGTACCGTAAACCCGCGGTAGAGGACTTGGCCTCTTCCGCTGTAGTGTGCGGGGATTTAAAATAATGAGGTGACTGACATCGTTTCGCAGGAACGAAGAAATAGATTAAAGAAGTAATGAACGTTTTTTTTTTACTTTAATTAGGATTTTAGTGACTACATGAAAAATAATAGTTTTAATGCGACATTTTATGACCATTACAATTTAAAAAACAAATTCTAGATTGAAACGAATTATGTTTAAATGTAATATGACACGAACATATTAGCAAGGGTGCTAATATGTTCAATAATAAATATAATCGTAAAAAACTTACATATTATATGATACTTAATGCATGTAATGAGATGAGATAATTATTTTTTTTAATGATTCATTTTATCAAATTGTCATAAAAACCTTTCCTTTTAAATAGGCTTTTTAAGTCCACTAAAACATTCAAAAGTTAAATCCTAAATTAATCCTAATATTAAAATTCAAAATATTCTAATAGTTTTTTGCGTGGTTTGGCAATTTTAATGTTAGTTCTATATTACTTTTATTTTATATATGTAAGTATATACTTGATTAGGACCATTTGAATGCAGTTTTAATGGCACAAGGACTACGCGGAACTAATAAATCAATGCATATTTTTTGTTTGAATCTTTAAACGTAAAGTGCCGTTGCTCACTGCTATTCATGAAAATTTACGGTATTGGAGAAACCACAAATATGTTGGCTTAAAGAGGTAAAAAGGATGAAGGGGAATAAGAAGTTAGGGTATGACGGGGAAGTTAGTGTTACAATTGCGACCCTCTTGCTCACCGTACGAAACTTAGCTATATTAACTACTTTACGCTGATTTTCTATCCTGCTGTAGTGATACACGTTTTTATCCTTTGTGCACCGAAAAATACGTTTTATCCTTTTATGATTTATTTAGGTTTTAGGGTTAAAAAGTGGCAAATATAAAATTGTTTGCGGCGTGTAAATATTGGGTCGCGCTGATCACTTAGACGCAAAGACCTTATCTCAGAAAGTGTTTGCAGTACTGGAATCTTTTTGCAATAAATAAATTAACGTTTAAAACTCAATAGCTCGCTTAAAATCTATATACTTATGGCCTATAATCTGTATATAGTCAGTGAAGTTGTAACAGTGTGTAAGTCAAAATTGCATAATTTTACATAGACACCATTATGAATCAACAATAATTCTAATTTGAAGTACACGTGGTAAATAAAATAAATAATTAAAAATGATAAAAATTTATTAATAATTTTAATTAATTCAAAACAGTGTCTATGAAAAATTATGCAGTTTTTTAAAGCAGCTAATTTTGACTTACGTGGTGTTAGAATTTCTATCATCATTAAATTCACAGATAGCTTCGCTGAAACTTCACTGGAAATCTTATGTCTTTGGTATGTATAAAAAGTCACCCGACTTTAGTTACTCCATTTGAAACTCAAGTATAGCTGGACTGATTTTAATGATATTTGATTTGTTAGAATTGTCCCCGCCCCGAAAAACAAAAAAAATTATTGAATATTTACATTTTTTATGCAGTAGCTTAATAAGTTAACTCAACATTTATAGAGATGACACGAAGTTCGGCGAGCTAGCTAGTAACTAATAAAAGTAGAAAGACGTAAGCTACTTTTTGTGCAAAGCAAAACTTTCAAATTTAGGCGATTCACAATAATTATTCTACTCAGTCGAAATCGCAGGTGCAACCAGCTATCTTCATGATTTTCTCGTCGAAAACAACATAAAAACGTTGGATGTATACATTTAAAATTATGTTTCCAAATGATAAATTGAACACAATTATTAAAAACAGATGATCAAAAAAGAAAAGCAAAAATTGGAAAATGGAACATGATGTTTTTATTGGTAGGATAAATTACCTATACATATAGCAATTAACTAAATTGACGAAGAAGCGTTTCATATTTTACACAATCAAATCAAAAGTTAATAAATTACAGTACACGCTAAAAGCATATTAAGACGGTAAAAGCACAATCAATATGTTTTAATATTATTATTTCAAAGATAACGAGGTTTGTACTTTTAAAACGTATAGAATCCTATACCTTCTGAGAAGTTATTCTTAATGTACCTCCTCTATGCACTTTATTATGTTTGAATCCATCTCTATTATCTAAGTATATATATTTATAATAAGCATTTAAAATATTAGTAAGAATTAACAGATCATACTTTTACTTTTATATAATATAGGTACAATTATTTATAATTTTGTTTATATTAAGATGGTGTAGTTTGAATATTTTATTTGTAATCTAATATAGTTTATAGTTGTCAGCAATAAAATGCTCCTACAATCTCAATTGCAATATAAAATTTAAAACCTACTTGCTTTACAAGATTTACAAATAGGTAATACAAATCAGTCAAATATTGTTTCTAAATTTATATTATTATAACACACGTTACATAATAAAACATATTAAGCAAATGATTGAATTAACTAGGAAACATAAGCAGTTTCGGTTTATTACCAGACTATGGCTAAACCCAAAAGAATGGTTATGTGTTTGTATGTATGTATACCATGTCTGTTCCTATATCTGCTCGTTACTACTTAACGGCTAACCGATTTTTATTAACATAAACATTGATTAGACATAGGTATATAATTACGTAAGAAATATTTAAAAATTAAAATTAAAGAAAGGTCTAAACGAATGTTTTGTGTTCTGCGCATAGTTCACACTAACACAATTACATGAAACGAGGTATGGCCTATGTGTTGTGATACATCAAAATATGTTCCGTAGCTTTTGCATGAAGGAACACTCATCCATCCCTACATTCATATAACTTCACAAATTTTCAAATATATAGTTACTACTATATTGAATTATGTACACATTGAATTTTAGTATTACTAAATTATTTACGATTTAAAATATCTATGAGATTTTTTATAATAATCTCTACAAACCACTTACAATAAGGCTAAGGTACATTTGATACTATTTATATAAAAGAAAATTTAATGAAGTAAAGATAGATACTTATTATGTATCTAATATTATCAGTTTTGTTCACGTCGCCCTCGCCACGAATAAAACAGTAGATAGATTGTATATTATGTAAATTAAATATTGTTAAGTGTACCTACTGTGTATTTAAGGACATAACATTGCGTAACCGTGCTTACAAGTACATTAAAATAATAGTTGAGTCTTGATTAAAGTTTGCTTATAGGTGTCGACTACAGTGCTATTTATTAATTGGAATAAAGAGTAACAAATAAGTGATTCATTTTATATAATACTGACATTTTAAAGTAGCAGTAATAGTAATAATATCTCACTAGATAATATTAATTACCATTATATTCCAAAGTTATAGAACGGAATAAAATTATTATTATTATTAGAAAACTTTATATATTTTAGTAAATAATGAACACAATCAAATTTTACAAGCTTTTTATTCCGAAACATGGAAATAGATTAAATACAAACACGTGAGCATCAAAGAGTACGTACCATTAAAGAAATTTTTATCCCCAATAATGTCGTCCGCGAGTCCAAGCCATTGTCATTTGCGTGACAACTGACAAGCAAGGTGCGTCAGCCGCGTGGGCGTTTGCCGCGGCCTGTAGCCAAGTTGTAGGTCATGAAGTTTAGTAATCATACCTACGACATTGCCTCACAGATAACATTTAGCCATTAAATCAGTACTCAGGTTAGTTTTACCACAAGTTTATATTATTAGTCTTTCGCTTCAAGTGGGCTTATTCGTTGTGATCATTGTTTTATGAGATGATTCTTGGCTGGCAACCCGTATAAGAGCCAGCTAATACGCGCTACCACATCTAAAGATATTTGGCCAGCTTGCAGCGTATAATATTTTAAATCGTGTATGAACTTTAATGTGAGCGACAAAACTTGACTTAAGTAGGCGTAGATAAATTTATCGATATATTACATATATTCGTATTACGATTACACATATTCTTAAATTTACTATCTCTGAAAAAAGTTTAATTCTAGAGTGATATGAATAGGTTTGATTAAGTTTTAACTATGGCCGACCATTTTGCGTCCAAGGTCGACGTTCAGTAGGTCTTAGTGCGTTGGTTTAACTTGCAGTATTCAGTTACGCTACCGCAGAATATGTAACTGGTGGGATATAAATAGTCGTTGGACTCAACTGGTTCCGCCCGTATTCAAGTATAGAACAGACCAATCCATTATCTTACCGCAACTAATAAAAACTGAAAGGAATTTCAGTGTTACTCACTAGCCGTACATGTGTTGATGTTTGAGTTTAGCTACGAATATATATGTATATGTGAGTGTTAACAGCTACGATATGTACCCTCTATGCGGTAGCGGCGCGCTTATGGATCGAAACAACCTGAACATTGTTTGTTTTGCAGTGCTTGTAACGAATATATATCCATAACAGTCAAGGTTAATGTAATGAACCTTAGATTCTCATTTATAAAACGTAACATGAACTGTGTAACAGCTTTTGGCCATAAAAAGTTTTTTTTTTTTGTCAAATACAAGTCGAAACAACACATATAATGGTAGTTAGTGTATTGTTATTCTGTCATGTTCATCGTGAATTAATTAAAAATTCATTACTTATGTGTAAAGGAAATTGTTTAAGGTATATAAAAAAGTAATAGGAGAATATATTTCTATTTAAAAAGAAGTTAAATTGTTGTACACTATTTGTCTAATGATAAGGTGAATATCAATACATTTACCTATAATATAATTTGCGCCCTTACGATCATCATTGAGCTAAAGAATTTACATAATTCATCAAAATTTTAGCAAAATTAGACGATAGGGAGAACATGTTTCTGCAGGATTGCCTATCAAAATTTGGCCGCGGGTTTTTTTAATTGGTAACATTGACAAATCTTACATAGGCAATCCGATACCACCGTGTAGAGACAAAAATTTGTTTTAATTTGATAGAGGCACAACTTAATTGACATAGGCGTTTACATTATGTTATTAATATTGTAGTATTTGTTCCGTTTACACCGTTTTACACGCCGTTGCCAAGGGGCCAATTGAATAATGGCAACCTAAACTTTTAATGTTATTTATATACTAGCTGTGCCCGCGACTTCGTTCGCGTGGATTACAGAATGCTTGGCATGTCTCCTGCAAAGCAAGGTTATAATAGTCTGCGGTGCTGCTTAAGAAAGGAGCTTCTTACTTTGGATTTGGGAACTTTCTGGTTGTATTTATAAGCAGACTCTAAATCAGATACGGTATTCCTCCACGGTTTTCACAATAAATGTTGAAGAAAAGTGTTTTGTGCTAGTCTTTAAAATTTCGACTGTATAACAGTATATTCCCGCCAAGGTTCTCCTTGAATTATATATCGGGTGACATTTTTAACTGGGCTTGATAGGCCATATCCGGAACTTTAAGGAATCGCGAAAAATACTTAAAGGAGTCTCGTGTCCGATTTTCATATATTTTCAACTGCATCATAAGTTTTTTTGATTTCATGATTCTCCTGACCAAGAATTGAACCCACTAATAAAAAAAATACATTCTGTATTATTGCACCACCTACCTAATAGTGTCAACAATAGTGTCATCAATTGTAAGAATCAACTTTCGGAAAGTAATAGTAAGAGACAAATTAAAGGAAAAGATTTATTTTTTAACAAAATAACATTAAATCTATACATGAATTAAAAGTTAGGTAATCGATTCTATATATATCAAATATACATAATCAAATATGTGGGTTTAATCATGGCTCCCGGTAAGTTTAGAAAAAAGTCTGTATTTCTTCGAACGATTTGTTTATTTGCATCAAAATGCTAGTCACCTAGTAAAGTAAGGAAGAGTGTAAAGAATACAATCAGAAATATATAAAATGAATAACTCACAGTAACTTCTTTTATGTTTGTCTATTTTTCTATGTGAGCTATAAAAAGTTGATAGAATGTGACGTTTGTTTTGGTCCCCGTCACCTACTCCGTTACCTAAGTAGGTTTAGATAATTCCTAAAAATATGAATCGAAAATTAACATTTCACTGGACTCGGCTATTGTACTCACCCACTATTAGCGTTACAACATCCCGTTATAATTTTAAAATTTCACTCTATTAAAATCGGCTCTGTTACTCCTTTAATTATTTTTCGCTATTGCTTATAGTTTCGGATTTGGTCTATCATATCCAGTAAAAAAATTACCCAGTAAATATATATTATTTTCTAAATTATTATATTCATATAATACTTACATATATCTTCCCTATTTGAATTAGATGTTGTTCACTATTTTATTGGTTTCAATTTTGTTCCTTATTACATTAGCTTTCTATTCAGTGAAAGTTTCGTCAAAACAGGTCCAGCTGTTTTAGATATTAGCCGTAACAAACTGAGTAACAGATAGACGGACAAAAATTTTAAAGTTATTAATTTTGCTGTCAGTACCGTGTATACTTTCATATGCATTTATATAAAATTACAAACGGACACATAACTTATATTTGGACGCTGATAAACAATACTGTGTCAAGCCACACGGACTTCGTTTTGAGAACATGGCGTCTAAAGATGTCAAACCTATTCTTAATAAATTAGTTTGAAGACGTATGTATTCATCTTTTTTTTTCTATTTTGATAAAATGTATATTGAATCAAAAGCAGATAGATTTATTTAATATGTTTTTAAATATTTGAGATTATTTTATAAATTGCAAAATATGGAACGCACCTGAAATACGAAACATTGAGTTAAGAAACTTCTTCCATACTTATTTAGTTTTACTTATTTACTTATTTAGACTTGAAATTTGTTTGGATAATGTTAAATAGGTGACGCAGTATCAAAATACACCAATCTATACTAATAATAAAATTCTAGCGGGTCGCTGTCTGTACATGGAAGATATATGAAAAAAAATCTTACTGGGGGCCTTTACCAACGCAATAGAACCCAAAACAAAGATTTTTAAAATTCTTATCTGTTTGTCTGTTTGTCTGTTTGTCTGTTTGTCTGTTTGTCTGTTTATCTGTGCGTTTGTGCACGCTAATCTCAGAAACGGCTTATCCGATTTAGATGCGGTTTTCACTAATATATTGTAGTAAGCTTCACTTAACATTTAGGGGTTGTTTCATGTCAATCGGTTCATAAATAAAAAAGTTATGTCAATTTAAGGGTTCACGTCGAACATTATTTTGTACTTTTCACTAAATGTCTGAAAGTATATACAGTACTTATATCAAAAAATACATTTTTAAATTTTTATCTGTCAGTCTGTCTGTCTATCTGTTTGTTCCGACTAATCTTTAAAACGGCTGAACTAATTTTGATGGTACTTTTACTTGCAGTTAGCAAATGTTATAAGGAGCTACATAGGCTTCTACTTTAGATATTTCTAATCGATACGTACAAAAAAAATCTAACGGGTCGCTGTCTGCACATGACAGATATATAAAAAAAAGTATAATATTGGGGGCCTTTACCTACGCAATAGAACCCAAAGCAATAATTGTTAGATATTTGTCTGTTTATCTGTGAGTTTGTGCCCGCTAATCTCAGAAACGGCTTATCCGATTTAGATGTGGTTTTCATTAATATATTGCAGTAAGCTTCCCTTAACATTTAGTGATTTTTTAATTTTAATCGGTTCATAAATAAAAAAAGTTATGTCAATTTAAGGGTTCACATCGAACATTTTTTTGTATTTTTTACTAAATGCATGAAAGTATATACAGTACTTACATAAAAAATCCAATTTTTTAATTTTATTTCTGTCTGTCTGTTTCTTACAACTAATCTCTGAAACAACTGAATGAAATTTGATGGGACTTTCACTTGCAGTTAGGGGATGTCCATTAATTACGTGAGGCCCAGAGGAGGGAGAGGGGATGGAAGAAAAAAAAATCACGAAATATCACAAAGTCTAAAAAGTTCTTAAAAACATTACGTGATTAATGAACAGCCCCTATACCTAGCTAATATTATAAGGATTAATTTAGGCTACTTTTATTAAAAAAATATATTTATTTTAATGAATAAGTAAAAAAGAGATAATTCTCTTAATATTTTGTTATTGCGTAATAGCGATAACAAAATACTGTAGAACACAATAAAATTGTGAACAATTTCTGATTTAAAAAGGGAAGGTTATACATATACAAATAAATATAATTGATGTGTCCGTTTGTAATTTTAAATAAATGCATATGAAAGTATACACGGTACTGACAACAAAATTACCAACTTTAAATTTTTTGTCTGTCTATCTGTCACTCAGTTTGTTACGGCTAATATCTAAAACAGCTGGACCGATTTTGACGAAACTTTCACTGAACAGAAAGGTAATGTAATAAGGAACAAAATCGAAACCAATGGAATAGTGAATAACATCTAATTCAAATAGGGAAGATATATGTATATAATATAAATATAATAATTTGGAAAATAATATATTTACTGGGCAATTTTTTTACTGGATATGATAGACCAAATCCGAAACTACAAGCAATAGCGAAAAATAATTAAAGGAGTAACAGAGCCGATTTTAATAAAAACTAAAACTGTGTCATTAGTTTTTTGAAAAATAAGTTCTCCCAGCCAGAAACGAACACGTTGATTTTGGAAAAAATTAACATTCTGTATAATTGCATCATCTGATACTGTCACATATTATAAGAATCTACTTCAGAGAATAGTAATAGTATATAGTTAACTGGAACAAAAAGAAATGGGAATTTTTTTACAAAATTCTATCAAATTCATACATTAATTAAATCTTTAGTAATTCTTCAAAAAAACGATCATACCTAAAAGTGGAATTTTAAAATTATAACGGGATGTTGTAACGCTAATAGCGGGTGAGTACAATAGCCGAGTCCAGTGAAATGTAGATTTTCAATAAATTGATTCATGTTTCTAGGAATTATCTAAATCTACTTATGTAACGGAGTATGTGACGGGGACCAAAAAAAAAGTCACATTCTATCAACTTTATATAGCTCATCTCATAGAAAAAATAGACAAACATAAAAGAAGTTACTGTGAGTTATTCATTTTATATATTTTTGATTGTATTCTTTACACTCTTCCTTACTTTAGTAGGTGACTACATTTTGATGCAAATAAACAAATCGTTCGAAGTAATGCAGACTTTTTTTCTAAACTTACCGGGAGCCATGACTTAACCCACATAGTTGATTATGTATATTTGATATATATAGAATCGATTACTTAACTTCTAATTCATGTATAGTTTTAATGTTATTTTGTTAAAAATAAATCTTTTCCTTTAATTTGTCTCTTACTATTACTTTCCGAAAGTTGATTCTTACAAGTGACACTATTAGGTATGTGGCGCAATATTACAGAATGTATTCTTTTTTCTTTAAATTAGTGGGTTCAATTCCTGGCCAGGAGAATCATAAAATCAAAGAAAACTTATGATGCTATTTTAGATTTCTCAAAATTGGACACGAGACTCCTTTAAGTATTTTTCGCGATAAATTAAATTCCGGATAAGGCCTATTAAGCCTAATTTAAAAAAGGTCACCCGATATATACTACAAGGAGAACCTCGGCGGGCACATACTGTTATACAGTCGAAATTTTAAAGACTAGCACAAAACACTTTTCTTAAACATTTATAGTGAAAACCGTGGAGGAATACCGTATCTGAGTTAGTGTCTGCTTATACATAAATACAACCAGAAAGTTCCCAAATCCAAAGTAAGAAGCTCCTTTCTTGAGCAGCACCGCAGACTATCATAACCTTGCTTTGCAGAAGACATGCCAAGCATTCTGTAATCCACGCGAACGAAGTCGCGGGCACAGCTAGTATCTTAATAAATTTGACTTTTTGTGGGTTGACACATTATTGCTTATCAGCATCCATTTATATGTATAGATGTATAACCTTCCCTTTTTAAATCAGAAATTGTTCACTATTTTATTGGGTTCTACAATATATTGTTATCGCGATTACGCAATAACAAAATATTAAGAGAATTATCTCTTTTTTACTTATTCATTAAAATACTTTTAATATTTTTTTGTTAAAAGTAGCCTAAGTTAATCCTTATAATATTAGCTAGGTATAGGGCTGTTTATTAATCAAGTAATGTTTTTAAGAACTTTTTAAATTTCGTGATATTTCGTAATTTTTTTTCTTCCATCCCCTCTCCCTCCTCTGGGCCTCACGTGATTAATGGACATCCCCTAAGTGCAAGTGAAAGTCCCATCAAATTTGATTCAGCTCTTTCAGAGATTAGTTGTAGGAAACAGACTGACAGACAAAAAAATTAAATAATTGGATTTTTTCATGTAAGTACTGTATAGACTTTCATGCATTTAGTGAAAAATACAAAATAATGTTCGATGTGAACTCTTAAATTTACATAACTTTTTTATTTATGAACCGATTGAAATGAAACAATCACTAAATGTTAAGTGAAGCTTACTGCAATATATTAATGAAAACCACATCTAAATCGAATAAGCCGTTTCTGAGATAAGCGGACCCAAACTCACAGATAAACAAACAAATATCTAACAAATTATTGTTTTGGGTTCTATTGCATAGGTAAAGACCCCCAATAATATATTTTTTTTGTATATCTGTCATGTGCAGACAGCGACCTGTTAGATTTTTTTGTACGTATCGATTAAAAATATTTAAAATAGAAGTCAGCCTAAGTCACTCCTTATAACATTTGCTAACTGCAAGTAAAAGTACCATCAAAAAGTGGTTCAGCCGTTTTAAAGATTAGTCGGAACAAACAGATAGACAGACAGACTGACAAAAATTTAAAAATGTATTTTTTGATATAAGTACTGTATATACTTTCATGCATTTAGTGAAAAGTACAAAATAATGTTCGATGTGAACCCTTAAATTGACATAACTTTTTTATTTATGAACCGATTGACATGAAACAAACCCTAAATGTTAAGTGAAGCTTACCACAATATATTAGTGAAAACCGCATCTAAATCGGATAAGCCGTTTCTGAGATTAGCGTGCACAAACGCACAGATAAACAGACAAACAGACAAACAGACAAACAGATAAGAATTCTAAAAATCTTTGTTTTGGGTTCTATTGCGTTCGTAAAGGCCCCCAGTAAGATTTTTTTTCATATATCTTCCATGTACAGACAGTGACCCGCTAGAATTTTATTATTAGTATAGATAAATAATTATTAATCCAAATAAGATTTATTTATTTATTAGGTTTGCTAGCAGTTGTTACATTTTGATGATACAATTTATTAATTTACATAATAATTACTTTCTAAATGTACAACTATATTAAACCAAACACGACATGTACGATTAATATATACATCCTGTTTAAGTGGTTCTAAAATGGAAAAAAATGTAAAAAATGATCACACGGTAGGAAAAATTAATAATATTACAATCATAACAATTAAAATAAAGTTAAAACGATTTCTTACAATTTAAAATTTAAATTAAATTGGTTATTTAGATTACATTATCATCAATTTAATAATAGGTTAACAGTATTCAACAATCAATCTAGTCAACACTTAGTCTAACCATAAAATACAACAATAAAAATTTTTATAATATCTCAAAATTAAATTATATTATGGCATGCATTGATAACGAAAACAATTAATATAATTTATCATTCAATTATAATGATACAATTCATCATTTATCATCTAATAAGTTATAGAATTAACTTAAAAACCGAAATTTGGACATCAATAAAGAATTAGAAGTTTTTAATTCTGTCTATAACTAGATATCGGAACTTTGAGAGGCTTACAATGTTAAAATCTATTGAATCGCTATATATGAATATGTAAACGCGATTGTTGAAAAAATAATTATTTATTTTATACTAATATTAAACTGCACATTTCCACGGTATCACCCGTATTAAAATTTAAAATCGTTTGCCATTTATCTCATAATTCAGTAATTTCTTTGCTCCTATGAGTCATAGCGTGGTTTTTATGTTTATTTAGACTATAAACCTTCCTTAATACATGGACTATCTAATTCGAGTTCAATTTAAAAAAAAATTACACAGTTTTTCGCGTTAGTAATTCCCGAGAAAGCTAAGATTGAAATAACCAAACAATAAGCCTTTTACATATTAGTAAATAATTTACTTGTTTATATTACAATTTATTTAATACAATACAAGTTTATAGCAATATGAACAAAATACTATGTACGTTTATTATTTATATTTTGTAAATATATAATTATTTATAATTGAAAATTTACAAAATAATCATTATTATTAAACAAATTACGAGCGTGTGGAATGGTGTCAAGAATGCAAGTTTCTCAATAAATAGCAATTTCGATATTTTTGAAGACAAATTAAACCAACGCTTTATCGTCTGTGACGACGCGTATCTTTATATAAAAAAATGTAATTCACGACATTATTCTTCCTATGAAACTTTTATGTAATATTTTTTTTATTTTTAGACTGCTATACCAAATAATTAACCAAGTCTTAATATAAATTGGATTTCACAGAATTTTTCTTTTTTTGGTTCCGAGGGCTAATTTTGTAAAACTATTATATTTAGGCTCCAGTTTTTGTATGTCTCGATTTTACAATTATCACACAAATTGCATAAAATAAAATATACAAATTTAATTATTTACTTTTTCAGAAAAAGTAGTAGAAATTATTTTTAAACTCTTAAAGACATGACCAATACTGGTATTTAATAAAGTAATATGGCATTTAAAATATTATTTTTCTTTACAATAAAATCCAGACAATCTCCTATCTCATGTGACCGATGATGGATTCCTCAGCTAATATTAAAAACTTCATATATAAATACACTTAGTTATACCATAGTATTAAAATGTAGAATTAATTTAAAATTTTATAAAAATCTAAATAATCCGACTTTGAAAAGCTCGTCAATTGTTTATTGGTCCAAAGATACTTACACTCGACTGTCTTATAAGTCATTCAGTAGCTGGCTGCAAGGCAACGTCGTCCAAAGCATTCTGGGTTCCAAAATCCATAACTTTATAAATTATCTATTATTATATGATATCATTGCACAAAACACTATTGGACATGTAAATAACGATGACCCGAAATCACAAAACAGCTGGGCTCATAACTATCTATCCTTTTGTTCGATTAGCACGATTCTAACTAAAATTTCTTTCTAATATAAGATAGAATTTATATAATAACAATAACTGATAAATACGACAAACGAAAATATAGCTTATTGTCAAAAAAATAATTAAATTAAAGCAATATTTTGACTGCAGCAATCATGGCTCGATCGGATATAGTATAAGGCGAGAGTCACAATTATAAGTTTTATTCTTTAGAGCGATATAAAACGAGTCTCCTATCCTATAGCATCCTAGTAGCAGATATGTCGTAAGTAGTTACGAAGGCTGTAAATGTGAAAAATAAGGCATTGACGGTAAATTCTTTCAGGTACATCAATGACAAATAATTTATGCAAATCTTTATGAAAATGTGAAAGCAAGAATAGTTTAAATATTTATGCATAATGTCAAAGGTCAAATAATGGGATAATAAACAAAACCTTCAATTTATGATAATATACTTAATCAATATTTATCCGAACTGAGTAGAATATATGTATAAAGTTAAACATACACGATGCTACTTTAATAAAACTTAAACATACACTAGTTAAAAAGGAGGAGGTTCTATGTTCGGCTGTATGTATTTTTTTTATGTTTGTTTGGTTGTGGACCGATTTTCAAAATTTTACGGATATACGTGACTCACATTTGTACCCAAAACATGCAAGTTTGCTTACGATGCTTTGTTTCACTGGAGGCTTTTATTAATTACACAAACTTGAAAAATAAAAAAATATAACAACACAATTGTCTACTTTTAGGATGCTAATTAACTACCCCAATGAGGATTTTTTTTTATTATATATATATATATATATATATATATATATATATATATATATATATATATATATATATATATATATATATATATATATATATATATATAGAAGTCAAGTTGAGATATAATTAAATTTTTATATAATTAATGACTAAGAATATTTAATAATTTTATAACAATATCATATACAATCAATGTTTTAATTCTTGTTTACCTTTGACCATTACGTGCTTTATTCGACTATACGACATGCGAGTTCGGAGTCGCCTCGTATCCAAACCAACACAATACATGAAACGAGGTATACCAAGTGATTCGTTACTTATTGTTACTGGCAAAGTAAAACATGACCACTAGTATTTTGCGTTCATAACAATATTCCATATGCTTAAACCGACACAATATTATTATATTGTAATTTTATTGTTGATTGAAAGCATTCACTATAAGCCTTATTTTATTTATTTTCCATCAAATTCTCAAATCCCGATCAAATACATACCTAACCATCCTTTTTTTCCAGAAACGTGAGTTTTTGGCGGCAACTGAAAAAGAATCATATTAAACCAATATATGCTCACCTTCGCTAATATATTTTAAAAATATATTACTTTATAATTAAAACATAAAACAATATACATAAATATTAAAAATAAATGAAAAGAAAACAAAGAATTTTAAAAACATGTTTTTATTTATTAAACGCGCTAAAAATAATTAAATAAACTTTTTCTTTAAAAGTTTATTTAATTATTTTTAAACTAATTACCCAGTCTTTATGATATAAAAGCTTAATATAAAAATAGGTATAAAACCTTTTTGATGATACAAGTTATCAGCTCCCAATGCTAACTTATTACAAACCCTTAAAGTTAGGACAGCTGAATAAACGGATAGACCGTCGAACAAGGTACATAAACTTCATTATAGTCTTTTTGACTATGAATCCTAAAAATGCAAAATATAAATACCGTTTTCTTAAAAATCATGAAATGCTTATTTTGTATTTCTCTGAATCGTTTGCAACAACTCCAATTAACGCACTGATTACGAGGTAATTGAAAAAAGCCGTTTTTCATGCTTTTTAAGCCAAAACGGCGGTGCAAGCGGAAATTAAGATTAAAAAGGTAGAAGTTTTCATAAGTTAAGTAACTGAGCGAATGTATGCTTGTAAAAATTCTATTCATTTTGCAAGATGGAATTCCTTATTTACTTGGCTACGTAGGAAAAATAAAATTTTCAAAACACATACACAATATGTACAATGTACATGCATAAATATACTAACTAGTGGTTGCGCAGTGAACATTGTAAACATTATTAAGGTTGTATTGTCAAAAACTATACTTGACCACAGACGTTAATAATAAAACGTGTGTATCTCAAATACATGGTAATATTTGCAATATTTTTATTGAGTTAACGTATTTTTATGCATAATTTAAAAAAAGATATTAGCATTCTGCACTCCTTCTCTATATAAACTATATAGGTGTGCGTAAATTCATAGTCCTCCGTCCGCGCAATTTTCGTAAAAGTGGGTTAAAAGTTTTTAGTTCACGTAATAATAGACATATAAATTCGTATTTTAATTAATAAAATAAATCCTTAAAAATTAAAGAATCAATTTATATTGTATAAAATTATACATATATGTATGTAGGTACATATGAAATGACACATTATCCCATCAAGCGCCGTCGTACTCGTTTGAGTACAGTTAGTTTTTGTAACTTAGCTTTTACATACGGACGATTCAGTAAGCTTGTGACCGCTGTACTCGTGCGAGTACACCCTAAAACTATCCATAATAGGAAAATATTTTTTTTTCCTTTCGTATTTAAATGTCACTAATAATTAAAAAATAAAAGATTTGGGCTTAAATGCCGCTAGAGTTATATTGGCGCTTAATGGGTTAAGCCCATTTTATATAGTTAAATATTTTTTTGTGCTCCATATTTTGGAAGTCTGCCAAAAGTCAATCGATGACTATCTTCTAGCGACCTATGAACCATAAGAAATTTTACTTCTCATTCGTATAAAGTAAAACTAAAACAAAGAATCAAGAAATTACAAATAGTACATGTAGCACCCACTCCATTCTGCCGTCAAACAACAGTGCTTTATATTACTGTATCCATCTGTTAAAATGTAACTTTAATACATACTAGGATCATAACAAGTAAAATTATATTGTAGACTAGCTTTTGCCTGCAACTTCGTCCGCGTTTTCGTCATTTTTCGAATAAAAGTAGCGTATTTCCTTCCTCAGGGTTCAGTGGTTTTGATGTGACAGACAGATTAACTATCGTAATTTAATAGGGAAATATAAGTAATATGTCAATCCACAATACTTGATTTCTATGATTTATTTTATTAAATAAGTAATAATGTTAATTTTTTTAAATAAGAGATGAGTGAGAGTATTACAAACGTAAGAGTAAACAAATATAATCAGAATTCTTCGAACTGCTAACCTATCAGGAGTTACACGTGTTATTGTGAGTCAACCATAAAAGATAGACATATGCTGATGCGGGATATTTTTAGGAAATTTTATGTAGAATATTTCAGTTATACATGATTTCTATGTAATTTTAACCATTAAAAGGCTGCATACGTGACGGAAGCTTAAAAATTGGAGTGACGTCGCCCGTTTTCCCAAAATTTCCCTTTATAACTCTGCTCCTATTGATTGTAACGTGATGAAGAGTATACTGTAACCTGCCCAGGAGTATGAAGAATAATTGTACTAAGTTTCGTTAAAATCCGTCGAGTAGTTATTGTTTCTATAAGGAACATACATACAGACAGACAGACAGACCGACAGACAAACAGACCGACACATAGACAGACAGACAGACAAAAATTTTACTGATTGCATTTTTGGCATCAGTATCGCTCACTAATCAGCCCCTGATAGTTATTTTGAAAATATATTTCATGTACAGAATTGACCTCTCTACAGATTTATTATAAGTATAGATTCTTTCCGTATTTTGTATTAGCATTATGATAGCTAATAAGAGCCTCTTGAATTATGTGTTTTGGATAATTTACCAGTAGACGATATATTAATAATATTTATGTATTTATACATACTTACCATGCTTATCATATTTAATTATCTAATAGTTTAATTATAAATAATGAACAGAATATTTAAACAGCAGTCCATTTTATTCTCGTTAAAATTTGTCTGTAACGTCTTATTCAATCTAACAGTGTTCGAGGTCGTCTGTCAATTGGGTGTCCTTCACTATTGGTCTCGCATTTTTCAGCTGATATTTGTATTTGTGTGTGAATAACGTAACAAACGACGAATACAATTTATTATATAACACGGTATATAAAACAAACTATTAAATGATATTAACAATTTTGATTAAAAGTAAATTAATGTATGAAGATTATCAATCTAAGTTTTAGATATTCAAGTTAAAAAAATGCGAAACCTCGTACCGACTACAGAAAAACGAGAAATGTTATAAAATGCCTACTGAAAGTCTAGCTTTATATAGCTACATTGGAGTGAGGTGAAGTAGTAGGTGCTTCTGTACTGTGACTGTGTTGCTTATACTTGGAATATATTCGTAATAGCGAGCTTCGCTTGTGACTATTTGATGCGGCGCAGTGAAGAAATACATAATTATGTGTATGCACCTATAGTACCATGAAGTACTAAGATCCGTTATATTTAATTCTGAATTTTCTACTTAAAAGGCTCTCTTGTTTTGATCCGTTCCAATAAAAAAATAACGAACTTTTTTAAACTTAAAAAAAAAATCAAAATATGAAAATTACCCGTATTTTATGATTATTATAGAATCTCATGATCGAATTTCGAAGTCATATTGTACTTTAGTTTTATACATTACTGTAATAGAGCCTATCTGTAGTCGACTTAATATAACTTCTATACGGGTAGACTCGAATACATAAATGCCACACTCTTTCAGAAAATTGGCGTTAGTAGCTACTCTATATATAATGTAGTTTGAAACATGAGTGAAAGAGCCGAAAGCTAAACCTCCTTTCCCATTTACCTTTCGTTATTTGCTATCCTCATTAATTACTGATTCCTATTTAATTTGGCAACTAATTTATGGTTCCTGTGATCTTGCAGGCGGACCGTCTGCTCGTGTCTCTGCTATTTTCTTTAAATCAAAACAAAATTATCTAAAAAAAAGATGTAACCACTTGTAGATTCAAAGGGATTTTAAAATCATACATACTGTGTACAGCAGAATAGAAAGTAATTTCTAATTAGATATCTACCAATCAGAATCAATAATTCGAAATTTTATAGAAGCATATTCAACAATGTGACCAATTTAATTATAAAACATTGAAAAGCAAAATTATTTTATTTTTACAGCGGAAGTTCATTCGAGGGACAATGGCAGAACGGCAAACGTCACGGCTTGGGCGTGGAAACGCGTGACCGGTGGCTCTACCGAGGCGAGTGGACCCAAGGATATAAGGGTCGCTATGGCGTCCGGCAGAGCAGCACGAGCAACGCCAAGTATGAGGGCACATGGGCTAACGGCCTCCAAGATGGATACGGTTCAGAAACATACGCCGATGGTGGTAAGATTCACGCTCCACTGCCAAATTTTTAGAATACCGACAAAAATACTTCGGCTTACATGACCATGATATTTTTGTTTTGTATAGTCTGAGCCTATCAAACTGTTTAGTCATAACACTCGTAGCAATTAATCCCAAATTTCATCGTTTATAGATTTACTATTTATAGAGCTATGGTTCGTATAAAAAGCTATCCCCGGATAATTTTAATAATAGTCAACAATTACGTCAATATAAAAAAATAACGAGTATCTTTGTGAAAGTTATACAAACATCAAAATCGAAATAAAAAACAATAAATATAAAACAAACAAATATTATGCTCCTAAATTAATAGAGTCAGATTCTTTGCAGTAAAATAATGCTTTCGAACATAACTTAAATCTGTCTTCACCACGTCTTCAGTGCGTCGGCTTAATAATAGCCATGCACATGAATATCACCTAATGACCTACATTATGATTGCGTGAACTAAAAAGAAACCCCTTGCTTTGCGTAATGTTTACGCTCTGGGACTATAACATAATAAAATACTATATGCAAGTTGCCGTAACCTATAAATAGTTAATTTTTTACCTTTACAATAATAATATAATGATACCTATATAATGATGCAATAAAAATAATAATTAATCAAATTTTAAATAACAACCATTCATTAACTATATAACATTTCAAAATAAATATCATAAAAAAATAAACATCAAGTGTATTCATAATATTCTTATAACTTCAAAAAAGTTTAATGAAAATTGTATACATTTTTATTAAAACAACCTTGAATTAATACCAAAAATCAGTTATGCGTAACACAGCCCGTGCCGTGCATTACCATGAAACAACGTCATACAATTCTCGACGCCTGTACGTTGAGTCATGATCGTATTAAGATTTGTCATTCATAAAATCGCAAATATGATACTGGGAATATTTTACTGACACGAACATAACTCATATCCGCTTTTCGGTCAAGCTCATTTTAAAAAAGCATCCTGCGTAACCATAATATAAAATTTAATATATATCAAACACAAAAGCATCGACTTTAAGCTGACACGATATACATACACTCATATGCAAAGGGTTTCATTGTGAATAAGAGATTTTATGAGATTTGTAGATGAATGGTTTGAGTGAGGCGGCCCTGCAGCACGCCCCGCCAACCGCGGCCCTCGCCGGTTAAATATAGCGCAGGCACGCCTGCCGAGCACGCTACCTCGCCTCACAATCATGTCGATTTCATACTATTACAAAAAAAAAACTAAATGTTAATGTCATTAGTGTTACTAAGCTAATGAACGACTGACTGATGTTCTCATCAATAATGATGACGCATATTGGAAGACAATTTTAGCTCTGCATCACGACTTTTACTAGTAAACTTCGATATGAATAATATAAAAATTAGACACGCGTTTTTCCACAGGAACCTACCAAGGACAATGGATGCGCGGGCTCAGACACGGATACGGAGTGCGCACATCGGCGCCCTTCGGTTTGGCGTCGCATTACCGCGGGGGTGCACGCGACCACCGCGGCTCGCTCTCATCGCTGGCGGAGGCGACGGGCACCCCCGACCCCTCCGACCGGCGGACGACGCGCATGGACGACGCACGGGGTGGCTTCGTACTTAAAGCCAGCTCTGACGAACCATCGGGAAGACGAGGTTCTCTCGTTGAGAAGACTAAAAAGGGACTTCTTGCCGTAAGTTAAAGCTAATATCCAGGGCCCACTTTAAATTTGTATAAATGTACATTTTTACCGACGGCTTGTAAAATGTAGGCGAAGGCTTGCTTAGCAGATTCATCCACCGATCGGAGTTATTGTAAATTAGTAGATAGATCTCAAGCTCGTAGCTCAAGATTTCTTTATATAGATGCTATATACCTACATGTACATTTCCTAACGATGTTTTCCCAGTGTCGCGAATGAGACGAGTTAGCATGTAAAAAAACTCAATGGTACTTGACCCGCGACCTTTGGTTAAGATTCACATGTTCTTACTACTGGATCATCTCGGTTTAAATAATGAAATGTATATAGGAGCGGGGATATATAAATAAAAGTTTATTTATGAGTGATGAAGACACAAATACAAAATAAATTAAAATAAGTATCTTACAATATATTTATATAATAAATATTAATGTTTGGTTGTTTGTTGGCTAGACAGAAAATAAGTTATAGACGTTCGGCACAACAAAATCTTCATTACTGCGAGTAAAACCGCCTTCAAAATCTAGTGTCGAATACAAATTGTTTTCTTTCCTTTTTTTTATTAAATCGATACTGTATCTGCAAGTTTAAGATAGAGATAATCCACGCAGACAACGCCGTTCGTATATTATAAAGAGTACTCAATACGAAGTCAAGAAGTTATCGTCTTATGAAATATAAAGAACACTTGTAACCAATAACTCTTATATGTTTTAAGATTTAAGGAGAAGTAAAAAAAAAGATTACTGATAAATCTTATTTACGTAATAGTCATTACTACTAACTACTACATACCGAACCGGTGCCGTTGACAACTAATAAAAATGTAAAACATTGATTTGTAGCTTGACAATTCGAACGTGCTTTTAAAAAGCCAATTTAAATACAATTTATTTTGAATTTCTACTACAATTTACCAAAATATAAAAAATCAGATGTTTTTAATGTGAAATATGATGTGCTGACTTATAAAACCCCCTATTGTAACTGTAGGCGTGTCCATACTAATATAATAATTGTGAAAGTAACTCTACTCTGTCTATCTCTCTGTTTGTCCAATTGTTACGTTTTACATATTTACATAGAGATAGATATGGGAAATGGGCATTGGTTTCTTATTGTCGCAAAAAAGATCGTAAATAAGGTAAAATAAAGAAAGAAAACAATTCTAAGTAGACAAAGTTACGGGGACCAGGAAGTAAATTAATAAAGTAGTTACGACTATATCCTCAAAAGATTAATCAAATGCTTAAATACCAACTTTTACACTTCTGATATAAACTTTCGCTCCATATTTTACCCCATCAGGTGGTGGGTTTGCTTATACATTTGATGTTTACATATAAACAGTTATATATAAAAAACGACGATTAGGATATATATTATAAAATTTGATTCCATATTTAACACTCAAAGGGCTGATTTTTATGAATCCTTTAGAAAGTGCACAACACTATAAAAGAAATTCCTGCTACTAGACCCATCTATTATAACTGTGCGTTGTCTGCAAATTTGTTCTGAGAATTTAATTAAATTGACGTGACCTTTTCAGACTTGCCTATCTATATATATGTAGGTATAAAATGCTTTATCCTGACTAAATGACATATCAACGCATAGCCTACGCCTATAATCGTAGACACGTGAAATTTAAAGGACCTATTCCATGTTGTAGGCCTCCGATAAGAAGGGATTTCTGAAAAATGTACTTTTAAAAGTGGTGTAAAGGTGTGTGGTTTGCATGTAAAATATAATTTCGTTTACAAAAGATAACCTTAAACTTAACACAAGCATTCCTCAGAGTAAATAAAAAAATACATGTATCATACATTTCAAAACCGTCCCTTTTTTTCTTCGAAGTTAAAATATTAAGAAAAATATCATTGATGATTCTATCTGAAATTTTGACATCGTTATTACTATTACAATATAGGGATCGATATAAAAAGGATTTTTCGATACACCACCATTTGGCATGAAAGCGTAACAAACACATACACAAACAGATTTACTTATGCATTTATAATATTAGTATAGAACTAGTATGATTCAATATGTAAATCAAGAAAAGTTTCTTTAGTTTCAATACGCAAATATTTTTGCAATAACAAATTCTCCTATAATGTTAAAAATATTAAGTTAACTTTTTTTCTAATCACTGTTAAGAATTACAGTAAAATAATTTCAATACTATACATCGGAAGCTATTTGCTATTCATATTTGTTGCTCACGTCTAATACGATGTCACATTCTTTGAATCACTTTGTGATGATTGTTATTTTATTTCGATAATAATTAATTCGTTAATTTAGACTTAGCCCGCACTGCGAAAAAAACACAGAATAAACGCGTCTAAATGCACCAATTTTACATCTATGTGCAATCGTTCCCTCGTATGTATTTTAGATCATTGTATGGTTTGTATTAATACCTTTATATATTTTATAGTCGTACTTTATGATTCCATATGTATGTTATGGAATTGCTAAAGAAAATTTCGCTGTTATTTTCCCAGGAGGGACACCCTTTTATTATTTTTTAAATTAGTAAATTCTTAAAGATCTTAAACCTATATCGTTTAAGTAATCTACGCATATATTTATTGTAGGTATAGGTGTAGGTAGGTAACTTATAAATTAATTTTATTTTGCTTTGATATTTTAATAATAATAACGACGATAAAAATATTAACGACTTAGAAATATATTTATGATTTTTTTTTATTATTTAATAAAATATCGTGGTAAATCCCGAAATTTGAAATAATACAAAGACAACCGAATCCAAAAAATAACCATAAAATCAAATGTAACGACTGTGCTTTTAAAGCCGAAAGTTGCGATTTCGATGCTCATTCTATAAGATAAATGTCTAAAATAGGAAATGATTCGAGTCAAATTACCCCAAAAATTCTGACGGTAAAAATCTGTAAAATGTGAAATTAAGGATAAAATAAATACAAATAATAATATAAAGTATATTTATGTTTATATAAAAGGTAAACAAGCTTAGGAAAAATCTTAAGTAGATAAATATTTTGACAGTCTTTTCTCGAAGAGTTATTTGTAACGTACCATTATTGTCAATGTCATTTAATATATTCCTATAACTAAATAAAAGTAATAATAATAATAATAAACGCATCACACTCGATAAATTAATAAAATATAAAGAAGTTATTGCTTTAAACTGACAATCAAATCAAATTATAATTAACAGTAATTGCTCTATCGAGTAATTGTAAACTTTATTTATGGTTTCAATAATTCGCATTAAATTGGACTAAGTACATGATGATGTTATTTCGTTAGCTTAGACACAATTTATTTGGGGACAAAAATTAGTTATTTTACCACACGTATAATTAAGTATAATTTTACATTTAGTTAAAAGAACGACGATGTTAATATTTATGAAATGAAAAATGAAAAGTTTAAGTTTCATATACGTATATGTTACAGTCAAAACTCTTAATTAATCAAAACTACTTTTAACTAATAATATCAGTCAAAAGTTGTTTTAACTGCATATATTGGCCAATACTACTGTTGCCGGAAAATATTTAGTTAATAGTGCTTTTGCCTGCAAATTTCCGGTAGAGAGTCTGTCAAAATTACTTTTACATTTTCAGTTTAATTTTTATATTATTGACTAGGCCTGGATTTTTTTCAGTCAAAAGTAGTTTTGAGTAATAAGAAGTTTTGAGTGTAACATATACATGAATATATTATTAATTACACAAGTTAAATTATTTTTAAAACAAGTTTACAACCTTAATTATAAAGGTTTTTAATCATATTATCTATGTATGTGTGAAATACTAGCTTTTAGTCGCGGCCTAGCCTCGTCAATGTAGGTTTTGTTTTAAATAACACGTATGTATACCAATGGTGTCATAATTATTTAAGTAAGTTCAGTGATTCCAGGGGTTTACTTCGCATATACAAAACTCTCTTTGTTATCTTTCTATAGATATAAATAAAAACAGAAAAAATACATATTTTTCTAACAAAAGCTTTGTATGTGTGTCCGCAGAAGCTACGAAAGCAGCGCAGCGCAGGTGAATTGGACAAGCGCGGCACGGGTTCGGTACGCTCCGGCGGCTCGGGCGGGTCGGCTTCGTCCTGGGTATCGTCGGTCGAGAGCACGCATTCCGCTACTACAAGAGGCTCCTTGCATACCAACTCTAACACCAGTTTCATTGTTGAGGTATATTTTTATTGACACCTAAATTAAAAATAATTAAGACTAAAAAAAGCAACGGATTTCAAAAACAAAAAAATACGTAATTTCGTTTTTGTTAATTGTACAATTTAACAGTTATTTCGATTTTATAACCAAATGACTAAACCAATTATGATGAATTTTCTATGGGACAACTCAAAAAGCATGTCCTTTCAAAGGAAAAAATGTTAAAATCGGTATATAAATAAGATAATAAACATTAAAAAAATACTCGACGAATTGAGAATATCCTCCTTTTTTAAAGTCGGTTGAAAATACGCCATAGCTGATGGCTAATATATATTTATGGTGGTTGAGACTTTGCATGCACTAGGTTGATTAACACCTATAGTATGCTTTAAATTAAAATGAAATTTCAATTCTATTCAATTTTTGTTTTGATGGCTTTTAGTTGTGCCATTGGAGATTGTTCTATTCATTGTTATTGTTATTGATATATTGTAATATTTGTACTCAATTTGACAGCTGCGTTCCATTGTAACCCCTTTTTATTGTAAAGTTAAATAATATCTGCCACAAGATTTATAGAAACTATTACAACGAGCCATCAGTTGCCTATTTATCAACCTTTGAACAAATATATCTTTAAAAAAATAAACAAGTATATTTAGTGAATGTTTAATTTTCAAGCATAAAATATTATTTAGCTATACAAAGTAACTAATTAAATAAATATGTTATATAATAAAATAATATTATTATAATGAAAAAAGGAGGCAACTTTTGAATTTTAAAAAACGTATTTGCATTATATTGTAATTCTTTTAATAGTCTTTTTGGTATTTCTTTAAACAACAATCATGAAATGAAGTAATAGAGTAACATGGAATAAACAATTTTTTTCTATCCTATTTTGTTTATATATAAAAAAAAAAACTATTGAACCCAACAGAAAATGTTTTTTTTTTATATACAAAGTTTATACCTGTTAAACATACTTCAAAATAAAGTGCTAAAAGGCTTAGTAGCTTTAATAAAATAAATAGTAATAAAATACGACCAAAGTGCTTACTATCTGCTACATTGAATAATGTAAATATTTAGCACAGAAAACCTCATTGAGCTTAGGTAATAACTTATTCTAAGTTTATCTGCAATTTTAAGTTTGTTTTTTTTTTCATCTAAAGAAATTAAATCTTTCTTTACATACTGAGAGACGGTAATATTATTTACAAAAAATAATTTAGTATTTTTAAAATAAAGACGGAACTATTTTTGACAACTATGGTATGGAAGTAAAGGTTTTATTTTTTAAATGTTAATTTTTGTCTATTGTTTTTGGCCCCGCTCTCGCAAATGTTTGCTCATGACTAAGTGTATTATATGATAAAAGATTTCACATTTTTTTCAGGACGAACATTTGGATGCCAGTGTAACTGAAACGTATATGGGTGAATGGAAGAACGATAAACGTACTGGATTCGGCGTAAGTGAACGTAGTGACGGGCTACGATATGAGGGCGAGTGGTTTGCGAATAGAAAATATGGCTATGGTGTAACAACCTTTCGAGATGGGACGAGAGAAGAGGGAAAATACAAAAACAACGTACTTATCACGAGCCAGAAGCGTAAACATATGTTCCTCATGCGATCGGCAAAATTCCGAGAACGAGTTGACTCAGCAGTTAATGCAGCACAACGAGCATCTAAAATAGCTCTACAAAAAGCAGACATTGCTATTTCTAGGTATGTATTCAGACCATAGTGGATTAAACTATATATCGGAGTAGATAAAAATATCAGTTACGTTTTAACCGTAGATAAATTAGAAGTTTAATCTATTGTCTATTTTCTTTATAAAATAATTCAGGAAATCCTTTTTTAATAAAAAGATTATTGTATAACAATATGTAAAAAAATATAGTAACTTAATGAACGACATAATAAATTAATAAAGCGATATTAATTTTCATACGAGATTTATGAATCTTGTAGTAAATAGATACATAAATCATTAGTCTTTACCTCTATGTATTGTATATTTTTGAAGAATTACTAATTTTCAATACATTTAATACTTTCATAAAATATATTTAACAGAACTGCTACAGCCCGAGGTAAAGCTGAACAAGCCGATGAATCCGCAGACCAAGCTAAAGAAGACTGTGATATAGCACAAGCAACTGCCAAGCAGTTTGCACCAGATTTTAAGCATCCTGGCTTTGACCGAATAGGGCTTAGAGAAAAGTATCGACAAAAAGTTTACGAACAACAAATAAATACAACTCCTCAAACACAAGAAGCCGACAAAATTTTAGATGGAAAGAGCATTCCAAATCATATCCCTCCGATGCACTCACAGATTCCTCAAATGAATAAAATGCCAAATGCGATATCTTCTAGAAGACCGTCAACTCAATTCCACAATACAGGACAACCGCTGGATCCGAGATATCCTAATAACCCTCATTTCCCCACTGACGATAGAAATCTAGCATCTCAATATGATCAATTTTATAAGCCTAACCAAGAAACATGGAGCGCTCCCGGAATCACACAAAACCAAATACCAAATCAAAAATTGTATTCGTCAAACAATCCACCTAGTGGGTATAATATGCCAGATAGTCAAGCACCGCCTCAATCTCCTTATCAATTACAACATCAGCAAAGTATGGACCAAAGTAACCAACAATACTCAAATCAAAATCGGAGGCTTTCAAGTTCCATACGGCCATCACCGAATCAAAGACCATCGCAAGATTGGAACGCTGCTCCGGGAATTACAAGACGACAAAGCGTTCTTGCTCAGCCCATGAACGATCCTCAAAGTGAATCTTACGTCGATAGTTCTATGGCTTCGTATCGAAGAAATGAAATTCGTACCGGTACAGTGCATTCAGAAGGCCCTCTAGATAGACAAGCTACAAATACAGAATCTCAAGGGTATCGTCAACCTATGGATCAACAAGCTTACCGGCAACCAATGGACCAACAAATATATCAACAATCTACAATGAATCAACAAGCATACCGACAAACACCAGACAAGCAAATTTATCGTCAACAAGCCATAGATCAGCAGTCTTATAGGCAACCACCCTCAACCGAACAAGATGTAATAAACGGAGAACGTGATTTACGACAACAAGGTCCACGTCCGTCAATTGATTACTTTGATCATTACAAAAGACCGCCGAGTAGAGATTCTAGCGTGGATCGTTATGGCAGGCGATCAAGACAACCATCAGTGGAAGCTGCGCCTCCAAGTGGTGGTTCTCGGGCTGGTTCCGTCGCGCCACAACCGATAACTACATCTCGACCTGCATCGCGAGCAGCTACTCCCGCTGGCAATGGTCACTTAGCTTCCGGTCGTGGATCTATTTCCAGAGCTCCTTCAAGAGAACAACAACCTTTTGAAGATTCTCTTCTAAGAAAAAGAACTCTTGGTCAAGAAATTTCACCATCGCCCTATCAACCAAAAAGAACGGAAAGCTTGTTTGTTGCACAAAATCCAACTCCGCCGCCTCCAGCGCCGATGGGAGGAGGTGGTGGAGGCCGAAAGGTAAGCTAATTATTTGTATAATTTGTACTATTAACAATAGTTGAGTGTAGTGTAGAGTTGTAGTGATCGCCCAAAAGCTCTACTTTGTACAGTACATGAATTTAAACTAGAAATTATATATTATATATCTGACATATTTTTGTAGGTAACAGTATTTATACGAATGTATTGTATAAATATTTAAATCTTTACTTTTATTATAATTATGACTGTTTCTTTGATCTTAGAGACGTAAAAATAATCTTAAAAATCATCTTCTAATCTTACACATGTTACATGAGTATAATACATATGTCGCGGCATACTTATTAAACCATTCAATTAATAGCTTAGCCTAGTTATTTTGCGGCACCGGTTATCTAGCTGGCGTGAATAATATGCAGCCATACCGTCTGTTACAATATTTAATGAACTGACTGATTGATGTAAATGCCATTCGTACAATAGGGAGCCTATGTTCTGAAAAAACGATGATAAATCTAACATTAGATATTGTTTATTTGATTGTTTTAAAACATAAAATATTGTTATTTGGAAATTAAAACTGAATCAGATAATCTTGACTCCAACGTTCTACCTGAAGTGTTTTTTTTTTTGTAATTTCGGGGGCCGGGAGGACCCTTACCTCAATGAACTAAATCTCAATCAACAGACTAGGCAAATAGTTAAATGTTATCGATCCAAGTCATTTGCTTAGATAAGTGATTAAATGGATAATATTCAGGCCTCTAGTTGACCTGTGCCGTAAAGTAACGAGGCTAGGCTGGTTATTGTGTTCCTTTTAAGCTACTATTACAGTTACAATTCATTAAAGTTTAAGAGTATCTGGCAGGGGATGCTACTCTATACTTACTTTTATGCATACTTTCATAGGGGGTCATCGTGCATTTTATAAAATATTGACGTCTGGCATTCACGTGATATTAGGTTAATACGTTTTACTCTCTTTTTTCCCAAAGGTACTTATTGAATAATTCAACAAAAATTGTATTTTATCACAAATATTTAAGATAGTGTTATACTAGCATAATGCAATAGCATTACAAAATAGGAGCAAGTAATTAAAATTTTAATTTTAGCCAGGGGTAAATCTATGATAATTTTTTTTTTAATTAAACCGACTTCAAAAACGAACCTAAGAGATACAAATTAACGAAAAGGCATACAATAAATGTTTTCTACAAATTATGAAGTCGGTCCCAGCCAAAAGTAACAGCATTTAAATGTTTCTTATACAGTGGAACTTCTTCTTTTTCTCTTAAGGATGAAAAATGTGAAATAAATTAATTACTGGGCAAGTGATTACAATAATTAGGCGATGACTATTATTAATTCATTTTATAACGTAAACGTTAAAAAAAACAAATCCTACCTCAAACTAAACGCATTTATCAATTTATATATAAATATAAATAACAGCTTTTCACTAATATTCATAATTATTACAGTAATATTAATATTCATTATTGTAAACAAAAAAATTGTAAACTGTGAGTCGTAGCGTAATATAATATGTAACCTTCTTTAACAACGAGCTATTCAACGCAAAATGAACTTTTCGAATCGGTCTAGTAGTTTTGTAGCCAATTTAAAGCAAACAAACAATTCAATCTTTCCTCTTTACAAATATTAGTGTAGATAAAAGTTATAATATTCTTATTTAAAGAAATAAATAGCTTCAACGCCATAAATATCACAGTTTAACGATAACCCGAAGATTGAAATAGATTGAGATCAAAAAGCTCTTAATCGCAACTATTTACATTCAGCATCGAATAGCAATCTATATTGCCCCTATCTTTGCTTATGAAACAAACATTGCTGGTATTTACATCTATATCTATACTAATAATAAAATTCTAGCGGGTCGATGTCTGTACATGGAAGATATATGAAAAAAAATCTTACTGGGGGCCTTTACCAACGCAATAGAACCCAAAACTATGATTTTTAGAATTCTTATCTGTTTGTCTGTTTGTCTGTTTGTCTGTTTGTCTGTTTGTCTGTTTATCTGTGCGTTTGTGCACGCTAATCTCAGAAACGGCTTATCCGATTTAGATGCGGTTTTCACTAATATATTGTGGTAAGCTTCACTTAACATTTAGGGTTTGTTTCATGTCAATCGGTTCATAAATAAAAAAGTTATGTCAATTTAAGGGTTCACGTCGAACATTATTTTGTACTTTTCACTAAATGCATGAAAGTATATACAGTACTTATATCAAAAAATACATTTTTAAATTTTTGTCTGTCAGTCTGTCTGTCTATCTGTTTGTTCCGACTAATCTTTAAAACGGCTGAATCAATTTTGATGGTACTTTTACTTGCAGTTAGCAAATGTTATAAGGAGTGACTTAGGCTAACTTCTATTTTAGATATTTTTAATCGATACTTACAAAAAAAATCTAACGGGTCGCTGTCTGCACATGACAGATATATAAAAATATATATATATTATTGGGAGTCTTTAACTAACCAAATAGAACCCAAAACAATAATTTTTAGATATTTGTCTGTTTATCTGTGACTTTGTGTCCGCTAATCTCAGAAACGGCTTATCCGATTTAGATGTGGTTTTCATTAATATATTGCAGTAAGCTTCACTTAATATTTAATGATTTTTTCATTTCAATCGGTTCATAAATAAAAAATTATCTAAATTTATGAGTTCACTTCGAACATTATTTTGTATTTTTCACTAAATGCATGAAATTATATTCAGTACTTTCATCAAAAAATCCAATTTTTTAATTTTTTGTCTGTCAGTCTATTTCCTACAACTAATCTCTGAAACAGCTGAATCAAATTTGATGGGACTTTCACTTGCAGTTAGGGGATATCCATTAATCACGTGAGGCCCAGATGAGGGAGAGGGGATGGAAGAAAAAAATTACGAAATATCTCAAAGTCTAAAAAGTTCTTAAAAACATTACTTGATTAATGAAGAGCCCCTATACCTAGCTAATATTATAAGGATTAACTTAGGCTACTTTTATTAAAAAAATATATTTATTTCAATGAATAAGTAAAAAGAGATAATTCTCTTAATATTTTGTTATTGTGTAATCGCGATAACAAAATATTGTAGAACCCAATAAAATAGTGAACAATTTCTGATTTAAAAAGGGAAGGATATACATCTATACATATAAATGGATGCTAATAAGCAATAATGTGTCAACCCACAAAAAGTCAAATTTAAGATATTGATGTATTTTGATACTACGTCACCTATTTAACATTATCCAAACAAATTTCAAGTCATCTAAACTAAATAAGTATGGAAAAAAGTTTCTTAACTCGATGTTTCGTATTTCAGGTGCGTTCCATATTTTGCTATTTATAAAATAATCTCAAATATTTAAAAACTTATTATTATACTAGCTTTTGCCTGCGACTTTGTCCGCGTTTTCGTCGTTTTGCGAAAAAAAGTAGCGTATGTCCTTCGTCAGGGTTCAGTGGTTTTGATGTGACAGACAGATTAACTATCGTAATTTAATACTGAAATATAATATGTCATTCCACAATACTTGATTTCTATGATTTTTTTATTAAATAGGTAATAATGTTAACTTTTTTAAATTAGGGATGAGTGAGAGTCTTATAAACGTAAGAGTAAACAAATATAATCAGAATTCTCCGAACTGCTAACCTATCAGGAGTTACACGTGTTATTGTGAGTCAACCATAAAAGATAGACATATGCTGTTGCGGGATATGTTTTAGGAAATTTTATGTAGACTATTTCCGTCATACATGATTTCTATGTAACTTTAACCATTAAGGATGCATACGCGACGATAGCTTAAAAATTGGATTAATGTCTCCCGTTTTCCCTTTATTACTCTGCTCCTATTGATTGTAACGTGATGAAAAGTATACTATAACCTGCTCAGGAGTATGAAGAATAATTGTCCTAAGTTTTGTTAAAATCCGTCGAGTAGTTTTTGTTTCTATAAGGAACATACATACAGACAGACAGACAGACAGACAAAAATTTTACTGATTGCATTTTTGGCATCAATATCGATCACTAATCACCCCCTGATAGTTATTTTGAAAATATATTTCATGTACAGAATTGACCTCTCTACAGATTTATTATAAGTATAGATAACATATTAAATAAATCTATCTGCTTTTGATTCAATATACATTTTATCAAAATAGAAAAAAAAGATGAATATATACGTCTTCAAACTAATTTATTAAGAATAGGTTTGACATCTTTAGACGCCATTTTCTCAAGACGAAGTCCGAGTGGATTGACACAGTATTGCTTATCCGCGTCCAAATATAATTGATGTGTCCGTTTGTAATTTTAAATAAATGCATACGAAAGTATACATGGTACTGACAACAAAATTAATATCTTTAAAATTTTTGTCCGTCTCTCTGTCACTCAGTTTGTTACGGCTAATATCTAAAACAGCTGGACCTATTTTGACGAAACTTTCACTGAACAGAAAGCTAATGTAATAAGGAACCAAATTGAAACCAATGAAATAGTGAACAACATCTAATTCAAATAGGGAAGATATATAATATAATATACATATATTATATAAATATAATAATTTGGAAAATAATATATTTACTGGGTAATTTTTTTACTGGATATGATAGATCAAATCCGAAACTATAAGCAGTAGCGAAATATAATTAAAGGAGTAACAGAGCCGATTTTAATAAAAACTAAAACTATATCATTAGTTTTTTGAAAAATAAGTTCTCCTAGCCAGAAACGAACACGTTGATTTTGAGAAAAATTAACATTCTATATGATTGCATCATCTGATACTGTCACATATTATAAGAATCAACTTCAGAGAGGTATTAGTATATAGTTATCTGCAACAAAAAGAAAGGGCAATTTTTTTACAAAATTCTATCAAATTCATACATTAATTAAATCTTTAGTAATTCTTCAAAAAAACGATCATACCTAAAAGTGAAATTTTATAATTATAACGGGATGTTGTAACGCTAATAGCGGGTGAGTACAATAGCCGAGTCCAGTGAAATGTAGATTTTCAATAAATTGATTCATCTTTTAAGGAATTATCTAAATCTACCTATGTAACGGAGTAGGTGACGGGGACCAAAACAAACGTCACATTCTATCAACTTTGTATAGCTCACATAGAAAAAACAGACAAACATAAAAGAAGTTACTGTGAGTTATTCATTATGTATATTTTTGATTGTATTCTTTACACTCTTCGTTACTTTAGTAGGTGACTAGCATTTTGATGCAAATAAACAAATCGTTCGAAGTAATGCAAAATTTTTTTCTAAGCTTACCGGGAGCCATGATTTAACCCACATATTTGATTATGTATATTTGTATATAGAATCGATTAATTAACTTCTAATTCATGTATAGATTTAATGTTATTTTGTTAAAAAATAAATCTTTTCCTTTAATTTGTCTCTTACTATTACTTTCCAAAAGTTGATTCTTACAAGTGACACTATCAGGTAGGTGGTGCAATAATACAGAATGTATTTTTTTTTAATTAGTGGGTTTAATTCCTGGTCAGGAGAATCATGAAATCAAAAAAAACTTATGATGCAGTTTTAGATTTCTCAAAATCGGACACGAGACTCCTTTAAGTATTTTTCGCGATTCCTTAAAGTTCCGGATATGGCCTATGAAGCCCACTTAAAAAAGTCACCCGATATATAATACAAGGTGAACCTCGGCGGGAATATACTGTTATACAATTGAAATTTTAAAGACTAGCACAAAACACTTTTCTTTAACATTTATAGTGAAAACCGTGGAGGAATACCGTATCTGAATTAGAGTCTGCTTATAAATACAACCAGAAAGTTCCCAAATCCAAAGTAAGAAGCTCCTTTCTTGAGCACCACCGCAGACTATTATAACCTTGCTTTGCAGGAGACATGCCAAGCATTCTGTAATCCACGCGAACGAAGTCGCGGGCACAGCTAGTTTGTAATAAATGTGAGTGATATACCTAGTATATGACGCTAGTTAGGCGGGCGCGCGTTTACGTTTTGCTATGTAGGCGGTGGGCGGCGGAGCTCGGCCGGTCAGCCCGTTCTATTTCTAAATTGAGACAGTCATTCGCTGCCGCTTTCCGCGCATCACCTATTCGCTGAATATATAAATAGAAAATTATCAATTTTGATTTTTATTTGCTAAATTTCAACAATCGTGATCGTAGACGTTAGCAATTCTAAAATATTGATAAAAAATCGGAAAAACTCTATTATATCATAAAACAAATCAAATACGAATTGTGTTAATTAAAATCTTATACAATATTATTGAAACAAAATGTGGTATCAAGAAGAAGATGAAGATGAGGACCTCATGTGTTCGCCGGCTATTCTGGCTAGGCGTGCCTCTGAAAGTTGGATAAATGTACCTCCTGTAGAGGTAAAATATAACTACCTCTAAGACTTCAATGATAACTATAAGAATTTTCTGTCACAAACTAAGTATTATACATATACTTGACTATTTTAAACAGAGGTAAAATTTGTTTGTAAATTGCTACTTACTGAAACTACTGATTCAATTTTTAAAATGATTTGCGTTAGATAGCCCGCTCATTGAGAAAGGTTATAAGGCTATATTACATTACGCTACGACTCATAGTAGCACACCAATAGCCATTAAACACGAGTGAAACCGTGAAGGGTAGTAGTATTATATACAAATAAAAACATATCTAGTGGCATCCGTATAGTTTTTGTTCAATGAAATATCAATGATAAAATAGAGACCTTAAAAAAATTTTATTCGTTGTTGTATACTATACGTTGTTATGCACGGTAAAATTATACAAAAATGATCATTTGACAACATCTTTCATTATGAAAAAACATTGCAGTACTTTATTTCATGTCAGAACATTTATCTTAGGTAAAACCAATATAAGATGTTAAATTGGGTGACTACTCAAATATTGCGTACTCTACGGAGCGACGAAGTCAAAAAGAACCACGCTCCTTAAATAAAGAAAAAAAAATGATATTCTTTATTATTCTACCGCATTTATTTAAAATAAGTACATATATAACATTTCCAAAAATATAACTTATTGTTGCCCATTGTGCATTATATGTAGTATTACGTACTATTAATATTTTTGTTATTTAAATCTGGATGCGAAGTGATGTAACGACATTAAAAAAATAGAGTAGTTTTTCAGCCTATTTTTGCAATTTCAATTAAATTACAATTCTAATAATACATTTAAAAAAGTAAATAAGTTACGTTTACTTATAAAATATTTTTTTGATTATAGATGCTGAGTACGCCTCAAACGCTGCAACGCAAGAAGTCTCTCCCCGACGTAGCGGGCATGCCGCGGTTGCCCGACGGCGGCGGCATGTCGCGCGAGGAGGTGTCCGCGCTGGGCTCCGCGCGTCGCGAGGAAGTGCGCCGCATGCACGAGGAGTCCGAGAAGCTTAGAGCCAACCCCCTCCTCTACCTTGTTAGTCCACAAGTAAAGGTACTTGCTTCTCTTCTTAATAAACAAAACACAAACACTCTCTGCTATCCATTTGTTTAAAAATATAATTACACATAAAACAACTATTTGTTTCAGGACTGGTTCTCGCGGCAGCAGCTAGTGATCCTAGTATTGTTTATAAACATCTCATTAGGCATCATGTTCTTCAAGCTGCTAACGTAGCGTCGGCGGGCGGCGCGAACGCGCCTTTTGTCTCAGTGTAACGACACTCGTGTATATAACGATTGTAAAAAAAAATTAAACATAAAAACAATATTTGACGTGCAAATATTTTAAATAGTTCATTACTTCCTTAAACACTTTTAACCGATTATAACTCCTATCCGAATAATAAATTTTATATGGACTCAAATTATTTGCCAGTGTACTTTTATTAAGTTGTGAAAGTGAAAAAGCGAAGACAAATTATGAAAAAATACAGTGTAACCATGCCCTACCCACGTCGAGTCGATGTAACTTCTAATGGTGTGAAAGTGAGAATTTTGTGACCACTAGACGAAACTTCGAATGTAAGAAGCACGATTTACTTATGAACCTGCATATTGTAGGTTTTTGCTCTTAATGTAATGTTAAACGCTTGCCTTATTAAATAAATTCGTTTAAGTGAAAGTAACATCGGAATGCAAATAAGTGTGGTGAGCGTAGGAGGTTCTGAGGAACACAATGAGACATTTATTAATAGTAAACTAAATGTTAAGATATTTACACAAATTAATATTTTGGCATATTATATTAGAGTTTCAATATTTGACAATTTAGTAAACATAGTCTAGACTCGAGTAAAAGAATAAAATTGAAAAAATTGTAAAAGCCAACAATTTAAAATTATTTGCTTGTTTCGAAGAAATTTTTATAATATATTATAGTATTTTATGAAAGATTTTGGAATCTTTTAATAAAACAAATCTTGAAGAACGAATGTTACCTTAATTATATTTAATGCTTAAAATGAAAATATTTTAAAGTGCTAAATGTACGATAGATTAGTTTTATTGTTTAAATTTATCAATATATAGTATTGACTCTGTTACCCAAGTTTTTATAAATATTTAAAATAAAATTTGTAATGTTTGGTGAGCAATTAGAACAAATTGTTTATGATTAATCTCTTATATTTAAAAATGTACCTAGATTTACGAGAAACGAAATCTATTTCAAATTTTGAAAAATTAATATCCAATTTTTATACAATTATATAATTTTGTGTTGTAACTATGGCGTCAATTTCTTGTATTTGAAAATTTTATATAAGAAAATTAAATTATACTTTATTTATTAAATAAAATTATTTATATAAAAGTGTGCATGCGAGATTGTTGATACGCTGTACAATTACGAAAGTTGTGGAAAACGCGCAATTCTTAAATTGTTAAAAGTAAGACGATTTTCGCTGTTTCTTCATTATGTAAAAACTTTAAGTTATCTTTAAGAGTTTTAATTACTTGTATCAATTTTATCTACGTTTCAGAAATAAAATATTTTAACAAAAATTTTACTTTTTTTTTGTACTTATAATCGTAAAGTCCAAAATGTTAGCTTATTTACTTCTTAATGCAGAAAATATGAATAATCATTATTTTGAATGAATCAAAATGTGTTAATTTAAAAAATACAGTAAAATTTATTTAACCTGGTAAGCAAAATAAACCATATAATAAATATAGTAACACAAACGAAAATTTTCAAATACTACAAACAAAAACAATATTCGGTATAGCTTTTTTGTAAATTACTTAAAGCTAAAAAGGTTAAACTAGGAAATCGAAAAATACAGTGCAGCAAAGAATTCAACATCTTAGCGAACTCCACTATTTCTAACTGGTACTCAGAAAAAACTAATCAAGAATCAAAATATTTGTATTGAAAAAATGGAACATTGGAACTAGGTAGTTAACCTATTTGCATTATTAATAATCTTGCAGTTGAATAAATTAGACGAACTTCTAAATATTACCTATAGATAGAATAAGGAAAGATTGCTATTATACTATGCTTAAAATACCTTGCGGAGTTTTCATTCAATTTAATTATTGAAATTCAGGTCGCTTGTGAAGGACAAATTTAAATGTTAATAAAATAAATGTATTCGCCTTTCCCTTAAAAAGTTAACGTTTTCTTTTAAAAGAACCAAGAACACGCAATACAGTAGAAAACGCGGATCTTAACCGATAGGTTAAAATTTTCATACCAATAAATCGCAAACGCGAATACGCACTTGTAGCTTCCGACGTCAAAGCTAAATGATACATGCGTGCACGCACGATGACGGACATACTTGTATATGGGCATACACAATTATGCATATATGGCATTGTTATTCTACGTCAAGATTAAGAGTACATAATAACCTCGAATAATATATACGCGAAGCATAAAGAACATATCTTTTGTCACTAAAGCAAACGTTGTAGTATACAAAAACGGGCGTACAGGAATAGGAAAAATAAACAAACTAAATTGACGTAATAACTGGACGTATTTTCAGAGCGCATACGATCTCGTATTACAATATACAGCACAACCTAGTAATACTGTAATTACCCCCAACATTTAAACCAGATGTCATGACTATAGTTTAAAACAAGGAGTTTTATTAAGAAGTCAAAGTTTTTGACTACATGGAGAATGTACTTATAAATTAACATATATGTAATCAAGTCCAAGGAAAGTAAATAAATACTGTGTCTTTTAAAATTGAAATATTTTATACCACTATCACGAGATCATTAAATGAGCTATTAAAAATATTTAATTACAGACCCTATATAAAATTTCGATTGACGTAACAACATTACTAGGTCACATTTGGTGTATTCCGTACGTATATACAATATTTCTCTTTAATCAATTAGATTAATACTGTAAGGCTTCCGCCAATACCAAGGTAGTAACTATAACTACTGAACTCGAATAGCAGTTGCTCGTTCAGATCCGTGTACATATTTGTAAATAAACAAATCACAATGCCTGATACTTATAATAATTCAACAAAATATAGTGACCAAGATAAATCATCGGTAATAGTATAAAAAAAATTGTGTCTATCGTTTATATTAGTTACTTTAAAAATAACTCATAATCTTATTAAAAATACTAAAATTAAATTTATTAAAGAAAAGTGTCTATTTAAGGTAAAGGAAACTAACGATGACGCAATTGATTTGGATGACGTACTCCCAAAAATTGGTGAATTTGGAATATATCAGAAATTTCTGTTGTGGTTCGTGTGTTTGCCTGCTTGCCTACCGTGTGGATTCTGTGCATTTAATCAACTATTTATGACTGACACGCCGGATCACTGGTGCAAAGTTCCTGAATTGCAGAATATGACAGAGATTAATCGTAAAATGCTATCGATTCCTCGTAAGGTAAATAAGTAAGAAAAGGTGTTACATCATAGAATGCTTGTATGCCTAAATTATTTTTATTTTAGGGTGATAATAATGACACTTATGAAAAATGTTTACGCTACTCTGTTAATTGGACTGAATTGTTAACTTATGAAAAACCAATTGAAGTAAATGAAAGTTGGCCGGTAGAGCCGTGTCTTGATGGCTACGAGTATGATACAACTGAAGTGAAATCTTCTATTGTAATTGACGTAAGTTTCATTATTGTTTAAGGCTATATATACAAAGTTAATTTATTTTATTACTAATGATAATGATAATCAAATATTACAGTTCGATTTAGTTTGCGAGTATGACGTATATCCCACTCTTGGATTAGTGGCTTTAAATGTTGGAGGACCTATAGGAGTATACTCTTTTGGCTTACTAAATGATCGTATAGGCCGAAAAAAATCGTTTTTCGCCTGCTTATCAACTCTCTTGCTCGGTAGTGTAATGACGGCTTATGCACATGAATATTGGTTTTGGGTAGTAGCAAGAATAATTGTCGGCTTGACTATTCCTGCCGTATATCAAATTCCGTTTATAATTTGTGAGTATATATATAAAAATAATTATATGGATTTTGTTACATTTCAATTGTTTTAATATTTAATTTCAAATGTATCTTTCAGCCTTAGAACTAGCAGGACCCAATTACAGATCTTTTGTTACTGTAATGACCTGCATATTCTACACCTTAGGCTTAATTTTACTATCAGGTGTGACATATGTGTTACGAGATTGGAGATCACTGGCACTTGCTACATCTGTACCATTCTTCTTTTACTACCTCTACTGGTTTATTTTACCAGAATCTCCAAGATGGTTACTAATGAGAGAAAGATTGGAAGAAGCCAATAACATTTTAAAAACAATAGCTAGAATCAATGGTAAGGAACTGCCGGAGGAATATACGACTAAGCTGCAAAAACAAGTTCTAGAACAAAAAGAACATGGAGTAAAAGAGAAAAAATCTCCTAGTGTTTTTGCTCTATGCAGGACTCCTAACATGCGGCTTAAAACTTTTTTAATAACTTTGAACTGGTGTGCGTCCGAAATGGTTTATGTTGGACTAAGTTACTACGGACCTGCTATTGGGAGCAATCAATACATGAGTTTTTTCTTGTCATCGGCTGTAGAAATACCCAGCTATGTTGTATGCTGGATTTTAATGGATCGAGTAGGACGCCGATGGCCACTTTGCTTATCCATGGTCATTAGTGGTATTTTCTGCATTGTTACTGTACTTTTGCCAGAAGGTAATATTACATATATATAATATATACCCATAAAATTATATATAATATATACCCATAAAATTGTATATGTATAAACACTGTTTTAATATCTTGCTTAAAATAACTTTTACAGTATCATTCAATGATCATCAGTGTTCATTTCTTTTTTTAGATGCTGAAACTGAGACTTTGATCTTGTTTTTAATATCGAAATGTTTTATATCAGCTTCGTTTTTGATCATCTATCCCTACGCGGGTGAATTGTATCCCACAGAACTAAGAGGAATTGGAATCGGTACTTCTGCATATATTGGAGGGTTGGGATTGATAATTATTCCATTTATAAATTATTTGGTAAGATGTTGATATTGTAATACGATATTTTTCAAATTTGAACAATTTTGAATAAAAATGAATTGGAACGTTTCTACGTATAAACCTATTTGCCGAGATACTCCAGACAGTCCCCTATTTCCCACTGGGCACTCTGGGCATGTCAAGGTCCTGCCAGGTAAAGTAGAAGTGGTTGATAATTTTGACTTCCTTAAAATTACATCACTTCTCTTAAATAGATAATGTTGCCTTTTTACTTTGTAACAACGCACAATCTATTTTAATTTCACTAGACATTAACACATACAAAATAGTATATATGCATGTCATGTGTAATTTTTTTGCATATTGATTTATATTAAATTATAATTGTGTGAAATTTTATACTTCTCCGTTCGCACAATTTTCGTGAAAAGCGGTCCTTAGTTTTCGCTTTACGTATACTTATAGATACCTGTTTTAAAATAGTCCTGTAACAAAGGAACCTTATCATGTAATAAGGGCCCCATTATCGTAATGTGCCCAGGGCCTCCAATAGATTAAAGGCGCCCTTGGATCCAGAACGTATTTCTTAAATAATTTAAGTCATGTGTTCCCACTGTTAACAGCTATAGTCTCTATATAAGTTGCTGATTAAAAATTACACAAAAACAGTTTTTTTATAGAATAATTGATTTAAAACGCTTCAGTTGGTTTATAGTAAGCCGATTAGTCGCCCATATTACTGACTTTGAGCATTAAAATAAAATAATAATCAAGGTGCTCCTTAAGTATTAAATTAAGCATATAAACATATTAAAAATGTAAAATGTATGTCAAAAACATTCGAATATTTTACACTTTAAATTAATTGTAATTAAATAATGTTGCATATGTGTATATGGGGCCATTATATTTCTTATAAATACCTAGTGCCAACAGATAATAAACTAGTGCATAACCAACCCTTGTTTGATTCGTTTCATACTGACAGTGGCGACGAGTTTCCCGCGCTTTTGGAAAAAAAAATGGCGGTCGCCCCATTTGGTATTTTATCGGCTTTTGATCATAATATTCAATCATGGGCGACATATAAAAGTCGTTTATCGCAATGGTACATAGCAAATGATATTGGAACGACAAATGACCCGGTTGGCGTAAAAAGAAGAGCGATACTTCTTAGTGCACTCACTGAGGGCACCTACTCGTTAGCATCGGATTTAGCACTGCCGAAAGAGATACAAGAGGTGCCTTATGAAGATATAATTAAATTGTTGGATGACCATTTCACACCCAAACGATGTGGATTTAGTGAACGTTTTAAATTTTATACTGCAACTCAAACATCAGAAGAGTCGTATCAACAATGGGCGGCAAGACTACGAGGTTTGACTGCTCATTGCGCTTTCGTTAATATAGAAGAAGTACTTCGTGATAGATTTGTCATGGGTATGTTACCCGGTCCTGAACGCGATAAGCTCTTTGCTCAGGATTTGAAGGAGTTAACGTTGACGAGAGCTATTGAACTATCGGAGTCGATTCGCAGCGCAAGAACCGGCGCGGCGGTTGCAAGCAATCAGGAGCCTCAGCAGGGACAGCTTTATAAAATAGTGCGTCCTCTTGACTCTATAAATATGTGTACAGTGTGCGGATATAATAATCATAAATCGTCTAAGTGTCGTTTTGCTAACTATAAGTGTAAAAAATGCAATACGGTAGGGCATTTGAGTAAAATGTGTAAAAATAAAAAAGTTAATTACATGAAAGCCGAGGCCGTGAACGAGGACGATGATGGTAAGATTTTTCTAATATGTTCAAAAATAGGTGAACCTATGATAGAAGTAATTTCGATTCGAGGGGTAATTTTAAAATTCGAAGTTGATAGCGGTTCTGCAGTCACTGTGATACCTGAAAAAATTTATATTTCTTACTTTAAGGACGTGCCATTAGTAGCTACAACGCGACGCTTAGTAACATATACGGGAGATAACATTCATTGTTTAGGGCTAGTTACTTTACCTGTAACTTATTCGGGTTGTACCCATACACTTAGTATTTATGTAGTACGTAATGAGGGGCCGCCTTTACTCGGTAGAGACTTTTTATCGATTTTTAATTTACAACTATCATCAATGAATCATATTAATATGAATACAGATTATAATCTAATTAAAAAATTTCATTTACGGTTTCCAATGGTCTTTTCTGATAATCTGGGTAAATTCAATAAACACAAAGTTACATTACAATTAAAACATGATGCAAAGCCTGTATTTTTTAAAGCGCGTCCACTAGCTTTTGCTTTGAGAGATAAGGTGGATAAGGAAATAGACCGTATGTTACAATTAGGTATCCTTATACCGGTCCAACACTCAGAGTACGCCTCACCAATAGTTCCCGTATTAAAACGTAACGGAACAATAAGAGTATGTGCCGATTTTTCTGTGAGTATTAACAAACAATTAGTTATAGACTATCACCCCTTGCCTACAGTTAAAGAATTATTCGCTAAGTTGTATGGGGGTCAACAATTTACCAAATTAGACCTCTCGATGGCTTATAATCAATTTGTTTTAGACGAAGACTCACAGAAGTATACATGTATTAATACCCACCGAGGTTTATTTAATTATACTAGATTAGTGTTTGGGTTGTCTAGTGCGCCTGCCATATTTCAGCGCGCAATGGAGTGTGTTTTATCAGGGTTAGATGGCGTTCTCGTCTTATTAGACGACGTTCTTATAACGGGTAGGAATAAGGATGAACATATTCAGAGGCTAAGTACTGTTTTAGAAAAACTACAAGATGCCGGTTTAACCTTGCAAAAAGAAAAGTGTGAATTTTTTAAAGATCAGGTATGTTACTTAGGATACATTATTGACAAAAACGGATTAAAAAAATCGCCAGAGAAAGTAAAAGCTATAGTTGAAGCCCCTGTCCCTACAAATATATGTAAATTGCAATCATTTTTAGGTTTAGTTAACTATTACAGGAACTTTGTTCCGAATGCTTCAACGATACTCAGTCCTTTGTATAATTTATTAAAAAAAGATGCAAAATGGCAGTGGTCAGCAAAACATAATGACGCTTTTAATAAAATAAAGACATGTTTATCGTCGGAAAATGTTTTAGCTCACTTTAATCCTAATTCAAAGTTAATTTTGACAGTAGATGCTTCTCAGAGTGGGTTAGGTGCAATATTGTCGCAATTAGATAAAAACGGATTAGAGCGTCCAATAAGTTACGCATCTAGAACATTAAATGCTGCTGAAAAAAAATACTCTCAGATTCAGAAAGAGGCTACCGCGATAATATTTGGTGTTAGACGTTTCCATCAATATTTATATGGACGGTCAGATCCGTTTGTACTACGCACGGATCATAAACCGCTGATTAGTATTTTCGGACCTTATAAAGGTATTCCTGAAGTTTCAGCGAATAGGCTACAAAGATACGCTTTATTTTTAAGCGGATATAATTTTGTTATAGAGTATATACGGAGCGCTGATAACTGTGCTGATTTTCTTTCACGTGCTAGTTTGCCCGACACTGCTGAAGAGGAGTTCAATTGCGAGCGTGCACCTTCGTTTGACGATCAGGCGGCGTATATTAATTTTGTTGTAGAGGGATTTATGCCTATCACTTTAAGTGAGCTGCAACTAGCGACCGCTTTAGATGTGACATTAAAAAAAGTAAAAAATTTTGTTTTGGAAGGCTGGCCAAGACAAATAACTGACGTTAAGGTTAAACCTTACTTTCATTGTCGAAACGAAATATCATTTGAAAATGGTTGTTTAATGAGGGGTCATAAAGTAGTCATACCTGATAAACTGCAGTATAAAGTACTATCGGAGTTACACGCATCGCACCTAGGTATAGTTAAAATGAAAGCGGAGGCGCGGTCCCGGTTTTGGTTTCCGGGTATTGACACAGCTATTGAAAATATTATAAACAATTGCGATATCTGTAATAATCTCCGACCTTCGCCTGCGCGGGCACCCATAGTATCGTGGAAGGATCCATTGCAACCTTTTAGTAGAATACACATTGACTTTTTAGGGCCTGTAAATAATCACAATTATCTAATTGTTGTCGACGCGCATACAAAGTGGGTAGAGGTATATGATATGAATAACACCACAACAACTACAGCGGTTATTGAAAAGTTATATGACTGCATGTCGCGATTTGGGTTACCGGAAGTTATAGTGAGCGATAATGGCACGGCGTTTGTTTCACAAGAATTTAAAAATTTTTGTAGTCTAAACGGTATATCACACGTGACTTCACCCGCCTATCACCCCGCTAGTAATGGTCAAGCAGAGAGCTATGTTAAGTTAATTAAAAAGGGTATAAGAATGAGTCTAATGAGCAGTCGTGGTCTTAAAGAATCCAAAAATAAGTTATTGAAATATCTTTTTGACTATCGAAACTCAATCCATTCTACAACGGGCTATGCGCCCGCTCAGCTAATGCTTGGTCGCAAACTAAGATCGCGACTTGATTTAATAAAACTTTCAACGTCCTCGTCCTCGTCCACGGATAGCGCTAACAATGTAAAGAATAAACAGTGTTTGCGGCATAAAACTGTTGGTGTTAAAAACAAAAGCTATTTTAATATTGGAGATTTAGTGTTATACAAGTCGTATTGTAGTAATAACAAATTTGTCTGGAAACGTGGTGCAGTTGACCAAAAACTTGGCAGGGTAGTTTATTTAGTTAAGGATCTTTTAACTCAAACTGTCATTAAAAGACACAAAAACCAAATAATACCATATAAAGGTACAAATGACGGTAAAAAATTAGAGAATTATCACGATATTGAAATGGATATCTCAGACTCCGTCAATCCAGCCACCCCGCTGGAAGAGCCGTGTGCGTCTCAACAGCAACTGCAAACTTTATCTTTACCATCGACGGCATTATCAAAGGAACGACCACAGATTGAAGAGGAAGAGGAGGAATGGAACGAAGCTGTGACGGGAGATGAAGGCATTACAGAATCGGTAACAACATCTGATTCCGCAAATATGACTAGCACTATGTTGACCAGTAATATTTCAAATGAGTGCGTTACGGAGCCGAATACAGCGTTCGATTCTACCATTATTAGTGACAATATCACGGAAAGTAGTGAATCATCAGATCAACCATTTGAATCGTCTGTGCGTAAACCATTTCATATGTCGCTTAGAAACCTGCCAAGGATAAACTATAAAAAATAAATCTTCAATGCTTGTTTATTAATCTTAACACTCTGTTTTCGAAATGTTCTTCAAACTTCTATTTAAAAATGTATCTTTAGCTATAGGGGAGGAATGTTGCATATGTGTATATGGGGCCATTATATTTCTTATAAATACCTAGTGCCAACAGATAATAAACTAGTGCATAACCAACCCTTGTTTGATTCGTTTCATACTGACAAATAAAATCTTAAAACTTAACTGGCACTTCCAGTAAGATTAACCTTGCTCTGCGATGTTTATGTTTTTGCTAAATAATTATGACTTGTTTTGTTTTGTTAAAATTAAAAAAAGAAATATGGGTGAATTTTATTCTTGTGAGAAATTATAATAAATATATTAAACCGTACTTCCCATCAATTTACTTAGTATGAACAGATTGTTGTACCTAGTAGTAATTAATATATTACGTTGCACCAAATTCGTGTAAATTACCTTAGAGGAGTATTAAGAATATTATATTAAAGAAGAAAGTTACATAGACAAAGTTATATAGGTAGTAGGTATGTAGATATTTCCCAGCGCATAGCAAATATCCTTATAATTTAAAGTGTATATTGTATATATGTATACTCTCCGCGCCAGAATGTCCTTGACACCGACCGAAAAGAACTTACTATCATCGAATATAATTGACCGAATTACGCGTATAATATGTTTAGAAAGTAACGTCCTTGCTCACGGATCATATCGATCTTGTTGTGACCTATCAATAAGTGTGTGTGACCTATTATATATAATTACATATAAGTATATAAAGTTTATTAATATAATTAAAAAATTATGAACTCTGATAATGTAAAATGTCTTTCTATGCCAATTAAATTAGCAGATTTCCTGTTTGCGATATAAATATAATACGTAAATCAGTAAACAAATTAGTAAGTAACTTTACATTAAAATTATATTTTTTATTCAGGGGACAAGCAATCTAGTATTACCATTGGTGCTAATGGGTGCGGTGTCGGTTGTCGGAGGAGTGACAGCACTACGTCTACCAGAAACATTACACTGTCCTTTACCACAAACTGCTGAAGAAGGGGAAGAATTTGGAAAAGACTGGACTTATACAGATTGTTTTGCTTGTGGTGGCCAGAGGTAATAAACTAACTGTTTTTCCAAACCAAATGAACTTCACGGTAACTTAAACTAAAACTAGCCAACTGAATCCTGAAATTCAAATTTGTAATCTTGTACACATTGGAATCTTGTAGTGGTGCCTACCGCATTATATCCGTCCGTTTGTCTGATAACAGATTGTATCTCTTAAACTGTAAAAGGTAAGTATAGTCTATTTTTCTTTATCTTGTCCTATTTAAGAAAAAAATGGCGTATTTCTAGCCACACAAGATTTAGATAAAATATTATCGATTGGATGATCAAACTGAATCATTTTTTATAATGCAAAAGTGCAATAAAAAAATAGTTCGAAAATTTGTGATTTTCGTTCGGGATATAGTTACCAAATAAAGACAAGTAAAGAAAAATAGACTATAGTTGAAATTTTCACAGAGTTTCGTTTTCTATTGACGATGTAACAACAATTAATAACATTACTACATACTGTCTTGCCTTTCTTGTTTCTTTCGTATATATATCGTGATATTACATACTAACGTTAGTATTTTAATATGTTACAGGATTAGTGTATCAGAATCAGATTCATACGAAAATTTGGACCAACTAGAATTAACACAAGCGCCTTCGGTGGAAGACATACTCCCGGATATGCAACCTGTCCGTCGAAATTCGATGCGTAAATTAGTCCGTCAAGCGAGCACATTGGAAACACAGCGGGACAAAGATGGAACCCTGAAGATGACCTATTGGTTTTAAATATACCAAAGCGAATTTTACTAAGTTTTTTATACAAAGAATTTTATTTTAAAACAATCATAAGTATAACAAAAGAGTATGATTCCTGCATAGTCCAGAATCTTTCTGGACAATTTCAATTAGTTTTTACAACCAAAGTACCATACTACAATTTTGCTGACAATAATAGAAAAATCATGTTTTGTTAAATTGAATATACTTTTAGGATATAAATGTCGCAGCCAACTAGCTTAATAAGTCGTTTAATTAACAGCCCAGCCTCGTTAGTTTACGGCACTGGTCAACTAGCGGCCGAACATTATGCGGCCATACCGTCTAATATAATATTTAAGGAACTGGCTGGTTTATGCGTAGGTCATTCATACAATATGGTTTGTTCATAAAATGTTACGAAAAGAAAAAAGACGAAATATTTGATATTAGAAATTGTTTATTTAATTATTTCAAAATATAACATAAGAGTATAATGCCCAATATTAGAGGACAATATGATTATAATTATTAAAATAATTAAATAACCTGTGGATTATGAATAATACTTAATATCTCTTGGACGGTATAATGAAAATTCATATTTTGTTAAATTATTTAAGTAAGCGACATAATCACTATAAAAACAATAATAATTTGTGTTTGTCACATAAAAATGTGAACAACAACAAATAAATACAATTTATGGTAAAATCCGTGTTCTATTTTGCGAAAACGAATAGTCTTGAAAAAAAATCTATTTTATATTTTGACAACCTAACCTCAACAGCACAATAAATGAACGCTGATAAGCAATACTGTGTCAAGCCACACGGACTTCATTTTGACAAAATGGCGTCTAAAGATGTCAAACCTATTCTTAACAAATAGGTTTGAAGAAATATATATCCATTTTTAGGGTTCCGTACCTTAAAAGGAAAAACGGAACCCTTATAGGATCACTTTGTTGTCCGTCTGTCTGTCTGTCTGTCTGTCTGTCTGTCTGTCTGTCTGTCTGTCTGTCTGTCTGTCGGGATGTCAACCCTTTTTTCTCAGAAATGCATAGACGTATCATGTTGAAATTAATATCATATACTCAAGTCTACGATGACATGCGGCCGTGAAAATATTAAAGTTCTAAGTCAACGCAATCAAAAGATAATGGAAAATATGTCGTATATTTTGACCATTTTAGCGTTTTCGCAAGGGAATCAAAACCTATAGGATACTTCCCATTGACCTAGCATGATGAAATTTGGCAAGAAGTAAGATCTTATGGTACAAATAAAGGAAAAAATCTGAAAACTGTAAATTTTTGTATGTATGTTTGTCTGTTTGTAAGTTTGTCTTTCAACCTTTTTCTCAGAAACGCGTGAAGGTAACAAGTTTTTATCAACGTCAAGTACTCAGAGTTGTAATTACTAAGAGCTGTGAAAAAATCAAACTTCTAAGTTAACGCAATCAAAAGATACGGTCATTTATATCACATATTTTAAGTATGATAGCGTTTTTAACGTTTTCGCAAGGTAATCAAAACCTATAGGGTACTTCCCATTGACCAAGCATTATGAAATTTGGCCAGGAGCAAGGTCCTTTAGTATACATAAAGGAAAAAATCCGAAAACTGTAAATTTCTGTTCGTGTGTCTGTCAGTCTGTACGTCTGTCTTTCAACCTTTTTCTCAGGAACGCGTAAATGTATCAAGTTGTAAATTGATCAAGCGGAAATATATATTTCTTAGAATTAAAATGATATGTACTTGTAACAAATTAACATAGAAGTTGACCATGGTCAAAAAAACAATTTTACAAACACTGAGAAGAAATTTGTATCAATACGAAAACATTAAAAAGCAGCAAACCTTTATAAACAACGCAATGCAATCTATATATCGCAGCTAACAAAATGATAGCGCGATGCAGCGTACAGCTAATGCCATCTATTACAACATTATGACATTAACTGTGATATAATTCTGCTCGATTAATAAAAATGTTTAATTTAATTATTATTTAAACGCGCTAAAAATTATAAAATAAACTTTTCATTTAAAAGTTTTATCGTCGATTTATAACGTCATTACGTAATTAACATTCAATATAAGAGCTTCACGCGATTTGATTTAAGTACTCGTATTGACTTAGTACGAAAATTTTAAAATTAAATTCAAACAGATCGAGTTATTTAATTTACTTATTTATCTACACATATAAGTCTTCTGGTTATTAGTAATATAATTAGTTATTTATAAATAAACAATTAGTTTTGTTCGAATTAAGGACTAATTATTTTCGTCTTGGCAACACTAATATATATTTTGATATTTTGATTGATAATGTAAATCTAAATATTTTACGAACGTAGTGCAGGGGTAGTGGAGTGTAGTAGAATATAAATAAAAATAAAACGAGAATAAAATATAATATAATTATGTTGTTAATGTCAACAAGTTAGTTCATTGAAATTGTCAAGAGATGGCGCTGGGTGTATCCTGAATCGCGCTATAACTTTTTTTTTTTGAAAGTATAAGGTGTATTAGTACTTAAAATAAAATTTTGTGTTTCCATGGATTGCATCCATGATCGTGTTTTAAATTAAAGTGCTCCTAAGTAGTTTCAAAATAGTTTTTGGGACGTGATCCATATTTACATAATATTTGATTATATTTAAGCGACTTCTAAAAAGGAGTGTTTTCAATTCGACCTTGTATTTAATTTTTTTTTATGTTTGTACGCCGATTACGCCGCCATTTGGGTACCGATTTTAAAATTTTTTTTTTGTTTGAAAAGGTATACTTCCAAGGTGGTCCCATTGTCTTCAGGTCAGGATCAGATGATGGGATCCTGGAGAAATTGAGGGAACTCCTCAAATATTATAGGCAAGCGTATACCGATTTAGGTATTTTTGATAGTAACTTATGTTGGAACTGATGATGAAGACCACAAATGGCGTAGATGGGTTAGTCTTATAAAGATTTCTATAAGTTTGTACAGAACCCTCGGTGCGCGAGTCCTACTCGCACTTGACCAGTTATTTCTTTTAATTTTTGATAAAAGGTATAATGAATTAAAATTAGACGGATATAATTAATATATTATCTAATAAAAAGTTTTTCAAATATTTGAGATTATTTTATAAATTGCAAAATATGGAACGCACTTGAAATTCAAACCAATTAATTAAGAAGCTTTTTTCCGTACTTATTTAGTTTATATGACTTACATTTTTTTAATAATGTTAAATAGGTGATGCAGTATCAAAATACATCAATATCATCATAATTTGACAAATAAGACATATATGAACAAAACTTATTTTTAAGGACTACTACCACTGGCATGTCTCACTTTGGACGAAGTTGTCTAGCAACCAGCTAGCGACTGAATATGTCAGTCATTGATTTAATTACATTTATATAAATCTAAATATGCATGCTGATAAGCAATAATATATCAACCAACGAAAAGTCAAATTCTCCGATAGTGATCGTATCGAATGAATACCTCAATGATATTCAGATAATGCGTCATGTATTTTACATTATTCAATAATTTTTCAAGAAAAAGTATCTTAATGTTTCAATTTCCATATTTTGCAATTTATACAATAACTGCAAATATTTTAAAAAACTTATTTTTAGGTAACACATTAAATATATCAATCTGATTTTAATTAATTATACCTTTTATCAAAATAGAAAAGAAAAAATACTCATCAAACAAATTTATTAACAATATGTTTTTAGACGCCATTTTCTCAAAGTCCGTGTGGCTTGACATAGTATTGCTTATCAGCGTTCATATATAAATAAAAATAAAAAGCCAACAGCGCATGACTAATTAAAATTTCAACTTTGGGAAAAACTGAACGTCTTTTTTTTCCGTAAACACAAGACCACAACTAGGATAAAAAATTTTTTTATTTTGACAGGACAATGTCTGTTTGTATAGGATAGGACTATTTTTAAAGTTTTACGAAATTAAAATATCATAACAGTAAAAAAAAATGATAAGAATATAAGTGTAAAGATAATGAAACAAATGTTCAGCCCTGTTTTTTTATACATTAAAATAAAATTCCAAATTCATTTTCATATAATGTCATTATTTATTTCAATTTTATAATAATAATACAGATAATAAAAAATAATGTCGAGATAAATCTAAAAACTAAATATCCATACATATTTACACATTTAATCGCATGAGTTTAACAATAAGCCTAAGGTCGTTCTGGAATGTTAGTTGTGGGCAGTAGTTGCGCGATGTACCGGGAGCGAATGCGGTCGGACTGCGCCTGCGCAGAGTCGCGCGGGGACGCCCCGCCGCCGGTCAACGACCCCCCGTCCAACTCCTCTTGGTCAGAACTGTCCGCGTGCTCGAGCAGGTTGGCCGTCTCCTCGGTACGAACGTTTGTCCTGTTATAGTAATGTTTACTATATTAAATTTAAAGTAAATTTTTATTTAATTAAAGATGATTTTTATAATACAATGTGGTTTTATTTCTTTTATACTTTTTAAAATAAAACAAGTAATGGGGTAATACTAAGTCGACACAATTAAAAACACTTACTTTTTCAAAGCTTCTCTCATACTGGGTGATAGATTCAGAACGCCATTATTGGCCGAGTCCAAAATGTAGATAAGTACTGCCGCAATCAGTGATACTGCAAATTTACAACAAATAATTTCATATTTTATTTCAATTATTAATTCATATACATAATTTAATTAATGTGTTAATTCATCACATACATAAGATTTTTCTAGCATTGTTAACTAAAATTTCGATAAACCTAAACCTTAAATAAATAGCTAGCACATTATTGTTCTTGAAATGTGGGTTGAGTCGTGAGTAAAAAGAACAAACTTACCAAAAAGGCATCCCAAGAAAAACATTTCAAGCATAAGGTATCCATATTTGTCAACAATCATGCCCGCTAAAATGATAACAGTAGCCAAGCCTAAGTTTTGAACTGCCTGACATCTAAAACGAAATAATATATCTTTAATGAAGACGAGTTAGAGATATAAAATTAATAGTTATAAAATTTAACAAAAAATTAAGTATTTCTACAAATTTAGAATTTTAACGTTATAACTAAACTGATGTTTAACGTGACTAATTTATACAATGTTAGAATCATGAGTTCCTACTCATTTAAAATTATTATCTAAATCAAAAAATTAAGCATTGTCACAATCAGTAAATAAAAGGTAGATCGTATCAAACTTCAACTTCAAAGACCTTGTACACAAAACACAACGTATAAAGTTTTAATACTTACATTCCAAAAGCGGTTCCCAATTGATTCTCTGGAACAATCATCGCTACAAGAGGCCAAAGACCACTGGCAAGTAATGAATACGATATTCCCAAGGATATCTGAAAAAGAAAATTTTAAAATAATGATTGACTGCAAATAAGTTAGTGTACAAATATTAAGTAACGCGAATTGAGGAGGTGGGGGGAGGGGGAGGGGGGGTCCTTGTAAAACGTGACTTAGAATTACAGGATCAGGATTAAAACAATAACAAAGTGTCACTGTCACAAGTGGTCACTTAAATGTTAAGCAACGATTAAAGGTAGGAAAAACGTTATGGCACGTTAAATGGAGGGCCCAAAATCGCCAAAAATTGCGTTACGTTATACTTGAACGTCCCCTAATTACATTATTAATTAAGAGCGACAAGACCAAAATCCATACATAGCGAATACTTGTTTAAAATATTTGTAATGTATACCATGATTCAATTAAATCTAATGGTCTGAACTATATGCATTACGCTGCGCAGATCTCTAAATTGAATTTTAAAACCGTCATTAATAATTTTTTTTTTTTCATTAAAATTATTTCATATTATTATAAAATGCAGATATCATATTAGGGTTGAGAATATTGAAAAAGTTTAGTTATGTGTATATAATCTTTTGTACAATAAAAAAAGAATAATAATCGTAAAAAAATATTAAATCTTAAAAAGTCTAATATATAAATAGGTATGCTACGTACGTAAGCGGTTTGAAAGCAAAGGAGATATTTATCATATATTACAAAAACATTTTTCTTTTAAAATTATAAATTATTAAAGGTACGTATTATTTACACTAAATATCTTGGATGTTCGACTGTGATCATTCGCGAGTTCGTACTTGCCTAGTATTCAGACATTTAGACTTACGTGAATCAACCTATACATTAATATGGATATTTGTGGTACTCTAAATGTTCATGTTTAAATTGCACATCTCCTGACGATAAATTAGCGCAGTAGTTAAGGCAACCGACGGTCGCGGGTTTGACCCCGCTTAATAACAAACATTTATAAAGACCAGCCTTTATAATCATCATTGTTGTAATTTATTTTGAAGATATTTACCGATTTAACTAACACAAGTTAATTTTTAATAAAAACTAAATCTAAGAAGATTAAGTTTGGTATATGTTTCACTGCTTACTTAAGGTCCTCAAAAAAAACCGGCCGGCGATCTGGATACATTTTGTAAATATCCAGACACATAATCAAAGGATCTTAACAGAAACTGTGAAATGTAAAGAGTTTTTTTTATTTCCTGATCTTTATTCATCTTACAAGAAGTGTTGAATGTGTTAAATTTATTGATTGTATTATAATTTATTGTAGTCACATAATAACAGAAATCTTACCACTCCAACATAAGGGTTGACAAAGGTAAATGCCATCAGAAAATGAGATCCAATAGTGGTTATTATACTTAAAATAACCCACATCACATTCCTGCCGGTCTTGTCAATGAGAATACCAAAGAAGGGACTCAGAGCAGCCGAAAGCAGATACACCATTGAGTTCACAGTATTCGCATCTTGAGGATTATAATCAAATTTACGTTCAAAGAATAATCTACAAAAAACACAAGTCTATTATAATATAATAGTCTTATTGCCAACTTTTTTCATCTCGTATTGTATAAAAAAATTGCATCTAGTTTGCTGTTATTATTATTTTCTTATTTCTTACTAACTGCTATAAACAACTTTCCCTACGATTGATTGTCAGTCATGAGTTTTTATTTTTTTTGCTTAGAACCCCATTTCTTTTTCTTGAAATAAAGTAGGACAAGTCACTCGTCATATCATCTAGTTGCTCATAAAGTTGGTGTCAAAAACGGTAAAGCAATTTTGGAGATTAACCAGAACAAACAGACAGAAAATAATTTTAAAAATAGTTTTTTAATATAAATTTTGTGTAAACATTTATATGTATTTAGTCAAAAGCTTTTATTTGATTACATATAGACACTTTTATTTTATTTGTATAGACAATAATAAATAAAAATATGATTCACTCACTTTCCTAAAGCGATGAATGGGAAAATAGCCAAATAATATGCGACACAAATGACAGAGACAAGCCAGAACACTGGTTTAAAATGCAAGACATCTAGAATATGGAATGGTTCATCTTTTGCCTGCTCTTCCTGCCTTCCCAGTATCCTTTCAGCCCTGTGATCCATCCAACCCAATATTAAACCACAAATAAGAGATCCCAGACAAGTCATTGAAGCTGCAAAAAAATATTATTTTCATATATAAGATCGAAAAAAGATTAGTATTAGATAATTTTAGACTTCATGTTATGACCCCAGTTTAAAACAGCTTTATTATTATCATGCTTTTTACGTGGTTTCAAAATGCAAATAAATTGACATTACTTCATAATAAAGCCAACCATATAACTTTAGTTTGTATGAATAATTCTTATTAAATGAAAAACAAACCAATAAATAAAGCCACGCCGAGCTTCTCATATCCTCCATAATAATTGGCGACCCATCGGTATATCGGTTCCATAACCCAGAAATTGACTGTACTTCCAAATCTAGAGAAAGACAGCTGCAGTCCAAACACCATATTAAGTTCTTTACCATTGAACCATAACACCACATAATTGTTCACAGCTACTTGCAATGACTCGCCTCCAATACTAAAAATATAACCATAACATTTAAAATGAACAAGGAAAGTGGTTTAATAACATCTTCATAAATTTTTCTATTTGTTCATATACAAGTAAACTAAGCCAATTGTATACAATAAACATTTTTGTTAAACAAAGTTATTTGCAGAATTTGTAATATTAATAATCCAATAATACACTTACCCGAATATAAATCTACCAAGTATCATTACCCAAAATGCATTTATATAAACACCAAATGCAAATACTACTGCTCCAATAAACACAATAGTCATGTATATAATAGTCCCTAATCGAACACCGAAACATCTGAAAACAACATTATTAATATTAATCATTAATTACATCCATACATTATTTATATTTACAATATTACTAATAAAAGCTTATAATATATTTTTTCTGTAATGAAAAAAAAAAAATTAGTAAAGGATAATAAAAATTGTTACATTGTAAAAAAAAAATAGAATTAAATAAATCCTATTACTTGCTGATTAAAATAATATAGATTAATATTCTATAAATTTATTATGTAACAAAGTACATATTAATTATTACAAACCTATCAACAAGATAACCACCAATAAAGCATAATATTACATTGGGCCACGAGTATATAGAGTAAAGAAGAGCAAACTGGGATGTGTTCAAGTGTGAGTCATCTTTGAAGTTATCAGCGAGAGCTCCTGGCGTGTCATAACAAAAGTAGGAACCTAGGACAAAGGGATTATAATTGAATAACAACAAGCTTTAAAAATTATAACAATAATTACAATATCAACAAACAATTTTTGTATCCAAATAAAATAAATTTGAAAAAATGAAATACCCACCAAAACAAAGGAAGCACATCAATATAAGAGCTATGAATCTATGAACTCGGTTTGCAGGGTGACACCAGGAAGTAGGAATCTCCTGACCCGCGCGCAAACTTCCACTGGGTTCTGGATTCTCCATTATGCTATAAAAAATATTTAACTTTAAAAAATAATCACAAAACGAGACAAAATAATCAATACTTGTTAGGTATAATATGCATGTTTACATTATGTATTGATTACCATTTATGATATTATCATAATTACAATTACATATAGTTATTATAATATACTTACACAATGAATATGATGATTTATCGTTTTATAAATTGAAAGGGTTTATAAAAAATCTTCACTGTATACAGGAACGCAATTACACTACATGTTACCGATCGATCCTTACATGTTAACTCTTTTAAAATTATGATATAGCTCTTGTGATTTGTAATTTAGTTAAATAATAAATAAAAATAAATAAATATGGTTCGCCAAAACATTCAGGAGAGTACACTTCACTAACAAAGTCAACCCACTTTAAATGTCAAATACTGACAGATGACTGTCAAAAATTTAATTGTTCGAACATGGCATAAAAGCTAAGAGCAAGAAAAAAACATTGTTCAATTTACTTTAATGAAGCTCTGCACGGATTTGTTAAGTTAGTTAAGCATAACAGAATGCAAACATCTATATTCTTTTAATAAATTAAATTAGATGAATATTTAAACGATTAATAAAAACTTGACTTTGTATCCAGTGCCACTCAAAAAACTAAAAAAAAGAAAGTTGATGATTTAGCAGGCACGTCAATTGTCACGTCATAGTTCAGTGTCATTGTCATATAAATGTACAAACGTAGTGGTTTTTGTATAACTACTGTTATTATTCTACATCGATAACTTTTAAATGATAATTTTTTGAATTAATGTGAAAGTGAATTGTTTATTACAATGAATAATTTACATAAAATTATTCTATGTATTGCGATAGCATCAGCAATAACAATTGTTTTGGGACATTCGCATTCACACTCACATTCACATGAAGAAGAATCCCCGGCATACAAGTATAGTAAAAGCGCTAACGAAAAATCGAGCCCGAAGCAAGAAGAGAAACTAGAACCTAATTATGATTTATATATAAAAGCCTTAGGTTCTACAGTTTTTATAAGCATAATACCATTTTTCATCTTATTCTTTATACCTATCGACGGCACCGTCGAAAAACAACCTTTATTAAAAGTTTTGTTATCGTTTGCATCGGGCGGTCTACTCGGTGATGCCTTTTTACATTTGATACCACACGCTCTTATTCCACATAATGAGAGCGGAGGACACAGTCACAGCCACTCTCATGATGGAAATGAACCTGAACCTCATGATATGACTGTTGGTTTAGGTGTGCTTGGAGGAATTATTACTTTCCTTGTAGTCGAAAAAACTGTACGCTTATTCAGTGGAGGACATGGACACTCACACAGTACGGATAAAAAGAAGCATGATGATAAATCAAAGAAATCTAACAAAAATAAGAAGGAAGAAATAAAAATAGCAGGATATCTCAATCTTGCTGCTGATTTTACTCACAATTTCACGGATGGCTTGGCAATAGGGGCTTCATATATTGCTGGGCAAAATATAGGTCTGATTACTACCATCACTATTTTGTTACACGAAATTCCTCACGAAATAGGAGATTTTGCTATACTTGTACAATCAGGATGTTCCCGAAGAAAGGCAATGATGCTGCAACTTTTAACAGCCTTTGGAGCTATATCTGGTACATTCTTATCTATATATTTGCAAGGTTCTGGGGACGGAATTGTATCATCCCTCATTCTACCCTTCACAGCCGGAGGTTTTATATACATAGCAACTGTTTCTGTGATTCCTGAACTTTTAGAAGGATCAAATAACAAATTTTCACAGTCCATAAAAGAAATACTTGCCCTTTTAGCTGGTGTGTACATGATGGTGATCATAGCACAGTATGAATGATCATTTGTTGCAATTATTAAAATTTTAAATTGCATTTTATAGTGTATTTTATTAGTAATCATTAAAACATCACAATGCTTTAATAAGTTTTTGTGTAATTCATACATTTTAAGCATGTATAAAAATTATTTGAAAAGAATATTGCAAATATACATGATTTTTCAAGTATTTGTTTAAAATTTAGGTTTATGATTTACTTAAAAATTAAACTAATTGCGAAAATAAAAAATAAATGTTTTCTTAGAACAATTTATCTACTATTATTATTGTGTTTCTTTAAGATAATAAGGCTTCTATTTCTTGTGTATAAAACATGTTCATTGTCATGAAAGTCACTGGTGACTGCAGACTATCTTGTATTGAGGCGCAACATAGGGTACCGGTGATCTCAAAATACTAAGGTAGAGCTTTGCTTTGCCTACTGACAACTGCTCATATATAGGCTGGTACCACCAGAGCAGGTCCTCTCTCTCACAAAAGATCAGCATAAATTACTTAAAATAGCTGCATTTCATACAGTGAGTGCGAAAACAATAAACCTGACCCTCTCCCCAAGCATTTTTGGCTTCTCTGGTGATGCAAATGGCCTTATTTGCGGTGAACACTTAACATGAAATGTCCTGCCAGCATTTGCCAGCTATTTTTATAACTAAAAAAACTTTGCAATTGACCTGTTCATGAACTTGATTTATGTACTAGAGGGAGCATGATAGTTTTCATCTTAGAAAGTGAGCGAAAAACATCCTAATTAGTGCCTTTGTAATGAAAATAAACTTATTTACTTCAGAGCACCATATAGTTCACTGGTGATCTCAAGTTTTAATAATCGAAGGTTTTAATTAATATCTGTTCAGGTTCCCTGATTCAGATTAATCTCAAAATGAAATTTATACTATAATAGATACTTATTTATCTAGACCAATTACATCCATAGGCACAATTTTTTTAATGATATTTCTAATACACTGGCAGTCAACATGTTGATGTATTTTTGGTCAAATATCTGAACTTTGAAAAGCAAAAACAAAAAAATTAATAGTCATACTACAACTTATTCCAACTGCTTATTTATAGCAAAGCTGATTATGTAACACAAATTAAAACAAATTATAAATTTAGTAATTTTTTCATTTAAATTTTATTATATTTTAGAAAAAGATAGTCCTTTTATTTATTAAGTAAATTCTAATTATCATATTAAGCCTACATCTATTATTGTCATAAAATTTTATTTTACTGCTTTATTTTTTACTTAATTGCATAAATTGGAAATTTTAAATTGTAATTACTAAAAAATTTTGAAATTATATTGTTTAAGATGAATGAAAATGAATTATTTTTCTTATCGTTAATTCCTTCAACTTTCCACTGTTGTAAATTTTAAATGGGTACTAAATTAAGATAAAATTAAAAGATTTGTTTGGAAATATGTATGTTTATTATTAAGATTACTTCTTCTTAGACACACCAACAGTTCTACCGCGTCTGCCAGTGGTCTTAGTGTGCTGACCGCGTACACGGAGGCCCCAGTAGTGTCTCATACCTCTATGGGCACGGATCTTCTTCAACCTTTCCAAATCCTCACGAAGCTTAGAATCCAAGTTCGAAGAGGTCAATTGGCTGTACTTGCCGTCAACAATGTCCTTTTGTCTGTTAAGGAACCAATCCGGAATTTTGTATTGTCTAGGATTGGACATAATGGTTACAATTTTTTCTACCTGAAAAAAAGAACATTTTTATTTAATAGAGAAAACAAGCTAACAAGTGCATTTGATAGATCGATAAAGAAATCATATACGAAAAGATATGATCTCATTTTGGATGATAACTTAAAAACAAATCTGAACTGATTTATACTATAGTATTTTTTACTGAAGTTGGGTAGCGAACAAGGTGTAAATAGTTTCATTCGATATTTGCCTTTTTTTTTGTTGACTTTTAAGTGAATGTTTCGAACATTCGACTTTAGCAATCAAAATATAGGTACGTAGCAGATATAAACAAAATAAAATAACGTAGAAAAATTAAGTGACAATTAATTTAATTTCGAGAGCTAGAACTAAAGTATAACAGCTTAACTAACCTCTTCTTCAGTGCATTCTCCAGCACGTTTGTCCAGGTCAATGTCAGCTTTTTTCAATACAATGTTTGAATATCTGCGACCAACTCCCTTGATGGCAGTCATAGCAAACATAACCTTACGTTTGCCATCGATATTCGTATTCATAATACGAAGAATATGTTGAAACTTGTCCGGTATTACGAGCGACTGAAATTAAAAACACTGGTCATATATAACAAAATACACATTTTATAGTCACTATAACATAATTTATATTAACACTTTGTAAGAATATCGTTTAAAAATCATAGGATTTCTGATAATTTTTAAGATTTTAGTACCATTTTGAAAAATTCTATCGGCTCAACGTTCACGAAGAACCACCGTCAACATGAAAAGGAAATACAATTTCACAGATATTACAAAATGTCAAAATAATGCCATAGAGTATCAATATTTTTTTCTTATAATAATACACACTATCAACAAATACAATATATATATATATATATATATAAAACGTTAAGTATTTTAATTAAAAATTTAAAGTGAGCTAAAGGTCGTGATTGATAAGGCAACCAGAAAAGTTTTAAGGAAAAAGCTTAGGTTTGATGACAGTTTCTTTGTAAAATGTATATAAAAACTATTTAAATTCGTTTTTACCGCTTTGTTTTGTTATAACGGGGAATCGTAAATATCTAAGCAATTCAAATCTTTAGTGTGCTTTGAAAAATATCTTTTTTTTGTTTTATCCCATGTTCTTATTCACACTGTAAAAGAATTACTACGTAATATCGGAAAATTCAAAATATAGAGCATCAAATTTATGTTGAATTCGAGATAATAAAGTTAAATCAGTAAAAAGATGTTTTTATTTCGATAATTTATATTTTTTATATTATAGTTATTACCCGTGTCTAGATATTTATCACTGAACTTTAATTTCCAATTGTTTGTTAATTATATTTTCATTATAGTGACTTGGACTAAAAAGAATTTATTTTACAAATTTAATATTTCTTTATCTAATCCGCCTGTTCCTTTGTCTATCTATCTATCTATTTGTATTTTTGGCCAGAATTTCTCAGAAACAACTAAAGTCAAAAAGTTCAAATCAATATCAATAACTAATAGTTATTGTTTCTTGGAAGTATAAAAATTAAAATTTTTAAATCATCACAATCAAGTATTAATGTCACATATAAATACACCCAACTTACACATCAAAAACTATCTATAGTATGCTTCCAATAGACCTAGAGCTATAATATTTAGCATGCTAGGTGCATGTTAGATTCCGTAACTTAGTAAAAAATCTGAAAATTCATTATTTTTTTTGTAATAAGTACATCGGACACGATCACGCAAGCAAGGTGTTGTTAAATGATCACAGCGGTCTATGGACACGTGCAACACCAGACGACACACAAATGCGTCGTCAGATTAAAAAGGAATGAAGTATGAAAGAGGAAAAGAATTAAGGAAAGAAATGGGGGAAGCGGTTAATCTTATGGGTATATCCCTCATTGTACAAACCGCAGCTATATTAGCTACAACACGCAGATTATATGTAAGAGTGTAGTACTGCCCCGGTCGAGGCAACACATATACAATTTCATTTTTTGTTCGATTTTTTTTAATATACTTTATTGTAAAAACATACACAAGTAACAAACTTGGCATGATTACAGTGCTTACTTTAATTTAAAATAATATTTTAAAATCGTTAAAGCGCAAGTTATATAGAATAGTATGGAACATTCGATGCGCGTGTTTGTATTTTTTATATAAAAATGAAAGTTAACATGAATTTTATTAAAAAAAGTAATATTGCTAATGAAAATTTAGCCTTACCCATAAAAACCCAATACTTGGCTGTATAATACATCACGTTTGTCAGAAATTCTTGATAGAATTATAAAGTCTATGGATAACATTTTGTGAAATTTGTGAGTGTTCGTTCGTGTGCCGGTTACCAATTTTTCTTCGGTTGTTAGGTTCCCAGATATATTTAAGTTCAGCTAGATTACAGTGAAACAAAATGCTGACGGAAACGACGTTAACACTTATACAAATATTAGAAAAGACTATATCACCAGGTATGTAACGCTTTCTTTAATAGTATGAGCATGGCGCTTCTTTATTGTCAACTGACTTTTACAGTACGTAGCACATACGATAATTACTAATAAGAAACAATGTTATCAATATGAGGATATCTACCTAAGTAACTTTTAAAATCCGTGGTATTAGCTATGATATTTATATTTTTGTAAAAATTTAAGTTGAAGCGATTACAACGTAACAAATTAGTACTGGACTGTCATGTAAGGAAGTTTCTGGTCGGTAGTATTACATCTGGTTACATTGTTTTTGATTTTTTTTATTTTATATTTAATTTATGTAATTTACTTCAAATTTTATATTGGTAATTTAGTTTTTTTTTTTGTAAAATAACCTCAACATGTGTTCCTTCAAGTACTAGTTTATGTTTTTTCTAAATTCTTACGGAGTTCTTGTAGTTTAATTATTGTGTCCTGCGCTAAACTGTGTCACTTTTACTTAATCTCACTAACATTTCTTTACAGATCGAAATGAATTGGAAGCAGCTGAAAAATACCTTGACCATGCAGCTGTCACCAACTTCACAACCTTTATTAAGATGCTGTCAGATGTGCTGGTGCAAGGTGGAAATAGCCAGGTGGCTAGAATGGCTGCTGGGCTGCAGCTAAAAAACCACCTGACATCCAAAGATCCCACATTAAAACAACAGTACCAACAACGATGGCTAGCACTACCTGAAGATATAAGACTTTATATTAAAAAAAATGTAATATCACCTTAATTAATTTTTCAATTGTGTATCACATTGTTTATCACCATTATCATTTAAAAAAATTTCTTTTTAATACTTTTATTGTTAAAATAAAAATTAGAGATTGTTTTTTTAAATAAATGTTTAAGTTAAAAATAATTTTATAAATTATTTTATATTTTCAGATCTTAACAGCTATAGGAACAGAAAATAGTAGGCCTAGTTCAGCTGCACAGTGTGTTGCATATGTAGCAGTTGCAGAGCTCGCTGAAGGACAATGGAATGACCTAATCCCTATACTTGTAGAAAATGTTGTCAATGCTCAGTCGACAGAATTGAAGAAAGAAGCTAGTTTAGAGGCTATCGGTAAGACTCAACTTTCTAATTAAATCTTTATTTCATCTTTAATCATACATTACATTTTATTTAAATCCTTAATAGTAAGAAGAATTATGTACTTAATACATTTTCAAAACTGTCAAATTAATATAGAGTATTATAAAAATGCAAGATTGAACTTCATGTCAAAGGTTGAATATTAAATTATTCATGGTTAAGGTTTGAAATTTACAAACTAGATAAAGATGTTTCGTTTTCTATGTTTAATCACCAAATAGACTGATAAAGCATTACATGGTTGTAAAAATTGATAAAATATATAAAACATTCTTTCACTTAATGATAAAATCATTTTTATATAATAACTTAATGCAAAATCTTCAATAAGGCCACTCATCATAGTGCTATAACCATTATAACTATAAACTGTTGCTCAACTGTAATTATATGTTTGATCAATGATTAGTATTTGAAATTAATAAAAATAAACTGTGTCTATAAATTAGAAAGTGTCTGTATAAATAAATTACTATCACATAAGTTTAGGCTTAAAGATCTTTATTCTTAATAAGACACTACAAAGTCACTTATTTGAGAATATAACTAGATCTAAAGTATAAATAATGTATTTTAAGAATTAAAGTTTGACATAACATTTTTTTATTATTACTTTCTTTAAACACTAATAAAATACAATATAAAACAAACAAATAATAAAGAAATAGAAATTAATAAGTTCTAAATAATAAGGTGTCTTTGTATGTAATTTTACACTAATCAGGGTGCAAATATATACTTATAGTACAGATATAAAGGATTTTAGGTGTTTTAATTTTAATTCCAGTTTTTTAATTAGTCCCCTAACTATAAAACGGATTGTACATGTCCTGTACACAAAAGCTAATTCTTTTGAACTATCTAAAATATTTATTTGAATATTGTAGTATCTCAATATTGTTCTGCATTTGTATATGTCAACAGGCTATATATGTCAAGAAATAGATGCCGAAGTACTAACAGAACAAAGTAATCCAATTTTAACTGCTATTATCCATGGGATGAGGTCTACTGAGCCCAGTAGTTACGTCCGTTTGGCTGCAACACAAGCTCTGTTAAACTCATTAGAATTCACAAAGGCCAATTTTGAAAAAGAAAATGAAAGAAACTTTATAATGGAAGTTGTTTGTGAAGCAACACAGTCTAGTGATATGAGGATAAGTGTAGCAGCGCTTCAATGTTTAGTAAGTTCTGCTTTTGCAAAGTATCCCTTAGCATCAGAAAAAAAAAACAGTTCATTTAATTGTTACTTTTTATAAAATTTTTAGATTTTCATAGTTAACATTAACCATTTTGATTGTTATTTTATTTTCTTTATATTTTCATTATATAAATTTGTTTAATTTTTTATTAGGTAAAAATTTTAACTCTATACTACCAATACATGGAACCATACATGGGACAAGCACTATTTCCTATTACATTAGAAGCTATGAAATCTGATGTTGATGAGATTTCATTACAAGGTATTGAGTTTTGGTCAAATGTAAGTGATGAAGAAATTGATCTGGCAATTGAAATGGCAGAGGCAGCAGAAGGAGGTAAAACTTTTATTATTTTTTTTTACTTCAATTAGATATTTAATTTTACATATAACTATTATTTTTTCATAATTTTACCAGGTCGCCCCCCTGCAAGAACATCACGATTTTATGCCAGAGGAGCTCTACAATATATTGCCCCAGTCTTAATGCAAAAATTAACCAAACAAGATGACTCTGATGATGAGCTTGAATGGAACCCCTCTAAAGCCGCTTCAGTGTGTTTGATGTTACTTTCAAATTGCTGTGAAGATGAGATTGTTCCTCATGTTTTGCCTTTTATTCGTACTAATATCAAAAATGAGAACTGGCGATACAGGGAAGCTGCACTTATGGCTTTCGGTTCTATCTTAGGAGGTCTCGAAGCGAACACTCTCGTACCCCTTGTGGAAGAAGCTATGCCCACATTAATAGAAGCTATGTATGATTCAAGTGTAGCGGTGAGAGACACAGCCGCATGGACTTTTGGTAGAATCTGTGAAATAGTTCCTGAGGCAGCCATCAATGACACCTATCTTAAACCTCTGTTAGAAAGTCTGGTAACAGGTCTTAAAGCTGAACCTCGTGTAGCTGCAAATGTGTGCTGGGCATTCACTGGTCTCGCTGAAGCGGCCTACGAGGCTGCCGATTGCGGTGACTCACATCAACCAAAAACTTATTGCATGTCATCTTACTTTGATTTCATTGTTGAAAGACTTTTGGAAACAACTGATCGTCAAGATGCAGCTCAGCACAATCTTAGATCAGCAGCTTATGAAGCACTTATGGAAATGGTCAAGAACTCCCCAACTGACTGTTATGTCACTGTTCAAAAAACTACAATGGTCATTTTGGAAAGGTTGCAACAAGTGTTACAGATGGAGAATCATATCTCTAGTCAAGCTGACAGGTCCCAGTTCAATGATCTTCAGAGTCTTCTATGTGCCACTTTGCAATCTGTACTTCGGAAGGTCACACCTGAAGATGCACCTCAAATATCTGACGCGATAATGACGGCTCTGTTAACAATGTTCGCTGGTAACGCGGGCAAAGCGGGTGGTGTTCAAGAAGATGCTTTGATGGCAGTGTCTACATTAGTTGAAGTATTAGGTGAAGGTTTTCTTAAATATATGGATGCATTCAAGCAATATCTCTACGTCGGACTTAAAAATCATCAAGAGTACCAAGTATGCGTTGCAGCCGTCGGAGTAACGGGCGATATCTGTCGGGCTCTAAAGAGCAAGGTAAATTACTTTCTAAAATCAAATTATGTTCATCCTCACACTTTTACAAGCACTAAAAATAGTTAAACAAAATGACCAATTCAAATACTAATTTAAAAATTTCTAATTATTCCTATTTTATATTTTGCAGGTGCTACCATATTGTGATGAAATCATATTACTATTATTAGAGAATCTTGGTGATCCATCTATCCATCGCTCGGTGAAACCTCAAATTTTATCTGTATTTGGAGACATTGCTCTAAGCATTGGTCCTGACTTTAAGAAGTATTTCGATGTTGTTATGCAAATGCTGCAACAGGTCAGTTGGTTTTGGATTTTTTTATTTGTGTTAAATGAACAATAAAAAATTTAATAATTTTCTTTATTAATATTTTAGGCTAGCAGTGCGCAAGTAGATCGTAATGACTATGACATGGTGGAGTACTTGTGTGAACTACGGGAAAGTGTTCTAGAAGCTTATACTGGTATCATTCAAGGATTAAAAGGCGCGAGTGGAGAGGTGAGTATAAAAGAAGTGATAATAATAATATTTCTATAAATATAAACAAACAAAAATTTTAAAAAATAATCTCTGGAAATTATGTACCATTCGAACTCAACAAGAAAAATATCCCCACTAACTTGAAAATTTCACAATTTTTTTTGTTTTAAAGTCGGTAAAGTGATTTTTCAAAACATTATTTCCAAAGATAAATAATGGTGACTGCTATGACTTGTAAGGAACGTAATAAATCGTCGGAGAGATAATAAAGGAGCGTTATCGCATCGCCGCAGGTGCAGTCGGACGTGGCGCTGGTGGAGCCGCACGTGGGCGCCATCGTGAGCTTCATGATCCAGGTGGCGTCGGAGCCGGAGCGCACGGACGGGCACATGTCGGTGGTGGCGGGGCTGACGGGCGACCTGTGCACGGTGTTCGGCCTGCGCGTGCTGCCGCTGCTGGAGACGCGCCCGCTGCTCGACCTGCTGCAGGCCGCGCGCCTGTCGCGCACGCCGCGCACCAAGACGCTGGCCAACTGGGCCACCAAGGAGATCCGCAAGCTCAAGCAGCAGGCGCCGCTCGCTAGCTGGTGCGTCTCACACTGCGCTACCCGCACACTACACGACACACTACACTTAGGCTTGCCAGATACAAACTTATAATTTCAGGAACAATTATTGGGTGACAAGCGAGAAGTAACAGGAAATATACTACTGTAAAGACATACATAAAAGAAATTACAATTTTGTAGTAATTTTCGAAGAGATTTTTGTGTGTGAAAACTAGGCGTGTGGATCAATCAATCAAAGATATTTTCGGTTTTTCTAAAGTTTTCTTTTGAGTGCCTACTATTCTTTAATACCAACTTAAGTAATTGTGAAGACCATTTAAAATTTTTCTCTCTAGACCACGTCCAATTATTTTTTTGATGGTATTATTACAAGAGTCAAAAAAAAGAGACATGTGCAATATTTTGTTATTATTTATTCTTATCTTATTAATATTTGTTCGTTATTCAATTCTTTAAAACTATATCATTTTCTATTTATATAAGGATTTGTTTTTTAAATTTATCTATGTAGCTGTGTTTTGTGGAGAATGTGATTAAAAAACTTTTAAAACATTATTAATATTAGGTATATTTTGTGAGCCTATTAGATATTATCACACTAGTACCTCAAAACACAATAATGTTACAAAAGAATTACCTCCTTTGGAAAATTACAATTAAAAAATATATAAATGACGTAAATTATCATATCTACATGACTACAACAAAAGTAATGCTTCAAAAGAAAAAAAAATTGTTAACAAACTGGTTCCTCATTTTATCAAAGGCATTACATACATTTGAAGTACTAAAATTAGTTAAAAAATTAACAACTCAAATGTATGCGTCTGAACTACTTTAAAATATTAATACTATATAATATTAATAATTAAAATCTGTATAAATTCCTAAAATATATATAAATAAAAATTGTTGCCAATAATAACATAAAAAATCTAGTTTTAAACATTGTTCAAAACATTTTTTTTAATTTTTATTATTTATTGCTTTGTGATCTCAACAAGTAAAAGTGAAAGGTAGAGGCAAAAAACAGGGAATACCACTAATCGATTCCTTAGTACAAATTGTAATTTCTGTCCTTTAATTTTTCAGACAAAATTTGTATAATGCTTGTTAAATTTAAATATTTTAGTTATGATGGGTTATATTATTACTGTTGTGTCACCATTTGTCATTATCAATAACACCGTGCGCCTAATGCGAGCTTTTCAATAAATACTCGATGAAGTTTTGTGTAAAGTTTACTAACATTAAATATTGGACACATTAAAATTGTCCTACGAAATCATAAAATATAAAAATCCACCAATCATTTTCAGTCTCTATACTCACTAATTTAATTAATTCCTCCTTGTTAACACGAGATGGCGCTGATTCAATCCCATACAAATCAGCGTTTATTTTGCTGCGATCGAGCAGTAAGAAAAACTCGCACCAGAGTCCGTCACTTGTCTTATATTTTGTATAACATACACAACGATATCTATAAATCGTCTTTTTTATTACCACTTATAGTACACAATTGGCAATATTTGACACTCATTTATACTTTTTTCTGTACAGATTTGAAACGTCGTGGAACAACAGTGATGTAACGAAGTTTCAGACAACTTACTGCTGGTAAACTCAAATATAATATTGGGAGGTCATATCATGTCATTATTTGTAAGTCGTTAGGTGCATTACTTTTAGGCCATAGGGAATGCTTCTTTTCATTTCTGTTTGAAACTTATAATTGTAAAACTTGCTCTCTGTGACGTCGCCCACTCTCACTTGATGTTGCGTACGTTACATATTATATTCATGTATGTCAATAATCACTTCCTGAAGCGTAAGATCTAACAACGCAATAATTGCAATTTTTGAAAGAGTCAATTCAACTATTTCGAATTTGATAACTATTTTTATGGAACTATTTAATTATGTTGTTATTAATATTTTAAATATGAGAAGCGGAGTGCTAAGCGCGAAGCTTCAATTGTCAACTTCGGAATAGTGCTTTCACTCGTTTTTTTAGAATAATTAATTAATTATAATGAATTTATAAGTTACTTGTTGTTAGATCTTAAGCAATGACATGTGGCTTTAGATATTTAATGGAAATTTCTTATAATAGATGCGTTATCCATTAATATTTGCATCTCGTAAGATATTGTTATAATTCAATTAAAACGCTTAATACGTGTAGAGTAAGCTGCTTCAACGAGTTGTACGAAGGGTTAATTTAGTTTGTGTATCACAAAGTGATCGACACGGCCAATGCACCTAGCGCGGCGTACTCGAAACATTATGTGAAGCCTCACCATTATCTTTTCATAATAATCTTAATAAAAAAAGTTAAAGCATTTTCCTATTTGGTATTATAGATACAGACAGTGGCTGTGGTATCTTTACTTATGTGAAGCGAAAGAGATTTGTATGAAAGTCGAAGTATGTTATTATAGGCATGCACATATGCAAGGGATTTTGAATTTTATAAATTATTATCGTTTTGTAAGATATTCGAAAGGTATTATGAATGGTGATGAATACGAGTGTGATGTGTGTGCGATCAGCATTTTGTAAACTTAGACATGTTATCAGCCCTGACGAAGGATTGGTATTAATGTATAAGGTTCCATCGAAGTTACGAGCGAGACTTAAGGACGCCATATTGGTGCGGTGCTTTTTATTCATCATGACTATTTAATAAGGAAACTTCACTGCCTACGCATACTAATGTAATCAAACAGTTGCCGTAACATTTTTTTTTAAATTATAATCATACGAAAAACGTTTTTTATATCCCGTCTTGTAAATTTATTGTTATTTCTAGTTTTTTTTTTTTATTAATTACGACGGTGACTCTGTATTTTAACACTTCAGCGCAATTAAAAATATTATGTAAACGTTTATACAAAATATGTAAAGTGTACGAGTATAATTGTAGTTAGAAATGAACACTGCAACGTAAATTTGTATTAAATATTAGATTTAGTCAATATCTATTTATTTATTTAACAATATTGTATTATTATTGTATCAAGTCTTATTAGAAATTAATCTAATTTTTGTGATGAATAAAAAGACAATCTGCCTTTGGTCTCAAGCTCATGTTTTGTACATATGTAATTAACAGCTCTTTTTCCTTTACATAGTACGTTTTATTGGCACAGTATTGGCCAAAACAAAGCACTGACACTAAAATTATTGTATAAATAATCATTAATTGTGCTTCCGTCGTTTTTTCAAAGTTATCTTTTAAAGAATTGTGTTCGAATCTCAAACGAGTATAGTGTAATTTACCTTTACACGATAGTAAAATTGTTTTCAATTTTATATGGCTGATTTGTTAAAGTTAATGTATTCGTCCCTCGTGATTCTTCCTTAATTGTTTAAAACAAACTAATTTACATTTTACACGTCAGTGCCTTTAAGCATTCGAAGTTTTTATCGAGTTCGTAATTTCTTATCGCGTCAATGTGAAACATTCGCGGAATATAATTTGTAACGGATACTGAGCGATAAATCTATTTTCCAATAACAGTAGGTGTAACGATATGGACTGAAGAGCTTGATAAAAGCAGATTGTAAAACAAATTGTTTTAATTTAATTCGTATTTGAGTGTCTGCTAGTCTGTGAGCATCACTGACAGGGATGATGTTTGCGCGAATTATGCAAGATTTTTTACGAGATGTGTGTCGTTGCTTTTAAGCTCATAAACGTGGTATAATGTAGAAATCGTTGCCCTAATTATAATGTAATGAAACTGACTGATTGAAAGAGTAAATTTTAAAATAAGATATACCCGCTACCAAAGTCGAAGCTGGTAGGCACGGTATCGCGTTTATGAGCTTATTGGTACTGTGTTTTTACATAATATGCGTGTATATGCTCATGTTATACGTACTGATCGATCATTTCTTCATTAATCTGTTATATTATGTAGGTACTTATATTAAGGATGATAGGAGAATATGTATGAGGACTAGTGCCATGCCATGAAAGGTTCTGAATTAGAATCATAGGCATCGAGTCGATGAATACCACCCACTTTTCCTGCGCGAAACAAATATTATTTAAAATATTATTTTGTTACATCTTTTAATTTCTTTTGTTTTGCTCATAAATACTATCCTGTAAACCGTTCTACGATATTAAAAGCAATTTTAAAGTTAAATAGTTCTTTTGTTTTCTTTATATTCCTTATGCTATATATATATATATATATATGTATAGCCCGCACCAATTTTTTGAAGAAAACTCATACATAGATGTTTAAAATCCAGTAACATTTGGTTGAGATTCCAAACAATATTACCTTTCCATATTTTTTACTATATATAAATGAAATGTACAAAACTTATAAGGTTAATTCAAGCAAGTCCGACATACTTTATATAAATGACCTTTTTAACCAAATTTGACTATTTGCTTAATATTATATTTATAGAAGATATATTATTTTAGGTTGTTAAATATTAAGTAAAAGTTAAAAATTAAGAACATCGAATTTACTTAAAAGTTATCAGTTACATAACAAATACTAATTTTGATATAACGTCATCCAAATCGCATCAACAAGTTTTGAGATAATCGCGGGCATACAAAGTTATATACATACGGGTATAAATACACAGCCTCGTTTTTTAATCTGTTAATAAAAGGACTTCGCAAGGAATAAATTGCGTCAATTTTATTTATCGTATCTATAAAACGTGACAAGTAAAAAAATGTAATTACAAAATGATAAACAACTTGGAGGAAGACTTAGTTGTTATAAAAAATGAGGCCGACGACGGTTTGTATCTATGTATTATAAATGTAAATATATTTTGATAATAAAAATTTTATTTATATTTAAAGTATGGCGTAAATTATAATAGGTAAGTATAATATAACTTTAATTTAGGCAACTATTTTTTGTGACCTTTATCATTAAAACAAAACAATATATATTTATTAATACTACTATACTAAAGAGGGATTGAATTTTATATGTGCGAAGTTAACTTATGACTTATTTTTTATTTTAATTTATTTTTAATATAGCACCATTAGATCAGGGTCCTCGGTGGAATATCTAACCGAAAAATAATCATCTTAGATTCAGTTTCTATTAAAAGTTTACTTGAATTACTTGAACCGGTAAACTCTGAATGTAACTGTAACTATGAATTGTGACAATTAATTACAGTTTAGAAGAATTATATCAAGTTAAAATATTGAGTTGAGTTAAATAAAATGTTACCCGAACTCACTGTTCTACACGGACGAAGTCGCGGATAAAAGCTAGTATATCATAAAAGTAAATAATACTGAAGTATTTTGTCTATGGTAGCTCGTTGATCAGTAAGTTATTATTATACATCGCATACGCACCCTCCCTCTCTCTAGGATAGATTGCTCGTCTTTACTCTCAAAAATATATTGATAATTACAAGTAAACTAGTGACTAGAACCCCAGACGTAACTTAACAATACAGCCATGCAATAAATTTTTTTAAATCGATCTAGTAGTTTTCAAGCCTATTCCATGTAAACAAATAAAGAATCAAATGTTTCCTCTTTATAAAATTAGTATAGATAAAATAGTAGCAATTGACCTGGGCGATCAATTTTCTAGATAGTTATAGACTATATTTTACGTATTATGTAGGAACAAAATCTACATTAACGTGATCGAGCGAGATAAAATTATTTACAATGTGTATGGAATAATTTATAACCAGCGATTTCAAAGATGTTTGAAGTACCTATAACAAAGATACGTTAAAGATAAGTACTAACTAACATGCGGATAAAATACCAATGATACGATTTCTACGATAAATAATATCTATTAATATTTTTTACATTGGTATAGTTATTTTTTGTGTTTAAAATTAGTTTTTACATTCTTTATTTGACTAACGCGCAATTACTGGCAAAGCATTTACTTGTTTACCTCTAAATATTGAATGGAACATTTTGAAAATACCCTGAACTGAAATGAAATCTACACATTGAGAACATTTCATCGAGCCCCAAAACAATACATTTGCTATAAGTTGGCGAATAGTTGTATCCTATTAATATTCAAATTCCGCAAAAATTTTATTTCAATATCATTCATAGCTCAGACAATCCAACAATTAGAAAATAATTGATATCTTTCAAACCTTGAAACAAGTATCTTGATTACATCAGCTCTCAAACAAAAAAAAAACATCAAAATTGGTCCATTTGTTAGGAAGCTACAATGACAGACAGACACTCAAATACACAGCCAAAGATAAATATCAAATTTATAACACCATACTTTTTTGGTCAGAGATTGAACACATATGGCTATGTACTCATAATTATTTATATCATTTTAGTTAGTATTTATTTAATTCTAGGCTATTAGCCGGATTCTAAAATACGCGCCACTGACTCGAAAAATGGGGCGATCATGAAACTGTTTATATGAGATATTGTATTAGTGTAGGTACATAGAAAAATCGTGATAAATCTTTAAATCAATTGGATGCTGATAAGCAATAATGTGTCAACCCACAAAAAGTCAAATTCGGAGATATTGATGTATTTTGATACTGCATCATCTACTTAACATTATTAAAATTAATTTGAAGTCATATAAACTAAAAAGTACGGAAAAAAGTTTCTTCATCAATTGTTTCAAATTTCAAGTGCGTTTCATATTTTGCAATTTATACAATAATCTTAAATATTTGAAAAACTTTTTCTTAAATAATGTATTAAATAGATCAATCTGATTGAAATTAATTGCTCCTTTTATCAAAAAATAAAAGAAAAGGTGGATATATGCTTTTTCAAACATATTTATTAAGAATAGCTTTGACATCTTTAGACGCCATTTTCTCAAAATGGAGTCTGTGTGGCTTGACACAGTATTGCATATCAGCGTCCAATTATACTGTAACAAATACATTCATAGGAAGTATTTGAACAATGTATTTTAATCTTAAGGCTTTGATTATAATTTTTGTCATTTACTTTTGTTATTAATGTTTAATTTGTACATATCTATACTAATAATAAAATTCTAACGGGTCGCTGTCTTTACATGGTAGATATATGGAAAATAATAATATTAGAGGCCTTTACTAACGCAATAGAACCCAAAACAATGATTTTTAGAATTCTTATCTGTTTATCTGTGCGTTTGTGCACGCTAATCTCAGAGACGGCTTATCCGATTAAGATGCGGTTTTCACTAATATATTGTGGTTAGCTTCACTTAACATTTAGTGTTTATTTCATGTCAATCGGTTCATAAATAAAAAAGTTATATCAATTTAAGGAATCACGTCGAACATTTTTTTTTGCTTTTCATTAAATTTATAAAAGCATAAATAGTACTTACATCAAAAAATCCATTCTTTAATTTTTGTCTGTATGTCAGTCTGTCTGACTGTTTGTTCCGACTAATCTCTGAAACGGCTGAACCAATTTTGATGGGACTTTCACTCGCAGTTAGCTAATGTTATAAGGAGTAACTAACTATTGTAGATTTTTTTTAAATTAATAAATATAAAAAAAACGTAACGCGTTAACATAATTGAAACCAATTAAATAGTGAATAATATCCGTTTAAAATAGGGAATGTATATAGGGCCTCTATCAATCCAATAGGACCCATAACAATAATTGTTAGAATTTTTGTGTGTTTATCTGTTGGTCTCCTTATTTGTGCGTTTGTACACGCTTATCTCAGAAACAGCTTATTTGATTTAGATGAGGTTTTCACTAAAATATTGTGGTTTGCTTCACTTAACATTTAGTGTATCTTTTATATCAATCGGTTCATAAATAAGAATGTTATGTCAATTTAAAGAATCATGTCGAATATTTGTTTTAGTATGTTTATAACTTCAAATAAACAGCTTTTCACTAAATGCATATGAAAATATATACTGTACTTAATTATTGTTTATCTGTCTGTTTGTTCCGGCTAATCTCTGAAATGGCTTGACCGATTTCGACGGGATCATTACCAGAAGATAGTTAATGCTATTAATAACTTAGGCTACTTTAGTTTTTGATATTTTTATTTTAAATAATAATAATTTAAAAATGGGTTACGCAAAAACAAAATTGAAACCAATGAAATAGTGAACAGAAGGTATATATTATTATATAAATATAATAATAATGAAAATAATAAAACATACATGCTCATTTTTTACTGGGCATGATAGATCAAATTGCAAATTATAAAGAATACCGAAGTATATTTAAAGAAGTCTCGAAGCCAATTTTGATAAAAACCAAAACTGCATCATATATATATATATATATATATATGTATATATCGCCCTGTTTCGCTGCTTTAGGTGAGTAGCATTTTGATGCAGCCTATAGAAATATTGTTCGAAATAATGTATTTCTTTTCTAGACATAACGGGTCTCGACAATATAGATATATATGGATTTAATAGCATTTTGTAAAAAAAAATTCTTTTCTCTTAATTTGTCATTTACTTTTACTTCCCAGAAATTTATTAGTATTTATAAGTACCAAGAGGTGCCTATACACTACCTATGTTATTTTTTTCAAAATCAGCGAGTTCGATTTCTACTTAGGAAAATCAATTTTTCAAAAAACTTATGATGCAGTTTTAGGTTTTATTAAAATCGAATACGAAACTCGAAACTTTAAGTATTCTTCGCGACTCCTTATAATTCCGGATTTGCTCTACCAAGCATAGTTGAAAATGTCACCCGATATCTAATACATGGAAAACCTCGGCGGAAACATATTGTTTTTCAGTCTAAATTTTAAAGAGAGGCACAAAACACTTTTCTTCAACATTTACAGTGAAAACCGTGGAGGAATTCCGTATCTGAGTGTCTGTTTATAAATACAACCAGTAAGTTTCCATAGCTAAAGTTGAAAGCTCCTCTCTTGAGAGGCACCGCACAGCCTTGCTTTATATGAGACATGCCAAACATTCTGTAATCCACGCGGACGAAGTCGCGGCCACAGCTAGTCAATCAGAAATCAAAACACACGCAAATAATTGATAATGTTTATAAAATACGTTAAAAGTACGTACAAAACTGTTTGTTGGATTTTGCTATGAAATAACACTGGAAATATTGTTTACATTACATTTATATTATTTTTGTTATATTATTATATTTATATTCTGTTATCATTCCATGACGTATAGTTGGGTTGACAATCGGGAGTATGAATTTTGTTTTTGACGGATATCAACTTGAAATTTCTTTTTGTGCTGTCTGTCACTCAGTTAACCACGTTCCGCACCGGTCGTGGTATTTCTTTAAATTTTTACTTATTAAAAAGTGAAAATCTCAGACATATTTATTTTTTAATTATTACAATAATAATCTAATCTTATTCTTAAAAATGAAGCCACCGTACAAAATTGGTAAGTTTCTTTTTTACATCTTTAATTATATAGTACAATAAAGTTAAATTTTATTATATTAATAAATTGTAAACTCAAAGCAAAAGCAGTTTTATATTTAATTTGGATTTTAAATAGATTTTTAATAGATACTTTTAGTTTATTTTTTTAATATTGAGGTTATGTTTTTACATGTGTTAATAACACTGCAAATACTATTTTAATATCTACGGAGCTGTTGCATCAATACTGAAAACTTACAATCTATACAATAGTAATGTATATAGCATATAAATCATATATTTGTTTACATTCATTGTTTGATAATTGATAAAATAACCAATAAATAATTGGCAAATTATCGATATTAATCTAATCTTTAATAGCAATCCTTAATAATATGGGGTGTTATATATTAAATTTAACAATCCAATTATGAAAATTAATTTCCAGCTGACGAAAAATTAGCCGAATTAGGGCGTAAAGAAATAATGCTTGCCGAAAAGGAAATGCCTGGCCTAATGTCGTGCCGCCAAAAATATGCTCCAGCCAAGATCCTAAAGGGCGCACGTATAGCAGGCAGTCTCCACATGACAGTTCAAACAGCTGTGCTCATAGAAACACTCATTGAATTAGGAGCCGAGGTGAGTACAATTTTGTAATTATTGTGCAATGCATTTTATCTTATACAGCACAAAAATACTTTGAAAATAGAAATTTATAAGGAGTTGTTTCTTTCTTAATTCATAAAATATATAAATTACTTATGTAAGGCAATACAAAGTAATTCCATTACTAATTTAAACTAATAAAAAAATTACCTCTTAGAGCAACTAAAGAGTTGCAAACTTGACTCTAACTTTTTGTATTTTCAAATATTTCTGTTTACTGTTTTTATATACATTATACAGCCATATTAATTTTTAAATATTCTTGTTTTTATGATATAATAGACTGATTGATAGATAGATAATAAATTGCCAAAACTAAAGTCTTATTACATATACAGGCTGTTTCATAATTTTTTTTCATATTGAATGACTAAAAAAAAATTAATTTCAGAAATAAATTAATTTAAATAAATATACCCTTAATGTTTTATTAATATTATAAAATAGGTGTTTATTGACTTTAAGGCAGTAAAAATAGTTGTATAATAGTTCTGACATAAAATATTATACTTAAGAATTATTTTCCGTTACTTTAACTCACACTGGAATGATAACAGTTACAAGATAAGCATGATTGTGTAATCATTGATTTCTTTGAACTTAAAATATATTTTTATCTCTCCCGTATATCTGTTTTGACATTTCCTTACCTCACCTTTGATCCATAGTTCAAGTGATGCAATAAAAATATTACAAAATATGTAAAACAATTACTAATGCTTTGTACTTATGCTCTCTTACCATATCTATTATATCCTTATATTTAAAATAGTAAGGAATATTAGTATTATTCTTTTTTATTAATTTTTAAAATATAACAATTTTTTTCTTGTACAATTTTAGGTTCAATGGTCAAGTAGTAACATTTATAGTACACAAGATGAAGCTGCAGCTGCATTGGTTGCTGCTGGAATCCCTATATATGCCTGGAAAGGTGAAACTGAAGAGGAATATGTTTGGTGCATTGAACAAACACTCATATTTCCTGATGGAAAGGTAAATATTAGTATAATTATCTCAAGCTATAGTCTATGTAGAGAAAGATAGATAGGATTAGAATTGGTGGCTCATTGAGACTGTACTGTCAGCATATTAATATATATAAGCAACAATGATTTATTTTTAATTTAATGACAATAAATTTTATTTTTTCATAATTAATTTATTTTGTTTCATATTTGTGAAAAATCTATATTTTTATTTATATTCATAAATTTATTATTAAAAGTTGTTATAATGTGCATAAGTGTGTGAGCGAGAAGTGAAAAGAGGTGACACCATTTCTACTAGTCCTTTTTATCTACATGGACTATTTCTATTTATGTCACAAAAATTTTTTGTTCCTTCAAGATTCATAGAAGATTTTTTTAAACAAACAACAGTTATTCCTTAAGTTATTTAATACATAATTATTCTGTTTACTGAGATTTTTGTTTTTTATTTTAGCCATTGAACATGATCCTTGATGATGGAGGAGATCTCACAAACTTAGTTCACACCAAATACCCTCACCTTTTGGAAGGTGTAAAAGGTATTTCTGAAGAGACTACGACAGGTGTACATAATTTATACAAAATGTTCCGTGAAGGACTCCTGAAAGTTCCAGCTATCAATGTAAATGACTCTGTCACAAAAAGCAAGTTTGATAACTTGTATGGATGCAGAGAATCTCTGCTTGATGGAATTAAAAGAGCAACTGACATTATGATCGCTGGAAAAGTATGTGTTGTAGCTGGATACGGGGACGTTGGCAAGGGATGTGCTCAAGCATTCAAAGGCTTTGGAGGCAGAGTGATTGTCACAGAAATTGATCCAATTAACGCACTTCAAGCTGCAATGGAAGGTTTCCAAGTCACAACAATGGAGGAGGCTTCTGAAATTGGACAAATCTTTGTAACTACTACTGGAAATATTGATATAATTTGCAAAGAACATTTCGTTAAAATGAAAGATGATGCAATTGTTTGTAATATTGGACACTTTGATTGTGAAGTAGATGTGGCTTGGCTGGAAAATAATGCTAAAAAAGTAAATATTAAACAACATGTTGATCGATATGAACTAGAAAATGGCAATCATATTATTGTTCTTGCTGCTGGAAGGCTTGTCAACTTAGGATGTGCTACTGGGCACTCTTCATTTGTGATGTCAAACTCTTTTACTAACCAAGTTCTGGCCCAGATTGAGCTGTGGACCAAACATAATGAATACCCTATTGGGGTGCACACTTTGCCTAAGAAATTAGATGAAGAAGTAGCTGCATTGCATTTAGATCATTTAGGTGTTAAACTGACAAAGCTGTCAGCCAAACAAGCCAACTATATTGGAGTTCCAGTTGAGGGGCCGTACAAACCAGACCATTACAGATATTGATCTATTACAATATTGAATTGTACCAGTGAATTTTGTAACAGATAATATGAAATAACTTTTACTGCAAATTTCATCACTAAATAACAGCATAATATGAAATATGTTTAACAGAGTTAATAAAAACCAAAATAAATAACATTGAATTTTATTTTATTTAGCACATTATTATTCTGATAAAACTAAATCCATGAAACCTAAATTTAATTATGATGAATAAAACTGCAATAATTCTTCGTCTTTAGGTTTCAAGATACATTTGTCTTTTAAATTTACTACCCATCCAGGCTCTAAACCATAAAATATTTGTCTGGGATCTTTTCTTTCACATAACATGTCATAAGTTTGATCACTCTCTAATACTGGTAATTGGTATCCATATTTCTGAGATAGTCTCAGCCTTTCTTGGGAAATCTTTTCTGGGTCTGCCAAATATCCTCTCATTTCGGCACTAGTATAGTACTCAATGACATCTGGTGGAGGGATCATCCTTCTTGGTATTGCCTGACCAGATTGAAAAAAAGTTTTTGGGTTTTTTAATAACATAAGACTGTGGGGATCATAATATGCAGTTGTGATTACTCCACCATTCTTCTCAATAGCAGCGATTACCGGTTCACTTGCCCATTGTACTTCGATATTAATTTTAGCAGCAAAAACATCCACTCCTTCATCTGTTAAATTAATGCCAAAATGCTTTTGATCAGGAAAGAAGTTATAAAGACCGGATCTGACAATACTTGCTATGTCTATTGGTTTAGTAATGTCCAAGCGATTTGTATCTATTAATTTTTGTATTTCTAACAATGAGATGGGTGGATACTGCCTCCTGTGGCTGGAAATGAATAAAAAAGTTTTATGAAATAGCATTTTTTTAATAAAAAAAATTGATCATACAATTTCAATTTTCATTTAAGGTTTATAAAAAAACTTACTGATGGCCTTTATAATAACTTTCATGAGGCATTCTTAGGTAAAACGGATTATTTCCAGTTTCATATCCAAGTCTCATATAATTCTGTCGCTGACCAGAGCCTTTATTACCAGCACCATGCTTATCACCACCATGTTGGCCGCGGCCTCTTTTTTGCTGAAATAAATAATAATGAGTACATATATTGCTGTTAATTGCCTCCGTGGTACGGTTCAGTAGATATTCAATATAGATATAAACATGTTATTTTTTGATAATCGGTTGTTTGCGTAGTTTTTACTTCCACAATAAATATTAATATAATTTATCTTAATATTATCCTATATTCCTAATGAAATTTTTAATAATATATTTCAACCTACTATTAATATTAATACATCATTTATAAGATAAATACATGTAAGTTATTTAATAAATATTGACATCTTACATTTCTTCTGGAACCAGGATTATCACGAAGGTTACCTAGTGACAGTCGTGGTAGCGATCGCAACATTGCAAGCGATTTTTCAGTTATTTGCCGCGACCCCATGATTGTATATTATTTTCGTATTTGCTGTAATGAATTATTTAGGTTATACTCAATTCACTAATCGCTTTTTAAAAAATGAGAATTTGACAACTACCACAGTAGTGATGTGTTTAATAGTAAGTAAATTACTATCGATAAACTGTCGCTATCCCAACAGGAGCAAGTAATTCATAATGATGATTTATGGATTGTTCTCTTATACAATTGAGCATTGAGACGAGCCTTACACGACCTTTCTCTCAGAAAATCTTATAATTAAATGATATAACGCGCTTATAAAAACTACTCAGGAATACATTTTCAACAATATGAAAATGTAAACTACATTGTGAAACTCCGTAAAAAATGTCCTCCCCTCTCATTTTTGTTATTTGTATATGTCTGGCGGGGTGTTATATTTTGATAGGAAAAAAATTAAATGTAATTTTTATACAGACATTTGTAGCCCCACGTATCTTAATGATATAATACTTACCAATACCAAATTTTATGAAGATGAAAGAATATTTAGAAGTTGCCCATTTTGGTCACTTTTATATTACACGCCATACTATTAACAGTAGACTATATAGAACAGTAATTGAAATGTTTTATAAAAGTACGTATTTTATCGATTTTCATGTGTGTTTGTCTTTTTTTTACAGGTTAATTGAAATTCATAATGGGAACTAAAAATGTGTTTGGCTATTAAAAAGTGCCCACTTGTGATCTTTTAGGAGTTTGCTACCCTCCAATAAACAAGTACATTCAGTGTTTACTCCTCATAACACGAAAAACAAAGAAACACTTTAAGGTGTAGTTGCATTTTTGAATATTAAACTGTAAAAAGTGTGAAGAAGAGAATATTCGATATAGTATAAAAATTTGTTCCAAACTTCCAAAATTTATTCATGGTAAAATCAAATCAATCTCAATTGGAACCTTTGATTTTCTTCACACTTCTTATAATTTAATTCTGATAAAGATAGTTGCATCCGAGAATGGTTTCTTTGTTATTCGTGTGATGATAAATAAACATTTTAATACTCGTTCTTTTGATGGGAACTACTAAAAATCATAAATGAGCACCTTTTTAATAGTCTAACATATTATTTTTCCCTGTTCAATCATTTACCTGCAAAAAATGAGAAAAACACACATGAGAATTTGAAAAACACATACACTGTTACAAAACATAATAGTATTACATATTTTGGTAGTGTCATATAAAAGTGGCCAAAATGTACTATCAGTAAATATTCTCCAATCGCCATGTAATTAAGTGAATGCTTTTTGTGTCAGTGAAGCTCTGTAGAAAACCAAAATCACACGAAAAATATGCCACAAATCAAAGAATTTAATTTAATGAAAATTAAACTTTTGGAAAAATGAAACATCCTATGTCTGTCTTAGAATACTTGCAATTCGATAACACAAATGGTGAAAATTTAAACTACATATGTGTTACGGTTCATAAGGTATAATCCTTTGAAGGCAGACTAAACAGAAGGACATAAAGTGAAGTCTTAGTGTTTCGGTATCACATATGGACGCTGATAAGCAATACTATATCAAGCCACACGGACTTCATTTTGAGAAAATGACGTCTAAACAAATTAGTTTAAAGACGATATATTTATCTTCTCTTTTCTTTTTTGATAAAAAGTAATATGAATTAAAAGCAGACTGGTATAACAAAACGTTTTATCTAATAATATTTTTGTCAAATATATTAGAATATTTCAAATTGGAAAATATTGAGGACACAATATTCGAAACATTAAATTAAGAAACTTATTTTACTAATTAATTAGTTTAGATGACTTAAATGTTTGTATAATGTTAAATACATGACGCATTATTAAAATACGTCAATAACTCCGAATTCGACTTTTTGTGGGTTGACACATTATTGCTTGTCAGCATCCATATCACCCTCATATTTCGGTTACTGTCTACCGGCTACACATATTCTACCGGTAGTCGCCAATCAAATGACATCACTAATTATCTTAATCATCTGTGATTTTGTAGCTGTCAAAGCAAAAAGCAAAAACTTGGCTGTACGATATAATACCTTTGCCTTTTTTGCCCTCAAAGGAAAGATAAAAGCAAAAAAAATTGTATCTGTCACTAATCGTAATGTCAGGTGATGAATAGAGCTTGAGAATACTACTCTGCCTGTCACAATAAAAATGTAAATTGTTTTTTATAATTTTTTTTAAAGACTTAGGTATTTACACGAATAAAGTGATTTTGTTTCGAAAACTATTTCATCATCACGATGGATTATATTTATAACAACCCTATTCGACAAAGAATTAATAAGATATTCGATAGCCACATAATAACTGATAACAGCGAAGCATTGTATACAGTTTCTGGATTATGTTCTGCTAATTCATCGTACACTAGAAGAGTTTTAGTTAATGAGATTGAAAAGAGAGATTTATTGGTAAATAAAACTATTTTGACCGAATATAACAAGGTGAAGGATAAATTACAAGTTTTGATCGATTCTCTAAATTCTTTAGATGTTGCAGTTAAAGATATGTCTAACAGATTGCATGAATCGAAAACAAAAACTCATCATATTATTGCTCAAACGACAAAATTAAAAGATGAAAGAAAGAAAACAAAAAAGAAGTTACTATGGGTGGATGCTTTTGTAAAGAATTTCCAGTTGTCTCCTGAACAAAATAAAAACCTCTTCAATGTATCTCCACTTACTCCTGATTTCTTTAACTCTTTATCACATATAGAGAAATTGAATAATGACTGTAGGACTCTAGTGAAGTGCTGGTATCAAACCCCAGCATTTGATATTATGGAAACAGTTGGGCTTCAACAAGAAGCTGCAATAGAAAAACTGTACCATTGGACGATTGGAGCATGTCTTATTGTTGACTCGCCAAATAATGCTTTGGTTCCTAAAGCATTAGCTAAATTTGAAAATAGACAAGTCTTGTTTTCTAATATAATTGATGAGTATTGTAATGCAAGGAAAGCAACAGTTGTCCAGCTGTTCATTGATGTTCTAACCAAGGGTGGTGAAAATGGTTCAAAACCCATAGAATTTTATGCTAATGATGCTAAACGATACATTGGAGATATATTGGCATGGGTTTATCAAATTATACCTATTGAGAAAGAAAATTTAGCTACTCTTCTAAAACATTGTAATATACCTGATAAAGATATTAAAATCACTGAAGCACTTACAAATATAATGGAAGCTTTGTGTCCACTACTGAAAATCAGAGCTGAACTCATACTGAAACCTGACAAAGATCCTTTGGTCCTCTGGGCTATTACTAATCTTATCGTTTATTATAAAGAAATTATACAACATGTGATAACAAAAGGCCATATGATTGATACTTTTGATGACCTCTCTAAAAAGAGTGAGGAAGTTTTTCTTATAACACTAGACAGCAAAATACAGAAAGAATTGAGCCATGGTGTTAAAGCACCACCATCAGATTTAAACCCATCATTTGTTGTTACCGACTTAGTTAGTTTTCTCAGGGATCTAATGAATATTACAAATAATACAAACAACACAGACAAAAAAATTATTATAACCCATATTTTAGATCCTCTGTTGCATGCGATTAATGAAACTGCATGTCATTTGAGCTCAACAGACATGTCAGTATATACATTAAATTGTATCTACCACATACAGTGTACTCTGTCATTGTACACCATTCTAGATGAATACAATGAAAGGTTGCAAGCTCAATCAGAGGCTCAAATTGATACGTTAACATCTGAACAAGCAAGTTTCCTTGTGGCTAACTTAAACATGGGACCAATTTACACCATTTTGCAGGAAAAAATTGATGGACCTCTATCAGCCATCCCTGGAATGGATACTAATTCATTAAAAACCTTTTTAAACAAATTTGACATGTTCTTAGTAACACCTGATGTCTACATTTTACCTCAATTGAATTTGCTTATAAGTCATACTCATAAGTCATATGTCAAGAAGCGAGCTTTTGAAGTAATAATGGCTATATATGAGCAATTGTATCAAGCTATTCATGATCCCAAAAATGGCTATGCAGAACCCCAAATAATTGTGCGAAGAACACCAAATGAAGTCAAAAAGTTACTGTGTGTGTGAATTATAATTTTATGTAGCCTAAGATTTTAAGTGATTTCCCTTTGTCATGAAAATGTAATAAATAATTATAACTATTTTATGTATGTATAAATAAAAAAATATTAGGTTTAATATTGATGTTATTTTAAATAAATTATGTTTATTTTTTTTATTAATCAGTTTGTATAAAATATTTCTTATGCAGAAAGAAGAATATTTTTTATGGAGTTCTATACCCATTCCTTTAATATTTTAATTTGCTACAACGCCAATGGAAAAATTCTTTTTTTTTAGTCATAGATTTTTTTATAAACACAAATAGCGTACCTTTTCATATATAGGTAACTTATTACTTTGTTGACCTATATCATCCAAACATCTATTGTTTCTTGATTAGAGTGTAGATTTATTTTTTAACTTAGAAAACCTATTTATTCGATTTATATTAAGGTAAACACTAGTCTCGGAAAAAGAATAATGACCATCCACCTTTAAATTTCACGGTTATCTGGAATGTTCCTCAGTGGCCACCTCATTCTTTTCTTTTGTCAATGATATATCCAGTTGTCGTGTTTTATGATGAAAGTGTATGGTCGTGTATTATGAAAGAAAAATACGAGGTAATTACTCTTTGGAAGGTGTATTTGTCAAATTTTTTCAAGTGAGATATTAAAATAAAAAAAATATTTTTGTTTTAAAATCGATTTGTAAAATCATTTTTGCGTTGGATACCCTCGTTTATTGAAGAACACTATACTAAATCGCGCTACGACTTTTAGGAGCGACGCGGTAACCATAAACGCGAGTGAAACCGTCAGTAGCTACTAGTATATAATAGAGGTATCGTTAAAATCAGAATAAGTAAATATTTCAATTTTTGTTTTAAAGTTTATAAATATTCCTTAATCATCGATTCATTCATAAATTCATTATCATTCACAGAGCAGTCATATCCATCCTTTGCTAATTCTGTGGTCATTCTTGTCCTGTTTATAACTGTTAGATCTAAGTAGTTAGATATCGGCCTTTTATATATTATCAAGTTTACGCTGTATACTATTTCAAATTTTTCCAAAAATATAAAAAAATCGTAAAAATGAGTGTTCTCACAAAATATATGATGAGAATATTGGGCGTGAGTATGACTGTGCGGTATCTATACTAATATATAAAGCTGAAGAGTTTGTTTGTTTGATTGTTTGCTTGAACGCGCTAATCTCAGGAACTACTGGTCGGATTTGTAAACATTCTGTCAGTGTTAGATAGCCCATTTATCGAGGAAGGCTATGGGCTATATATTTTCACGCTAAGACCAAAAGGAGCGGAGCACCAATAAAGAATGTTTAAAAATTGGGGGATATTTTCCTATTGAGAGTGCTCACGCTGCGTGCGCTATGTAAACGGTAAACGGTGAAAGTTTCGAAAAAATCATGTATGACAGAATTGTTCCCCTTTAAAAGTTCTAAAAAAAGGCCGCGACACGATATGTCTATCTTTTAAGGTTAGCTCACTATAACCTATCTTATGCTAACAAAATTTGTTCAAAAATAATGCATTACTAGCCCAAAGTAACTATTATACGCGGTCGGAAGCTAGTCTAGACAATATATGGACGCTGATAAGCAATATTGTGTCAACCCACACGGACTTCATTTAAAGAAAATGGCACGTAAAGATGTCAAACCTATTCTTAATAAATCTGTTTAAAAAAGTATATATCCACATTTTCTTTTATATCTTGATAAAAAGTATATTAAATTAAAAGCAGACAGATATACTTATTTTGTTATCTAATAAAAAGTTTTTCACATATTTGAGATTATTGTATAAATTGCAAATTATGGAACGCAGTTAAATATGAAAATTTAAATTAAGAAACATTTTTTTTTCATATTTATCTAGTTTATATGATTTGAAGTTATAAATAATGGTAAATAGGTAACAGTGAACAATTACACTGGTTCAGTGTTAATGATTTTAATCATTTGAAAAACAAATTTGATACGAATTGCACAAAAACTGCTGCCGTAAAACTTTGTGCTCTGTACATAATTCAGACCAACCTTAGACCATTAAACATTGGGAGGCACCGTACAAGATATTTCTTCTCCAGCAAATCTTATAATGAAATGATCTAACGCGTTTATAAAAATTACTCAGGAATCGATTTTCAATAATATCAAAATCGTTTTTAATATGTACGGAGCTCCGTAAGAAAATCCAATCTGTGCAGTTAGCCATTGCTAAAAGAGATCAAACACAACTAATCTTCAAAAAGAAAAAGTTACATTTTACGACTTTTTTTTAAATCACCATAAAATATTATAGTAAAAAATGTTCTCGTTCATGACAAATAGATTGTTTGAGTACAAAATAATCGGATCGACGGATATTTTCATGCAATTTTGTTTCTTATGACACAGCACTTTTTCGCAATTTTAGACTTTATTTAACTAAAACGTAAGAAATTATTTATAAATTGATTTTCCACAAATATAGATTTGAGAGTATTCTTTTGTTTTGGATAGTGCTGTCATAATGTTGAATGTTGAATGCAAATAGGTATCGATGAAAATATAATTTATATGTTGTATGTCTCCAAAAACACACAGCATTGAGATGAAGAAGCAATCCTGTAATCTGGCCTTTTGCGTAGGAATAATCTTAAAATTTACCTTAAATCCTCCTAAAGGTCTTAATTCAGTTACCAGACGGCGCCTTCACTTCGAAGAAATGAGGCCCGACAGCGGCAACCGCTTGTTAATGTCATAGCATTTTGTAATTTGTGCGCTTAGGCAGCAAAAAAGTATTGTTTACAAACTTAAATTATTTTAAACATTATTTTGTGTCATTAATGTACTTAAATGGTTATTTAATGCACGTTATACTAGCACAGCATTGTTTTTATATAGTAAGTGATGTAACCGACACATTGTGAGACAAACAAAGTTGAGCAGGATACCGGTGGAAATTTTGTTTCTTGAAGATCTCATTAATCATCAGCATCAGAAAAAAGCTTTTCATCTCTTTCTAAAGAGTATGAGGTCATAAGTCTTTTCTAGAACATAATTGTCCTAAAAGGACTCAAGGATGTAAGTACAGACATGTTCAAACTCGTGTCGACCTAAAGGGGAAGTTTCTCATAAGTCGGTTACTAGTACATTTGTAAATTAATATCAACACTGGCTTAAAATCATTACAGGCAACCATGTCTATTCATACTGAGCAATTTTTTAATGGATTTACATTATAAATAATAATTATCAGACTATCTAACCACAAATATGGTCTCTAGACATTAGATAGTTTGGAGTTAGATATTACAGTTTGACTAAAAAAGGAGATAAGCTTATCCCTTAGAAAGTTTAGTTTGTTTGGAGTTACAGTTTGGTATAAAACTCTGTCCAAATATGTGCGTAAAAGTTTTCCCCTTTTATAAAATAAGGAATTATTAAGTTTCAATAGATTGTATTAGCTGGCTCAGTAAATAAAGTTTTGGAACAGAAATTCTTATTAAAGAATTTTCCTTTTTTTCATGGGACTATTAATATTGGTAAATATTAAAACAATCCATATTAGAGTAATAAATATAACTTAAAAATATACATATATTAAGAATAATACATATATATTTACTTAAGTAAATAAGTAATACATGTTTAACATTCTGAGTGCAATAAAAATTGGCATGACTGAGCATATTTTAAAATAATTTAATAAACAAAATCTAAGAATAATTAACCAAGCTTGTATAAAATTTAGTTGGAATTCTTCTTTTTAAGTGTGAGATGTGTGGGCAATTATTGTATTGCCTAAAAGATTCCAAGTAAGGCAGTAATCTCCATGGTTTTTAGTAATAAATTTTCTAGCTTATTCAGAATTCCTTACAAATAGTAGTTTAATCATCTTCAATCACAATAAATTTATTATTATAATGAAGTAAATATCAAAAAGTAAATAAAAACATTCAAAGGGGTATAAACCACCTAAAACATGGCAAGGACAAATAAAGAAACCGGTATCTTTAATAGTAAACTTTCTGTATTTCCAAATTCTGTCAACTCACAGCGGAGCAGTGTTGTAGATTAAGCTCTATACCTTCTCCTTAATGGGAGAGGAGTTGTGTGTCTAACATTTACAGGCTGATACTTAAAAAAAATTCAAAGTAAACAAAAAACATCAAGAGTTGCTGGATGTCATAATTATGACATACAAATGTTATTCTTTCATGGAGAGATACAGATACATACTACATATGTACATAGTAAAAACACACAATAAGTACAGTGAACTTTTTTCACGCATATGACTGTGTGCATCACCGAAGCTCACATGCATATTATATCCTAAACAGAGTATGTATAATGTGGCTGGTGAAAAAATAAATTATCATAAGGCCTAAATCCGTATGGCAAAATAAAGGCACAATATATATAAACCTAGCCTGTTGGGTCCGTTCCAAGTTAGTCATGTCATTTCGGAAACGTCTATGATCTTGGAACTCCTTTTCCGTTACATAGTACCCAGACATCTTGTTGGTTGTCTAAGTTAGAAACCATACAAGTGAGACATTTTGCTTTTAGTATAATTGCCTGTCCGTACCCATCCAAGTTAATAATGGGATTACGGAAACGCCCAAGAGCTTGGAACTTCAGGATTACTTAATACCTAGAAATCTTAGTGATTGTCAAGGTTGGAAACCTATACAGGTGAGATATTCTGCTATTAATATAAATGACTCTCAGGAACAAACCATGTTTGTCAGGTGGAAACAATTATGACCTTAAGACTTTTGGATTACATTATTGACAAACAGTGTTGTTTGTTTTCCATAATAGACCTATACAAGAAAGAGTAGTACCAAGAAGAGCCTATACAAGAATAAGAATATAAGTAAAACGAACTCAAAAGTAAATTTTAAATATACTCTAACATATATGCAATGTGTGTAAGGCATACTGAATCAGTGAATTTACTCAACTAAAAGATCATGCAGAGTCTATTACAAACTTTTCAGTTTTTCTAAGGAAAACCTAAGAGTTTCAGAAGAGGGATGTGCCCAGAGGATGTGTGGAATAGTATCATGGACAGATATAAAGTATTTGCAGTTATACTTACATAACCAGTACTTGTCAAGAATATAGACAGTGAATCAAAGTTGGTAATCTGATGGTATGATGTATCATGTATGCCCATATCATGATCATATCTAAAAGAGACTTACAAATGTGTCAAATTTAATAAGAATTTAGTAAGTAATCAAAATCAGAAAGATATGTATACTGACACCACTCAGGCTGAAAACAACATTAAGCTCCTATGATTAATACGATGATCTAACTTAATAGTAGCATATCAACTACCTTAAACTTTTTATGTCATTTCCTCAGAGGTTGTATTCAAAGAATGTAACCCGCCTTTTAACAGGTAAATTGTCAGACTTCTATAATATATCTTCTGAATTTAAAAAGGTATGTGCAATTTTACATCAAGCTATAAAAACCCTTAACTACAGCATTGGTATCTAGAGATTTTTGCATAACACCACACTTTTAGTACACAGTGGCTCAAAGGTGATTTCTCAATATTTCCTTTTTTAATGTATAAAGCTTAAAGAAATTTTATCCAAAGTTTGAAAGTGGGTTTATTCATTTATTCAGAACATTCAAAAGAAGTAATTATGTTCAAGTCAATGAAGCATACAGTTTTGTAATAAGAGTGCAGTTAAGTAAGAACAAGACTAATAATGAAAAAATTAAAAGTTTAACGATATGTAAAACATTCAAACAAAATTCTATTCAAAATCGATAAACTAATTTGTTTATCTGTTGTTTTGAGTTACTACATGAGATATCACAAAAGAAACAGTATCAAATTTACACTTTTGTACCATTTTTAATTGTTATGCAGCTATTATAAAAAAAGAAAAACTGAATCATAAATGGTTTGACTGGTTAAAATCAATGCCTTGGTAAGGTCATAACTTTGACAATATTGGACAAGAATTCTAACGGTACTGAATAATTTATTATCTATAATATTTGATGCATAACTTCATATATTACCTATTTTTATTCATCTAGACTTCAAAAGCTTACAGTTTAAGAGTAACCTATATTTCTGTAATTTATGAAAGAAATTTAGTTCATTGAAAGCATCCATCAAGCAAGTATGTCTTACTTACTAAGAGCTGCATAACTTTTTATAGTAACATACACATAGGGAAATAACACCTGAATATAATTATAATAATATCTGATTGCAATTATTTCTGTCATTGGGCTACACTTCTAAAATTGCATGTGTAAGAATTTCTAGTCTCCAGTCAGTACCAAAGTCAAAGTTGATGCAGCTATAACAAGAATAAATTAGTCAATTGGAAAATCTTGAGAGTAACTAACTAATTTTGCAGGAAATATGTATTTTTCAAAACAATTTAATTATTGCGACTATATTAGATATCAATCTTACACTTGGAGATTTGAAATAATATTTTAATGGAAAACATTTCAAGCATTAATAGTTTACAATTGTGTTATTGTTCTTTGCACTTATGCAAGATAAATGACTAAATTGAGATACATAAAAAAAGGATGTTATTTTATTCCCATTATCTATGAGTTTAAATTGTATAAATAAATAATGTATTATTTATTTGCAATTTATTAACATCTTATATTCACATAGCATTTTCTTTTGTTTTATAATTCTAGTCACCAGCAGATAACAAACAGGTCTTCATCTCCATGCTGTGTGTTTTTGGAGACATAATGTGACTGTTTTGCATTACAACAAAACAGATATTATGTGTTGAAGAAAACACAGCATTGGAACAAGGGGCTTGCTGGTGATGAAGACGCTATGACATTGACAAGCGATTTCCGTTGTCGCGCCTTATTTCTTCGACGTAAAGGCGCCCTCTGGTAACTGAATTAAGACCTTTAGGGGGATTAAAAATAAATTATAAGATTATTTCTACGCAAAAGGCCCGATTACAGGATTGCTTCTTCATATCAATGCTGTGTATTTTTGGAGACACATATCTTTTTTGTTGTAATGCAAAACAGTCATATAAAAGTAAAAATGCGTTTTTAACAAACAATATTTCAATTTTATTTTATAAGTAAAGAATATAATTCCGGTTCTTGTAATTGATGTAACTTTAAGACCCATTCTATTTTATTTTTTCAATCGCTTCAAGAAAACTAAAGTCTCGAATGTGTTAATTTGCCTTTGTTTATTTATTTAGATCCTTACCATGTGCTCTACTTTGGACAGAAGATCTAAAAATAACTTATTAGCCAAAAATGGAATCTAAATTATAGGAATCCATGCAGCAGCTTAATTCCTCAGCCATAGCGATTTTTGTCAATATCGCTATGCGGTCATGACTTGTACAGTTTCTTTTTTTTAATTTTTGTCATGTGAAATAGTAATAAAAAATTAATTAAAAATATACAGATTTCTCTATTTTGTAATTTTCTATTTAAGATTTTATACATACATAGTTACTTTTGGACACTATTAGATACTCTAATAAATATTTGTTACCAAATAAAATTATTATTTTATTATGTAAAAAGTTTCCCAAGAAATCCCAGAAGTGTCGATAAATTCTTGTATAAAATTATCTAATGTAATATCGACATCGATAAAATATTTTGAGAAATAAAAATAGTCTCATTCCTATTAAACAAAAGCTGTCGTTTTTATGTTTAGTATACAATTCTTGTATGCATAACGTATTTAACATATAAATGTGTTATTATATATTATTACAAGTGTTAATGTTTTCTTTTTGCTTGTGTTTGTAATGTTGTAAAATAATTTTGAGTATGTGCGCATTAATATCAATGTATTGACTACCGCGCCCCCCGCGGTCAAATTTGCTGAAAATTTTGTTCGTAGAAATATGCGCATTACGCTTCCAAATGCAAAGAGTATATAATCACTACGATTTATCCAAATGTTAAATGGTCTAAGAGACCAACACATTTACGCTTAGACCATTAAACATTATATGCTTATACTATTAATGCTTAATGGTTTAAAATTATATGCTAAATGGCCTGACCATTTACGTGAATCTAGGTGCCTATACCTCAGATTTCATTTCAGTTTTTAAACACAATTTATAAACTGTCAGGTTACTATCAGCCTGGCACTGACCAGTGTCAGTGTCAGATTTTATTAATGTAAATTTAAACAAAAACTTTGTACGACTGCATATTGAAAGAGTTCAATAAAAATTGTATATGTTCCAAAAAAATATACTAAAGAGCTTATCTTTAATAAGAACTACACAGTGCTATTTTAACAAATTTAATAAAATGGCTAAAAGCACTTTCGAATATGTTAAAACGTTCGAACAGGATGATACTTTATTGCCTAACACGTGGATTGTAGTAAGATTAGATGGAAAATGTTTTCATAAATTTTCTGAGGATCACAATTTTAAAAAGCCTAACGATATAAGAGCATTAAAATTGATGAATTATGCAGCTTTTAAAGTGTTACAGGAATTCAATGATTTATTGTTGGCATTTGGTCAAAGCGATGAGTATTCTTTTATATTTAAGAAAAATTGTAATCTTTATAAACGACGAGCAGCAAAATTACTAACGACAATTAATAGTAAATTTTCGACATCCTACGTATTTTACTGGAGTAAATTTTTCGATCAAGAACCTTTAAAATATCCACCAACATTTGATGGACGCATAGTTCTATATCCATCAGACGAAAATTTAATAGACTATTTAAAATGGAGACAAGCAGATGTACATATAAATAATCTTTATAATACATCTTTCTGGACACTTGTTTTGCAGGGGGGTTTAAGCCCTGTTCAGGTATTTTAAAGTATTTAATTGTACCATGTAAATATTTTTGTTAGCTTTATGGCGAGAATTGCATTTGTAAGTTTTATTTTTGTAACTCAAATTAAATAAATTTATAAACTGGTAACAGTTACCTAGGTAACTTTAGAAAAGCAAATGTAATATTTGTCTGTACAAATACAGTTAAAGTTGCCTTAACATATATTTATTTCAAGTTTAACTTATTTTTAAAAATATTTTGTTAGTATGCTTACCTTTTCTGTTTATTTTATTCAGGCTGAAAAGCGACTATGTGGAACGGTGTCTGCAGATAAAAATGAAATATTATTTAAGGAGTTTAACATGAATTATAACAATGAACCAAACATATTCAAAAGAGGAACTCTTTTATTAAGAAAATCAGTATGTAATGAATCTGCAAAGAAACCTACATCAGTGATTGTAGATGTTCATGATGACATGTTAAAAGATACATACTGGAAAGATCACAGTATATTATTGACACCTAAATCTAAACAGTTCATTAATTATGAGGGCCCAAATACAGATATAATAAATGAACAAATAAATAAAGGAAATAATATATAACAACAAAAACCTAGAGGGTTTAAAAAATTTAAGTATAAAAAATAAAAAATTCAAATGATTTTTATTCTTTTATTGAATCAAGAGTCTATAATAATTTACACATTCTACAACAAGGAATTGACCCTATTGTAAAAAATTAAATGTCTACAGTAAACAAGTTACTAACATCAAATAGAACATGGATTTAAATGACGAAGTTGGTATTCTGAATAACAATCTTTATAGATATTTACACTAACACACTATGAATTGTCATTGATAAATATTATTTGTTTATAGTAATTTTAAATATTATTTATACACAAGTTAGAGAAAGGAAAGCAATTTATTTCAAAAGCAAATATTTTATTTTATCTTTTACTTTATCGACGGCTCTTCTGTTTACAAATGATTAATTTGTGCTTCATATTGATAGAAATTATATTTGTACATGGTTCATATAATTGTATATGATTTAATAGCAAATATCTGAGTGAGAGATATGTGTAAGTTTTTGTATATTGCATAACAATCTCATCAGTTTGTTATAATTTTGTAGAAGATGCTAGTTAAATAATCAGAACATAGCATAACACGGAATGTCAAGATTTATTCACTGTTTATAACATACATTAATTTTATAACAAATATATAATTTTTCTAGATAATACTTGAATACATTTTATTTAAAATTATTTGCACATGACGTTTTTAATATTGATAAATTACTAATTATTTAGTACATGCATACTATGGACACTTCTTTATTTATTTAATAAGAAAATTGAAATTTAGAAGTGTAATTAAAAATAACAAATCTTTCATAAATAATCTCTTAAGAGAATACACTTGCACAAGCAATAAAATGGAGCAAGATTATATTATAATTTTGTAGTAATTTACAATCAATAACATTATGTACATTGTGAACGGTATGCAGGTTTCAAATATGCAACATTTAGAATATAGGAATGTAGTTGTCAATTTTAGCTCGGTGTTTCTGGGCAACACACTCACTAATCCATACAATATTTCGGCATTCCTGTTCCTTTAACTTGAGGTATGAGTAGAATACTCCAAAGTGGAACTGTTGTAAGAAAGCATTGACATTAAGGGTCACCTGTAAATGAAATAAAATCATTTTAAAATAAATTCAAAATATATTTTGTTTAGGATTTTTCTGGTTGTTTGGATAAATCAAAAATTTTAATTCTTATTTACCTCATGCTCGAAAAACTTGTCTTCTAGTGTTTTGTCCCCCACATTGTTACCAGCACCTTCAAAAAGTGCAGAATATTCAGCATAATATTCCGCCACAGCCTTCACCTGCTCATAATCATCAGCACGGGCAAGAGCAGCCAAGCCATCAGGGTTTAGTTTACCACAGCGTGGGTACAGCTTAGCACGGTCATCTTTGGATAGCTCAGTTCCAAAAGAGTTAATTGTTATAATTATAGCACGACGATCAGCTTCAAACTAAAAGAAATGAAGAATTTAGTCATTAAAATTAAGTACTTGAAAAAAAATTATCGATTGATGTAATAATTTGTTCATAAACTTACAGCCAAAATTTCACACATAACATCAGCTGTTGTTCCCCCAATTTGTTTGCAGAAATCATAAAATGCCTCTAAGTAAGCTTTGTATAGAGTGTTACGAATGATCTCAATATTCATTTCATCCAAATCCTGCTCACTGATGCAGTCAACAAAGAATGGCGCTAGAGGAGTGTCAACCAGCACAGCATTGTATAACTCAGCAGGAGTTGCAGCTACATGAATAGCTTCCATCTGCTCAAAAGAGCCGAGAGGGTGACATTTGGGAATCAATTCAGAAATAGGCCTCTGGTGAAGCGTTCCAGTTATCAAAAGAATAATGTTATCGATCATGTAACTGTAAGTAATGAAATCAAGGAAAGTTGACATTGGTTCCACAGAGTGGTTCCTCAGATGTTGAAATTCGATGACAAGTTTTTCACGCAGTTTGTCATCAATAGTCGACACAGAGAGAGGACTGGGTTCGTTTGCGAGGAATGTTCCATAGTCTGTCCCTTGCAAGTGAAGTTTTAAATCTGAAAACAAACATAATACTTATACATATAGGATTCACACCCATTATCGATGTTATCTAACCGTATTAGAATCAATATTTTCGTTTATATTAAACATAAATGTACATTCAATTTGTATATTCTAATCAATTTTATATAAATACCTTCCAATGTTTCGCATTGTACCAAATTCAAGTAGTCCGATTGCTTAAGAATGCCACACTTAAAACCACGGCACAATCCCTCTAAATACCCAGCGTCGATGTTAAAAATGCAACCCTTCATTTTTATTTCGTGTCTCTCCTCGGATTTTTATTAAAATCTAATCGTTTCACTACAATCAAAAGATTGGGAGGAGGAAGATGGAATTCAATAGATCATTGATCATATGATAATTCCATAGACAAAAATGTCATTTAAGTGTTTGTATTGCCAAGAACAATAAAAAAAACAGTATATTAAAAAAATTAGAGTAAATATGTTTTAAGCGATGATATTATAAAACTATAGATACGTTATAAGCTCTACATAGTTATAAAATATAATTGTTATGCAACGCAAAATTTAAAGAGGTAAAATATTTATTATTACGAAAAAATATAAACCATGGAGGCTCACTCCATGGTTTATATTTTTTGCTGATCCTTAATCTATAATTTCTATAACAACAAAAACATAACTGTCAATTTGAAGTTTTCTTTTATGTATTTCGATATTCAAAAGCATTATAGGAAATTAATTAGTCTGCTCTCATTTAAATAAAATGTTGTCAATACTGAATAGTATTAATAAAGTATATAAAATTAATAAAAGCAGTACAAAAGGTATGTAATGTTCAACAACAAAAATATTAGTCATTTTTATTTTAATAGTTATTATTAAAATGTTTTTATTTTAGTTTCATATATAAATTATTTATTGATAAACAAGTACTCGCAAAAGTCTCATACGGATTCCGAAGAAAAAGTAGAAGCTAAAAAAGGTGAATCTAAAAGATTGGCAGAGTTTAGAAAAAAATTAAGAGAAACTACGCCAATTAAAGATTTAGGTGAACAAACAGAAATGCAGCCGCCTAAAGATAATCCATTGCAAGCATGGCCTAATGATACAAATCCTCACACTGGAGAAGTTGGTGGGCCCAGAGGGCCTGAGCCAACTAGATATGGGGATTGGGAAAGAAAGGGACGAGTTTCAGATTTTTAGAAAAATGTGTTGAAAAATAATCTATTCTTTAATAAAGCTTATTTTAATTGAGTCACATATTCAAAATAGTAAAAAAATCTAGTAAAGTAAAACTATTGTTTTTTTTATGTTTTGTTAATAATATTTCATAGTTTGCTCAACTTATTTTGTAGTTTTAAAGTCTATGTGGATATAGAATGTAAATTTATTAATTGGTAATAACCAATGTTGATAAGTATTAAATAAAAAAATATTTTTGTTATAGTATTGTACTTTTAATCAGTAAACATTAAGTACTAAGAGCTGATTTACCAATTGTCTTGGGCATTTTTTTATTGCTTGAGTCTTCCAACTCTTTTGACTTGTAATAATGTGGAGCAACTTCTAACAACCATTTGCTTTCAATCTCTGTGACTTGTCGCATAAATTCCTTGGAAGTAAAAACCAGCTCATGGTATATTACCCACCTTGGTAATTCCTCAAATAAAGCACTGTTTGGATGAATCATGACAGTCTGAAAAATCATAAAAATGAGATAAAAATTATTGATTAGAGAAGAAACTTATAAATAAAAATAAATTTTATATGCCTTACTTGGTTATGTTTTACAGTTTTATAGTGACCTCCTTTAGAGAACTTAGCAATGTGATAAAAATAGCCCGCAGTTATAGCTTTACGGATATTAGTATCATCTGCTAAACTTGATACCATTTCTATTTCGACTCTTTCCATAAGTCCTGCTAACTGCTCACGTACATCACGAGCTCGTTTCATTGATCTATACTGAATAAAATTTTCATAACACCATTGAACTGAATAGTCTGAATCAACCCACTGATTATAGACATTCATCAATGTTAAATGATCTCCATGACGGTGGAAAAAGTTTTTTCTTGCAGTATCTGCATGTATTATTTTATCTTTTGGTCTATAAAATACTGAACTATTAACAGATAACATAGCAGCTATTGTAACAACTTCTTCAGAACACTTGTATCTGTAAATAAAATACAATAAAAATTTAATTTAAATTGGAAGCATACATAATAAATATTAGCAAATGGTTACTAAAGTAGTTAACTCACTTTTCACTAGCTAATAACATTTTAGCAAGCATAGGATCTGTAGGAAATTCTGCCATACGTCTTCCAGCTTTGGTTAATTCGCCATGATGGTTCAGAGCACCTAGAGCATATAACTGTTCTAAAGCTAACACTAATGTCTCATGCGGAGGAGGGTCTAGGAAATCAAAATGTATAAGATCATTTATGCCTAAAGCTTTTAATGTAAGCACTGCATTTCCCAGATTTATCCTTTGAATTTCAGGTACAGTATTGTCTTCAAGTTCATATTTATATGCCCATGCTGTGTACAGTCTAAAGCATTTACCAGGGGCAACTCTTCCCGCTCTACCTGCTCTTTGATTTGCTGATGCTTTAGATATGGGAACCACCATTAAACTTTCCATGCCAGTTTTAGAGTTAAAATTATTTTGCTTAGCAAAACCCGGATCTATGACATAAATAATATTATCAATTGTTACTGATGTTTCAGCAATATTAGTGGCTAGCACAACTTTCCGTGCTCCTTCAGGAGTAGGTTCAAATATTTTTGCTTGCATATCACTTGGTAAGTTTGCATAAACAGGTAATATAACAAGTTCTTTTAATTTCTTTCCAATTCTTTTTGTTCTTTCTTGTAACATTTCTACACATGTTTCGATCTCTTCTTGCCCCGTCAGGAAAACTAACACATCTCCAAGTGGTTGAGTTGCATGTATTTGCAATACTGTTACAACACAAGCATCTATATAATCTGCTTCTGGTGCCTTTGTATAATATATGTCCACGGGAAACCTTCTTCCAGGTATTCTAAATATTGGTGCATCATCAAAAAATGTAGAAAACTTCTCAGCATCTAAGGTAGCACTTGATATGAGTAACTTTAAATCAGGTCTAAATCTTGTTATATCTTTCACAAGACCAAATAAAATATCTGTATGTAAAGTTCTCTCATGAGCTTCATCAATAATCATCACACTATATGACGCCAAATCAGGTTCTGATAAAAATTCTCTATGTAATGTTCCATCTGTCATATATTTGATTACTGTTCTATCTGATGTGCAATCTTCGAAACGTATACTGTAACCAACTTCATTTCCTAATTTAACGTTCATTTCTTGAGCCACTCTGGCTGCAACTGACATTGCAGCAACTCTTCTAGGTTGAGTGCAACCAATTTTTTTCCCATCTTCAGTGAATCCTGCTTCATTAAGATACTGAGGAATCTGAGTTGTTTTACCTGAACCAGTTTCCCCTTCAACTATTAAAATTTGATAATTTTTAATAGCTTCAATTAAGGAGTCTCTAAAAGGAAAAACAGGCAATGATTTCTTTGTCTCCTCTATTGTCAAGCGTGCTTTTTGATACTCAGATATTTTTTCTTCTTCCTGTTTTTCCTTATTTCCTTCTAATTGAAGAGCTTGAATAAAGTCAATCTGTTCATCCAATAGCAATTCATATTCATCTTGAGATTTTGCATCCTTTGCTCCAAATTTAAAAAAGGCAGATTTAATTTGCTCTTGTTCCCATTTTCTTTGTTCAGAATGTGGCAACTTTTCATTTTCATCAACTTCTATGTATTCTCCTGCAATCGAAAAAAAAACATTATGTATGTTATTGCTTATACAATATGTAATTTGTGAACATATGTTAATTGATAACATTAAAGTACCTTTTTCTCCCTTTCCAAGGTCCTGTGGCATATGATATCTTTGCACATTTTCAAGCTCTCGGGCTTTTTCATGTTCTTTGGCCAACTGCAATATTGTTTTCTTGTGTTCCCTATCTCTTTTTTCTTTTTCTGTTAATCTAAAATAATAATAAAAAATGATAAGGATAATTTCCTATTTAACAGAACTAACTGCTACAAAATTATCTTACTCTCTAGAAGAATACTGGGGAGTGCAAGGGAAATAGTAGAATAGCAACTAATTAAATCATTTTTATAGCTTATTAGACACCAAAATTTAAGAGACTAAATTAACATACTATACTTAAAAGAATGATTTAATTAAAGAGAGTAATTTTATTTGTTTTTTATTTTAAAGTAAAATAAATAAAAATGAACTTACATGCTTTCGTCAAATAGATATTCATCATCTGCTATGTCATCTTCTAATTCGATAACTTTGTCATCTTTCCGCTTTTGTAAATATTTACGTCTCGATTGTATCCGCAATTTTGGTAGTATTTTGTCTCGGTCCTCAGCTTCTAATTTCAAACGTTTTGCCGCTTCTTCGTACGATCTCTTACTTGAACTTTCGGCAACTTTTTTAACCTTATCCTCGTCTCGTTTTCTAAGTCTTGTTGCGAATTCATCTCTTTCTTTTAAATCTTTTTTGCGATTCTCTTCAGCGCTGTCTGGATCAGAAGAGGAATAATGACGCTTTCCACGTTTATCCATAGTGTTATTTATTATGAAATTGTGTAGGTAAATATTATTTTTTTGATAACGCGGTATACTGATGTGAGATTGCACTTGAAAGACAATAAAACTAAGATGTAAAAGGATATCTCCTAATATTTTGGTAAAGTTTAATAGTTGCGACCATTGTTTATTATTATAATCAAATACGTAAGAACATGTTTAATAAAATACCAATTGAATTCAATAATAACAATATGACTCTGTGACAGTATGTTGACACATCAATTTGACGCTGACAATTAAAATGATCAGTGTTGCCAGGCAATTATATATAACAAAAAGGCCGCAAAAGTTGTACACAATAATTGTATAAAACTGCCCACACGTACAGTTAGCCATTGCAAAAAGAAGCCAAACAAATCTGTTCCTCAAAAAGGGGTAGTTATATTTCATATGTAATTTAAAACATATAATTTAATTACATGCATTCTTGAGCCTTGAGTAATTATTTTTGACATAACTAATTCACTATTACTTTTTAAATTACAATTAAATATAAATAATATAAAGAATATTCATGATTATGTCCAAGGGATTTTATATATATATAGATATGCCTTTTCGTCGTGATGAAAACCAAAGAGTATAAAAACAATCGATTCGGTGCTGTGACATTCATCAAGACAAAAAGGCATATCTATATATATAAAATCCCTTGGGGTGAGTGATTCATCAACGCAGAGCCTAAACTGCTGGGGCTACGAACTCGAAATTTTGGCAATAGGTGGCTTTTAGGTTGTAGGCATCCACTAAAAAAGGGTTTTTTGATTATTCACCCCTAAGAGGGTGAAAGGGGGTAAAAACGTTTGTATGCAAAATCTTATTCCGTGGTCGTATTAACTTAAAACTTATTACACATACTTCTGGATGATAGTAATAAAATGTTAAATAGAAAAATAGGGTACTATTATTCCACACTGGGGTGTAAGGGTGTTGTAAAGTTTGTATGGAGAAAATTTATTTTTTTGGCCGATTATCCTTAAATTCAGCATAAACATTACTTAGGGAGAATAACTAAATACATGTATCCCAGAATTTCAAAATCATCCCTTATAGTGACGCTAGGGGGTATTAAATCCTGGAACGGTAATAATTTCGCCGGTAGATTTATTTAGTTAAAACTTTTACAGCATATTTCTATCAAGACAAAGGGATGTATAGTAAAAAGAGCTTTTCGATATTTTACCCCAAAACGGGTGCAATGGGGTAAAAACGTTTGTATGCAAAATGTTATCCTGTGGTCATATTTACTTAAAACTGAACACTCATTCTTCTTTATGCTAATAATGAAATATAAAACACAAAATCCTCGTATCAATATCAACCCCAACCCACAGAGGTGCAATGGGTTTATTGCACCTCTGTGGGGTTAGTTTAGTTTACATATTTGAAAAAAAAAATTCTTTAAATTAAATATTTATTATATATACGCGTTTAGTAATTAAATCCCTTCAAGGATGATGTTTTGCCCGTTTTTTTTTAATTGCTTCGATCAAATTCCAAAATTTACGCGGGCGAAGCCGCGAGCAAATGCTAGTTTTTAATAAAATTATTTAAAAATAAAAATAAACAAAGAGGCATAGAACGTTCTAATGAACTAAAAAACCACAAAATAGACATAAGGAAGAGTTACATTGGTTTTCTTAATGTATTTTTTCATTAAAAATTTTCATCAGAGGTGGGGGGGGGGGGGGTCCTGGGGCGGCGCCTTTTTGACTCGGCGCCGTCGTGCACCGCACTACTTTGTACGCATGGACAGCGCGGGCCTGGCTTATACCTAGCATTATTTTTCTTATTGACTTGTATAAGTCAATGTACAGATTTTGAAATAAAAATCAGATGCATTAATTATTATAAACTGAAAATAAAAGAAAATGTAATTTATTGCATTTTTTTATTATAATAATACGCATACAATAACATAAAAGCTTAACAACAAGATTCATAATAATTTCCGATTTTTATACGATTAACTTTTAACCTCAGAAGTTTATATAACGTATTGTTAACATACATACATGCTCGTAATAAAAGTGTGAGACAACATTTTTCTTTTAACTTTACATTAAGTTTTAATTACAGCATAAATGAAAATATCATATTTTTCTAGTTTTTGCGTCGTTTGTAGATCTTTATTCAGGATAAAGATCTATGGAGCAAAATATCTACTTGTTTTTTTTTTATTTGTAAATTTACTGTTTAAATAAAATCTTTATAACAGCATCTATTCCCTATAAAATAAAACTGCCGATTTAGTATAAAGTAAATGCAATGCGAATGTTTTTGTTGCTTAGCAGACACCTTAATAATATACTATAAGAATAAAAGATAAGAAGCAAGTTCACTGTTTTTACGAGATTACACAAAATATAAAAATGATAACCAATATAATAGTAAAACTTAAATATAAACTTACACAAAACTGGATCTAAGAAATGCTAAAAATAAATTAACAAATAAATACATTTTAGTTGTTAAAAATATATTTGCTTAACTGCATACTAAGATATTCATGTTAAAACATATAATTTAATTTAGGACCAAATAATAACACAAATACGAACTAAAGATATTGCAAATTATAAAATTTATGAACAGTGTCTTTAAAAAGAGTAAAGAGTGCGGAGTATGTACTAAAAATCATTTTGTTTTGACCTAATATTCACTATGAAAGCGGTTGTTACTGATAAATATATTGGCTCTACCAGCAAGTATAAAAATAAGTTTAAAATGGATAATAAACATATCATGATAACATGTTTTAGATACAAAAATTTATATGCATAACTCAACTGACTAAATAATAACTTATTTACCTATATTAACTATATTAACAAGTATTAAATTGCATCACTACTAAGTTTCTTGTTTTTATGCCCAAAATATATTAAGAAGAATCCAAAAAGATGTTCTTAAAACAAAACACAACAAAAAAAATGAATATGAAGTTATTATATCAGACGAAGTTGATTATACTTATATTTATTACGTATATAAATAGATATTACTTATTGTATTTTTTAAAATTCAATTGTGGTACAATTGTACATAATAGTTTATAGCCGTTTTAGGAGTGGTTTGTAGCGCTTTACATATGAGGATATACATTTGTTTACACCACAAGCAAGCCACGTATGTTAGTTTTTTTTGTGCGATTATTTAGCATCTATTTTATATATACACAAAAGTGATTTTTTTTTCTTATTAATAAATTCCTTCTATCAACGTTATTGAAAGTCTGTGATAGTTAAATAATTAAAATTTACTATCTAAACGTATTAAACTTAAAGTTAGGTTTATTACTGCTTGCAGTTAAGTTTTTAAGAAAATGAATTTACTGACAAAAAAGAAAACTTTGGGATTGCCCAATTTTTAACAGAATTCAATAAAAGGAGGTTCTGCGTTCGACCCGTATGTGTGGTCATTTGTATTATGTACATAAATGTAAGTATGTATGGCCGCGACTTTCTCAAATGCTACTTAACCAATTTGAAGGGCATTTTCGCTATATAAATGCATATTTTTCAAGTAAAATTTTACTATATTACGATATGATGTAGATTTTCGGTAATAAGCAAAGTAATTCTTCAATAAGCAACAGCAAATGACTAAGTATGTATACAACAACAATTACAATCAAAGTCGGTTTTCTTCTTTATAAAAACAATAATTATTAGTGTAATGTAGATTTTTAAATTTAAAAGAAACTATTAGGGTCCATGTCTCTATAGGTTAAATTTTATAAATATAAACGTATATTAACTCTTCATTGGATATTTTGGCAACAAATGTAATGTGTGGCGTATAACGTTAACATTATACGCCGTTATTGTCCTTTGCTTTGCATTCCAATTAATTTCATCAAATATTTCAATGGTTTCGTAAATCTTCTTAATTTGGCAGTATAATATTAATTATAAACTATAAAAAATATTTTAAAGCTAAGGCATTCGGATTATGTTGAAAACATAAAGCGAAGTTTTCGTAAATAACTACTTTTATTACATTATTTAGCCATACTAACATTTTATTCGGGATATATAAAATTACTTAAAATTGAAAGAAAACTTTGGAACGATGAAATAAAGTTACAGAAACTACACTTCAATCTTATTAAACGATAAATGTTACTCGGTACTGTAAGTTTTGATCGTATTGCGCCTAGTAAAGAAGAATGCGTTTTTCGACTTGCTTGCGGCAGATCGGGCAGACGGTGATGCGGTCGCCGCACATTTGGCACATGCCGTGTCCGCACAGAAATATCATATTCTTCAGCCGGTCCAGGCAGATCGGACACATCGTCTGAAAATCAAATTTTATAGTTTTCTGTTAGATTAGTTATGTTTTCCTTTTATTGCATTCAATTGATTGTTGGTTTTGATGTAGCGAAATGTGTATATGTTAATAGAGTGTTTTGTAAAAAGTTCAGTTATAGCAGCACAATGGTTGCTGCAACTGACCGTTATGGAATTTACACACTCGACATATTTTTGGCGTGTGTAAATAGTTTTGTCCGCTTCTATGTTCGTTTTGGTACGATCGCGCGTTTTGGCGGAACGTATTTCTTGTACGATACATTGACGCTTGTAAGTATAGGTTACGCATATACCTTTTAAAAATACCAGGCATGTACCACGTCATGTCAACATGTCACGAATACGATAGCCATATATGATAAAAAAATGTGTAGGTCATACAAATGTTGGTCGTAGTCAGAAAGTTTGAGTTTCGTACTTTGAACTGTCGCGGAAGTTAATACAGGAAATTTAGATTGTTTATCAAGACCTGTTCTTTGATGTCTTGTAGCTTCTGTACGTCGGCGGTACGGTCGCGGAGCAGGTGTCTATATAGGGTATTATGGCAAAGAGGGAGAGGGATTTGTTAAGTGGAAACTGTTACTCGGTATCCTTCAATTGGTGATGCAAATTCTGTACGTCAGCAGCGGCGAGTTCGTGCACTGGGATGGCTGATGCAGCGGGGTCGGGAGTGATACAGGGTATACTAACGTTGGAGAGAGGGTTATTCAGCAGATACCTGTATCTTGATATCTTGTATTTTATGCTGTTGTTTCTGGACGTCGGCAGAGGTGGCAGCCGAACAAGGGCTAATATCAGGCATATGTTAAAACCGTACCTGTTCCTGGATGTCGTGTATTTGTCGCAGTAGTTTCAGCACATCGGCGACGGCAAGTGAGCGTGTCAGGATGGCGGAGCAGTGGGTGTCAGGATGGAGTAGGTGATACAGAATGTTCTAATGGGTGGGAACGGGTTTGCTAAGTACCTGTTCATTGATGACCTGCAGTTGTTGCAGCAGTTTCATCACATGGGCGGCGGCGAGTGAACGTGCCGGGATGGCGGCACAGTGGTTGCGAGGATGGAGTAGGTGATACAGAATGTTCTAGTGGGTGGGTTCGGGTTCGCTGTACCTGTTCCTTGATGTCCTGCAGTTGCTGCTGCAGTTTCTGCACGTCGGCGGCGGCGGGCGCGGACGAGGCGCCGGCGGGCGCGGAGCGGGAGCCGTTGTTGAGCAGGTGCGGCGCGGCGGGCGCGGGCGCCGGCTGCCCCTTGTTCACCTGCACCAGCGCCAGGTTGCTGCCGCCCTCGGCGCTCGCGGGAGCTGTATGCAAAATGGACACTGATAAGCAATACTATGTCAAGCCACACGGACTTCTTGTGTGAAAATGGCGTCTCAAGATGTCAACCTACTTTTATTTGTTCGAAGATGTACATCCATCTTCTTTTTTCGATTTCGATAAAAGGTATAATGAATTAAAAGTAGATTAGTATAATATTGATTTTTTTTTGGATATTGTGAAATACATGATACATTACAGAATACATTATTGCTTGTCAGCATTCAAATACAAGTTGATTCATTCAGATGGGAACTATGAAAAAGGTTTCAAACTATGAAAGTTACAAGAATTTGTTTAAAGGATGGTTCCTTTAAGCAAATTCTCACCAATTTAGAAGTAAAAAAAAACTACATTCAAAGATTTACAGAAAAACTCTACACGGCTCGTGAACTGAACCTGGTAAATAAAAAAAAAAATTTTTTTCTTATTTTGTTAATTCTTGTTGCAAAACATAATATAGTAAATTATGAGGAATAAATGTTGGTATGACACCATCAGCGTATGATAACATTATATTTGAATTAGCAGCCACCCGCAACTTTGTCTGTATGAAAATGATTTTCGGATGTACTGGACATATGGTAGTAGGAGAGTGAACTAACACCCGTGTTTCAGGAGCGCGTGGTGTGGTGCAGGATAGTAGTGGTACAGAGAACTAACACCCGTGTTTCAGAAGCGCGTGGTGTGGTGCAGGATAGTAGTGGTACAGAGAACTAACACCCGTGTTTCAGGAGCGCGTGGTGTGGTGCAGGATAGTAGTGGTACAGAGAACTAACACCCGTGTTTCAGGAGCGCGTGGTGTGGTGCAGGATAGTAGTGGTACAGAGAACTAACACCCGTGTTTCAGGAGCGCGTGGTGTGGTGCAGGATAGTAGTGGTACAGAGAACTAACACCCGTGTTTCAGGAGCGCGTGGTGTGGTGCAGGAGAGTTGTGGGACAGAGAACTAACACCCGTGTTTCAGGAGCGCGTGGTGTGGTGCAGGAGAGTTGTGGGACAGAGAACTAACACCCGTGTTTCAGGAGCGCGTGGTGTGGTGCAGGAGAGTAGTGGGACAGAGAACTAACACCCGTGTTTCAGGAGCGCGTGGTGTGGTGCAGGAGAGTAGTGGTACAGAGAACTAACACCCGTGTTTCAGGAGCGCGTGGTGTGGTGCAGGATAGTAGTGGGACAGAGAACTAACACCCGTGTTTCAGAAGCGCGTGGTGTGGTGCAGGAAAGTAGTGGTACAGAGAACTAACACCCGTGTTTCAGGAGCGCGTGGTGTGGTGCAGGATAGTAGTGGGACAGAGAACTAACACCCGTGTTTCAGGAGCGCGTGGTGTGATGCAGGAGAGTAGTGGGACAGAGAACTAACACCCGTGTTTCAGGAGCGCGTGGTGTGGTGCAGGAGAGTAGTGGTACAGAGAACTAACACCCGTGTTTCAGGAGCGCGTGGTGTGATGCAGGATAGTAGTGGGACAGAGAACCAACACCCGTGTTTCAGGAGCGCGTGGTGCGACGCGGGACGGTAGTAGGACAGTCAACTAACGCTCGTGTTTCGGTAGTGCGTGGTGCGGCGCGGAGGGCGCGGGCGGCGCAGGTGGCGGCAACAGCGGTGTGCGGCACTCCACGCACTTGCGCATGAGCGGCGCGCACGCGGCGCACGCGCACACGTCGCCGCAAGGCCGGAACACCACCGTGGCCGGCGCCTCCGAGCACACCACGCACTCGCCCACGCGCTGCCGCGACGACACGCACGCGCGGCACACCAGGCACTTCTTCACCTGGGAACGTTATCATTAACAATGATAATTTACAGAGTAGTTTAGCTTTCATAGCCAAGAACAGGACTATATCGAATGCACTAATAATTTATATAAGTATGCCAATGGCGGTTTTTTTAATAGGCAGGCACAAAATACAAAATTATCGACAAATTAACATCTGTAATTGGAAGTAATGTATTAAAGTTTTGCAAATATATCTCAATATATAAACTTGTTCGAGTATATCGTATTTGTCTGTGGCCACCACTGTGTGACTTTACATAATCTATGAACATTTAATAATCGATCTTTACCAAAATCTTTTTTTGGACTTCGCCATAGATAAGCTTTTATCTATGGAAGCCCCACCTCGTCCTCCGTAGTATTGTATACTCTTTGAATTGTTTTGACTATATATACGTTTGTTATAAGTTCATAGATTTTGATAACCATAATGTCGTACACTTTATCTAGCACCCAGCTTGTGAATATAATAGGAGAATATCTTTGGACCAACAAGTCGATTGACGAACTTGTCAAAGTTGAAAAAGGGTACAGATTTTTAACGTTAAATATATTATTTATATTTATCTTCATAGATAAAATTTAAAATATCGTTGATTATAATCATCTGAATATTCAATTATGTATAACTAAGAAACACCGTTAGGACTCCATTCTGAGCCCCGTTACGTGTTGCTACTATCTATATTAAATTATAAAAAGGAAAAAAAATACTTCACTGAGAAGAAATAGGAAGAGAAAGTAAACACGTTTAAATCCAACAGTAAAAATGGTACTAGAATTTCGACCAACACTTACCCTCGCAGCGCATACGTTACAACAGCAGATGTGCCCGCACGGGCGGAACAGCGTATCTCGCTTAGCGTCTGAGCATACGAGGCACTCGTCCGCAGTAGGATCGCTAGGTGGCGCCTCCGCTACGGGAGCCTCTGCTACGGAAGAAGAAGCGCTAGTGCCGGCGACGGGACCCGCCTCGCTCTCTGGCGTTCCGTCGATCGACATACCAGTGCCTTCTTTGCGGCATGTTGTCAGCGTTTTACGGAGATTCGGATCAGGACATAGGTCCAATGGCGTCTGTCCTGGAATATTGTTATACATTTTTTCTTATTTCATTCGTATTATTAACATCAAAATGTATTGGATTTATGCGTTTAAGTTAGAGCAAAAATTGAATTCTCCTAGTCACTAATATTTTTTTTGACAAAACTTTATCTCATATCTAAAATGGTATTTTTGGGTTTTAGAAAAACATCAAACATTAAAAATCACATTAGCTCTACTAATACACACTACATAATAGGAAAAGTACCTTTTTTATTCTTGACGGTTAAATCGGCGCCGTGCGCTGCGAGAAAGCATGCGATAGATGCCGAGGACTTTTTATCGTGCGCATGCGCAATACCGCTCAGCAGAGAGGCATCCCGAGCGTCTTGCAGTCGCCGCAACTGTTGCAAAGTGTGATGTCGCAGCGCCTCGTGGAGAGGCGTATCCCCATCCTATACGAAATTAAAAGATACATTAATTAATCGGGAAAAAAATAATAACGACTGTTTAATTGTTTTCTTATTTTAATCATTTAAAAATAGGTATCATTATCGTCGATCGCAAAAAATGGTTGAAAATGTAAATCAGCGCTGGCAGGAGGATACTCTTCATTTTTTAAATGCCAAAACGTGTATTAATGCGTGTTCAATGATGTAGGAAAATATCGCGAGGAACCCGCATGTGTCGGATGAAATTCTTAAACTATATATAATGTAATGTATTTTCAATCAATAGTCGATCCACCCTGGTCGATTTACACGCAAAGAGGCCTTTGCCCATCAGCAGTTAACAGGTTATCTATACAAATAAATAAAATTGAAGTGTCTGTTTGTAATTTCAAATTTGCAACTTTTAACTAAATGCATAAATGTATATACGCTTCTTACATCAAAAACACAATTTTTATAATTTTTGTCCGTCTACCCGGTTTCGACTGGCCGAACCGATTTTGACGGGACTTTCACCCAGATAGCTAATGTTATAAGGTGTAACTTGGCTAATTTTATTTGATTTTTTTAATTAATAAATAAACGTGAAAACAAAACTGAAACCAATGAAATAGTGAACAATATCCAGTTCGAGTAAGGAAGGTAAACATTATATAATTTTTCTTTAAAATAACGAGGTTGAATCCGCGGGGCATAGCTAGTTGTACTAAAATATAAAACAGTTTTTCTAGCGTTAAGGAATTAGAATAACCGATCCGAGTAAAAATATAAACACTTCTAAATCACAAACCTTATCACAAATGTTGAGATTAGCCCCATGCGCGATGAGTAGCCTGACTATCTGCGTGTGCTGTCGCTCGACGGCCAGGTGGAGCGCGGTCTGCAGGTTCGCGTTCTGAAGGTCGGGACGCGCGCCGCCGCGGACCAGCAGCTCCGCGACCTCCGCGTGGTTGTTGAACGCCGCCAGGTGTAGCGCGGTGTAGCCGTCGTCCTTCGCGTCGTCCACTATCCACGGACGAGGCAGCTTGCCTAGCATTATCTTCATGGCGCTGTAATTAACGTTACCGTATTATGGAAGCGTTGAAAATATTATCGATATTGAGGTAGAGGTACAATCGAATACATGCTCGTTTACAGGCTGGCGTGACTGGAGCAGTACCTCACTTTCACAGCGTGAAGTAGCTAAGATAGCATTTTGTAAGTGATAGAGCGGGAAGCCTTACCCTCATTACTATGATTACTTCCTATTCCTTCGTGGTCTCTTATTCCTTTTTTTGTTGGCAACGTATTTATGGCTCTTCGGGTGCTGCAAATATCCATGGGCGGCGATGATTACTTAACACCAGGTGTTCTGTTTGCTCGATATTTTTTTATTAAAAAAAAAAATAGTTGCCATTTTTTTGCACGACTGCCGAAAATATTTCATCGAGATGTAGAGGCAAAGTCCCATGAGGTACAATAAATAAAGTTATGTAATGGTCGTCTATAAATCAATTCTTTATTATAAATTTATTAATTTATGCGTGTATAATTTAGGAACCAATAGAAAATATATTATTAAGTTACTAAATTATATTAAATTTTTTGTATAACAATAAAAAATAATAATAAGAAAAATTAAATATATATATTATGCATATACGTTAACGTTACGTTAAGTTTCACACAGTCCGTTAGTAGATAACACTATTTTTAAATAAATACGGAAAGACGTTCCATATCAAATTCAAAGTTAAAAATTATAATATTTGACAAGTAAAAGATCAAAGTTATCAAAATAAAATATGTTTCATCGCTGTTTCGCTCGAGTCTAAGATTATAATTAGTTATATGTACCTATTTTATCCACTGCAATTAACTAAAGCGCAAACGGTCGCGGGTTCGATCCTCGCTCACGGCAAGCGTCTGTATTGGCCATACGGATGTTTGTCGTGGTCTGGGTGTTTGTGTTCGTGTTGTGTGTTTCCGGACCCCCGATACAAGGTCTTAATGGGGACTGTTGAGTGTGATGCGTTTATTTATTCGTTTATTATACATTTTTCGACGATCGGGATCTGACGTTTAGAATTTCATGGATATAGTGTCTTTTGTGAAAACTGAGTGGATCTAATCAATTCATTTGCAGAAAAAGTTTCATTAATATAATAGGCTAGGTCAGATCAACTAAATACATAATGTCAGATCAACCTTATAAATACTCGATTACGTAGGTACTACATATTTTAGCGCCTGGCAACAAAGCAACAATATATTCTAACGTGAAGAGTGTGCTATATTTATAACGTGATCGAATTCAAATATACCATAAAACATAAAAGCAGCTTGTATTTCAGCTTTCGCGCAAAAAGCTATCGTATCATTTATTTAAGATCTGTGCCAATTTATATTAAAAGATCTTAAGGAACTCATCGGCATTATAACGCTGAATTCGTTGATTTCCTAAATTGATTACCGAGAAAGTTACATAAAGGGTTACGAGCCGACTCTGTTAAACTAACTCCAGAAACGAAGTTTAAAATACCCCCACGCAAAGTTAAAACTTAGACCTCCTGCCAAGAATTATTATTAACGTCCAAATTTTTAAAATGTCAAAAGTATCACACGAATTATCTTTTCGTTATGTTTTGTACTCTTAACGGAAAAATAATCCATAGTATGGTTGCAGAAAATCAAGATTACTTTAAGGTTGTTGAACTCCAATAGAAATAGCTCTAATGTCGTATATTAGGTGGTAGAGATCAACAAGCACGCGTTTACACAACGAAACCCAATGAGAATAGTTAAATCACGTCGCATATTTTTAAGACTATTTTTCAAAACGATGGTAATCAAGTACGTTTTTTGAAAATGGTTAACGATGTCATTATATTTTGACACTTAATAGGAACATAACATACTTTAAACAAAGAAGCTAAAGTGACGCTATCCACTAGCGTACAAATCCTCGTAATCGTATGGATGGCAACAATAAATTAGGCAATACTCATTTTAATAAGTTGTGTTACGTTTAAAGAGTAAAAACGAACGAACTAATTAAATAAGGTCAAACGTCGTGGCCGGCGAGCGGCGCTCGTCCTACGTACGCCAACAGTTGGAATCCGTCCGTCGCGCGCCGCGTCTCGCGCGCACGCGCACGCCTTCCTTGCTCTGAACATGAAGTGCATATCCTTGCACTTCTACTACCACTAAAACTTTCTCAAGGGCTATCTTCATCGAATACTATCTAGTGAGACGGTCCTCGATAAGGATTAAGTGATCGAACGCATAATATGTTTATTGTAATGTCAAACATATAGTGGTAAGGTTAATGAATCTAATACATTATGATGATCATTTTTAAATTAAATGTTTAGTAAATACTAAGAATAGCCGTGTAATGAGTCGCAGTAGTAACTACAAAGCTGCATAAGTAAATTTTCTTAATATATAGAATCAGATATAGAAATGAAAAATGCTTAGGAGATTAATAACAAAATACCAATTGATCGTGTCCAATCATATTAGTAGAATTTCACATGAAACATGAAAATTTAAACTATATTATTATTATTTATAAATACATTATCGTTTTATTTATTCGGTTAGGAGTGGAGTGTGGATATTTCAACAAGCAACACTGACTTTTTTGGGCATATTTAAATTTGAAACATTTGAATTTCAAAAGAATCAATATTTCCACAGTTCGCAGTACAAGGCTTAGGTCAAACTCTACAATGTGTAGGTATCATAAAACGGGCTTTATTTTTATGTTTTGAAATCATCATGGATACGGTTATAACTAATAATCATTGCTTAGAAGTATCTCAGATCTACGAGTTGCCAGGCACGCGATTCATTCCTCTTGTGTCTACCACACTGGGTGACGCCATTGTAATAATGCGTTTTTTTAATTAACCGAGCTCCTAACATGTGCTCATCAATTTACAGTCAACTTCTGCTTTACATAGTTATAAATTGACTCTCCGTTTATACATAACAGCGATGAAATGGCAAGTTTTACGTTTATATAAATCTTATATTAAAGTTCTTGCCTGACGAAGAATGTTTCTAGTGACTATTTTATTATTTGCTAAAATATTTGACATACTATCGCAAGTTATTTCTTTCGGTGTTCGCCTTCATTTAGAACTTACAGAATGAAGAATGTTATTAACAAAATTTTGTTTGATTGTATTTGATTTTAGATTGTAAAATTTAATTTGATTTTTTATAATTTTATCGATATTTTTTTTTAAACTGTATTGATTTTGAATATTAAAAAAATAATTATATTTAAAATAGAGAATTATAACTAGTGATAATTAAATATTATGTTTACTTTAAATAAATATTTAATTAAACACTATATTCGTAGAGATGAAGTTTTAAGGTAGAATAAAAGAGGGATTAACAAGAAATCTTCCTAAGATTCTTCCTATAAATGATAAACATCACGCATTATCAAATTTGGAAGGACCGTTTTAAATTTTCAATTTTTATTTGTACCAGTATCATCTGGGGATGTAAAATTACCATCTGATATTTTACAATTGTCACTACCCCCCAGTAGTGTTAACTTTACAGTTAGCTCAAATAGATTGTGTCGCTTACGAAAATTTAATGATTTTAAGATAATCTTTATCAACGATAAAAAAAAAAACTAATAAATTTCGTTAACAATTTATATGATCAAAGTTAATCAAATTTTAAACTAGGATTCTTTTATTGGTGCCGGAAGCAAGCTGAGAAAGCATGTACAATTGCGCAACAATTCCTAGGGCGAGAGAAAACTAGTATTTTATGACCTACATTGGAACTAGTCACAAGCTTTTTATGCAACTTTACGAAGGTAGTTAAAGTAAATAGGAATTATTATGAAGGTAAGGGTATATTATAAAGGTAAGTACTCTTATAATGTTGTCAGTATATTTTTGTGTGAATTTAATAACCGCTTGCTAGCTACGACTAAGTAGAGAACGAGGGGTAAACACGCGTAAGTTTGTAATAAAAGCTGTCTCATCTCATTCGTAAATAAGTAATTACCTTATACATAGTACTGTTTAGACGATTAGATATACACATATGTAGACACAAGTAGATTTAAACAATTTTCATATTTCAAAATTTTACTGATTTGAAGGAAAATTAAAAATTCATACAATATTTGGACGCTGATAAGCAATAATGTGTCAACCCACAAAAAGTCAAATTCGGAGATATTGATGTATTCTGAAATTTCGTTACATGTGAAATATTATTCAAAAAAATTTCAAATCATTTAAACAAAATCACTACGGAAAAAAGTGTCTTCATTTAATGAGTAAACTATTGAAGTGTGTTACAGTTTTTGAGATATTTAAGAATATCATATATGTATCTGAAAAGCGTATTAGTAGATAAAACTTTTTATTATACTAATGCAATGCAATTAATGCAATTAATTTAATGTACTTCTTATAAAACAGTAAAGAAAAATGGATATACTAAGTCTTTAAACAAATTTATTAAGAATACGTATATTATCTTTAGACGCCATTTTCTCAAAATGGAGTCCGTGTGGCTTGACACAGTATTGCATATAAGCGTTCATTTAATATATCGTGCAAATTCCACAGCAATTAATGACTTTTATAATATAGACATTTTAATGTTTTAGCTATATTGTTTAGAATGTATAGAATATGTATACACATTTACTTGTCCCAGTTTAAACTGGGTCACAGCCGGGTTGCAACTGCAAGAATAAAATGATTTAGTTTGTTTAGCAATGTTGGATTCAGTCGTTAAACAGATAGGTAGGATACGATTGCTTTTTACACGACTGTCCAAGATAGGAGCCATGTTTTACGGGTTCATGTATGTACAAAACATTATTATTTAATGGGAATAAGATTTTTACTAAGGACTTAATGTAAAGTCTGTAGTATCACAGGAAGCACATTTAGACGCTACAAATTTATGATTAGTTAAAATTTGTAAAAAAATATGGTGTAGCTATTAAAAAAATATCATATTTGTTGACTGATAATGTGGTTGCAATTTTTATTTCTAGAAAGTACTGATGAAATATAATATCATAGAAAGGTACATCTAGGGAAACACTTTATTTTATTCGATTCGATTAATAATGTTTTCTTATGAATAATATCAAAACATATAACTATTATAAGCCATAATACGCGTATAAATGAAAATGGATTTATAAGTTGGTGCTTTATAATAGAAAAGCTCTATTTAGACGTGACTTTTTTATGTAATACCATATAAAATTTTAAAAACGCATCCTGCTATGATCTCGTGTAATTTCAATTACAATCAATCATATAAGTATATCTGTGTAATGTAGAAAACGAACGATGTAAACAACACACTTGTATCTATTTTTAAAGAATACAATTAATACATTTAATAATGTATTATTAAATGTATTAATTGTAAATGTGATAATTATTCTAAATCATTATTGGTTTCACGGTCGGTAAAATAATACTCTTCTAGGGGTGTATGAATAGAATATTTAATTAGCTAAATAAAACATTTTATACTGCCACAGCACTTGATAATCTTTTTTTTGTAAAAAAATATCAATAATTTCAAGAGGAATTGTTTTGTTAATAAGCTGTATTCTCTATCCCTTAATTTTCCGCCGTTAGAGATGGTACAATTTCTTAAAATTAATTGGGACCAACCTTGAGTATAACAAATTTGATTGAAAAAATTATTCCTGAAAAGGTTAACACACGATTGGCTATTTACGATAATAGATACACAAAAGATCTTTTCTGAAATTGTTATTTTTTCATCAGTAATATTGCACCTTATGTGGGCACAGATGTTAATAATGAGTACCATTATTTCACATCTAACTCAATTACTGTTCCATTCCTAAATATGTTACATTGTAAACAATGTAAAAATACAGTTTGAATGCAACGTATCATAGTTGCACTTTGTTGTCGGTAGTAATCAATGAGTCAACGTTATTTTTATACCTGTGGTTATAATAACGACATTCATGAAAACTTAATTTAGGTTTTTTTTTTTAATTTACACAGGTACCTTCTAGAGACATGACTTGTATTGTTCTTAAATAAAGGATTCATTTTTTCTCAATTCAGTTTACATAGCGTTGCATTGAAGCTTGAAGATAAATCGCCTGTAATCGAAGGCAGAGGTCGCGTCTGACAAGCGCCGCATTAAGTGCTGTCTCTGTATACATGCGAAACAATCGAGCCATGAATCATTGCGCGGGCTCTGCATTGATCAACTGAGTGTTCCAGAATTGTGGCCGGGACCGCTTGCCTACTTACTGATTCTATGTAATGAATAATTGACGTACAGTCGCGACAGACTTTATAGGGCAGATATTAGTAGAGCCGAGTGATCATATTCTACGACAGTGAGCTGATTCCCCGCGGATCCAGAATAGTAAGTTATGGAAATGTGCGTTTGGGGCAGCGGCGGGCAACTGTGGCCAATAACAATGTCACATTAATATTCAACAGGCGCTCTTTGGTCGTTCATACTTTACGGGCAGCATCGCGTTATTCTTTACTCGGGAGCGCATCTCACTCGATCGCGTTCAATGTTATTATAGTAAAAAATCGCTTTTGTTCTTTTATGTAACTACATGATGCAAAGGAGAGAATAGATATGCGGATAGAATGTATAACGGTTCATATTTTAATGATTTTATATACTCGTGTTTCCTGTTTACTGCCGTGATATCAAAAATGCTTACAAACTATGTTGCTTTCAAGTAGACAAAAGATGAGTTGGCTGTCGTCCCACTTGTTTGTCTACGAAAGTTTGCCAAAATTCTTTTATTGACTGAGCGAACGTAGAGGCGAGCTTTAGAGCCAACAACGGAAATTCTCGGCCACAATACGCCTGCATTAGTAGTTCAATAGTTTTATACTGCAAATACAGTTTATATGGATGTGATAGAATAACAAATACTGTACATATGAAATATAAGTAAATAGAAACGTCTGTAACTACTGTCAAATAATTCGATCTACATTTATATACATTTTCAGCGTAGGCAATTAATTCTTATTTTTTTAGTTTTATAATATCGTTTTTAGAAAGGTCAGTGAACGCTGAGGATTGCCAGATCTTCTGATGAAAACTATGTATAGCGCGACTACCCCGCGGGAGGTGACAGTGGTGGATGGTGTACTACTAATAATAGCCTCCCCTCCAGCGCGCAATCCTCGGAACGCTGACGGGAGCGCGCACATGTGGCGCCCGTCGGCGGCGTCGTATTCTGCGTGTGCGTTTATTTTCGATACAGTCGTCACGCGGCGCGGTTTACAGTGTTTCTTACATAAGCGCCTTCGGCGAGTCCGCGATCGGGACTCCACCGCGCGTCGTGCACTTCGAATTGCCGTAAGCTGCAGGTCGGTGCACGTTTGAGTAACCGATCCGACGGACGCCCGCCGCCGGATCTATTTCGGGAAAATACAAATTTGGAATGGATGGTACTCGCGACTCGAAAGCGAACTCCGCCGGTTGACTCCATTTTTAGAGCTGGACTGCGCGTGCGCACTGAGTCCGCTGCCAGTGCCCCACGAGCTGCCATGTAGCCGTGTCGCTCGCTGCCACCTCGTCTTGCGAAGGTGGCTGTCGCGTGGAGGTTACTTTACCGTCTTCCTAGAGATGGCGCCGCGTGGACCGCGACCTTACTCCCTTACTTAACAGTTGATCGTCATCAAGACTGTGACCGCAAAGGATAGAAGCATAGAAGAGAGAAGAAACATAGCCTTGCGCTAGTTCCGTGCTTCCTTACTTCCCATAGTATTTAAATCGTATGGAATGTAAAGAAGTATGGAGCTTCGCGGGTATGCCTGCGAGATTAAAATGAAGCATCGTGTGGTCTTTTCTTCTAATGTGACTAAGGATTTATTTGTGATTTTGATTACGAAGTGACTATTTTATGTACAAAATGTGTCGGTCAGGTTTTTATATTAATCAACAAATGTGGATTTCGTAAGAGATATTTTTTTACATTTCTAACATTTGAGTTTTTAAACTAACTTAAATTCATATTTTATATATTTCAATATATTTCATTGAACGTCGACTATATTAACATTATCCTGTTTCAAATTTTATTTTAACTTATAAAATTATGTATTTAATAGTTTCACACATAAGATTAGATTTTTATATCGTCTAGTAAAAGAGAAATTTATTTATTGGGTGGCGAGTTGTCGTAAAATAACATCTGGCGCGGTTGAGTTGAGGCAAGAGTTCTGACTAAGGCAACATAAATAAACGTGAGGCTAGCTGTGGAGCTCGTCTCAGAAAACCGTATTGTATATTTAGATATGGGAAGTAAAAGCCAAGGAATTTTACATACAACCATATATATACATATATGTGTATTATTAGTATTTTCACAACAGGAAACGAAATACCCGTGATTGATTTAATAATTTCATAACTTTTAGACGATTAATGTAACATATTAATTTCCATTTAATACTGTAATAATGATGACGTGTTTAATAGTATATTACTATAAATACGTAGTATTTATCATGCTGTATTCAATCTCTGTCTTTAAGAGACACGTAATTACAATCTCTGTTATACTAATCGGTGGTTTTTGCATTATGCTTCAAAAATGCTATAAGACCATATTATAAAGACATGTTTAATTATGAGTATAATATTTCCTTATCCAAACGAACTAATATATCACAGTTTACTCTGGACTTATTATTTACTGTAAGTATGACTAATTCTTTTGTTTTAAGGCAATATTCAAGAAACGTGACATTGTCAGTGGTAAAAGTCGTAGCAAAAAAAGGGGAGCACAAAAAATAGCCGCGCCTGCGCCACATCTGGAGGAACACTGCATCTCATTATACGGATCGGTCGCGGATGAATGGCACCGAGCCTGCCCGCCGGCCCGCAATGCTCCGTGGACGTCCGCACCTTGTTCTTGATGCTATTGTTTCTTTAACAATCATTCCTAATCGTCACTAGTTTTATGTTGCATGTTATCGACTAGATGGTGAATGGTTTGTTATTTATATAAAGATTAAGTTTTGAAAATTTCGTTATTGTTGATTACGAGCTGACTTTTTCTGATTTTTAGAATAGGTAATAAATATGATTATATATTTGACGTTTAATTTGTTTTCTATCATTATAATCAGACATCTGTTTTAGGATCAGTACAATTTGTATAAATCTAGCTTCGACGCCTTTTAACTTTCGACTTTTAAATCTATAATAACAGCAGGAGCACAGACTAATGTATAATTATGTAGGTATAAAAAAATTTTTGTTTAACTTAATACAAATGAACTTTTAAATACAGATCAAATATATTTTTATAATTTGTAGTTAAATTAAAATAACTACTGTTAAAAAATATTGTGACAATTAGAATATAAAAATTTGAAATGTAAAATTTAAATTCATAAGGAGTAAATAAATTAATGGTCGGTGGAGGTCTCGACAAAAAACTACAAACAACGCAACTTTAGAGGCATGTAACAAAAACAGAAAGGTCGTTTAGGGTGTCATTAAATCGTAAGGGCGAACCAGAGCGAGCATTACGCCAGGTTCCGTTCATTGTTTCACAACAAGAGGGGGGCGATGACGGGACCAGGGCAATGACAGCAGACGCATTATAATCAAAGGCAACACACACTAAGACGGCAAAGCGCGGCCACTTCTTCGTGGTTGGTTGGTGTGATTGATTCCCGTGCCCCGAGAAGTCTAAGGGCGAATGAATGTTGATGACTACATTAACAATCAGATTTAAAACAGCACGAAGAATTAATATGAAAATTTCGTATTTCATATAAAATAACTTGTATTTCTTAATTGCTAGTATCATTTGCATCGTATTCTATGTGTCCGCTTCCCACCGCTACATCTAACATCTGTGCAGGGCTTAAGATCTCAAACGAAAGCTTACCTAAAGCATTGAATGGCGCAGACTACGCTATAAACCCACCCGATCCGCGCCCTTTAATAGTGCACGCCTTTTACTATCGCACAAAGGCGTTTTCTATGAGAAAGGGATCTTGACCTACCAGTTAGTTCAGAATGTTCAATTCTCAAAATCACGTTGAAAAACAATTTATTCATGCATCCATGCAACGACTGTCGCTAACAAAAGAGAATGTTAAACTAGACAGGGGGATAATGAATGCTAGTCAACGATTTTAATAGAGTTACTTACATGCAATTCGGCTTAGCATTATTTTTTTAATTGAACGGATGAATGGTTTCATATGTCTATAGGGATAACAAAAGTTACCGCACCAGTACCGATTTATTCATGCATGATACGAATTATGTAATTTCTCCACACCTTAAGAAAGAAACAAGAATTTGGTTTATACTAAATTTTATGATAATTCTAGAACTTCTCTGAGATTTCAACCGCATAAATAAGATCACGTAGTATAATTTTGTGTTAATAAAACATTTGTGAAATGAAGTCTGTATTGACATTGTTCTAGAATGACTTCACTTTTTTATTTATATATTCTCCGGGAACAAAACTCATACGTTACTATTAAAATAAACGCAATATGGTTTATTATTTATAGGTACGGTTTTATATGGAAGCAGTTCTTGCAAGCATCGGTAATAGTATAGCTTTAATATAGGGTGGGACGCTGTCATGGTATTCGTGTGGATGACGCGAAAATAGCCATCAGAGTCTTTGGCATCGGTCCAGAGGCCGCTCAAAGTTTCCTGACGACTGCCCTAAGCTATGTACGTATATGAACGTTTCTTGTATTCATTTCAATATAAAAATACACTTTTTTTTATTACTTTTACTATCGTAATTTTGACGAATGTATTTTTTTAAAAGTTTTCTTGAGATACATATTATATGTACGAAAACTCAGTTACGAATTGAGTTTTAGGTTGAAATAAAGTTTATTTTAAGATGTTAGATGAAGATATTCCAAATACTATGTATATGCAAAAATATATTTGTATGAAATGTATTTTGTTGTAAAATTGCCAATGAAAAAATATAAAACGAAATACGTTGGTAACATCGTATGTTACTTGTTTTTTTTTACAAAGAGCGGTTTGCCTGCGGAACTTCGATATTACCGATCCGATTTCGATGATTTGATCGGGATTAAGAGCAGCTACAATTTTAATCTGTTAAAATCTAGTTTCATTAAACAGAAATTTCGTTTGAAGATTTTTTCATAAAACCTCGTATGATGATTCGTAGGGGATTGAATTATCTGATTATTATTATTTTAAATTGTGTGTCTAAGATATTTTAGTTGTGACAAGGCAGAACTTAATCCAGCCTTCCTCGTGTTTGTCGCGTTGTGACCAAACTCTCTATAAAATATTTCTATATACATATTTACAGTCCCTAAATTTTTTGTTGATCTCGTAGCATTAGATAATTTCGTTATACATTTAATAACCATCTTTATTCATTATTTATTTTAAGATTAAATAAAAAATAAGAACTGAAAATAAAATTTGCTGCAAAACTTATTATTTCATTTGATATTAATATTAATAATTAAGTTAAGTAACATCTTCAATAGCCCACATTCATCACTGTACGTAGAGACTTATAGCTTCACAAAGTCTAGCTTGTACAAAAAATATATTAATAACATTAACGAATAAAAAATACAGCTAACAAAAAAGCTAATAATTATTTTATCAAACAAGACTGTTTGTATGGAGTGTACACGAAGACAGCGTTCGGTATCAGTTTAATTAAATTCTCCGGATCTAATTAAGGAACACAGAGCAAAATCGCTATTTAATAGAAAGAGGCGAGGGTAATAACGCCACGGCTGGATAAGAACTGTGCAGATGATTGAAGGCGGTCATAAGAGAGGCGATCGCTTATAGGACGGTGTGAAAGCGTGGAATCGATATAAAACTTCACTTGTAAGGAAACTTTATGACGCCTTTATATCCTTTATGAAATATTAAGTAATTACTTAACGTCTATGTGAAATGCAAATCAATTTATCATGTTGTATTGAATTATTTATAAAATGTTAAAAGTTAAAAGAGAAATAAAGTATTGTCATAAATGTATGCTGATAAGCAATAATGTGTCAACACACAAAAAGTCAAATTCGCAGATATTGATGTATTCTGATGTTACGTTACATGTTTAACATTATTAAAAAAAAGTCATTTAAACAAAATAAGTACGGAAAATGTGCGGAAAAATCTTAATTTAATGATTGGACTATTGAAGTGTGTTATATTTTTTGCGATATTCAATATTTATATATATATATATATATATATATATATATATATATATATATATATATATATATATATATATATATATATATATATATATATATATATATTAAAAGTTTCATCTAATAATAAGTTTTTCATACTCATATATAAAACTTATTATTAGAAGAACTTTTAATTATACCAATCTGCATTTAATGAATTATACAATTTATCAAAACAGTGAAGCAAAAATGGATATATACGTCTTCAAACAAATTTATTAAGAATAGATATGATATCTTTAGAAGCCATTTTCTCAAAATGGAGTCCGTGTCTCTTGACACAGTATTGCTTATGAGCATCCGAATATTTTTTTACATTATTACTATTTAAATTTTAACGATCGAAAGTGCTTGAAAAAACATATTTAGATAAAGTATATTTTGAATATTAAATATTTTCAGTCTCTAAAAAGTGTTGGCAGTATGTAAACATCTACATATAATAGTTTACTCCAATTATCGGGCTTTCATATAAATAAATCTTGAAATATAAATAGTCTAGTAAATATTTAGAATCATTTTAAAAAACAGGCGAGTTCCTCTCACATTATCCCCGGGGGAAAAAGTTAAATACCTTTATTACTTAACAGATATGTGTTTATTGAAAGCAATTGAAACATTAAATTACTTTACCACTGAAATTACGATAAAAAATAATCAGAATCATATAAAATTGCTTATGTTTTTATTATTCCCTGAATCGACATTTTAAATTAAGAGATTGAGCGGTGTAGAGTTCATTCGCTGTCATTAATACAATCTGTACCGTACTTTGAGTTAAGCTGATATGTTTCCTCTCAACAAAGAATTATTAAAAATCGATAGCGCGTCGCGTTTGTGGTGCGTGTTCTCGTAACTACTGACACAGAGTCAACGCTACATCGTTCCAGCTGTTGCCGCTAGGTGGCGATACATGTAACTTCTAAACGGATTGCAGATTATATTAAGACTATATTTCTATATACTTATATAAAGTAAACACATATATCAAAATGAAATAAAATATGAATCACGTTGAATAAATTCTAAGTAATTATAAAAGGTGTTGTAATTATTAAAGAATCAAGTAAAATAATGTAATGTATCCATTTAATTATATTGTACTTAACAAAACTTAACTACATAGAATTTCATAAATATCAGTACAGCCGTTTAGGAGAACTTCAGTGACATGCATATGACCAGAAGAAATATTTGAATAAATTTACATAGACAACGTAAATAACTTTTATTTTTTATAAGTACGTGAAATCAGACAACGATATTTTAATTTTGCAATTTTTTATCTGCATAATGAATACGATAATTAGGTTCAAAATGAATCAAATAAAATACAAATAACAGTTAATTAAAAAAATTGTAAAGAAAGTACATTAACAGAGGTTAAACATCGATAAAACATTATTACTAGATATAATCACTGCCTGCAATGAAGTTGATGCTTTATTATAATTGTAAGATTACAATGCTCAGCCCACGTAAGTCGTAGCGCAGTACGCCTACTTCACGTTACTTGGCACGCTGCTACGATTATACTTTGTTTTTATTGAGCATTCTCTTATCGCTTCTGCTAGTGAATAGAATGGAGAATTTAATAATACACAAAACGCAGCATGACTTCTTGTGCTATAATTCTTAACTAACATTATAAATGCTATTCTTGGTTTGTTTTTTTCGCTTTCACACCACTACTTAAGCGATGCTTGATAATTTTTGAATACACGTTAATTACCAGTAATTTTTAATAGAATTCAATAATAATTAAAACGATTATTTGTTCATGGTTCGTTACAACTCTTGAAATTAAAAGTTGCTATTCAAAGTTTTCGAATTGTCAAGTTACAGCTCCATTGGTTATAGATTTTTTATAAGCTACCTACATACATACATACACACACTATTACATACGTATTTAAATTTATTCCCTAGATCTGACCGGTATCAGGGGATTAAGCAATATACGGCAATATGAATCTAGGAAAAAAGTATTCTGAGGGATAGAAAAATTACTTTTAGACGGTCGCCTGGCTTATAAAATTTATAATAACGTGAGCTGAGCCGCGGGCAAAAACTAGTTTTTAATAATTGAATGCCTGAATCTTAATACACAATTACCTCTAGTAAGAATTTTGTATGTTTATTTTGTATTTTTAAAAGTTGTAATGAATACAACCATGTACAAATATTTCTTTATTAATAATAGAAAAATATTTTTGGTAATTATCGTTAAAGTTTTAGCTAGCTAAAAGAATAACTTACAATCTATAAATCAGAATCTATAAAAATCAGTAACCAGTCAGATCCAGTCTAGAATAATAAGAACACTGGCAAAAAGGCCGGGTGAAATGTTACATAGGAGTTTTTTTTGCACGCAATATGGAGAGCATTACAAGAAAAATAAAATTTCATTAATAACTTTGTATTTTGTTTGGATATAGGCTTTTTATTCAATGAATCTAGAATAAAAGCAATAAAAAACATTTTTTTTGTATCACCGCTGAGGTTCTAACAAAGGGTAAGACAAAATTAAGAACTTTGAAAAAGGGCGAATAAACTATTATTACTATTATTATTATATTTTAATGGATATAAATTTTGTGCATACATATATGTACATATAAATTTTTCATTCAATATTTTAGTATTTAATAATGCGTAATACTTTTACCTAAAATATGCAATTTTGCCGCTCTTCTTTTAAATTGTTAATTTAGATTAACGATGTGTCAGAATTTTATAGATGATATCCAAAGTTCGAATTAACAAAAAATAAGGACATCTGTTATTTATATGTTAAATGTTAAGACTTTATTTAGTTCAGTTGTGCACCATAGGTATTTAATACAAAGTGTTATATACAATATTACAAACAAACATGGTCTTCTAGAACAATCATCGGTTAGTATATAAACTGGTTGAATATATGAGATAAGAGCCATTGATAGCATCTTGGCTACTGTAAACAACGGAGGCTGTTTGGTAATCCCGCTTTACCAAATAGAGCGGCTTAAAGTAGAGACTAGGTAAATACATTTTATTCAACGCATGGTTCAAAGTAAAAGAATTTTCTCATGCGAGTATTTTTTGCTCGAACGTAATTTCTCTTTTGGGTAGACATTTTTAAATCACATTTAAAGATTAAATTATTTTTTAAAGTAAAAATAGTAACATTACCGTACTATATATATACTATTGTATACTATACAATACTCTTTGTATTGTGTATCAATAGTGTGTTGGATATTACCTTTGAATGTGTCTTGGCAGTATAAAATTTCATATTTTAAGTAAGATAAAATTTCAAAATCTTTTTAAAACTATCTTATAGGTGATAAATTTAACCTACAATAAATTCAGGCACAATTTGGTCCAGATAACTGAACCTTGCCCCATAAGCTCATTTCAAATTCAGTGTATGATACAAAATAGTTAAGAGAAGGTGGTATTTAAGCTCGTTACGTCTAGCAGGCCGACCTTAAATGAGTAATTAGTACCATGTGTGCCGGAGCCTCCGCCATCAGTAACGCGCCGCCTGCCCGGGACTGCGCTCAACCGCCCATGTTATAAACCCACGCGAAATTATCTTTCGAAACAATTAGCTCAGCGTAATGCTGAACAAAATATTCATATTTTTCATGTTTTTAAATAAAATGTTATTTTTTTAATTCTGGTTTACTTTAGTTTATCCTTTAAACCGTTTTAGTAGGATGTTATTTTTATTTATAAAAGAATACGAATATGTATATTCAGACTACAAAAACTATAACTTTTTTATAAATATTATTTTCGATATACGTTTAGTTCGTTTATCATCAGACTAAACAGTTGATTTAAAAGAGTAGACGTTTCTTAGTTATTGGTTGGTTATAAAATTATAATATGTCGTTAAAATATTCGTTAAATGTTGAAATGTTTTGTGAACGTAAAAGTATACGCTTATTTAAAATTTTTTGACTCTATTATCCAAATTATAAACAGTTGTTAAGTTTAATCAGTTGATATTAAAAAAACAGATCAGACAATCTAACCAGTGTCTCATTTTATTATACTTGTCAATTGATGGTCGTAAAATGGAACCACAAAACATTTTTAAAGATAGTAAGTACCAAGGCCAGTTTCCGCGCCCGAGAAAATAATCGTAAGCCCGGCTTTAGGAAATATTAGAATAGAGGTAAGCTTACCAGATTTCAGCCTCCATTGAGAAGCTTAAGTAGAATGTAGAGCGCTTCGCCTGGACTTGCATTAAATATATGTTTGGCTATAAGGAGTTTTTTTCCAGTTTAAGAATTTAACTGTTTTACACTATTTCTTTGCTATCAGAAATTATATTTTTACTTAAACTATCAAAGAGATTTATGTATTTTTATAACTACTATTTTTTTTTCATGAATGAATTTTAAGTGGGTGGAATAGCGATACTCAAAGGAGTACCGGAACTGGTTTTAATAAAAACTGACCACTGAATCGCTAGTTTTCAAACTAATTGATTTTGAAAAAAAAACACACCTATATTATTGTATCATCTGACAGTGTCACTGCTCAGTATAAAATTCTGGAAAATAACCATCTTTAACTAAATTTTACAAAACATTTTAGAGATATATAATACAGCGTACAGATACACTGCGAGATGTAAGACTCAGGACGGTTTGTAGAAATCAAATTATTATCCTTAATTCGAATTTAATGTGGGTTTTAAACATGTACATCATAGGTCTTTTTAATTGTAACAAGTAAATTAGAAAATTATCTGAAATAGAATATTTTCTTTATACGCTACAAAAACGGTACAGAAAAAAACACTTATGACAAAGCAAGATTAAGACCCTTGTTTTCTTTACATAGATACACATCAAGTAAACGAAAACTAAAGTTATAACGACATAAGTTACGGGACAGAAATGGGATATTTATGGACTGTTATAACACATTCTATATTATTGATAATAAAAACACTTTCCTATTATTTATAATGACGGAAGATATACATATATAAGAATTTAATAAATGTCTTCAAATATGTATTGAATAATTGTACTGTCTTTTAATTATTAAATGTTACTTATTTAAAAAGTGCTTATCTTTGGACAATATCTGTATATTATATTATTGCATCGTAACGGTGTCTACTGAAGAATGAAGCAGAATGTGGAAATATATAGCTACGACAATCGCGCTTAACATAGGACTTTCATACAAATTTCTAACCCCCATTTTTATTGTTACAAAAAAACATGCAAAATTTGAAACACCTAGCACTTGTAGTTTTTAAGATTTCGTGATGAGTGAGTGATGAATCACTTATTTCGCTTTTCGCAATAAAAGGTTAGCCTATATCCTTTCTCAGGGTCTAAAGATTGTCTGTGCTAAATTTCATCAAAATTGGTTAATAGTTTTAAGCGGAAAAATGTAAAAGACAGACAGACAGAGTTACTTTCGCATTTATAATATTAGTAGGGAATATTAGACCAATTAGCGTAAAATAACAAACACAATCTCTGCCCACTACAGTACCATACAATATACACATAAACTAACGATATAGGTATTTATAATACTAAAAGTGTATTCAGAGTCGAATACAAGTCATATTTTTATATAGGTATCAAAGAGAATCACAGATTATTGATCGAGAAGTATCGCTAAATATTTCGATATTCCTAATTTAACAGAAACAACCATTTTCAGATGCCCTGAGGCCTGAATTTATTTTGAGCAGTGGTGGACAGGCTAATAGGTAAGTTCGATTGGATGAAATTGAATCAAAAACCTATTATACGTAACCTCATGGTTTTTGAAACATAATAGCTTTTATATAAAAAAAAAAATAGATTTGACTCTTCTATCGCTGTAACATTTTTTTGACAAGTGCTCGCGAGCTCAAAATGTCATTTTGAAATTTTGAATGTACAATATGTTCTATTATAAATATAATATAAACTTAATAAGGACGTATTTTTATTTTGAAATCGGTTTCTTATTTTTTAAAAGACTTGCATAAACGTGTATTTTCAAGAAAAAAGTCAAAGTACAAAGTTTGTTAAAAATTATAGTTAAAAAAATTATTTGAATTTTTCCAACTCAAATAAATTGATAAAAAGTCCTGAAATAATTGTAGATTGGTTGAACTTTACTTTTAAAGCATAATAATATACTCTGAATGTTTTACTTAACAAATAATAAATGATGTTTTGAAGGAAAGAATTTCATCTTGGAGTCGATATTTATTGCATACTATTAATACAGGACGTAAATAAGAAATAAGCTAGAAATTTCTTTTCATGTTTAACGTTCTCCAAACGAAAGTCAGAGTAGCAGCTCGTTGCTTTATATGAAAATAACTACAACACTGTCAATTTATAGAATATGTAACATTTCACTAACTATTATAGTTTCCGTGATAATTAATCTCATGTCGCTTAAACAAGATACATAGGCACTCGTGTTCAGCACACGTAACTCAACTAACCATAAATTATCATGTCAAGTCAAAGGATCTCTGCGACGGGGTTAAATTATACCCGCGCTAAACAGACTTCGTGTCTTAGATGTGTCTCCGTAGCTGAGGTGCGTTTCAGAGGTGCATCATCAAAAGCACGCGTCGACTTTGCATGCACGCGAGGATCGAGGTTCGCTGCACAAAGGAGACGTTTTGATGAATTGAAATAGAAATAAAAGATTCTTTCGTAGAATTTTATGTTGGAAATAATCCCGAAAGCGGCCGACACAATTCCTCATTTCATTCACGTTCCCTTGCGATGAAACTTTTTCTCTGCAATTTTTCTGTGGAGGGCGGGGAGTTATCAGGTGGATCGTTTTGCCAGTCGTAGCACGTAGCGCCTCGGAGCCCGCGCGGCGCTCTGTGCCCGCCCGCTGAATACAAACTTCATTAGCCGTTTGATAATTAGCCCGTTAAACGCCCCTCACTACGATCTCCTAAGCCACTCCACACATACATACCTATTATTAACTATACACGTAATTAATTTCAGTAATACGAAACTTGCTTAGGAGAAGCGGTATTTATGTTCAAAACTAATTCGCTAATAATTAAACTTATTATATTTGTTTATATTTAAGAAATTATTAATTTTATTTTGTTTAATTTTGTTGCTCCTTAATAAGCAATTGTGTTTTAGTGAAATATATAATTAATTAATTAATAGATAAAACTATGTTCAACAATCGTGATACAAATAAAAAGAGCCTATTTCAACCACAAAATAGATGCTATTTCTTTTTATTGGACGACAGATTCATACCAGTTATTTCAATTTTAAAGAGAAACTACTAAACCGATAAAATGTCTATAAGACCAGTCTATAAGTAAATCCTTTTTAAACAGAAGAAGAATTTCCAAAACAGTTAATGAATTACGGAATTGAGAATTTAGTTATAAGGTAATAAACATTAAACACACTAAGAATTGAACCTCCTCCTTTTGTTAAGTCGACTGAAAATATTATTTAAACTAGACAAAAAATTACAAAAAAAGCTATCAGCTAATACATATTTGAATTAAAGTCAAGTCACTGTTCGTGAAGAAGAAAATACCGCAATGAAAACGTTACTACTAGCTCTTAGACCATTAAATACACGTGTTTTTTTTAAATACGAGTAGTAATAGTTTTGTAATCAAGGTTCAGTTATTACGTAATTATCCTTTTGCAAAACACTTTGACTTTTATCGTTTTATATTCGTTTACCTAACAGATAAAATTAAATTGCTTAATATAGACAGACTCATTAAAAAAATGGCTTATTTCGAATTTTTTAACAAAAAATATTGGAATAGAGGATACCAATAGTCTCTAAAATCTAATCTATGCAAATACGTATGTTTGAACGTGCTTACCTCGGGACATTATGATCTATTTTAAAACCTTTTTTTCTAGATATTCCGTTTATTGAGAAAGGTATAAAATAAATCGCAACGATATGTTTGGAATCGGATGGCAAGTATCCAAATGATGGAACTGCGAAACGCAAAATATTTATTTTAATAAAAATTTTAGTCAAATTTTTACACTCAACCCCGTAGGAACACGTCATCTTTAAATAGATAACAGATGAGCACAGAAAGCAGTGAAATCTAATAGGTAGATCGTATATGGACTAAAAAAATTTTTCAAGTCTTGTTAGCAGCTGTAGAATATAAAATATGTGTACAATTCTAAACCCACTAACCTCATTAATATTACGAGAATCTACTTTATATTCACTAAAAATATTTATGTTGTTCTATTGAGATATGGCTAATTAATTACCACAAAACAATGCATCTTGCCGGTCTAGGGGCTTTCGTGTTCTGTAATTCTGTGCAGTATTGTTATGTAAACTATACATTCATACATGCGAAATAACGCCCACTCTATCACTGGCTGATTAATTGTGAAATCTCGATGAAATTAAGAAAATGGAAAAGAAGAGGGTAAAGGAGAGGTGACTTTTTATTTCTTTATTTTAAGGGGTAAAAGAGCAAGATATTTATTTTTTATGATTTTTTTAGAAAAATATTACGTATACGTATGTGTTTAATGATGTTATATAGCTAAAGATATATTATTACATCATTGATTTTAGCACCCAGAATACCGATCACTTTGGACGACGTTGCCTAGCAACTAGCTAAAGACCGATGACAATGACAGGCGAGACTCGTTGATTTGATTAGATTATTGTTAAATATGAATAAAATCTCGTTGCATGTGCTTCACATATTTGTATAACGCTACCTGCAAAAGGCTAAAGAGGAGTTAGAACTAATGTACGTATCGTAGGTAGCAGCTAGTTTGGATATAACCGTGATCGTTTTCAACGTCGAAAGATTAATGTCATTCGGAATCGGAGACGTTTTTTCAGCATAAATAAAAGTAAGATAGATCGGTTTGTTGTAAGTTTAGCTTTTTGTAAATGTATGTCTTAAAGTAAATATATGGCCGATCGTGTAGTAACTATCGGAGCGATTTAGATTGTCTGGGTTGGGTTTTATCCGACCCGTTTGTCACTAACCTTTTATAAAAACATTATAGGTTAAAAGTTTGTTTTATAATATTATACTTATAGTTTGTGTGATATAATGTACAGAGATATGCACATATTTTAAGCATTAGAGCTACTTATAAAATATATTTTTTTGTCTCTGGGTTCACTTGTGTATGTTTCGTATTGTCCATTAGTAAAAAAGGGCAAAGATGTTTTGAAGATAATCAAAGTTATGATAGTACAGAGGTACCTTTAACATTGGAAATAGAAAAAAATATATAAATAAAAGAAATTATCTTCGCAAGGTTCCAATCAATTCATCTTTTCATATATGAAAACATATAATGTTTTATAGATATAGGCAAGTAATGCACTTGTAAGTTTTATTATCGTAATTGATATGAACCTTTCTGTATCCTAGTAACAGTTATTGGGTAAATTGTGAATTGGAAAAAATAAGACACTAATGATAAGTTCTTTAATGTGTAAATGCAATGATAAACAATTTAGGTAAATCTTATTTAACTCTGAGCACAGCTTACAAGTGTTATTCTCGCCCTATAATTAGTTTATAAGACTAGCGTCGAAACAAAACAAAGTCTTATAAAATTTAAAACAGAAACATTTTTATGTAATTTTATTTGTAGTTGGCTCAAGTTGCAAAATCAGTTTCAGAGCTGGCAAACCTTTGTTAAAATCTAATATTAACCATTTCATAAAAATTTCGTTAAAAATTCTGTCAAATACAATTTGTTACCCGAATAAATACTCTTACCACTTTTATAATAATAATATTCTTTTATATTAATTTATGATCGCTACATATATATTTTTTACGGTAGCTGTTAAGACGGTCAGCAAATTTTAAAAAGAATTTATTTATGAAATACTTGCATAATATAAACATAAAATTACAAATTATATAAATTTATAATGGTACTTTTAATTGATATCTCATGCTAATAGTCTAATTTTCAACAGACTTCAAAAAGAAGGTGATTCTCTATTCGTAGTGTTTTTTACTGATCATTTGAAAACTTCAACGTTTTGGTTCATTCTTTTTTTTAGTGTATACTTTCCCAAATGCAAATTAGGGCTTTTGCTATTGAAGTCAACCAACGTTTTTTAAAAGTGTTAATGAATTTACATTTGCCCTAAAAACCAACAGAAAAAGATCGAAAACTTAAACCTCCCTCAAATGTGTTTACTAATTAGTGAAGAAAAAACTAGTATCTACGTAGAATTTTAGGAAATTATGGGTTCTCCATGCAAACCTTCATCCCTAATTCACTTTCTTTAAGTTTTTATTTGGCAACAAAAAGTAGCCTACATCCTTCTATATATCCTTTTCCAAGGTCCAAACTATGCTTATACTAAACTTTGTTAAAATTAGTTGAGCAGTTTAGGCGTGAAAACATAAAATTAAGTTAGATATTTTAAGTGAGATATAATTTTAAATAAAGCAGTAACACTATACTTGAATAAAATTAAGAAATTTAAATCAAACTGTTGGACGTTCAAAGTAATATTTTGGCCTAGTTATTGCCCGTAATGCCACTTACAAGGACATAGTTCTATTTCTACGGCGAGCATTATATTTGTAAGTTTTACTATCGAGAGTGATGTATAACAATTCTGTAATTAAGTAACAGATACGTGGTACGTAGTTACGAAAGAGTGTCAAAAATAAAGGCACTGACAGTAATTTTGTTTTAGGTGTCATGCAATGAAAAACAACTTAAGTAAATCTTTATGAAAGTCTCTCTGACTTTGCAAGCATAAGTGCAATTTTTGCCTTTATATTTTAATAATAAATAGTTTAATAAATTTATAGTTTAAATAAGAGGTTAAAGTTTGAAACTCTATAAACGAATTTTGAAGCCTTGAACTCATTTTTTCCTTTAAAAGTTTAAAAAACAAAAAAAAAATGTTATCTTTATTTTTGAGTATTGTAGAGATAGTCGTTTCGAAGTTTCATAAAGATCGTTAATCTTAACGCATGGTTAACCGTTTTAAATATTATTTCGGCTTTAACTACATTCCTAACATAACGTCAGTAAAATTTGAAAATTTAATGACGTAATAATATCCTGCGGTTCTGAGCGCATGATTGCGTGAAGCGCATGAATCACGATGAAAATTCCTGTCGGTGATAGGTTGTATCCTCCCCAGTACAAGATATTTTTTATCCTGATTTAAATTGTAAGATATATTTTTGGATCTAAAAGAAAGTGGTATAAGTCAACATTTATATACAGAAAATTTATTTTACACTTTTAAATTGCGAACTTAAGGCAGTACCTAATTACATAAGTTACAATAGCCTAACGTGAACTGCTTATCGCCATTAACAAAATAATGCTGATTTTCCCGATGCCGGGCTGTTAATTGTTGAACAGTTCTCCTGGTATTGCACCATCAGTTCCACTATACCATATATATTGCGACGAGCATAAATTGCTTACCAATAATATTGAAGAAATCGAAACGCAACTCGTGAAACATTTGTTATTGAAGAATTCCCTAGATTTTTCCCGGATCCCATAATCAGATTCTGACCTGATGACAATGGGACCATCTTGAAAGTATACCCTTTCAAACAAATAAATATATATATATAAAAATCGGCTTGCAAACGGCGGAGTAATCGGTGAACTTCCTTAAAAAAATCCCCAACGAATTGAGAACCTCCTCCTTTATTGGAAATCAGTTAAAAATAATTAAATTGAGTTATTTTGACAAAATTTTTAGGCATAGTTTTAATCTAACTTTTCTAATCAATTGTATTGTAAATAATATTGTATTACGACTACCTTATAAGATTTATACGAATTATAATTTAATAAATGGAGATAATTAACACTTTAATTTATTCTGTTTTAGTTTTGAGATTTAAGAAAATAAATAGCATTATCTTCAACGTATTAATAAATTACTACGTTAATCGTTTTAAACTTTTTGTAAAAAAATGTACACATCGCAACGGAATGTATATAAAAAGCATACCTTGAATGAAATCTACACAGTATGAAAATCATTATCTATAGAACTGTAGAGGTAATCTATTTCAGTAACCGTATATTCAGGAAGTTTAAAGAGAAGCTTGGCTCGAAAGCGGATAATAAAAGTGACAATTTAAACGTAACGTAGTTTGGAAAGGAAGTGCTGAAACAAAAGAAGTGCGGAGTAGCAAAATGTGAAAAGAACTTAGGGCGAGCGCCCACATTTATAGACGAAACGGTCTGAACATGTTTATTTGCTTTCATTCTTTATTTCATATATATTTAGCTACAGACGTTTGAAGTTACTAACTTACGTATAAACGGTTGATTTTTTATAAGAATATTTTTTTTATTTTCTAATAAATTCAAAAAATTAAACGCGAAGGAAAATATTGTACAGACACATTAGTTCTATATACACGTATTTAACGTTTTTGATAAACATTTTTAAATTTACTTGTTTATTAAAAACTTTTAAATTTAATTAAAAACTTTTCAATTTGCTCGTTAACATTAAAACACTTTCATAGATATTAAAGCATATTTTTAATTAGTTTCTATAACTATTAAAATTTGATATTTTATTACAATAAATAAAATTACCTAATAATTTCGAACTTGTTAATTGGAATGAGTTTTCAATTTATATGTAGTTTTTATTTCATGAAGCTGTAATATAAATGTGGTAAATAAAATTTAAGCTGAATAAATTGTGTGTGTGATTTGGTGCTAAAAAAAGTAAAACTTCTTTATTTTATCCTCGCAATGTTAAAAGACAAATTTAATGTACATATGTGAAACAAATAGGACACATTTAAATTTAAATAACAATTTGATCGACCTAATACTATTGGCTACATGGCATTAAGACAGATTTAATTTGCAGTTTTGGTTACGTTTCAGACATAGTCTGTGTGTAGAGACGGAGACGACCACTATAAAATAAACACTCAATTTGTATCGCAGTGTATTTATTGAAACCTTAAGCCCGGTTCTCGAGTATGTCATATCAAACTCTCTTATTAATTTTGATTCAATACAGTTACCCTCGAGACAAACTCCAATTAATTTTTATGATGGTTATTAAAACAATATTCTGGCAATTAAGATTAGAATATTACAATATACGAGTAGATATTAAGGTTACTTTATTCTTATCGATTTAAGATTAGAAGATTTAATTCGTCATAAATCATAGTGATTATATAATTTACAAGGAATAAATAATATGGGTGATCTATATATATAATTAAGATATGAATTCCGACCAAGTAGAGATGTTAATATCGGGTATTGTTGAATTAATAAATTAATTAAAAATAAACATGTAAAATCATATTTGTTTTTGTAGATAGCAATTATGTTTCCGATTAGTCAAGCGAGTCGAAATTTGATTATTACTTTTTACAATTAGTTGAATATTGTGTTGATGTGTCAAACAAATAAAATGTATGCAGAAAAAAAGGACAGTTATGACTAGATAAACATTAGGTTATGTGGTTTTTTAACTCCAGAGTAATCTCATTCGTAACATTTATAGAAGTTTGGTTGAGTTTGCTCTAAGAACATATAATTATTTTATTATACAAATAAATAAAACGACTGCCATCCCTTCCCTTATTCTTTATTCCTCTTTAGCCCTCATTTATTTTAAGCCGACAAGGAATTTGTGGCTGCTTTGGAGTTGCAGTTGTTAATGGTGGCGATGATCACTTACCCGTAACATCATACGACTCACGCGCTCGTTCGTACATTTTTATAAATAACCTTTATCTCCTTTTAAACCACCTCACGGGCCTAATTTTCATAAAACCTTTAAGTGTTCACCAATATTAGAATTACATAACAATTTCCTGTACAAACTTTCACGCTTTTTAACCTACTGGTTTAGGCTGTTTATTGATTGGCATTGACTTATTATTTTATTAACAAGACGATATGTTTTATAGCTTCGAAGGGCGACCTTATAAATTTTTAATGTAAATTATACCCATCGCAATAAAAAGATAATAAGTCGATGACCTTATGTTTTAATAAAATGTACGTTTTTCATAAAAACTCGATATTGTATAACATTTTTTGATTATAATAATCAGTTGAATGTATGAATCTAGAATGTATGAACTTTGAAGACAATACAGAGGTAATTTATCGTTTTAATTTTCGTCGTTCATGAACATTACCAACTTTAGCTATCGATGTACTATTAACTCTCAGTACTACAAGATGAAACTTTGATAAACTTTTCCAATCGATGGAAACATTGTCAATGGTTTTTCTTCACAGACTTTAAGGACTTTAATAAGCAGAGAATAATTCAATACAAGTAAATCACTTTAAGTATTAAGATAATAACAACAACTTCAAATAACTTTAACAATAGACCGACTTACATTATGAGACAGTTAAGGTCTCAGAACTTTATATTTAAGTGGCACTCTAATGTTCAGAAATACGAATAATAACATAAATACAGTTTTATCAATAGTACCGGCTATATGAGCCTTATAAGTACATAAAAACCAGGCAATATTCAAATGGAATAACTTCATCCATATATATGATAAATATTCATCTTAATCGTTATTGATCAAACATGAATTGATAAGGGAAAGCTTCTGAACATAAAGCAGGCTCCACGGAGATTTACAAGGCCTTAGGATGAATTTAAAAATAGGATAGCAATGTTTTGAACATAAATGCGATTTGCAATTTACAATAAAAGTGGACCGGACGGGGCGCACGGTTGCGGGCAGCGCGGCTGGTTATTTCGACGTAATTAAAACAAACAGGAGAAGGCTCGCCACTCCTCTCTAATTGCGTTCATGTTGAAATAATCACAGGAACTGTGACAGAATATCGATGCTGAACATCCTTTTGTGTCCGCTGCAATATATATAAGGTTCTATCAGGTTGCTTCGTCAAAGCTGTTAATTGGAGGTAGGATTCATGAAAGCATGTTAAGTACGCCAGATATTTTACGGTTCTGTACTTGGATCATTGTGTTGCTTTCTGAATGATGAACGAAACAATGCAATTAGAAGAACAGAAGTCATAACAACCTATGTGCGACGAATACTCTGTTCAACAACGTGTTTAATACCCATGACATTGTTCAACGTTCACGAATGAGATGACCGGTGCCGTACACGACAAATATTCAGTAATTAAACTAAAAATCATTTATTAACTATAGGGAATGTGTTTTATTAGAGTTTAACACAAACAAAATCACAACAACACATACGCATACAATTAGGAATCGATTAGATACTGCAAAATATTTTACAATGAATTTTCATTGTAAAATATCTTCTTTTTTACAATGAAGCTACGAAAAGTCTATTGAAATATAAATGAATAATATCTTTTGAGTAAATTCTATACAAATATGATATGACATAATTTGACAAAAATGAAACTATCTGTATTGTAATTTTTGAAAACTAATAGATTTTACGCGAATACCTTAAATGGCTTTATACAAAGAAGTTAATGGATTGCTAACGGACAGATGAAAAGTTGTATCCGTAGATCCTATACGAAGGGTGTTAATGACAGAAGCTATTTGATAAGAATTCTCTTAATATCCGAAATCTATATATAAATTAACTGCGTACTATAAATGCTATTTAATTTAATACTCTATTTTGGTACCCCTTTAAATCATGGGTTAGCTACTGAAAATGTCACAATATTACAAGTTTTATTTATTTTTCTTAATTTGTTACGAGAATCCCATAAAATAGCATGTAATATGTGAAAGTATATAGTAATGTGAGTTTCATCAAGATAGTCTAATTACGTAATTGTAATGCTACAGTAAGCCCAAGCCTATTCTTTTAATGACTGGAAAGTAAATATTTTGAGACTACTATGTAAAGCATTATGCTGATATCATAACTGTACGGATATGGTGAATTGTACACGGAAGTATCGTTACATTAACTTCTCTACCTGTATATATATTCTAAGAATAAGATAAAGCGAGCATCGTGTCGGGGCATCGGCAACAACGACAGACTTAGTTAACTTTTTTCTTGCGTAGAGGCAATGGTAACAGGCGAAGGTGGCGGGTGGTGGTGGTGTGTGGCGCGGCGGCCGCGGGCGCGGCGGGCGGGCGCGGCGCGAGGCTGCAGCGCCGCAGACAGTGCGGCGGTGAGCGCGGCGCGGGGCGGTGCGGGGCGGCGGCGCGGCGGCGCGATGCTGCGCGCCTCTCAGTCGAGACGCGAGGCCCGCCCGCCCTAGCCGTTCGTACTGCCGCCCGCCCGCCCCGCGCGCTCGACATATCTCTCTTGCTAAACCTTCAGTTTTACTATTCTCGATACGTTAATGCATCGATACAAGCGATATACATATTTCGATCGGTGCTGGCTTATCTCGATGTAGCGTCGTTACTACTCCTGGACGGATCCGCGCGGGTTACACGTTAAGTATTTTCCAAGCTTTCGGATGGACCGGAAGGGGGGTGCGGGGCGGCCGGATTCGGAGGGTCGCGGGGCGCAGGACCCCTTGCGGCGCGGGGTTAGTAGGTTCGCAATGTCGCGTCGTTGTCGGTCAGAATGCATTCGCGGATGTAAAGTAGCGACCTAAGGTGTCGTTGTATTTCTCACCTGAGGTCGGTCAACTCTTCGAATTTTCTAAATTCGAAATAATTTTATTTTACTTTCTTTACACTTTGATAGTTTTCTTTACATCAATTTATCTTTTAATCGAATATATTTGGGTCAAACACGAGATGCAAGGTCATCTACTAGATGTCAACGAACCCCTCGTCTGGTGCTCGCGTCAGGTCGATGACGCCGGGGTCATCGGGTTAGAGTTTCGACTTAGCCGGTTATCGAAGTCGGTTCGAATATCGAAAATTTTAGGATCGCGAATGTGAATGTGCGCGCCACTTGGAATAATTAAACGAAATTCTCGTAAGATTTTCGAGTGTCCGCGTAAAATACGACGGAAGTGTGCATCGGCTGACAGCGATCAGGGAGGCCGCCGCGTTAACCCTGCCCGAATTAGTGCAGCGGACGAGACTAAAATAGCAGGGCGGCGTGTACGATTACATGCGGCGCGTCAATGTCGGCGCGCCGGCACGCGCTCGCGCCGCGGCCGCCCCGCCGGTAAGTTTACACTGTGTGTGCTTGCAGAGCGCGCGACCAGCCCTATATGTGGCGCCGCCGACGACTCGCTGCCGACGGCGCCCTCGCGCCGCGCCTCTCTCCTCGCACCTCGAACGCCGTTCTATTCTTGGACTCATCTGTTCCACTATATACACGCTAAATTTTACACGATCCTAAATATATCATCTCCGATCGTATGGGGATTTTGAAAACACCGATGAATCTTTGAAGATCAGAGAAAATATGTTCTTTATGAAAACAAGAAGTCATCAAGAGGACGCTGTGGCGATGTGAAAGTGTTAGCGTTGTTCGCTTTAGCTGGTTGATTTCGGGTCAAATTGTCATTTCTCTATCATTTGGTCCCCTTCAACCAGCTGTAGTTGACATCTGCTTTGCTTTCCAATTTCATCGACTTGCGACGGCAACCAACGAGAAATTATTATTATAATACCTGTAATCCGAAAATTATAATTTATAACTGTCCATGTTAAAGATAAATAAGCAAGTTATAGTAATGTGAATGTGATGTTATTAAATGTGATGATTTCAAATAAATCTACACCTACATAAAAAACGTCAAAGCATAATGTTGTGTTAAAATAAAATTAACCTTTGAAATAAATGTGTGTTAAAATACATCAAAGATTAGAGAAAAAGCTTGAACGTAATTATAATTTGATTTTATATCAATTTATTATGTATTGCAAATTTTGATTCGAAGAAAATTGTTAATATTTGTGTAATAACATTATTTTACACTAAAACATGTCTTCGATAGTTAAAATTTGTTAAAATAAAATTGTGTCAAGATAATGTTAACTTTATATATATTACACAATTATACATATTATGTGTAAAATACACTCTTTGTAAAAGCACCTATGGATTTGACATTTACTTTGTTAGATTATTTTAAATATTTCATTTGTAATTATTTTCACAAAAATACAGCACTATAATGTATAACATAACACGGCATGTAAAATAAATTAAAAGGATTAAATGTTGTTGAGGCGCAATAAGGTTTAAGTAAATAATAAAGTGGTAAGGTTTTTTGCAAAAAACTCTATCTATTACAACATAATATTTACAAAGACTTATTATCCTTTAATCAACATCAACGACCGAATCAATGAAAGGCGTAATAATAAAAGCAACGAATTTTATCTAAAATATTAGCATAAAACACACCGCTGATATCATTAAAGAGCAAACCAGATCAAAGTAAACAATTCGAAACATCCTTTGAAGTCACAAGAGAAAATTTTATACATATAAATGCTTAAAATTTGTTAGTGATACCATAATAGGTATTTGTTTGCGGGCTTTGTATTAGAGAGATGACTTTGAGAGATATTTTCCATTTCGTATGTCACTTAGGTAAACAAGCTTTTAGGGGGATACGGATAAAGTCGTTAATGGCGGTGGCTTTAACATTATCGATTCGTAGCATTGAAGGTTTTTAGGAGTTCACACGCGAGCGAAGAATCGTAACGCGATTCGTACTTTTATATTATAAGATGATTACTGAACAGCCGTCTTCGGGCATTGTTTCTAAAAAACCGTGTTATGTTATAAAGTAGATACTTTTGATTTTTTAATATTATTTATGTTAATATGTATATCTGAATTTTAATATCTAAATTTGTAATTCTTTCTTTTCTAAAGAATTCATTGCTTGGGTATTGAATGAAAATAAAAGGAATGTGATGGAGGGTTACAAACGAGACGGAAGGGGTTATAATATCGAATTTTCTGGCACATATTTTGTCGATAAGTTTATATAATTTAAATTGATAGATGATATAAGTTAGTTTTAAAACGATCAGAGTACACATTTTATGTAATTTTAATAAGGTTATATTTGACATAAAAAAGATTTAAAATTAATATTAAAAATCGTTAATAATGTACATATATACGTATAATGTACGTATTATTATAAACGATAAATGTATTATATTTCAGTAGTAGTTAGAATATTAAATATGTAGTCTTAATATTCGAAATCATTTTACAATTCCACAAGAGTAAGAATTAATGACTTCTTTATTTCAATATGACAGAATACAAAGCAGATTCGAGCCCTGGCTGTTTCGTATGATTAAGTTTTGTTAGCTTTTACAGTCTGACAGTAGTTTGGGGGAGGAGGGTCGCAAAAACGCCGGCGGCATTCGCTGGCAGCGTCGGCGCTCTGCGGTGCGACTTTGTACCATAAATCAAAGGCCCCCGAGAGCCCTGAATCTCATAATATAGCTACGAAACGCTACGACACTTTACACAACAGATCGTAACTTTAATAAAATTTGAATTATTCGCCTTATCAGGAATCTCACACGGTCGACGGTCTATAATCGCGTACTCGCGTGTATATTCAGGGAATGAATCGCCTTTTTCGTGTTACGCATGTCATGTATAAGTCGAAAATTCTGAGCTGTTTCAGTGACATTGGCGTGTCGAGGTGGTACCTTACTCAAAATACGGCTCAGAAGGAAATCACCTGGCAAGCCATTAACCTAATTCACGGACGCAAAGACAGGGCGGAGACGCGGGTGGCGGCGCGCGGCGGCGGAGCGCCCGCTTTAATATCGCTCGCTGCTGGTAATAAGATGGAAATAAGGCGGCGGTGAAGAAATCGGGCCAATCATCGCCGTTCGCTACTTGACGCCGAGCCGAGCCTTGATAAGCGAATACCTGGTAAGATAATATTTAAATAACATCTCGGCTATTTGAATACATCTATTTATTATTTCATCGGGGACGGTTTAATAACTCATTTTCGCTTCATTGTATTATTTAAAAAAAACGGTATATTTATACGTGTATACCTATAGATTATAAACATTTACGAATACGAGTTTTACGTTCTTATTAGCTTCTACAAAAATAGCCAACCGATTATTTTATTAACGATATAAAAGAGATAAGGCATAAATAAAAAAACAATAACCAGAAAGATTTAATAAAACTTCCAGCTGTGTTAAAACCTATCTAAACCTTCCTTTTAACCGATTTTAATTCGTAACTTTAAAATTTAAAATTTTGTGCCATTAGAAGCTATTTTTAAAAATTTCACTTAAAGAAAAGTAAAATAAAAAAAATATTATGTAAGTACATACTAAAAATCATAAGTTTTATTTCGAAATACAAAATACGCATTCCTTAACGGTAATTCTTATTTGAAAGTGGTAGCCGTACAATATGACCTGTGACGTGACCTGTTAAGACTACAATCTCCAATATACCGGCATATATAACTAAGACAAGTTCCTTAGCAGCCGTGTTTTTTAACCATTAAATTTTGTATTATTGTTTTAGATATTTTATTAAAAGAGCTACACTAGTATAGCAACAATTTCAATTAAAAAATTTCATTAAATAAAATGCCATTTTTCGCTTATGCTATTAGTCGTTAAGTTTGCGTTATAAAAATGGAAGTTTATGTGAGAAAAATATATATTGTTATAGCAAAAGTGCATTTTGTTGATTGACGCTAATTTGGTGCTCACAGCTCTGCAGGCGAGGAAAACCTAATTACATTCGTTAGTCGGTTGGGTTATTCAACCGCCTGTCACACAATTGCAGCCCTTGCTATTGCATAGTTTTACGCTCAGTAATTTAAAGCGTATGCTATTTCTCGGATAAAATAAAATGAAACTAATTTTCGCCTTATACGTTTAACGTTGGGTATAATATAAACTTTTAAAATTAATTCATCCATCGAATGATACTCGACGAAAATACAAAATCTTAGTAAAATATTAAAAAATAACATTCATAAGGAATGAGTGAAATGTCAAGAGATTTCATTTCCGGTGCATTACAGCACAATGGCTGGTCGGAATTAAATATTTCAGGTGGTGCGGCGCTACGAGTTAGTGCGAAGGCTGATGAAACGACACACACCGCGCTTTGAGCTGAGGGAAAATTTAATTATTGTTTCACTGGCACGGAGCACAGTTCAACACACTTCTAAATGGCGAAGTACTCCTGTGACATTAAACGAGTTTTTATGTCGAGTTATTATAATTACTAAAAAAACTAGAGTCCACTCAGAGTCTCGGACGTTATTTTTTGCAGGTTCCGCAACCGACGGTCATATTCGATGCAAAGAATATGCATGAAACTTTAATTGGCCGACATGGACTTTTTGTAGTAAATTAAACTTATATGTACGTATAAGTTTTTTGGAGAGATAACTGACAATTGACTATGTTTATATTATGATATATTTTTTTATTAGAAACAATAATATTAAATTTCACTTACACAAGCTGATTTAATATAAATTAAATAATTTTTATTTATTTCAGAACGTATTCGACGCCATTAAATACAAAAACGTCACTTATCCACACATGGTATGGTTATATAACCGAATCACTTGAAATGTGTTACTTTTTTGCATAAATACGTAACCAATGCGACTGGAGCGAACATCCACTTGTATGCACCCGCACGCCTGTCTATTGACTCAAATGGTATTTAACTTGACCGTTCGACATACTCGTAAATAGCTTACACCGCATTCGAAGCGCAAACGACTGGCTAAGCTCAAGGCTGCTTGCATAAATGGGTATAGCTCTTGTGAATCGATCAGCTAATGGGATATGAATGAAGCGCGGAGTTCGAGTCTGTGGTACACGCGCTGGGATCTAATGGAATTCACTTGTACGCAAACAAGCCGCCGTGCGCCCTTCCCCACCTCGGAGCGAGGCATCCGCGTGCATTAGACGAGGGACAGCGACGAACACCACTCGAAAAGATATTCCGAGTAATAAGTAATGGAGTTATTGTTTAATGTACGGGTTTGTACGAGATATACGTATAGTATATTACATGATACAGGAATTATATTTAACATAATTAAATTTAGTAAAGTGGAAATTTAGTAAAGTTATATTCTTAATTGAATTACTTAAATATTTTTTTCGTTTAAAATTACAATATACGTAGACACTAATGGTGTGATTAAAAATTTAAAAGTTTTTTGAAGATATTCATTTTGACAGATTTTATGAAGCTCTTTTCAGAGCTATAAATTTTAAATTTAAAAGTTCACTACATTTAAAGTTCTTCCAAAAATACTATATAATTGCAATTAAGTATTGCATTAGATTTTCTTGTAACATATGGATTAAAAATAATTCAATGAAAGTTAATTATTACTTCAGATGCAGCGATTGCCAAACTAATCAAGAGTTAAAATTTACTGACCTTTATACGAAAAGCTTCATCATATATACGTACCTGAAATAAAAAAGTACGGTTAGAACATTTCATGGATTTTTAACTTCTTTTATAATCGTTGTTTTAATTTATTAAAAAAAATTAAATCGAAAATACAATCAGAAAAGCTTTTATAATTCTAAGTAATTTATCTGTACTCCCAAATCCATCTTCAAGATGTACTTAAGCTTCGGTTATAAATTTTTCAGAATCTATTTCATGCCAGTTTAAACAATTTTGACGAATAGCAGATGTATACAACACATTTTATTCTCATAAAAAGGTGTCTGAATTACGAGTCTGTCGCGAGATAAAAAGAAATATACAGAATAAGTTTTTTAACAGGGCGTGGTAGGCCACATCCGAAACTAAGGAATAGCGAAAACCACTTAAATAACCCTGGGGGCCGATTTTGATAATAATTAAAACTGCATATATTTTTTTATTAATTTTCCCAGCCAGGAATTACGACCGTCGATACTGGACATTATATTCGACTACTGTATCAAGTTTTCACTTTTAAGTTTTCATCAATTCTTTGAAGAATTATCCAAGTAGCATGTACTGAAGGTGTAATTAATACATGACTTTAAAAGCATTTCGTTAAAAAAGCTTTTTCCTTTAATTTAATCCTTCTATTTAGATTATCAGATGGCGCAATAATACATATAGGCTGTGTTAAAGTATTTTTTTTTCAAGTTCGGCGTGTTCGATTACTGGCTAGAAAAATAATAATTAAAAAAAAAAAACGAATGGTACAGTTTTAGTTTTCATAAAAATCGGCCCCAAAGGTCCTTTAAGTATTTATAGTTATTCCTTATTAGTTTCGGATTTGGCCTACCACGCCCAATTAAAACACTCAGCCTGTATACATATATGAATTTATATGTAGGGAAACTGTAAGTAGCACTAAACCAGATTGAAGTGCTTAGAATTCCTTACATAAACGTTCCGCTATAATATCGGAAAAGAGATCAGAAGTTAATCTATCGGCAACATTCTTCGCGTTTCGCCGGAAGGCACCATCGCGCCGCCCGCCGCCGGCCTGCTATAGCCCTCCTGCACGCGACCGCCCCCGTATACCCTGTGCCTGTACTTACTGACTAATCGATCCTTTTGCAACGCTATGCAAATGTCTTGTATGCGCACAGTCTAGTTTACATTCGATTAATTGTCAGTTTCGAATAAAGTTTGACTATTTCCTGCATAATGTATAATACCAATATATTTAGTTACATGTACAAGACTCAAGTTATTTGAATATTAATAATCCGACTGTCTAAATATTGTGCATAAAATCCACCATTTTGATTTTTAAGGCATTTATAGAACTAAGTCTAATAACGTATCATTAATCAAAACTGGTTAAATCGAAAAGTAGTTACAACGAGCACAGAAGCAAATAGACACGTATTAGCCCCAACTACTCTTAACGACACAACCATTTTTTTACACTTCAGTCGAGTAAAAATCTGGTATTAGTATTAGTATACTCGCGTACTAACTTTCAAAATATAGTGCGTATATGTAAGATGTACATAAACTCAGAAATATTATGACTTACTCAGTTCGACGTAGAAATGGTTATGGTTTATGATGATAAATTAAGGGATGTTAAACGAGCGTTTGGATACAGGTATGTAACATACAGACATGTATACGAATACGTTTCTTAATAACTTGTAAAGTAATGAAACGAATATGAGAATACGAAAATATTATCCCACTTTAAACAGTAAATTTAAATTTCTTATTTATTAATTTAAAAATTATTTCATTAAAATAATAAAACAAATAACTATTAGTGTATAAGCTAACTAACTTTTCCTTGTGTTCAATTTCGTTACTTGCCAAATTTACAGTCTGCTTCTGCTTCATAGCGCAGAGTGCTGTTCCATAGCCTATAAAACTCTCCTCTGCAAGCGGGCTATCTGGTGTAAAAAGAATTTATGAAATCGAACAACTAGTCCTGATACCTTCAAATTAATAAATTCTAAGTACGGTATGGCAGTGCATAATATACGAACCAACAAACAAACATTAATTTTTACGTATCAGATATAGTTCTCGTAACTATTCGTACACAAAAGATTTAATAAACACGTTCCAATTTCTAGTTTCATCCTTATATGGCTTGCTAGACCGAACTTAGTCTTGAAAACGCATAAGGCAATATGGTTGAGCCACGGAGTTATGTATACATGTAGGAAAGTAAAGTTACTCATTTTGTTCTTGGGGTTTTTAAGTAACTGTTATTATACTCGTACTAATAAAGGAAGGGTTCCTCTCCGGCTAATGGTTTGAAGTTCAGTGGGTGGGTTGGTTGAAGTTCTTGGATAATTATATTTAGTCTTAATATTTCATGAGATATTTTCTTCATTACTAAGCATAAGTGCCATAAATTAGAGGATAGTAAATCTATATATATACGTATATATAATGATATGTCCTGAATGATTGACTGACTGACGCATCAACGCACAGCCTGAACTGCTGTTCGTAGACTTGAAATTTGAAGGGCGTGTTCTTTGTATGACGTAAGCATCCAATAATAAATGATTTCGAAATTCTACATTTGAGGGGATGCAAAGCGGACAAAATTTGTTTGGAACAGCGTGATTCCTTGGTCCAATGTACTTCAAATTTTGCATAGACATTATTTAACATAATTGATGAAAGACGAGTTTCGTATTTTATTGAAATTCAATCCTTAAAGGGGTTAAAAATTGAGTAGAAAGTTATTTATGGGGTGATTTGTTTCGAAGTTGATATCAATACTCCTCAGTGCTTTTGATTTTAATTACATTTTATTTTGCATACACGTTTAAAAACTCAATCCGATTTATTTAAAAAAAGTTGAACTCACGTAAAAATCTTGGGCAATGCAAATACTCTTTAAAAGAACTCAACTTTTTTTTAAATTAAAAAATGTGGGTTCTTTTAATGTTTCTTTAAAAGTAATTTTTAATGGAGGCTGAAAATACACACTTAATTATATCAATGTTAAATAGATAGTGATTTTCCAGATATCTAAACCACGACTATCAAAACTAGCAGAAGTTGCGAGCAACTGCCAGTAATAAACAAAAATTAAGCATTTAATAAATACTTGTAAACATTCAAAATTAGAATTGTGATATTCATGTTTTAGGTAAAAATATACATTCTTGTTCCCGGTAGTTATGTAGTATTATATTTTTGAAATAAAGGTAAAATATCTCTGGTCCGGGCGCTTTCATAGCGAATGATAACGACTCTATTATGTATTAATGAAAAACTGTAAAACAAAGAATTGAATATACTAAAAAGTATAACAGTGATTGCTTTCAGGTGCCAGTTAAAAAAAAAACAAATTAAGTGCGAATGGGACTCGCGCGTAAGATTTCCGTACCGTCCCGCGAGATATAACAATATGTATGTTTTTAATTACTTTTGTAAAGCAAACAGAAGAGATACTGTAACAATATGTAAAAAATCGTAAAGCCATTTTACTTTATTTATTTAATCTTCATTAAATCCTTTCAAAAAAAAACAGAATCATTTTAATTATAATTATTTATATACTTGAATTCTTCTAATTTCATGCAATTTCTTTAAATAAATTATAAGAACATTAAATGATAAATAATTAAATGGTACGTTTATATGTTAGGTTTTATACAAAAAAAACTAAAATGTCTGGCGGAAATTACAATTATTATTTGTAAATTTACAATTATTATTATGCTGTCCAATAATGTTAATTGCTGTGTGATCTTGGGCGTGTCTCTAGTATGGTGGAGTAAAAAAGTACTTAGTTTATACCCCTTATGTTACGAATTAGGGGTATACATCAACTAATCACTTCCCTTCTAGATACATTAATAATAATGCGATTGCACACAAAACAAAAGTGTTTCAGACATGACAAGACATGATAAACAAATTCAGTCCGCGTGCAACGGCGGTATTATTGCTTTGAGCAATCTATATTAATGTAAAAAAAGTTTAGCATTGAATTTGTATAAAAATTAATGATCAAGCACCGCAACCGCATTCAAGTTAACTAACGTGTATTTTTTACGGCCACAGTTATTTTTGTTCTTACGGTATTTGTATGCCTCTATCGTCTAAAATAATATTGTATATTTTATCTTAATTTATTACAAAAAAAAACCAAGTAATGTTTTGTAATAGTATTTCATTATTCTAGCTGGTTAAATTTTGTATTCGATAGCTTACGGTATATGTGATAACGGTATTGTTTTTAACTGCAATAGTGATATCGAGTAATCAAATAACTTGATTTGTTTCAATTCGCCGAACAATACGAAACGTAATTTGATTTAGTCGTAAAATAAATATTTTCTAAAAAAGACCAAGCGAATGAATTAGTTTCATCTAGGTTTATATATACAACATACATTTAATATATATGTAAAATGAATAAAAAAAACTGCATCATAATCATTCAGAAAATCTTTTATACACGATTTTCTGAGCTATATAATATCATGTACACAGATAGAATCTTGCAATTTAAGCAGTAATTTTGTTTGTTTATAATATGAAGTAAAAACATACATTAAGCCTGCACGTGGTTGTAAAAATAATCGTTTAATCATAAACAATCGGATAATCTTAAACTATATATAATTCTAACTATTGCGAGCAAGAACTTTACCAGATCCAAAAGTTATATAGGTATTAAACTAGTACAGTGTTTGTAGAATCGAGGGAAGCTCGAGTGCGATTCCCAAGTTACATGATAAAGAACAACAGACCGTCCGGTGCTGGCAGTGCCGTGGAGTGGGCGGCGGGCGTTTGTTCGAAAAGTTGACATTTGTTGATGTCGTAAAAAATAAGGATATTGTATTTTTACGAGAGGTAGCATCGGAAAACGGTCGGGATAAGTGAATGAGTGTAGTTAGATTTGGATCGCCGCTCTAACAAAATATTACAACAGTATCCTATAAACTTTACCTTTTTTGATGTTTGTGCAATTTATCAGTTGGACAAATAGTGAAATGAAAACAGTATATAATTTAATGATTTATTTTATTCCCTATAACAATGACTGCAATGTTTATATAACAAAAGAGAAGTGCAAAAAATAAGGTTTTTATAAAAGGGTAAAACAAAAAAGTCGATGTATTTATTATAAGCTAGTTTCACCGCAATTCTCTAGTAATTGAGAGTCGTGTAGCTGCTATCCACGCGCCGGGCCGGCTCACAACAGGGAATAGATTCCTTTAGTCACATTTATGGCTAATATATTCATGAAACTTCAACAAAAATATATCCGAGCGCGCTTGCTTTGTTACAAGTATGATAAAAAGCATACATTTATACACCGGACGTATGAAAGTGGGCGTGTTATCAGTGATAGAAGTTATTATTTGAGGGCAAAGCATTATTTTAGAAGTTGGTTTAGTTTGTTTTTAAATTGCTTTATTTGTGTAAATAATGACAACAGATTTTGAAACGAGTATATTTATTTTTATGGGGCGCATTTAAAAAAAATTAGGAAGACGTCGGTTCGGCTGATTTGTTACGTTACGCGATTTCTTTGGCATTTATGAAACGATTTCAATAATAACCAATTCAATTAACAATCTTTAATCATCATCTACCTAACATTTTTCCCGGTTTTACCAGGATCTACTTTTTCTAGTTCAGATATTGACAAATTACTTTTTACAAAGAGCGATTGTCATTTGACCTCTGCAACCCGTGAAGACAAGGCAAGCGAGTAATCATTTAGACTGGAATAATTTCCTTACTAAGAATGACGATTATTACTAGGCGATTGTGATAACAATCGGGACCGACAGCTTAACGCGCTCGTTGAGGCACGGTGGGGAGACCCACAAGGACAAACACCTAGACCTAGGAACAAATATTTGTACAAATACAAATATCTGGCCCGTGCGGGGATCTAACCTGCAAACGGCGGCATTAGAGGTACATTCAGTAACACTACATCAAAGCAATCGTCCACAATACACTCAAAAACAATAATAAGTATCATTGTTGTTCATTTAATTAGTTAATTTTGTAGTCCAGGTCGCATTTAAAGTAGAAGGAAATATACTACTTGTAAGAGTGGTAAATATACGAAGAATACATTAATTGGTAACAAAAAGTTTCGTTTGAAGTCGGTTATATATTTATACAAAACACAATTATTTGTAACAAGTAATGTGAAAATGTATTCCTGCAGTTAAATGTTACAATTGCAAAAAAATAATAACACATTTCTACTTACATATATACAAAACAAAAATTTAAGGAATTCAGGTCGTAGGTAATATTGTAAAAGATTCGGTGGATGGAACGAGAAAAGAAGAAAAATAAAGTACGAAGTGCGGGCAAATGGAATGCACGTCAGAGACATGCAACGAGAGGCGCATGCGACGCGTCGCGCAATTTCCGCTCCCCTATCAGATGCCGGTGCGAGTGCGCCGCCTCGCCGCGTCGCACCCTTTACCGGTGGAACCACTCAAAAAGGAAAAACTACATAGAAATAGCGAAAAATACAATAAATACATTTTCAAATTTTAGCAGTTTGTACCGACCTTTTGTTTTCATGAAAAGAATGCTTAATATTTCGAGATAATAAATATAAGTGATTAAAAACTATGCAGTTCTATCTATGTTGATATCGTGTGACTGCAATTGTATTGATGGTCACAAGGAGGGTTCAGTGGTAGCATTATTTAATAGGGTAAACCCCTTTCTTGGCACGCAAGGAATGGATTTAATAATTACGAAGCAAAGAAGCATACCGTGTGGCGTCTCAGTAGAAAGACAGAGAGGGGGCAACGCGATTAAATCGCGGGCGTTTCGGCATGTAACAGGAAGTGGGTCAAGCGGCGCCGCCCGAGCTATTTATTGCGTTTCCGACTAAATTGCAATAGCTATCTAAAAAAAGAGAGCTTAAGTAATAACAAGAAAGTTAAATTACCAGCAAAGGATCTAGTAAATTTTCCGGGCTTATTAATCACGAGCTGTATTTCGAAATAAAAGTAATATCAAAGGAAAATTAATCAAATGAGGTCGCCTTCAAACTACTGCGGGCTTCACGAATGCCCGTAGAGGGTCGAGAAAGGCATACCATTAAAAGTTCTTTTTGTTTGATAGTGCCTGCCGTTCAGGCGGGCTAAGTCTTAGTCGCTCTGCAATTACAGACAAGTGCCTTTAAATGAACCGAGCTCTCGAGCACGGTGCATCGCTTCGCACCCGACTGCGCCCTCTCCGCCGTCGCCGCCACGCTATTTCCATTCAGTGTTAATTTGATTTCAAACGATTATTTCATTTCTCTGCACTTACTTTCAATTCATTGCGAAATCGTGTTTATGATTAATACTAGTAGTTATATAATGCTGTGATCGAATTCTATGACATACAAAAACACCAATTTTGTTTTTGTAATTCGCGCAAAAATGTTACCAGCTGCAAATATGACTCTAAGGAAAGGGCGTCTACAAAAAGATATATTTTCATGCATTATTCATTCATGTGTCCTCGAACGTTTGCGCGTCGAAATACGTGATATTTTGGCAGTGCGATAATGATATTTGTCATAAAAGCCGTTATGGTGTTCTGCGTAGGATAAATAATATAGTTCAGTAAACATCGCATACAGCGATTTTCTAAGAAATAAAACATTTTCTTAAATAAAAAAAAATGTCTTAAAATTTGATTAGTGTGCAATATTTTAAAAGTATTGATACATCAAGACTTGTCTTATTTAGCAGACAAATATAGTATATTTAGTCACACATAAGAATTAGATAAGAAATTATCGATTGATTGATTTAATTAAATCATTTTTTATTATGGAAAATTATAATGAAAAACAATTGTTCGAAAAACCGCTATTTTCATCCGTGGTTATTGTTACCAAATAAAGAAAAATAGACTATACACGAACGCAGGTTGCCTCCTGCTTCATCAAAAGTAAAGGTAACTCTTGCTCCGTTTAATTCAGATATGATTTTCAAACAACATTTAATATTGGCTAAAACGGACGAACCATCAAAACAAAACCGGCAGTAACGATAAGAGATAATTAAACGGCACAATTATAAATTCGGTCATCACAAATCACGGCATGATAACAAAGAGCATGTTTATTCATAACTAAATGCAACCAGCAGTTTTGCAGACGGGATTGTTTAATTTTACGGCTGCCTGATTTTACGATGTCGTAGTTTGTGTCGCTTTAATATATATCGAGTTTATAATAACTATTCTCAACTTTATCTGCAATATTATTTTATGCATATATAATATTCATAAGCACAAATATCATTAATAATAATTTTCTATGATATTTCAATGTAATTAATTAATACGATATTAATATATTGTGACTATGAGATCTATTGCGCTTTAATGAACATCAATCGTAAACTGATACACGAGGATATCATTTGTTAATACTAATTTGTTAAAACTCAATTATAGGTCTCGCGTGTGTGAGATACCGTAGAGAGATATCTGCTCTTCGGTGAGATTAGTGCAAAATGCGCGACGGCCTGTGTATTCGAAGATATTGATTTTGGAATGTGGCCAAAAAAACTCCTAGTAAAAGCACGCGTCAACTGCCTCACTGCCCGGTTCCGACATCAACCCTTTTACGAATATTAAATTTTGTTTTGCCACTTCACGATTCCACAAATTCTCTTCAAAATATGATCAGTTTCGTACTTTTACATGGTATTTGTGTTTTCGATTTCATTTGTCCGTTTGTTTCTTTATAAAAATATCTTGAGTTTTACTATCTATGGAAGTATGTTCCCTATGGAACCTAGAGCGATTTTAAAGACAAATTAGACAATCTTTTAATAAACTCGGCAATTTATTGTATTCAGTTTTGTATTTATCGGATCACCAGAAATTTTCTTTTGGCAGTTAAACAAGCAGGTTTAATGTATAGTAATATAAAGAAGGCAAACTGTATTTAGTATGTGCAAAGTAAACTCCAAAACCACTAAACCTATTAAAAATTATGATACTGTTTGAAAGGTAGAATATTCTAAATAGGCATAGGTTATACTTTATACAAGTATACGTATTTTATTTAACAAAAGCTACATTAGCGGGAGCAAAAGCTTAAATTTTAAAATATTTGTAAGTATAATTGTGTAAGTTTTGTTAGTGCGAGTATAAGCCGCATTAATATAAATACTGTCACCAGTAATTTTCGAGATTGGAATAAGCTATCTACTATTGCGTTTATATATTATATACTTTGTGAGCTATAGCCGTTTTTTGTTCGACTTGGCAGGGCACTTCCGTGCCCACAGATCGATATGCTTTCTTTTTTTGCTTCATATACCTTTATCGTATACAGCCCAGGCAAAGAACAGGGAACATCGCAACTTAATTTTTTTTATGGCTATATACGTACATTAAACATTTATGTGCATATTAAGATCATTCTTACCTAGTTAAAAAATTGGACGTCATAAAAAATATTTTTTATTTATGATCTCAATTAAAATAATCTAATTTCTTAACTTTAAATTGTCTTTTTCTCACAATCAGTTCATTAAGACAATCCCTGCTCCAAGGATACCATAATGTAATATATGAAATATTTTACACCTAATATCTCTTTATACAGTATTCAGCAATTTAGTCCGTTTCAGTCACTTTATCAAAATTGTATTAAAGTGTAACAATGGCACTTTTATGTTGGTACCTCTTTAAAGCTCGCGAAACCTCCAAAAGTTGCGGAGAGCTGCTCGAACTTTTTAATTTTCCTATATTAAAGTTAAATTATTTATAGTTGACTTAGCACGCGAAATTTTAAAATAATTGCAGTTTTAATTTGTTTTTTACTTAAAAACTTTAATAAATAATTTGCTTTAACTTAACTTTTTCGGACTAATGTGTTTTTTTTTGTATTATTAGCCTTTATTTAGCTTTATCGAATGTAATGTTAACTAGTTTTAAAAAAAGTGTACAATATTTGTGAGAAGAGTAATATTTAGACTACTTAGCTATCAATTATGAAGATTTGTTCAGCTGTTGGAGGTTAGCTCTTTTCAAGTAATTGAAAGGATCTGAGCAAATTCTATTAGTTTAATGAATTCAAAATTTACTATTCTATGAATGATATTAAAATAACATAGTTGAGCAACCTTGACCTGATACTGCAACATGATCTGAAATTACCAGAGTATACGACTACTAATGAGCCGAGATGGTTAGAACACGTCAATTTCAACCGATGATCGCTGGTTCAAACCCCGGCTAGCACCGCTGATTTTTCAAGCGCAAAATTTGTGTTTAAATTCATCTCGAGCTCGGCGGTGAATCAAAACATGGTGAGGAAACCTGCATGTGCCGGTCGAAAGTCTGACATATGTATATCCGATAACCGCAGTGGAGCAGCGTGGTAGATAAATCTTCTTCCTAAATAGGAAAGGAGGGCTTTGCCCAGACGTGGGACGTTTACAGGCTGTTACTTTTTTTTTACTTTTTACGACTGCTCACTCACCAACTCACAGCAGACGTATCATTTTGGGGCTGGTTAAAAAGATATCAATGGATAGATTGTTAGTTTTTTTGTTGTATATACATTTTTATATAATTTCAACGAAATTGTAAAGACTTAAAAATATTTTGGGCCATCGAATTTGTATGTTCATCGAATGTCAGCTTCGATTTGAGAAGTGTATGACAGATATCGGATGCAGAATCATCAGAATGAATCTAGTTTTTTGGCGGATTAATGTAGAAAAACCAAATATTGAACTTACATTGTTATTATTACAACTATTATGTAATTAGATATGTTCAAATATTGTTCAATTATTTTATTACTTTGTTCTTTAAACTATAATACCAATGCCTGTTTCAACTTAGATTTTTTTAATTTAGAACTATAGATACAATAAATAAAAAACCATGTACATGATATAAATTACAAATGATTCTAGTTTATAATATAAATATGATTTATTACATAGAAAACCAGCTGTTTACTCACATTTTCGAAAATTGTATTATGGGTAATTGCTATTTTATTAATATTGATAATAAAATATCCTATGATAATATAATATATAATATAAGCTACAAGAGTTTTATTATTCCATGTACAACTTATAGGAGCGTGTATAAATGTATAGATTTATATTATATGGGGATGCCATTGTATTAGAGTTAACATATTTGGTATATATGAACCTTAATATTGCAGATAAGTATATTAGTTTATTTAAAATACATATATAAGATATAAATACAAATAATGACTCGCTAAAAAGTGGCTGCCCATAAAGTTTTCTATAAGAGAAGCTTCTACTTTTCTCTATGAGCGACTCTGTTTCCGTTTATCTTCAGTCGTTTTTTTGTTAACTTTAGTTTTGTTCGTTTCTTTTCTCATATTTCGTCGTCGCATTTGTCGCGACGGAAGAGAAATGCAGTCATGTCACTACGTAACGTAACACGAACGCCAGATATTGGTTTCATGTTTTTATTTTTATTTAAAATGTAAAAGTATCGAGTCGACGTGAAATAAAAATATGTCATTGTAATCTTGCCGCAATTTATCTGGATAAAATAAAAGTTAAATTGTGAGCAATGTTAAAAATGAAAAATATATATGTACATATATAGATATACGTTATCTTAGCTGTTAGGGAATTTGCATTCGACAATCGAGTGTTCTCTATACTATTAATTGACGCCTCGCTGAGCTCGGTCTTAAATTGGTGTAAATCCTCAAGGCACAGATCATGCCAACCGAGCGGCAGCTCTCAACGTGCCTCCTCCAATTACTTTAATTAAAACAATACCACGCCACCAGTGCTTCGTCGACTCACTGCGTCTGTTTCCCATTTCCCTATTTAAATACGAAAACGAGCTCGAGGTTCGCGCTTAGCATACAAGATGTTACTGTTCTGTGTATTATATGAATAGATCTTCCATTTATAACAAACGCTTGAACTCATTTTAATTTGTAATTAGTTTTATAATAAATTGTCGTTGATAATATTTTCGAATATATTAATAAGAATAAAGGAATTTAAGTCATTCGTTTTTTTAGCAAATGTCATTAATATAGTCGATGTCTCGGTTTCTTGAGTGGTTTGAAATCGATTAGGGTTGATTCAGCGACTTCGAAGCTAGTAATTTACTCTCGAGTTGGCTGAAGGCGACACCTGTCGAGGGAAGTGACGGCTGATAATGCGATGCGAGTGCCATTCAAGTGCAGTGAAGTGCGAGAAAACGAATCCTCTTGCTATCTACAATTTTAGACCATGTTTAAAAACATTCCCTTCATAATAATTACCTAAAGGTAATTACCTAAAGTTTAGATTTTTTAAATAAAATTAACATTTCAAAGTCAGACTAGAACTTCCGACACAACTATTAGGCAGATAGATAGAAGCTAATTTTGAAAGTTAACATCGACTGTAGTAGTCTGTATAGACAAGGTTTATCAAACGACTTCTGACGGAGTTATATAAGCTGGTAAAGCCTAGTCTCATCTGCGGGATTAGAGTTTACATGAGGTCGGGAACGTAGCATGGCGGCACGACGCAGCACATCTCCGACGGGAGGCAACTTTGGCAACTTTCTTAAGGACGGTTACCGAAGTTTGACGTGCACGCGCTCGCACCGTAAGCTTTAGGATTCGATACTTGGTAACAAGTAACAACATCAAACATAAAACTAGGGAAAATGTTACAGGCCAACTTGACGGCGCGGAATAAAGCGCTGGAAGTAGAATTAACGGTTAAAAAAAAACAGGAAAAGGGGACAATACAAACGACTTCGTCGGCTTATAACTTGTCGCTATGCCCAAATTTTATGTCGACAGGGAGGCGGCGTATCTGAAACTTTTCCGTAACCTCTTATAAATTGATTTTTACTTAAAATAATAAAAATTAACAAGTGCGAATGTAAATAATAACAAATACAGTGCCATTGATGTTAAACTAAACTATATTCAAGAGATTCATAATTTAAACACATTTACAATTTGCATAAATGCAATGTAGTTTTTTACGACATCACATTATAAATCTTTGAAATTCTTGGCTTGTTTCTAAGAAAATATGCGTGTATTATACATATAAACTCTAAATCAGTCGTTTTATTGATTAAAAACCGCATTAAATTCTGTTGTGTTGTTTAAAAGATCTACGCTTACAGAAGGCGGGATGCGACTTTGTTTTATACTATGTAAAGATGGTTATTAATATTAGGAATATTAAGTCGAAAGATTTTTAGAGGAGTATAGTTTTCTAGGAAAATATATTTAGAAAAAACATTTCGATATCACGTACAAACAACACATATCAAATATGATAACATAAACGTTGCAAGTGTAATATTTGCAGTCATCTTAATCTTGGCTTGGAAAGCACTCGACTGTGTTATTAAAAGGTGGCGCTGACGACGGCGAGGTAAACGGGGCAGGCGGATTAAGGGGTGTAGGGCGAATATAACTTCCAGTTTTCTATCACGGAGCACTCTGCCGGTCAATGAAACTGAGAAACTAGGTAGCTAGAGTTTTATGAGTTTAATCAAAACTGTTTCAACGTGTTATGGTGGACGTTGATGCTATATTGTATCTGTGCAATAGAAAGGCAAGAACATGCTGTATTTTTAGTCTTTACACATGCATAATGAAAGCGATTTCTACAAATGCTGCCATTTTAGTATATCGAAACGAACATGCAAACAAAACATTAACTTGGATACGTTCTGTAAATTATACACAGATATATGTATAAGTTTATTAGCATTTAATACTTGTTTTATGCGTGATTATGAAACAAATAAATCCATCATATTCAATTCTTCAAAATCTTTAATATTAATTAAATATTTCTAACTCTAAATATCTTAGCCACTGTTAATAAAAAAAAATCAGAATATTCCAGCTGTTAATTATTATCCGACACATCAGACCGTTAGCGCAATATTAAAAGAATAATTTATACTCTTGAAAGTCTATCTTACAGGCCCGGCCTCGGTAATTCTTTTTTAAGCAGGGCGTAAAATTATTCAAAATATGTATAAGTTACGTCCTAAGCCGGTCGTAAAACGGTATTACAAACGTTACGGCGCCCAGGGTTCGACCGGATCTCATCACTTAGGGCGTGAGTGTAAATCATCTTAAAAAATCTATGATATTCTCTGAAACAAATTTAGACCTTCACTTTTACCTACCTCACAAACGTCGATATTAAAATTTAGGCGAGGCAACAATATATCGACGTTCAACTTCTTAGAGTAATATTCATCCACGAGACTGGCGTTCCTCTTTAGATGAAAAATGTTTTTCGAGCTAGCCGTCGTCGAATATTCATGCATCGACAGAACGATCGTAAATTATTTACGTCATCGATGCTCCGTACCGGACAAATCTCTTATGCAGATGCTGACTTAGGCTGTAAATTCTACTTTTCGGAGCGACGTCTTGCGCGCGTGAGATATTGTGAAATTAATTTGTCCGATTCATGAATCGGACAAATTAATTTCACATAAATATATGTATTTATTTATGAAATTGTAGTATCATGGTATGATTATTGTGTAATTTTATTTTAAAAATGACAATATATTAAAGTCGTAATATTTCTTTTTTGTATTTCAAAAATGTACAGCTCAAAATATGTACCTACTACAGTAAACTTGAACTGTACATTATCTTACATCATCGCTGTGACGCAGCCTCATCCATTTCAAGGTACATAAATATTCATGTTATTGTAAATAGTTAGGAGACGTATTAATCATCAACGAAAAGGTCATAAATAGCGTTAGTTGTCGCGTCAATGAGATGTAGAGGGTGGCGGGCGTCGCATGCATGTTGGATGAGCCGCCACCATCACCCGCTGTACAGGTGTCATCTGCCTTATTTTTAATTTATGGTGACTACTGCAATTCATGAGTTTTGCAAATTTGCCATTCCACGTCACTTACATCCGCGTGTTAATGTTCTTTCTTAACTATGTATAGCAATACAAATTTTAATGTGAAATCAGAGCGACATAATATATTTCCTTTTATGGCCTAATAGGTCCGCGAAATTATAAATTACAGAATCATCAATTTAATTAAAATAATAAATATTATTATGGACAGACATATGAGATACAAAAACAATGACATGAAATATTTTATTGAAATCAATAATTTGGCAATATTTAAAAATCGTTACTATCGTATCGGTAATTTAGAAGTAACAAAAATGTTATACATATGTGCATGTAAATCTTTACAAATATTTTGATTACTAAAGACAAAAATTGCATAAAATTTTAAATAATATACAGTACTCAGAGAGAGCTTATGCTATTTACTGAGTGTTACATCATAATTATTCGTAGACTCTTGCTACGTTCGTAGCACGAGTTACGTCTGAAGAGATTTCAATTATAATTTCAATGAAACGTAATTTTTAAATAGTATTACTTTCAGTTATTAATGTTAAAAAAGAAAATAAAATAAACTATTTCGATATCTGTAATCAAAATTTTATAAAAAAAACAATTTTAGCTTGCTAAAAAGTTGGAAACTGGTCAACAGAAGATTCGTTTAGAACAAGGATAGGGTACAAATTAAAAGAACGTTTGAACGCTAATTCCATTACGATTCGATAGACGGCAAAAGTCCTCCGTTAGAGTCAAAGCCGGTAAAACGTAATTGCGACTTCACTAAGCTGGGCTCCGCGCGGTCTGATACGGACGAAAGGGGACCTCTCCGTGCCGCCTGATATAAAAGCGCAATAAATTTAGCAGGATGAACGCACTACTTATATACAACGAGCGCGCACAGTGACTGCTATATTCGTAACGAGGGGACACGCAATCGCATGCCATTTTTTACGCGTTCATTGATGTTCGAATGGCAACCGATTTAAACTTTCAGAGTGGAAATATATGTTGGAAAATTTTTCTTACGATTAATGTGTTGTATTTTTGCTTGTTTTTTACATAATACAAACAGTGTTTTGTGTAAAAAACGATTACGTAAAACTATTATGTAAACATTTTGTATATACAAACATACTTGTTAACATTAAATTCATGTACCATTTTGAGAATTTTGTGGTAAAACAAGATTAAAACCTCTTTAAGTTAGAATTCGCAAACTTTTGGCGGGTTCGGAAAACTAAATCGAAATAGTTTAGAGATTCATTGTAAAACTACGAAAACAATGTAGGAAGAAAATAACAGTAAGTAACGTGAAACAACGGGCAGAGGAAATTGTTAATGTTGTTATTTTGGATACACATGTTTATTGCTATGAAACATGGCAGCCTCATAACAATCCCTTTCACTCTCCACAAATTGGAAGGAGCGTGTAAAGGAAAACATGGTCATAAATAAAACTGGCAGATCAAACTAGATAGTCGCCCATTACGCGAGATAAGCGCAACTTATGTACTTGCTACGTTCTCTAGAGCAGATTAACGGAAAGAAACTGCGTTTGTTTGCAGATATCGATACGGAGGCATTTCGGCGAGTCAAAGCTGAGAAATTTATTGTAGTGTTCCGGGAGATATCTTCTTACGGACTCATTAAAAAGGAGACACTCCGTCCATAAATCAGGGGCAGGCGTCGGCAGCGGCGTGGAGCGGGCGCGGCCGCGGTTCTTATCGGCACCGCGTTGCCGGCAATAGGCGCTATCCGGTTCCGTCGGCACGCCATCGCCGCCATTGTGTAGCTGCGAGCTCTCCGCTCGGTGCCGAATACCCGACCATCTCGACTTCATTACATTATCCACTTTCTCGATACTTTGCCTCTCACGGATGTACTCTTCGATGACTTTCCTTATTCCTATTTTCTTCAACTTTGTCTACGGTTGGGCGTGTTATCGTAACCGCGCCTTTGTTCTTTCGTATATAAATAGGTTTTTTTTTTGTATATTACATACTTCAGTGGGTACATTTCTGTCTCCTTTATTTAACCTGAGTGAGACAAATACATGTAGTATAATAGTGTTTGATTCATACTTGTTCCATATTTAGTATAAAGAATGATGTACCTAAAAATTATTAAGAAATAATACGTTGACTCCTTAACTGAAAGGGTAGTCATATATAGAGTTGTAAATGATGATACACCATGAGAATAAGGCGATCACTTCCAAGCTGTCTCAATACATTTTATAATTTGTAATAAATATTGACGTTGTTGTAAAAATAATTCAACAAAGAGAAAACAAAAATAGTCCCACTGAATTTCTCTCGCGGTTTCTTCTCAGGTTTGCGGTTTAATCTTTTCCGAAACCGTGGTAGATACATTTGCTTGACGTTAAAAAAAAAATTAAATTCCTTATTTTGTCCTTCTTTATTATAAAAATATAGTTTTAGTTTCTATACTTTTCCTTAAACGTCATGAGGTACACATTTATGCGTAGAATAAAAGAAAATTAAAAAAATGTATGTATACCAGTAATATTTCATTAGTAATGAAAAATTATATGTATACCAGTAATATTTCATTAGTAATGAAAATTGTATTTTCCTCAATTCTACAAAAAATGACCACGAAATGTTTTGTAAATCTATACTAATATTATGAAGCTGTAGAGTTTGTTTGTTTGTATGCGCTAATCTTAGGAACTACTGGTTTGAATTTTTTTTTGTGTTATTGATAGTTTATTTATTGAGGAAGGCTATAGGCTATAATTCATTACGCTACGATTCATAGGAGAGAAGTAGTAACCATAAACGCGAGTGAAAACGCTAGGGACAGCTAGTATTATGAATACGTTTGTAACTAATGAGTACATACATATATGTACAAAAAAGTCTTTAAATGTCGGTGTTGTAGTTACTTAAATATTAAAAATAGAAATTGTGATTGTACTTATAGAGAAATATAAATCATATATAAAAAATCCATTACATAACGTAAGTAAATTTAGGTTAAAAATGGTTACAGGTTTATAAGAGAAACAAAATGCTTTTTCCAATAAATAAAATTTTCATTATTTTACGTTAAGTGGTTCTTGAATTATTAATTATACAAATTGGAATTTCTTGTATTTAGAATTCCCGGCGAGGGAATAAAACATGATGTGTAATTTCATCAGAGACTTTAAATTTTCTTAATAAAATGTCACGAACTCCGCCTTTTTGGGTTCAACAACCAAAAAACCTATCGAATATCTTAGACCTCCAACAGTACGAAACTTGTCATTTAAATTTGTAGCTTTTTTAAAGAAATGAGAAATGGTAAAATACTAATTCATATGAATGGTATAAATGAGAAAGTAATTTTGTCTGTCGGTCTGTTTGTTACATTTTCAAGCCTAACTCGCTAAACTATTTTTGATGAATTTCTATTGTTCTCTACTCAAAAGGTACTAATCGGACCCTCTTAATAACCCCTCACTTCGCATCCGTCTGTTTGTCTGTCTCATAAGCCGTAATAGGAATTTTAAATTAATTGAAATTAAAAATAAAATATCTATTACCGCTATGACAATAAATATTAAAAACCAGTCAAGTGCAAGTGGGACTTTATAAATTAACAAACTTCTTCTCTTATTTTCAGTGAAGAGATTCTCTTTAAACTCTTTTGTTTCTTTTACAAAATTATTTAATAGCAAATAAAGTTATAACTTATACGATTGAACAGAACACTCCGCGAGTCCAGCTCACAGTTGACCGATTTATTTAATATACCTTAACGTGCATTACATAAAAAGTTAATTTAAGTAAATTACTTAATACTTTTAAAATAAATAATACTTGTGATGGGAATATTTTCGCAGCTTTCAATATTACAACCCACAAGCTTCTTACAAATTATGACTTACGCACTTGATATTTTAGACCAGAGAAGAGCAAAGTTTGTTTTCTGTTTGCATAAAATTGTTGTTGAGATATTTTAATTTTATTCCCCAGATACTAATGTTTTAGAAAATATATATTCCATTCGGGTAAACATTATGAGACTATAAATTTGAATGAAAGTATACAGCGTTACGCTAAGCTTGTAAATGTAAAATAAAAGTGAGTATAGCTCGTTATTACACTAATAGCAGGTTCACTACAAAAATAATAATAAATTTCGGTAAACTTCACGCCTGTAATTTTAACTATTATTATACAAATTTAATGTGTACGTCTACACAAAAATATCTTCCATCGTCTGAAATACTTTGTATTGTATTATGTAGTGTGGTAGTTTATTACTCGTAACGCGAAATGTAAACATAATGCGGTATGTACTTGTACATACATAGGTGAACGATTTTGTGACAGCGCATGCATTCCATGATTGAGCCAACGACAATAATTGGTCAGCCGAACCGCGACATCGCAGCCGTCATAGCCGTCACGGCCATTAATTGACTGGCGATTTCAATTATAACGCATTGGTAAGTTCACGAAACCCCCGGCTGTCTCTTCTGTAGTAGTCGTAGATATTCACTCAAAATGTCGTTGGCAGCTCGCTCACTGTGAATTTACGACACTGAAGACGACCAATAAATGCAAATTTTATCGTTTATGGCAGATTTAACGGTAGTGAACTCTTTTACTGAAAAGCATTACAGTAGTCCCCACAGTGCTAGGCGGACAAATCTATTTGCAATATAAACACAAGTTTACGTTCATAATGTGAATAGTTTTTTTAGGAAGGTCATTGAATTTGTTTTGCAAGATTATTTAATTTTGTTTTCTTGTTGGTAATTTATTTTTATAATAGGATTTTACATCTTAAATTAGTAGTTAGTATTTTAAATTTAAAATTACGAATATTACAGTTATGTCCTCAGGTGCATATTTTAGTCGAAACCACATATCATACATGGTAACTATTTTTGTTTAATTTTTCTTTCATAAAAAATGTATTGGTATTTACGAATTTAATATCTAAATACATATATTGCATCTATATACAGTGAACTAGTAATTCTGAAGAACATTCGCACTGGTACATTGTACATAAAGGGTGGTTTCTAAGGCAAGGGAAAGAGGAAGGTGTAGAAAGTGGCCTGTCCGAGGTTGATAAGGCTATTAAAAGTTGCGCTGTAGACTATCGCCCGGATTAACCACACGCTTTCAATTGATTTTAAAGAAAACCTCTTACACGAGAAATAAAACAAGTATGGGATCGACAGTAGCAAGATCTGTTGTGATTGCTGTGTAAACCAAAAAAAGATTTTGCGTTGTTACAAGAAAGGAGGAGGTTGAGAATCTTAATTTGCCATTTTGTAATTAATTTTGAAAATTATTTTCACATTTGAATCATTAAAGCAATCCAGTAGTTTGCTTTTTTCATCAAAATAGCTGGAGTAAATAACGTTGACGTATAAGTCAACGAAATTGCGTATTTTGCTTTCGAATTCGGGGTTTCTTTTTTAAGTAGCAGCCTACAAAAATTAAAATAATAATTTTTATTTCTGTACTATTTTTTTATTTATATTAAATTTAAATAAATAATTTATAATAAAATATCGAAAGCTATCGATATGTTTATGACGAACTAACTTTAAAGTAGAAGCGAATTTCGTGCTCGAATTAAAGTTACATGCCATGAAATTTTGTTCAAAGCAATTATTGTGAATAGTGCTCACTTCAGCGATGGTAGAATTTCGCGTATAAATCGCGTCACAGACCACAAACAAAAACGTGCATGTGGACCGGCGCCCATTATTCTCGACTGCATAATCGCTTCGTCCGACGCCCGCATCGCTTCCCGTGCTATTTTATTTCCTCCCAGCACAGTTGTGTTTCAACTAGGCGGAGCTTTTTCACTGACGCTTCGGCAGGGAAATTAAACCATGTTTAACTCTGTTTAAGGTCTGGTTCCGGTTAGAGGAGGCGGTGAGCCGGCGAGAACGGCGACAGACCAAAGCCACCACGCTACAATTCTGGCACAATGTGTGTCCGTTTTAATAGGATTAAACTCATTGTTACATACGATCTGAAAGGACCATGAGCCAAATGAAATTGTTTCTAGCGAAATCGAAGAGAATATTGCAATTTGTGTTGTTCGATGGGTATAAAAGGATGTTACTGGTTCGATCCGGAATTACTGAAATGATCGTATTTCCGATAAAATATATTTTTATTTTCATAAATTATAATTTAATGTTTTTAACAATATAATACAATATCTAGCTTAACTATATAAAAATCTTGTTACCAGTTGTAGTACTTTTTTAATTTTACACTAAAAATATATCTTTAATTTATTATCGAAGTCCGTGATAATCATGTTGAGATCTATTTTATTCGTTTTCCCATACAAAGTTTTAGTGTGTCCATTTTAGCTTTGTCAGCTTTCACCGCGAAATTGCATGGACTGACAATTATTTTTCCCTACATTGATATTATTATCTAATACTGCTCACTACATATAACAACATGCACAGATACTGTATAGCCTATAGAAGTCTCAAAACCATAACGAGTCATCCTGATAAAAAGTTCTTTGTAAATTGGATTTGTTATTTTTTGGTGAATACAAACAAAACTTTCTTTTTTCGCTACAAACAAAAAAACTCACTGAATTTCTTTTGTCAGTTATTCTCAGATCTGATATTGTTATTTTTTTCAACTGGTGGTGGATTTTAACAATTAATAAGAAAGAAATACTTCTATATTGAACAGACTTTTGACTTTGATGAGTTTTCAATAGAAACTTTTATTTGAATACTTATAGTACTATAAATAAATTAAAAATTGGTGTAGGATCTGTTATCTGACTTATATTGCTTTGAAGAGCGTGATCCAGCAAAGCGTAACGTTCAAATCATTTGTTTACTGTGCGACAAAAGCTTATTAAGCGTGGAATTCAATTTATTAAACTTCAAGCTGCGCTGTGCCCGCGATTATGTTAATTAATATGGATAATGTTTTTTTTTTATTACAAAAAGAAAGAAAGATATAGTCAATAAATAATTGATAATTCATGATCATGCCATTTTAATAACAAAATACAATTCATATCGCTAAATATATATGATAGTACTTTGATTAAGCATATAAATTAATTTTGAAATACTACATTCAAGCAAATTTATTTAAAATAGTCTTAATTGTAAATGAATTTGGAAGAGAATAGTAGAGAAGGATGATAAGATAAAATCTGCTTTTAAAACGTAATCGGATACAAAGTTCGTCAAGTGACGAGGCGAGTGGAATGCTAATCACCAGTCTGCTGGCAGTCAGGCACCAGTTCCTTGTTACATAAATTGGATTTACAATAATTGGGTACTTAACGTCATTCGTAATAAAGTAAATTCGGCCGCGTGACCGTTCATCTGGACGCTTCGGCCGAAGGTTGTTAGAAGTTGGAATTGAATTACCGTCTGCAGGACGTTGCCGTTGAACGCTTTCGCGTAGCAAGCAACTGTGAGCTATACGACATTCTGCTTTAGATGTTTTAGATAATATAAAGCACGCTATTGGATTAACATAAGAAAGTATAATTGTGAATACGATGTCCAGTGTACGCGTAGTACAAATTATGTCCACGTTAATATTTTTAATTGAATAATATTTTCTTTATTTGGATTAATATACTTGTAATAAAACTATTTAAGACGAGTTTCAATTATATCTTTAGTATCCCGACAATAATTTGTTTAAAATGTTCTGTAACTGTGAATATTCTAAATTGCTGAAGTTGTAAAAAGTTTAAAAAATGTTGTCATCGAAATCGAAAATCTGTTTTTGGTTGGATAACGAGAGAATAATTCGTAGATAAAATAAAAATATGCCCTGCAGTACAGCGGTCCCGCATTAGCTGTAGTGCTACTTTTACTAGAAACTTTTGTCATTTCGAAACTTCTATGTCATTTCCAGAAGTGATAGAAATGTACAATTAGATACATTCACATTGTTGAAGTCGCAACTTCAAGATAGAAAAAAGAAAGCATTATCAAAGTTAGGAAAAATATTATTACAAAATGTTTCATACAAAAATCGACAAGATTCTTATACTCATATAAAAGGTAATAAGAATATTTGTTTTTAAACTTGACTCAATAATGAAATTTGAACAAGAACAAATCTTATTTAAATCAATTATTTGAAATATAAATAAAAATAATCTTCGTTTAAATAAATCATACGAAAATTTTAGTAATTTAAATTGCTCTGGAAATCATCATAATTTATTTATCATTATTTGAAAGAAATTAAAATTTTGTATTTTTTTTTTGTAAATTTCATCGTAAGTTTTGCAGATATTGAATACAGCCGCTGCGATTTCCACCAAGCATATCTACTGCGAGCTGTTCTTTATCTGTCAGCTTTAAGATGAAAAATTCGTTTCGCGAGCCGCGTGTGAACAATTTTCGAAACAAAATTACAACAGACACATCCTTACAAATATCCCAGTAATTTAAACAGATTTATATTGGTTCCGAGGATCCCGTAACACACATAACCGGTTCTCGATTGGCTATTTTTTTTAATTTGTTTAAAATTATTAGACGACAATTACACTTGTAAATATTACACTTGTAATTAATTTGATAAAAATCTGTAACCTGGTAAGAGATACGTAGTAAATAGTTAGTAAACTGTAAATGTCAAATATAAGGCATTCTTTCGAATGTAAAACAACGATAAACAACTTATTTAATTCATTATCAAAGTCTTCGCCAATAAATGTTCGACGGTAACATTGAAAAATAAATATACCATAGATTCATGAGTATAATGAGATACAACCATGAGTATAAAACCAGATAATTTTATATATGTATGTAGTTATTCCGGTATAACTCTATCATTTATGCCTCGGTAGCGTTTGGCACTAAGCCTCTTTTTTCTTGTTGCTTTTAAGGCATAAAATGAGTCTACATGTTTATAATTTTTAACTACAACATGACACTGGATTTTATTTTTAAAGTGATACCCTTCGATATTAATAAAAGAGCACTATGTAAGAAGTTTGTTTTGCGGTATTTTAAGCCCCCGACTTAAAAAGTTGTACAACTTTTACTGGTCTGATTGATTCGAAATTTATTAAATTGTGACTTTAATTATATTAAAATAACATAGTTGCATAACCTTTACCTGATACAGCACCAAAAGCTGGAATTTGCAGGATACACAAATCCTCACCAACTTATAGCAGATATCTCGTGTTGGAGTTCGTTGATATGTTCTCAATGTATAGATTGTCGAGATCTTATTTTTTAATTTTCATATTTAATATATATAATCACACACTTGACGTTGTTTTTAAAGTTGTTAATAAAATAATACATGTATGTAACATACATTTTTAATATAAGTGTAATAATAAATTTTGATTGAAATTGAAAATAATTTATCGAGAGCTGAAATCCTTTAACAAATATTTATGGAAATTTTAAGTAACAGTCCGTGAAGCTCTACAATATAATAACTTTAACAGACTGGAAAATAAAGTATTAGAAACGTCATATTCACTTGTTTCTTATAATCCATAAGGGAATGAGAGCACTCCGACGTTGCAAAAAATTTCATCGATATTCTTCATCTCTCTTTTTATAATCTTTTCTATGTTCTAACGATAACATGATGTAAAATACGTGTAACATGAGGAAAACGGGAAGTAAAATATATGTACCTATGTAATAAAAATGTTTATTTCGTTAATCATTGCTTTAAGAAAAAAATATTGCCTATTTTGGCTCCCTCGTCTCCCATCGGGCTCATTTTGAAGGTGAACAAACTTTTAGTTTTGTAGGTTAATAGAGGAAAGGGGCACCGGATACGCCTCTGGAGGGCATAGTACACAAATGTTCACAATAGAAAATGGCATATATATTCCACACTTTGGGGGAACCGTGGAAACAGAGGTGATAACACGCAAATAAGTGAATAGAAAAGGCCAGGAATACCCGAATACGAAAATTTCATTTACACAAAAATCCGCTCATAAGTTTAAACTAAACGTAAATATGATTTGGTAAATAGCACACAAATCTTATTATAGTATCGAACACAAATCCATGTTATTCCATTCAATATATTAACAATGTGAAGCTAAACGGAATTAATGTCTCGATATCGGAACGGCCTCTTTAATTGCCTAACCGCGCGCACATGCCGCGTTCCATTTTCCTTGTATTGATAATAGGAGAGCAAAAAAGCTAACGTAGTGGAGTCGGCGTAGTGCCTCGGAAGCAGAATGGAGCAATCAGGACGAATACTTTGACACAGCGATTCGGCGCATCGTCGATGTGTTATTGTTATCTATAGACAGTATCGCCTTTGTGCGCCGCTGGCTTGTACACTCGCTTTATGATTTTTAGGTTCCAATATTTTCTACTGAATCGAACCTATTGTTGTCTAAGTTTTAGACAATGGCGCAAAAATTTATTGATAGCAAAGGAGGGATAGCAGAGGTGTTACAAAGGTCCACGCTAAGAGAAAACTGTTTTTTTCTTTGTGTTTTATCATATAAGTTTAAAATGTATAAACGTTACAAACATTTTGAACGTGTATTTTATTTAATATAAAATTAAGTATAATAAACGCTTAGATGGTTAAATTTCATCATATAAATTGTATTTATTTTTAAAAAAGAAAGCTTCCGGTTTCATATAACTTTTTATAGCTCTTTGATAAAATCTAAGCACGGTATGTGTCAACGTTTTATCATTAATTTTATAATATGTACGAATATATTATAATATTAATATTTTTAAATGAAATGGCATACAAACGAGCAGGTGGGTCATATGATAAAAATTTACCACTATCTCTCTTGAATATTTGCAGAACCAAAGAAGCCACTAATGCGTTGTCAGCTTAAAAAAGAATAAGTAATGAAGAGGAATACGAAGGGAAAGGGGGTTAAACTTCCGATTCTCCAACTCACCAAACTCTTTATTAGGTACGCTATGGTAATTTGCTGTGAGATGTGACATCTTCTGGGTAAAGCCAGCCCGTGTTAAGGCTATTTAGTGGAATACATCTCGACTATACCGCAGTAAAAAAAGAAATTTTAATTTTACATTTTCATTGCGATTGGTATTGTCATACCGAAACCAAGCAACTATTTGTGATATTAATGACAATATCGGTTTTGCTATTGTTCGTAATTCGCTCATTATACTAAATAACATTTTCATAATTAATTAATATTATATTCATAGGAATTTTGATGACAATTCGGACAGATTTCATAAATTTCGTAGCATGAGTAGCAAATACTACATTATTTACCCGTGTATTTAAAACAATTACATCTGTTAATAACGTGTGTTACGCGCAATCCTTACTGCAGATTTTATGTGACAATTCCATTATTTGCAGTATTGATTGCTTCGCATCAATCGCGATATGCAAATATTTGCGTCGCTGCCTGACCGGCAGGCTAGTGATTTACGTGTCGCGACGCTCTGTTATGCAATTACGTTGCCTTATTAAAAATTAACCACGATCCGAAAAATTGCACCGGTTCAAAATATCGTGCTCGTAAAGTCGAACGGAGGCAGTAATCTCGCGCTGTAACATTAATCGTCGGAGGCGGGTGCGAGTTTCGAAGTCGTAAAGAAGCCTCTCAGAAACATCGCGCGTGGTTCGTGTCACTCCCTGTGCGGTGCGGGCCTCGAGCTCGCGCCCAGCGGGGGCGTTCGTGTGCCTGATGTGCTCTCGGTTTTGTTCTGCACATGACTTTACGCCCTACTATCGTTTTCGGAGTTTCGTATATTTTTTTTGTCATTTAATAAATATTTTACCGTTATTAAACTTTTATTACATTTCTGTGTTGTTTTAACGATAGTGAGCAGCATATTGGTTTTTAAATTGACTCATTATAACCACATATACATGTACAAGAGCAGACGCAAAAAAAACAAGTTAAATTATTATTATGTAACTTTGTACAGTGACTTAATATAAAGCAAATCGACGATAAGCTGGAGATTGCAATGTTTCGTTTGGTTATATCACCAAAAAATCGCAAAAAGCCGCAAGCGGTCCTCAACGAATGGTGAATATAATGTATGCTAATGAGGGCGGGCGGAACCAGCGGACGTGACGTCACGCGTCGGACCGCAGCCGCCGCTTAACGAGCGGGTGTGCATTTTCAATACAAAACCCACCGCTTGCCAGCGAACTATTTCGTAAAGACAAAATTAATTTAGTAAACTATAACAGTTTTACTGATTTCGTAACGAAAACACGAAGAGAGATTTTTTATGTGGCATTAATGTACCAAAATGTTATAAATAATGAATGTTTGTCGTATGACGGTGCGAGGGGAACCATTTATCCAGTGTAATCCTTACAAAAATAATAAAACTTAGCAAGAGCCGCCCGCGAGGCGCCGCCACAGAGGGAATGACACTCACTTTGAATCTAGCCCCCGTCTGTCACGGACCCTGTTTACTATCACGAGGGAACTTTTTTTATTTGTATAAGCCTTCTTACAACTTATAACGACGAACTTTAGCACTTTTTATATTTTAAGTAATACGAATACAGTAGTAACTTTGTGTAGGTGTACAATAGTACCTAATATTTATTTAAACTAGCTTTTGTTTACGGTTTTGCTCGCGATAATGTGGATTTTATTATGTTGATCGACCGTGTAAAACTGATTTTTTTCTATCTGGCCGCGACGACACGCGCGATGCCTACAGTAAGTTAATTGTACTATGACTATAACGTTCTTGACAGTGTACACAATTAACAGGCAAAGTTGTATCGTTATTGAATGAACGGTATGTTACATTAATTTCTATATATTTGATTGAACCGTTGCTAATGAAATAATAGCATGAACAGGATATATTGAGTATACTGACTGAATTAGATACAGTGTTTTTTCGACGTAACTGCGTCATCCATCACGCGGTGTCGACTGATTTATGGCAGTAGTGTAACAGAGCGACATGAGCCTAGTCTACTCTCGATGACGACGCGATTAGAGGCCAGGGGTTGAGCGGGCGACTGCGAGGGTAGGCGCTACTCTTTCGAACTCAAAAAATTATTTTACGACAAACGATAATTCAGCCTACGACATCATCGATAATATTAAAACAATTGAATAAGCAAAATGTAATAAATACTCGTTTAGCTTTGGGCATTTTAGAAAAACTAACAAATAAAATCGTATTCTAGCATTGCTTTTATTAAAAAAAAACCCTTTTGAAATAACACGTCGCAGTGTCGGAAAGTCATAGCTATCTACTCGGCGTTCCCGCGAGAAAATTGCGAGTATTCATCATAAATGCGTGACGTTTAAAATTTCTAACCAGCCAGCCTGCTGCGGTGTGGTATAAATCAAGGCAAACACTAGTTTGGACACTTTCCTACCAGCCGTGTATATTTAAATAATCATATATTTACTGTTCAACTTCGTGTAAGTTTTTTAATAAATACTAGCAACCTGCTCCGGCTTCGCACGCAGGCCCGCGTGCGAAGCCTGAGCGGGTCCCACGTTTCGCAAAAAAAAAAAACTATAGCCTATGCTCATCAGGGATAATTAATCCTACATATCAGTTTAGCAATTTCAGAGCCTATTCAATTTAAACAATTAAACCATCAGATCTTTCCTCTTTATAATATTAGTGTAGACAAATATTTAAAGTTCAACTTGGCAAATTCTTTTAGAAATATATTCATCAGCGAAACAAAAAGTCATTAACCAAAGATTGAATATAATCATCACTGTATAATTCAACTGTATAATTTAACTAAATAATTACTTTTATTACGTTTGTAATTTATTATCATTGATTTTGGTACGATTACAAACTAAAACCGAAAACCAAATTCGGTCATCATGATTTCTCGTTTTATGCAGAGGCAAACTGAATTACACGCTTATCTACCAGTAGATATAAGTTCGTTACGGGCATTAAACAATAATATAAACCGTAACCGTAATTTATGCTTCATATTTTCATTTCTGTATGTACGTTACAATTTTACATTATCCACACCATGCATTCCACCTGATTGCGTAATTGAGCAAATTAGGGTTGATTATTGTTTTCAGAATCATTTATTCTGTTATCGTATAAAACAGATGTAAGAAATCTTTAATTACGGTTAACAAATATGTACGTTCGTAAATCATATTAACATTTCGTCTCCTAGTGCTCGACGCAGAAGTCGTAACGAGCGCTGAGCATTCTCCGCATTCGGCTCGAGCTACCACTCACAAGCTACAGCTCCCGCTTCTTGCTGCCACGCAACCGCGTCCGCGAACCACCCTATTGCATTTATTCATGTCGTTACCGCTAACGATAATTTTATCGTGTGCTCATTTGCCGGCGTCAGTATTGCAACCATCCGTCAGCGGGCAAATCGACAATTTGTGCGGAGCACTAAAACTTTTATTGCTTCATAATTGACCTCGTCGCGTCTGAGTAATCCACGAATATAGGCTTTTATTTTATGTCGGTCTCGTTTATTTTGTATGCGATTTTGATGTGGATTATTTTTTACTGTTACGAGTATTATAAATGTTTATTTATATGTGATTTAATCGACTTGACAAAACTTGTATCACATGAAAATATTATTTTATTTTTCGTGCTCGAACGCTAGACAAAACGAAAACAACGTTGAATGCCTCTACGTTTAAATAACGGGTCACAATTCAAACAATTGCAGGTTAAACTTCCACCCAGTCAGGTATTGTTGGCCATTGCACTAAGCGCGTATGCTTTTTCGTTTACTTTAAATATGTAAAATCTTTTATTTCACTCGTAATATTTTATAAAATACAAGTAGGAACATGAGTTACTTAATATATAATATTTTAAAATTATGGAGTCTTATATGCAATTCAAACATGGCCATCTTGAAAATCTCTCTCGGAGCGTTGTAGGTAATTGAATAGAGCAGTAGACGGCAGTGCTCGGCAGTTAAGGACGTGGCCGGCCACTGCGCGGCGCGGGCGGCTGCGACATAATTGCACAAACTTTCATGTGCTTCGCATACATTTTCATAATTAAAGGGGCAGTTCGCACCAACTGGCGAGCTCGGTCGACATTATTTACACTCACTTGTCTTAATAAGGTTTATTTCTCTTGTTCTACATTAATTATTTGTATGGTTTTCTTTTTTTTTGCAAATAGTTTAAATAAGTAAATTAATAACACAAATAAGTTTTTATATTTAAATATAAATCATTTGTCGTATCGTATTTTGAATGTATAAATTTTTTTACTGATTAGGTAGCAATCATTTTAATTTTAGAAAATTTATACAAAGCCATCTGTAGGACTTGCGGAATAAATGTTTGAAAATTCACACGATTATCTAAAGTTAATTAAGATTAAAAGTGCGCCGATTCCATTCTTTACGATTTATTCATGACGCTTTTGTGATCTTTTACATATTATGAAAATGAAGGCGAAAAGTCTCACCGAAAAGCTAATGTAAATGTATAATCTAACAGCCTCGTTCACGTCGGAATCGCATAATTTTCAGCAACGACTTGTGGGGATACGGAGAAAAATGTAAAAGGAAGGTCTTTTTACAAGTCCGAAGTAAATATCTTACTTTTCCATTAAGGACATAAAAGCAATTTCGCGAGAGCCGAATAATAACGAGGGGCAGCGCTGTCCGGCCGCGGCCTCCTCCGAATTTATTTGCATCGCGGGGCCTCTCGGGCGCAGTATAGGGCGCTTCCGATTGCCCCAATAATCGCTTTTGCGTGGCGCCGGGGGCGAAGAAATGCGGGCGCGGTCGCGGCGCGGAGAGCGAGGGCCGCCGCGCCAGCTTTACGCGCTCTACGATCATTGGCCTGCCGGTGCAACTTCGAAATTGCATTCGCCCGAGAAAACTTTTACCTTTGAGAAAATTCCGAACGATCCGATGTGTTCTTGATGTAAACCGGGAATAGTGGATAGTTCAGCATATAGTATTGACGATTGCTTTCGCTATATTTTTATTCTTTATTGTAGTCAAAAAGCGATTGAAGATAAAAATGAATATAGAAATATTGGTGGTATTAGCAATCGATCTTTATTTATTGAATGCTGAATCCTTAGAATAAATAAAAATAATAATATTAAGATAAAAGTTTTCATATTATTTAACCAATAAGAAATAGGACAGAGTCTCGAATATTGTCAACCACATAACTTACCTGACATTTTTATTTAAATTGAGGATATTTAACAATTCATACAATTGATACGAATTAACGATGAATAAATAACTGCATAAGCTTATTCGCAGTTTTTCTTACGTGAGATTCGGTTTGTCTAAAAAGGAAGTGTGGACTTATTTAATTAATTTGCGAACAATTACAATTAAGTACCATTTACAACTTGTGAGTATATTAGAAATTGAAAAACATATATTCTTATATCATCTAATTAAGATTACTTTTAAAATAAGAAAAAGTAGAAAAATGAAACCTAACTATGACCAAAACCTATAGTAATATAACAATTATCGAATGGATATGGACAAAGTCCTTATGACTTTGTCCATATTCATTCGATAATTGTTATAATGCTAACAATGTGGATATTTTTTAAATTTCCAATGATACCAATCATAGTATTTTTATCTATTTTTTTAACAGAGTATTTTAGGCCTGTAACAGACATTTAGTGACGTCAAATAGCCTATAACTAGCGGATGATCAAGACGTTTGTCCAGTTCTGAGTTTAGGATTTAAGAGGTAACACTTATTTTTATTTTAAAACCAAACTACTGAAGCGAACCAATGTGAGAGTATAATACTTCAAACAAAAAGAATAAATAAAGTCGCTTAAGACTTTTCGAGTAATCGGTGAACATAGTTACAAAAAAATTCCTAACGAATTCAGACCCTTCTCCTTTTTTGGAAATCGGTTGAAAAAAGATAGCCACGTTTTTCTACGGTGTTCAAACGTACGTCATTAAAATCGATGCGGTTTAATTGTGAAAGTGTAACAGACAGATAGAGAAACTGAGAGACAGCTATTTTCTCATTTGTCTTTTTCATATATTTTTTTTAACATTAGTATGAACATGTTTTACTCTTAAAACATAATAATTATTATTATACTTGAAGTTGTACTCAAGTATTACTTAACATAAGTAATACTTTTATACTTAGTTTATAAATTTATAGTATTGTGACATATACAACAAAATCCTAATGGTATAAGTTGGTTAAGACTACGATGTCATAAAAACGCATATATAGGTGAGTAAGGAACTTATCGTTATTTTAATAACGTTCCTACATTCGAATAGAATGATATTTTGAATTTTCACAGATTTACGTTAACGATAGAACCTTAGGAGAATTTTCCTACTAATTGTAACAGCAGTAGGAACAGCATTTTAAAACAAGCTTCCATTAAAAAAGGGGAAAAACCTTTTGCTCGCGCTTAAACAAAGAGTTGGGAAGCTTATAAAAGCTAATGTATGGAACTTTTAGTTCTTTATCTGGTTCCACGAATAAAAAGTTTCCGGAGGATTTATTTCATAATTTAAAAAATCAACTGAGTACGTGTCGGCTGCACAGAGGGTTTACACATTTAGTCATTGTTATGTATGTATTTTTTGAACACATAAAATATTCAGGCAATTTTAATTGTTTGAAAACAAGTTATACTGTATAGCATACGTATCTATAGTATTTTACTATATATAGCACAGTCATTTCACAAACGTTTAAATAAGTAATGAAATATGTTAAAAATTATATTTACCAGAAACATTTTACAAAAATCAACTGACACACCTTTAATGTAAAAAAGTCAGTAAAGCCTTTTACTGCTTTTTTTCTACTTGCAATAAATAAATAAACCTAATTTTATCTTTCAGTTAGAACAAGTCGTAAATTGTACTGTCAATACAATAAAACGTTGAAAAGAAATTATTTTATACATTTACTTACGAGTATAATTTGTGCTTCTTATAACAGTACAAGAAGTACATTTTTTATCTGAGAAAACATCTTCAAGATGCTACTTTATAAGAGAAAATTTTTATTTAATTTTATTCTTTTACTGTTCAGTGAATGCCGTTGTGCGATATCCACTACACAGAAGTCTTAGTAGTTACTTTTATCAATTCATTAAGGAGATGGAAAAGTGCATGATAACACCCCTGTGAATCTTTCAGCGGTACGTTCACACTTAATTTTCTTGGAACAGCGGTAAGAAATAAAGTTAAAATTAAGACGCGAGTTTATGGGGCGTTACGGGGTGGGGGCGGCCGGTGGAGGCGCGGAGGCGCGGGCGGGCGCGCGGTGTGAGAGGCCATTCGAATTCACCGCGCGAGCTGCGCCGTAGATAGCGGCAGGCGGAACACGTACTTCACTTCCACTAACTCCAACTATTGACAATATTAATGCACGCTTAGCAGGGCCAACCGCCTCCGTGTACCGCCTACGGAATATTGCAAAAACATTAAATCTGCCCCTGAAATACTGGTCCGTCCGTAGACGGTCGTTAGATTTAGGACGCTTTATTCCCAGTCCTCTACGGCTTCGACTCGTTCGCACTAATTTATTCCATATCCATCGCTAAGTGAGTCTCCGGAAGTAACGCAAATATTAGACGGGCTCGGCCCACGTCGGCTGCCATTAATTCCAGAATTGAAATCTGGAATTGCGGCGGCGGCGGTGGTGAATTTACATTCATCGCAGTAAGAACTTAAATCAAGTTCTCAGTTACGATTCAGTTGCGATATTATTTTATTAAAATATGTAAATGATGCTGTTCGAACGCGCAGATACAGCGCTAAGAGTCTCACGCTTGCTTTATCTCTAATGACACAAAATTTTAATTGTCTAGACTATTGCTTACGTTGTTGCAACTTCAGTCAAGTGAATTAAGCTAATATGACACTGAAGTTATCCATGTACATTAATTTTGCAATCGTTAACCCCAAGTTAATTAAATCTAAGAAACGTCACTAAGCGTGGACAGAATTTGAAACGAGTCCAAACAACAAATGTTCTACAAGTTACCGATAAGCTTGGCTAAATCCAAAAATAAAAAGTTACTCCCGGCGTCTAATGATTCTAAGCACAAAAGCAGTTTTCAATTTATCGGAAATAAATGCTAGGGTTGGCAGCTCAGACACCCAATTACCGCGCACAAAAGCTGATTATCGCGCGAGTGCGGGCTGCGGCGCACCTCAGCGCTGCAGCGGTAGCGCGCTATACGAACATTTGAACTCGTAAGGAAGTCTTCATTTACTCCCCGAGTAACGTGTTTCTTTGATTGATTTCGAAGTTGCGAATGAGTTTTCGTCAATGGTTAAAGTTTTCTGTAGCGGTATACGTTTCTACGTACATGTTTTATCTTTATGTATAGTACAAAAATTTTATATCAAGAACAATATTGTAGTTAGTACAGTGTTTTTGTAGTCCGATAAATTTTATTTTTTATAATATTAATACGCATTAAAATGTAAGTATTGATAGTACGGGTTATTGTTATTTTTTTTTTAATCTGTACCTGTCCGAAAAATTATTAAAAATCGTTTGGAGGGTTAGGCGTCAAAATGTAACCAACAATTAAACAGACAGACAAAGTTATATTCACATTTATCATAGAAAGGATACGGGTCAAGGTAAAAACATTTTTGTTAAAACTAAACTTTACAATCTGTAAATATTAGACATTGATATGGTTAGCGTGGACATGATTGCATGATACATATGTACAATGTACATATGTAATAACTATGAGGTGCATGTTTTTATGTGCATGTCATCAAGTTATTTAACAACATTTGTAATTGAGGTTTGTGAAACATGAAAAGTAGACTCGAATTCACTTGCATCACCTGTGAAAAACTTTGTTGACACTTTAGAAGCGCGATGCAGTTTTTTGCTTAGATTAAACAAGTCTCCACCCGCTTGGTAGGATGTATACAGCTACATTAGATCAGTAGTTTTTGCATGTAACAAATAATTATCCAAATATTCACTTCATCCATTCATCCTCACAAGCTTTGTTTAATAAAATTTGACCAAAAACCGTACTTTTAGCCAATATATAACTTAGCACATAATTTTTAAGTTGTAATTATAATTTGTAAGTAACTTTGTTTATATAGATATTTAATACAATATATTCCTAATGTTCGTTCATTACCATATCATTATTATCTATATATTGTTTTCAGATAAAAACTTATATGTGAAATTTATTGAAAAATACAAAACAAATAAAACGAATAATTTCAATTAATCATGTAAATAATAATTTATAAAATATATTAGCTAATAAGGTCTTATAATTTGTTACTCCTTTATCTTCCTTCCCCAGGACGCTATGTGTGTTAAAATCCGTCTTTCCGCTCAAGTGTTACTACTCCCTTACTTGTATTAACCAGTTTGGTTAGTTAAGCGCATGCGTATGGAGGGTTCGACGTAGTTCGCACAAACCCGAAACCGCGGCTTGTATTATTGTAAAATTGTCAGTGATTTAGACTGCAACTTTATTCGGGTCGTTTAATTTTTCAGATACAAATAATTGACACAAGCTTGTATATTTATTATTATATGTATATGTTATTATTTAGGTATTTGTGCTTCATAAATAATAATGAAGAAACGAACAAAACGTGCTGCGCTACGCTGCGCTCTGTATAGCTATACTTGGTATAAAACACAACTGGCATCACAGAATACGTGCTGAATCGCACCATACTAAGTCTCCAGCCGGTTTGGTCTTTGGTCTATTTCAAAATATCTTTATTAATTTCTCCTTTTATCACCACGTAACGTGTACTACACGTCTACACGACTGTCTTGAGATTTCGAAGTTAGGAATACATTCACATTGAGCGAATATGTAGACCAATAATCATAGAAATGCAACGCTATTATGTTAGCTTAGCTAAGCAGAATAAAGTGCAATATTTCTTAAATATAGATAGACTATTAATGTCTCTCTGTGGTCAAAATCTCATAAAGTGTACGGATTCTCGAAATAACGGAACTAAGGAGATAGAAGTTAATGCTTAATGTTGATTAGTCACCCTAATTATATCGTCGCCGTAATGTAATGTACGTTTTGTTGCAGACTTGATCGTGTAAACGGGACTTCTTGAGTCAGTTGCCGAACGTAAAACTTTCTCATTTTTCGAAGTCGGTTAAGAAATAGTGCCTACGTTTGCGCAGGAATTGGTTGATTTCATTATGATTCCATTTTTTTAATATAAAAATAGCTGGCGAACGAGTATGCGAGACACCAGATGTTATATGATCACCGCGGCACATGGACACTTGCAGTACCAAAGGAGCCGTATCTTATATCCGATGCACGACACAAAAGTGTCTCCATTTGCGCAGCGCTTTATCGTAAAAATGTCGCGCCAGTAACATGATTGCGCTGGTTTCCATCTAGAGCTTGTCGGGCTTTGAAAGTAACTCGCATCCACTCCCGACACTAAATGTCTTGGGAAATTATTGCAATCCAGCAATACAGGGTTTAATGACGCGGATGTCAGTCTGTCACAAGGGTGATTTAAAATCTTCAACGTAAATAAATTATTACGCTGTGACCCATTTTTTTTCGTTCTAGTGCTATCTCACCTGTCTATCTAACTTTTAGAACTTTTTGATATTTATTTCAGTTCTATAGATTTATTAGTAAATCTGCATGTTTAGATAATGTTATGTAAAGATTAATAATTACATTTATAGCAAAACCGTAATTATTGAAAATAGCTAAAGATGACTCTGTACGTCAATGTAGTTAAGTATGAAATACGAAAAATATAACTGCAAAGCTTTTCGCTTTAATATTTGCCATAATTAACTTTTAAAATCTCTTTTAATTGTTTCGTTTAAAATACAAAACACGAGACAAGCAACGACAGAATGAAACCTAAAAGCAAATGTAATTACAATACATAGAATTCGTAGTATTCATATTGTACCTACGTATAATCATTCGACGATAAGATTCAAATACAAGGTATGAGACGCTGTAGTCTCCCTTCATTAGCAGTGTTAACCTAAGCCCTGGTTGAATTATGGCGCTGCGTCACACGCTTAAGACGTATGCAAACAAGATTTATGTAATTAATTTAGGTGATAAGAGCAGGCGAGAAGCACAATATACGTTATGGAGGACAAAGGACACTTTCACAGCTGTCACTAATGCCCTGACTCCTTAACTGAGGTTTAATACAAGATAGCACATTACATACACTTTGCATGACCGCCAAGTGAAATTGCTATCTCATTACTTAGCTTCTTTATATTTATCACCATTTACTTTATTTGTTTAATGTTTGAGACTACACAAAGAGTTCATATTAAAAAATCTGTATATTAAAAAAAGAACATTGTTTCGTTAATGAATATTAAAAATATGCGATACCAATTTAAAGGCAAGGAATGTGTTGTTATATCGGTATTTTTCATATAAATTGTTAATTTGGCGTTACACCGAAAATGAATAAAGTGATTAAAATAAATTAAAAACCTCGCCATGTTAACAGCGAGTCCCGGCGGACTGCCGACAGCTATGGCCTGAGATATTTACGTTCATCTTTTGGTAACGGCTTCATCGCAAGCTTTATTACGACATCCACTCACGTAATCCTTCGCCGCCGTCATAACTCCTCGTTTGCTAGTGTGTTACAAAGTACTATACGGCTCTTCTACTGGCCATAGCTAAACGAAGCAACTCCATTCTACATACATAATTACGCGTATTGCCCGACGACTACTGCGTTGATAAGTGTTGCGTGAATTTCACTTATTGAAATGTAAATTTTACACAAGGGTGAATGCGTTTTTCACTTCTTTGTAACCCTTATTTTCATTACAATTTTTCGTATGATTATGTTTTGTAGATGCAACGATAACGTTTTGTAAAATACGAATATAAATTAACTCCCTGCTTTGACTTAACGTTATTAGAATCTAAGTTATTAGAATAAATAATATAAATTGAAAAAGTTAAAAAAAAACCGACAATCTATTTATTGAGATCATTTCAACGAGCCCCAACATATTTCTGCTTATTGATATTTAGACTTACTAATAGATACTTTTGCTGTTTGACGAGTTGTGCGTGTTCATATGTTATTTTATCGTCATTCGTACTATAGTAGATTTCGGTTCGATTAAACCGGTAGAAGTTGCTCCGATCTTCAAAACAATTGAACAGATCTTTAAAAAATATAGTTAAGAATCATCTTAATTAAACCACCTTTTAAACAAAAACCGCATTAAAATATGTCCAATCGTTAGAGAGCTACGATGACACAGACACAAAGATACATAAACATATGGATACACTGATACAAACGTCAAACTTATAACATCCTTCTTTTTTGGTAGGGCATTAAAAGAAGGGAAAAAACTTTTTGGGTTATGGAAGTTCTTTTCCAATCATTATTTACAGTATATATAAAAAGTAAATGCAATAAAATATATCAATGTTAAGCTTACATACTTATTATGTGTATTTAAGAGTGACTAAATCCTTAAACGATATAAGCACTACATCGTGTTAGAAACATTTTATAAAAGCCCGCCGCTGTTAGCGGTGAAGGTATTTACAGTAAATGTAAGAGTTGAATAGCTTTGCAGAAAGGCCTAAATTGAACGAGTGGATTGGAACACGGCAGCTTAGTGCAGCCGCCGGAAGTAGGCCTCTAACGGCCACCGTATAATAGCTTCTAAATTGACCCTTCTACTTCGGCCTTCGCTTGCTACGCTCGGTTGCCATTCGAGTCAGCATTATCGTAATATCTCACGATAGATTATCTAATCTTTCTTCAAGTTTAAAACTAAGTAACCATTTATTTCCGGTATACGAAATTATTTTAAGAAACAATAACATCCAGTTCTTTTTAATCAATGAAATAGGTCATAAGTAATAATAAAATTTATTTACGCTCGATGTTATAAACGCAACGTCGTAACAAAGTTTCGGAAGCGTTATTTCCTTTTATAGCGAGGCAAACGTCATATAACCGACCGGGACCGGGAACGGGGATAGTTAAGTACATAAAGGGACGAGACGCGCGAATACTGGCGCTGTTGGATCCTAAGCCCTGTTTAGATTAGATCAGACCTTCGAAATAACAGAGAATGAGGACGTGGATTAACTACGGTCCGGGGCACTTCGGCCCGTGAGCCTAATGGGCCAACGTTACGGGTAATGAGGGGAGCGGGGATAGGGAGGGATCGCCTCTCGATTTGCTTTACAACGTTCCTCCAAAAATATTTACCGTTAAAGTCAGAGTGCTTCTGTATTGGGAGAAGATTCAATATTATTAAACAGACAGTAAATATTGATTGAGGATTTTTTTCGGAACACAATTTTTCTCTTATACCTATATTCTTACACCTTATAATATCTACCTATACCTACATCTAAAACGTCAGATATGTTACGTGCGGGAATATATGAAATTCAGTGTCACAATTTCCCTACTGATCCTAAAATCGTTTTATAGCATTGAAATATGTAAATGGCGGGGCCACGAGTGGCACCGTGGAGCGGCCCGGCGACCGCGGATCGATGTAGCTTCAGTACGGTGCGCTACAGATGTCCCGATGGTAAAAGTAAGGGTCGAAATTCATTTTTCAATGTCAAAGAAGGAAATTCATTAGAACTCTGAAATTACTAATGGCTAAACGGACGAAGTAAAATTCGCTCTTAATTTGTACCAAAACTTTTTTCGCGAAATTTAAAGAAACTTTGCGAAACGAGTTTTAAAGTGAGAATGATGAGAAGAAATGCTAATGATTATTGTTTTGTTTTTATACTCGTCACTTCTCTGTAATATTTAAAACGGTGTTTTTTAAAATTAATTGTTATGACTAAGTAAAATTGTTTTTTTATTACCATTATTTTAAAAAAAGTCGTTTTAGTCTACTTTACAGAAGTAAATGTATATTTTGCGACTCTCTCACAGCATGAAAATAATCCGCTCGGTGAAAAAATATTTTTAACAGCTAGGTAGATATTTTTCATAAAAGTAGAATAAAGTAACGGTGACATTCATAGGCGGATGGAGTGCTCATATTAAAGTAATAAATCTGTAGCGAGCACGACGTCCCCGTGGCGCTTGCAGCGGCCATCGGCAGCGGCGGCCGGCGCTCAGAGCCATCCGATATTAGTTTACTTTTCCTCTCCAACTTACTTTATTAGTTATCTAGCCGCGAGAGCTGCCGGTGATAGTTTTCAAGTTATTGAGAAGTCACGAAGGCGAGGAAAGTGTGCACGGTAATCGAGCTTATTTTTATTGAGACGAAACAATAATGAAAATTCTATATATTATAATAAAATTGTTTTTTATCGTTACCGTCGTTTAAGTAGAAAGAATACACAAACTTCTTTTAAACATTTTGAGACCGAGTAGTTCAATGTTTTGTTTTATTTATGAAATAACTGTTTTTTTTTCTATAAATGGTCAATTTTATTATGAGTTGCGTTATACAAGTTGCACTTTGATAATTTTTACTGCTTAGAAACGTTATATATCACATGAACAAATAAAAATAAAAAAACACACACCTCTCGTACAGAAAGTAAAACACGATCACTGTTTTAAAAACTTTTGCAGCGATATAACGTGAAGGTACTTAAAATAACAATCATTTTGGCTGTCGAAATAATTTTCTACAATTTATATTCGCGTTATTTTTGTCCGTATACACACACGAGTATTTTTGGTTAATTTTTCGAATGCAATTCCCAGAACAGGTTCAAAACTATACAGTCCAGATTAAACGTTTGTTTCATCTCTAGTGTGTCTTCAAATGAAGACCAGAATAATAGGAGAATCTAGAATAATAATATGCGGTTGATTGAGTAACTAGCGTAAATGCAACATGCAAATGCGACGGGACGAGGCATGCCGCAGGGATCGTAGCGTGTGGTTTCTATTCTCACACTACTTTACGAGTATCGTAAACAATGGTCTCTAGTTGAAAGAAATTGCAGAATAAAATACAACTTAATGATGTAGTTACTTGTTATAAGCTACTTTAAAAAGTAAATAGAGACATAATAAAAATGTTAATGTTCTACTACGTCCTAAAGAGTGTTAAAAGTGTCCGGACCCTAATCCACTACAATGTAACACTATAGATTAATGGGTATGTACGAAGTTTCTTAACGTTCTTTCGAGATATAACTTTATATATTTATGTATGGAGGTTAACAATAAATACTGAACATATTGGACGTTACAAATGGAGTTCATTTTACTGGCCTCTAATTATAATTTTTTTTCGTGATATAATATTTGACAAGTATAATAACCATATCAAGAAAGATCACTCAAAACATTCAATATACGTCACAAAGCCAAAAAAAAAAATCACATTCGACAAAAACGGACGAAATAATAAGCACACGTAACCTATTAAGCTCCGACAGAATGACAGCGAATTCCGTGACAGACAAAAACGGGTCAGACGATTTTCGTTGACAACAATAGCTTTGTTAGGGGATTTTATTAGCACAAATATTGTCCAAGTCAAGTTGCGCCGCAGTCTTCATGATTTACTGACATGTTTACGTGAAGCTTCATAGTTCCGACGAAAAACATTTTAGATTTATGTAATACCATATAGATAATGCCGTTCCTTTTAAATATTACACGCATGTTACCGAAATATCTTTTGTATAACAGACAATGTAGCCATTAATTTGGAAGGTATACATTTATATGGCCGTAACCCTTTGACCCGTGCTGCCCGCAACCCCTATTTAATACTTGCCACGGGAATATGACCGAAATTAGACAAGTTTTATGGCGTATATCCTAAAGCAAGGATGTGATGGCTGTGAAAAATGTTATCATTTATTTTTGAATTTACGTATCGAGCCTGGGTGGTTTTTTACATAATTTTAAATAGTACTTGAAAATGATGAATGTTTAAAACGTTTTTCTTGTGCTATTTTTGATATCTTATATAAACAAAACAAAGACGTTAACCACGTATAACTTAAGAACGTATGAACAGATTTTTATGATCTTTGATTCACTGGATTTGTTTCTGATCCGAATGAAAAAACCTATTAAAACATCAGAAAAATTTACGAAAATAATAAAAATTATTCATTCATAGATTTTGAATGAAGCAGTTAATAAGTTTAATATTTATTGGTTCTAAGGCAGTGCTGAGATCGTCGGGTCAGTTAGTATGTATATACTTTATGAAGGTGTGACGGTTTATATAATTAAGTATACAAAATAATATAACATTTTTACAATTATTTGTAACGCAAAGTACGCTTACCAATAATTTACAAATAATCACTAGTATTTAAGAAAGTTTTCGTGACACCTTCTAATCTCGGAGCCCGCACCGTCACTCAAAAAGAAAAAGGTGTCATCGTGGCGGCGCGTGCCGAGGTCTTACGATACTTGTGTGAAAGAATTGTTCGTTGGAACTAATCGATTGCGATAACTTCGTCTGTGCTCTTACATCATACGATAAAAATATTATCATCTATAAAAGTTATAAATGATTAGATTTCATGGCTATTCTAATTTAGGTTTCGTATATTTTTTGGATATTGTCTTAATAGAAGAAGATATGTTTTGCATGAATTTTGGAATGAAGTATTCTTTAAAATAAATAAACGAATTGATATTATGCACGAATATGATCAAAAATCCAAATAAAAATCAAAAATACTTTATTCAAGTAGGTAGTTAAAAACACTTTTTAATCGTCAAAACAAACAAAAAGTACTTAAATTAAGGAAAAGATACCACCGGTTCAGAATGTACATTCTAACGAGAAAAACCGGCACGAAACTCGATAGGTACTCTTTTAAAATTGTGTTATTAAGTATATATTTATATATACATTTAAAAAATTACAATATTTATAATTGCAATATTAATAATTGGACAGATTAAAAAAATTAAAACATAATCTGAAAATGTTTAGGGTATTACCTGAAAAACGCCGCCTAAGTTTTAAAGTAATATCAATATTACTCCAATATAGGATAAAATTTAGCAATGATATCGCTTATTATTAAATAATGTTATCGGCGACTTTGTAGGGAACCTTCGCCAGTAAAACAAATACCTACAATAATTTGATTATACTTTGAAATATTTTGCTAAGTTTTCTAATAAAATGTAAGTAACAATTTGTTCTGCTATTTTTGTAGGACTTTTAAGCCTGAAATTACAAACATTTTATACTAAACATTTAAAAAGACTCAGTAATGAGTTTAATTTTATTATAATCCGATAATGTTATAAGAGATTAATTTATTTAAGTATTTAAATAATTTTTAAGGAAAATTCCTATCCTATTTCGTTACATAAAATACAAAAACCAAATCCAGACAATTAACAATATAGTCTATTACATGTCACTAATTGTTAGAGATTTTAAAAAATCATTGTTGTGAACATCTTATTGTAAAAAAATAATTGGTTAAAAAAATAAAATATTTAATGAAACACTACCCCATCCAATTAACCGACGACATATTTCGAAACAAATAATGTTCGAGTACGGCTCGTCTTACTATCATTTTGGTACTGGGGATGTTTAAGCGAGACGGTAAAGCTGATGGCATTTGACCTGAACCCTAAATCCTGATCGAATTCAAGTGCCGAGATCGAATTAAATAAACATGTAAGTAATAGCACATGACTATTTTTATTATTTTATTTTTATTTTTTCCTCTGGTTGCGAAAACAAAAAAGTAAATCATACAAAGCTATACATTTTAGGGTTTCGTAGTTAACGTTATAATTTCGTCATGTCGAAGATAAAACGTTATCTGTATTTTGTCCGTCTATCACACCAACATTTAAAAAATATTTAACGCAGTAAATGGATATTTTAATACATAAAATATTTATCAAAATATCAAAAACATTTTTACCACTTCATGTAATATACGGTTTAGTTCTCTCTTTATATAATTATTATTGAACTTCATGTACAGGTGAAATCATTTAATCATATTTTTTTTCACTTAATGTGTAATGTTTCGTTGAAAAGGGTAAAATTAAGTTGATGTTTTTGTGATTATTTGTCACCTCCGGCACCTCCGCTACCCTCTTCAATCATATGATGTTTTAAAATTACCTAATCTAACTGTCAATCATTGTTTTAATACATACATTAACAATGTTCGAAGTTGTCATATAATGAGGCCCATATATGTACGTAAAATAAATTTGAAGTGATTGGTAAAATTAGCTACGTTTATATAATTATCAGGACTTTAAAATCCTTTAAATGTGGATAGACTGGTTGATTTTTATTATGAAAGTTAATAACAAATGACACCTGCATATATTTTTTTAAATAAAATTTTCTAATATCATGTTATTTGTAATATTAGAAGATCAAAAACAGTATCACTTCATATTTTTTCAATCGCCAAAAAGTTATATGTAAATTATGGTGTTTTTAAATTTTAGAATGTCTCTGTTCGCCTCTCGATCTGTGACGAGGCTAATCTACCCTCTTTTCACTGTTGTTCCGCAGCTTAATTAACGAACCACCCTTAGCGCCAAAAGGTAGGCCTTATCTCGGCCGTCAGACACCGATGAAATCCGCGGCAGCGAATTGTGGACATAAAATCTCTTTATTCACCTCCTCCTGGATCTTTTGGCTTATTATTCGGTCAACATAAAAAGGAAAATATTAAAAAGGGCTGGTAAAAATGAGTAGACATAATATTTATAAAATGCATTAATTTACTGAGAAAAATATCTATGTAAATTTAATTATTTTTATTAATGTCTAAATGACATTTTATATTGAAAATAAAAACGGAAAACAATATAAGCGAAGTCGTTCGGTAAATTTTAAAATGAGTTTACCTTTAATCGTGTAACGATAAGAAAGGCACATTAAAAAGGTCTGGTGTGACAACAAATCTAAAGGAAAAATCTCCGCCTCTGAGTGCCCAACGGTGATAAACGAGAAAAACTTTGGAACTAAATGGAGCATTCGAGACGGCGGAGCTACGCTACTCTCGTAGAATAATACTTCTCCCGAAGAAATAACACTTATAGTCCGCGAGGCTTAAAATCAAATGTCTCCGTTCTTATTCGGAGTTTCGAGCGAACGGTTCCCCCGTATCTTGAGCGATGGTGACAAAAATAAATGTCAATTTTCGTGTTAAACTTTTAAAATTATATTCGGAGGAAATTCTTATATCCGATGTTATTTAAAGCTTTTATATGAATAGGATTCAAAGTATATATTATAGTACTTAAAAACCGTGTCCTATGAGAATATTTATATAAAAGAATACTTACGATTTATAGCGACATCTTTTATCGTTCACAATACATACCTGAAATTAGTAAAAAGTAATTTCATTAGCTTTATACAATATTGACATAACAAAAATGTTCATATACATAGATATGTTAATTAATAAGAAAATTTCATCAATGCATTAAGATGAAAACATGTAGAATTGAAATTAGCAACATTATTATAACTTTTCATACAAATGACCAGGTTACATTTCAACGCATCGAAGCGGAGCTGGCGGTCCGACACCAAACGGACCAAATCATGCGCCCCTGGAGACTACACACATTGCTGTACCAGAATTATGTTATGCGAAAATAATTGTCGCGCTGCGCACAGGGATCGTCTCTTGTCAAACACAACACAGGCCATGTGGTTATCATTTACTCTATACATCTATTTTATAGACCACGTTGCATTTTAGACTTTCATTAATTTCCAATCAAATGTTAATTAGTAATAGGAGCTGAATTTTAGCTTAAATACATTAAGATATACAACAAAAGTAAATAGAAATAATTTCCTAGAAGGACATACGTGTCTATTGATATAATATATACATTATACATATATGTAATAGGTGACAAGTGGTGCATGGGCGATAATATCGCAGAGAAGTGGCGGCGATCGGCACGTGCGCCGCGTCGAGTGCAACGCCTGTGTCAGCGGGCGCCGGCGAGCGCTATACGCCAAAGAGCTACATCGTCAATTACGTGATTGACAAGTTAACCGACCGTGCCCCGGACGCGGCGCAATGTGACGCATTGACAGCGCAATAAAATCCAAATCATATGTCACTGCTTGCTGAATGCAAACTTTTGTCTGACAGTTACATGCGTCATTGAACCGATCGCGTCACGTTGTCGCAGTGTAATGAATTAATTTACTTTATTTCAACTTTTCACGGTACATTAGCCGTAATGTAAATTCATCGCAACCTGTGGCTTTCTTTTTGGTGGGACAAAAATAACGCTCAAACAAATGGATATCATTACGAGGGTAATGGTAGAAACTTAAGTTCCATTCCAAATTCAGATAAGCAGCAAGAGCTGTTATGCTCCGAGAGATTCGCTGGAAAAAAACATACTTTTATGAAGCTCGTGAAAACAAATTTCACTTAGCGGGCAATATCATAATGGAACCGCGTTACTTCGTGTATATCTAGTGGCTGCATTGAATCCGCGTACTCTACGTAACCGCTACTTTTCTATTACACGAGTGTATGGCCTCGAGCTGTATGATAGGTTAAATTACTTTTTAAAAAGCTATCTTAAGTTGACTTGGCAGACATAAGCATGCTACTTTTATATATATTTAAAAGTTATTTTATTTATTTATATAGGTAACATATAAAATCTATTAATAACATCGTGTACATTTAATGACGAAGAATAAAAAAGGTATCAATTTTACTTATATATTTAAGGCGAATTATATCAGATAAAGTAACGTTAAATAATTTAAAATTTAAATTAAGGTAACGAGAAAGGAAACTCAATTTGGTTCTTTTTTAGTCTCGTCCCAAAAGACATGAATCACGATAGGGTGACTTGGCAGAAAGTAAAACAGAGAAATGTTGTAGAGACCGTAGAAGTGATTTCATTTGAACAAAGTTTCTCTCTATCAACGAAATTCAGAGTGTAATTTGCGAGCAGGGAAAAGTTTCACCTTATCGCAGAATTCCACGTGGAGTGTTTTGTTGAAATTTCTAATTTCATTCACTAACTTAACTTTTTTGGCATTATTTACTATAGCGTTGTATTCTGTTAACTGCACACGCAATATTGCCTAAATTATTATATATTCTGTGATTTATGTATGTGTAAGGAATATGCCAGTGCCTACATACGTGATGCTGTGACCAGAATATAAATTTTTAGAAACGTTCTCCTGATTTCGACTGTATATATTCACTTTTAATGTTAAATCGACATTTTTTATCTATTTTATAAATACAAATTCTTATCTTATTAGTATTTTATGCATCTTATAATAGAAAACGCACAAAACAGAAATAACAAAACGGAATTCCTGATCATAAAAATATGCAGATGGAAAAAGTCAATAACTAAAATCGAATGCAAATTATCGGGGTTATAGCAGGGTGCAGATGTTAGTGGCACGTCCCGTAACGAATGGAACGCGGCGTAGCTCAGCCCGTAGCCGCCTGTCGCCTGCCCTCGTAGCACTCGTAATTGGAAAGGCGCTACGTGGCTACGATTGCTAAGCGTCATATCATTAGCGTCACTCACAATTTTGCTAGTGTTAATGAATCAAACATAAGAAAAAAAAATGCTATTTTATAAATTTAACACTTGTAATTTTATAAAATAGCGTCTTTTTTGTTCAAGATTTTGTTTCGATTGTACAATCCAACTATGATTACATTAAATACGATTGTGATGTGTTTTTTTGTGGAAATACAACGTTTTGATAATAACTTACAACATTTTGTAATTTAAAGACGTAATTAAAAATGGCCTTGATTTTTCTGGGTAAAAAAAGTATTTAGCGTAATTAAACGTTCGGGGGGCAGCAGTTTATGTGACGATTAGTGAGCAGAGAGCGCAGAAGGTTCGGCCGTTCAATTTACCGGTTCACTTGACACAATTCGACGCCTGACTCGGGGACAATCGCACTCCAAGCCCCGTCGACCTCCTTATCTCCCGCCGAGGTAATCTTTCCTTCCCTCGGCGGCAATAACTCCAAGTGGGCAGGATTACCTGCAAAGGGGCTTCGTAAGGCAACCACCTCTACAAAGGTTATCGATTTAAGCAATGTACATTGATCTATTTGTTTTACTCCTAGTTTGTTTATGTATGAAACATCACTAGTGCAGTTTTAGTTAATAAATAATTTTATTCGTAAAATATAATTATCTAAAAAATATGCAATATTTTTCGTTGTGTTGCAGCGTTAATGATTTGGAAAAAAGTAAAAGTACTGAACGTGACATATTCAGTTTAAAATATTGAAAACATATTTAACGCTAAGGATTTCAATAAAACGCTATAAATATGTCGCGGTGCGAAACTAAACCTTAAGCTGCAGTATTCACGGAATAAATCATAAAATATATGGAGATGAAACGTTCGAGCACCATTTGCAAATTATTTCGTTGGCATGTAAATCTGCGCACGTAAATTCAGCCGCTGTCTGCGCACGGAAATTGAATCGTTCGAAAACCATGCCAATATATAATATTTAACAAAATATGACCCAACCACAATGACCTTATTCTAAATGCCCAAAAAATATGATTAGAATTTTTGTGCCGTGGAATCTCTTATAACAGGGAAACCTGCCGTAATAATTTATTACTATTTAATTCTTGAACGACAGTCTCATAGAATTTCTTAACATTATAAAATGATAAAAAATATAGTTGGTTTTAGTTTATAGTTTCGAGAAAGGTTAGAGTTGAACATTTGTAAAATAAGTGGCCAATTAAGGCATATACACAAAGTATCATGTATGAAAATAATAATATACGAACCGATTTCAGTATACGTTTAGTATAGACACGTCTTAGTTAAGTGTTGTATCTATATGGAGTGGGGAGGCGGCGGTGATGCGGTGCCGTGTGCAAGGAGTGGAAGGCAGGGCAGCGGGGATATTTCAATTTGGCCGGAGACGTGACCCGAGAGGCCGTGCGGCCGCAGTACGGCTCGCTGAACCGTAAGCCCGTTGCGGGCTCCGCCAAAGAGCAAACAGCGCCTCCGCAATCTTGTGCCACGTGGACCATGCCAAACACTCGACCACGACAATCTACTACTACAATTACCCCACAGCGCACTCCTCTACACAGAGATGGCACGCTCGCTGTTCTCATCACTCTTGCATTCAATAATCGATTGTTCCAATACTCGAATTTGGATCCAATATTAAAGCCATCTTCCTCACATATTCGAGACAATACGAATTATGGAATTCGCAATATCGAAACGATGATATAAGTATCATAGTTTACTTTGAGTACTGGAGTGTTAACACAATTCTAGTTATGGATATTATTTTACAAAATAAAGGAAATGTTTTTAAAGTAATCAATCACAGAGAGAATTAAACTTTGCGTTAAGCGGTTATGTCACTTTATTCTTCTTATAAAGTATGAATTTACAACGAAATAAATAAAAAAAACACGAGGTCATAATAAAAATATTATAATAAAAGTCTAAAATATAGGGTACTTAAACGTGAAGGCTTCACTTCCTTCCTTAACGGTAAAGGTCTTAGGAGAATTAGGAATTATTTATGAAGCTTTCACAAAAATCGTACCGCTATCCACTTAGAGCGAGCACACATTTGTTAAAACATTACTGATCTACCTATACCTACCGCAAAATATTTAGCTAATTTTTTTTGGTTTAATTTTAAAATTGTTACAAAACGCACTTTGTTAATGTAAAATATACATTAATGTTTTGTAACCCTATTTTATAACGTTAAACGGTTTGTCTTTCCATGTAACGTATGATCTCAGTAGCTGCTAATATAAAAGTAAAATTTAATATATTTTTAAAACAGTTTCACGATACACAAGTTATATAAATAAATCTACAAGAATTCTTGCAATTGCAATTCTTGTGAACAATAAAATTTTTAACCCTTGACGCAAAACGAGGGGTGTTATAAGTTTTACCGCTATGTATGTATGTCTGTCTGTGGCACCGTACCTTCTTTACGGGTGAACCGATTTAAATGCGTTTTTTTATTTGAAAAAGGGTTTTCTAGCGATAGTTCTTAGATGTGTTCTACGAAAATTGGTCCAGTTCTTTCAAGATCATGAGCTCTATTCTATACTATAATACTATTCTATACTTTTAAAAGGATTTTGTGTCGGGGATTTTTTTATGATTTAAATAACATTTTATATACAAACAGTTAATAATAGTTTTCTTTAACAATGGAATTTAATTTATTAAATATTATTTGTCATTTTTACCCCAAATAGTTTCCCAATATTAATTTTAAAAAGTAAGTGTAAATACATCTTCCATTTTCTCATATTTCATTTAGTTCACAAATTAAATAATTAATTTAAATTTTCGTTCACAGATTCTAGAGATTCTAGTAAAAATAGTGGTAAAGTGTTATAGGAACTCCACCTGCTTTTACTTATTTACGCAATATGTTATGATATATTGTATTTATGTTTTATTATAAACTAGCTGTGCCCGCGACTTCGTTCGCGTGGACAACAGAATAGTACGTCTCTAAGCTGTACTCTGTGGTGTCTCTCAAGAAAGAAGCATTTTACTCGCATTAATTAATAGCATTATGTAAAAGATTTGCCTTTTCCTTTTATTTGCCGTATACTCTTACTTCACACAAGTCGATTCTTATACGTGACACTATTAAATGGTGAAATAATACAGAATGTGCTATTTTCTTAAAATTTGCGGGTTCGATTATTTGCTAGGAAAATAAAATTTCTAAAATAAAATTTGAATTAATTACACCTCATAACATTTGCTATCTGCTAATGAAAAGACCGTCAAAATCTGTCCAGCCGTTCCAAAGATTCCAGCCAGAACAAACAGACAGACTAAAATTTAAAACCTTGTGTTTTTAATGTAAGTACAGTATATACTTTCATATGAAATTACAAACAGACACTTCAGATTTATTTTTCTGTATAGATGTCGATCTGTCTGTTATGTTTTAAAGTCTAAGCTGCTTCATAATAAATGAATAATGAATTAATTACTTTTGGTATAAATATATATTGCACGTTTGAGAAATACAATGTTTATTTTTTAAAATAAAATTTGAAGGATAAGGACAGGTATATACTGGATGAAAGTTTGTATAGAGAATCCATCACTTTTCAACGAAATATTTACATATTATATAATAATTGATACTTAAAAATATAAACAGACTTCAAAAGCGAAATACGCAATTTCGTTTACTTTCGTGACATATTAATTCCAATTATTTTGATTTAAAAACCAAACTACTGATAAAAATTGTACGGGACCGATGAGAAAGTTTACCTCTTCAAATAAAAAACAAAAGAATTTTTAAAATTGGTTAAAATATGACGAAGTTCTGAAGTGAAAAAAAAACATTCACTACGAATTGTAATCTCCTTTTTTGAAGTCGTTGTAAAAAAGTATTTCACGTGACGAAATCACGGGAATCAACGAGTATAATACATATCCGGAAAAATCACCTATTTAATAGAATTATTGAACCTAAAAAGAATGTTAGCCAGAGGTCTCTGTAAGCCTTTGAGATTCTTTGCAAACAATAAAGTAAAGGATCTCTTTCATTTTAATTGCACAATGACATTGTTGGAGAAAATCTGTAAGATAACAGCATTTGCAGAATTCTTGTTATTATTATATTATCACATTGCGAGTATAATTGTTCGCGCCTTTACTGTGTAAAATTATAAGCGTTTTTGAGAATAAAATATTTACTTTTTGTAAAAGAGGAATATTATTTTTTAACCTCCGACCAAAAAAAGAGTTATTATAAGTTTACGTGTGTATTTGCGTATTTTGTATATCTTTAACGAATGAATTGTTTGTCATGCGGTTTTTTTCTTAAAAAGCTCATATCATTAAATTGGCTCTTAGCTATGAGCTATCTATACTGGTCTTATTTAATAGAAATTCAGTATTGTGTGACTATAATGATATTAAATGAACATAGTTGTAACCTTGATCTGATGCTACATCATCTGGAATCAGCAAGATATAAAACACCTCACTAGCTCACAGCAGACGTAAAGTGTTGGGGCTCGTTGAAATGGCCTCGGCCTCGTTGAAATTTGATTGTCGGGGTTGTTTTTTTTTTTAAATTTTCAAATTAATTAAGTCTTTGTTACAACAAATTAGAAAATTATATAACGAAAATTACTCCATCAAATGTTAAGGTATACGCTGTGGTGGACTTTTTGTAGAAGTTTTTTTAATGTTTTTCTTTATTATAAAAATACGATATCGTATCTTATACAAAGATTCGATCCTCTTATATCTCTTGTGACAAACAGTTTATCATGATATATAAGTTTTCTGACATTCGGGAATAGTTCGGATTAGTCGTTCTAGTGTGAATTTAGTAAATTCTAATATTCAATATGCGTTATGATTTATTGCGATTGAAAATTATGAAACACTAACTGCCTCTCGCGGTTTCACTCGTTTTTATGGTTACTGCTTCGCTCCTACGAGTCATAAGCCTATGATGTAATATAGTCGGATCAGTAGTTTTAAAGATGATCCACTATATACAAACACATTAACAACGTCTACCTCTTTATAAAATTGGTATAGATTTAGCCTTTCAGTTTAACAGCGATAATTGTAGCATGGTTAATATATAAATGACTTATAACCATGAGCCCTTTTCTAGTTCTGAAAGTATTAAGCGTACTTTTTTAAACGTTTTTTGTAAAAATAAAATAAAAGTTCATAAATTTCAATGAAATCGTAAGGATAAGATACAGAAATATAATTTGTTAACTGTCGCTAGAGAATCCATTTATTTATCGTTATTAAATAAAAAGAATGACTGTCCGTAAAATCTGTTCAGATGGATAGACACTGACGTACATTTGTCCAAAACCTTTTTTCCGTCTCCATATCAAGAATATCATTCACAACGAATTACGTTAAAACAATTTAAAGTGTAGACAGACACTGTTCTGCTATAACAATATGAATACATTAAGATAAAACGTTACAAGATATATATAAACGCTAAATAAGACGTGAAGAATAGCTCTCCAATAACTGTAAATCTCGGTGGTTCGATAAGAGGAGGTGACAATAAAGAGGATTCTGCATCAGAACTATTGGAGTGAATAACAATGAATTTACGGGCGTCGTAAATCCAGCAGGTGCGCCTGTTTCTGAATACACCGGTACTGGTAGGCATTAATCGTCGCTCGGGTCTCATGAATCAAAAATCTCATCGAAACATATGAAAGGGAATGTCTTTATTAGAGCGCCAGGTTTAATACAGTGAATTTATAAAGGCTATGAATTTATTCGTAACATTTTTGTTTTTAAAAGTATCGTAAATTATATTATCGGTTATTTTGTTATTTATTTCACTTTGGTCATTGTTGTTTAATTGTATAGTATTTGGTTTTGTGAATGTGTTTCATATTCAAGACAAAATGGCCGAAAAACTTATATAAACAGTTCATGTGTAATAAGGACTTGCGAATAAATACAATTTGTTAAAGTAATATACAGATAACATCAAACATTACATATACATTAATACTAATAGCATTAATTTAATACGGAGCAAATATCCGATCCTTTATTAACCGATATGTAAATACTCGTATCGTAAAGTGAAGTTATTTAAACAGCGGAGCACAATTGGTGTTATTAAAATTGTAATTACGTATTGAAACACGGACATGTACAATTGTAATTATTTTTGTCCGTACTTGTATGTTACAAGTTTATTCATGTTCCGAGTCAAACCATCGTTATTATCTCTCATTTTCTTTCTAAGGTGGGTAACGAACTGTGTAATTGGACTGGGAGACTTTGCCAGGCGCTAGCGACATTTGGCCTATTCTATCTCAATTCTTTGAATTCTGTTAGAATGTTAGAAAAATAATGTAATTATATAAAATTTAATCTAAAATGTGTTCTGTAAGCTTGCTAATTAAAGAATAATGAAATGTTAATTTGAGTTTTCATTACGAATATTTTATTTGTATGCGAAATGCGTCCACGTTATAATCGAAAAAAGGTACGATTTTATTTTCAGTTTATTGTATATTTGCTTATATACCCGTGAGTGAGTAAATATAATAAATATTAAAATATAATGTTATATTAAATACTAGCCATATTAGTTATAGTATGCAAATATTAATCGGTAAATGTATATGTTATTAGATTCTTGATTGCAGAGTTATGTGATTTCTACAAGTACATAAACTATAAAGCAAATTGATCAACTAAATTCAAGTCACTTAACATTTTAAGACTTAACATTTAATTTTTGGGTTTCTATAATAGCGACGTTGCTATATAGCGGATGCACAGAAAACGTTGTCAGAACTATTACTTATAAAAGACCAATATGTTTTTACGAATTAGTCTGCGCAAAATAATTATTTAGTATATCACTTTTTCAGAAATGGTAGGTTCTCCATACAAACTTTTATCCCCTATTTAATTAAAATTGGTTCATGGATCTAAACGTCAAAACGTAACATTAGTAAAGATTGATTTAATAATAATATTACAACACTGGTTACAATAGTATAAATGAATTCATCACACGACGATTATATTACCTCAAATTTAGCGTTTCGGACTGGCACACCACACGACTAAAGCCAGCAGGTACGTTGTAACACATATGGAGACCTATCAGGTGCGTAGTGCAAAAACGTGTCGTCACTTCGGCTCAATAAAACTTGCTGAAAACGTAAAAAAATGACTGAAACTATATCTGACACTAAATAAGCACATGCTTGAAATCTATTCAAAAGGATGCTGTATTTTATACTGGAAAATATTACCTAGAATATATTATTATAAAACGCGCATTTCGATACAAATGAAAGCGCATTCGTAAACTACAATAAATTTCTTAGTAATATAAACGCGCTGTCGACATAGGCGGGCGGGTCGAGGCGCGAACGAGAGGGGCAAGCGGAGTGGCAATTTTTCTCTTCGCTGACAACATGATGTAACGCCAATATCGCAACGCTGAGCGATTAAGCCGCGTACGCCGATATTTCAGACTTGTCCCTACTAACTGTCAAAGCGTCGGCGAAGGCTACATGTTATATTTTCACATATCTATATAAAGGGAGAGATTCTATTGTTGGCTAATAATATTTTTACACACGAACATTTTGTCGATACTGCGACATAAAAAAAGTATGGAAGAACTTATCTCGTATACAATGACTCGGTCTTGTAATCATGCGACGGACTATAAAAAAGATATAAAAGAGGCTAATCCCGGAGCGGAACGTTCGTATCGCTTCAAAAAGATAGTTGGCGAGTCGGATCACGCAGGCGGGCAATCACTCGATAATAAACGTGGAGCGAGTAGAGGCGCGGAGGCGCACGTGCTGCTGACGCGCGCTTCCTGCAGCGCCGGCGCCGCGCGTCAGGCGACTTACACTAGCACTACACTCTCACGAATATCACTAGTTTTATGAAATACTTTTAGTGCGAAACGTGGTATGAGCATTTATGTATGATTCATTGAGATAACACAGGAGGCATATGAAAATTTATAATATGTCGATATAACAATTTAAGAAAAACAGCTTTAAAAATTTACATGAATGGAATCTGCTGATTTATTCAAATAAGAAATTATTCATATTTTATTGCGGTGAATAAATCTTGTCTACAATTAACCAACATCACCTAAAAATTCCCGAGGTATAATTTTGCGGTATAACCTGGCTGAAAACCTTTTCGTTTTAAGTTTGACTTAAAATTTAATCGATAAATATGACCACAGAGATTCTACATACATACTAGACAGAGTAGTAATATAAATTGAATATTAAATAATTAATTATTTCTATTTCTTATTAAATCTGGATAGTGTGAAATTAAATGTAGTGTTCAAGCGAAAGACCGGGATGTACAAAATAAACAAAATGCGGAAAAAGATGAAAGATAAGCGGTTTATTTATATACAAGAAAGAAAATATAGATTTTCTTTCTGATCAAACTGTAGATACAGTTTTATGAGAGTCCCCTGGGAGTCCATTCGTTCCTCAGAAGAAAAAAAACCTATCTGTTAAATAACACTCAAAGTAAAAGCTATCATTCTGTTAGGGATTAAAATTTAATAAATGTTTTTTAAGATGCGTACACTGACAGATAAAAAGGTGTACTGGTAATATTAAAGATATCGTATTTTTTTTTTCTTTTTATCGATAATAATGTTAAATATATATTTTTCGTATAGAAACATTACCTCCTTAAAGTTATTTTAATTTGTAATATTATTTATTGTATAAGTATTACCTAATATTTATCTGTTTTATTCGTATTGGTATACACTATGTAGGTAATTTGTTATGATATACATACAACATGAAGTCAACATAAAGAGTAATCATGAATGGATTTTGTATTTTTTTACTTTTAATGCTTGTTCAAAAGATAATAAAATGTTTACAATTAAATACATTTAAAATCGGTGTAGAATGTTTTTTTTTTAAACCTTCCTTTTTTTGAAATTAGTGGATCTTTCTAGCATGAAATCATAATATATATTTCAAATACGTATCCATGTGCTTATAACCGACCTCGTGTATATCTATGATTTCTAAATGTATGTTATGCCCGACATTTTGTAAATTAACTATCTAGCCGCAGTGTAGAGCGCACAGCTGAATTTTCAGTTGGTAGTTGTTCACCAAATAGGCATGAAAACTTATTTTAATTATATTGTATTGAGTATCTGAATTAATCCAAGGAATCTATATTCCCGAGTACCCTTATATTATTCTATTTCACAAACAAATTCCTTCAACATTTTTGTGTAAACGAATTCCTTCCAGTTTACTTTTAAAAATAATTAAGAATTAGATACATCGAATAAAGTAGATTTTTATATTTGTTCTCGATCATGAGAATGCATTTAGCTTTATGTAGACCGGTATTAGCATTACACTTCAGCTGCCCTCTTACTAGACCATTGTATAGAGTAGCCCTGGCTTTGACGCTTGTATACCTTTCGGTCATAGCAAGTATAAAACATGCGGTTTTATGTGAAATTTAACAAGAATGGACAATGATCTGTTAAAGCAAAGACAGCAGAAGAAGACTTCTAACTCTCACTAACTTTGCTAACAAGATATCGTTATCAACCAAGTAGAGCGCTTTTCTGAAATCAAAGTAAGTATAGTCAACCTGCAACTCTTATAATTTGCTCCTAGAGAGGCATATAAGTGTAATAAAAAAATTAATTCATTGAAATCTATGAATACGATGTATTTTATAACGTCCTATAGCTTATACCAACTAATGTTGTATCATTAATTAATTATTTAAATTTAGATACAAACTACTACTAATGACAAATCTGTAATAGTTATTTTAAAACCTTCTATTAACATGCATGAATGTCAGATAGCCTGAATTAATTTTCACATATGTTCAAAGTCCTGTGATTAATTTTTTTAGGCTATCTCTTCGAATAAGAAAAATCGTGAAAATGTAGGTAGATAGTAACCACCTAGTTCACTTTATGTTAATTAAAGTTATATTTAGAAAAATATTGTTTATTTATCATTATCTTTATAAGCCACATTTTATTATAATATAGGTAATATTATAATCAAATATGAATTATGAAAGAAATAAAAAACCCTATTACTACTGGATATTTATAATCAAATCGCTTTATTCACTTTGGGGGATATAACGATAGTGGCTACAAAAATTTGACAGTTTTTACTGTGGTTGTAAGTGAAGCAGTCGTTTTTTGGTTATGAAAAGGAACCCGATTTTGCGGGCAACTAATATGAATGACACTTTACTTTCCGAGGGTATATTCATAAATAAGTAAGGGCTAGGACACGGTGGAGAAGTGGATGATAAACGACGCCGAGCCGGCGCCTCGGCGTCGGCCGCTAGCCGCGAAAAATACTACTGTCATCTTGACTGATAGTAAAATAATGCCCAAGTCATGCTCCATTCTGCATGCCAAGAGCTATTGTGATTCTCTTTGTGACCCGACTCTTATTACATAGGTCGTATAAAGGCAGCTCGTCAAAGAATGCCTCTTTTGACTAATATATAAGCATGTTATCATGATGACAAAGTTTGTATTTCCAAGGTTTGAATACAAATTATAAAGAAATTGTATACAATGTAACGTTAAATATAGAATAATTTTCAATCATTCTAACATCTCAATTATTATTTTTGGAAAAAATATCTAATAGTGATTTAGCGGCTTTATTAGTTTAATATAAAAAGGAGTTGCTTATTTTATCTGTTACCCGTTGCAATATTGTGATATTATCTTGTTTGAACAGAGTAGCAGGCAACGCCGTAAGAAATGTCTAGTACAATTAAGTATTTATATTTCATAAACTGGAAGAACCTGGACTTTTAATGTACGATGAAAATAATAATAAAGTCTCCATTTGACGGTCTGCGGAATGTTACTCATACGTTACCTTAATGTACTTTTAACTTCTCCACAAAATAGTATCTGTGTTGTGTACATCCAAAGGTCGAGCAGAAAACATACTTCAAATTATTAGCTAGAAATCTTTTCATATTTTTTAACGAGAACCGAATACTTTCGTATTTTGAGTGCTTAGAAATTTCGTTCCCGTACCAAGAAACGTATAATGGGTACAGCTTTTCTCGTCGATTAATTGAATAACGAAAATTATTATATACTGCGCGTTTCCTACGTGTTGTATTTGTTGATTGTTCAAAATCAGTGTTTCTTCGGGACACAGCCAGCATCGCGAGCGATAAAATATAAGACAATTGATTGTTGATATTGCGGTCACGTTGTTCAGTTACTATTTTCACGTCTGACGTAATGACGTTACCAACAAAGTTATATTTCTTACGTGACCGGTTACACACTGCCGTACCGAAGTTGATCCACTTTCAATCATTTCTCTTCTTCGAATAAATATGAGACAATAAATCTCGCACATTATTTTCTTATTTAATATATCTACAGTACACGATTACTGGCTTAATTAGACGAAATTTCTTAATGAGACAAAAAGAATACATAGAGATAATGTCAAGATAAATGTGCTAATAAAGTTTGTTAGGAAAGTAATCGTCGCGCCAATCAAGATAAATGGTGTGTATGAAAGAATGAAACACTCGTACATATGTCTACGTCTTTCTGACACGAGCTGTGAGTGATTGGCAATATCGCGTAAAACATTGTTGAGAGACGTTTTTCTTCGCGCCGGAAAGTATCGATATACACGTGCCTTGCATACCAGATGTGAGAATATAAAGTAGGATTTCGTTGATACATACCCACTTACACTTAGCTATAATAAAACCTTGAGACTATGAGGTTTGTAAAAAAAAATAGTACACTATATAAAAAGAATCTATGAAGTTTTATTTTTGCTAACATGATTTTATTTAGAAAAACTATACCAGACATGGAGGAAATGGCACAGTGTGAGCGTCACCTGTGATGAATGGCGATGTCCGTTTCACTCGCGACGCGAATATTTCATTAAGCGAGCTTTTGCGAAGCCGCGCTATGCGTCATAGGGTACGTACGAAGTGGCCGCGTCGACACTGATCCACTAAGCTTAGCATAGAAATTAATAGGTAAACGCGTATAATCTGCGACTATGCGACAAACACTGCAGATAAAACTTTTATAATACTTTTATAATATTTAGTATACATTTCCCCAAAAACATTTTTTTTTCGTTTGATAAAACTATAATGATTATCATCACTTAATGCCTGTAAATTATAATTACGAATTGTGTAAAAATATACTTCATTTTAACTATAACAATATTTTAAAACAAAACAAGCAATCGTTTAACAACGAGTAAATATATGTAAAATAGTTACAGTCAGCGATGTGAGGAGTGTCTTGTGTGCTTTTAAATTGTAAAGACTTCAAAGAAATAACTTTCGTCTTGGAAGGTGCCCAGCGCAGAGTAAGACGAAGTTTGGTATTTGCGGAAGGTATAAGGGGGAGGTGCGGGCAAATAGGGGGTTGCACGTACCGAATTCTAACAGGCAAATCTTAGCTAACTCTCGTCGGGAGTTTATTACTCCACTCATATGTACACAACTCGAGTGGGTGTTGCGGTCTAGGCGCGGCCGGCGACGACGTATTCCCCTCGGTCCGCGCTTCTCGCCTCTGAATTCTTTTTGATAGAATACACTTTGACATCTTCGCCGTGTTCCATTTGTGATATCCCAATAGATCAAAAGAATATGTACCTTTAAGAGAACTCGATGTTGATACGATCATACAAATGATATTTGTATTCGTACAGATATATAATGCCTTAAAGGACCTATTTGAGCATTAAGATACATCTATCCCTCCTTCGAGGCGCTCTAATAATTTATACATTAGTTCTCTTTTCGGAAGGTTATTTCATTAAAGAGAAAATCTTTGTAATACAGCATTTAATTAAAAACGAGAAATAGGCGAAAGCTAAGGTCAATTAGTAAGTGGATTTATGTTTAGGGATATTAAAGCTCGTAATGAATGAAGACAACAACAGCTATAAAGAAGGCGAGGCCAACTCGGGTGATTAAGTATCTCATTTAAATGCAGTCTCCCGATGCGGACGTCTCAAACGCAAAAGGAACGGTACTCGCGGAAAACGGAAGACGAGTCTCCTCGCAAAAGGAAGGAGAGGTATTTAAATTAGCGTAGTCGCTGAAAAAGTGCACTAACAACATTAGCGAATGGAACAATGGTAAGGCACACAAAGGAGCGGAACGCCCAGACAAAACGGCTACGCGCTTAGTTTGTGAGGCGCGGGCGTGCACGTAGCTGCTAGTACGTAGCGACACCCGCATCCGCACAATGAACCGAACTTACACTAATGAACCTCTGTATCTGCCGAGGAGAAACTACTCCGTTACAGAATTAAGAAAAGAGAAAAACTTATCTCTGAAGTAAGAATGTTCTTTATTCCTCTTAAAATATCAATACAATGCACGACCCTTCACATCAAGCTACATGAAGTCGACATAAAGAGTGATCCTGAATGGATTTTATATTTTTTACTTTTAATGCTTGTTCTAAAGGTAATAAAATGATTGCAGTACGTTTGGTTAGTTCGTTAGGATATAACATATAAAAATATGAAAATTACGGGTAAATGGGCATGTGTATGACCTGATTTTAAGTTTCCACCGCCGCCAACGAACATTAGAGGCACCAGAGGAGCCATAAATGCGTTAGTAGTCTAAAAATGACTCAAGAATAAAAGAAATAACGAAAGGGATATTTTAGGTGCCTTCTTTACGTCGATTTTCTGAGAGAGTATGGTACTGTCTCGATCAAGTTAGCTCGTATACGATCTGTAGTCAGTTGGCTACAACTATAATAAACAAATAAAATTAATTCGATTATATCATATACGAATCTTACTTTTATTGATGAAGTAGCGTAATTAAATATCTGTCAGATAAATGAAGACAAAACACAACAGGAAACTTTAGATTACGACGATGCACTTAGAGGTGCTCTCTAATTTATATCCCGTTTCCAAAGTTAGGAAAATACGATATTCTCGATTCGTAAATCGTAGTCTAACTCAACACTGTCTGTATTTTATGGCTGTTGATAACTTACGGCTCCATTTAATCCACTTTAAGAATACGGACATCTGCAAGCTACGTTTAAACGGCTACGGGTATTTCTTTAAAGATCGCGTTACAAAATAATATCGTCGACGATAATTGAGGTATTGAGAACTTGAAAGGCGTATTGAACAAATTATAACTGACGGTATTTATTGACCATTAACGGCTTTATGTTTTAGATTTACGAGGTTTATATATAAAGCTAGTACCAATTGTAATACAATATCAAATACTATTTATATACTAATTATATGGACGCTGATATGCAATACTGTGTCAAGCCATATGGACTTCATTTTGAGAAAATGGCGTCTTAAGATGTCGAAACTATTCTTAACAAATATGTTTGAAGAAGTATATTTCGAACTTTTCTTTTATTTTTTGATAAAAAGTATAATGGATTAAAAGCAGATTGATATATTTAAAATAGTATGTAATAAAAAGTTTTTCAAATATTTGAGATTATTGTATAAGTTGCAAAATATGGAACGCACTTGAAATTCGAAACAATTTATTAGGAAACTTTTTTCCGTACTTTTTTTAGTTTATATGCCCTTAAATTTTTTTGAATAATATTAAATAGATGACACAGTATCAAAATCAACATCAGTATCTCAGAATTTGACTTTTCGTGGGTTGACACATTATTGCTTATCAGCATCCATATTATAACTAGCTGTCCCTTGCGGTTTCACTCGCGTTTATGGTTACTGCTTTGCTGCTATGCGTAGCGTGATGTAATATAATATATAGCCTCCATCAATAAATAAACTATATACCACAAAAATATTTTTTCAATACGAACCAGTAGTTTCTGAAATTAGCGCGTTCGAACAAACAAACACACGCTTCCGCTTTATAATATTAGTAAAGATAACAAAAATGTTCGTTTGTTTATTCGTATGTTATGCGCTTTCATACCATTCATTCCATTACGATAAAATTTTGTAAACGGTCGTCCGGCACAACAAAATGTACATTAACGCGAGCGAAGTATAGTAACTAGTATTTAACTAATTATATATCAAAATCTTACTTATTGTTAGATCAAATTGTTAAGCACTAAGAAATTATAAATCCAGCGATGTCTCATGAATATGTACAATATTATCCTGGCTTGTTTCGTCTTCCGTCTGTAACGATTAAACTAGTTTAAAACGGAGTCGGAGATAGATTAGTTTGTATTTTTATCTAAAAAGTAATAATAAAGACTTTAAAAAAGATTGACTTTAAAAGCAAAGTATTATTTTGATAATAAATCTATGGGACTAATCCCTAAGAATACCTTTAAAATAAAAAAAATTTAAATCTCAAAATCAGTTAAAAAATGACTCCGTCTTCTGAAGTACAAACATAAAAAACATAGAAAACGCATTGATCCTCCTAAATTTTAAAGTCAGTTGAAACATCACAAAATGTACAATTTAGCCTTTTTTTAATTTATAAACCTAATATTCTATGTGAATTACAAATTTATATAAAGTGTAAAAAATCCTATAGTAGTAAGTAATAGGGATAAATTATTATCAAAGGCAACGTCGCACGGTCTCAGCAGAATTGCTGGACTTGCATGCTCCTACAAACTATTGGAATCAATTTCTAACTTAGCCTCCGTTTGAAACCGCACAGTCGAACTGAATTAGATTGCATTAATGGCGAGATCCTCCATCACGACGCCTCAACGTTGTGGTCAGTCGGTTCAACTTAAGACTTTCATATTTGAAAATGGATTTATTAAATTATGCTGACATAAAATCGATGCGCTTATGATACAACGTTTAAAAATTTTATTTTTTTATTACTTAACTATATTTTTGTTGCATATTTAGGTGAGAATGAGTCAAAAATCATCGGAACCATGCAATGGTTTTAGAATAAACCAATTAATAATAATTATAACACACCACTTTGTAACCAAACTTTTTAGCTAATGGAGGGTCTAAAATACTTAATGTAGGTTAAAGGCCATGTTTGAAAGTTACGAGAACGACATTGTTAATCCAACACTACTGCCCAAACAAATTAGGAACAACATTAATATATTCTCTGTACCCGACAACTTTCCCGCAATAAGCAGAATGTATTAGTGTTATTTATCTTAGCTCATGCGCTAACAAAGTTTTAATTGCAAGCGCCGATACAATTTGCGTACAAATGAATTTATTCGCTGAATCCGCAGTGCATTCGTGTGCGAGCCGCGGACTGGCGGCGGCGCCGTGCGAGCGCGGATTATCCGCGCGTGTAGAGCCGCTAATTGCGGGTAACAACGAGCCGCCCTCGCAACAACGATACTTTACAACGCCAATCAACACATGTTTTTAATCATTTAAAATAACAATGAGCGCGTACGAAGCGCAATTTTTACGTAACAGTAATCCAGCGAAGAGAAATAAAGAACATATTTTAATTATGTCACATGTAATCAGGAAATTTGAAATAAACCGGTAAGGTACATCAAAGAGAGGGCAGCGGAACTGGCACAGTGTTCAGTATTCGGCCAAACAAAAGGGTGATAGCGCTACGTGCGTAAATCAAACGCCGCACAATAACAGCGCCGCCCGCGACCACCCCGGCTCGTCCCCGGGCGAGCGCCACCGCGCCACCGCGCCGTCCTTTCTAGTTTGAGTCGGCTTCGCGAACTAAGCGACGCCGACGGTCGAATATAATAAATCTGCCACATAGATTTTTAAGACTCTGTATCTTTTTTTAGGGTTCGTAGTTAAACGAATCCTCAGTAATTTTGTCGTGGCGTATTCTTATAGTTTTTAAAGCATTAGGCTTTGATTACGAGTAGCAACATTTATCCATTAAACACCTAAAATGAAATAGTCCGATAAACTGATTACGATTCTATGGTTATTTTGAATATTTCTCCTACAGCATAAAATCAAATTTTCACCTTTTATATGTTTTTATAGGCACTTTTTCAAATCAATGTGCGCAACGGAATGATATAAAAACTTTTACACAATAACCTAAACCATACAATCGCAATATCTACGTAATTCGTATCATATTGCCTCCATCGAAGCAGTGGGGATTACAATTCTCATTCGGACAGTACGATACCATCGCACTTTGCTCCATTCGCTGCAATTAACGCGGTACAATGACCATATAAATCTCATCTGAATGCCGTGTTCATTCTATAGTTAACTACACGTATAGAAGCGTAATACGTCTGGCAATTATTGCTACTGAGGTTAGTCAAAAGTTATAGATAGTCTGCGGGCATGGGAATAGAAGGAATCACAATTACCGTAGAGATTAAGCGGATCTTATTAACAAAGAACCAAAAAGGATGATAACGGCGAAGTAAATTATTTGGACGGGCTGCTGGGATCGAGGGTTCTGCTTAATCTTACCTATACGTCTCGAGCCGAAGAACAAACAAGCCGCGAGCTGAGATTACGCTCCGAATAAATCAATGTTACGACGCGTTAAAATATTTAAGCTCACGATTAATGCTGGGCGCGAATGCTCGTCTTATCGAACGGAACCGCACTAGACACAGCTGCTCGAGCGCCGTGATCGTCGGATTCAGCGACAAATTAATCACGACAATCCGTGAAATATTTTCAAATACAACAATATTACAAACCGTTTGCTCCGTTCTTAAGAAATATTTTGAACCAACACTAGAAGTGATAAATATTTACGACGATTTAGGTATTATTTTATAACAAGTGTTTTTATTATATACCACATATTAAACTATTTTTGTTGCGATATAATCGATCCTATTTCTCACTATATTTGTAGAATATATTATTCTTTTATCACTTTAATTGATCATAAATAGATAGCTAAAATATCATGATCGTTATTAGTCGTTTTATTATTTAAACGAAACGAACTTCATATTATTCGATGTGATATTATCAAATATCATAAAATCCGTATTATGAAGCTCACCAAGAGTTAACAACTCCATTATATTACGGTTGGGAATAAACGTATAATTCGTACAAATGATCAACCGGAAGCTTATCAAGCTCCGTTATATATGACGAAATTACTGTAGAAGTTTTACAAGGGCTCGTTAGGGCGGCTGTAACGATAACCGCACGAGATAACTGTTTCTAATCAGACGTAATGACGCAGCGCCTCGCTCTCTGCATGACTCGATGCTACACACGAATTTCGATTACATTTCATGCGATCGCATAATTAAATTGATCGAATTTTCACAGAGTTCGTTAATTCCACATTTGCTTTTATAATCCAGTTCCGATCACGACATATTAAAAAAGATACAAAAAAGAGACACTGTCTTCCTTAAACAAAAAGAACAATTTTCTCAACTAATAAAGTGAAATGAAACTAAAAAAGTTTTAATTCAACCGCCTCGGTAATAAATATTCAAAGTTGCTAAATTAAATTTCGTTCAGATTTTTATTAAGAATTCCGCGAACCGAAGAGGATGGATACTTCTGATATAACGATATACTGGCGGAAGTAATAAAATAAAACGATTTTACATCTCTAGGGGAAACGAACGTTTTTGTCGAATGGGAAAAGTCGCGAGCGACTTCTCATTTCGCGATAAAATCGGGAACGTTTTACGACAATCTTCTATTCGATTACCATTAAACAACAATCTTAAAAAAAAACTTTTTAGCGATCCGAGTCTTAGTGCTTACGTTTGTTCGGAAAAGAGATTAAGGTTCCTGCTTACGTCACTTTGCCTCGCAGTTGCCCTAATTCACGAGTTTTATATCTGATCAACTTTTTGATAGGAAATCTACGAATATAAAAAAGCAATTTAGAGCACATGTTACAATATGTTTCGTTTAAAGTCGCTTCTATTCGTGATAAATTTTAGCAAATGCAGTATCAGAAGCATGTTATCGTTTTATTTATCTATAGTAATTTTCTATATTTCGTGCAGATTATAATGAAAGATATTTGCCCATATACCTAAAATATTTTCTTATAACTAAAAAGATTTCCAACTTTGGCTTACGGTTTCGATCCCGAACACTTTTGGGATCGAAATTACGGACAGCACCCGAAGAGGTCGTATAAAAAAACCAAAAATGCTGTTTAGAGATGACCGTGACTCCGTAATATAATGAACTGGTCACGTAGTCGCATTTCGTATTATTTCCCTAGGACTCGTCACGTGACTCGAATAATATTCTTGGTCACCGCTACTCCGGCTGCTGGACCCTTCACAAATAAACCGCTTTACGCACGACTCTCCAGCGGAGATTCATTATTCTACGTAACTTTTGCTCACTGATTCATAAAATACGTTTAGCTTCCTTTATATTAAAATAGATAGGAGTTACCTTTGCTTCGTATTAAAAACAATTTCTGTTCTAACGTAGATAAATGTTTCAAAAGACTCAACGTAAAAAGTATTAACTAAAATCATTTATATAAATCACTATTCAGAAGCGCCTAACAAATATGATTAGGTACGCATAAAATACCTCTATTCAATACAACTGAATATCTGAAATATGTACCTGATTAAGTTTACCTGTGGCATGCAGATGATTCAAGTTTTAATCGATATCGCATTAAAAAAGTATATAGAAAAAAAAAAACATTTATAAAACACGGGGATAATTTGAATATATTGTTCGAGTAATGTGCACATTCGTATGAGGTTGGGAGTAATAAAGACGTCACATGAGACGCTCCTCCGGCCGCGGCATTAGTCGCGTAGCAGTTTATTGTGCGGCGAGCTTGCTCATAACTACCCATTTTCCTAGGGATAATGACGGACAACAAGCGACGTTATGTTTATTTCAAAGTCCCAAAATAAAGGCCTAACAAAGATACGTGTATCCTTAAAATATCTCTCGTTAGGTATTATTATGACAATGGTATTAGGACGCGTTTTGATACGTTGATGAACTTAATTAAATAATTATTACACAATTTCTTATAAGACAAGTATCAGACTCTCATTGAGTTTAAAAAGATTTAAATTACATTAAGGAAACATACGTATCTTTTGCAGCGTTGTCTGGTAGTCTATAATCGTAAAGAGTCAAAATAAGTCTAAGGACCTGAAAAAACCTGTAAACTTCATTCAGATCGATTCATTAGTTTTTGAATACAATAATAATATAAACATATTATATAATCTCTCGTTCTCAACGCATATCACGTTTTCGTCGCAGGTAAAAAATAGTATATAAAATGAGTTGAGAAAAAATGAAATACTATTTTTTTATAAAAGAAAATCTTTCTAAAACTCGTTACCTTGGATTGCCTCGAAGTGCAGCGTGGTGCAAGGCGTTAAATCCATTGTTGTTCGTGAGTGTCATGTCAGCCCCGTGATCCAACAGCAGAGTCAATATGTCGTCGCGTTTCTTCGAGATAGCGTCGTGTAAGGGTGTGTCTCCTTCAGAATCCTACAAAAGAAGAACGATATTTTATATTTTATTTTAAAATCAGTTTAACTCTTAACACATATAGATACAATTTCAATATATAATGTTCGTGAGTGTCCAATTATACATAAATTAATGTTAAGACATTGGATACAAAAGTGCGTACGAGGTGAAGATCTTGGGAAACCGCAGCACAGTTTCACATGCCAGCTGTGCGGAGACATTATACCCCTGAATTATACAACATCGCCCGTCTCGAGTATCGAGACAATTTTCTAAAACATCAAACCACCCGAATGAATAATTGAGGCGGCGGAGAAGGCATTTAGGGCGTGGATTATGGAGACTTGCATAATTTATAAGCGTCTCAGAGTAGTTAAAACAAGCGGCGTAAGGCGAACGGAGAGCTCAGCTGCGGTGCGTCTCCCGTTGCACAGGAACAGGCAAAATCTAAAATGGTGTCGAGTCCGTAGTGTTGTAGAGCGGCGCAAAAAGCGCGGCTACCGCGTCATTATCATAATCACCACCGCTACGTGCCACTACGGTGCCGCCCAAGCCGTTTCGCTTTGTGCGCGTGCATTAAGAGAGCCGAGCGTTGTGCTCTGTCATTCCACAATTAATTTGCAAGATACCGTAAGATGAGCGATTTTACTTCTTCACTACGTTTTTTAAATGAATTTATCTCCAGCAACAGACTCTACTTTTATTATAAATTTACATCTATTTATTGAAATTACAATGTTAAACAAGTATATTACTAATTTCCTAAAATAGTTAATATCTGTTAATTACCGTCTTGAATATAATATAATCTTAATTACCTTTAAGTGACAAAAAAACATTTAACAAAGGTTTCTATATAATACAGCTTATAATTTATTAATATATAGTTTTAGTAAAAAAGAATAATTGCAAATTTATCCTGATTTATATTTTGGTCAATTCTATACATACATACATACAATATTTTATAACTATATTATAAATGAAACATGAAAATTTTGTCCGTTATAATTTCCATTTCAATGACAAATCATTCTAACGAAACGATATTCACGCGCTATCAAAAATATAGAATCACATTGGTGTTCATTAATTAAAATTTTACGGACATTATCCCTCATTTTACGCGTTAACTACAGTTTATGACACATAATATTTCTACTTTTACAAATGGTGAAACGTATGACACAAACAGCAGCTAACGTCAGTAGGCAGTAATTCAGGGGAAGCTCAACCGCAGCGTCAGAGTAATTCCGCACAGAATAGCAGCATTAAATATTAATCCTATTGGCATATAGATGGCCATTACCGCCTGTAATTCATGCTTTGGTGCAGCCGTGTGCTTTACACGCCATAGCTAATTATTTAATTGCTGACGTAATCTAGTAAACTAACAAATTTTCGTAACGCGGAAATTATATTAGATTTATAAAAATAAACATTTTACAAGTTATTATAGGATTGCATATATAAATAGATCTCGCAGTAAACAGGCAAGGTAAAATAAGTGCTGAGGAGAAATAAGAAATTTGATTTACGTGGCAATATCCGCAGGTGCACATGAGCTGCCCCCCTCGCCGACGACACTCGTACGTGTACCTCTTACCTTACGAATATTATAACACCCGAGGAGGCCCGTAACACACTCGTCTAGAAATTTTAAATTAAAGCTATAACGTTTCGACTCTCAATCATCACTTTTATGACGTTATAAAAATTGAAACACGGAGTGAACTTTTGTCTCGTTAATAATTCATCGTTTAAAATTAAACAGATTTTAATATTTAAAGCAAGTTTCGCGAAAATTTATGAGCTCGATATAAATTTACAAAATTAAAAGTAATATAAATATTGTCAACTGTAAGTCGCTGGTACAATTACTAAACAATAAAAAGCAAAATCTCCAACAATGACGATACAAAACAAAACAACAAGGTAATTACAAAGAGATAAGAACAATGCGACAGAAAGTGGGCGACCGTGGAATGCGTAAAAAGCCATGAGGGCGAGGAGATCGCACGAACGTCAAGATAGATAGCCGACCACATTAATTTATATTCGTATGAATAAATCTTATTATATAAATGGAAAATATATTCTAATTTATTACCATGTTTTTTTCGTGTGTCTATTCGTTGCCGATTCCCAATTACTTTGTGAGAAAAATAACTTACTAAGATGTATTTTACAACACATTACGTCATATTTAAAAATCCCACTTTAAATCTTATATTTTATTATTACATGACATATCTTAAATAACAATATCCTATTTGATCACGTAGCAAATTTTTGCAAAATATTTCCTTGCTTCAGGTCATAAATAAATTTCCGCTCTTGTATGTGTGAAAATCGAGATCGCAGATTGCTCGATTCTAGTAAGCGACTTCTGAGAAAGGTTTAAGTAAGATTAATCTATGCAGCAAGGCTATGGACAATTACGGACGCCCAGATAGGACGAAAAGATACAATTTCACGGCATGGAACCCCGCCCACCGCCTGTGTTGTTGCGTAACGAATAAAAATTGTTTTCCTCGATGCGAAGGTCAATCATTGACGAGGCAAAAAGAAAACAACTAATTGTTTAATTCCAAACCATTACGCCTAGTATTACGGGGGGATTATTCACGAACCATAGAGCACGGCGTCAGGGAGCGGCGCGCCATTGCAGTATGCGCTGACTTATGATGGAGGCAGCAGCTCAGCCCACCCTGCGACGCCCGCGAATAACATACATTTACATCTAACTCGCATTCGACCACGATTCATTACACACAAACACCTCTGTATGAGCCGGACCCTAATTCTAGCCTCATATTTTCAAATGCCTACACATAATTTTAATTTGCTCGAAATAAGAATGAATAATATCTTTGAAACATTCTTTTTAATTTTTTTTTGTTAAAAGTTATATGCCAGTAAATAATTTGGAATAAGGTTTCGATTTGTGAACAATTTAATTAAAGTACACACGTATATCGCCAATTAATTATTATCAAAAGCCTTTAAAAGTTCAATATTTATTATTAAACATTCGTATAAATTAATGTTTCCATAATATTTTATCACTAGATCCGTAAATTCATATTGATTTACGGCAAAGTTAATATTTAACCGTCATGGTATTTACTTCATTCCACTGTTATGTACATACATTAATCGATAATATTAATTAAACGAAACCAAGAACTTATTTAGTGCCCACTATAAAAATAAATTCATATTGTCATAATGGAAACTTGCCAAATAGGAACAACGTTGAGGGGTAATTTTTAAATTTATGTAAATCCGGAACAAGATAAAATATTTCCGGACGTTGGAATTCGGAGCACGAGTTATTAACTAAGTGAATTAATTTGCCAATCCATATCGATAGCAATTATCGATTGGCTCAACGAGTTAAGTAGTGCGAGCTCCACACTAGCTGGTGCACCCTCATCAGCCGCCTTGATTGATTGTGCGGAATTAAGCCCCCGCACTCCACATCACTACGTATATAGCTCTCGAACAAATTAAATAAATACTGATAATCCAAATTACTTTTATCACTTCTTTAATTATATTTTTTAAAGTTGCTTTATGATGTCGTATAGGAATTTACTATATCGAATAATGAGATTAAATGTTTTAGCAAATATATGTCTCATTATAATCGATGATCTACGCCGAGAGTGTATTCGTTAAGCACTAAACCTTAAGGTTTGTCCACTTCCAAAATTATTTAAGAATGAATATGTTACATAAAGTTGGTTTTTAGCGATGCGTAAAACACTACCACGCAGCGACTATCACACATTAGCCACTAGCGATAGTCTGTAAAGTTACACATTTTAGGAAGCTGCCTTAACTATATCTGATACTAGATTGATGGAAAATTATTATTAGCTTAAATTTTATTTAACGTATCAGTCGTTTCCTACTAAGCAATTACACTAACTCCTGTCAGTGTGTCCTAAGTTCATATGTGGCATACTGTCGGCTCACAATATCAAGCATTGCAACTTGACAGTCAAACCAATAATGAGTTTGTGGTATTTACCCAAACTGCTTGCGTTTCCATAAACCACAAGCGAAAAACACTTTCAAATGAAAAAATAGTTTTGATATTTATTAAAGTGTTTGCGATTAAACCCAATAGCTAGGATTTGGCTTGTATTTTATCGCACATGAAATCCGTTGTAATTAATATTTATCGTTATCCTAGAGCTCTAGCAAATAAAGATGGAAGAACTCCGTGTGATAAAGTAGGTCGTTTCATAAATACCGCAGTCCATTAGTAGCCCAATATCTCAACCACGCAGTTCTTTGTTATTCTAGGAGCGCGGCAGCGGCGAGCGCTTTGCTTTAGATATTGGAAAACGGTAATGTACTCGCCGAGATTTAGCGCTGAACACCACCCAGCGCTGCGGTTCACACTTGGAGCAACATCTCTCCACTTCGACAATAGAACTAACGCTTTGGACAACTTCATCAATTACTTAACTATAATACATTTCATTGTAGCATTGTAGCTAGCTACGAGTATTTTATCTTGATTAATCGGTGAATCAGTATACAGACAATCTAGAAATTAAAATATTTGACTTTGGATGAATAAGTTTTGCTTAAAGGTATCATAACCTTTTTTATTTAGAAATAAATCGGATCGAATTTAGTTTTAAAAATCAAGATCGATATGCCTATTAAAACTTAAGGCTAGTCATGAATATTAGATAGAGCACGCAAGTGAGCTTCATATATACATATGTAGATTGATCAACCATATTAATATATTGTTAATTATTTACATCCGCTTCTGTAACATGCTGCTCGCATATACATATGAGTTTATACAAAACACACCTCATACAAGATCGTATGTAAATAAGTTTTTTTTTAGTTTCAGAAACTTTTAAATCTTCTTACAAGTTAAGGATGAAGTATGAAGGGTGTATAGATGTTACGCTTACGACGATTTGTTTGAACAATTAAGACAAATCATTAATTAAGAATCCCGCTTTTCCGTTGCTGTATTATGATAACCAGATGGCTATGATAACCAGATGGCTCTTTTTATAATCCTTGAAACCTTTTCTGGAATAGAAACTTATAACTACCTAAGGTATTTCAGTATTTCAATTTTATTATAAGCCATTCAATTGACAGTAATATTGAATACGAATTATAGATATAGAGGAAAATGAAAATTTAGTAACATTACATATATCTTATTTTCACATAAGAATGATAAGTAATAATGTATCAACTCATAAAAAGTCATATTCAGAGATATTGCATTTTAATAATGCGTCATTTTTTTAACATTATCCAAAAAAAATTCAAGTCATCTAAACTAAATTAGTACAGGTGATACTTTCTTAGTATAATGTTTTAAATTTAAAGTACGTTCTACATTTTGAAATTTATTCAATAATTTTATATGTTTCAAAACTTACCTAACTTACCTTTTATCAAAATAGAAAAGAAAAGATGGATATAAATGCTTCTTCAAACAAATGTATTAAAAATGGGTTCGACATCTTTAGACTTATTATCTTATATATATTAGATTTTTGTAGAAGCTATTGGTACCATAAGTAAATATTTTTGTATCTACGACAACTATTTCAAATGTATCTTATATATAAAGTCAATTCCATAGCTAAGATTTAAATGTACAAAAGAATTACACGAACACGTAAATCTCTACAGATTTATTTAAATGTATTTCGTTAAACGTATATTTAAAGTGTGGTAGAATAAATTTATAGGCGTAGGTTTTAGTCTGTCACTGTAATTCAGAGGCTCTCTCATTTAAACAATGCGAGGTGATTGGCGTAATCACTACGCTCAACCTGCGTGCCGGCAGAGCATAAACCGTGGCTTAATTCACAATACAAACATCCTTACCACACTCGCTAATCGAATCTCAAAAGGTACGATTTGGTATTGTTAATCATGTATTATAAACAAAATTACGTTAATTATTATATGATCAAACACCACATATATTTGTTAGGGCGTGCAGTAAATACAACTAAATATTAGTCAGAAAATCGCGAACATGTCGATAATATAGAACTTTATAATTTCTTTCTCGCTTCTCTGAGTGCATGGGTTAGATTGATGAAGAGCCTAACTTTGGGCGCCTACTAAACTTCTGGTTGAGATTAGCTTTTAAAAGTTATATAGGTTTGTAAAACCTAAATTGCTTCTAATTCAAGTTCTTAAATTACGAGGGGCAAAGTTTATTTGATAACTGTTGAATTCTTCTCGTAATACGTTTTATTATAATAACGAAGAGAACGTGATAAAAACTATTTTTTTAAAGAAAAGTGTTCAAAAACAAGTGAGTAACGACATATTGCCGATAAGCGTTTTGTTGGTTTTATATCATGTCAATACTGTTCGTCGCAGTCGGATTTAGCCCAAAACATGCGGCACGTGCAATAACAGGACGCGTAAAATATTTGGGTCCACATTTCCAATAACAATTTTCGAACTTTCAATAGTTACATAGTGAATGTTCGGAATGGGAAGTATTTATTAGGTGAATATTACTAGAAGCGAGTGTGCCACTGAGATTACGGTCCGGAAGGTATAGACTTTTTCTGACTATCGTCGTACGCGACGCACAGGTGTCCGTAATGTGACACGAATCGAAGCCCGGGTCAAAATAGCCAGAGCAGTAAAGTTTCGCATCAATATCTCCCTCTACCTAAAGTAAATTCTAGTTTAGACGGAAAAGGAGAAAACCATAGTAACTAATAAATATAGAAAAGAAATAAATTTAAAGTACCAATCGACCAATTCAATTTTTTCCGAGATATTTTTGACTTCCACGGGACAACCAATATTTAACGCGTTAAATTAAATACAATAGGACATCATTTAAAGTTGCCACGTATACATCCTCAACGGCTCCAATGTCACGATGATTGGATTACGCAAATTGTTTAAATGATGGCTTTCATCGTCGTTGCGGAAAGGTTGCCAGTAATAAAATAAAAGAGAGGAGTGCAAAGAAAGGAAACATAAAATTTCAGGTGACGTCGGCCCTTCCATTAATTTATCGACAGGTCGTGGTAGCAGGCCATGAGGATAATATTTATGAAGTAAAACGGCGCGGCACGACTTTCATTAGTTAATTATTATTTGACTTAATAATTGTCAAATTACGATGGAACGTTTTATTCTCTCATTATAAAAGTGTCCTTGTCAATTAGCGTACTGAAAATTGAAAAATAAAAACGCTTCGTTAGCTTAATGATAACTTTAGCAATAAACCGGTCAGATGAGAGTCGATTTCGCTCACGAAGGGTTCCGGACCGTCGTACAAAATGTCCTTTTTAACTATATATATACACATAAAAAAGAAACAAGATAGGCGCTAAAACAATTTGTAAATATATAATATATGAGCCTTCGTGCGCGAGTACGACTCGCACTTAACCAGTTTTTGTTATTTGTTATTATAGCGGTAATAGAAATATACATTCTATGATAATTTTGTCTCTCTACCTATTATGAATTTGGATTACTATAGTTTTCCGTTTAAAATTAGATATTTTGGAAATGCCGATTGTCTCCGTTTGTATTTCGGAAAATTAAGACATTAATTTTAAAAGTATAATAAATAAAAATTTTGATAGACTTTTGTATATTTAAACCTTTATTATTATTATTATTTACTTTTATTTGTTCTCCGATTACAACACTAATAAATAGAAAGGAAAACAACGATTCTCTCCTAAAATGCCGGAGTTTTTGTTTGAAAACTTGAAATTATAAAAACAGCAATAATTATATTATATTCGCTTACATCTGTTTTCCCTGTCTACGATTGCTATGAAAAGGCAAAGTTTGTCTTTTTTATTTATGCGAAAAGCAATTAAAAATTTTTTAAACTTAGATTTTGTTCTATTTACCTTTCATTAATTTAAATTGAGATTTGCCTCAATTTTATAAAATTTTCGATGCGAGAGTTCGATTTGCCATGGTTATTTTTTTTAGTTCTAAATGTGGCACAATCACTATTACGAATAAATGATTTTTATTTTAAGAAAGTGAAAATTATATAACAATTCATGAGTGCATAACCTAACAATATTTTAATCGTTATAACAATTAGGTGCCCTATATTAGAAATGCACGTTATCCTTAGTTTTACTTGCCCGGGTAGCGACGAAATGACCCCGACGTCAGGCGGGTAGTGGGCAGTATCCGATGCGTAGCGTTTAACAGCGCTATCTCCGACCGAATTGGCACGTTTAATTGAACGCCTGTTTCGGCCATTAGTGTACGAGACAACAGTTATTGGCACTAGGCGGTCGTCCTGTTGTACATTTGTACGTACACTTCGAACATAGTTCCTAAACGGAGTCCTGAACATTTAAGGTGTTCAATTTACATTTGGGAAATATATACTTCGTGATTTATGGATTACGTAACTGGCGAGTATTTAATGGAGCGTATGTTATTTCATTTCTCGTTTATATATTTTATATTATCTTTAATTTTTTTATGTTATATAACGTGAAAGAGAAATACATTAAGCAAGAACTGATTTAAAAGCATTTGATAGGACCGTAACATTACGAACTGCCTCAAGCGAATTCGGCGTTTTAGAAAAATATTTAAGAAAGATAATATTCTTGCTAAATGTGACACGGCCAATAAATCCCATAATGGTGTCGTAAAATTTCGGAGGTATTATCTCGGGAAAAGCCGGCTATTTTACATTCACCTGCGAGGTTTCCCTCCACATCCAATTTATGTTAGTGGGCACAAAACGAACGCTGACAAATGTGAAAATAAAATGAACATACGTTTTATCTCTACGCTCTCGGAATCGAATTCCATCCTTGTTGGCAGAATGAAGGGCGAGGCGTGTACAGAACGCGTAACCGACCTGCCCTCTTTACTCTTCAACTAAGACATATTTCAGTATTTTTAAGTGGGTATCTAATTTTGAATTAGCAAATTATCCTAATAAAATACCTTTAATTTTATAGAAGTTAATTCCCTTTACTTTTGCTATAAACTGCAAATACATTTGCAATGTATTCATACCGCTTTTTTGAATTACCGTAGAAAATGTTACCTTAGAGTTACGACTTATTTAAAGTTTTTATTCATGTAAAAAATCTCGAAATTCAAGACTCACAACTACCTTGTAGTTTGTAGCTAACATTTATTATGAAAACGTCTTAAAAATGTCCCTGGATTCTGTAACCACTCGCGTAGTTTCTACTTAGATACGGTACGGTTCGGTACGAGGGCGGACGAAACTAAGTGGAACTTTTCCCAGGTCGGCGTGTATAAAAAGAATTTATAAAAGACATCCAAGTTGCAATTTAGCAAAAGACAATCTTAAATTGTAAGTAAAGTGTGTTACGATGCGTGTGTTCCATTCATTCCATCTGATACTTAAAGTTTTTAAAATCATTAATTTATCGTTACATAAAGTAAAACAGAAAAATAAAATATATTATTTAAAATACATCATTTAGTTAGTATGTGCAATGTACATATGTATTCCGAGCATGGAAATAATGTCCTTAATTTGCGATAATGAGTAAAGAGCGGCATTTAATACAGTCGTGTGAGCAAGCAGTCAAGCACAGCCCACGTACCGATGAGTTAAATATAGCCCGACGCACGCCAGATAACCCTGCCTATCATAAAACTTTGCCGCTATTTGCTACCTATAATTTGTCTTTGCGAAAGTTTGTCGCATCCGATAAGATTTCTCTTGAACTTCGCTCAAGTTTGCTATGAGTATCCATATCTCGGTTCGTATTTTGTATCAATAAATCTTTCTGCGTGTCAATAGGCACTTTCTTGTTTTGTTTATATTTATTGTAATAAGTTGTGCCTCGAGATTTCGCCTTGGAAAGTACTTATTATTTGCTTAATTGCCAACTCAACTCTGTGGAATTTTAATAAAACTTTTATTCCGATATATTACAGACGAACTTTTTGTAACTTCTAGAATAATCTAAGTCCACTGGATAATACAATAGAGTTATTACATTTATTTATAGTCATAATTTACTTTAATAATTCAAACGTTCATAAAAGCGGACAATAATTTATCATCGCGGAAAATGTAGCATAATCACGTCAAAGTGTGCATTTCTAAAACTTTTTCAACTTTGATCTACATTAATTTAATGTAATAATACAAAGGCGCTCTAGCGTTCGTCGAGCTATTTCCCATAGTCCCAGAGTAATTATACGGGTGGTTCACAAAGGCCGAGGTCGCGGATGAGGCGTCGCGACGCGGCGCGGGCGTCGAGGCTCCCGAACAGTCAGTAATGCATTACAGGCGCCGCCGACGACTTGCAACTAACGAAATTACAGTTATATTGCACTACTAAAACTTGCTAATGAATTGATAACTCCGGCTCTTTATCATTCTTAATAAAACAATTTAAACGTTTCTTATACATATTTTCTTGACAATTTTCATTTTCAATCCATTTATCAGGTAAAAAAGAAAATATTATAAGATTGTAAATGTCCTGCTGGGCAAAGGCCCCCAATAAAGTAGCAGGTTAGAAACTTAATGCACCAGGCAGTTCCAGTGCGATGTGGCGGATATGAATGTGTTAGAATATCTCCCGAGACATACAGTTTCTTCACGATGCTTTTCTTCATCGTAGAGCACAAGACGAATTTAAACACAAACACTGTTTTCGAGTTTTTGGAATCGCTATTGGTCTTTAATAGTCATCGTTAAAAATGCGCGTGGCCATGTCAGTTAAAAATAATTTATATGATTTGATGTATTTTATAGAAGATTAATTCTTGATGAGGTTGAAAAGACTACACCGCGATAGGAAAGTGCTGAACGAAGTCGAGAAGGCCTGTGTCAAAAGACAACCTGACAAACAAACTGACTGCGGAAAATTAATATTTTATACTTAAATATTTTACTTTAGTTTATACTGTATTTATTATCATACCGTTTAAGTTAAAACATTTATAGTAATTAAAAAAGGCTTTATCTATTTATATACTAGACAACTAAACTAAGTGGGAGTAAGCTGGGGTTTGAACCATTTGATCATCGGTTAAGATAAATGTGTTGCAATAATAATAATTATATCAAATATCAGTGTTCTTTTTTATGCAAAAACTTTGATTAACATTATTTTGACTTTTAAAAAAAAAGGTTGTAGATAATAACATAATTTTTCGATTTTCAGCTTCCAACTCAATCCATTTTGTCTAGTTTCAGCGTAAATTCTGTACGTACGTATTTAGCCTACGGCCAGTAATAGTATGCACCTCGCTTTTTGATTGCAATCGACTGCGCCAAAAGGGAACTTTATTCGAATAGTTTTACTAAATGTTTCTAATTTTGTATGTACAACGAAGTCACACTGCATCTAGACCTGATATTTTTTAACTTAGCCTTATAATTTTAACACATCATACTCAAATAAGCAACATAACTGCTACAGTCTTCCGTAATGAATATTTAGATAGCATTATACTAAATACTTAAGAAGTTTAATTGAACGAGATGCAGAATCAAGTATATAATGAGTATGGGAGTGGAAGCATATAAGAGATTCCGAGTTAGAGCACGCGACGCCCGCTGTTCTCCTAATGAAGCCGTAACGAAACAGGGTAGGCAAACTGACACCATCGCACTCGCACTGTCGCAGCTGTTGTTATTATCACGATCAGCATAACGAAGATAGCAAAATGCATTGTATTAAAATAACTTTAAAAGGGAATGACTTCGAAACATCTGAGACTGAGTAAAGATAAGGAATTGCATAAGCAACATTTTAACTATCATTATATTCGTTTTTGTTTTTGAACATGGAAACAGGAAATTTAAGCAAAACAAATTTTCCTATCAATTTACATAATGATAAACATAATTTAATATATGCAGAATAACCAAACTAGTCCAACTGTATTTGACTAATTGTTAATTTCAAAATTAATTCGAACCGCTTTCCATTGTCGGATAACTGAATCAATATGAATGATATAATTGCCGCGTTTATGGACAAATACCTGCTCGGAATGCATTTAAACAAAACGGCACATCGTATCTGTGTCATTGACATAATACCGGTAGGCGAGAACGAGGCAAGGGGGAATATGTAAAAAGCTGATTCACATCACGGCGGTGTAAAGCAAAGACCGAGTTCGGCGCTGGCTGATGGTCCCCGTGCTGCTCGCCACAGTCCGTACTTATAATCTAATATTCGCAATTTACGAGGATCGCGGAAAGGGCCCGCGGGGAGCTGTAGCACTGTCATCATGCCGGCGTACCTGCCGGCTGCATTTACCCCCGCGTTAAGTCTATCGCTGTAGCTTTTTACGCTTTTTACGAGGCCAATGTTAGCGTACCTTTGAGGATAACGTTTATTTTTCGTGAATCAGGTGACACGGGTAAAGTAAACACGAAGGAACGGAGGATTACATGAAGTTATCTAACCTCGCTAAATAATTCAGCATTTGTTGCTACGAAAACTGGTAAATGTAAAGAATATGTTGATAATATTATACAAAGATACGAAATGCTGCGAATGGAGAAATTTTTAAGAAGAGTTAAACGACACGAGTAAGAAAAACTTTGTGTAGTATATTTGATATTTCTCACAAGATACTTTTATTTCTGGTGACAAATACGTTGCGCCATAGTTCATTCAGGATAAAATATATGAGGCGAGATATGATGGCAGGGGAAACTATTACTAAAGTAGCATTATGTGACGCTTGGATAGAATAGAAAAGCTTCGGCACGGCAAGTCTTGTACGGATCTCGTCACACTTAGGTAAATCTCCAATATCCGCGACGAGCGGCTTCCGAAACGCTATACATAACAGTATTATACAAAGCTCTACAAAGAACTACGTAAGACGAGAATTTTGTGCAATGGCAAATGTTTCTCGTTATTAAATATAATGTGAGACACAAAAAAACAATGAATGAAACTTTAACTACGTCTATTATTATTTGTAAACAGTAATTAAAAATACAGAGTTTAATTTGAATTTTAAAAATGACATTTATTTAACATGCCTCCGAAATAACAATTTCGGATTACACGACGAAAATGAAATAACAGGAGGACGGTCCGAAATAACAGGAAGAAAATGTAAACACAAAGGCAAAATACAACAAGAGGGACGACACAAAGAGACATATTTACTCAAATTTGAATCCGGAACGTGAGGAATCAGCAGTCTATTACGTGACCGTTAATAGCATTGTGGTGGAGAGTGGAGACCAGACTTCGTGCTAGCCCTGCGTCTTAGTCGCTACTCCCAGCCCGGGGCGGGGAAGATCTATAAATTACTGAAACGACAACTCGTTCCATACCAGATAAGCTGCGCCACGAAACAATACTGCGGACAAACGCCTATTTCGTAAGCAGGGCAAAATGTATAAATAGCTATCTATAGAAGTGTTTACTGTAATCTAAATATTTTCTCTTAACGTGATTACATTATATTAATGACATTTACATAAAGGTTCAATGTTTGACGTAATACGCATAGTAATTATACGATATTTTTGGGATATAGCTAAATAATTTTGTATAGAAAAACCTGACAATATTCTTATTAAATAATAAAAACCAAACTTTAAAAATATAAATTCGAGTGTTGTATAAGTCACGATTATTCTTTCAATTTACACCACGTTCAAAGGGGGAACGCTTCTGTACTTCTGATAATTTAATAAGGAAAGTTTATTGGAGTTAGGAGAACGTGCGTGTCTGGCACGCTCGCCACAAAAAGCCGAAAACTTTGATTCAATTAAAACCGAGAGCTGTGCCGAAGACGTAACGAATTTGGCCAAAAGTGCTCGACGCAGTTATGCTTATAGTATAGCTGAAAATAAAGCACATCCGATATCTCTTTAACACCCATTCAGCCTCGCTCTACCGCTATATGAAACATTAACGAGAAATTAAATCAAACGATAAGTCTTTAAGTCCCACAAAATCGGTCTGCCGAAAAACCGGCCACATTAACATTGGTTAAGGACATTTATTTTCATTTTATTTTAATTTTACTGGCGTATTTTATGAATTTTAATAGACAGCTCATACTGGACAGATTTTATGAACAAAAAAAGGTGTCAAGTCCGGTGGGACAGAGCCGCGTCGCCTGCGAAAGCCGCTGGTGGGGAATAAGGGGTGACGAGCATTGTTATGCAAATTGAGGTCGTTATTTCGCTACGAGTGAGGAAAGAGCGCGACAGCGACCGCCCTATTGCGCCCCGCGAGCACATCGCCCGCGAACAGCGCACCGCAACGCGGAAGACGCTTTGCATAATTGGTTATACGAGTACCTACATCGACACACTGAAATGATCTGCGGCCCGGCGCCACTGCTGCCACCGTTAGTTGCTCCTTACTATTCATATAATTCGCTGTAAAGTTTCAAACAACAAACTTTACGAAACATTAAATCAAAAGTGTTCAGTGTACACTCATAGTTACATCTACATAGGAAAGTTTTAGTAATTTAAATACATATTTCCATGTTTAAGTATTTTCAGAATAACATTCACGGTTTAATGTTACGAATTTTATCAAGTCTTTATGAAAATTAATTAAATTAAGGAATTTCATTACTAAATATAATATGTTTGCAAAATTAATTGCAACTAAATATTTTTTTTTTCATTTTTTTAAATATGAAATAATCGCTGATTTTTTAAAATTTGTACCAGGGAGCCTCGTTATGCTGGTTATCGTAAGCCCGCCTAAGATATTCATTCAAACGAGGCTGCGGGCGAAATATAATGGGAAAGAATGAACTGTTATCTTAGTATATATTATTTACAACGTTAATCGAATTTTTTACGGTTTCGAAATTCAGTTTTATGTTGAAAAGATTTATTAAGAGCGATATTAAAAAATCGTTGCAAAAAATCTGGTAATATAGGTACATAATCATTCCATAAAAATATGTTAACAATAAATAACAAATAATACCTGGGGAGAAACGCTTTTATTTTAAGTATTTATGACCAAGTTTATTTTATGTAAGGACACTATAATAAATAAAGTTTTATTAATTATAATTTAATTAAGAATCTAAAAACATATAAAGATAAAACAAACGAAACCGTTGTAGCACACGAAATGGGAAACATGTTCCGATTCAGTTAACGACAAGCCACTGACGGACAGATTGACAACCAATCAGGCCAACCATTGTTAATTTGCGATATATTTTTGTATAATACATATGATATTAATATTAATTACAAATTACTAGATTTTCGAATAACTACAAGTGTATTAGAAAATAAGATGAAAAGTAATCAATAATCTTACTCTTATTATATCTTACATGGGGAAAATAAACACTATAGGAAATAATGACGTTGATAAGAAAACAGTACATCCACAATTTGCACAAACACGGTACACGCAGATGTAGTTCAAAATGCTAATATTATAAAGTAGTTTTGCCGCATGGTGTTATCCCCCGAAAAATAGCCTATGCTGCATAGGACACAATTTGGTTTTACAAAGAGTTGTCAACCACAACTGACAGGCGTTGAACTAATAAGTTTGGGGTTTGGTTATAGCCATATATATTTCTTTTTTTATAAAAATAATTGTCACACGAGCAGGCGGGACACCTGATGATAAGGGACCACCGCTGCTACCAAAGAAACCACAAATGCTTTTGAATAAGGGATCTTATAAGAAATGAAAGGTAATAGGAAGTGAGGAAGGAATGGACGGAAAAGTTAAGCTTGCGACTCACTCACTCGCCGTACGAACTATATTAACTACTTCACGCAAATCTTCTATAAGAGTGTGTTAATGCTCCGGTCGAGCCATTTCGTATACAAATGTGGTTAGTAGATTAAAGCAAGCTCTACTTTAGTAACCACTCATTACCTACATAGTATCTTCTGAGACTCATATTCGACTTTCGATCGAGTCCAAACTTAACACTGGTCTACGAACTCACTATTCAACACTGGTTGCAAGATACTCCATCAGAAAAACTATGTTAATACAGTAAGCTATCTCTATTTAAATTTTACTCTAATCCGTTGAGTCGTAACAGCGCAAAGAAGTAATACACATTTACACCCACCAACAAACATTCGCATAATTCGACAAAACCTTATCCTTACATCAGCAATATATATTACAATGTTTGTCTGTTTAAATTTAAGTACTGCATCTTTATGTCTGCAAAACTCCAAAATTAGTCGACGGCTACACTTAGATTTTTTATAAAACTTTGCATTTTAAAGTTAAAGTGTTTTTATATCATTTTATTCTAATGTTTTTACGGAAATAGGAAATTTAAAATTGTTAAGTGGCATATAACAACAGTTACCGTAGCAATGGTTTATTAATTGAATAATTATTTTTTTGTTAAATCTGACTTAGATTGTATATAGATTTAATATACTAATTTTAATAAATTATTAACACCAGCCTGAGCTACACCGAAGCGTGCCTTGTAGGCATATATAAAAAGTTATCAAATCTTTAACTTTATAACAACACTTTACCGAGTCTAAAAGATAATAATAGATTTTCGTAAACGTTCTGATGTTCAACCCCATTGGCGGTAATATTTCAACTGCTAATCGCTGAAATTTTTTCTTGACTAGGTAAAATTACTAAAGTTGCAGCCATCGTATTCATATTTCTGGCCAAATTATCCAATATAATAAGTTTCAAAAGAGTAAGAGACGACTTTTAAAAGGAAAAGTTCTGCGAAAGCAAGTAATGGCTCATCCCGCTCACGATTTCTGCCCCTCAGGCGGAACCGGCGGACCGGCAGCGTCAAATAAGTTTCTAATTGCTTATATTACCAAGTTATATTCGCTCTTGGAAGTAATTAAGTCTTAAAGTTAAAACCACATTCACGTATTTTACAAAACTTGTTCACAATTTTTCACGTCCAGTGTCAGAACTTTTTGAATGGAAACTGACGTGAATCATGAAATTCAGCCTATCAAGAAAATTACTCGTACCTGCTTATTCTGCTAGCTTATCGAGAGCGAAACACGTGCTGTAATACGAAATTGTATGTTAACATGCACACGCCACTTTTATTCGTGTAGCTTTTTAAGGTTATGTACAGGTAAAATAACCTAACGAACAACTGAAATTTTTTAGAATAATAAAATTAAGCAATACAGTAGGTAACAATAGACAGACAAACTACAAATACAGACAAATAGGTAAGCAGATAATTCCGCAGTTATAATATTAGTATAGTTTTAGTTTATATCATACAGTAGTCTGTATAAATACACAACTATTAAAAAAAAAAATTCGACTTTACAAAACAACAATAAAGGCTCGAAAGCGTGAAAAATAATTTATTTAATTAGAAAACTTATTTTAAATCGGTGCTGAGCCACGAGCACATGTGATAAAATTGCACACAAACAGATACAATGTATTATTCTATTCAAAATAATAGAGTTCAATAAAAAGAACAAATATAAAAATTTCTTAAAATTTCGTCGTAAACAAGAACAACAACAACGAGTTTAGAAGTGCTTTTACTTCAAGAGCCTCAGAGAGTGGAAAACGTTAAAGGTGGAGTAGGTAGACGCTTAAATTCAGGAGATATGAAGGAAATGTGTGTGGCATTCTTATTTTCAAGTTGGCAATAACACAGTGGATATGGAGCGTGCATGTGGCGTTACTGTGGCAGTAAATTAAGTAGCTAGAATAGCTCCCAAAGATATACGAGTTCAGCGCTCGCTATCTGATCGTTCCCTGTCCGACGCCGCTGCGGTTTGCTTTCATGCTATCTTGTATATAGTTTTTTGTTTACATAAAACAACGCATCAAAATCAAAATTGTGTAGTAATTTTTTATTAAGCGATATAACTTTAAAAAAAAACGAATCATTCATCGTCATTCGTTCGTCATTTTAACACCCTGTGCAATGGAACGCTTATAATGTGTTAGTGCGCTACAGTTAGACACATTCTTTATGACAATTCCTAGAAATAAAAATAAGCACAACGACCTTTGGTTAATACTAAAAAAAGTTCTCGGGAGAAAATAAAGGAGGCCAACTTAAATTTAGTATATCGGTCTGCGAGTGTTTACGAGGCAGGCCCCTGAAATAAACAAACCGAAGGCGACGGCAAAGCACAAAGGCCAGGTTTCGTGAAATAGCCGCCTATTTTCATTTTCTGTTTTATCGCGGCTGGAAAACAAATGAGAAGCATTTTTGTGGGCGACGATGAAGTAATTACTTCAAAAAACGTTGCTTATTTTTAATGCTAGGACACGACCACTTTTTCGTGTTTACCGGTGTTTAATTAAATATTATACATTAATTTATAATACAATCAAATGCTAATTATTGTTTTTTTTTTACATTTCACCAACGTCTTATAATATTTTTTTCAAAGTACGCGATGTAATTATTTATCATTTACTTCGGCTTCATATGTGGATATTGGTTATGAGTGTATCCCCATTAATTGACTCTAGCATTAAATATTCAAATTTGTAATTAAAGAAAACTGAAATGTTAAATGCGAATATCATAAATATGTGTCTAACGCCTTTATATATAAGATTATTTTCAACTACTAGTATTGTTAAACATACATACATAATTATGTATGTGTTTCACGTGAACTTGTTACTTTACATAACGGTTGTATCATAACTGCGTGCCCGATATGGTTTTTAAAACTTGAAACAAACTTTCATTCCCTATTTAATTCTCTTGAGGTAAATATGCAAAATTTTAAGATAAACTTTCTCAGTGCTCGCCTGCGTTATATAGAACTCCTGTGCAAAATTTCAAACTTTTACACTCACTGGCTCAGACTGCGTTACTCATCAGTCAATTGATAAAACAATCCTTATACAGAAAATATATATGAAAAAGTATCTACGTTTTTATAGTATATAATTTTTTTATGGATTATTAGTCTACGTAATAGAATAATAAATAACATAATTATATAAATATTAAATACGCTGTTATTAGTTATTTTATACGGTTATGATACAGATTGAGTTTTTTAACTGGGTGTGGTAGGCTAAATCCGAAAGTGTAAGGAGCAGCGAAAAATACTTTAAGGACTCTCAGTCGATTTTGATGAAAACTAAAACTACATTATTAGTATTTAAAAAATTAATTTTCCTAACCAGGAATCAAACTCGCTGATACTGAAAACAAAAACACATCTATATTATTACATCATGTGATAATGTTACTTATAAGTTTCAACTTCTAGGAAGTAATAGCATACCGTGAACTAGAAAAAGACGCTTATTATTACAAAATGCTATTAATCTCATAAATTAATTAAACCTTAAGAAGTTAATACAAAGCCCAGTTAAAAAACTCATCCTGTTTAATACATTAAAACGAAGTGTTTATAAGATTCAAAAACAGTTTCCTCTATAAAGAAGCCTTGCTTTCAGTAAGAAATGTCGTGCTAAGTGCAATGCAAGCACCCGACGTGCGAACGAATATTCATGCCGAGAGCTATGTTACTGTAGTTATCTGACAAACTGGAAAAAATGAGCTTAGTCTATTTGTAATGGAAGGATAATAATATATAAGTAAATTATATAGAATTTATTTAGTTTAATTAATTTAAGAATTTGATTGCATTTTGAACTCCCAGAATTAGATATTAGCGATACTAACAGATGTTGTAACAATACAGGTGTCTTTTTCTGATTAATAATTTTTCAAAAAACTACTAAGGCAGTTTTTAGCCATAGCGGATTTGGCCATCAACGTAGACTCAAAAAAAAAATAATCACCAGTATTTCTAATACTTAACACATTTTTCCTAATTCACGGTAATAATAATAACCTGTTGAAATCCTCAGCTGATCAAAGTTCTCTTTTCATATTAGGAAGAAAAATTTAAACGGAGGATATTTTAAATTTAATAAAAACAGCAGAATTTGTTCAGACACCTGCAGCTTTTCTCACCATGTTTTCCTTTAGAGTTGAGCATGAGATTTTAAAACACATCTACCCCTAAAAAATACAAGAACTTAAAAAACGCAATTTAGTTCACTTGGATGACACTTATTCCAGTTACTTTGATTTTTAATACAAAACTATTAAACCGAAGAACGGAGAACCTCCGCCTTTTTTGAAGTTGATTAAAAAGGTTCCAATATATAAAAGGTTTATACCGGATAAACAAGCCCCTATCAGATAAACGAATTCTAGCCATAACCTTGTCATCGATTTTCGCGATTATTACTAATTGAAATAAAACGAATTTAAACGGATTTAAATCTCGTATATTGATTTGAGTCTACCCGTAACACGAACGCTGTAAACTGCTCGAAACGTCGGGATGATAAAAATAGTTAATATACGCGATTTAAATCCTTTTAAAATAGTTTTATTTCAATGTATTCTAGCCATTTTGGATCTTATCCACTGTATTCATATCGGCTCTTTAATAATAATAAACCTTTAAAAAAATAAACCGAATTCAAAAGCAAAGTATACAATTTCGTTTCCTTTTTATTTTATTACATAAAAAACAGACACTATAAATTAAGATCCTCCTCCTTTTTTATAGTCGGTTGATAAATAGCGGTAAGTGGTAGTACACAGTTAACATCGTCTTCGTTTTTAAAATTCATATACTCGAAGTTTACGAAACATGCCTGATGCAACTAATATTTTATGCGCATAGGTAATGTTTGTTACTGTCTCATTTGAAAGGAGTAACCTCAAACTTAAAATATACTTTATTTAAATAGGCTTTTAAAAGTGCAAATCGTCATTTTACAAGTTTGACATGTCAGTTTCACGTGCAGCTGCCGCAGCGCTGGTTCAGAATGTGGATTCAACGATATCGCTTTAATACTATAGATAAAAGTTAAACAATATGAATTTATAATTAACAAATTGTCACTTGTTAGTTGTTGTAAGCAATCAACATGTTAAGTTTAGACTTAAACCCTTGGAATGATTTGTGTCAATTAGATACATATTTATACAATTTTTAAATCATTTGTGTTCTGTGCTGTGAAATTTAATTTGCAATCTTTTAACTATCAATCTTCAATAAAATAATAGCGGTATAAAAATTGTTAGCTATTAAATGGGCGCTGATATGCAATACTCTGTCAAGCCACACGGACTCTATTTTGTGAAAATGGCGTCTTAAGATGTCAAACCTATTCTTAATCAATTTATTTGAAGATGTATGTATATATCCAACTTTTCTTTTCTATTTCGATAGAAGGTGTTATGAATTAACAGCAGATTGATATATTTAAGGTTTTATCTAATAATAAGTTTTTTAAATATTTGAGATTATTGTATAAATTGCAAAATATGGAACGCACTTAAAACTCGAGACATTAAATTAAGACACTTTTTCCGTACTTATTTAGATTATATAACTTACAATTATTCTTAATATTGTTAAATAGGTAACACACTATCAAAATACATCAATATCTACGAATTTGACTTTTTGCGGGTTGACACATTATTGCTTATCAGCATCCATTAATAATAGTCCTTAAGAAGTGAAAACAGTACGTGTTTCACATTTCTCCAAAATATATATGTAAATATAAATGATTCATGTATAAATTTCATCCCAAACTTTAATATAGCAGGTAGACACAATGGTTCGGTATGCGGGGGTAAACGGAAGGGAGGATTCAAATTAAAACATTAACAATAGGTAATTCTCACGTGGTTAACGAGCGGCTCGAACCATTTTCACCTTTGAAACTCAATTATTATATTGTATATATTAACGATACCGTGCCCGGCTTTGACCAATACAATTACTGAAACAATAATTTCATTCTTCTGAATTGCATTAATTTATACCATAATTTTATTATGTAATGATAGCCAGACCTCGACACGGAATGTATATGTTATTAAGTAACTTTAAATATCTCTACTGACATTATAAATCTGAAGGGTTTGTTTGTTTGATCGCGCTAATCTCAGGAACTGCTGGTTCAAATTAAAAAATTATTTTTGTGTTACATAGTTTATTTATTGCCTATAGGCTATATTATGTCACGTTATGACTCATAGCAGAGAAGCAGTAATAAATGCGAGTGAAACCGCGAGGGACAGCTAGTCTAATAATAAGTGTGTAATATTTGGTTTGTGTTATTGAGAGAAATACAAAATATGACTTTTTTATAATTATAAAATCACCGTTTTAAGCTTTGTGTCAAGCTAATTAACTTTTTATTGCCTCTTAAGAGTAAGCAACTGTAACTTACGACGAAAGCAAATTTGCCTTGAACCGCAAATAAAAAGTCTATCATCTAACACTAAATACATAGAATACGAATGTGTATCGTAAAAAACCGTTCGGTCGGGAGAAGCGCTAATGAGAGGGCATAAAGCGTGACGTCGTAAAACCAGAGCATTAAGCGCCCGCTGCCAGAAGCTGCCCCCTAATCTATTCTGAGCTATTTTAATTAGCATCGTAGTAATAATAAAGTGGGGGCGAAGTTTTTGTGGCGTCTCGGACGATGTTTCTCGAGCCGTGGCGGAGCCCGGCTGACGCCATCCGAGCCGACCATGCTCGCTGGGAATACTTATAACTTCTCGCTCTGTAAACTTATCAAGTTCCGCGCTCAAACTCAGGGCTATAATAAATGTTTGCCGATGAGTTGGGTATTTGCGGGTCTAGGATAAAGTGGATGTCGAGCCTTAACAGCCTTCTCTTTCTCTCAGATATTACAGCCTCATAGAGAAATTTTATTAAACTTATTACGTATTTTCGTGTATAATGAGCTCTTTGTGATACATATTTCAGGTATTTCATTTCATGCAATCTGCCTTTATATTACTATTTACGAAATAATTAAAATAAACTCATTATATGGTGCAGTTGTAAATTTCAATTTAATCTTTTAATTAACCGCACAAATCGTTTAAATTTAAACGCATCGTTTCGCGTATCTTAATAACGATCGTATCAATTGTTTAGATACGAGTTACGACATTAACAAAAGCTTTTACTGCCATGAGTTTAAAACAAAAGAAAAACATTTTTCACAAAAAAAGAAGCAATAAAATTGTAGAGAGCCTCGGACGGGGTGAGGTTAGACTGTAAAGAAAAACGTATCTCGGAGTAGTAAATCTCTCTGAGCTTGATAGCCCCACAATCGCTTTCGCAGCGGCACTTGTTTCACGCACCGCCTCCGCTTGCACTACAATAATTTCCCTTCTGCTATATTTTCTTGAACTCTTATGTTGGCTTGGAAAACTTTACAGAAAAATTTAGGAGCGTGAAAAAATATGCCGCAGAAAAAGCTTTCAACCCAAATAAGTATCTTGTAAGCATTCTTTGACGAGACTCTTCTTTCTATTTATTGATCTTTCTATTGTAAAGACTGGAAATTAGGCTGAACCTTAAATTTTACGAGGGTCAGTCTAGTACCTTTATTTCGTCTGGCGTCTTTTTCTTCGACAACGGTCCCATAATCGATCATACACACATGCGTATAAAGTTTAGAAGATAGAATGTATAGCATACTGTAATTAGATAAATATTTTGCTTTAGTGGAATTTCTCCTACAAAAATTGTATTAGCTTTTTATTTATACATATATATTATATACCTTAACTTATAAACTAACTAACCTAACTCTTTATTATATTAATTAGTAGTAGATCGCGGCTTTGCCCACGTACAGTTTGGAATTCGATAGTCGCGATTTAGAAAACTGGTAAAATCACCATCTATTTAGCATTAATGTAAACTTTTTAAAGAAGCGTAATGACTTGACACTTATTTTAAGCCGATTCAAAATCCAATTTGAAAAAAAATACACGTTCTGTTCAAATCGTATATTTTTTACATAATATTTTTTCTAATTTCGGAACTTCTAAACTAATCAAGAAAATATCATTTTTTATCATTAGCTATAATCTATTTTTAAAAGATAATTTAAAAGAAAAGTAATGTCCCACTGTTGGTCAAAGGTCTTCTCTCCTATCAAGGAAAGGGTTTTAGAGTTTAATCCACGACGCTCCTCCACTAGGGGTTGATGGATGATTTAATATAATTCGAGAAAATGAAACGCCGTGATAACCTCTGGAGTGGTAACCGTGCTGGAATTAATGTACATGTTTTTACAAGCTAAAATATAAAAACTAGTGATAGAATTCGACATATACGAAATTTTATTTTTGCAGATTACGAATTAGAGCATAACTGTACTTCAACGAGTTCAGCTCATATACGGGTTGGTTCGGCTGAGAAAGTACTATAATCAGCAGCTCACAGAAAACCTGCGTAAGGTAACTAAGTATGTAAGTAGTAGATGCGTTTAGTATGGAGAGTAATAGAGTCGAAAGATCCTCATTTCTACCTTTAATTTCTATTACTATTCTTCTCTTTTTCTCAAGCCTCTCTAGCGTTCAAATGGTGACAGTCGGCGGTGATCATTTAATATTATGTTAACTTACTCCTTCTCGTTTACCCGCTATTTTCATAAAAAAAGTTTCACGGGACCAAATCAGTAAACAGGTGAATAAGCACAACCATATTTAATATAAGATTGTAAATAAACCGATAATCTTCTTATTGAGACCTTTTCAACAAGCCCCAACCCAAAACTTCTGCTGTATGTTGGTGAGGAGTTGCGTATGGGGATTTCAGATCTTTCATCTGCAGCATTAGGTCAAGATTTCTCAACTATGTTATCTATTCATAGCATACTAAATTTCTTTTCAATTATAAGCTGCTATATAAGTTGCTCAGATTTTTTCAACAATTAGAAAAAAGCTGATAACCTCCAAACTGATTGATCTTCATAAATTATAGCTAAGCTATCCCGATTACATCAGCTTTCAAACAATAAAAAAACACCAAAATTGGTCCATTTGTTAGGAAGCTACAATGCCACAGACAGACACACAGATACACGCGTCAAACTAAACACCCCTCTTTTTTAGTCGGGGTTTAAAAATATTAATAGACGTCTCCTACGACATTGTTTCTCGTAGTTCTGATAGCTACATAACCTTAAGAAATAATAGTTACATACGTAGTCAGATACGAATTTGCCGAAATTAATTTAATTAAACGGCTAATTAAACAGCGGAGGTTCCTTTTCGATGTTCTTTTATTTTGCGGCGAAATAGCGCAAAGTGCAGTGAAGTTTCCCAATTATGTAAAATAATCTCAGCACTGTTCTTATATTTGTAAAATTTCTGTTTTAAAATCTCTTAAGAAAGAAATTTTATATAAATCACCTCATTCTACTTTTTTTAAATGGTTAATTCTTTTTACTTCATTGCAGAAGGAGAATTCTACAAAAGAATCTATATATGTTACCTGTAATTATTTTGCACGCTCTATAGCCTAAAACGTTAGACGTATTTCTACATATGACATGTCATTAAATTCGTGTGAGTTGTAAGAGTGACATAAAGTTAATGATTTTCTGTAATTTCCAATACACGCTATTACGTGCGAGACGCCGATCATAGTACTGCTATTCAGTTTTATAGCTTATTCGATTTCAAAACTACTTGCACCAATGGAAAGTTATATAATAGGTGTATAAATGTTTGTAACACTTTTTTGGGTTAGTTATTTTTTACATTACTTAAGTCTTGTTAATACGGATTACGTAGGTATATGTATCACGCGATTTCAACCGTGTAATACATGATGTAATAATGCGATCCATGCTGTTACATTTAAATACTCCAATCATATGGATCGTAGTTTTATATGATGAATTTTTAAATCAAGTTGACACTTCATAAAAATAGCGCATTCAAACAATGAACTCAGCTTTTAAATATATATAGAGTGTACAAACATACAGATAATATATAACAGTAAATAAACGTAAGCCTAGTTTTCTTTCATTATATTTAATTAAGATCAATGCCCTGCACGAATATGTTAACAAAATTTTATTTTTAATATCTGGAGCAGTACGTAATAACGTTCAACCCAGTTAGGCTTAGGTCAGCGAGAACGCTACACCTTGAAGTGGAAACATTTTGAGATTGACGAGGCCGCGTAACATTTAAATTCAATGAAAATAAACTAATATTTTTTTTAATAATTTTTATAAGTAAAATTTTTGTTTGAATTTGGTATAAAATTTTGTTAGAATTCAGTTTCTGAAAGATTAATCTTTTTAATAAACGCACAAAAATATATCAAATTAAGGTGTATTGTATAAAATGTAACTTTCAAGTTTAAATTATAGTATAATATATGTAATGATTCATATTATGAACAACTAATCAAAATATTTTACTTAAACAATTAATATAATTTTGACCACGATGTGTCTTGAAATATAATGAAATTTAAAAACGAAAAAGAGCTTTTTTTCTGTATTTATACATTTAAAAATAATTAGATGAATTTATTTTTAAATATGTGAATTTAAAATTTGATTCATACTAGAATTTCATCACAATTAGAATGAAATTAATGTCTAAATTTAAGACTTAATAGTTTTTCATTTTCCTTTCACGGATAAAATTAATACTGTTTCACTTTCTTCAATAACCTTAATCCAAAGGACAGACGTGTAATATTTTATATTAAAAAAGTTTTTATTCGTATTCGCTGCCTGCCGCAATTTTTACAATCAAACGAAATGGCTACATTTCTTCTTTTGACTTTTTTCAACTATACTTCATGCGAAGCACGTTTATTTATAAACGAAAGTTTTTTTAAGCTTTTAGTTTATTTAAAAATGCTTAATAAAGTTTTTTCGACGTTTTTGTACAGAAATAATTCGAGACTATTTTCTTTGAGTAAATTATAGCTTCTATTTTATCTAAGAAATAATGGATACTCTTTTAGTGCACATAAATCTTTGTCCGTTTAAATCTGAATGAGGAAGCAAAAAAAACGTTAAGGGAAACAATAGATTCCGTTAAATCCAGGCAAACGTTTAGAACACATAAATTTCAAGCAAAGAAAATAAAGTCTTTCGAATAACGTAACGATTGCTCTAGTACACAAGTCAGTTCGGAGTTAGAATAAGTACCCAATATAAATAGGGACAGGGAGACATTTGTCCGGCGAAATGTCCGCCTAGGTCAGGTGGCACACGGTAAAAGCGTTGAAAGCATACATAAATTTACACTAGGCGGAGCTGTATAGGACGCAGGTGGTTTTAAGTACAGTAACTAACAGAAACTGTTTGTACATCTTGATGGATAAAAGTTTAGTGCGAGAAAAGTGCTCATTATTTTCTTTTGAGATTTTCTTGTTTTATATTACAAGTTTAATCAAAACATTTATGTTAACTTTTTTTATTAAAAGATTTACAGTTTTTTTAATACCATAAGCAATAAAAATATTATAGCAGAAATTATTGATATAAATAGAGTAACACATATCTTGTTTTTTTTTTATCACTTAATAGTCTTTCATTATATTAATTATTATTATCTACAACTTAATATATTTCTTTGAAAAATATATCAAATACACCTAAACACCTATTTGTCTCTTAAAAAATTACAACATTTTAAAATTTTTCAAAGCTCAAATATAGTAAAGCAGCGAATATTTACCCATAGTCTAACAATCAAAAGCCGTTGAGGCGCTGCGCGGGAGATAGACTCCGCTAACGAAGTAAACAATCGACCGACATTTTGCGACCGGCGGACGGGCCAACGCCAGCATCAAGACAAAGCGCTGATGAATCTGATTATTTCGTTCCAATGTCTTCTGTGCGAAATTCGAGCAGATCTTTTTATTTTTGGTAACGTGTGGCGCTTTGTTTGCTACGTTCCAGAGTTACATTTTCTGAAACCTACTTGGCTTCTTGCTTCTGTCACGCTTAGGCTAGACATTACGGCGTCGTTAATATTTTATAATTATAGAATTATCTATTATTCTACATTAATATTACGTTACTACTACGTATATTTTTCGTAAAAATCTTCCAAATTCGATACATGGACTTTTATCTAGTAACTAGGCCGATCTTCCAAAATTAGTAGACATTTTGGGTGCCAAAATTCATGCGCTAATAACGTATACAGTCATTGACTGTATTTATAAAGATATGTGACATTCATTCTGAGAAAATGGCGCCTAACGATGTCAAACCTATTCTAAATAAATGTGTTTGGAGACATATGTATCAATCTTTTCTTTTTTATTTTGATTAAAGGTATATTTAATTAAAAGGAGATAGGCTTAATGAAAAGTTTAACCTTGTAATAAGTTTTTCAAATACTTGAGATTTTTGTATATTACAAAATATCACACTTCATTATTTGACATATTAAATTAAGAAACTTTTTTTCGTACTTATTTAGTAAAAATGGCTTGAAAAAAAATTGAATAATGTTAAATACATGACGCATTATCAGAATATATCAATATCTCAGAATTTAACGTGGGTTGACACATTATTGCTTATCAGTATCCATTTAACCTCTAAAATTTCAACTGACAATCTCAAACAAAAATACTCTCGTCTATGGGCTTGTTGCTAGGCAATATCGTCCAAAATGGTCGGCATCATAATTGCCCAAAATACATAAGCGTATAACATATCTACACACATAATAACATTGTCTATAGCTATACACTATAATTAGGTGTCGTAGTGTAAATGAACTCGATATTCTTATAACGCGCTGAAATTGACTAGTGTGCTCGATTTTAAACCTTTACCATTAGTCAAATACCTGATTGTTATATTTATATAGTCTGAGTATTTTATATAGGTAATACCTCCTCCCCGCGATTTCGCGTTTATGGTTACTGCTTTCTTCGTGTGAGTCGTAGCGTGATTTAATATAGCGTATAACCTTTTCCATTAAACATACTATCTAACATAAAAATAATTTTTCAAATCTACATACAAACTTATAAACAAAGTTTACCTCTTTATAATATTAGTATAGATAGCCTGCGGTTCCGACCGTGTGCGCTTCGTTTTATGATGTTGCATTTAGATAGCCCGGGGCACTACTTCATCGGATGGATGAATATAAGATAAATAGGATCCCATGGCAATATCATAAGCTTTGCACATGTTTATTGATTGACTCGTTGTTTAACATGGAAAAATACAAACAAACGAAATTATGAATACTATTAGATATTAATTAGTAGTATTTTTTTAATATTATTAAAAAAAATAAAGTAGCATACTTTAAATTTTACTTTTATCTTAGTTGCAATTTTTTTTATCAAAAAACATATTCAGTAGCATTTTTATGTCACAAACCCACAAAGAAACACGATAGACAAAAATCGTATTTTTATTTTTTTTATTTATAAGCTATGGCCATTTAAATATAGTATGTATGTTTTATGATAGAAAACTATTTTGAAATGTTAGGTTAAAAAAATTATATAAAAAACCAATAGTAACAGAGGTATTCAAAATATTTGAAAGAGCACATACAGTACATAAAAATTCACTAGGGTGTATGGTGCGAAGTCCCGCTGGGTGATAGATCGTTACGAGGCGTACAAATCGCGTAAAGCGTAGAATTCATTTCAGATTTAAAACTTGCCTTGATACGTATTTTTGATTATGTACGTAAATATCATACGTAATAAAATATTTTTAAAAAGTCAAAAACCCAACTGCGTTACCATCTACATTCAAAAGTAAGAATCATTACGAAACAACTTTAAATCGTTATCGATCCTATATTATATCCTAGAAATTATTTTTGAATACCTATTCAACGACATACATATTAGTTCGTCGATTTTCCTTTTTTTTCCGTTTTCATTATTTGGCGTCCGAAAGCGGACATCATAATTTTTTCAAATTTTTATGCTTTCTCGTAAGACGAATCCAACGACGTATCATTTAATAAAATCGGTCTAAGCGTTTGGTTTAAATAGTGCCAAAAAGGTATAAACCTACGCACATACAAACATATATGCTGATAAACACATTACCCTACTTTGCGTCACGCAGTCGGGTAATAAAAACTAAGCGCAGTTTAGAATTTCACGCCGAGTTCTGTACTCACCGCAGACAATACGCTATATTAGAAACGGTACTCACGCTTGACTAGTTTATATTGTTTGTTAGAATATTTGTCATTATTAACAATATTCAGTAAAAAAATGTATGATATTTTTACGGATATAATATATAAATTATAATAAATATTTTTAGATAGAGTTTAGATTTAGTAGTACAGTCCCGTTGGCACTTTGGTAGGTTTTGGTTTTCTAGGATTACGCACTATCAAATTGTGGACGCAATATTACGGTTGTCTAAAAATTCTTTGACTTTATTGTGTCAAAAAACGCTTTCTAAGAAACCGTGTTGTTACTGTATCCATACAAAAGATTTGAGATTGAGGGTTGACGTCATCTGAAAACTTAAACTGGCCGTGAAATAACAAGCGACATCATCCTAGGAAACCGAACCTTTAGGCGCAAAACCTTAAAAATAAGTCGAAAAAATTATAACTTAAACAAATACTATAGTTATATCGATGCAAGGCCTCATTGGATCATAGCTTATAAATACTATCCATGTATAAATTTTTCAAAGAGCATATTTTTTAATAAATATCCTCTGGGATCGTGAATTTTTTTTTTAAATATGACCTTAACGTACATACGACAAACTCTACATTACTTTATAGTTACCTAAAAGAAGGCAACATGTGATTACTACTGAATTATAGAATTTTATTTTATTGAAAGTTAATTTTAAAATTGCAATCGCTTTCTTAAAACTGAGGAATAAAAAAATATATTTGACAGCGGTGGGATTCGAACCCACGCCCTTTCGGACTGGTGCCTAAAACCAGCGCCTTAGACCACTCGGCCACGCTGCCTACAACTAGACGATTGAATTATGTGTGAGTATTCTAAAGTGTATATATATATTAACTGACTTTAATGAAAAGCAAGTTCGATGATAGACGTGTATTATTAAAATCTTTAAAATACAATAGACATAATATCTATATTGATACATTAAGCAAAAATTTGTTCTCCATTTTACGAAAATCGCACGGACGGAGGAGTATGTAGTTCTCACACTTATGCTCTATATAGAGAAGGAGAGAGCAATGTTAATATTTGTTTTAAAATCAAATCATCATCAAAAGAACTTACAATCAATAAAAAGACATTACACACAATACTGTGTATTTGACACAGCCACCCATATAATTGTACTCTCATCGTGAATTTTTTTTTTAAATATGACCTTAACGTACATACGACAAACTCTACATTACTTTATAGTTACCTAAAAGAAGGCAACATGTGATTACTACTGAATTATAGAATTTTATTTTATTGAAAGTTAATTTTAAAATTGCAATCGCTTTCTTAAAACTGAGGAATAAAAAAATATATTTGACAGCGGTGGGATTCGAACCCACGCCCTTTCGGACTGGTGCCTAAAACCAGCGCCTTAGACCACTCGGCCACGCTGCCTACAACTAGACGATTGAATTATGTGTGAGTATTCTAAAGTGTATATATATATTAACTGACTTTAATGAAAAGCAAGTTCGATGATAGACGTGTATTATTAAAATCTTTAAAATACAATAGACATAATATCTATATTGATACATTAAGCAAAAATTTGTTCTCCATTTTACGAAAATCGCACGGACGGAGGAGTATGTAGTTCTCACACTTATGCTCTATATAGAGAAGGAGAGAGCAATGTTAATATTTGTTTTAAAATCAAATCATCATCAAAAGAACTTACAATCAATAAAAAGACATTACACACAATACTGTGTATTTGACACAGCCACCCATATAATTGTACTCTCTTGTTTATTGTTAAAGTCTATGGTCGATTTTGAAATTTTGAAAATTAAATGAACTGCAGTCGAATTCCGACCGTTAGGCGACCGACTAGTATAAATAAAAAAACATAATATATGAATAAAATAAAAAAAATATATGAATAAAGACAGCGAAAGTCAAAAATATTATATAAACAAAATTATGTATAAATGTAAAGAATGTTTAATGTGTACATACTGTGCGTTCAATTAATAACGAAAATATCCATTTTTTAAATCGTGCCTCAAATTGCTTTTAATTGCTACCCTAACACGACCAACGCAAAAAATATTTTAATTGTCCGTTTTAAACCCTCGTCACTAATTACGAAGCCCATAAGCCTAAATAGCAAATTTTGATTTTATGTTTTATAGAAAACTGTTTATTAAATACAATTATATCGAATTCCAATCCTCTTCGCGATGTAGTTTACGAGATAATCTCCAGTAACAGGCAAGAAACAAAGAGTATCTAACATACGAAACCAACATTAAGTAGAAATCCTAAAAATAAGAGTTATTATTAGACTTAATTTAGGTCTGTTTTAGTATCAATTGGCGGTTGCCTCAGAAAATATAAGATTGTCAATTTCAAAATCAATATAACGCGTGTAGGTAACAGTAGTATCTACATCGCCGGGAGCGATAATGTTTATATATGAATTATTTAGACGATGCGAATATAGATACTTGTAGCTCCACATTCCGTACGTACGTTAGCTAGGTACGGCTTGCCGCCTGCGAACCCTCTAACCGACGTCGACACACAACCCTGAGTGGCGCGCTTGCCGAATTCCATTCCTTGATACAACACCTCCCATTTTGTGTAGGTATGCCTTGTTTTCCATTTTCTCATTGCATTATGCGGTACACTCCTGTGTGCAATGTAGTCTACGAGAAATGTGGATTCGGACTCGTTTTTTTTCTTTCCTTTTTTACACTTTTACATATTTTAAACATAATTTTCTATTACGACAGAATTCACAACAACAATACTCTAACCGACAAACATGTAAAGTTAGAACAATATCGCCCAACTTTCTCCATATATAAAAGCAACTAGAAACATTGAAGGTTAGTCCTCCAGCGCAGAAGAAAGGAAGCAGGCGTGCAGTGCGCGTTATTTACGACTCTCGATTCCGGTGCCGTTAAGAATTCAGGAAATCTAGTTCAGTTGCACCCGGTGCACGCTCGCCGACAACATTCAGTGTTACTATTATTCTTGTACATTTGTTATTTTAATGTATTTACATTCATAGCTAGCATGACGAAAATAACGAACGAGGCAAAATGGAACATTAGAGCACGAGATAACAAAATTTACATTTTAATTTTAAATTACTTAACAGAATAGTACTCGTAACTTTTAAGTGCAAGATCCGAGATACATTTTTATCTAGGGAGCAAACTTGCAGGCGTTTCGGAGACATAAAACCTTACTTAGCGAGCCACAAATCCTCGTAACGTTAAGCCGAGATAAAACAGCCCGCGCCACGCTGAAACGGAGCTCAAATTTTTCACCTGCGGGCCGCGTCGCGCCGGCCGGGGAATGTGTGCCATACAAGTTATTACTTACACAAGAGTTATGATGCCCCATAATGAAACTTCCTTGCGTTAACCACACTTAACTGCCTTTTACTATGTTTATGATTATTCGTGTCATTCTTACTTTTACTTAGATACGTTGTTCGTGTTACAGAAATAGATCTTATAGAAGAAGGGTAACAAAATTATTTCAGTTGTAATATTTCTTCCTTTCCTCATTTATTTGCTTTCACGGAATATAACTTTGACTTCATAACAAAAAGCTAACGACATCGTTTTTGCGGCCAGATACATTTATAAAAGATTAATGGTTTGTATAAGACTAAGAAAAATGATATAGAAAGTGACCTTATGCTTACCTCAACTTTATAAAAATATTCATGGTTTTATGTAACTTAAATAATATTTCTATAACTTTATATCACCTGTTTGAAAAAGAAATCGATCACTGCGTTAATTTATTTATATTTTACAAATGAGTTAATTTTACTTATGACTAGCTACGCCCCCGAGCGGTGTTTTCACTCGCGAAAATTTGAGAAAATAATATTAATTAATGGTTTACCTTCCCTACTTGAATCGGACATTATTCGCTATTTTATTAATTTCAATTTTGTTTTCGCGTTACCCTCTTTTTTATTTATTAATTAAAACTTTTCAAATAAAAATAGCCTATGTTATTCCTTAAAACATTAGCTATCTGTAAGTAAATTTCGCGTCAAAGTCGGTCCAGCCCTTTTAGAGATTAGTCGGGAAAAACAGTCAGAAAGACAGACAGAAAAAAACATTTTAAAAATTGTGTTCTGAATATAAGTACCGTGTTGGTAAACTTTCATATACATTTAGTTTAAAGACACTTCCGTTTTATTTATTTGTATAGATGTACGACTTATGTTATGTTACGCGTATTGCTGGAACCACTATTTGCTTAAATACTGTCTTTGGACAAAAGCCCTATCTAACTATATACATATTAATACGTGAGGTAAAAACTTTGTTCCCCTTTTTACGAAAATTGCGCGGAAGGAAGAGTATAAAATTTCGCACACTTATAATTTACATAGAGAAGGAGAGAGTAAGGAGAAATATATTAAAACAATAGAAAAACATTACACACACTACCACGTATTTGAAACACACAAACATACATATATACGTTTAGTTTATTGTGGTTATATAGAGAATAGATTATCTGTGGTCAATCTTGAAATTGATTAAAAATTATTGGTTGAACTACGGTCCAATTCCGACTGCTAAGCGACCATAAGTATTCACGAATTAGCAAATATTTATATATTACATGTAATTACAATAATAATAATAAGCGACAAACATGTTTTTTATAAACCAAGCAATAAAAGTATTTTTGTCCTTAATACAATTACAATTAATTTAATTGGAATTATTAAAAATATTCAACAGACTATCAAATTACATTTTGCAAATCGTTTTAAAAATTATAAAATCATGTATTATAAATTTGAACATGTAACACGTTTTAGAAAGCACGATATGAGTTATATATACAAATTAAAGTTTGCATATGATAGGATTTCAATGTCTATTAATATTCCTAGCGGACTAGCGTTCTCCACACTAGGAAACCTGTATCGTGGAGACCACTAGTAATTTAATTAATTACACATAAAGGTAACTACCAAATGAAATAGAATCTACCTAGATTATAATAACCTTGACACGATATCGTTTATTAAAATCATCATACGTATTAGACTTACGAAAGATATACACGACCACTCCGACATCCCCAAACAGAGAAGTGTAATAAAGCCATTAATTCCGCTTTACGCGCAAATAGCATAAATCAGGCTGTAGCGCCTCGCACCACAAGACCGTAGCAAGGCGCAGTGAATTAAGGCTTGTGTCCTAAGCGACAACCCACCATCGCTCGGAAATTAAACTGAACTTCGTAATCTCCGTAATATTTAACTTATATTACCGCCCTACAAAATATAAGATTAAACGTTACATACACTCAGCAAATCTCGCTTTATATGGATTCTGCTTAGTCCCGTTTTATTAGTGCATATACATTTATGTACGAGTTCAAATTTGGCTGCGGCGTGAAACAGATCCTTCCCTCTTTAATGAAATTAATCGGCAACTGCTCTATTATATTTTTATATGCCTTTTTTTATAAAAAATGTTAGGTTATTTATTGATTTTATCGCAATATCATGAAGTACTTTGTATCATGTTTTAATTAAAAATTTCTTTCTATAGCGAAAACAAAAGTATTGAAAAAGTTTTCAATCTCTGAAGCTTTGACGTTAAAGCTAAGAATACTGACGCCCTCGTTGTATCAATATTGTAACTGTGCAATAAGTCGCCTGTAATTGTATAAAATACTAGAACTTACTCAATTTAAAATAAGATTGTTATCTGATATGATATGATGATATGATATTATTATTTGTATCTCATTCATAAGTTAATTTAAAAATTCTTCTTTCACTCTATTAAGCCACATCTAAAATATTACTATAACAAGTTTCAATATTTAGAGCTTCAACGGAATTTTGGAGTATAGAGCAAAAAAAAAAACTACAAGGACTAAAAAGTTTGCAATAAAATGTAGAAAATATTGTCCGCTAAGCAAAGCAACTACAATAGAAACACTAATGGCTAAACTGCGGATTTCCAGTTGGACTCGGTCGGGTCGTGGGATTAACGAAAATTAGATTTCAATAAGACGCTTGAGTCGTGGCAAGGAACAAATCTAAAGCGGAACCATGTAATGCGGAGACGGTCACGGTCCTCCCTTTTAATGCAATGTCAGCAGTCCGCAGCCGCAGTCAGCTTTGGCTGGGACGACGTGTATGATCGATATTTGTAATGTTAATGTCTGCAATGAACTTAGCTGAATTAATACTTTATATTATTGGATAGTGTATTATTTTAACATACGTCTGATTGTACATATTTGTGAATTATTTAGTCTTCTTTGAATTAAGTAAAGAAAATATTGTTAAGTTGTTGTTTTAAAATTATCAAGTCAATATAGTACGACAAAAATCTTTCAATTTTTGATTTCGATAAGAGAATGCTTAGTAACAACGTTCCTTTAAATCTTTTCTTCATTCTAATCACTTAGAAAGAAAAACGGTTCGATGGATTAACTTGTAAATAACAGGGTTATTGCTTGTTATCTTGAGATATAAAAAATACGCTCAACACTACTCGTTTCTTTAACATGATTACATTTTATTATATTATAATTATTTATTATTAAATTTAGTCTTTTTTCACATTAATGTTGAGGATACAGGAATATTTTTCTCAAAAATCTTTGTAGCTTAGAAGATACAATGTGCAAGAGCAGAGAATTTATTTCCGTTTTTAAAAGTATCCTTAAGTTCACAGTGTTTATTATTAGGAGCTGCTAAGACACTGATGGTTCAAGACAAAAGAATCATTTTTTTTTATTTAGATATCTCGATGAAAACTCATTTTCTCCTCATTAAGAATCTTTTATAAATTGACATTATTAGGTAAAAAAAAATACTAAATTCTTTTAATAACAATTAGGATTCTTTATGTGCAGCAAAATCATTTTAAGTACCTACCTTTACAGTTTAATCCGAATATAATGAACGTGTATGGATGTATCAATAATGTTCTATACATTATTTATTACTCTTTCACGCAAAAAAGTACTGCATGGTTTTTTACAATAATATATATTTAACAATAGAATAACTCATAGGCAATAATTTCTAAAGATATAGTGTGAATTGTCCAGAATATAATGGAAAGTGTCAAGTAAGTAGAAAAAAAATCTGCCATCGAGCTATTCTGGCATACGCTTCAAAAAACCGTTAAGAGCTACACATACAGAATATATAATGTTTACATATTTAATGAAATGTTTGTCTTAAATATTCTAACAAAAAAACCCGCGACAGCATATGCCTATATTTTATGCGAAAGCCGTTATCTTTCAAACTAAAACTACGCAGATGAAGTAGCGGACAACAGCTCCTCAGTCATATTTTTATAAAACTTATCACTAATTAACACCAATTGGAACTTGATGTCGAGACTATTATTATTTTTTTACGAAAACTGCTGTATTATAATTATACAGAAAAAGTCCTTTTAAATAACATCGCATGTCGATATTTTTTTAATTTTAATAAATAATCATATAAACTCAAGTAATACGATAATGCATAATTAAAGTCTGCACCCCTAATTGTCTGTCTACAAACGTGACATCATTACAAACAGAGCTGTCAAAAGGAATATTAAGCAGGTGGCGAAAAGACCGATGGAAGCACGAAATATTTCTCCATACAGAAGACAAGCTACTCAATTAGACATCATGAAGACAAATAAAGGCTTAAGAAAATAACAAAGAACTAGACTAATCTTTTACATCTGTCTTTATTTCTTCTTTCTGTTTGTCACAGCTCATTCGTCATTTATATATGAGTACTCAGACACTTATTAAGACGATATTTAATGTGAAAAAGTTATAAATATATATCAAAATAGAGAAATGATGGTATTCAAAATATTAATCTTTATTTAAGTAATGAAAAAAATTATTACTTATTTTTATGTTTTATTTAAGTTAAAATAGAAAATATACATTTTTTAAAAATAATAACTAAGATATTCAAACGAAACTCATAAAGATTTGAACCAAATATACAGTCGCATAGTCTAAAAATAAATTACTCCTCAATTCGGCCATTTCAGTTGAAATTGAAAGAGCATCTCTATATAGATTTTCCTAGGCACGGCGGAAAAAGAATACAAATAGGCGCATAAACGAAAATGGTATGTTTTCATCAATCGTATTTTATTGAATTCTATAAAAGAAATAAAAACGTTCATTACTAATTCTTTTTTATTGTAATAAGTAATACTATTGTTAAGAGTGAATGCAGGTTTGTTTTAGTAAATACCATTCATACTAAATATAATAAAGAAAACATCAACTCATTGTTTAAAGATCTCCTTACAAATGAAATTTCTGATATTAAATTTAGTCGTTTAGTTATTACTAATTTCTGAAACAGAATTAATGAGTACACCAGTAAATAGTAACGATCGAAACATTTCTATTCATACATTTTGTCGATAAGAAATCCATCATTATTCTGTGTAACAAGTTCGAATTATTTATTCATTACATACCCGTACGCCGCGCACGTTCCCAATAGATAACTCGCATAATTCGCACAGGGATGCTGCGCAACCCGGCGATACAATAGCAGATTATCAAACAAAATGACGTAAATAGTCCTCGAATAGTAGAAACTAGACGCGGGTTAAGGGCCCGCAGGATGTCCGCCTCGCGACTCGAATACCAGATGAGCCATTTAAACTGGGCCTTGGTTAACCGAACGAGGAACGGTTTTCTTAAGTAAGCTATAACAAAACCCAATTTCACTAAACATGTATCCATTCCATGACAGAATTGTAATTCTTAAGGTTTAATCATCTTAAAACGTAATAAAAGATAAACTTTTCTGTAATGAAATTTTTACCTATCATGTTCTATTTTTATGGTGCGCTACAAAATTCAAAGCAATTTTAAATTGTCGGAGAAAAGTGGCTATCGAGGAAACGTACGTTTTGTTGCTTTCAAAGGATCGCTAAAAGAAACTTAGACTACGTACCGGTCTTGTAAAATGGAGCTTCTTAGACACGTTTTACTTCGATATCTAGAAATTTCTTTAGTTGATCAATAGGTTTATTTAATACTTTGTATAATATTCTCTGCATTTCTTTTTCTTTCATTCGTTATAAAAACCCTCGTAAATAGATTTTTCTCGCCAAAATTGTAATGCATAATATTAAGCAAGTTTTTTTAAGAAGACAACCCTCATAAAAACGAAGCAGGGGGACAGCGCACCAGTAGTGTGCTGATGTGACAATTCAATTATCTATGAGCGACGCAATCCGATTGTCTCAAAACAAAGGCCCTGCTAATAGTACAGCGCGACGGATAAACAGTACGACACCGAGTTTGTGTTCAAAAAATAAAGGCGCGACGACGCCCGAATAAATGAGAACGGCGATAAACAGGAGGATTCGTTCTGAGCGGAGGGTCGATATCGAAATACATTATTCCCCGATCCGAGTGTTCCGATTCAAATTGAAAGAGCACCTCCAACATGAGATTTCTCAGGCGGCGAGTGGGCGCAGAATATAAATCGGCAAATAACCAGAAATGGAAAGGCTGTGAATTTACGCTCATGGTAACTTATCTCACAATTTTATAATACTCTACTCTCGATGCAATAAGTTTATACGGATATATTCGTAATTAGTATTCATGAAACGACAGTTTGTTGCGTCGGACTTTAATTAGGAGAAACACGAATTTCATATTATTTTATACGTGCTTACGATTTCGTTACTGCTCGTTTTGAACAAAAACATGTTAACTATTGCTCGTTTGAATTTTCGTCAAAGCTCACTAAAATGTAGTTGAAAAATTAAAAAATCGTGGAGTAAAAATAGTTGAATGATATACTGAAATCATGAAAATTTCTATTTTATACGCACACAATATACATCTTGCATCAATAAATACGCTGCGTCTTAGTCACATATCCGAACATAAAACTTCTACTTATGCAGCAGAAAGGACATACGCCTCCCCTCATCGTGTATTCTGCCCAATTCGCAACACGCCCTGCCGATATTTACGTAACAAACGTCTTCGCTGACTCCTGACATACTCGTCGTTTCCTTATGTTATAACAATGATAAACCATCTTCAATATTTACTGTGTTCACATTAGTAAATCTACTATGCGTTATACAAAAATAAGTTCAACTAACTTTCGAGAATATTCTCCTATCCTTAAGTTCGATAACAACTCACATCACGTAAACTTTTCGAGTAGGTACATTTATCATAAACTTTAATATGCAAACGTCTTGAGAATTATTTGAAACAATAAAATATCACGAAGCGATTTTTCCACTTTGTTAACATTCGAAAATATGCGACTTTCGAATGTTAAATTTGAATTTGAATTTTAATGTTGTATTATATTGAATCAAACTTTTAACACTCTGCGAGAATTAACACTTTTGAGTTTTACTCTCATAATTGATATTAAACGACTATGTAACAGTTATCTACGTAGTCTTACGAAAGCCGTGAGTGTCGAAAATAAGGCACTGATAATAATTAATTATTTTAAATATAAATGCCATCATTTTTGTAAATTTTTGTGTGGATATTTTTGTAAATCTTTATGTTACAAAACTTTAAGGCTAAAAAATTTAAAATTTACAAATTTTGTATACATTTATATACAAAATTTGTAAATTTACACATTATATGATGTATATGAATATTAACGCCAAGAAATGTAAATACTAAATAACAATATTATTATATAATTAGAAAAGAGTGCATTTGAAAGCAGCAGTGAGCGATCAAACGGGTGTCCGGAATGCAACGGCACTCTAACTTTATTAAGGACGAGAAGCCAGCGCTGTCACTGAATCAAGGTGACGCGCCTTCACAATGCCCTATTCAGATTTAAATAGCTTTACGCCCAATTGCGCTTCAATATGGCGCAAGCTCTCAGATAGTTATTTCATTAAACAAAGATTTCAGAGATAAGTTCGCTGCAAGGAAGGAGAGTGCCTTAGGCGTTTAATTTTCTCGAAAATTTGAGAATAAAGCTTTGTTGATGAGCCAAAAATGAGTTTAAAGAAACTTTATTATGAGATCAATTAGGGAAGATAAGTCACACAAAATTCAAATAAGGCTGTATCTACACAAAGTGAATATATACTTAATTAAAATGATTCATCTTATACACCATACGACAAAGGCGTAGCATATGGGTTGCTATGAAAACAGTGGTAAGCGACAAGTTGGAAGGGAGGGTCGACGTAAAGTTTGGCAATTACGGCGACCGCATGTCTGAGAGCGTCGTCTACACTCATTACCGACTGAAGCTCGTCTATATTAAAAGTACAAAAGATATTGAGGCTGAGAACCCATACGTAAATTTTTCTTTATTATGACAATTCAAGTTAGGTACTACATTATCAAAATGTTCTACTTCCTAGAATATGTTTCAATTTAAAAAGGAATGTCGAGTATTTGAATTATGTCTCATTCATATTTTGTTTCTTCAAGGAAAAGAAACTAAAAACAACAGATGTGCACCATAGAAATCCCGCTAGACTAGTAGACGTGAATGAAATAGACGTGCTTCTATAGAAAACGAGGTGAGCGGAACCGAGTAAACGAGTAAATAATTTCAGGAATATTGCGAGCGAAACGAATTCTGTAATAATCCGCCCGACTCGATAGCAGAAAATGCAACGACTAGCTTCGGTTAAAAACATATTTTAGGTAAAACGAAAAAACCGTCATCACCGATAGAAAGACTTAAACTTAAAATATTATATTCGATTATTTAATCTCAATTTGTTTTTTTTACCTCTTTATGACGTCATAGAAATGTGTATATTAATTTTAATCGATATAAATATTTACAATAATTACACATTGAGCAACAAACTTTAGTAAAATCAATTACTACAAAAAAATAAAAACCTATAAGATAATTTATTACAAAAGATTGTAGACCTCGAATCATTTGGTAAGTTAATCTGATTTTTTTCCGTGAATTTCCGTATCTTAGCTGCTCGTCATGTTGAAAAAAAATGTAAAATAAATAGTTTTAGCATACGAGCGCTACAAAGTTAATTCTAAACGCGTTTCAACAAACTCATCCCCATATCACCATGAGGTCGAGAAAGTGGCGCTTTTTATTTCTATCTAAGCGTTGAAGCATATGTATATTTTTTGCTTTAAAAAGCAAAAATTTGTCAACAGGTCTAGTAAATAAAAAGTATCAAAGAAAAGATTGTTACATAAATTATGGTATATTTTATGTATTTTAATTTATTATATAACTATTTTCATCGTAAAGTAGGAAAGGAGGTATTGTCAAAAAGACTGTTTTAATGCGATTTTTCCAATATGGCGGCACGAACGGCAAAGATAAATAATGGCAGAATGGGAATGCGAAAAGAAAATGTCGAAATCAATATTACCACTTTTCAAAACTTCTGAAAAACTTATCAGGTAACCTATTTTTCGAGCATCAAATGACTGTACTACTGTTTCAATCTGCAGTTACGTTCATAAAAGTAGTATTTTCCAAGTTCTTTCTCTTAGTACTTTGTAGAACTTTGATTGTAAGTTAGACCTTCGACTCGAGTCGTTACAACTAAAACCAGATAATAATCGTTAACCCTTGAAAGGAAAATTGTATTCTGGCCCTATGGATTACTGGTTTGTCCCTAAAGGATTACGGTATATATATGTACGTATAAATGTACACACCTATATTGTATTATTCAACTACTATAAACTCATTAAACTATGATGAATATCCATATAATTTTTTACAAACTTTTATTTAACTTGTTAGCATATTTATTATAAATATTGAAAATAATTTTGAACAAGATTCTGCCAATTGATTCTTTAAAAGATATATTTATGTAACTATGGTTGTAATCCAACATGGGATCCAATAGAGATGATTAAAATTGTAGGTGGCCATAGCAACTTTTCACCTACAGAACCTCGTATTTGGCGGAGACTGATGTAGTCAGAAAAGGATCATGGTAATTTTATGTAAAACTTTGTAACAAATTAAAGTTTAATATATATCTACTAAAATATATCGAGTAAATATAAAGTATAATTTGCTAAATATAATTCTTCATCTCGCGACGAATTAATGAACCGTCCATGCGAACTAATCATCAAGAGATCAGGATCCTAATTAAATTTTAATTAAAATATACTTATAAGTAACTTTTACGTATATATATAATACTCAAGACGTTAGGGTAGTATTATATCCGATTTAATTCGAATACTTAATTAAAACGAAGAACAGTGATCGCAAGAGACGCGTACTTAACGTAAAAGTCAATCAGTCTTTAATACTTCATACAGTAAGAAACATAATTATATCAAATAGGGCAATTAAAAAGATAGAATAGATACAATGTTTTTGTAATAATTTATCTTATTTATGGTTAGAATTTTATATAGTTCATACCCGTGACTTCGTTTGCGTAGAAACTTTTATCCACAAAAAGTAGCTGAATTCCTTCTCAGAGATTCAATTTAATTATGTACCAAAATTAATAACGAAACAAACAGCCAGACAGAGGAACTTTCGCATTTATAATATTGGTATGTTACAGCTACGGTGCAAAAAAGGAGAAAATGAACAATATCAATTCGTATAAGTATTGTAGGGATAGCGTGACATACAAAAAAATAATATTCAGCCTCCTTTTGGATGTCAGTTAAAAACAGTCAAAAAAAACTGTTTTTATACGTATTGTTCGCGCGAATGAAGTCGCGAGCACAACAGCTCGTAAACTTAACGGATTAAACGATCCGTTAGTCACCTCGTTCAACGGAAAAAAGTTTTTTCATTTGTGAAATATAATAAAGCAATCCTTTATGAAATTTCTGAGAACATGTAATAATTCTTCAACTCTTCGATACTTTATTTGTTTTTTTGTTTTTACGCGATTACTTCAAAGAGGAGTTTTATGTTTCAGCGTTCGTGTACGTATTTATTACACACACATACATATGTTTTATTTTCATTGAATTTACTTTTTTTAGGGTTCCGTACCTTAAAAGGAAAAACGGAACCCTTATAGGATCACTTTGTTGTCCGTCTGTCTGTCTGTCTGTCTGTCTGTCTGTCTGTCTGTCTGTCTGTCTGTCTGTCTGTCTGTCTGTCTGTCGGGATGTCAACCCTTTTTTCTCAGAAATGCATAGACGTATTATGTTGAAATTAATATCATATACTCAAGTCTACGATGACATGCGGCCGTGAAAATATTAAAGTTCTAAGTCAACGCAATCAAAAGATAATGGAAAATATGTCGTATATTTTGACCATTTTAGCGTTTTCGCAAGGGAATCAAAACCTATAGGGTACTTCCCATTGACCTAGCACGATGAAATTTGGCAAGAAGTAAGATCTTATGGTACAAATAAAGGAAAAAATCTGAAAACTGTAAATTTTTGTATGTATGTTTGTCTGTTTGTAAGTTTGTCTTTCAACCTTTTTCTCAGAAACGCGTGAAGGTAACAAATTTTTATCAACGTCAAGTACTCAGAGTTGTAATTACTAAGAGCTGTGAAAAAATCAAACTTCTAAGTTAACGCAATCAAAAGATACGGTCATTTATATCACATATTTTAAGTATGATAGCGTTTTTAACGTTTTCACAAGGGAATCAAAACCTATAGGGTACTTCCCATTGACCAAGCATTATGAAATTTGGCCAGGAGCAAGGTCCTTCAGTATACATAAAGGAAAAAATCCGAAAACTGTAAATTTCTGTTCGTGTGTCTGTCAGACTGTACGTCTGTCTTTCAACCTTTATCTCAGGAACGCGTAAATGTATCAAGTTGTAAATTGATCAAGCGGAAAATATATTAATCTTAAAATTTCAAATTATATGTACTTGTAACAAATTAACATAGAAGTTGACCATGGTCAAAAAAAACAATTTTACAAACACTGAGAAGAAATTTGTATCAATACGAAAACATTAAAAAGCAGCAAACCTTTATAAACAACGCAATGCAATCTATATATCGCAGCTAACAAAATGATAGCGCGATGCAGCGTACAGCTAATGCCATCTATTACAACATTATGACATTAACTGTGATATAATTCTGCTCGATTAATAAAATGTTTTATTTTAATTATTATTTAAACGTTCTAAAAATTATAAAATAAACTTCTCATTTAAAAGTTTTATCGTCGATTTATAACGTCATTACGTAATTAACATTCAATATAAGAGCTTCACGCGATTTGATTTAAGTACTCGTATTGACTTAGTACGAAAATTTTAAAATTAAATTCAAACAGATCGAGTTATTTAATTTAGTTATTTATCTACACATATAAGTCTTCTGGTTATTAGTAATATAATTAGTTATTTATAAATAAACAATTAGTTTTGTTCGAATTAAGGACTAATTATTTTCGTCTTGGCAACACTAATATATATTTCGATATTTTGATTGATAATGTAAATCTAAATATTTTACGAACGTAGTGCAGGGGTAGTGGAGTGTAGTAGAATATAAATAAAAATAAAACGAGAATAAAATATAATATAATTATGTTGTTAATGTCAAAGTCAACAAGTTAGTTCATTGAAATTGTCAAGAGATGGCGCTAGGTGTATCCTGAATCGCGCTATAACTTTTTTTTTTGAAGTATAAGGTGTATTAGTACTTAAAATAAAATTTTGTGTTTCTATGGATTGCATCCATGATCGTGTTTTAAATAAAAGTGCTCCTAAGTAGTTTCAAAATAGTTTTTGGGACGTGATCCATATTTACATAATATTTGATTATATTTAAGCGACTTCTAAAAAGGAGTGTTTTCAATTCGACCTTGTATTTAATTTTTTTTTATGTTTGTTCGCCGATTACGCCGCCATTTGGGTACCGATTTTCAAATTTTTTTTTTTTTTGTTTGAAAAGGTATACTTCCAAGGTGGTCCCATTGTCTTCAGGCCAGGATCAGATGATGGGATCCTGGAGAAATTGAGGGAACTCCTCAAATATTATAGGCAAGCGTATACCGATTTAGGTATTTTTGATAGTAACTTATGTTGGAACTGATGATGAAGACCACAAATGGCGTAGATGGGTTAGTCTTATATAGATTTCTATAAGTTTGTACGGAACCCTCGGTGCGCGAGTCCTACTCGCACTTGACCAGTTATTTTTTAATTTGTGTAAATCACTAGAATGCTCAAATTATTCTGAGTGAATAGGCGACTTGAAACGAGCAGTCGTATTTTTAATTATATTTTGTGTGAAACGAAATGGGTGTTCAATAGTCTGACATTATTAATTATAATTTATTAATTATTATACTAGCGACCCCATGCGGATTTACTCGCGCTTAACATAGGATTTTCATAAAAACTTCCAACCCCCGTTACACCTCCTACCTAAAGGGGGCAAATTTTGCAAAATCCTAACTAAAATATATAGATTTATATTGTTGTCTAGAGTTTATATCACGTAGGTATAACAAAACGAACATTTTACATCATGTTTATACACGATGAGATATATCGACAAGTTCTTTTTACGCTTACATCCCTTGTCCGTCTGTGCCATTGTAACTCAACTCCAAACAGATAAATCGATTTCAGTGCGTTTTTTTTGTTTGAAAGCTGGTTTAATTGAGATGGTTTCTAGCTATATTTGAAAATCTTTTCTACCGTAATACTAATTTCCATACTAGAAGTTTAATAATAACGGACATCCATACAAATTTTTATTCCCTATTTATTATTTCTTACGGAATAAAATTTAATATATATTTTTAGTGTTGATATCTACAGTAGTTTGAAAGTGCGCCAGAGACAGATAAGTAGATGATTAATAGATTAGTATGGTATGGGCGTGTTATGAGGAGGGATGAATGCCATGTGACAAACAGAGTTAGATATGACTGTGGAAGATTATGTTGCTCGATGTCGACCAACGAAAAGATAAAGGCGTAAAAGGTGTCATCAGTAAGGAGTGCGTGTTGAGATGACGGATGATAGGAAGGAATGGAAAAGAAGACCATGTTGTGCCTACCCCACATAAAGTGGGACCAGGACAAGAAGAAGATGATGACATATATTATAAAGATGTAAATTTTATTTGTAAGTTTGTATGTAGGGGGTAATATTTATTGATCCGATTTAAGAAATTCTTTTCGCGTTCAAATTATAGGCTATATTACATCACGCTATGTCATAAGAGGTAAACAGTTACCATTTACCGAAACCGTCAGATGCGGCTAGTATGTTATAAAAGACCAGTGCAAAATTTCATAATATTGAGTCTAAAACATTTAGGATGTGCGTTGATTGAGAATCATTAGATATTAATTAATTATTAAATTAATTAGATATTAGAATAATTAATATATCAGTTTTCGTGGCTATATTATTTACTGTACGAAAGCACGTTGAAGTCACCATTAAATTTCACAACTCATAAAGGTCAGCGAGTTTATCGAGTAAACAGTTTAATTGCGGGTGCATTTTATTATAATTTCCTTTCATGCATTTTAACTCAAGTCATAAATAGAAAATATTCCGTTGTTAAATATTCTCATTAAAATATGATAGCCCTTATTCAACAACTTACGTAAACCCTTATGAATATCTGAGAGTAAAATTTCTACTTGTATAATTATCGTCTTATACTATATCTATACCAAAATTATAAAGGGTTTTTAGTTTGTTTATATTTTTGTGTTTGTATGTAGGGTTATCTTTGGAACTAACTGATTCGATTTAAAAGGTTCTTTATGCGTTGCGTAGCCCGTTTATTCTGGAAGATTATAGGCTATATTATATCACGCTACGACTCACAGGAGCGAAGCAGTAACCATAAACGTGAATGACAACGTAAGTGTAAGCTAGTTTATCTGATAACTAAATTAAATATAATGGCTATGTACCCGACACTATCGCCATCTAGTAATGGGATCTTTGATATTGCATCTATCAGTTGTCTTGCGCCATATGAGTCCTCATCGTCATACTATAAGCCAACAGCATATATCCAATGACTTCGTGAATAAAATATTTTTTTATTCTATATATATATATATATATATATATATATATATATATATATATATATATATATATATTTATTATATATTTTCAAAGAATGTCTACACGTACAAAATCCTGATACTAGAAAAATAATCTGCAAGCTAGCGTGGAAGTATAGTATTATATATAGTATAGTAGTATAGTAGCGTGCCAATTACAGGCACTATTTTTCATAGTCTGTTATAATATGAGCTCTTTATCACGAAAAACAAACTTGAAGTGGTTGAAATAAGATATGAAATTTGTATAATTTATCAAAAAAATAGAGTATTCAATATAAGTTACAGAAATCCAGTAAAGTAGAAATTTAAGGTAACAGCCTATAAATGTCCCACTGCTGGGCAAAGACCTCCTCTCTCATTAAGATGATTTTGAGCTTTTAATGCACCAAGCTGCTCGCGGGTTGGCGAGTATACATATGCCAGTATTTCTCCCGGCACATGGAAACTCAGCGATGCCATCCGGGATTGGAACTCATGATTATCGGTTGAAATCGACGAGTTCTAACCAAGAGACCATCCCTGCTCTTTAGCTCTCGGACACTGCAGCAAAGCTGAAAAATAAACTAACCTGCAGGCTAGGATGCACGGCGAGCTGGAGTAGCGTGCGCACTACGGCCAGGTGTCCCTTGTTCACGGCGATGTGGAGCGGCGTCTGCCGGCGGCGGTTCCTCGCGTTGAGGTCCGCACCTGCAGCCGCCAGTGCGCGTAGGGCCGCTGACTCGTCGCCGAACGCCGCGTGGTGAGCGGCGCGGTCGCCGTCGCGGTCTTCTGCATCCGCCTCCGCGCCCGCTTCCACCAGTGCGCGGATCACCTCTACATGACCATTTTGTGCGGCTGCCTGTATCAGAATAAGTACGTTTATTATACTATCTAATACCTTTAAACGACTTTAAACAATTATTTTATACGTATATGTTTATCTATACTAATATTATTACGCGGTAAAATTAATTTATATGTAGGGGGTAATTTTTGAAACTAACCCGATTTAAAATATTCGTTTTACGTTAGATAGTCCGTTTATTGAGGAAGGTTATAGGCTATATTACATCAAGTTATGACTCATAGAAGGGCAGGAGTAATCATAAACGCTAGCATAGCCGGAAGGTGCAACTAGCTTATATATAACCCGAATCGCGTATACGGCTGGAAGTATTTTTATGGAATTTAACATGCGGGGATTTTGGAGACGAAAAATCGATAATCGATATTTCCTTTTTAGAAAACGTAGATTTATTCGTATTTTCAGACAATTTATGCTGCTATTTTGTTTTATTTACTACATCAAGTAGTGTGTACTTCGAAATATAACTTCGAAAAAAAAAAAATACTGAGCAAATCCTGGTCATCTAGGTACTTATTTTAATTCGCAGTTCAGCTTTATAATAATAATGATTTGACTATATTTATGTAATTTATTTTTAAACAACGAATGTCGCTTTAATAAAATATGCTATTACTTTTTTCTAATTATCCAGAATAGTATTTTAAAATTATTATCAATTATTGCGACTCTTACGATGATGATTAATATGGAGTCAGCTGGTTTGCGAGTTGAGGCATCAATATGATAACCATTTTATTTAACTTTTCTTGCTGTCTTTTATTATTATTATTTTTAAAGCATCTGCCTGTTACTTGATAACGTATGAAAAATACTACTGAATTATCATTTTATGATCTTGGCACAAACTTTTCCTTTACTCACCTAGTCAAATGCCGAACAAATCACTATATTAACAGAAGATTATCTTAAACCTACACCCTATATTCAAATACTATAAAATATCAATTTAAATACGAATAAATTCGTATTCGTATTCGTTCACCTGCAAGGCGGTGTGTCCGCCGTACACGCCGTTGACGTCGGCCTGTGCGCCGTCCGTGCGCGCGAGGATGTCCGCGCAGCGCGCCGCGTCGCCATTAGCGGCCGCTTTCACGAGCTCCTCGTTCGCGTCGCCCGTCACGTGAGATTCGAATAGTTTCTTCAGAAGCACTGACAGGCGATCCCCTTAAATCGAGACATTTATTAAACCGAATACTTTTATCAACAACATTACGTTTTTGTATTTCAATGTTACTTTTTGTGAAATTAAATAAAAAATTAAATTAAATACAACACATTTTTATTTCTGAAACAGAACTGTTTTGTATTCCAACAAAACATATTAATTTCGAAATGCGTCTCTAAAAATTTGACAAAATAGCCTTGTACTTATTAATTATGTTTTCAACATGTAAGCTTTTCCGGAACTTCCACAAATATTTCAAGATCAAAATAAGCTAAATCAGTCCAGCCGTTCTCAAGTTTTAGCCAGACAAACGAACATCAATTCATTTTTATATTTATAGATAAACTAAACAAACATGAATAAATAAATCAACTCATATCAAAGATGGCCTCGTAACACGAGATAGTTACGAAACAGCCATCGATATGTGTCGAGGCAAAATTCAATATACCTGATGAATTTCCTGGAATGCTGCCATCGAATGACGCCACTTTATTGACCGCATTTGGGTTGTAAGTCCATGAAGTGTTGCAGACTTCTACTTTGAGATCGTTATCATGATATATTTGCTGCACGCGACCAATTTTGCCAAGCGTCTACAACAAAAGCGACTACTTTATCATCATAGTAATACGACTGTGACACCGCACGCTTGATGTGTGCCAATTTAGATAAACATGAACTTAAATCTGAATTTTTTAGACACATTTCACTAATAACAGATGCAATATAATAATATTGTTTTCAATTACGTTGTTCAATTCTGTCTTTAAATACATTTATTACAATATAGCATTTAATTTTCTTTATTGTTTTTTTATTATACTATTTGTGCTCGACAAGACAACGTCTTTATTTTTGCTTTGAACTAAATAAATTATGTATTGTATTTTAATGCAATCATGTTTACAAAAATGATTAAAATACAATATTTCTTTAGAATCATTTTGTTTTTGGTCAAGATTTTTATTAACAGACAGAATATCTTAATTAGAAACTATATCCACTAAGGTCTCCACTCACCTACTACTAAGAGTTTTTATTTTTAATATAACGAAATATATTAAAATAATCTAATTGTCCATGAAACTTTTCATAACATATTATATAATTCGTTTATTTGCTACGAATACATTGGCAAATTTAACAAACTATACAAAGTATTGCAAAGAAACAAAAACACAAATATGAAAAATAACTAAATATCATTCATTCAATATTACAAAGAGAAAAACCAAGAAGTCGAAAAACCGTGAAAATCTCTGGCTATATAAATCTTTTTTTAGGGTAGGTTCTTTTATTAAATATTTTTAATTATAAAATTGATTCCAATAAAAATTGTCTGTTTTGCAAAATCCATTTTGTGAAGCAGTTAATAAAATATATTATCTTGATGCGAGATCTTTTCGTTCAATAACCATTAATAACGTGCCAAGACGAGATTATCCAATGGAGCGAAAGCTAGAACACGTGAATTATAAACGAATGACGATTAATGATTACAACTGGGGAAAAAGCCACTGAGCTTTTCCTGTTGTTGTGTTTTCAATACATCTGGGCTGTCAGTAAAGAAACATGTTTGGAGCACATTTACTTTAAATAAAAACGTTATAATTTGAATTATTATTAAACAGACATTTATTTACTTGATTTTATGTATTTAGAACTCACAACTCACATGGTTCGCTGTAAAGTCTTGATCATGATAGCAAAGTATAGTCAATCTCCACTAAAAACTTCGTTCACAGATAAGACTTACTCACTTTTCTATGTCCGCTCGTATATTTTCTGTATCTGGAGCATCAAATACAACACAGCAATGCTATTAAATTATCTAATAACGATTTAGATACATTGAGTTCTTAAAATCATCAAACGCTGATCACGTCCCCGGAGTTAATTTTTTTACACTTAATTTTACAGGACCTTTTTGTTTAAGTATTAAGATATAAAATAATATGAACAAGGCAAGATTTATGTATCTCGTATTTCAAAATCCGTGAAACTTATTAGGCTACAAGATGATGAGATGATTTTTAGATGACAACGCTTAGCGTATGACTTAGGTAAAAATTACTAATCTAATGATGCCAAGGGGTTACAAAAGAACGAATATACATACATACTCCCATATTTGTACATACATAAAAACAGTTCGCTCTTCTTGGATCAATTACTTAACCAGCACTCGTCTTTTTGGATTTTCTTCACTACGCATTGGAAAGAATGCTGTCGGTCTAGTAAATACCACAAATAATGATAATAATCGACGCTCTAAGTAAAAAAATATGTAATTCAAAGGCTGATTAGCTTAACTTCATGAAAAGTAGAGGTAAGCTACTCAATCGTAAATATTCGTAACTTGTTAAGTGAATAAAGTCCTCTATTACTTATAAGAGCATATGAGATTTACCTTGACTCTGGAAAATCTTTTACACCAAAGTACTAATTTATTTATAATTATAACGATAGGAAACTTTCTTAATGTGAGAGAAGAAGTGCGTAATTAAATTTAAATTCAATATTCCCGTATGCTTCCGATTATAATTTCACAAATTCAACAATCTGACACCGCCTAGCAAAACGTTCATTAAAGTACAGATTGATTCACGTATGTCTAGATGTCTGAATACAAGGCGAGTCCTAATTCGCGCATGGTACAGTCGAGTAAACAAAACTTAAAACATTTGATGTATATGATATCTATTTTTAAATATTTATAGTGTTCAAAGTAAAATTTATTAAAATATAATAAATATATTTTTAAATCAATAACTATCTCTTGCGTTTATGGGGAGTACATCACTAGCCGTTCCCGCCATTTTATTTCCTATAAATTACATGTCAAAAAACCCTTTTTTTAATGTTAAAATTTTAAGTCAATTATTAACGAATATAAATTAAAGAAACTTCTAAGCGACTGTCCCGATATCGTTACATGGTTCAAACCATTAGACCCAGTGGAATCGTCTACTAACCGGTGCCATGGCTTCCGCCCACTCGCCGTGTCCGCGCTGCAGCGCCTTCACGCGCTCGGGGTCCGCGCACACCTGCACCAGGTCGCCCACCGCGAACCCGCCGCCCGCGCTCGCCGCCGACGTCGACGCGCTCAGCGAGCCGCTGCACACCTGTCGCCAGCCATCCGTTACATATATATAACTTGTAGGCTTAAAAATAATCCGATCCGATGCGAGTCTTTAAAACTCGAGCACCGAGGGTTCCGTACCGACTTGTAGGAATAATGTAAATAAGACTTTTTGAAAAAAGCAAACCGATGTCAATAGCGAAATACGTAACTTCGCTTATTTGGATGACATACTTGTTACAGTTGTTTCGATTTTAAAATCAAAACTACTGAACCGATTTTGATGAAAATTGTATAGGACACATGGGAGAATATACTAATTTAAACAAAAATTAACCAAATCCGTGCAGCCGTTTTTTTAAATGAATTTCCGTATAGATATACGGTGGACCTTAGGAAAAAGGCATAAGCTACTTTTTGTAGTGAAAATAATATTTGGAAAGGTTGAACTTCTTTTTTTTTTATTGCAGGATGAAGCTTTACATGGAAAAAAATCGCGTATACTTATTTACTATATACGATAACTCAAAGACTGCTTGACCGATTTGGGTAATATTTTTTTGTTTGAAAGGGCATCCTATTAGATTGAGCCCAAAGTTTTAAAATGGTAATAATTGAAATATTTATACCCAAGTATTTTGAAGCCGGTTTATTTTTAAAGTATTGTATTATCGAGTGTAAAAATAAGAAGAGTATACAACTCATATGGGTATTAGCCGAAAAAATGTCCACCGAAATGCATTAAATAGGCAGTATCACAGATGATATCGTCTCATATTAGCAGTAATCGATAAAGTAAATACACTAAGAGATAGCAACAACAAATTCAGTGTATTTTTTAAAATAATGGCAATAAATAATTTTTTTTAATACTGATAATTTTCTAAATAAATAGATAGACTTAATTAATCATATTTCATCAAACTTCTCTAGCTCCAGTAACACCATCTTAATTTTACACATTTTAAAAACACTTTTTATACAAAGAGATGGCTCCCGTTGCTTTTAATACCCAGATATAAAAAAAAACAATGTAACCTCATTGCCCATTTCTCTTGATTCAAGCTTATACTTACAACGGGGAAGTACATTGCTAGACATGGACTCTATGGAAAGATTATTACCCTACAAAAAGTTCTTATGTACAGAGTGTATATAGTAAATAGGAATAAGTTTATTAGAAACATAGTTAAAAATGCAGAAATAAATTATAACAATAAAGAGTCTAAAAATAATAAAACAAAACTAAGTATTAATATTAACAACAATTAACCAATAAAATAAAAATTACTAATATTAATAATGATTTTATAACAATATAAAAAATTATTTAAAAAAATCATAAATCATAGTCACCAGAATGGAATATTTATAAAAAATAATCTCTGCAGTCAACGGAAGCAAATGATGAACGAATGAATTTGTAAAAGAATTATCTCCTTCCCCAAAGTAAAGATCACACCTACAACTCTGTATATTCGCCTGGTTTGTGATCACGTGTCCAGATATGGACTCAAAGTGTTGAGATTATATGTATTTTACATTTCAAAATAAACTAATGTCCTTTATAGTTTCCTTATAACTGGTTAAACCTTGTTATACTTATTAAATCAATAATTACACAATTACTGACAATGCTTCTTGCATTACATATTATTCTGACTTTAGAGCAACTACTTGCGCAAATAGCTTGTATTAGAGATAGTGATATTTATAAACTTTTACTTCTACCACAGACGAAATACAGATCAGAATACACTTTTAGGGATTAGTCAGTTTGGCCACACCAAAGTATCCACCCTAAGAGCGGTAATCTGAATCGCGTGTCCGTTTAGCCACCCCAGCCAGGGGGGATAAACGGAATTTCATTCAATGGATGATCCTGTTTAGCCACTGCAAGGTACAGTGGGGTATAAAAATATTATATATTATTTATTACAATTTCGTTAAACATAATAAACCAAATATGTTTGTGTAATGAACTTAAACTAAATGCATATTATATAAATTGATATAAAATTAAATTAATTGTGTTATTTCAACTCTTCTGGATACATTTGTGAATATTTTCTAAATTACTTTGACGCAACAGATGTGTTAACGAAAATTATATATTTCTTTTTGTAATAATGAATTATATATTAAATAAGTACTTATTTCAGCTTTGACATTTCAACTACATATATGATAATAAATGTACATCTGACTGTACATAGTCAAGGGGGCTAATCGGAAGAAAATTGATATACAAATTCCATTTATCCCTCTTGGGGTGGCTAAACGGAACCATCCACTTTTAGCTTTTTCTATTTTCTTTTCACACTAATATTATTAAAAATATATTTAAATCTGCCTATACTTTTCAGTTTTATCAGTGTCAATTTTCTATACTTTTCACATTGATTTTATGATAACGCTCCACTCTTATAAATGTTTACCTTTATTTATTAATATAGAGTCTAGATTACCTTCGTCAATACAGCTGGGTTAAAGGTCCAACGATTGCCACTAGGGTAGGTGACCACTATATCATGGTCCTCGTCAATACCAACAACAGTGCCAGTGGTGCTGAGACATTCGAACATACCATCCGTCCACCCACCGTGGCCATGTTGCAATGATTGAACTATCTCCAAATCTAAATCCACATTCACCTAGAAAAGAACAAAATATTGAATATTAGGTTGATGTATGATGATTGTAAAATCAATATAAATTGACTCATCAAATAATTGTTCCGATACAACAAAAGCTCACAATTGTACATCAACAATACTTAGATAAATATAATTAAAAGGAATATCTATTACGGCGTTAGTCAGACATAAAAACATACATAAATCTATTTTTCTTAAATGAATGTTCACATGAAATGTTCTTATGTTACAACAAACTCGTCGAAGTTCATTAGAAAATAAATATTTCAGCATAGCATATTTAGTTTTTAACTCATTTACCAATTTTGTTAAATAATTTTGGAACAGAAATATTTCCCAATTTAATCTGCTCCTAAGCCACAATCAATCAATCATGTTTCAAAATAATACACAATAAGAAACTTACTTGATCGCCAACTTGTAATCCATGTGGCCCAGTACGACCAGGACCCAATTCTCCCAAAAGTGGTAGATGCTCTTTGTAAACATTTTGTCCTTTTACATCATTTACAACCTGAAAAATTCAATAGTAAAAATAGAATATACTCAAAATAATAACAATAAATCAATTTTCAATGTATATTACATTTCAATTTTATTTTACTTTTTGATTTACTTAAAAAATATAAAATAGATTTTTTATTTTAGTAGAATTTTATATAAATTTTATAAATTTGATGCAAAATTACAAGGAAGTGTATTCTATACTTCTTTGAATGCATGCATATCTAAAAGGAGGTGCAGAACTTAATATTACAACACAATATTTTTAATCATTTTTTTAGTTACACAAAATACAGATGTAGATATATACATATTGGTATATTCAAATTTGCTTAAATGGATATTCGCATTGTTACATAATAAGTAAACATGATCACAATAACAGCACTCCTTTACAAACAAAAAGTAAAATTAAGTTTTACTCTAGTACTCTTTTTTAGTATAAAAGACCAGAGTTTTATAATAACAAAAACTAGGTAGTTGTCAATAAAAAATGATATTAATACAATATGTTTTAATTAATAAAAAATTTTATGAATAAAAAAATATTGTAAATAAACAGTATGATAAAATATATACTCTATTTGTGCCCTGAGATTTCACCATTGTTAAATTTCAGTAGTTGCTAAAATATTAACTGCATTACAATTTATTTTATAACTATTGAAAAAAAACAAATATATGTTTCAACTTCATATACTAAAGTATATATAGTATTATATATATAATATAAATATATATTCACAAGATGTTAAATTATGCTTTAAAAATGTTGATACCTTCAAATCAGCCATGCCTTCAAAACCAACTCTATACAGATTTTTGGCCCCATTGTCCCAAACAACATATGCTGCAGAACGAGGGCTGGCTGCTGACCAGTCTTGGACCTCATTCACTTTACCTCGTCTGCCATTTCCACCATCTTGATCCTCCCATTGCCAATCAACCTATAATAGCAACATAATGAAAAATATAAACAAAGAGTGAAATCAAAATAGTTTAAATATAAATTAATGCAAGTTCAAGTTTTCCTTACACATTTGGTTTGACCAAGACAGTAAAAGTAAAGTTAAGACAATAAAAGTTTTTTTTTCTTATACCTATTAATTAAACAATGAGTTACATTTACATATTTCTTAACTAATTTATTTAGACACTAATTTTTACATTGTAAGGCTTTGATGACAAAATTTGAATTTCAGGGTTACATTTTTATTATTTGAAAAAAATTGGTTAGTAAATGGTTGTTACAAAAAAGCTCTTATTTCAAACTTAACTTACCCCCCTCACAACTCTAGCCCCAGGAAATATTCCTCTAACAGCTTGTTTCTTGCTCTTTCTCCGTGGCTCAACAAGACAACGCTGTGCCCCTGGAGCACTGATGCGGTAAAACCTATGTCGCAGGTGATGCTTATCCCCATGATAGCATACTGAGCATAGGTCATAGTTACTGCATTCAGCACATTTCCAACGTATACCTTTAATAAACACATTATTTAATAATAATTTAAAATATTTTTTTAACATTTTAGAATGTAGAAAAATTTGATTACTATTTATTATTTTTGTTGTAATTGATTCAATTGATTAATAGTTTAGGAATATATTCAATTATATTCTAATCGGAACATCAATCTTACTAGATAATTTCATTAAACTGTCTGTAAAGATTAATTTCATTATTATTTAATTTGTTTAAAAACTATCTTCTGCAGTTAGCAGCGACAGGACTACATAAAAAATCAAATTATATGAACTAATATTACAAATTCTATATCACTCCAAAGGTAAGACGTACCAAAAATGGGCTTTTGACGGCATGTATCACACATTGTGCTCTCATGTTTAACACCTGTTGGAGCACTATCAAGAATACGTAAGTCATAAGCCCCTGAGCATCTATAATTTGCTGCGGTTCCGTTATCCCAAACGACTACCACTTCTTCTGGTGACTCAAAATTTCTCACAGTACCAACATGTCCCTCTCCACCATCCTAAAACGAATTAAGACTATATAACAACTGCTGTATAAACAAAAATGAGTTAAGATGGAATCAAATAAAGTAGAAATGACTTAGTTTAGATAACAAAAGTAATTTAATCCACCTGTTTGCCCCATTTCCAATCTGGTCCTCTAATAACTCTTGCTCCAACACCTTCCATCATAAACCTGGTGGCTCTGGAGACAGACGATGAGCTAGAACTATTAGACTCCATCCATAACACAGTAATTAGGATCAAAATAAAAAAGCGGCTTCCTATGTCAGTACTTCAAAGGTATTTAGAATTCAATAAAAGTAACAGGCAACACAACACAACACAGTAAGGACAATCGTTTTGACATTGACAACGTATTTATTGAAAATGACGTTTTACTGTTTTTATTTTAACTACGAATAGGCAAAAGTGTTACATTTTACAGCATAGCCGTATCACTTTTTTACTCTATATAATGAAAAATAATTACGTAATAAAATACATAACTAGTACGATTTTTATATTTATATTTATTTTCGTTATGACTATAGTTAATTTGTTTGTTCTTCGTAACTCTTTCATTGTATTTTTCATATCTATTTATGATAATAATAATCTATGACTTTAGTTAGTGATCAAATTGTCATTAACAGCTGTCATTATTATTGTTTAAATATTTACCATTTTTAACCATTTTAATACATATCCATTAAAAAAATCATTTCCGAATTTTCTATTTACGCCATGTCGTATAATCGTAACAAATACGAAAAAGCTCGAAGACGGCTCGCTGCTGTAACTTTTTTATCAAACATTTCATTAGATGGTTCTTTCAAGGATACGGAATTATGCCAAATTATTGATAAAAAATCATCAAAATTCGACAAATGTGACTGTGCAATTAAAGATAATCAGAATTATAATCACAAGGATGGTTTACGTAACAGTGTTCGAAATCGTACTAAAATACCTCAAACGAGCCCCATTCAAAAGGCTAGTGGTGACAATCAATCATTGAGTTCAGACTCTGAGCAAGCGACTGCAACCCCTGTTAAAGGATTAGGTTTCAATTCATTTCGAGAGCGGTACATAATATTTGTAGCAACTTATGTTTTTTTTTGGTAATGGTTATTAATGTATAATTTTTTCATTGAAGGTGCTCATCAGGAAACACTGAATTTAAAGACAGACATTCATCAATAAGAGCCAGAAAAGTTATTACTCAAGATGACAAAAGCAGCTCTGAGAGCTTGAACTTCGGTAAAAATATATTATACATGTTACCGGCCAAACCCGATTTAAGGACAAACTAATTTTGCCTCGACTCAACTAGTTCATCCTGCACGCAATAGGATTAAGATATATATGCACACTCTAGGATAAACTGGTATTGCCTAGTCTAAACATTAAAGTATATCAAGAAAGTCAAAATAAATAGATAAACTAAATAAAATACTCCGTAACTGGAAAAATAATCATTTTTATTAAACTATAATGATTCATCCCTAGGAAAAACTAGTTGAGTTTGTCCTTAAATCAGGTTTGACCGGTAACATACATAAAAATATAATTTTAAGCTAATATTAACTGGTTATTTTTAAACTTTCTTAATATATTTACAGGTCGTTATAGAACAAATAGTACTTGCGTATCAGAGAAACCTGTCTATAACAAAGAATTAAGATTTGTAAAACCAGTTAAGGGTGTTTCCTTTAAGGATGAGAGACTTGCATTTGTACCAGGCCAAGGAGCTCCTTGTGCTTTGTTTAGTACTATACCTTACTCTAAAACAGTCAAAGGAGTCCGGTATGTTATAAATGTTATTAGGTTACATATATATATAATGTTTTATATGTGCTTCAAGTATGTACTTACTTGTCTTCATGTTTTAGCTCCGACTTAAGGAAAGAAGGTGTTCGAAGGCGAAATACTTCTGGACCAAGGCCTCTATCTTCCATTACTGATAATGGCGTTGATCCATTTGACTTGTTGGGCTTGGAAAGAGAAGAAAATGGACAAGAAATATCTTATTCAAAACTACTCATACCATCACGAATTTGTACTCGTGAGCAATATAAAAAGATGTATGAGGGGGATTTCAGTGACAAAACCACTTGGAAAATTATAAATCGTCATCCCCATGTCATTGCCAGGTATACTTTTACTTGATATAATTTGAAATGTGTTTTTTTTCTATCACTAAATGTCATAAGACCTACGCATGTATTGATGTTTTCATTGCCATTTTTTAGTGATTTCTTTTTAAACTTGACAGACATAATATGCAAAATACTCACAAATCCTGCCATCATTTTAAGGACAGCAGTAAATGAAATATTTATGTTTTATAATATATATGGTCATTTTAAGACTTCCATGTTGCTTTGTCATAATGGAGTACTACATACCATCTCTCATGCCATCACTAACATTTAAATTTCAGGACTAAGTTATTGACGAGACACAAGGATAAAAAATGGTAAACAAGAAAAAGAATAATATTTTGTAATGCTAAGCTAATTATAGATAACATTAACGCTAAACAGGTTTACTGACACAAAATTTGTAATAGTTTATTGCAGATAGCACAGTTTAATAGAATATAGCTATAGTTTTAATTTTAGGAAATGCAGTTATCATTTTTAAATGAAAGTTGCGATAATTTGATGACTTAAATTTAGCTTCATTTATAATTATTCATACAAACTAGTATCATTTCTCCACCATAGCTAATGTAATCCATTACTAATAAAATTTTTATTACAATATTAATTTTTTAGAGTTACATTGATTAATTTTGCTTGCTTTAATGTAATTATACAGTGAAAATATTTCTAACATAATCTAAAAAACACTTTGAAATTTTAAGCAATACATATTTTTTTAATACATTTGTTAGCAATACAAGAAGGATTGTATAATTAATTTTAAGTTTATACTAATTTGATTTGGGGAAAAGATAAGCTTTTGTATGCAGCTGATACTAACATTTAATATTAAAAATATTACATACTAATCATTTTTAAGTTCAAAGTACAAATAGATAGACTGTTTATGAGCATGCTGGCAATCACATTGTTTTCCAGACATAATTTATAATGCATGTTACTTTTATTGTACGCCTTTAGTAATAGTTTATTGCATGATTAATAATTGTTAAAGGGTATATAGGAAAATGATATGTTGAAATTTTAGGTGTTTTTCATATGAATCTTCCCAGCGAGCCACTGTAGCATCTTCACCACCACATTCATCAATAGAAACCAAAACTTTTGATTGGGATGAGACTGCAATTCTCTCTCAGAAATATGTAAGTTGGATAAAATCATTTGCAACATAAAGACATCTAAAAAATTATTATTTTAAAAGATATTTTAATAATTAGTGTCTTGAAATATAATTAAATAATGACTTATCAGGCAAAGTATTAAGAGTAGCAAACATATTTTTAGTTTACAAATTTAAAACATAGTACTTTTCAATATAAACACTTTTCAGGTACAATACTGTCCCAATGTTCTTGATGATCCTGAATTAATTGCTGGAAAACATAGAACACTACTCACATTCACTTCATACATGACTTCTATTATTGACTATGTCCGACCTCAAGATCTGAAAAAAGAATTGAATGATAAATTCAGAGAAAAATTCCCACACATTAAGCTGACTCTAAGTAAGCTGAGAAGGTAAAAATCTTTAATGAGTAATTCTTTTACATATATATGTAAATATATTTCATGTATATTGCAAAGGTGTCCAACAATTTGGGTAATATTTTGTATTTACATTAGGAATTTCTTTTAAATATATTGAATATATTTAAAAAAAGTATTATTGCATTTACATTTTGTGTATTTTTTTATCTCTTTACATTTTTTAATTTTATGACTTTTACAGTATTAAAAAAGAAATGCGGAAAATCGCAAAGCACGACAGTGGTGGTATAGATTTGTTATCAGTTGCCCAGGCATATGTTTATTTTGAAAAGTTGATACTCGCAAATCTCATAAATAAGGATAACAGGAAACTCTGCGCTGGAGCCTGCTTGTTGTTGTCCGCTAAACTTAATGATGTGAAGGGCGAAATGTTAAAAGCACTTATTGATGTAAGATTTTTTTTTGCTATTGATTAGAAAATAGATTGATAAATAGGTTAATTTTAATCAAACCCTGTGGGATTTAACCTGGTTCTGCTTTTACTTAAAAAATTAAATAATTAAAAAATAATAAGTTATAAGGTATATATAAAGTGAGCATGATTCTTAGATATTTTATGGAATCGCATTCCTTCTAATAAAATGTATTGAAAAAGTTATTATTTTTTTGAAGAAAAAAATAAATAAATCAAAGACTTATAATGTGTTTAAAACATACGGTCAGAAAAATAATTTCACAATATATTCACAGCGCATCGAAACCACGTTCAGAGTGAACAAGAAGGATCTAATCAAGTTCGAGTTCGCGGTGCTCGTGGCGCTGGAGTTCGGGCTGCACGTGCCGCCGTACGAGGTGTTCCCGCACTACCAGCGCCTGCTGCACGACTCGTGACGGCGCCCGCACGAGCCGCGCGCGCCGCGCCGCCGCACCAGCATCGTCGACAACCTGCGCGCCGGCGCCTGGATGTAGCGGGGCGGTCTGTGTAGGCGGCGTGGTTCGAAGGGGGGTAGTGGGATATATGACCCCCCTTCAGACCGTGCCTGGGTGTAGCGGGACGGTATGTGCAGGCGGCGTGGTTCGAAGGGGGGTAGTGGGATATATGACCCCCCTTCAGACCGTGCCTGGGTGTAGCGGGACGGTATGTGCAGGCGGCGTGGTTCGAAGGGGGGTAGTGGGATATATGACCCCCCTTCAGACCGTGCCTGGGTGTAGCGGGACGGTATGTGCAGGCGGCGTGGTTCGAAGGGGGGTAGTGGGATATATGACCCCCCTTCAGACCGTGCCTGGGTGTAGCGGGACGGTATGTGCAGGCGGCGTGGTTCGAAGGGGGGTAGTGGGATATATGACCCCCCTTCAGACCGTGCCTGGGTGTAGCGGGACGGTATGTGCAGGCGGCGTGGTTCGAAGGGGGGTAGTGGGATATATGACCCCCCTTCAGACCGTGCCTGGGTGTAGCGGGACGGTATGTGCAGGCGGCGTGGTTCGAAGGGGGGTAGTGGGATATATGACCCCCCTTCAGACCGTGCCTGGGTGTAGCGGGACGGTATGTGCAGGCGGCGTGGTTCGAAGGGGGGTAGTGGGATATATGACCCCCCTTCAGACCGTGCCTGGGTGTAGCGGGACGGTATGTGCAGGCGGCGTGGTTCGAAGGGGGGTAGTGGGATATATGACCCCCCTTCAGACCGTGCCTGGGTGTAGCGGGACGGTATGTGCAGGCGGCGTGGTTCGAAGGTATATGACCGCCCTTCAGACCGTGTCTGGATGTAGAGGGGATGGTATGTGCAGGTGGCGCGGTTTGAAGGGGGGTATACGACACCCTCCAGACCGTGCCTTGATATAGCGGGAACGTAATGTGCAGGCGGCGTGGTACGAAGGGGGGTAACAGGGTATATGGCCTCCCTTCAGATCGTCCCTGGATGTAGCGGGGATGGTATGTGCAGGCGCGTCTTGTGGTGAGTTTTGAAACGAAAATAGTTTATTTTAAAATGCATTCTGGTTAACTCGAATTTGGAGATATTTGGAATATTTAATATTTCTTGCTATTTCAACGATAATAAAGCCGGATTTATATTTGACTGACGGCTCATGTCGTGGCACGTGATGTGTTGTGTCATGTGGTGATGGCTTCTAATGTGTCATCAGAACCGACCCCGGTTCGCGTCAGACGAGCGCGTTGTGGGGGGTGCCGAAATGGCGCCATCACGACACTTTAGATTAATGTGCGTGCGCGGCAGTGCTGTGTTGTGTTGTGAACTGAGCTCGACCTCGACTTTGTGTCTATAATTTTATTAACTATTGCGTTACTATGCATTACTTTGTTTCTACGACTCTTAAGTAAAAACAATGTACGTTTATGATTTGCTTATTTATTTCGCTAATCAACGGTACATTTTTTAAAAACACATAAAAATTCATAAATCAACTAAATAAAATTTTAAAGAAAACTTAAAACTATAATACCAGATTTTTTGCTTTTATATATCTTACATTGTTTTTTTTTAATATTCTCTTTTTTTTTATTAATAATCAAAACCTTACATCATTACATTATTTACTGAATATGTCTACTAAACATAATTAGACTACTAATCTACGTGACCTAGTTACATGTTGGTTACAATTCCTGTTCTAGTTCTGTTCCTGTACCTACTGTCTCCTGTTATCATTAAAGCGATTAGTTTCATTTACTTATCATTAATATTTTAATTTCGGCGTGAATAAAATTACATAGGAATTAACAAATTGTTATTGATGCCATTTCATGGCAATGAGTAAACATTGTTACTATCATATGTACCTATACCTCGGCCTTAACCCCTAAATGCAAGGTGTATGAAAGATGAAACGCTTATTCAAAGCCTACTGTCAACTACAAACTTTACTAAACGTCTACCTTCGTTGTATATTTGACATTTTACTTGTCCTGTAATACAATAATACATACTGATTTATTTTTTACTATTCCATAAATCTACTGGTTAATCTGTTTACTTAAATTGTTTATTCTGTATTTTGATAAAATAAAATTAAATCATGCATTTAAGGGTTAAGTGAATCTTATTACGCCTATAACTATCCCCATGAATTAAGGTTTATTTTGTAATATATTTAATCATCCTGTTCAAAAACTGAGAACGAATTTTTAATTTTGTTATAATACCTTGACAATTAAGCATTTTTTTCATAACATTGTTTATGTTTAGAAAATGTAACTATTTTCTTTCCCAATCGATTTTGCCATAACTGCATTAATTTCCAGATTTTGATTTATCAGTGAATAACATTAATGGTAAGTTTGAATCAAAACATGTTAATATTAATATCTTTTAAGTTATCAAAACATTAATTATAATTATCATACCATAACCATGGAGTGTAATTTTTTAAAAATTTTACTTATTTTTTTGTTATTGTAACATATTTTTTAGGAAAGTAGTTAACAATCATTCGTATAAATCTTTGTAAATCTTTGATATTCTGTGGTGTGGGCATATCCCTTATGGATTTAATTTTTGCAGGACCAACCACCTTAACACCACTCTTATTAAAATGTATCTTAAAAACATACCTCTTCTAAGAGACATTTTCATTTAAATTAAAATTTACATGTAATTTTAAATTCACATCCTTTTCCATTCCAATAATTTTTTTAAACATTCATTTTGTATTTCTACTGTTTCCCCATATACTATTTCATTTTCAATAATACGAATGCCATCCAGTTTACTGAACAATTTTATCATAATTCTATGAAATATGTCTGTTGACGCATTTATGCTCAATGGTAACCTTAAATACTTAACTCCCAAATGGAGCCTGAAAAGTACATAAATCTGAAATCTTTTCATCTAAACGAACAGACCAGAATCCTGAAAACCTATCTAAATGCGATATTTAAATAAAATCTTTCAATTTTGCCCCTATATTATTAATCTTTTCTCTCCTTTATAATATTTTTAGTCAAATTCTAGAGTCGAATTATACCCCTTAGTTCTCCCGAACTATTACTAGTAATAACAATTCTATTCACCCACTCCGTAGGTTTCGTTCCGGTACTATCCTACCTTTATTTTCACTATGAGATTCAATTTTACGCGGAGTCGATGGAAGCAAGCCTCTAGTTCTATATTTGCGGACACACAGGATGTAGACAACCAAGGCCTTCGAATACAGACTTTTATAAATTAATTATACCTTGACATGAATACATCGATTCAACGCTATACATTCTTAGAAAAATATTATATTTCCCACAAGCCGGTAGACCTAGTTACCTTTTCACAGTAATTTTTTGTTATTATAAATCTCTTAACTTCTCATTATATTTATTACCAAATTTACTATTTGGTAATAAATATAATGAGAAATAATAATATTTCACTTGTACACGTGATGGGAATTCTATGACCACTAAATGTAAATATGTTTATATTTCAACTATTATTTAGATAAATTTAACGTTTGAAATGTTTCAAAATACATTACATTAATATCAGCCCCTCTGTCTAATTTGCAATTAACATTAACATTATTTATTGTGATATTAAATTGCCATACTTTTTGAGTTATTTGCCATATTAATTTCACTTTTAACAATGGATTTAGATATAATAACTTTCACTAATATTTTGAATGTTGTCATTGCAATTTAAACACATATTCTCTATACTATCTAGACAATTTGTTATATTATACACATTTCTATTTTTAAAACAACGTCTATAATAATGTCCAAGTTTTTTACATAACCTGCATCTTGCTTCAGCCGCTGGACCCTTGAAGCCATATTGTCTGCTATACTTTTGTTACGTTGTTCTTATTAGGAATATATCATAAAAGTTAATAATACTGTATTTTGTCTATGGTGGCTCGTTGATCATTTAGTTGTTATCCTAGAGTGAGGGTGAGTACTGACGATATTTAATAATAATTAATTAATCAACGAGGTACCATAGACATAATACACTATTATTTAATTTTTTTATATATTCTTAACAGACACGACACGTGTCGTCAGGTCAGTCAAATGTAAATCCGCCTTAATAATAGTCGGAACAGCCCCAATGCAGAATGCATATGAATAAAGAGTTCCTTTAATTTTCTGTAAGAAAAATATGTCACTTACTACTGATTCACCTTTGACGGCAGTATTGATAGGCGACGCTGGATCAATTCGTAGGTAGCAAGTTTTAAGGATCCGTAGTAAAAAATAATACATACAATTTTCGTCTTCTTTAAGATTTTCAAATATTACACTAAAGTATATTTCTAATGCACCAGCTACTTGTATGTTATTCACAGTATATTTTAAGGGCATAGAAAAATTTAAAATAACACATCTCAATCAAAACTATGTTTTTCTTCTTTCTTTTCTTTCTTTGTATGTTTTTAAGTATACATACTAAAAACTAGATTAAATACATGATCTCACAAATTACTGTTTTATGGTATGACTTTAGAACATATGAATTTGTTTAATTCTGATTCTGAATTAACAATGTAGTTATGTTAGATGGTCAGGCGTATAAGTACGTGGGTAGATATCAAAGTACAGAAAAATATAATTTAATTTTGTATTTTGAAACATTTACTTTCAATGCTAAACCTCTACTGCAAAATATGGAAGAAAAAGAGTAATTTCCAGTAGTTTGTTTATGTATCCTTAAAATATTCTCCTAGATTTTCATAGTTATTACAAAAAAAATCATCTAATAGTGCCACAGAGATCGTTTTTAATTTTTAAATATAAATTTAACAGAACATATAACTCTTGTCAATTTTTTTTCTAATGTTGCTTCGAGGTAGAGATGTAATTTTATTTCAGTAAAGTTTCAAATAATAATGTTTCAGCTTGTGGTATCATAATTATATGATGGAATTATAAATCAACAATATTCACATGACAATAAAATCACAATAAAAATAAATAATAACTGACCACCGAGGGTTCCGTACAAACTTATAGAAATCTATATAAGACTAACCCACCTACGCCATTTGTGGTCTTCATCATCAGTTCCATTTCACCAAAAGTGATTTTCTGAAGGTAAATACATAAGTTACTATGAAAAATACCTAAATCGGTATAGGTGTGCCTATAATATTTGAGGAGTTCCCTCAATTTCTCCAAGATCATCAGATCCTGACCTGAAGACAATGAGACCACCTGGGAAGTATACCCTTTCGAATAAAAAAAAAAATTTGAAAATCGGTCCACAAATTCTATGAACTAACCTGTTGACTTTGACATTAACAACATAATTATATTATATTGTATTCTCGTTTTATTTTTATTTATATTCTACTACACTCCACTTCCCCAGCACTACCTTCGTAAAATATTTAGATTTACATTATCAATCGAAATATATATTAGTGTTACCAAGACGAAAATAAGTAGTCCTTAATTCGAATAAAACTAATTGTTTATTTACAAATAACTAATTATATTACTAACAACCAGAAGACTTACATGTGTAGATAAAGAAGTAAATTCATAACTCGATCTGATTGAATTTAATTTAAAACTTTTCGAACTAAGTTAATACGAGTACTTAAATCAAATCGTGTGAAGCTTTTGTATTTAATGTAAATTACATATGATATGATAAAACTTTTAAAGGAAAAGTTAATTTTATTATTTTTAGCGCGTTTAAATAATATTTTAATTTATTATATCTTTATTTTCATATTTAGAATAATTTTACCTAACTTTTTCATGAAAACAATAAGATTAAATATTTATTTGTTGATAGGCTGTTTGCTTATTGTCAAATTAATTGTTATTTGTACTTAAAATATTTGGAAAGTTTTACCTAAAATTTTAAATTTTAAAATGATGTTACGTCTGGTAACATTATTTCAAAATTTTATTAATCGAGCAGAATTTTATCATAGGTAATAATATTTATTGTCAAGAGATGGCGCTGGCTGTACCCTAAATCGCGCTATGGTTTTGTTAGCTGCGATATATAGATGGCATTGCGTTGTTAATAAAGATTTGCTGCCCTCATGTTTTCGTTTTGATACAAATTTCTCCTCAGTGTTTGTAAAATTATTTTTTGACCATGGTTAACTTCTATGTTAATTTGTTACAAGTACATAAAATTTTAATTCTAAGATTAATATATTTTCCGTTTGATCAATTTACAACTTGATACATTTACGCGTTCCTGAGAAAAAGGTTGAAAGACAGACGTACAGACTGACAGACACACGAACAGAAATTTACAGTTTTCGGATTTTTTCCTTTATGTATACTCAAGGACCTTGCTCCTGACCAAATTTCATAATGCTTGGTCAATGGGAAGTACCCTATAGGTTTTGATTCCCTTGCGAAAACGTTAAAAACGCTATCATACTTAAAATATGTGATATAAATGACCGTATCTTTTGATTGCGTTAACTTAGAAGTTTGATTTTTTCACAGCCGCATGTCATCGTAGACTTGAGTATATGATATTAATTTCAGCATTTCTGAGAAAAAAGGGTAGACAGCCCGACAGACAGACAGACAGACAGACAGATGGACAACAAAGTGATCCTATAAGGGTTCCGTTTTTCCTTTTAAGCCACGGAACCCTAAAAACGTAATTTTTGATAATAGTATATTATTAACCGAGGGACCAAACAGAACATTTCTACTTGGCAAAGAAGTCCTGTTTGGTTTCCGAGGTACACATATTTTTAACACTCAACAGAAAAGTTATAGGTATGATTTATTAACTTGCAAGTCTTAGCTACGAGACGATAAGACGAGGAAAGATTCTAGGGATATTTTTTTGTCCGTCAAAAGAGATAGTTTAGAACTGAGTCGCAGAACACTCGTGAGGGATTAAAGGTACCGCGTACAATACCAACCGAGGACAGTTTTTTTTCAAGGATCGGGGATTTAAGTCCTCCGCAGACATAAGTTTCTCGTCTTTTACCGATTTAATTTAGCGACAATTATGTATATATTTTTATAAATGTGTGCTTTGAGGGTGTCCTTATCGTGCCTTAAAGAACACGTAATCGGGACCGGTTGTTAGGTTGTTATCATAAATGCCATATAAAACGTTATTAATTATTAAGTAGAAAATTATCCTAATATGAAGTTTTTTGTGTGTTTGTATGGAATTGCCTTCAAAGGTTGTTTAAAATTAATAGTTTGATAATTATATCTGAACTAGAATAACTAACAGGCACTGTCAAAAAAGCCGGAACATATACTACGAATGATTTATATAAGTAAAACAGGTAAAAAATGTAGTTTACAGGAAAATGATTCGCTGTTTTGCAGCTTTCAAAACAATAATTTATTGTATTTTTAAATTATTTGCAATTACAAAATCTACTCTCACTTTTATGATATATGCTCTTGATTAGCTTAAAATTTAGGATTTCAGCCATCTCTTTCTTATTAATTACGACACTATTAACAAACTAAATTATTCATCACTTTTAATCTTAGTAGTAATCGACATAACATAGTAATTGCTCATTTAAAATGCCAAAGATCATTTAGTGTATAATTTATTATAATAAAGTATTATAAATTAGCTTAGCAATGTATCAGGTCGTTTACTCCTGCCTTTATACGCTTACGAATAGTGAGATTGTAAGTAGGTAGGTTAATTAACTTAGTAGCACAAAATGTAAATGTAAACCCCAATGTAAATACAGTTTAAATTTTCCGTTTAATGATTTTACTTAAGAAATACAGAATAAAGTTTCATGGCGTGCCTTTTTGTTCATAGAATATATATATTATTAAATTATTTTATCCACATGTGTTACGTGGTCTTGATATTGGACATACAAACCGGGTATAGTTTTAGCATTATTTTGCATTAAACTCATATAATATGATTTTTATACTGAAAAATTTAAAGGCGCCGAAAATACACCCGGTTTGTTAGCACGCTAATTATAATTAATAATAATACTATACAAACGTAATTTCTATGTTAAGATATCCTTTAGCCTGATTAATACTTCGGCTATATATTTTTTATTTGTTTTGATAATTTACTTATTATATATTTACTTATTTATTTTAATTTTAATTTAAGTTGTTTTTGAGTAACAGTGTTCTAGTCATATTTTTGCGAGTAATTCCTATTGAGAATTGATGTACAAATGTAATTTAATGTGATGCAAATGTGCAAAATTAAAAGAAAATTCAGAATACAATCAAATTTTTTTTTTCAGTTTGCATATTCCATGTATAAAAATGTATATCACAATGTTATATTATCGAATTATCGTTCATAAGCCCCGAAATATTATAATCTTATAGCAAGACTATATTTTTATACCAACTTAGAATTAATATAGTAACTACTACCGATATCGCGCGAATAAAAAAAATTACAATATTTTTAAATTAATTTTATATACTTTAAATTTCTAAATTATTTTTTTATATAAAAACCATCATTGTATTCGAATCACAAATAAATTTAGTTCGTATCATTAATACTTCTTCTGTTTTTTTTTTTGTAACTGTTATACCGATTGTCGTCGCTATCCAGTAAAAGAATATTTAATCTATAAATAATAGAAGCACTTTAAGTAAATGAGATCTGTACTTCTATTTTATAATACTGTACATCTATTATATATTTTTAACATCGCACATTCTTGTAGATATCTAAGAAGTCGAAAAAATAAAAATACTTGTTGTAGTTGTTAATTCTAATTAAATTTATTTTTAATACTGTATAAGGGCACTTTCGAATTAGACGTCCGGTGTCAGAGAGCTATTATATTTTACATTATACAATCTACACGTCAAGAAAACAGTGTGCGCTCGTATCAACCTCAAACGCTGCAATACGTGAACGGTAACGTGACGCGTCAATTATAATAAAATTAAAAAAAAACCTCGAAACAAAAATCTTTAAAACATAGAGAAAAAGTCTCATGAATTGCCTGGACCGATTTTAGTCGAACATGTCTAAGAACTATCGCTAGAAAACCCACTTTCAAATAAAAAAAGCCGCATCTAAATTGGTTTACCCGTTTAGAAGCTACGGGGCCATAGACAGACACCTAGCATTCAAACTTATAACATCACTCTTTTTGCGTCGGTGTTTAAAATACAATGCCCTTACGCGTTACTAAACCGATACCGGTCGTGCAATATGAAAATACCCTAATAACTAGCCAAAACGCTTACACAGGTTGTCAAATTAATATAATGCACGTAATTGTAGACTAAATTAAGAATGAATTTGACTGAATGAATGTAAAGGATAACAACAATTTGTAATAGTTTTGAAAGTATAAATATGTATACTTGTTATATGATTACTAAGTTTGAAAATAATTAAATGTATAATTATTCTGTTTCAAATACTTTGTTTCATTTCATCTATACGTTATGCGTGATGAGAATAGTGACATGGTATGATTGTTATGTTGTGTTTGTTTTAAATATTTAAATAGGATAAATTGATCGCACAATATTGAAATGAAAAATATATATTGTCATGCAGGAACTGGACGACGAAGTTTGCACTTTCTTTCTCAAAAACTCCAAATAAGTCAAGCTGCTAACAAAATATTTAATGGGTTTGGTGTTTTTTGGTTTAGTAAAACATGCATTGAAAAAATAATACTAGAATTCGATTATATTACCTTAAGATTCGGGGGTGAATGGCCAATAAAAAGCGCATAATATTTCTTGTTTTCCATCTTGACAGTCGAATTTTTAATGCTTTGTCAAATTAAAGTTTTTACTTTTGTAGATTTCCAAAACAAAAAAAAAGTTTTCAAAATATGACATATTTAATTTTGTCAAAGTTTTATGTAGTATTTTTCTGATATTAATTTTATGTTTTGACCTAATAACTTATTAATATCTAAAAATCTTAATTTATTCCATTGTTTTACTTAAAATTAGATTTCTAAAAGAAAATGTTCTATGTCGACTCGCAAAAAACTTTAACACGACGCGAAAGTTCTTTAATCTTACCAAGATTGCATCAAAGAAATGAAGATACTGAAATTGAAGTATTACCCGCTGCGCGTATACAATCTACGGCTCATATCACTAGTGAATCAGGGTTTTCTGTTGGACAACGTCCAAAAGGTTCAGTGCGGAAGGAAATCATTACAACGCTCTTTGAATCTATGCTCGATAATATTGTAGAGTCTTGGGAAGTTATCGGGCAACCAAAAAGTGAAGATTTAAATTCCGATCTTCTCAAAACGCCTAGTGAAGTAACGAATAGTAATAAGAAAAAGAAAACAGCAGGCGGTTTGTTTACTTAAAGCTATTGTTTATACTTCTTTATATTTATTATTTATTTAAAATTGTCTAATCCGCACTTTTTTTAGTTAAAAGGTCAAAAATAAAAAAGAGTCGATCGAAAATTGAACTAAATGATAGTACACAGGTAAAAAATACAATAAAATTAATATTACCCCTTCGTTCTTTGTTCATATGTGTATTAAGCTAACTTCAATGAGTATTTACTACTTACTAGTTTAAAAACGGAATTATTAAACCTAATTTAATATTTAAGAGTGATTTACTACAACTGTGTTGGTGGGGCGCACCGGATGAGAAAGCGTACATACGTTTTCGGAATGGAAATGTTTATGAAGGAAATGTTTCAATGAAATGTATGCATGGCGAGGGGCGTTATCAATGGTCTGATGGGACAGTTTTTTTAGTAAGCACTTATTGGTATTTTAGAAATGAAACTATGGGATGTAATACTTGTGGATTGAATACCAACGAAATGCACTACACAAAATTGTAGACTACTGTTATTAATAAATATTTTGAATAATAAATGTATAAAATTATAAATAAAAAATTGAAAAAAAATCATCACAATTTTACAAAATTAGTCAAAATATATAATAAAATGAATAAATATAACAGGGTCAATTTAAGGACAATCAAATATTTGGAAAGGGTATTATTCAGTGGAAGGATGACATCTGGTATGAAGGTGATTTTGCTGGAAATCTTCGCCATGGCAAAGGTCTTTATGTGGATTCACGTAATCAAAGCTCCTATTCAGGAGGTTGGCATTATGGGACTAAACACGGCGAAGGCATTATCCATTACCCTGGGTTACATAAAAATTTGTACGATGGAGCATGGGTAAATGTAAGTTTAAGTTTATTATATTCTTTATTTCACTTTTGAAAAATATTACCTTCGAATAACTTAACTTTTATATTTTAATCTTAATGTTAGAATGTACGACATGGATTTGGCTCCCGTGAATATTGTGAACAAAGTGGCTATAAGGGTGAGTGGGAAAGTTATACTAGAGAAGGTAAAGGTTTAATGATATGGCCAAATCATGATGTAAGTATTATTTTGAAATATAACTGATTAAAACCTATTAACACTGGTAAGTAAACACTAAACAAATCTTTTTTAACAAGTTCTATAGAGGCGAATGGAAAAATGGAGTTATGTCTGGATATGGTGTGTATATTTGGGGTGCATATTTTAACAATTCGTTGTCTTCTCCATCTCTTTGCGAATATCGAGGATCTTGGGAAAAAGGAAAACGTAACGGCTATGGCGTATTGAATCTCGGATTAGGATTGGGTTCTTTCTATAAAGGAGAATTTAAAAATAATAAGAAACATGGCGTTGGAAGATTTGTTACTAACAATGGACTTATACTGCAACATAAGCACTTGTTTTTCGAAGATAATATTCGTCACATGACCGCAAAGGAAAATGATATTTCTGGCGACAAATGCACACATATCTTAGAAGAACCTTATACATTTGATATCTGCGACAGTTCCGTTGGGCTAATTTATCACGTCGAGCAAGGAATAAAAAATATTGATAGACAACCAGAAATCCGAGCCGCTATAATAAACGATTTTCTAGAAAGTAACAATATAACTAAATTGATATCTCGTACTCCTAAAGAAGATACAGCTGGTGATACTTACGAGTTCAATTTCGAAGACCTAATTGAATTTGAAGTGAACTCGTTACGCAAAGCACTTAGATGTTACGAAAGTGATTTGAAAACTATATATTACCAATACGCAACAATATGTAACAAAGAAGAAATATGCTTTACTCCAGTTCTTATTAGATTATATTTATGGCAACTATATTATGATTGTAACATACACAATAAGGGTTTAACTTTGGTTGAAATTGATAGAACATTTCACGAAAATCCAGACTGGATTTCGAAAAAAGCTCATGATCCTTTTGAAGAAATATATTTTTGGCAATTTCAACATAATTTGATAACAGTCGCTAGAATGTTATATGCGAATAATCATCTTCCTGGCAAAAAGCCTGATAGTATGATAGGCAACGCATTTAGGATGTTAATGGAAAAAGATATCTTACCTGGAGCTGGTCGTAAAAGAGGTAATTATATAATTTCAAATTGACTAAAATAACCGAAATTGTCTAGGTCGCTGGCGTCGGTTTAAATCCGAGCTAGCACAATTGAATTTGAGACATGGCTATGAAAGGAAACATCATTAGGAAACTAATGCGTCGGGAGAAGTTATGGACAGTTAGTAGAGATATATAGCAGCGTGGTCTAACTGTGTAGTCTTTCAGGCTACTTTTTCCTGAAAAAGACAAAAAAATCTAAATACTATTTTTATTGTATAACGCTTAAAAATGTAGCCCTAAGGTATTTTCGGTTTAACGATAGGGAATTATCGGAATACATATATAATGAAAATACATATTTACTGTACCTACTTACCTTCACTTATTAAAACGTAGGTTAAAATAATTTCACATTGAAGATATTTTACTAATAAATAAAATTAATTCCTTAAGGAAAGCTCGTAGAAGGATATGGAACCTTTGTACCCTTAAAAGGTCTCTATGAATTATACTGCAGTTTAGGTGAGCCATCTACAATACGCACTTTTCTTTGCGCTATTAGACACTCTCCACATTGTTTCGATCAACCACAGCCATTGCTTGTTGAAGAAGATTGCCCTACAATAGGATCTAATGCATATTATTTTGGCAATGAAATAGCCTTCATAACAGGTAATGTTGCTTTTATTTTTATTATAGCTTTTTAGTTCATGATTTCACATTTCATTAAGTTAAAAATATTTTATTCCAGATGACCCTATCGACAACAATGCTCAAAAACTAGAATATAATTTAAAGTTGTTTAATTTATGTAATTTGACTAATAAGTCTATAATAAAGATCTTTTCATTAATATTTCCGCAAATATATGAAACGGATAAAATAATGGATTTAAACGTAGAGATTACATTTTTTGAATTTTTTGAAGCTTTTATAATATGTATCGAAGAAAGTATACGCGTTAATAACGAAGAACGTTTTTTGCAAGAAACACTATCAGTAAGCACTAATGCTGAAGTTCCATTTGTCAAAAATAAATAATAGTTTTATCACTTAAACAATATTATGTGCGTTAAAACTTCATAAGTACCTACTTTTAATGTACCCGTGTTTTTTTTTTTATTAATTCATATACTTAGTTGTAAATAACAAATTTAATTTTAATGAAATATCAAATTACTCATGAAATAATTAGACTAAAATAAAAATTTATTTGAAAATATTGTTATTTTTATCAACCTTCCCGCGTGTGCAAATGTTAAAGCCAGACTTATATTTTATAACTATAGATTTATTATACGTTCGTCACCTAATTTGACAGTTGTCTGACCACTTCGACCGTTGCCTAGAAACCAGCTAACGAACTTATAAATACTCTTTGCTAACGACTGAATATTACTGACGACCGTTTTTTTGGCCTAATAAGGCACAAACAATAGACAATAGAGGTATAAAATATCATTGCTAGCTTTGTATTTCAAATTTAATTGTATGTCAAATATATCACTGGCCATTTGTAAATATCATGACGTTTTTTGACGCCAATTAAATTTACGCAATTATATTTTTATAGTTATTAAAATGAGATCTAAAAATGCAACTGCTAAAAAGCCGCAGCAAATTCTTTTCTCAAAAAACACTTATGGACCGGAAGTCAAAGTTCAAAATTGGGATTATCAAATGCTCGCGGAAAAAAAGGATAATAACGTATACCGTAATAACTTGAGTAACCATCTTAGTACATACCTCCGCTTGGGGGATCAAGACCAAAATATTGGAAAAAGTGAAACACGTTCTATGCTTGAACAAATTTATAATAAGACAGATCCAATATACGCTTTTAAGCCCCTTGTTAACTTTACCTCATATCCATGCACTGAGTAAGTAATTTCCTTAATTAACCAATACATGTACTTACCTATATAGAAAAATTTATTACACATGAATATTAATGACATAAGTATTTTTTTTAATTTATGTAAAAACTAGTTTTCAACTTCGTCCGCGTGGAATAGTAAATGTAAGTCTAAGATATAAGCGATCTTCATTTCAAATTTCAGTTAAATCGGTTCAGTCGTTTTTGGGTGAAAAAGTACTGTTTAAATTATTCCTGTGGAAACTTCAAACTTTTTCGGGATAAAACATGTGTCAATCCAAGATATTAGTCACCTTCATTTCAAATTTCTGCCAAATCGGTTCAGTAGTTTTTGCGTGAAAGAGTAACAAACATCCCTCCATCCATCCACACATACAAACTTTCTTATTTATAATATTAGTAGGATTAAGAATTATAATTTTTAAGCCTACTTGTATTTTAATTTAAAATATTATGACGCGATGGCCTAGCGGACAGGCAACGTGAATCTTAGCTGACGGTCAGGGCTCCAATTCCGATCAGCATCGCCGAGTTTTTATGATTTAAAGCATTTAAAATCTTTTATTGCTCAAGCAAATTGTACATGAGGCACACTAAAAGTTTTGCACTTCTAGCTAATCGGAACTATTTGAATTTGGAATGTTATATTTTTTGTAACGTTGCACCCCTCTGAGTAATAAAAAATAAAAATTAGCGGGAAATCATTTGCCAATTGTTTTTTATTACACATCAAAGTTCTATATGCGCAACGAAAATGGATTAATTAAGTCGAAACGATTTTAGAGCGATGATTTTTTATGATTTTAAAAGTTCTCTCTCTCTGCAAGACTATGCCGCTCGTCTTAAAAGCTTTTGGGAGAGAAGTACCTTGTTTCAGCAACATGAGGTAATGGTATGCTGAATTTGAGAGAGGTCGAGTTCCTTTACATGACGAATTTCGTAAAGGGCGGCCTTCAACTGCCGTCAACGAAAATAATGTGGCTACTGTTAAGCGGCTAACTGAAGAAAACCCGCGGATTACCTATGAGACACTTCGAGGACTATTGGGGATTGCTATGAACTAAATTCAGAAATTTTAAAGGAAGAATTGAGAGTTCGGAATTTTTTTTGTCGTTGGATCCCTCATAAATTGACAGTGGAGCAAAAGCGGGCTGGCGTGGAATGGTGCTCACAGATGCTACTGAATTACGACCACGGACATTCTAATGCAGTTTATGACATTGTCACAAAAGACGAAATGTGGATTTGTTATTTTGAACCCGAAAAAAAACAGCAGTTTTGTGAATGGGTGTTTGAAAATGAGAACATGTCAATAAAAGAGAGGCAGGTGAGAAACGTGGGTAAAAAAATGATCGCGTTTTATTTCTCAGCTATGGATATTATCTGTACAATTATATGTACTGTATTCTACCATTATATTACCCAGGATGTTAGAAAAGGTTCGCGAAAGACGACCAAAGAGCCGCATAGTCCTACGTCATGACGACGCTTCTCCACATACGGTCAAAAAAACAAAATCAAAAAGCTTCCGAAAAAGTACAACTCGTCATCCATTCTGCGCATAGCTCCGACCTAGCACCCTTTGATTTCTAAATTTTCCATTAAATTAAAGATTTGATGAGAGGTTTCACTTTTACCAACTCCGAAGAGGCAGTGATAGTGTTCAATCAGCACGTAGAAAACATGCCTCCAGATCTGTGGTCGTCCTGTTTTAAAACAGGGTTCGATCGCATGAAAATATGTTTAAAATATAAAGGAGAGTATTTTGAAAAGCAATAAACATAATATTTTGGTTATAACGTGTTGTTTTTTTAAGTTACGCAAAACTTAGTGTGACCTAGACATAAGTATGCTATTAGACAATTTTTAGACATGTATTTACATACCTTATGTGACTTATATCTACCGATATACTGATGGGTAGGTAATCTATATCGTAATTAAAAATACTTATCTATCGATTGTTTTTTACTGTAAATACAAACTTTAGTACTCCTGGAAGAAATAAACTCATGAAAAATGCAAACCTTGCTCAACTTCCTTTAGACTTTGGTGTTATGGATTATCTTACCACACAACAAGATGAATATAGAAATCCTTTTCCCACCGTTGCTACACCCGTAAGTTTAATTTGTGTCAACATACATTTTATTTCAAAGTTTTAGAAATAACATCTATCTTTCCATGTTCAAACGACGCGAAAACATCGGAATGGGTTTTAATGAAATCAATAAGTCGTTTTTGTACTTATATTACGAAAAATAAACGTAACCAGAAGAAAAATTCCATTATATTTATTCAGCATCAATCATTACCTGGAGTCTGGAGTTCGAGAACGTCCAAATTAAAATTCCACTGTGTCAGAATTTTTAATATGAAGATCAAAATTAATATTATTTTTCTAAGTAAGGGTAACCATGTAATAATATGTATATTATATAATTTACATTTTTTTTTATTTCCAACAGTTAAAATTGGCTTCACCTGCATGGTTGGTTAATCGAGTAATTCGTTCGGATCTCACTCATAATCATGGGACAGCCCCTCCTAAAGGCGAATATCAATGCTTAGACACTCATACGCCGATTGGTCATATTCGTCGGATGAGATTTTTCCGTTATCAATCGTTTAATCCGGCTACTTGTCTTCAAGATTTTCCATCTGTTGACCTCTCACGATTTTAAATAAAATTCATACAGTATTTTAAAATTCCTTTATTACATCATAATCTTAAAAATTATAATAAAAAAAAAAGAAAAAAAAACAACGACGGCGAGAAAACGCTTAAATGACAACATTTATAAATTACTTAATAACACACACACAAAATGTGGCCTTTTTAAAATAAAAACCTAAACATAATGATGTTTGGTAAAAGGAAACGTTAAAAAAATTAAACATTTATGAAACAAATTAATTACGAAAATAATAAAAAAATAAACAAAATTTTCACAAATATTAAGCATTGCCTAATGATTTTTTATCAAATACACCATCTGTCACAATTTTTTTTGATTATCTGTAATTTACAGTGTAAGCAGTTTTGTACCAAAATAATATCACATAATAATTATACTTTACATTAAATATATTAATGTAGTAATAAAACTTGTATGTATTTTCATTCGGTACTTATAAGAAAAATAAAAGTTAAAAAAGTACTACGTAATAAAAAATTAATCTTAAATTTCCTTTCATTCATGCAATTTTTTCTCATCCCAAAATTCCCATTACTATAAACTTGTTTTTCTTAACATTAAAAATACTTATTTATTTTCTTTTTTATATTACATAATACACATAGTAAGGCAAATTTAAAATAGATATTCGCACTGCACTGTTAGATATTTATAAATTATAATAAGTTGATGTTAATAGAACAATATGTCTATGATATAAAATTCTGACTATTTCCACAGACTTATAACAATCATTTTAATATGAGTGTATCGGGAAGACAGGAAAAAGTAAGAAAAAGAAATATATAGGTATATTATTATCTGTTAAAAAAACCATATAGTATTACTTTAGTAAGCAAAATGTAGCACCTCCCTGGACGTTTTTACTAGTTAAGCAGCAAAGAGTTCCAAAAGGTGACTAACATATTTATTGAATTAAAATGCTATGTACACAAAACTTAAAACAACTTTCTATAGCCAGTATGATGTTTATAAATATTTTATAGAGTAACAAATAAGACTTAACTTTAATAGTTATATTTTAATAGGATTATAGGAGCTAAATTTTACTGTGCATGTGCTTAGACAAATGGAGTACCCTGTATACTAAAATCTCTTTCAAAATTTTTATTTAATAACAGTTGTAAAAAGTGCGTCTTCAATAAGGGAGGTGGTGTTTTGTTGTTTCACCTATCCGAGTCACTGCTGAAAATATTTTTTACTAAAAAAAGTTTATAATTAGCTTAAATTATAATGCTTTTTCATTATTTTGCTTTACAATAAGACGAAGTTGCTTTTATACTTGTATTTGTGTAAAAAATTTTTCAACTATTAAGTAATCTTAACAATTATACGTTCCTTTCATTAAACAACAAAAATAAAGTTTACTAAATCACATGTAAATACATAGGTCATGGGGACTATAGTTTTATCTTTATCATATGGTAAAAAAATATATCACTAAATAGTGTCCTGTTCAAATTATTTGTATTTTATAGGTTTTATTTCAAGTATTATATAACCAAATATTCATTTCATTGTGATTGTTATAATTGTCAAAGAAAATTGTTAATAAGTGCCTCATCAATTTGTGATCAAGCATGAAAATAACAGTCATATTATTAAGTTCCACTAATGAAATGTTATATAAAGTTTTAAAATTCTCAATTATTATTTAAGAATTTAAAATTTATTTATCAATGTCCACAATCACAATGACAAAATTTGGCATGTGAAAGAACTAGAAAATCATTTATTTTGTCTTTATTTTATGAAAGTGAATATTAAACTTAATTAACATTATAATAATTTCTGCATTCTGTCACAGTATATGTGATTCACACTAAATTAAAAATCTAGATTTATGCAAATTACAAACAATTTCAAAAATAAAATGCAAGTTGATACATTAAAGGGACTTGTGTAATTCAAAATTCTTTTGTTTTTTTTTTTTAATTTTGGGGCCCTTTCAGAAATTCGGAATTTTATAAGTGTAACAAACTACAAAATATTAGAGACTTTACTATTAATGTCTACGTGTGACTTAATCCATTGGCAAAAGAACAGCTCAAGAATTCAAATTGTCTTGACATGACCATTTCTTTAATATTTAGGTTAATAAAATTAATATCATCTTAAATTCACAACAAGTTTACCTTCAATTCTGGGAATTTTTATATAGTATTAGCAGAATGTCTCTTAACATCAATATAAGAAATTTTGTATAAAAAGTGAATAATTATTTATGCATATTTTGCAAGTAATAATTGGTATATAATATAGCTTTAGATAATAGTAACTAGAGATGCCACAAATAATTATTTAGCAAATACCAAATACAGAATATTCGGCAAGGCTCTTGGCTGAAGCACCAAATATTCTTATTGGGAACACTTAGTACATAGACACGGTCAGTTTTGTTTCATTTGTTGTGTGTTTCAGGTTGTGGTTGGTTGTCACAAGATGCTTTATTTTTGATTGTTGGTGCATCATACTATATACTACTTGTAATGTGATCAATTACCTTAAGAAATATCACCATTTGTTTGAGAAAAGCAAAATTATCTTTGTGATTAATAATTTGAGTTCTTTTATGTATTCTTCAATTTTGCTTAATATTGGAAACTATTTGACCAAATACCGAACGGCGAAAAAAAGTGGCCAAATACTGAAGTTTCCAAATTTGTGGCACCTCTAGTATTAACCAAAAATTATGGTGTCCCTTTTGCTAGCTCTGATACGAAATTGATGATGAACCTACTCTATATATGTATTTTCATGTGAATTTATTTTTAAACATGTCAAATGAATGCAATTATTGACAGTAATAAAAATTAATATATAAAGACTAATTGAAGAGATCAATGAGTACGTCGTCTTTTAAATCCTTTACCTTTCTTCGATTTTAGTTTGTGTTTACGAGCTGCACTACGGGTACCAGTAACTTCATCTGCTAACATACCCACAGTTGTTAACTTTTTCCTTCGATTTTTTTCTGCCTTTGTAACTGGTAAGCGTGTCAAATAATTCTCTTCATATTCAGTTTTTTCTTGTTCATACTTAGATATTGAGTGCTTGACATGATTTCCTGTGGTCAATTCCAAAGGTGCCTCAGAGTATTCTTCACGAAGTTCTCTCATGACATTATTGTTGAGATACTGTTTCTTGGCTCTTTCTTTATTCTTCTTTTCACTTTCATTCCGAGATATACTGTCATCAAAATGCACAGCTGCAAGTTTAGGAGGTACATAGACATTAGATTTTTCACTTTTGTCTTTCTTGTCACCGCTATCTGATTCATTACTGCTATCTTCATCACTGTTTTCAATTTTACTAACCAAGTTACCGGGATTGGCGTGATATGATTGCGGATCATCTTCTGATGTACCGACAACTGCTGTTTTAACAAGCTTGTCAATTTGATACTTCAATTTAGAATCTATTGGACGAATTTTTTCCAGTACAGTTCGTATTTCAACAAGCCTGTCTATGGAAGGGTCAGATTCAATCTTCTCTCCAGAACATTTCCTCAACACTATATATGTTAAATTAATTAAATAACTAAGGAGCATTTGATATTTCATTTCTAAAAAACTTAGACCCTTATCCGTAGAAATTTCACCGCTTTTAACTCGTAACAACATATTATCTACTAATTGTGAAACTTGCTGCACATTCATATTCATTTCTTTCAATAACATTAAAGCTTGAGGCAAGTCAGGCTGCTCCATTTCATCTGTAGCCTGAAAATGTCATTGAAGATTCATTACTAACAATCAATTTGCAACCACATTTTGATTTTAAATTATAATTTAAAAGGTAGAATATATTGAAAAAAATAAAAATACCTGAACCATGTTGCTCTCTTTTTGCTGTGTACTTCTTTATGTAACCTCACTTCTTTTCACTATAATCAATGGCATGCAATTTTTAATTTTACGATTTTTACGTAAATAATGTAATAGGAATAAATATGTTATTGATTACATTTTATTTAAAAATAAAAGAAAAATATTAAGCCGACGCGTTCTGTACAATGTATGTTTCCAAATTCCATGCGAAACTAAGGGATGTGAATGTAGAATATAGATTAAACAGAAATTGGTCATAAAGTATACATATCAAATATTATCGTGATGTACGATTAAAAAATCGGAAAAAACAAGGTATAATATAACCATAGATATGTTATAAGCTCTTGTATATTTGTCAAAAGATATCCAGATTACTTTCAGCTTAACTCAGAAATTAATAAATCTAAAAGATATCCCAACCAACTGTATGTACCTAGGTCTTATTTTAATATTTATAAGAATAATGTATTCTTTATGGCAATCAAAATTTTTAACAAATTACCAGCTGATTTACAAAGTTTACCAATTACCAAATTCAAAACAAAGATTAAACTATGGCTCTTAGAAAAATGTTATTATGACATTAAGGAATATTTTAGTAATTAAAGAAAATTATTTACGACTCTAATAAGTAATGTTAATATTCTATATTTTGTCAATCTCTTTTGTTCACATGACCAATGTTTTGATTTGTTTTTTTTTTTTTAATTAAGTTTCTTTTGTTTATTTATTTATTTTACTAATATTGACATATATTTGAAAAAATATTTTATAATTGACATGATATTATCTTTTATTTGTGTAGTTGAGTAATTAATAAATTTAAGATGTTGTTACTATACTATTCTGTTGGGTTCTGCTATGTACAGGCGTATAGTTATGCCTACCATATCCTTGTTATTAATTTGAGGGTATATCGCAAATTTTTCAAATGTAATCATAATATTGTTTCAATAAATGTATTTTTAATTTTGCATTGTTAAGATTTTTTTGCATGTTGCTAAAAAATGCTTATTCCTACTTGTTAATACTTTCAACATGTGACTTAATAAATATTTGCACACCGGTAACGGTTGAATATGTCTCGAACGTTATTATTATTTTAAGAACTTATGTAACCGTATTCTTGCAAATAAATATTATTATTATTATTATTATTATTATTAAATGCATTTTGGCTCTTAGAATGCCGACGACTTTGTACGACGTTGCTTGGCAACCTAGTATAAGTATACAGCCGTGAGTACCTTTTGGCCAACAAGTTAATTGATACACATTTTTGATATCACAATATCGATATTTGCCGTATGCTTATGCGATATTTAGAAGCTTAAATTAGGCACTTTTCAAACAGTGCCCTAACTCTAATTGGCTCGTAATATGAGATCTTACGTAGATTTGAGTTTTCTGAATGGGTATTGAAGGTAGGCGGTGGATCAGCTAGTGAGGATGATGATGACCGTATTGAACTGCCTCTGCGATGCATAGTAGACAATTCAATTGTAGACCATATTATTGGTATGTCCCTTGACAGAAATGATTATTACAGTAGTAAGTACCTTCTTACATCCAAAGTAAAGAAAAAGACGAAGTGCTTGAAACAGAGAGGTTTACAAAGAGTAAATCCTAAAAACTATTTGTTTTGTTAGTTTATTTTAAAAGTTGATTTAAAATTGAAAACTATATATGTAAAAACTTTTGAAGTTTTAATTAACTATATTTATTAAACACATTGAACGATTCTATATGACTTTACGCCTTGCTGGAATTGAATATTCCTTGAGAACTGATAACTACAGAAATATCTACCTACATTCTGTACCTACCTGAGTATTATGAGTCACATTTCACCCGAGCAGAGCCGGGTTTTCTAGTATATAAATAAAAAGTATTCTTTAAATTTTTAAGTTTTTAATTAAGTATGTAGGCTTAATATTTTATTTTTCTATTTTCATTCATACCGCAAATCATTTTCTGTATATCCACGGAAACGATTAATAAGAAAAATGTATTTTAACATTAAAAAACATAATGTATTAAATAAATTAATTAATATACTGAATATGAATAATAAAAGTAAAAGTCGTTTTATAAGATAATCCTTTTGAATAAAATAATTAAATGTTGTGTTGCTCTGAAAACCAAAGTTTTATATTATACTTTAATTATATTATTACCTTATTTCATTGTTATTTATGACATACCAAAGAAACGATTTTTTATTTTATATTTTTTATGGTGGTTAACTGATACGTTTGCGATCTGAAAGCAACATTTAGTTAATTGGAATTGGTGATGTAGACCACATATGGCCATCGAAATTACGGAGTAACAAGTATTTAACGGGTTGCGATCCGATTACTTCAATATGATTGCTAAGCAATTTATGCCCGTCACAATTCTTATGGTAGTGAAATTGATGGTGCAATACCAGTAGAACTCATAAATAATTAACGGCTCTGCATCGGAAAATGCAATTTTTATTTATATAATGCAATAATTATTTATATGCAAATGCTGATAAACAGTTTATATTAGGCTGTCCTTTAGCACCGCCTTATTGTTATCGTAACAAAAAAGTGTAAAATTAAAAAACTGAAATAAAAATAAACCGACTTGAAACATGAATAAATATATAATTAAAATTAATAAAGGTAAGAATTATTCTTATTACATTTATTTAACATATTTATTATGTTCTACGACATTTTGAAGTCGTGCCAGTAAGGAACACATGCCACTAGTTTCAAACCTTTTACTTGGCACTGACTTAATAATGTTGTAGAAAATATTTATTTTATACTTTTTAGTTTACTTGTTTCATTTTCGAAGTCCGTTTATATCTAAAATAATCTGCGCATTAGTGTAAGTTATAAAATTATTAAATCAATATTTTACGTTCATGGCAATAATGATGAACTGTCACACACGAATAACTTTGTCACATACTTGTCATGTATATTATCCGAATGTAAATTTTAGTATAAGTATAATAAATATAAGATTTTGTTTCACTAAGAAAATGAATACTATGAAGTTTTTGTTATTTTGATAACAAATAACACCTAATTAGCAAAATGTTTTCAGTTAGTATAAAGCTCTACGTAAATTATTGTTCATAATATTCTTAAATATATTATAACGTTGTTTTTGTTTTTTTGCAGATTACTTTACAGATTTTAATATTATTCCTAAACTTAATAATTTATAGTCATGGATTTTATGTGCCCGGTGTTGCTCCGGTGGAGTTTAAAAAAGGTCAAAGAATCGAAGTAAAGGCAGTTAAAATGACAAGTATCCATACACAGCTACCATATGAGTATTATTCTTTGCCTCTTTGTATACCAAAAAACGGAACATTTCTTTATAAATCAGAAAATTTAGGAGAAGTTTTACGAGGAGACAGAATCGTAAATACACCGTATGAAGTACACATGGCTGAAAATATTAAATGCAAACTCTTGTGCCACAAACAAAACAATCCTATCAATTGGAGCGTTGAAGAATCAGAAAAAGTTGCAAGCCGTATTGAACATGAATACTTTGTGCACTTGTAAGTTCTAAATTAATAATTTTAATTTTGATAAATTATTACTGGTGAATTATTTGAATGGGGTGTTTTTATAAAATTACTTTATAGTAAAATTCTACCAAAAAAAACATGTAAATCTAATAACTTAGGTATTGTAAATTTCATAATTATATAAAATATACTTTACATAATTCTTAATTGTACATTGCAATAACAGCTATTAAATATATAAATTATTAATATTAATAGAGAAAGTTTCGTAAGTTCTATAATTATAAATGTATTTTATGTATTAGACTAATAGACAATTTGCCGGTTGCTACAAAAGTCATAAATGCAGATACTTCTGAGCGAACAATTGAACAAGGTTATCGTCTTGGATTTATGTCAAAAGGCAAAACATACATAAATAACCACTTGAAGTTACTTCTCAAGTATCACAAACATAGCCAGTAAGTATTTTTTCTTAATTCAACTTTTCATTTATTCTTATTACAGTAAATACAATACAAACAAATGAATTTTGTATAAAACACATTATATTTTTTCATGGATATGATTTTTTTAATTCTAAACAGTTTTGAACAATATTTAAAGGTTTTTCTTTTTCACAGGGATTCATATAGAGTTGTAGGCTTTGAAGTAGAAACTTATTCTGTAGACAAAGACCATTTGACTTTTGTTGATGACTCCTGTCAATTTTCATCAGAAGCGAAGCCTCAGCTTGTTAATGAAGATACAGGTACAAAGCTTTACTTCACATACTCAGTGGAGTGGGGAGAATCAGATATTGAGTGGGCATCCAGATGGGACATATATTTAGGCATGAAAGATGTACAAATACATTGGTTTTCGATTGTGAACTCAATTGTAGTTCTCTTTTTTCTGTCAGGTAAGTTTAAATGAAGAAAAAATTATCAATTTCAATATTTATAAGTTTTTTTAAATTAACGATTTTTTGTGGTATAAATGTGGTGTAAGGTGTACATAAGTAAGAAATTTTTAAAATACATATTTCTCAAAGTCTCATATGTAATGAAAACATTGTAGCTATTTTAACAATGATCATAGTCCGTACATTGAGGAGAGATATTGCTAGATATAATTCAGATGAAAACATTGAAGACATGATTGAAGAGACTGGTTGGAAGCTAGTTCATGGAGACGTGTTTAGACCACCACCTAAAAGGATGTTATTTGCTGCTGTTATTGGTAGTGGAATTCAAATATTTCTCATGTCCCTCATTACTATATGTAAGTAATATTAATTTTATCTAAAAAATAGTCTAAATTTAAAATCAAGATTTCTATTTTCATAAATTTTTCAATTTTCACATTAAAATTGCTCTTTCCCCATAAGATAAGAGTTACAATGAAATATTTTGCTTTCCTTTTTATAAATTGATATAAAACAATCTGTCATGATGTTTCAAAATTGATATAACAGTTACCTAAGTAACCTTGCAAAAGCTGTGAGTGTCAAAGATGTCCCTTTGTTTAATTTCCCTTTGTAAAATTCTTATATTTCAGTTATTGCAATGTTGGGTATGCTGTCGCCCGCAAGTCGCGGTGCATTAATGACTGCAGCAATATTCCTTTATGTATTTATGGGTTTAATAGCTGGATATTACTCGGCTCGCTTATATAATACAATGAAAGGGAAGCAATGGAAACAAGCTGCATTCTTGACAGCTACACTTTACCCAGCTATTGTGTTTGGATCATGTTTCTTTTTAAACTTTTTCATCATGGGCAAACATTCTAGTGGAGCTGTACCATTCTCAACCATGATGGCACTTCTATGTCTCTGGTTCTGTATATCTCTCCCCTTAGTTTACTTGGGTTATTACTTTGGATGTAGAAAGCAACCATTCCAACACCCTGTACGCACAAATTTCATTCCAAGAAAAGTGCCAGAACAAGTTTGGTATATGAACACTTATGTATGGTAAGATAGATAAGATTCATTTAGATTTTTATTTAAATGTACTTTTCACAGTTTTCATAATATTTTTGTATGATTTCAGCATTCTGATGGCTGGTATACTTCCATTTGGAGCTGTATTTATCGAACTGTTCTTCATTTTTAATGCTCTTTGGGAAAATCAATTTTATTATTTATTCGGATTTTTGTTCTTAGTGTTTTGCATATTAGTTATTTCGGTGTCTCAAATTTCTATTGTAATGGTGTATTTCCAACTATGTGGTGAGGTAAAAATACTATTATAAATTATATGCTTATCATACAATCTTTTTTTTATTTTTCGAGATTATGTAATAATTTGGCTTATTTCTAGGATTATCACTGGTGGTGGAAGAGCTTCATAATTTCTGGAGGATCAGCTGTTTATATACTGGTTTATTCCATATTTTACTTCTTTACAAAATTGGAAATAACAGAATTTATACCAACATTGCTCTACATTGGTTACACAGGTAAAGAAAAATATGAAAAAAGTTATTTCTGAAATATTATTTAGTAATAATTTCTTCATCTGATTTGGTACTATTCATTATCATATTATTTTCGGGGAGTACATTATTTCTTTTAATTTGTAAACATAAAAAAAAATGTAATTACTGTATTTTAATTCTACCTGTATTTTACTAACTGTATTTTAATTCTGTGAATAATTTTTTACAGGACTTATGGTGTTAACATTTTGGATTCTGACAGGAACAATTGGATTCTTTGCAGCATATACGTTTATCAGAAAAATATATGCCGCAGTTAAAATTGACTAAATTAGGGATGAAGCCTTATGATGAAGATGTATATTTAAGCATTAATTTAAACAATAATTTTATGCGTGTAATTAAGAGTGCTTTTGTGCTGGTTTGACTGTGTGTAAATATTTTTAACTAAATAGCTTATTATTTAATATAATTTGTGCATTTCACTCAGTTTTGAAATATTTAAAGTTTAAATTTTAGATATTATCTTACTGGCCTAATTTTTAGCAAAGATATTATGCACAATATTAAATGTAAATGTTAAAATGACAGAACAAACATTACAAGTGTATTCTAGAAATTATTATTATATGGCAATCTTTATTTGGTCTGCGCATGTGTTTTTTTTATCTGTGGCTTATCATCGTATTTTAAATCTTGATTCTGTATAAAATATTAAATATATCTTGTGGTAAAAATATGCTGAGGGTCATAACATTTGAGAACTTTTACTTTGTACCTTATAAATTATTTTTGGAAGCATAATATGTATGTTATATGAAGATACCCATATATGAAGATTTTAAAATTGAATCTCAAAAAAAGAAATTGTATTTAAGAATTTAGCTCCACCATAACAAGGATATTATTTTGTTTAATCCTTTAGATTAAATGAATAATAAATGGGTGATAATGTATTTCAAATTATCTTTTCGGAAACAATAATTTACACAGAATTAATATTTTAGTCAGTAAATAATTATTTTAGGTTGTAATAAACTTTTGATAAATTAGAATGAACATCAGTAGATTAGAATGAACATTTGTTCCAGGTGATATATGTTTATATATGCAATCATAAAAATGATTATTCTTATATAAATAGTGCGGACCTTATCATATTAATGACAAAATATAAAACATTGCTATTATGAGTGCTTTAATTTGTAATAAATAATAAAAAAGACACTGAAATGGCATTTACCTTAAAACTTAGTTATTAGTACATAATTTTAATTATCAATTTTAGTCAATCCGTGTGTCAATTAGTTTCTTTTAAAATCGCGTATTTCACTGTAATCATAGCAATTGATTGTATGAAATTTAAAACAAACTCATATGAAGTTTATTAAAGGAATAGAAGTCATAATTTTTTGATGGTGTAATCGTTTTATTTTTGTAAAGTCTCACGCTGTATTATAAAAAAACTGGAAATAAAATAAAAAAAAAAATTTTTGACAGAAATATTAAAGAAATGCTTGAAATTTTTTTGCTATTATTTCAGCTTTTTACCTTTTTGCGTTGGTATTTTGGATATTCAATATTTTGTGTCTAAAATTACCTTTTTTCGAAATTCGATAAATACAAGTTAATTGTTTGTTTTGCAAGTTATTAAAAAAATACCCACATTACCACATTGAATTCATAGACAGCTGTCAAAAGTAATTGACCAAGAATGTACGAAAGATACCATACAAGAGTACCAAGTAAACTACATTCAAATTTGCGTGACCGATCAGAAACCTAGAGCAGTCGCCAGGCGACCCATTACTTCAAACTAATACAAATTCTAGTCTTTCATAAAACCGCTTCATTTCTTTCTAGGAAGTTTTCAAATTTTGGAGGCTTGTGCTCGGTCCAGTCCTCTATGTCTATGATTGTATTGCATCACTCAAGTCAACAAACTGACAGGTGTCAATGTTGTCATAATGGCAAGTGAAATGCCATTAAAACCTAATAAATAGAGTATATTTTAAAATTATATTTTTTATTGTGAGTTCTTAATTGTTTATACATTTTTGTACAAAATGGAAACCAAAGTGGCAGTTGTTACTGGCAGTAATAAAGGTATAGGGTTTGAAATTGTGAAGGGATTATGCCAAAAGTTTAATGGTACTGTATATCTAACTTCTAGAAATGAAGAAAGAGGCAGAAAAGCTGTGCAAATACTAGAGAAATTAGGTCTTCGGCCTTCATTTCACACACTAGATGTTACCAGCGAATCCAGTATAGAAGAGTTTGCTAAATTTATTTCTACACGTCATTCCGGCATCGATGTGCTCGTAAACAATGCCGGTATTTTAGATTTTGATAAATCCTTGACTACCTACGAAGAAGCTAAGAGGCTTATTGATACAAATTTCTATAGCCTTCTTAAAATATCTAAAATACTTTATCCACTGCTTAAAAATAATGCTCGAATTATTAATATGAGCAGTGATTGGGGTTTATTATCCAACATCAGAAAGCAGCATTGGTTAGACATTCTCGCCAAGGACGACCTCACGACTGAAGATATATTGCAGTTTGTTGATGACTTCTTGCAGTGTGTTAAAAATGGTAAAAGTGCATTTGTGTCTTTCGCTGGTCATTATGGTGACTATAAAGTTTCAAAAGTGGCTCTCTCGGCTCTCACTTTCGTCCAGCAGGGACAGTTTATTGAGCAAGGGAAAGACATATCTATAAACTGTGTTCACCCGGGGTTTGTCAAAACAGATATGACAAAAGGATTAGGTGACTTCACTCCTGAGCGTGGAGCGATGGCCCCCCTGTACCTAGCACTGGAAGCACCACAGTCTCTCAAAGGCACATTTGTGTGGCATGATTGTCATCAAGTGAACTGGGATGATTAGAAATAAAAAAGTTAATATTGTTTTAATTCTGTGATAATAGTGTCACATACACTTAAACTTTAATATATGTTTTTTTAGTAACATTTGTTTTTATGCACCAATCCATAGAGTTTATGTCAAATAAGAATGGCTTTTTACCTTTTTTAAAAAAAAAAAAGAATTTATATTTATATATTTTTATATCACCAAAATATAAATATAATAAATATATACCAAAAGTATAAAGAAAAAATATTTTTAAGATATCATTTTCATTTATTTTAAATATATTAGTAATATTCACTGATTTTATTGTTTTAGCAATTCAAGAATAATAATTCTAATATATGATACACATAGAGTTCCTAATTGGATTAATGTATATAGTGATGCCCATGTTTTAAGCCTATTGTTATATCTTTGTTATTGTTCAGCAGTGTGATAATCACAGTCAGTTAAAGTACAAGAGACATATTTATCATTTGGGGACAAACTTATATATTTCTGCTGAAAACAGAAGTCTGGACCAAAAAAAAAAGTACACTTGTATTATAAATAAAAAAGTAACATAAATATATTTTGTATTCAATCATGTATTATGTCTATGTGGTAAATGGTTCCACCAAAAGTTCAAATTCATGTATATGTTTATTTTATAACTGAAATCATAGCAGTAGATTACTTACAATTATATCAAATTAAAACTATAATTATAATCGGGGGGAAATAATTCTGGCTGTCAACAATCTCGCAATTACGGCATGACAGGAAAGCTATAGCTTTAATATTTTTCAATCACAAATCGTTATTGTAAAAATATCGTAGATTTACTGTTTTGCCTGTAACTGCGAGTAGATAATGAAACCTGACAGCCTGAATTAGCCACCTTGACTATAAATAAATTTAAAAATTTCAGTTAGTTTATTTATTTAATCTGATAATAGTAGAGAACTTGCAGTTAAGTAAATAGGTATATGTGTGACACGGCAATAAATCTCATTAGCGATTTCTCATTGCCTTAAAGAATGTTATAGGGATTCACTTGTTCTAGCCCACTTATAGTATTAGAAAATCGTAATGGCGAATAAGCAAAGGGTTGACGTTATATACACCTTCATGCTTATTAAATACGTATGTAAGAAGCCTTGATATGGCTGTGTTTGCATTAATACATAGGTTCTTATTTGTAAACCTTTTACTAAAGGGTTATGAGGTTAAGTAGGAATTATCTTATGTAGACGCTTTTTATGCAAGGCTTCATAATAGTATGATTTGAAAATATACATAAACAAGTTTATCAGCAAAAGTAGTTAAATACGTATGACAGATAAAGTAATAGCAACAAATAATTAGATTACATCAAAGTCATGAAATAGAATTAACGCATATCACGCAAACATTGGTATTTTGATTTCATTATAGTAGGAGGAATACCTGAACCTGTCCACTACCACTCAAAGTGAAATGAAGGGCAATAAACAAACGCTATTAATTGAAATGTGTCGTGGGCCCTCCCACTCTCTGCGTCTGCGAAGTCGACAAATACTTGTCTAGTTCTTTATTATTTTGATTATATCATCATGGAAAATTATGGTATTTTCCATTTTTTTACCTTACAAATTATTTTACCATTTTGATTCACTTAGTTGTGCGTCTGCGAATATGTATGCTTTGTATTTTAAACGATTTTTAATATGTAGAATGTACTACTAATTTAGTCGAATTGGGTTTGTTAACTATGCATTTAACTGTGCCGACAGTTTTTATGTGACGACCAGTTTAGAGGGTTCACTTATTACAGATTTTTAATGTTTCATTATAAATGAATATTTAACACATTTCCATTTTTTATAAGTTATCAATTATTGAAACATATTGCATAATATGTCCCTGGTGATTATTAGTTGTGATACGCAGTTTAGTACCAAAATTATAAGTAGGTAGGTACATAAAAATTTTGGTTTTAAATGAGGTAGATTAAAATTTTTGAAAGCGTTAGCTTTGAATTATTTTTATTTTCGGCGTGAGTGTTGTCAGTTGCAATAACTATTATTACAAAAAAAAACTTTAAAATTATCCCTGGTTTTACAAGAACAAAAAAAATATTGCTCTTATATGGAAGGGAAACGGGAATAACAATATTTATCGTACACATACCTTTAGATTAAACTTTTATCGAACTGCTCGTAAACAATGATTTTATCTATAAACTCACAAATGTTATCACTATAGGTCATTCTTTGTTTGAGTTGTTAAAACAAGTATATAACTACATATAACTGAGTCTACAGACCTTACAACATTGAAATATTTACATACCTACTGTGTGTGTATTTACTACATTAGTGTGATTAATTGTAAATACATACCATAAATTGTATTATTGTTATATGTAAGAAGGTAGTGCTATTTTCTTTGAATTTTTCGGGTTAATTAAAAACTATTAATTCAACTGTTAATGAACTTGTATGTCGTAAGGGTTCATAATTAAATCATCTGTATAAATAAACAAAAATTGCCATTAAAATTTATAATTTCGAGCAGTAGTTTCGGCGCGACAATCTATTCATTGGGACCATTTCAACGAGCACTAACACGATAATTCTGTTGTTAGTTGGTACGGAGTTATGAATCCTGCTGATTCTGGCTGAAGCTTCAGACCGAGAATTCAGTAATTTTGCATAGTTATTTCGAACGCATAGAGCATGCATGCATGTTTAAAATTTTAGGTCACACATATGTATAAAAGTAAATCAAATACTTATTATGCATCTAAGATTCCTCCTGCAGCTAAGAAGAAAAGATACATTGATCTTGAAATGACTGGACCGATTTTTGATGAACATATCTAAGAATCATCGCTAGAGAACACTCCGTCAAATAAAAAATCGCATCCAAATTGCGTCAGGGGTTAATAAATAATGAAAGTTTAATAGGTATAATTTTTATTTACAAAATTTCGGCTAAAAATACAACACATGTAGTTAAGTACAATATCTTTTTATTTTATTTATTGTCTTTTGATTAACTTACTAATAACAAAGAATGCAAAAGACTAATGACAAGGCACACTAGAACCTACCTGTTTACTCTACATTAAAGTTTTATGTTTTTTTTTTTTACGATTTTACTCGAGTTTTCAAGGGGTAATTAGTGTAACCATAAATTATATCTAATAGGGAGTGTTTTCCCATAAAAAGGGATTTATTTATTAAATACCACTTAAACATCAATCAAAAGTTGCTAAATATTTTTACTTCATAGAGAAACAAGGAGACATTTCCGTTTTTCATGAATTTCATTTTCATATGTTCACATTTAATTATATTTCGTTATGGTATTTATTTACTAAGATTTCGTTTTTTAACTTTGTACTGAAATCTATCATTAAAAAAAACGTCTCGAGAACTCATCTATTGCGAAGAAAGATTTGGAACTTACACTAACATGCAGTTCCACTGCAAGTAGGCAGGTATACATGTCTGGATTATTCCCGATACTTGCTGGTTTTCATCACAATATTACTTTTATAATTAGGCACGAGCTAGGTTTTAAACAAAAACTTGATAAAAAACTTAGTGATACTTGCGAAGTTTGAATTTTGAAACCGCGACAATCTCTTCGTTAAGATCTAAGCGTTCTCAATTAAAATTGTAAATGACCTAGCTACTATTTATTTATCGAAGTAATCGAAATATAATGTTAGTAAGCGATTAATTTAGAAAAATTGTGTGAGAAAGCGATGTACTTTGAACTGGACGCTGATAACGCTGTGTCAAGCCACACGAACTTTATTTTGAGAAAATGGCGTCTAAAGATGTCAAACCTATTCTTGATACATTAGTTTGAATAAGTATTTATGTATATTTTCTTTACTTTTTTTGATAAAAGGTATAATAAATTAGAAGCAGCTTGATATATTTAATATATTATCCAATAAGAAGATTTTAAATATCTGAGATTTTTGTATAAATTACAAAATATGGAACGACCTTGAAATTCGAAACAATTAAGAAACTTTTTCCGTACTTATTTAGTTTATATGACTTTATTTTTTATTGAATAATGTTAAATAGGTGATGCAGTATCAAAATACATCAATATCTCCGAATTTCACTTTTTGTGGGTTGACACATTATTGCTTATCAGCATCCAACATTAAATAGCGCGTCTTTATTTTGCCATTACATTTTGTTTTCTTTTAACCGATTTCAAAAAAGGATGAAATATTATTTTCGGCTAAATGTTTTTTTTACATATGTATTTATGTTGTTTTCGATATTCATATTAGTAAATGAATTACATAAAAGTTCAGGATATATAGTTTAAAAGGAGTAATCGAAATAAAAAAGATTTATCAATAAAATATTTGTATTGAACTGGCCTTAATAAATTACAACTTAAAGTTACAGAAAAAATGACTGACGAAACTTTGTACCGCCAAAATTACATAAAAGGTTCTTAACATAAAGTGAAATTGAAATACAAAATATGTACGTATTAATGCGGTTTAACCGCGGAAATTCAGTGCGGTGTGAATTAAGCTATCTACATTGCTATACACTTAATCATAAAATATCTTTGAAAATGGTCCACAAATGTTCAGTCATTTGAAGGTTACGGTAATCGGTATAGGTAAACAATCATTGCTTTACTCTTTGGTGGTCTAGCCGTTAGTCATTGCACGTGTGTTTCCAACATAAGCCGTCCCTCTATATTTACGAACACGTGATTGTATTTACTATACCTATATGTCATTTACTTACATTGACTCAAAAGAACTAAGCTCACTTTCAATTCTTAAAGATACAAAAGCATAAAATATGACCTATATGGTTGCGGACAGTCTTTGTGAAATAATAGTTTACTTAAAGAGGAAAATACTTAAAACTAAACAAATGCAAGTTAGCCATGAAAAACATTATCTAATAATTAATCTACATCGAAGAATTCACAATTTAACTTTTCCTTTGTTAAGTTTGGAACGTGTAACTTATTTTGAAAATATGGTAACAAACCGACAAATTGGTAACATGCTGGTAGCGTTTCTTTAAAAATAATCAGCTTCGTGATTTTAAATGGTAAAATCCTTTTTGTTTTTTATTTAAATTATTTGACATGCCAATACTTGGATGTCTACGTAAGTATGAACTAAAATAAATAAAAATGTAATTACAGTAGTTATATTACAATTCCTAAACTATATAAATATACCGTTTTACGACTAAACGACATTTTACTTTGGTTTGTATTGGACTGACTTTATACATTATTTATTTTATTAATTATATTTTAATTACGTACTAATGTTTCCATTATATCTATGTATAAGTATTATTGAAGTTGTTGGTCTAGACCATTTATTTACTATTTTATTCAGAGTTTAAAAAACCAAAGAACTTTTCGTCACGTTCCTCTATCATGATGTAATTTCTTTTCAATGCCAGACCAAAAAATCATTTTTAGATTATTTAAATTGATATCTTATTATCTTATAATTATATGACAAACAAAAAATATAAAGAAAGAAACTGCTTTCGTTTTACATTAAAGGAAAATTATTAACTTTCATTGAATACCAACCATCACCAGTATTAAGTAATTATTAAATTTAACTCGTTTTTTATTTATAGGAATATAATAACATCACGACTTATTATTAAAACATAGGTATCACAATAATAAGGACGGAGATATCAGTGTTCTAGTAACTACTTAAAATTGCTTAACTGTTCTTGCTTAATCTACACTTATGTTCTGTTGTCCTAAGTTCTTCAAAACCGGGCATAATTATATGATGCTCATTTTAAGGCACTCTAGAGGTAACACACGTAAGCGATTTCAATCATTCGCGATGTAATATAACAATCATCAGATATATTAAGCATATTATAAATTGTGTTTATTTTACACACATTTCATGGATAGCGACAGTAGGCATACACATAATTGGACGTAATAATTAAAATAATTGCTCGAAATCTTTGGCTACATTACTAAAAGTGTGCACGATAAACTTAATTTTCATACTTTGTTTTATTTATCAATCTATACTCTATTTTCTAGTTTCCTATGTTGACGAATTTGGTTTTGGTGATGACACGCGTTGCAGACGTGTTCATCCAATTTCAATTAGAACTAATAGGTGCGAGTGGTGCTTGGTCGTCGTAGAATCTGTAGCGATGTTGGGTGACAGCGACATTGGTTGGAGGATCGACTTCCGAATGTTGTGATTCTCTGTGACGGCGGAGATCGACTTTGCGCTGGAACGCTTTGTCGCACAGACCGCATGAAAAGGGTTTGTAGCCGGTGTGCTTGCGCATATGTGTGATTAAATTCGAACTTTGACTGAACGCTTTCGAGCACACCACGCATTTGTGTGGCTTCTCACCTGCAACAAATAAATGTACTTTGATATAAAATTGTAATATTATAGTTATTATGTAATAAAACACATTACAACCATACAGAGCTTACAGACAGAAAGTTTTTTTTTGAAAAATAAAAATATATTTATCTATAAATATAGTCAATTATAATAATGGATTGATTTCAAACAACTTATTGAGAATTAAAATGTTCACATTAATTGATTTATGTAGAAACGACAGATTTTTTACGAGGAACGTCTAACAGAAGCGTAAAAAGCTTCAAATTAATTATTTCTAACATCAAACAAATTAAAAAATTCTATGTAACTCCTTAGCGGATAAATTTTCAAAAATTCTAATGTGAGTATTGCGTTGTCTTGTTACTTAGTTGGTTTTATTTCCATCCTGCATTTATGAATTTATGTTTTTTATCTATTATTTTTATAATTAAAACATACAAAATTTTAACAGTGTATCTCACTCTTTTAGAGTTAGACATATAAAATATCATAATATTGGTTTCTAAAATTATCATATCCAATTTTTTTAATTGTATCTGTTGTCAGATTAGGACTTAAAAAGACACAAAACCCTTTTATTTTTCAAAAAATAATTAGAAAGTTAATACAGATTTGAATTGAATATTACGCGTAACAAACAATTTTGTAAAAATATTCAACGTACAAACTCACTATCAATTACACCGTTATTATACGTAAGATTGGTTATAATGTGTGCTTATGTCTATTATGAGGGTGCCAGTTGTAGGAACGAAATGTGGTAATTAAAGGTTGTATAAGCGGGTTAACTACTTGTCATATCACAACTGGTGCTATAATATTTATGGTATCAAAAACGATGTTCCCATAAAGAAACACACAAATTCAATAATATATTTGTTAATTTATGCCATTAAAAGTGAATTGTATTCTTAATACAAATATTGTTATTTTTTTCTTATGCGCCTGTTTATATTCTTTCTTGTATACTGGCAGAGAAGCCTAAACCTAACTTCTGTGCTTTTGTGTGTCTGTATAATTGTGTGCATATCTTAAAATTATAATTAATATTAGTTTTCAAAAAACTGTGATATGCCTACCTACTTCATAATATATTATTATCGCAATTTTACGCCACTATCAATACAATGTAAGTTTTAATGAGGTAGAAAAACTGTTTGTCCCAGCAACCTATATAACGAGAGAAGTATCGAAAGAAAAAACGTAAAATAATTTATAGATGGAACAGGATTTACAGCGACTTTTTGCTTGCGTCTTGATGTGAAGGTCTCCGAAGGCTACCGCTAATTGCAGGGCGAACTGCATTTTGGAATATTGATGATGAGGCATTTATCGGGAGGACGAACACCATTTATGGCTACTGTAAATCATTCGAACTGCACATACATGACGAGATGTCTCGCATCGGGACAAATATGTCAATTGTAGTTTTTAGTCGTTCAATACTTTCAATGCAGTTTCTCGAAGCTATTATATACGAAAATAGGTATTGTTTTGGTGCATTGCTTGTTTTTATAATAAAGACTATTTTTGTAAGAGCAAGAAATAACAAATAAAAAAAAATAAAAGTTTTCGATAGATTTTCAGGATAATTAGGGTACATGTTAAAACGAGACACATTCTGAAACCCACAGAACATTTATTATGGTGAGAATTAAAATATAAGTTTTGCTTTTAGACTTTCATAAAGATAAGGCGTTGTTTGGCGTTGCTTTACACCTGAAAGAATTTATTGTCAGTTTCTTATTTTTGATTCGCGGTTATCTATCTAACTTTTACCAGGTTTTCTGTGTTATAAAAGTAAACGAGTGATATAAAAGAATAAGAGTTCTTTTATATCTCTATTGAGAGTAAAACTGGTGTTTTTCTAGTGTTTTTAATTGACTTTAATAAATGAAAATGCTTATTCGTTTTTAATAACTGTTATCTATGCCAAATTGACAATGGCATAAAACGTTACGACGTGGTGTCATGGAAATCTACGACGTGCATTGTAAAATATCACGACGCGACGTTTAAACGTTTTACAACATCAAACATAGTTGTGCCTTTCTTTAATACATATTAGTAGGAATTATTCAGCCACGAAACTTAAGTATTGAATGGAAATTAAGTGATTTTTGTCCAGATTGCTAATTTTGTTCGGTTGCAAAAATTAATTATTTTAAAGTATCATAAATTTTTTAACGATATATAGTTTGAGTCAAAAATAAGGCTATATAACGTAAATCTGTGTTAAAAATAAAACTATTTAACGTAAAATACATTACACGCATAGAAAACTTTGTCTAAGTGATAAAATATTAAGTAAAAGTTTTCATCATTAGTAACAAATTCGTATGAATCTTTAGTTAAATAATAATGACACAATAAGTGTGAAACTCGGATAATGGGAAAATAGGAAACTTCAACTGTTATTTTCTAACAAAAGTTTAAGTACGGTTGATGTGGTAAAGTCTACTATTACTCGGACGTTAATGGGAGTATTTACGGAGTTTACAAGTTTACTAAACGTCTGTACTTGATGACTTATAATATTGTCTTTTGTTATCTATTTTGATACATAATATAATCATAATTGTTATATATATAATAAAAGAATGACTGTACCGTCCGAAAACGGTCCGTTTCTCACACATTTTAAAAGAAGGGACGATAAGCATATTTTTTTTATAACATTCTATTTATTAATGAAATATGAATATAACATAGTAAAATTAGTACGCCCGTTGTACTAAGCAATTTGAAATTTATTTTTTTATTTTTATTATAACTGTATGTTCTATATTTTGTGGTGTACGATAAAGTATAAAAAAAATGAACTTGTTTCTTTTGGCTAATATGAACGTGTATTTTAGAACGATATACAGCAAAGCTTGAAATTGTTAAAAATACAGACTTAACACGTGTAATCTAATATAATATAGTTAATTTCTAGTTTATTGGGGGCGGGCAAAATTCTTTGTCAGATTTAAACATCTACTCGCAATTACTGGCGCTACAGTATGGTTGCAGCTTCGATATTTATGTACTTATTTATATATTTAAATTATTTATACAGTACAGTTTTATGTACGGTTTAGTCCAACAAATGAACGCTAGCTAGCTATTTCTGATAATAATTATATTTTAATATAGACAACGCTTACCCGTGTGAATATAGGTGTGTTTCTTCATGTCAGATTTCTGATGAAAGCGTTTCCCGCAATACTGGCAGGGGTAGGGCCTGGTGTCTGAGTGTATGAGGAGATGCGTTGACAGCGTACTGGATCTTTTGAAACATTTGCCGCACTGCTTGCACTATACAAAGAAACAAAAAAAGTTAAATTAAAAAAATAATTCTGCCTTTTGTTTTATTTAAAACAATAGCTTGTTAAATTATCGATAAATTAGACTGATGTAAACTTATGTTAGTCAAGTTGTAATGACACGATGTTTCTTAAGGTATGTATATGAGTAAGAGACCTGCAATTAATTGTATATAGTACAAAATATCTACGTATATAATTAAACGTATCATGAAATTGACAGTGTCTATCACCTTCGCTGACAACCTGTAATAAACTAATAACAGAGTAGTTTTTTAACCCCTTTCTACACGTTTCTTTGATTTATTCAGAGCTTTCTGCTCTTTTTTTTCATTTAATTACGGATAATTACTTCTTTTTTCTTAACAATTTTTTTCTTATTATCAATTCTAAAAAAAATATAATAAACGGATTTCAATTGAGTATATTACAAAGTAACACGTTATTTATAGCACATATTCACTAAAACCTAAGAAATTGTATTAACACTTCATAAATAAAAATTATCGTAGAATTTCTATGTCTTATTTCATAGTATTGTCTTTTGTAAAAGATTTAAAATGTGTAACAAACGGGAGTGTTGTCTCGGATTTACAAATCTTTCATTAACATACTCGGCAAACAAATTCTTTTGCATTGTTTCATATTTCGTTCCCGAGTATTAGACAAAAGACACATTCGTTAGATTTATTTGATCAGTTGTTGAGGGAATGTATTCTGTACTCTGTCATATTTTTAAGCAAACATAGAGACTAAGACGGAATATTTACAAAACAATCACATTTACATTTATTTTAACATTACTTTACATTTTATTTTTAAGATAACAAATCGTTTTTTCGTTATTATAAATCGTTTTTAAATTTTCTGGAGCATCATTTATCATATAAAATTGTAAAGTATTTGAAGAAGATTATTTAAAAACATTGTGATGGTTTAATTAGACAGTCTTTTCCGTTTTTGACAGAATTAGCTCATTCTAATTTAAAGAAGAGTAAATATTTATATAAATTGCTTACTTTATAAAGTATACAAGTACCAACTTATCTACAACCGTAGAGTTCTAACCATCTAATCCTCTTTTGCCTTTGTTTGTAATAAAAGTAATTGGTATGTTACAATATTTTTGTGTTTTTTTAAACAAATTCAAAAATAGGAATCACACATCATTTCATTTGAATTTAGATTTTTAACAAATAATATAAAACGAGAAAAAGAAACGGTAAAAAGAGCGGCTATTAATCGAAAGGTTAACCGTTTAGCATGTGACCAATGACAATCCAAGTGAAATCCTCGTGGAAGGCTGTGTCAGTTGGCGGGGCAGCTGCCCGCCGCCCTGCCTCGCGCCTACAAAAACTGCTAGCTTTTTCAACCTCTTTTTTACCGATGCACTCTCGTATAAACAACACAGGTGCTATGCCGCGACCGTCCACATATGGTTATCGGTTTGTAACCGGTAAGGAGGTGATTTTTTACAATGGTCAGATGAATTAAAAAGTTAAGGTGCAAGTTCTTAACAAATAACAGTTATGAATGTCGGGTGTAGGTTGTGAATAAAAATAATAAGAACATAAACAGCTAAACCTGTTTCGCTTATCGTATGATTAAAACACATGCCTAGGCGTGCTTTGTAGATAGTTTTCCATACAATGGATGGATTAGTTATTAACACATAATTAAAATTTTTTCGATGTAATTACGGTTAAACGAAAAACATTGAGGTAATAAAACTATATGTGTTATACTTTGTAATTTAAAGCAATCAATAGATTGACTTGCCTATAAATGCAGCCAATTAACATTTAGAAAGATATTTAATAATGCCCGTTATAGTAAAATTTAATAAAAAAATTCTGCAAACGTAGATATATAATTTTCATTAAATTTTCTATTGTCGTATTGAACATATAAACATGACAGATATATGACATTCAATGATATTTACGGCAGGAAATTTCATAAAAATTATAAATAGTCAGCCGGCGGTAATTAACCGAACGCTTAAGTCTCGTGCCGGCCACGCGCCACTTTTCCGCTTGACGCTTCGACAAGTCCACGCATTGTTAAATAAGTTATTTAAATTATACGAGATGCTCCATAAAACCACACAATTTAGTAATAACATTTTATGGCACAAAAGAAAAATAATTTTAATTAGCAATTCTTTCATAGTTCACTAACTATAAAAGAAAAATGTAGGTAAAAATTGATAATAACTAATCTGTCGCTGAAAACCGCCCATAAAATGTATACACCTACTTCTTATTTCGTATAACAATATATTTGTTATTCATCGAGGGATCACATATGATTAAATAATAATTACAAAAAATATAAATAAAATTATTTCAGAGAGATATGACAAATTATGTTAAACCATGTAGTTTTATTAAAAACTTCATTTATACAGGCAATATTAAAATCGGTGCCTTGATTAAAAACGGTGTGAATTTTTAAAACGATGATAAACAAAAAGAAATGTATGAAATGGTGAGAAGACGAGCGCTGAGTACTTGACTGCAAACTGCATACGAGAGATGCGCAACTAGTTTCGTTGCGAGAGTACTTATTAAGACAAGGGCAGTTTTTTTATTGTTCGATTTGTAAAAAAATTAAACAGATACAGGTTTGCTATTTTAATGCCAGTCTAAACGGAAATTGTACAGTTATTCCGAACTAGGTGTATGTCGTATATTTAGGTATGTTTTATGGATGATAATTTTATAAATACCTGAAAAGATTTCTCGTTTTTGTTTTCTGTTTTGAGAAGTAACGAGATGTTTATGTCGGCTGGCGGCGGAGGCGGCGCCGGGTAAGTGTGGTAGGCGGGTGCTGAGGGGCAACGTAAAGGCTCAGTGCTCGAGGGACGTTTCTCATCAGGATTGCTTCGACATCTCTTGACTAACTCGAGAGGACTGTCTGGATCCTCGTGACCATCCCACCGCGCAGTTGGCGATTCACGTTCTGTCTCCACTTGTTCGCGTTCACAAACACTAGCCGGTGACCAAATCTGACGATTCTTCATGGATAAGTTCAACGGCAGCTCTTCTTCGTCATCTTTGAACAAAATTATATCATTGTACCCTTCACGCTTGGTAAAACTATTTATTCGGTCAAATCGGACGATATTTGTATTACATTTTACGTATACAGGTGCAGTTCTGTTTGCAGTCGAGGTTACGTCATTGTCTACTGCAAAAATATTTCACGTACCTACCTCAACAGAACAGCACATAATACTTCGAAACATTGATTTTAACACTGATTTTCCAACTAATATAACAGATATAAATGCAATTAAAGGATTTTGCATTTATGTTTGTATAATAATAGAATAACTAGACTAGACTATTAAGAAAAAAAATGATTTTATTATATATTTGTAGTTATAATATTATGCTCTTGTATTAAAATGAAAAAATCACCTGAGTCAATACGCCTATTATTGTAGTTCAGTAATTTTAAATACAAGAATAAATCAAATTATAAATTAGGTATAGCTTGTTTTAAAAGGTAAATAAGGTTAAAAAACATTTTCGATATCAATCTTTATTTTCCCGTGTTTTCTTGTACTGAAGTAACTGATACGAATGTGGATAAGTTTTTTTAAAACATAAAGAATTTTAACATGATAATAAGTACTTATAGGGTAGGTATCAGTACTCGCTTTTCCTTAGCAAGTAGAAACATTAAAAATGCTTCGTTCTCGAGGTAAACGACATGTAAACGACGGCGTATCAGCAGTTCACGGGTTTATTCGACAACTTACATTGATAACTATTCTAATGAGGAACACACTCGAGAAGTAATGTAAGGAGGCCGAGGCGAACACAGGTTTTATCAATCGACCCAAAATCCAAATTGCTTAAGTATTGTTTTTTAAATCTTGAGAATAAATTACCGTCAGTTTTAAAACTATGTTTTTTACACAATTTGTACACAATTTTAAAATGAAACTTTTGTTGCGGTTTCTTCTAGTCATAAGAAGAATAGAAAATTACACTTATAAATTGTTGTCTTAGAATTTCATAAAGATTTACATAAGTTATAACTCACTTAAGAATATTGCCAGTGACTTATTTTTGACAGTCACAGTATTCGCAACTACTTACGACATATCTGTTACTTACGACATGTAGGTTACATAGTTTTTCATATCGCCCTCGAGAGTAAAACTTACAAATACAATTCTCGCTTAAGAATACATTTAAAAAGGAAACAAAAAGTTAACCTCATTGGTTTTATTTTCTTTTTTCGTAAAAAACAAAAAATATTTTTTATATACTTGTAGTATGTGTATTTTTGAGTAAATTTGAGATAATATAGGACTACTGTTTTTAATACACCGAGTAGGTATATCCATTAATTTCTAGACATTATAAATTTTATTTTTAGCGTGGACGTGCTTTGTAAGCTCGAAAATCGTTTTTTGTAGCAATAATAACTAATAAAAAAGTACTATATGCTTCTCAAAACATGCCTAAATAAATTTTAGACTTGGTTCTTTTGAAATGTGTTTTCTTCACAATAATGCAATCATGCCAATCATAATTTGGCTGGTTTTCGGCTACTCTTGATCAAATAAAAATATGACCATGCTTGATGTAAAACCAATTAAAGGAAAAAAATGATGAAAAAGCGGTTCACAAACGACAGTGATATAAGTCGAAGTATGTACCTTTAAAATACGTTTTTGTTTTTGGGAGTCATTCTTAATTATATTTTATATACAAAGACGATTCATTTTTATTTTGATTTGATTATTTACTTATTGGTAATACATTTATATGTATTATTTATTGTCCTATTGTCTATACTGATGACAAGAGAATTTTCGAAAAGAGTATCGAAAGTGGGATTAAAAAGCGATTCCTTATTTGTGCAGTAATTAATGAGTTGTAAACATTTAAGTTTCTCTAGTTTCTAAATATTGTATTGGAGCTATTCTATTTTGAAATAAATGTTTAGTATTATATGCAACTATACAGACGAAATCGTCATAGCTTTTATATGTAAATTATTAAATCCTACCGTCTCTAGGTGGCGTATGGCGAGGATGGTCCATGCCAGATGGGAAGTGCGGTGCTTGTGGTAGCAACAGTGGCCACACTCCACCACTGTACAGCGCCCCTAAGCCACTGCAATACATCAGTGCTCCCAGTTCTGCATACAAAATATTTATTTTCAGTAAAAAAAACAGTGCGGTTAATTTCATATCAACAGTTTACTTTCGAAATCTAGTTATTATTACCAATTCCTATAAATTTCTTAGCAAAGAAAATAGCATTACTATTTTTATGTACCTACGTCAATATCTTAATAGTACTGTAATATCGTTTCTATAGAGATGATATAATTCCTTGCGGGGACTAATCTTATTACAGAGAACTATCTTATTACAGAGAGTGACTAACAAATATTGTTCATCATCATCATCTACCTAGCATTTTTCCCGGTTATACCAGGGTCTGCTGTCTATACTAGTCCAGATATTGACGAGTTACTGATTTTTACACAGAGCGACTGCCATCTGACCTCCGCAACCTCTGAGGGCAAGCCAGTAACCATTTAGACTAGATTAATCTCCCGACTACGAGTAACGATCATTATCAGGTGATTGTGATAACACCCGGGACCGACAGCTTTACGTGCTCTCCGAGGCACGGTGGGGAGACCTACAAGGACAAACACCCAGACCTAGGAACAAATATTTATACAACTATTAATTGACAGACAAATATTGTTATTGTACAAAAACTGAAACCGATAGCTAAATGTGTACGTGTGTTAAGTTATTAAAAGTAAGACGATCAACAATGAATAATACACATCACATAGCCTAAACCTTTAGGTCTACTAATACCCCTTATTGATACATCTTTATCATAGCTTAGCACTAAAAAAGAAAAGTTGAAAATTTATACCCTAAGTTAGCTAAATAATATATGAATGTTTTAGTTTTATTAGAGTCTGGGTGTATGTTTGGTAAGAATTAAATAAATAGATAAAAATAAGCAATTATACTAAATAAAACGTAATTGTGTGGGATACTTATGCATTAAAACGTGTCGAAAGATTCAGACAGAAACTTGCCTGTAGCTCTAGCGTATTGCTTGAGCGCTCTTCCTGCAATCTCAATGTCTCCTAGTTGCAGTACGTCCATACGTTGTTGCGAAAATGAGTCCGGTGAGTGAGGAGGAGAGCTGCCGGAAGTTGGTGAACGAGGTGAGACGCTCCTCTCTGGAGAAGGAAAGCGTTGTGCCGGCGGCGAAGCGGCTTGGAAGTGCTCCGCGAGACGAGACAATAGCACGTGACGGGACATCCTATAAAAACAATAATCATTTTAATTATAATCCTTAATATCCCTAAGAAGTTATAATCATGCAAAATTAAAGTAAATAGTTAATAAGTGTAATAGTAGTAATACACGTGTATACATAAATACTGTCTTTTTTAAACAGGAAACCAAAAATAATTTATTAATACACCAGAAAACAAACACGTATGCATTAGTTCGATATCATAAAATAAGCAATTGTATTGTCAATATGATTTGCAAATAATATAGTCGTTATTTTTTAAAAGAATTATAATATTGAAGACGATTTGCAGAAAATACATATTAATAAAGTAGTATTAATCTTTTGCAGACTACTTTTATATGTAAAAAAAAAGAAATCGCTTTTTAAAAATATTAGTAGTTAATTACCATCGAATGTGAAGATAATTTGGATTGGGTGTTTTAAAAAATTTCAAAATATTACCGTAATTACTAAATTAGATTTTAATTATCAATGACCTAAATTTGTGGCGACCTGAATTGTAATTATTATATTAATAAGCCGCGCAGGTGCTCTACTCCGCGATCTATACGGTGATCAGTTAAAAAAAACATTGTCATCATTGTTATTACGTGACCGTCGCCATTAGCGTCTATTTGTTGACAGCTCTTGCCCTGATTAATCCGACCGGTGTTTGTCGACGGAGAATCATATTAAAAGCTCAATCAAGCAAATGAAGAATCAGGATAATGGACGTGGACGTCACCCGCTGCGTACGCGCATTAATAATTCACAACGTATCGGCGTAAAACAATCTTCATTAGACTAAAACACATTTGTTTTCATAGTACGAATCTATAGGTATTACGTAGCGAATATAGCGTGAAAGCGTTCACTTTTCTTCATTACTTAATTGTACGAAATCAAATATGAACGATTGTGATGTTTTATTCGAATTACTTAATTTTGTAATGAAGCGGAGGAGTATCGGGGACAGGGGTGATAACAATCTAGCGGCACCTGTGTTTAAAATGCGTTTGTTACAAAGATAGTATCAGTATAGCTCCCGATTTATTCCCGTAAACATTTACCCGCGGCGTATTAGGTTAATTGCGATTTCTATCGTTGTATTTCAAACAGGTGAATGCAATTGATTTCAGCTATTACGTATAATTAGCTTCCTACTTAATGGAGTACCTGCGGGAGGGTTGTGTGTCGCAATTTCTTATTTCAATAAAGTAAGACTTCATTAGCCAGTAAGCGGCAATTACTTGCCGCGCAATTGTAGTCTTATCTTTCATTCTATATGCACAGGTAGTGGGAACTGAACAAGTGCTAACATAAAAATCAATCAGAGTTTAACTTCATGACTTCTGCATGACATTGTTTTATATTCTGCATATTTATTATTTAGAAATTATAACAAACAAATGCTTTCGCTTATTATGAATATCTATTCATTATTATAATAATATTACACCTACTAAGTATATTGTTAATAACTATTCGTATGTTCCTTAAAAAGTCTACTTGAATAAAGTATAGTTTGACGTTGAGTAAAAAATTCTATCCTCAATAATATTTTGATTTCATCCATTATTATAATCTTTATAAGACTCTACAGAGATACAGATTACAGATTTCCTAAACATATTTTACTATTTTTGCTAAAACTGATACCAAACAAAAATGAAATAATTAGCAATAGATATGAATACCTCATTTAAATATCGATATTTTCGGTATTTACCTTTTACATTGATTTTGATCTATAATTTCTTTTAAATTGGTTATCAATTATAACACTTTATTACAGAAATGAAACTACCTATACATGTTAAAGCCACGCTATATGGAATCTACTTCATAACTATATATTGTATAAATTACACGCATTAAACTTATAGGTAGAATAGAATGTGCAATTATATTTGCAATTAATCATATCGCCCCTAGTAGTTTATAATATTAACAAGTCCATTATAGCATCTACATGGCAGATCAATTAAATTAATTAGAATATTATATGAATTTTATACCTATTACAATTAAAATATATAATATTAATGAATTACATAGTTTTTTAAATGAACTTTGTGGAACATTAACAATTATTGCTACTGTGTTATAGTAAGCTATACGAAAAAATCGTAGCATAAAATAACAATTTAGATTTTATTTAGACCCATTAAAATTTATACTATAAATATAAACTACCCAATATTTGCATAAAATATTATTTAAATTAACCATAATATTCTTTAGAAAATTAACTTACCTTACGCGCCAAAATTTCGCGCAGCGGCTTTTAATACACTAAATCACTTTAAAATTACACACTATCGAAGATACATAAAATCCTTTCATTAGAAACCAGTAACAATTATTAAAAATCAAAACATTTTTAAATGTACAGCAAAAGATTTAGGAACGTCAAGATAGGGATAACGTGCGATCGGGCGCTCGGAAGGTTGTGCGGGTCGTATCGAACCTTACACGGTCCTTCGTGTTCGGCGCCTGGCACCTGACTGAAATGAGGCTCGCGCGCCCCGACCTACCCGACTCATCCACATATAACGTTCTTTTTTCAAAACTAACAAAAAATAACAGGTCCTGTGGAGGCTGCGCAATAAAGAAATGATTTGATGAAACGGTCTCTTGACAGGTGGCTCGCGTCACATTCCTTCAAGCACCGAATAATTACTGGTTATTCTTTCGCTGACTATGCGCAGAACGAACTGAAAAATGACTTTTAAGGATTAATGTTTGCAAATAAGCGGTTTCGTCGGTATGACATTAATGCTACCTCGTTACGTATTGCAAATTTGCGTTTTGGATTTTCTTTATCAATGGGCAGGCCAGCGATGATTAAAAGACAACGGCTGTATTTTATTTAAATCTAATAAACTGGTAGGTAATACGATCCTAGGAGTTAGAAAATCACAGCACGTGATGAGGCTCAGATTTGTTACATGGAGTGCGGCGCGCCCCGCCCACCGAGCGTATTGGTTGCAATGTAGAGCTGGGCGGAGTTTAGATTAGATGTTAAATTAGAAAGATTTTCCCAAAGTGATGATGTTTACACTTGACTTGATAAAGCCTAATTTAATAAAAGTGGAATAATTAATCGGTAAGCTATTCTTATTGCTTTGTATTAACATGTATTATTTGTTAGTGGTGATGTAGAGACTACTGGTGTTGAAATTAGATACTTCTTTTGCATATCGAGTAACATAACTTTAAAACGATAAAGATTATATAAAGATTTAACAATAACATTGATGGCGGAAGAAATATCGAATTTAAATTTCTATAGCTAAGTTTTATCGATTAAAAATATAAATTAAATTTTAGTAGATACCTACGCAGAATTTACGTATTGCGAATAGCGTTGACTTTGAATTACATTGGTTAATAACAAACAGGAAGGTACGAAATAATATTTACGTTGTTTTATTAATATTAGCTATATTGATTTATCCTATACTTATTCATACTAATCTTATAAATGTCAAAGTGTTTCTGTCTATCTGTTTGCTTGTTGCCTTTTAATTAAACCGATTGTTTAGGCGTGAAAATCATTTTTGATGTATTTTGGTATAGTTTGTAAAAATAAACTTTAAAAGGGGTAAAATTGGGGATGAAAGGTTGTATAAGGAAGAAATAGTTTCACAAATAAATACTCCACTTTAAAATAATAATTCTCTGCAGGCGAGGGCGCGGGGACTAATTTATTTGTTCTAATATGACAAAGAGAGAGATCTAATTTTATATATGTGAAGTAAACTGAAGAACTACTGAATATTAACTTTTAATTATGGTACCATTTGCGAGGTACATTATTATAGATGGTTAATAGGCTATATTTTATGTATATAAGCGATTAATAAAACAAAATCTATGTTAACTAGACCGAAGCCGCGAGTAAAAGCTTGTATTATATTAAAATAAAATGCGTTCGTTTTATTGTTTGTTTCTAAGAGGAAAACTCTGTATGTACAAGTTCGTTTTAATTTTTTTCTATTCTGCATAGATTCCGATTATTATTTAACCGATTTCGCAATAATATGTATAGCGAAATCGGTGACTGAGGTAGGCTGTAGACTGACCGGAGCGATACCTCATTCTTACAGAAGATCGTAAACTAGCTAATATATCTGCGTTTCGTACGATGAGTGAGAACCAGAAGCCCGAGCCCCTTCCCCATTTCTTTCCCTTTCATTTTTTATTTGTTTTGCGCTGGCATCGCGTTTGTGGCTCTGCAAATGTCCATGGGCCATCACTTAACATCAGACGTACTGCTTGCTCGTTAACCAGCTTGTTTTATAAAAAAACATTTACGCATTAGACCGTGAGTGGAATTTAGTAATAATTAAATTGAAAATAATTCAATCAAATTTCTATATTAAAATCTATCAATTACGGACTTTGTGGGCTCGTTGTGTTTCTGATATATTCTTAAATACAAACCGCCTACTGGTTAGATCTAATGACTCAAATTGACATTTTTATATGTCTAGCGAGATGTCAACTAGTGCGATACGATATCGATGTAGGTTTTTTATATATAAAAATAGCTGGCAAACGAGCAGACGGGACACCTGATATAGTCTATTTACCGCTGCTTATAGACATTTCCAGTATGAGAGGAGCTACAAATGCACTATTAGTTTAAAAAGTAAATAGGTATGTAAGTGAGAAGAAACTGAGGAAAAGAATTGGCGAGAAGGTATAGCTTTCAGCTCTCATACCGTACAAAACGTAGCTATACAAGCTACTCTTCTGTGGAAGTGGGGTACTGCCCCGATCGAGCCAGCCCGTGTGCAGTTAGTGAGCTAAAGATAGTTTCTACCTTAGTGCAAGGATTCAGTAAAACTGACTAGTATGCTGGATTCAATTTCGAAGCATATCCAATTTATAACGCATTTCAACTATTTGCAAAAACTTACGTCTGTTGTTTTGGTATAAAAGGTGTAATGAATAATATGGTGAATTACTTAATGGTATATTTTACACTCAATTAACCCCTTGTTGCAATCACGGGAAATTTAATTAGGCGGCTAATCTGCTTTGATACGACGTGTTCTGTTACCGGCGGGAAATGTATGGTTTCAGGGGAAGTGCTTCAGTTGTATTTAGGGGTGTCACGGGGGTAGGGGAGGGGGTGCTACTGTGTTCTATATTCAAAATTATGTTAAGAGGGAGTTTACGTTGTGGTAAATATATAAATACAATTGCAGTAAGCGATACGGGTAGCGGGGTTAGCGTACGATTTGTGTATGTGGAGGACAGGGAAGGGTGCGGGTGTGCGGCGAGTGGGGGGGTGTTAACGGCGCGTGGCGGCCCGTTACCCCGCGCGTGCACATGTCGCGCCGGCACGCGCCCGCGCCGCTTTTTACCATTCTTTTTCTCTTTTTGTTTTTGTTTTCTCCCTTTGTTCAAATTTCGTAGCCTGTTTCGATTGCGGTACTCACAAAAAAAATCGATCCGTGATATCGGGATGAATGAGGTTTTTTACGATTCCATTGTCAAAAGAAATAAACATTGCCTGGCGTATTATCTTTTGTATAACATCCAATGAAACTATAGATTAATATCATTTCAGTATTGATTTTTTATAACAATTAAGTTCGGCATTTGAATCCATAGGCATATTGTTAAATCAAAATAAAATACTTAGTGGATAGTTGCGAGTTGGTTTCAGCTGCGGACAGAACCGGTACTCTGGCTGCGCAGGCGGCTGTCGCCGTCGCCGTCCATACCTTACAGTCAACTTTTATTAATTGGGCAGATGAGAACCACGGCGACCATGATGAATGCCTGCGCCTTATATGGACAACGATTCGCGAAACCTTTTATAGATTCTCAATTAAAAATGTCTATTATAGTTAATAGGGCGGTTGGACATTGTAGTTTATAGAAACAAGAATATTTGCTTTAAGTATAGGATAAAAAAGCAGGCATTATAACGGAAAGGACGATTAAGTGGAATAAAATATAGCGTGGGGGTGCGGGTGGCAGGTGGCTCCTTGTAGAGTTGTCTTGATCTTACCTGCGTCTTATCATTGTCGATTACTTTTTAACAGCGACGATATACTACTATATGCAGAAAATATTTATTATTTTAAATAATTATGTCTGTATCATTGTAAAGACGTCAGATAAATTGTCTGATTTATAAAACATTTAAAATAAAATATAGGTACAATTTTTATTGAATTTTTTTTTAACGATTCGAACATGGGTGAAATTATAAAAAGAAAAAAATACACATAAATGTCTTTAACTGTGAATTATGTTTCGCAATAGTAAATTCTTACGAATAATGTAAAAAAAATCTACGATAATTCCACAACATTTATAACAGATATCGATAAAGACATTGCGACAGTGACATCACTACGACACCCTAAGTCTCGGTCGACAAGATTCCGCGGCATGTGCGCCTTCGCCCTTAACGGATTTATTCAAACGATGCCGCGTGGCGTCACACGCCTTATTGCCTCACACCAATTGTTACTGTATTTTATATTCGATTGAAGATATTTTATATTGTTTAAGTTGCTCGTGAAATCGTAAGACGAGGAGCTTCAATTATAGTGATGGATAGGTAACGACATTGTGTTTGCGATCTTAAAAGAATAAACGTACCATACTTAATAGTTTGTTCAAAATGTATTAATCTTAAAAATCATTGATATAATATAATTTATTATATAATTTATATTTCGCTATAACTTTTTTAAAGATTTTTTTAGGTATTAAAAGATTGTTCGCAGATGATTTTTACACATGTCTTTAGCGGATTTTCAGCATAATTGTATTATTATGATCAAAATTCGAATTATAAGAATCAAAAAATTTTGATGTAATACAAATTTATATTATTAGTATGGATTAATATTAAAAACAATTATTTGAAGTGTTATTATTCACATTGAGTGATATTATTTGAAACTTGAAGGGGATGAAATGTCAAATAGGTATAAAAGCTTAAAAACCATTTAGTAATTAATAATTTAAATATTCATTCCTCAAAAAATATTTAGTAATAATATTAAGAGAAAAATTACTGAAATATTTACGGCGTCGAATAAATATCAATAGTTTAACTAATGTATTACAAAAAACAAAACGCGGACGGTTTGGTTTTAACCGATGATTTTTTTTTAGTTTCTTAATATCAGGCAAAGTGTTACTTTCCTAATAAAGTTTGTTCGTTTTGTTTGTTGATAATAATTATAATAAAATGGCAGAGAATTACAGTTTCGTTATTTTACAAAAAATCGCTATATTATACTCAATATTTATTCAAAGTACTTAAATGCTTCTATTATTAAATTTAAATGTTGTTGTTAAGAACCTAAGTAATACATTTTAGATTTTTTAAAGAAAACACAACAACACAATAAAATCCTGTTACTCTACTAATAAAACATGAGCGCAGCAATTTGATCGATGTTAAATCTGTAAATTAAAAATAAAAGACTTGAAACCGTGTCATAATTTTAAATTTGTATATAAATTATATTTTAACCAGTTGTGCCTCGCGGTATCACTCGCGTTAAATTATAGTGCTAATCAGGTTAATTAACATGTATGGTTATCGCTCTACTTCTGTAAGTCGCAGTGTGATGGTAACTATATAGAAACTTTTTTTAGTCATAAGGACTACTGATAAAAGGAAAACAAGTAGAACCTTCAAATTTTTCAATGTTAGGCGCTAGGTGGTGACGCTAAATACCACTCAATACACCTATATCATTTTTACTTCAAAAATGATTTTTGAAATGGGACTGGTTTCAGAGATTAACTCGCTCAAAAAAACAGATTTTTTTTCCTAGTGAATTTATATTTCTATAGAAACGATAAAACTATAGATATATATAAAATAAAATTACACAGTATTTACAAAAAAGGGTAACTTAAATATCTACAATAGTCATTCTAAATTTTCACGGATTCTTTCAAAGTGCAGCATCATTTACACAACCCGCTGGGACGTCAAGCAATTTATTTACATCGAGTGTATATTTTATAACTTATTTACCTATGGTTAAAATCATACAATGCGTGAAGTTAATACCAATAATACTTTATTTAATTTATTGCTTTACAAAAAACACATCCGTATTAAGAATGTTTGTATCAATGCATGCGGTGAATATTTCTAAAATTTATTGCGGCAATATATCTTATAAATTAATAATGAAAATCATTCTTTTTTTATAATTCTAAATTTTCATTTCTAGCAAATACCATTAGGACTAAATTATTTATTTACGAGTATATAAATAATTTCAATGACAGTTTGTGATACATATATAAACTTTATTATATTAAACTGTATTTTGAAAATTTATATCTATGATAATCAGAAAAAATAGCGATGTCCTCACAAATATTTCCAGACAACTGTTTGGCGCGCGGCGCGGGCGCACGCCCTAGAGTCATATGGCGGGCGTTGTGTCGAAACCGTAAAAGCTCGGCTCGGGTGCAATGAGCACATGTGCTGACAATACTGAGCAATTGAGCATTGTGCACCTCATGCCCCGCCTGCTCATTACGATATCTTACTTAGCTCCTCTTCCCCAATTACAATCATTCCTACATACTCTATATGCACATGTTCCCAGCGAGGCCGTGAGCTGTAGCTATGTTGCGGTTTTTGATTACGGTGACCGTAATGTGCGCCTCGCGGCTAAAACCTACGGTTAAGGCTTTCATTTCATATTGTATGCGTTCAAGTGATTAATAAACAGATTGCAGTTTGCGGTGGCTCGTTGTTTATTTAATTTTTATTGTAATAACTAAGAAAGGATACAACAAATCTCTCGACTTTTAATCGCACGATTTGAGGCTATCTGAAACGTTTAAAAGTATGTACATACGGTGTATTCTTTGACAATTTAATAGCATATGCTCGTGCACCTGCCACTGCAAAAAGTAAGAGCACGCTTCAGGCAGTGAAGCTCGGAATTTGTCGCAACAGTGGCTCTTAGCCTATTTATGCGCTATTTATCGCTAGTTGATTGGTAAGGTGCATTAAGCTTTTCACATTAATACTTACTTTATATGGATTATATTGTTTTCATAATTCAAATTCTTCAGGTGTCACGCGTGCAGCCTTTTCGACGAGTAGTTTTTCTATGAATTCTAGGTTTTGCTGGACTAACTTAGTCGTATCGTATGAACTGATACCGTTATTCTATGTAGGTATGTATATTAAAATATCGAGCGCTATATCTAAATGAATAAAAACCCGCGTATCTAGTAAAAGAATGAGCATTCAATTTATTCCATTTCCAATCAAATATTAAAGGTTAAATGTGGTCGATCGACATTAAAAATTAACGATCAATGGAATTAATATTTGAAGTGAAAATGCTTTAAGTGTAATATATGCAGTTATTATCTTTACATTTTTTGTTGTATTATTGATATAATTAGGATTATTTTACCTATAGCCAAAATACGGATTTTTAAAGGTATATTTTTACAATTTTGACTTGAAATACACCTAGTATATTTAACCAAGCTTTTTTAGTACTAATACGAGTACATACTTAGACCTACGTCAGCGGTAACTTTTGATAGTGCCTTACAATGAGATTTTTTCAACTAATCGTAAAACTTTGTAGTTTTAATAAGTTATATCTATAATAATATATGTAGTCGGGTTGCCCTTACCTGACTTGTTCTGTGTGTTGTTTACGTGGGATGTTTGTGTTGATCAATGAAGTTGGCAAATTGTATCATTTTCGTTACTCGTTCTACAGTTTCTTATACAATTTAATGTTGATTACAGCATAAGATATTATTAAAATATAAATTTTTATAGCCTGGTGTACTCGTATAATTAATTTACACGTTTTTTTATTATGTTTTTGAATCTAAACATGCAACATAACGTAAGTGGATAAGGAATTTTCAGACGATTTTAGACTTCTCTTCAATTGAGTTATAACAATAGACTACAAATAATACTTTACGATATAAAAATATTTAGGGAAGTTGCTTACTTAGTTTAATATTTTAGGTTTTCGAAAGAAGACGCACAACTCCATTGACGAGTTTCGCCTGGACGGGTCGCCGAACAGGCAGGTGGCGCGAAGGCCAACCCGGGAGCGACTCGCCTCTTAATTGATTCCAATCTGAGACCAGATTCAAGATAATTCACTCGTATGTTCACTTTCGCTCTTCTGCGACGAGGTATTAACGGTGGTTTGTATGCCTTACTCCTTGTCTGCGACTTGTGGGACGTTCAGTTTATAGTTATTCTATTATGTTCAGGTATTTGCTCCAGATTTACATTGTATACGAGTAAGAGCATATTTACGTAGCGTCCTTTTAAACAATTAAACCCATAGCCCGCTTGTAGTATGGACAATGCAATTATATTATACATATTAAAAATATAATACAGTTATTTTTCAATAAAAGTATATGATTGTATTATTTTTTTTCGGCAATACCAAAACTATGTTTTGGTATTGCCGAAAAATCTAATTTTCAGCTACTCGTGCGTATTGTTAAGCAGTTGGATGAAATAATAACGTCATACTTATACAGCGTTTCTAGCATACCCTATACATTTGGTATTTGTTTTGATTTTGACCGTTATTACCTACACTTTTGCCTTAAACTCGCTCTCAAGTCTCTAGTTTCATATTGGTCGGTCTATAATATAGATGAAAAAAAAAACATTGACATAGCGAAGTTACAACTTAAAACGTAAAATACTAAAAACACCACCTAAATAGATAATAATATATAAGAGTAAAAGTTAAAATACCCTTCGGAAAATAGTAATGCTAAGGGAATACGAATAATAATAGGTATCAAGGATGGTTTTAAATCTGAACTTTTTGCAGTCTACTTTTTATATGTCATGAACAATTGTCGTTAACTCCATTAATCTTGGAGGCATGGGCATAATAATAAGGGGCTACCGATTACCGAGGCGACCGCCGTCGATGCTACCTCAGAACAGCAGACATTGAAAATGCTACAAATAGAGAAATATTTATGAGTAAATAAATATGCTTTGATCGAAGGAAAATTACTTTAAAACGTTTTTTTGAATATTAATGGATGTATTAAGACTATATTAAAATGTCTTCAATTATTATTGTACCATAACTTTATAATTTTTAGCAGCTAAATTAAATAAATCCCAAGTCAGTAATCGGTGTTTTGGGTGAAAAGTTAAAAGAAAAGTTCGGTATATTTGTTTTTGAAATGCAAGATGCTAGTAAAATTTAACAAAAGTCACTAAAATCGACGTTTTTAAGACATTGTCTTGAATAAACAAAATAAAAAATACAAAAAACATATTCTTAAAAAAAAAACAATATATAGCTTTTCATTTCCTACAGTACAAAAAATATTTAATTACGTTTCCGACTAAAGCCACAATTTATGTTTGAAATCTATACTAATATTATAAAGCTGAAGAGTTTGTTTGTTTGAACGCGCTAATCGCAGGAACTATTGGCTCTAATTGAAATATTGCTTTTGTGTTTGATAGTTTATTGAGGAAGACTATACGCTATATTATCACGCTACGACTCATAGGAGCGAAGCAGTAACCATAAACCCGAGTAAAACAGCAAGGGACAGCTAGTATATTATAAACATTTATAAATACTTAAAATGTTGTTTGTCTTGTGTCCTATAGAATTAGATTGTTGCGGATTAAGCTATCAATATGGCATTTCTAAGCTCGTTGTTCTAAGGAAGCACCGGTTAAATTGCAACCATTAATCCGTACTTCGTCTCCTTTACGCGGCAACTTTTTAAGCTTTATTCCACGCATTATTTCCATAAGAAAGCCGATTAAGACGATTGATAAATCATTATGGGCTAGACCGTATCTTTAATTGAATCTTTGTAAATCTATTAGCATCTTTGAGTTTCAATATTAAAAATTAATAAAATAATAATAAAAATATTTCATAGATATTTTTGCTCAAAGTAAAAATACTTATATATTAATTGAGTAGAAATCTAAAAAGCCTACGCTTGCCTCGAACGGCTGTATCTTAATATTAATTTTACAATAGTAAGACTGGCTAACATACGTTACTATTATGTGTTGAATAAAATAACTATAAATTATATTCCACTTCGTTCTAGAATAACAATTACGCGAGTTTAGCATTTGATTTAAAACTGTACATCAATCATAAAATACAACGAACGTGTTTAAAAAAAGTCGTTTCTGGACTCGGTTAAAAATGTAGAAATATTTATGCTAAAAGGCCATGTAAACCATTTTGATTAAAATCAGTTACAAAAAATAGTGACCGAGGGGGAGTGTGTTGAAGTAGCACTTTCCATATCAGTAAAGCAGACATCGCTAGCGGTGCGTGTGCGTCGCACGCGCTTAATAATTACGCGAAAGGTCGCGCGCGCACATTGCGCTTGCGCAGCCTGCTGCCGTCTTCAACGCCGCCCTAGGCTTAATTTTGATATACAAACGTATGTAATACGAGTATACATGAGCTACTAACAACTGATTGTAAATTGTAGTTATAAACATGTCACGGCCGCATCCTTGATAACGGTCCTTATTATAATTGTAACAGAGCTAAACTAAAGTCGTTAATTAGATGTTAAATCTAAAATATTATTAAAATAGTATGATGATATTAATTGAAAATCGCGGTCACTATTAACCTGTTGAAAAAAATTTTACAAGATATAGACTACTAGTGACGTCAACACACTAGTGAAATTTCAATTTAACTGAAATGGGTCTGTGATATTGTATGAAATACATCCATATTTACAGAAGTACTTGGAATAATTATATAAAGAGTAAAATAGGTGAGCCCAAATAGTCCAACGGATAACGAGTTGATCTTAACCGCCGGTCAAGGATTCAAATTCTGGCTAGCTTTTAATTTTTTAAGTGCAAAATATGTGTTAAAAATTCATTCTTTGCTTGGCGATAAAAGAAAGGATCGTGAGAAAACCCGCACGTGTTGGAAAAATATACAATCTGTTAATTCTCAGTCATGCAGCGTGCTAACATAAGTTCCTATCCTTCATCATAATAATGTTATGTTATCACTGGGGTTCTAGTCTCTAGTTTACATGTAATTATGAATATATTTGGAAGAGCAAGGACGAATTGTGTATCCGAGAGTGAGGGAGAGTGCGTACTGGCTATCTTTACCTATTAATAACTATCTAATCAACGTGACTCCATAGACAAAATACAGTATATATTAAATTTTATGATACATTCCTAACAAATAAGAAAATATTTGCAGTTACTGTACTCTAGTGTAATTATAATGAACCGGTTTTACAAGAATATTGCAACATCTAAGCGATAATAATTATATACTTTTTTATTTACTAAAATAAGTTAGTGATACTTCGTAAAATGGGTACTTTAGTACAAAAATATTCCGTTAGGTATAATAGTAGTATCTAGTCATTTGGTACTTTTACTTGGAAAGTTTTCCAATGTCAAAAAACTATTTTTTTGCGCGACGCATCTCAAAAAAATTAGGGGTGAATTTGAAATTCGAACAAACACGTCGAAATCTATAAGATCACCAATCAATAAGGTAACCCCTACTATTTGAGCACCAAATTATTGTACTACAACTCCATGCCACAATTCATGCAGATACATTATTAATATTCGTGTTGTATTTATTTTTAAGCTGTTAACGAAATAATTATATAAATCTTTGCACAAAAAAAAAAAACAAAATTTGAGTTCATCGATTTGTGATTTATGTTATGTAATAATAATTCATTTTGACTGAATAATAGGACGAAAAACTGGTTAAGACATCTGCTTATAGGCAAGACGTCTACTGTATATCAAGCCTATAATCTTTTGCTACTTATGCACGCCTGGCAAGTCGTGTCAAGATAAACGTTGGATTAAGAGACAGATCCTTAATAAGGTGACGATATCAAATGACCAAAACATTTCTACCGTCTGCACGAATCTTTATAAAGATTACGTGATTAAAGTATGATAGAAATGCTACACAGCGAAGAGATTAGCGAGCGCAGTAGTAAGAACACTTGATTAATTATTATGATTGTTGATGTACACCTGGTGTTTGATTAAACATTGCTAATATTTTGTTTTAACATAAACAGATAACGTTTGGATACGAAATAAACATTTATAAATTAATTGTAATCTCATATTCATTCTAATAAAAAGCTGTGAATTATATAGCAGGAATAATTTAAAATCAGTGTAATTATAGTTATTTCTTATGCTTGTTTATCGGTTACCGACTTTTATCACTATTTTTATAGTGAGCATTTCGAATATATGGGAGAAGTCGTTAATTTTATTTTCATTCTTTGTGATTAAATTATAGCTTTTAATATAAGTATATTAAAAGTTTTATGTTTTCAATTACGATTAACGTTAACGTGTTGGTTGTTTGAAAGAGATTAAATAATTTTATGATGCCACAATTTCATGGACAACTATCTATTTACTATTTTTTAATCTTTGTCATGATATTGTTATTATTTTAATACGTTGTTACGATTTTTAAATTGTTACAAAAAATTATGTGCGATTTTTCTTAAGGGTGAATAGAAGCGAATTCCTTGAGGTTTTACGTATACTAAAAAGAAAAAAAGAAAAGTTATCTAATAGAACCAAAAATTAATCGTTTACATTTCAAGGAATATTTTTATTACTTAAAAGTTCTATAAAACAAGTGTTTCACACGTCAATTTACGCAATTTTATTTTTAATTACTACCCTCTAGATCTCTGGCTGGTTGAAGTATTTTTAAAAATAAAGCGTTGCGATATGTTATACACAATATTGTATAATAGTTTTACTTCATAATAATCGTTATAATTTATATTTAATATTTGTGTGCGGTATAATCGTAATCGCCATCCTCGGCACCGCAACGAAACGGTGCGGGCCTATAAATAAAACTTTTGCAGCGCAAGCGCGTTAAATCGAATTCAGCGATGGCTGGAACTCGTCCTTCTGCACCTGCGACAATTTTTATAGTATACATTTACATTAATTCATTTAGTCTTGTTTTCAACGCAACGTATAAATAGGTTAGCCGGTAAGTGGTGGGTCTAGCCGGTGGGACGTCCTGTGATGGGCATACGGAATATGGAATGCACACGGCCTCGTCGCAACGGTCCACATCCCGATGTTTCGTTGTAAAACGTTTACCATACAAGGAATCATGTAGCAAGGTGCTAATAATATTTCTTAATCGTTCGAAACAGGATAGATAGAGTATAATTGAAAATAAACTACAGAAAGATCGCTGCGACCATAGAAAGTTTATTTATTATAAAAATAAAAATTAAATCGTTGAAGTGATTAAAAAGTTTCAACATTTATAAAACTCAGAGAAAATAAATACTTGGTCGTAAATATAAATTATATTTCTCGGATTACAAGACATGTAAAATAAATAAGCGGGCAGTCGTTATAAATAAGGTAATTGAGTACGGCTAATTCGTTGTGGGAGCCGCGCACGTAAGTAGAAGTGTGACGGTCTTTATCAGCGTCCTGTCGACTGGTCGGCGGACATCTTGCGGGGCTGGTCCCGTCTACATTCCCGCTCGCTGTTTTTAAATATTTATACATAAATGATTTACAATCGGGTTATTATAGAGATATTGGATATGTTTAATTCTAAGATACGGTTATTTATAGCAGAAACGATGTCGATACGCATTAATTGAACTTTATTTAATATTTTCTACCCGTCCATAGGTAAGACAAATTAAGCAAAAGTTATATGTTAAAGCTTTATAATTATTATATGTTTTATTGTATGAGAAGGTTATGGAGCTTAAACCTCTAGGATTTTTCGATACAAATATCTATGTGTCTCATAACTTCTATCAATTATATGGTTTTTCATCACATGATAATATTCATGATAATATTTGACAATATATTAATTAAACAAAGCTTTTAAGAAAATCATGTATGCGATTTTAATAAGCAAAAAAAAGAAATAAAAATAATCGAAAGGCAAATTAATGTAAATTATTTAAGTGTTAAGTTTTTAACAAATTTTATAACTTGATATAAGTATAGGACGTAATAGTAACAAACGCGGAAATAAAAAGTAAACATTTCATTCCCGTCGCACGTAACTATCTAATCACTAATTTATTAGTTCACACACAATTTCCTCTAGAAGCACACGTGGTGTAGACAAGGGAAGTCACTTAAGATTCTATTAAGTGGACATCAGACAAAAGGATCCGGGCTAACGTTTACCAGTTTTTATAGCCTGGCTATACTTTCCCACACGAGTATGAACGTTATAATGATTATTCTATAGTATTACAAGTAATGTATACTAGAGTAATGCAGCTGTTAATTTTTTCTAACAATTTAAAAAGTGAAGGTAGTTCAGTAATTTAATAATCTTTTTATATCAGTATGTACAAAGTGGTACGTACTTAATATTATAAAGTAGATACTTTTTATCAAAGTTGTTCTAATTGGATTATCCATATATACGTACATTATCTGTACCTCGGGGTTTCGTAGGTATTTTTTTCAGCCTAAACTCCTGTTTTACACAATTAGACTCCTGAGTAATTATGTAAAACTATCGCTATACTTTGACAGTTGATTTCTGATTTTTGTACTAAAACTCCCCCTTTAATTGTCAAAACGTAACTTGTTTTAATAGTGAACATTTGAAACGATTAGGCATCTGATAACATTATTATAACCTTCCTTAAAATTAGGCAGGACAACCTCATTTTTTCTAATCGAGGTATGACAGGATGTATAAATAAGAAAACAAACAAATATTGTTAATGTTTTCATATTTATATTACAAATTAAAAAGTAAAATAGTGTAGATTTTTTAAATTTTTTTTTATTTATCTAAACAATAAATTCTTAAATCAAAATAAATGTAACCTCGTAAATATCCTAATTATTACAGAATAATTTAAATTCATTTTTGCCGAGAGAGGTTTTCATAGGAAAGATATCAACGGGTGCACTCGGTAGACGATAGAGGACCTCTCCATTGAAGCATGTGTGAAACAAAACCGCGACATTTTTTCTTATTCGCCTTATGATGTTCTAAAAAACTGTAATCGTTTTTATGTTTCGATAAAAAGTCGTGGGGTAAACAGTCCATACATCGGTCAAACTTATAAAATACTTTACAAAGGATGTAGCTACACTAAAAGTGACTTTCTTCTTTTTCTCATTTAACATTAATTATGTATAATGTGATGTTCATTAAAAACTCCTAGGTCTTGTACAAGATGTTTTAATTACTGGTTTTTAATTCATGCTCGATGGTGGTAGAGATGTATATAGACATTTTAAATAATGTTATAGCTATATAGGTATGTAGTATATTTTTGGAATTTTTTTTTGATTTTATATGATTTTTTGATATTTTTTCGTTTGTAAGTTTTGTTTTCAATCGCAGATTTTAAATATTTACAATCGAAACTAATCTATATAAATTATATACAGAAATTATGACAAAGCGTAGAGGATGTAAAATAAAACTTAAATCGTTTTGAAACTCATAGAAAATTATAATACAAAAATATAGAAAATAAATAAATTGTATATAAACTACAAATTTAAAAAGTTTTATAAATACCACATCCAGCTGCAGTAATTCAGACTGGATAGGGTTTGGAAGATTTCGCTTCAGTTGGCCACCATGGATTCCCGCCATATGGCGCTACACATGCGCCAAGCCCTCCAAAATTACAGGTTACTTCGATTGCTTTCATTGAATTAAAGCGAAGGGCTATCTATCAAGACGCCAAACGTCAAATGTTATGCAAATTGATCGCCGTTTTGTGAACAGGCATTACTCTCTGTCGTCAAACGTTTAAATAATCGATATGGACTTGATTGAAGATTATTATACATGGAATATGAAACGTATAGTTGATATTTTTCTTTATCGTAAATAGTTAATAATACATCATTGTTTTTGTTAATGATTTATGTATTAAATATGACTAATATATCCCTACAAGAAGAAATACATAACATATGATTTAGGAAAGTATTTAAATAATCTACACTATTTTACTTTTTAATTTGTAGTGTAAATATGAAAACATTAACAATATTTGTTTGTTTTCTTATTTATCTCGAATGTTATCGGATGTCTAATCGTTTCAAATGTTCACTATTAAAACAAGTTACGTTTTGACAATTAAAGGGGGAGTTTTAGTACAACATCAGAAATCAACTGTCAAAGTATAGCGATAGTTTTACATAATGACTTACATACATGGATACGATGTTCATTTCATTCATTGACGATGGATCGTTCAACGTGGTCTGAGTGAAAATTCTATCTCTTCTATAAGAAAATTCATCAAAAATGTTTAAGAGGTTTAAAAAAGCTACTTTTACATTTACAATAGAATGGATACATATATATTAAAATATTATTCATCTTCGGCAGACAATCACTCAACATAACGCCCATCTCATTATTATCAATCCTCATCACGATGAAAGGCATGGCAAATTGGCGGTGCCCTATGACGTTTAATTAACGACGTGTAACAATTGTTTTAGATTGTTCCAATATGTCGGAGGTGCTGGGCCGTTATCTGATGAAATATGTCCGTTATGATTGGCAAACAAACAGTATGGCGCTGCCATATGTCGCGGCACGTGCGCCCGCGCATCGCTCGTGCTGCTCACTCGGGGATGAAACTGTAGCCTAGTGAGCAGTATAGACCTTATATTAAATTTCGCTTTGAAAATGTTAATGTAAGGTAAAGTTGGATTAAAACGACTATTTATCCTATGTATATGCCTATTTATAAGGTTTGTAAAATTTTTTTTGAAGTTCAAAAGACTTTTCAAATATTAAATACTTCATTAAACTAAGGTAAAATTTTCAAACTATTATATTATACATAAAAGTAATTTAAAAACCTTACCATAATTATGTTTTGCTATTTAAATAAATTTTAAGTTAAATATAAAGTTTTATTCTCACAATGAATAGAATATTCTGTAAGTGTAATTCTGTAGTTCTGTAAAGTAATTCTGTAGTCTGTGTAGTTCTGTAAGTGTGTTATGGGACTTTTTATGGGTCAATTGTATGAGAGTTGTCGGTCTATGGAGCGGGAAGCCATCGTAGTCGCGCTACCCATCCGTCAGTATAATCGCTTGTTAATCATTTTTCGGTTGATGGAGTTCATTGTGCGTCCCTCCACGGATTACATTATTCACGGCAAATTTGCAAACAATTTTTTTCTATGTAAAACATTTAAATGATGATGCGATCGAATCCAGTAAACAGAGAAGCAATAAAACTTTTAACGTCCGCTAGAGCCCGTATCTGTGTGGTTCAACTCTACCATTGACATTGAACTTTGCGTTTGACGTCAGGGGAGTTGTGGGGTATATGGTGCTTAGATATTATATATATTTTGATTATTTAACAAATCCACAGCATAATACCACTAATTATCTGAGGCAATGTTGAGAAAGAGGCAAATAACATTCCCTCTTTTAAAAAATAGTAATACTTTTTAATTTAATAGTATTTGAAACAAAACAGTTTTATAAAATCTTTTATTTTTTAATATTTGCGGCTGTAAATATTTCCTATACTTGTTCGGAAACTTTTCAATACTAGTGTATAAAATGCTACCAGTCCATATAAAACGCTTGTTTGACTAAAACGATCTGGAAATCGTTATTTAAATTCGAAACATTTTAATTCAGTTGATTTTTAGCAAATTGAGTGTATAATATAATGTTAGATATTTATTAAAACCGAAAAGTATTATATCCTCCTTGTTACAAGCTGCTCTGCCTACAGGCGTGGGTGCGTCGTGCGGTGGTGACGCGCGCCCGCATGCAGCGGTGATTTGCATGCGTACGCGCAACAGATCAAGAAGATAAGTATTAAATTACTTGATTTGTTCTTAAATCAAATTTATTATTATTATTTACATATTTTTGTTATAATTTAAGAAAAAAGCAAAGTATAATGTATTAAAACAAAATAAGCTTAAGAATATCTTAAAGCGCATTGACAAAGTTTTTAATATTAGTTTTTTTTTTAATTATAATTTAGGTGTAATAATGTCTGTGAAATATAAAGCCATATCTTATATACCTTCTTATTTTAATTTAATGTGTATTAATCAATACTTATTATTCATGTTTTTCCCATACAAGCACAAGTTTACAATAAATTGTTATTCAGAGTGTTCGATACACGAGAAACAAATTAACTCCAGTATAATATGGTCATAAAAATGATAACATACTAAATGCAATTCGCACACTAAAACTTCCCTCTTTCGTCGATTAAAATTTCGATTTTAGATAAAGAATCTATTGGGGCGATAAATCGTTCCTATAATAATCTACAGAAACGAATAACACTATCAGCTTAAAATAGGAAACGATCCATCTTTCGCTAAAAGTGCCAAATGGCCCTACAGATAGAGACAATAAAATAAATAAATTGTCGAGTGTACGTAGGTGTTATTAGAGGATGATTTTAATTGCGCAGGCGCACCTGGGCCCCGCAGGTGAGCCTTACGTTTTGGGGTCAACGTTGGTTGTAACATCGTGCCGAAGTGCCCGAGAATTGTGGGAATTGACCCATCGCGGGTTAATTAATGCGGACATAGGTGATAATTTACTCGATTACATTTCGGACAACGTAATGGTTCTACCTATTATTATAAAGATAACTGTTAATATTGCTATTTTTTACTTATTTCGTAACATAGATGTATATATGGAAGCTGATTAGCAATCCAGTGTCAAGCCATTCGGGATTTCATTTTCAGATAATGGCCTCTAAAGATGTCAAACGTATTCTTAATAAATCTGTCTTCTCCTGAAAAAGTTTTTTTTTTACATTTTTTTTTCTATTTTGATAAAAGGTATAATTAATTAAAAGCAGATTGGCTAGTAAATAGTATTATGTAATAAGTTTTTCAATTATACGCGTTTATTGCATAATCCAAAATATGAAACACACTTTAATATTCTAAATATTAGATTAAGAAACTTTTCCGTACTTTTTTAGTTCAGGTGAATTATTTTTTTAATGTTAAATACGAAATGCATTATTACTTATAAGAACCCATCACTATCTCTAAATTTGACCTTTTGTGGGTTGACGCATTATTGCTAATCAACCTCCATATACATAGAATATTGTGGATTTAATGTTGCTCTACTTCTTAAGCCCGTTTTAATATTCTATAGTTTCTATAACGACAAAAATAATTATCATCACTGGCTTAAGTCATAAATTCAAGAAAATTCTAAAATTTTTGTTTTCATTATTATTCATATGGAGCAACAACTTAACAGCTGACATAATATGTCTTACGTTCTAGTTCAAACTATCGTTGGTAGACATACATTTTAAGATAGAAAAGATTCTTAGAAATAAAAAAAATATATTAACCAGATAATCCTGACTATACCAGCACTTACTTTTCCTCGTATAGTAATTCAAATCAGCAAGGCAATGCGGTCAGACGCCCATTAACATTGCGTTCGCGTATTTACTGCGATATTTTTATTGGTATGATTATTCCCGTATTATTCCTGAATACCATTTACGACCAAATTCTTTCAGAAGATTAATTTCCGAATTTTCTTTCGTATTGATCGCATACGTTTTAACAGGACTCTCACGTAAGTATTTCTTCTAGACCCCTTTTTTTTTCTCGCTGGGGAATGCATTTATGCATCCCGCCCGATAATTCAGGCAGGTACGTGGGACTCCTGGTGGCAAAGGCGAGTGCGCCAAACTACCCACTAAAACCCAGCGGTGCCCTCATCGTCACGGGATCGCCGTGGTCTTCTTCTGGAGAGTGCTCCCGGGCACCGAAAGCACTCTTACGCCCTGGTGGTATGTGGGAAAGTGGACGTTTCCCACATGGGTTTTTTTATAGCGGAGGGAGAAGATGCGCATAGCGTCGTCTTCCTCTCCCTGGTCGTCTTCTGCGGATCAGGTCAGCGAGAGCGTCCGCTTCTCGTTCCTTTTCCGCAGCCTACTTTAGCGACATGACAGATTCGCTAAAGGAGACCATCGCCGACCAGCATCCCTCGCTGCCAAGCATGGCACGAATCATACTCGGCAGCGAGAGATCCCCGCCTACTACCGCCACCAGTGCATGACGCTGAGGTCCCCATGCGGCACACTCCACTAGAGTGTGACGCGCCGTGTCAACGAGCACACCACACTCGTGGCAGACAGGGGATACTTCCCGCCTTGCTAACTGATGCAGGTACTTACCGAAACACCCATGCCCGGTAAGCATCTGCGTCAACTTGAACGTCAGCACCCCATGCCGCCTCTTGGCGCCCAAGGCGGATCACTCGCAAGAAGTGTCGCCGCCGTCCACACACTGTACGGTAGCCTCGTACCGCTCTCACCGCTATAATTCTCTGTGGCGTTCTTTTAAGAGTATCTTATTCGAAGCGGTGAGAGCGTCAATCCATATGGGAGCACCGTACAGTGCCATGCTTCGCATGATACCAGCGTATAAACGCCGGCAAGACGAGTTCGACGCTCTTACATTAGGTAGGAATCTGCCTAACGCGGCCGCTGCATTGACGAGCCTTTGGGCGAGCTGAGAAAAGTGCGGACCAAAACTCCATCGTCCATCCAGGGCCAGGCCCAAGTATTTCATCTGGGCCCGAACCATCACGTCTACACCCTGGACGACGATATGCGCTCCTCGGGGGGGACCTCTTCGTGTGCCATGGAATAAGAGAGCCTCTGTTTTGGAAACAGAGACCCTCAGACCCAGCATACCAACGACGTTCCGACTGTGGCTAGTCGGGCTACCTCCTCATAATTTCTTCCCCGATCTGTCACGAGATCGTCTGCGTAGCAGATGATACTCATCCCGGGGAGAAGAGGCGCCCGTAAGAGCCAGTCAAACCCGATGTTCCACAGGATTGGTCCGAGTATCGAACCCTGTGGAACGCTGCAGCCAACGCGTCGCCGGTATAGCCGACCGTTGCCCCCCTCCCAGAAAACCTCCCTATCCCAGAGATACGCCTCCAACAGCCTTCTGAGGTACTGAGGCACTCTGTGATATCTAAGCGCCTCCCTCACCGTCTCAAAGGGAAGACTATTTAAGGCGTTCGCTATATCTAACGAGATGGCTAGAACTACCTTCCCTTCAGCCAGCGCATCCGTGGACAGGGACCTCAGGGAGTCCAGAGCGTCCAAAGTCGAACGGCCCGCCCTGAACCCGAATTGCGCCTCTGACAGACCCGGACCCACCTCTTCGTTCTTCTAGACCCCTAGCTTAAGTATCACGTATTATTATTATTCTACACATATATGTTTGAAGATATCGATCTAAATATTTAGGGTTTATATAAAATATATGAAATATAAAAATATATAATGATTGATAATAGTAGTAAAATACCTCATTTATAATGTAAATTAAAGACCAAGTTAAACACTTTCTTATTTATTTAGAATAGTCAATAGTAGTTATGTATCACATGTCTGTAAGAATTTGTCAATAAGCACTCCAAGCTTCGCCTACACTGCAAACAGTTTTAGATCATCTAATAAACATTCTATTTTTTGTATTATTTGACCGTATCTTCGCATAGTACAATATTTTGGAAACAATAAATAAAATACTACTAAAAATAAATAAAGATGTACTTGAAACATTCCTGTAAACAAACCGAAATGTAATTTAGAGAGATCAATAAAAACTCAAACAATCAACATAATGGAATGGCATGTGTAATTACGTGTAAAAATTGTACTATACAAAAACGCAGTTTACATTTTGATATCATTAGTTATAAACTTACATCGTAAATTATATTTGTAGTTAAAGATTACAGTAATGCTATACATATATTATTAAAACAAAGATCATAAAAACAAAAAAATCCGCATTAATTAATATCGTGACAGCGATTAAAGGAAACGAAATAAAACAATTATTACTCGAGGCCATTTTCTGAGACAATCTGACTGTTACTGTAATACACTAGACATTACATCGTTCATAATGAAAACGAAAATAAAAGAATGCAATTTATGGGCCCTGCCTTTTGCATGTTTTGATTTAACTACTTTTATTTATGATTTAGTTATTAAACAATAAAACATCATAAGTAATAGCGGATGCAATTATTTTTATAATTTAGAAACTAATAACTGAGCGAAAATTCTTCGTCGATAGTACGACTACATAATCATAACCACAAAATGGTAACTTCAGTAAAGCTAATATATAAAAGAACAACAATATTATCAATAAGAATTTCATAAAAATAAGGAATAAATTCGAAGAATGTAGGAATCTTACAGATATTGTTATAAAATATTACAAATAATATGGTACAGTATTTTATCATACATAAATGAATTGTATAGCTGCCATATTGTTTGCAAATGGTTTTTTTAATTTCTCTGTTTTTTTTATACATCACAATTGTTTTTTATTTCTTGTTTATAAATTCTACCGCATAACATTAGTCCTAGAAGATATATTTAAACTTTTAAAGATGAGCTAGCTTCTCTTTTGGCTAAGAATTATTATTTACTTAATCGCAAAAGCGCGCACCAACGGACGCTATCATTAAATATACCATAGACAAATACTTACAGATATGATCCGAAGAGATCATTTTGATTATCAACTTTGATATAAATCTTGAAGGCTGAAGTATTTATTATTTAATATTAATAAAAGTTTATATAGATTTCTAAATTACGGAAATGGAGGGGAACATTTATGTAAAGATATAACATACATTACCTATAATCAACGAACAAAATGATACATCAGCTAAGGAAATATTCTAGAAATAACAATTTTATATGAAATGGCTTGAAATTAAATGGATAAATTTTATATAGGTCGTCTATTTAAAAGTCCCGTAACCATATTTCTAATATACAGAAATCTTCCACAATTAGCAATTAATATACCTGTCTATATATGAAAAGAGATAGCCTCGTTATAATAAAAATGCTTGAATTAATACAATAATAAATAAACACGTGTAAAAAGATTTTACTATAATTTTTCTACAACGTTATATTTTGTCCTTTATTTTGGAGATGCATGCGCTTAATTTCGTCCAAATCCTTAACAGTTAACTTCGAATACGTGTAATGTGCTTAACTATGTGTATATCTATTATAAGATTTCTAAGCTTTAAGATATCTACTAGTTGAGACCGAGCATAGAAAAGATATTTGGAACGTTAGAGCACAACCAGTTTATAGACGGTATGCGCTATTTACTTCTACGTCAGTTTAGGGGACTACTGTAATAAATAAATGCGTCCTTTCTGTTTTCGAGTTTAAATTTATGCGGATTTGACTCGCGTTTTTTTTATCATCTCGACAATTCCGAACCATTGGTGTTACTTAAAACTTAAATATTTGACAGACCATATTCATTCAAAAGTTTTACAAATACTGGGACGATATTTTTTTGTCATTATACAAAGTCTAAATCGGTTTGAATAGTTTTATCGCAAAGGGTATTTATCGCGAAAATTTAAGATAATACTAAGCTTGTATTTAATGATATCTTTTTTTTAATAGTACATATGTGGACGCTGATAAGCAATACTATGTAAACCACACGGCATTTCATTTTGAGGAAATGGGGTTTAAAAATGTCAAACAAATTTTTAATAAATGTGTTTGAAGACGTGTATATCCATCTTTGTCTTTTCTATAGTGATAAATGGTATAATGCATTTAAAGTAGATTCGTATAATAAGAAGTTTTAATAAGTTTAATATTAAATATATTAGATTATTGTATATTGCAAAATATTCAGCACTCTTCAATAATCGAAACATTTTATTAAGAAACTTCTTTTCGGACTTATTTAACTTACATGACTTGATAAATTTGTGTATAATATTAAATACATAATGCATTATTAGAATACATCAATATCTCCGAATATGACTACTTGTGTGGTTGACACACTATTGCTTATCAGCATCCATTTTAGACTTATAGCACGACATAGGTATCAATTAAATGAATTAACTTAATTATTTTAAAGAATATACACACCATTATTTAACTTTAAAAAATAAACAAAAAAAAAATAATTTTACATAATTTTTTTACGACTATGACTTGAAAAATTCGAAAAATGGTTTTATTAATTGTAACCGAACTCTTGAAAAAATCAGAGAAAACTAAACTCTTATGTCTCAAGCATAGTCGGAAGATAAATTAGTTCACCCTGTGTTCGTAGCTGGTAGCCTTACAGGCGTGAAGTTAACTATACTATTAAATGAGCACTATCATGAAAAAATATTTCTCTATTTTGCAAATCACAAATATACGCTATACCTAGATGAGCTAATATCTATTTTAAAGCGGACAAGTGAATATACAACTAGATAGATACAGACAATCAAAGTTTTACGATCGTTACGACTTATACAACTGTACTTAAACAACTCGAGACTAATGTCAGAGATTTATTTCTATACTGACGATGACGCAGATTATCATTCACAATTAATGTCATACTTAAAGAATTTTTTATGCACGGACAATTCAACGTGTATACCAATTGTATTGTATAGATAAATTAAAAAGAAATATAAAAAAAGTCCCCGGCCAATTGACAACGTTCTCCTTTTTTGGAAGCGGTTAATAAAATAGAATACCGTCACAAATTAAATGCCTAATAATGTGCTGTTAACGCTTTAAATAAAACATCATATCCATTTAAGGATTCAAGTTAATACGGCGTATTAGTGTATTATACTTTCTTAAATAAAATTCGAATATAATTTTACCATATATAGATCATAAAAAGTATTTTCTATGAATTTATTGTTGACGTAATAACTCTACGTAGAAATTTACGATTCTTTCGCATTTATTATTATTTGTATGTATTTAGAAGGTTATTATCAATATCAAAATACATACCGATTTTGGAAGATCTCTGATTTAAAATATCAATAAATTAGATATCTAAATACACTATAAAAAGATAAATATATAGATATATTAGAGACAAAGATCAAGCTTTCATCAATTCTAATATTTTATGTAGGTAATTTACTACACGTAAAAGTTAACGCTAGTTGAAGATGGCATTGGAACAAACATTGTTTAACGTAAAACGAAACGTCGTAAAACCAAGATTGTCTGTCATAGTGTCCGAGTAGAAATATAAGGAGCCATTTATAAAATATGTCGCAAAATTTAGCATCTGTGGACAATTCCCCCTCCCCCTCTCCTCCTCCCCTTATTTTCCAGATTACTGATCTGAATGTTTATAATTAGGAGATCAGGTCACGCGATGCTGTGGCTCTGTTCATTTTATTCATATTGTACACAGCGCCATCTATTAGAGCTAACCCAAACTAACAAAAGACGTTGACGTATTGTATAAATAAAGTAAATTACACCGCCATCTGTTAGACGTTTATAAAATTTATAAATAATTACAACCCTTTGTCTTATAAGCACATTTATCTTGCAATAAAAATTATTGAATAGATAATAAAAAACTATCCTATCTTTTAAGTTGGACCAAATCACGCACAGCACGCAAAACTAATTAAAATCGTTTAAATAGTATCGAAGTTTATCTGTGACAATCATCGCGAAAATGGGATTTTTATATACTACACTTATAATATAAAAAAGTTTAATTTCTTTGTAAGTTTGTATGTGGGGGTAACCTATGAAACTAGATCGTATTTTAAAAATTCTTTTTGCATTGTATATGCCTTAAAATTCAGGAAGCGGCTATATTAGATCACGCTACGACTTAGAGGAGTGAAACAGTAACCTTATCATTCACTTTTGCAAACATATTTTATACATGCCTCCTAACGGAACCTTATATATATACAGAGATTGGTAACACGTTTCAACGGAATCATACAAATTATACAACTAGAGTTAAACATCGAGTCTTGTAGCGATCTCTTGAACATTGAATATGAAGACGTGATAACCACATTTACCATATTTGCGTTACAATGGCGGGCGCGTCTGATTTCACTTCACATTTCGTAATTAATGGCACTTATGATATTGCTAATATAAATAATCGTATGCAAGTGGGTATATCGATTAAATTTCTTAAATTTGCGTTGTAATAATATATGCGAAAAAATGTTTTTTTTTTTTTTACGAAACGTGACGTAAGATCAGCGGCATACATCACAATATATAGTAAATTTCACTAAATACATAAGTTTCATCAATTCAATTTGTTTTTTCGATTACAAGACTAATTAATATATTGTACTATAATGGAGCAAAATTACATACATATACATTAATACATTCACAGATATATGCTCGTGATTCACCTGTAAACGTAGCTTCGAGATCTTTCTGTAACTACCCTCAAGAGACTCTTGAAACATGTTGAAAGTTGTAAACAGTTTCATCTTCAAAGTATTTGCAAGTAATTATATATAAGATATCAATAGCTTTATATATGATTAAACATGATTAAGGCAATATAATAAGAGACCAATATTAACACCAACAGATAGACTGCAGTACATAGAGCTAAGATTAATATATAGTGTGATTATTTGTGCACTAAAGATGTGAGCCTCTTAACTCCGGACTTAGTAGTGCCTTTGGTCTTCTTCGTCTGCTCTTTAACGCCTCTGTAATATAACACGAATACATTTTTAGGTACAACTAGAATTAAATATCGAATAATAATCGTGTTGCAATTGAATAAATGTGGTTAAAATAAATATGTATATAGCATAATATAAAAAAAAATCCTCCACAAAACATTTTAATTATGAATGATATTCCAGAGATACAATACTATACAAAGTTTTGAACATTAATTATACATATAAAGGTCGACAATCTTTAATAATATTTTTTTTACTACTCAGAATGATGGTATCAATTTGTGTCTATCCATAAAAAAGACAGTATTTAATGTGACTCTTCAAAATAAAACGTAATATAATAATTCGGATACTCACAAGTATCTGGTGAGATCTTCAATATCGACGAGCATGGAGTCCTGTCCCATGTGAAGTTCGTCACGAGCCATCAGCAGTTTCACCAACGAATCGTTCAGAGCTTCTATTTGGGAGTGAAGTTCGTTCACTATCACCTGAGAAACAGAGTTTTATCTTATTTAAATTATAAATAATAACTCAAACCGCTGAACGAATTAATTTGTGTAAATAGTTATATCTTTTTAGAATTTATGCCCTAAAAAGTGGAACGTGGGTTTAGAGTTTGTATGAAAAAATCAAACTTAAACCGCGGATAAAATCTAGTAAACGTATGTGTGAAAAAGTTTGTTTAAGTACAGTTTGAAAAAATATTTTTGCATTAGACCGTTTATCGAGGAAAGTTATAAAAGCGTCACGCTACTATAGCCAACTGCCAACGAAAATACAAACAGATTTTCAATTTACTAAGTAAAAAGACGATTCAAAATCATTCACAAAAAAATCTACTATATTTTCGTCACAAAATCACTGTCTTTTTTTAACCGTTCCAGTGGTGACGTAAAAATGACGAAACAATGCATTTGCACAATAGCCATTGTAATCGAAATGTTACGCTTGACTCAGCAAGACGCGAACCTGAAGTAGTAACTGCAAGGTCACGTAGATAAATTGTCGAAAATACCTAAGAATTATTTAGACAAAATTTAATACAAATTAAAATGACCGAAAAAATCAAGTTAGTAATATTTATTTAAAATGAATTCACCAACATATAATTTAAGCGTTAAGGATTGCCTGTATTTCGAATAATGCTTGGTAATTATTAATTTAATTAATTATAATAAAAATCAATTATGTATGAATGATTTTGAAAGAGTACCTATCGAGGTTCTTCCCGGTAGAAACTACATTCCGAACCGGTGGTAAATCTATAACCAATTGACATGTAACTTGACAATTCGAAAGTGCTTTAAAAAGCCTATTTGAATAAAGTATATTTTGAATTGAACACTAGAAAGACTGAATTTCAGTATATACTTATATTGCCCAAAGTCAATCAATTAATATAGTTATAACATAACTGCCGCCCGCGACTTCGTCCGCGTGGAATAGTTACTTTGGGCTAATAATGCATTATTTTAGAACAAATTTGGTTAGCTTAAAAAAGGTTATAGTAAGCTAACCTTAAAAGATAGACATATGCTGTCGCGAACTTTTTTTTAAACTTTTAAAAGGGAACAATTCTGTCATACATGATTTTTGCGAAACTTTAACCGTTTACGCAGCGCACGCAGCGTAAGCTCTCTCAATAAGAAAATATCCCCCGATTTTGAAACATTCTTCATTGGTGCTCGGCTCCTTTTCGTCTTAGCGTGATAATATATCGCCTATAGCCTTCCTCGATAAATAGGCTGTCTAACACTGAAAGAATTTTTCAAATCGGACCAGTAGTTACTGAGATTAGCGCGTTCAAGCAAACGATGAAACAAACAAACAAACTCTACAGCTTTATATATTAGTATAGATAATATACACCAGAAATAAAGGACCTCCCCCAGGTTACTACAATTATAACGCATTTACATTGTGTACAAAAAGTCACAAAATTCTAAGAAATTGTGTCATTATATATGAAATTGTTTCTCTAATTAAAAAAAAAGCAGTCAAAATTACTTCCTTGGGCAATCTAGTGTTAAATTAATTTGAATTTAACATCCCTTTATATTTACGATAAATAAATACATAAATAAAAAGGCAGCATAAAACCTGCTTCGAAAATTAATGTCAAAGTAATAAGGAAGTTATAATGATTATGCTTGTAAGTCTTGTAACTATCGTTATGTGTATTACATACAAGAAATACTTGTAAAATATTCAGTTTTTTGTTTATGTTCAAGACGCTAGTTATAATTACGTCGAGGTCATTGCGCAATTTAATTGAATAAAAACTATACAAAAAATTACGAATGTTTAATTAAAAAATATTGTAGCTTCGAATTTTAAAATCAATATAATTTTTAGGGTTCCGTACCTTAAAAGGAAAAACGGAACCCTTATAGGATCACTTTGTTGTCCGTCTGTCTGTCTGTCTGTCTGTCTGTCTGTCTGTCTGTCTGTCTGTCTGTCGGGATGTCAACCCTTTTTTCTCAGAAATGCATAGACATATCATGTTGAAATTAATATCATATACTCAAGTCTACGATGACATGCGGCCGTGAAAATATTAAAGTTCTAAGTCAACGCAATCAAAAGATAATGGAAAAAATGTCGTATATTTTGACCATTTTAGCGTTTTCGCAAGGGAATCAAAACCTATAGGGTACTTCCCATTGACCTAGCACGATGAAATTTGGCAAGAAGTAAGATCTTATGGTACAAATAAAGGAAAAAATCTGAAAACTGTAAATTTTTGTATGTATGTTTGTCTGTTTGTAAGTTTGTCTTTCAACCTTTTTCTCAGAAACGCGTGAAGGTAACAAATTTTTATCAATGTCAAGTACTCAGAGTTGTAATTACTAAGAGCTGTGAAAAAATCAAACTTCTAAGTTAACGCAATCAAGAGATACGGTCATTTATATCACATATTTTAAGTATGATAGCGTTTTTAACGTTTTCGCAAGGGAATCAAAACCTATAGGGTACTTCCCATTGACCAAGCATTATGAAATTTGGCCAGGAGCAAGGTCCTTTAGTATACATAAAGGAAAAAATCCGAAAACTGTAAATTTCTGTTCGTGTGTCTGTCAGTCTGTACGTCTGTCTTTCAACCTTTTTCTCAGGAACGCGTAAATGTATCAAGTTATAAATTGATCAAGCGGAAAATATATTAATCTTAGAATTAAAATTATATATACTTGTAACAAATTAACATAGAAGTTGACCGTGCTCAAAAAAACAATTTTACAAACACTGAGAAGAAATTTGTATCAATACGAAAACATTAAAAAGCAGCAAACCTTTATAAACAACGCAATGCAATCTATATATCGCAGCTAACAAAATGATAACGCGATGTAGCGTACAGCTAATGCCATCTATTACAACATTATGACATTAACTGTGATATAATTCTGCTCGATTAATAAAAAAATTTATTTTAATTATTATTTAAACGCGCTAAAAATTATAAAATAAACTTTTCATTTAAAAGTTTTATCGTCGATTTATAACGTCATTACGTAATTAACATTCAATATAAGAGCTTCACGCGATTTGATTTAAGTACTCGTATTGACTTAGTACGAAAATTTTAAAATTAAATTCAAACAGATCGAGTTATTTAATTTACTTATTTATCTACACATATAAGTCTTCTGGTTATTAGTAATATAATTAGTTATTTATAAATAAACAATTAGTTTTGTTCGAATTAAGGACTAATTATTTTCGTCTTGGCAACACTAATATATATTTCGATATTTTGATTGATAATGTAAATCTAAATATTTTACGAACGTAGTGCAGGGGTAGTGGAGTGTAGTAGAATATAAATAAAAATAAAACGAGAATAAAATATAATATAATTATGTTGTTAATGTCAAAGTCAACAAGTTAGTTCATTGAAATTGTCAAGAGATGGCGCTAGGTGTATCCTGAATCGCGCTATAACTTTTTTTTTTGAAAGTATAAGGTGTATTAGTACTTAAAATAAAATTTTGTGTTTCCATGGATTTTAAATTAAAGTGCTCCTAAGTAGTTTCAAAATAGTTTTTGGGACGTGATCCATATGTACATAATATTTGATTATATTTAAGCGACTTCTAAAAAAGGAGTGTTTTCAATTCGACCTTGTATTTAATTTTTTTTTATGTTTGTTCGCCCATTACGCCGCCATTTGTGTACCAATGTGATTTTCAAAATTTCTTTTTGTTTGAAAAGGTATACGTCCAAGGTGGTCCCATTGTCTTCAGGTCAGGATCAGATGATGTGATCCTGGAGAAATTGAGGGAACTCCTCAAATATTATAGGCAAGCCTATACCGATTTATGTATTTTTGATAGTAACTTATGTTGGAACTGATGATGAAGACCACAAATGGCGTAGATGGGTTAGTCTTATATAGATTTCTATAAGTTTGTACGGAACCCTCGGTGCGCGAGTCCTACTCGCACTTGACCAGTTATTTAATTTATAGATCTAATGATGAAATAAATAATTACATTTATATCTTTGATGATACTAAATTACAAAATTGAAAAAGTAGTCACTATCAATACATTGATACGAATCCCGCTGAGTTAATGTAACTTAACAAGATACTTCAAGCAAAACACATAAAATTTGTTTAAAAGATATTAAAAACAAAGTGCAATATTGAGGGATATTAAGAAAACAGTTCTATTTGAAGTCGGTATATTATTGTATAGAAAAAGATTAGATCAAGTTATTCATAGGAATTCGGTTTCTAAATAATTTTAGATAGCTGAAGGTGGACTTGATGGTAACCATGGCAAATGTAAAATGCGACGGCTTTCCACATGATTTTTTAACTGGGCGTTGTAGGTAAAATCCTTAACTATGACATATAAGTATATCCTTTTTAGTGACACTATCAGAAAGTGCAATTATACAGGTTGTTATTATAGGTATACAGGTTTTTAAAAAAATAACCACAACCTTTTCGATTCCTAGCTCTGAAAATTAATTTTCTAAAAAACAAATGATGTAGTTTTAGTTTTCATAAAAATCGGCACCGAGACACCTTTATGTATTTTTCTCAAATCCTTATAGTTTCGGATTTGGCCATCCTCACAGTTGAATTGAATTCTGTATACACAAAATGAATTCTGTATATTATATATAGAATGGAGATATTTAAACAAACAGCAGAAAACGGTGTCAATTAAAGTAGTCTTAATTTATAATCTCTATACTAATATTATAAAGAGTTAAAGTTTGTTTGTATGTTTGTTTGGATCAGTAGTTTTATACTGATCTGATTTGAAAAATAGTCTGTTTGGTATCCTGTTTATTGAGGAGGGTTATAGGGTGTATTACATTACGCCACTTCTCCCAAGAGCGAAGCAGGAACCATGAACGCGAGTTGAGAGACGTTGATAAGCAATTCTATGTCAAGCCACACTTCATTTTGAGAAAAAGGGCGTCTAAAGATGTCAAACCTATTCTTAATAAATTTGTTTTAAAAAGTATATATATACCATTTTGACAAAAGGTATCAATGAATTAAAAGCAGATTGGTATAGTAAAAACCTTTATAATAAGTTTTTCAAATGTCTGAGAATTTTGTATATTGGAAAATATGGGACACACTTCAATATTCGATACATTTTTCGCACTATTTAATTTAGATGACGTGACCATTTTTTGAATAATGTTAAACTCGTGACTCATTATCTGATTACATGACTATCTCTGAAATCGACTTATTGTGCGTTGACACACTATTGCTCATCATCGTCCATATAATAGGTACGGACCTGCAGCTGCGCGATGTTCATGTCGGTGAGCAGGTGGCGCGACACGCGGCGGCGGTCGCTCGCGAGCGGCGCGCTCGCCTTCTCCATGCTGCGCCGCAACATCTCCGTCACCGGCGACACGGCGCGCGCGCGGCGCTCGCGCTACACGCGGGTGGATTACATTCTATATTAATCGCTATTATCATTTTAGACCTTTGCAGATCTTGAATGCGCTATGCATTTTTTTTTATAAAATTGATTTTTTATTTATCAGAAATTTAAGTAATGTTTAATTTTTAATTTTAAACCACATTGGTAACTTTTTCACTGCGAACATAAATCAAATGTCAAATCAATGGGACTAAACATGGATACATTATTTACTACTATTATACAGTGTATAATATATAATATAATACTGCATTCTTTATTTATTAGCCAGCATTAGCAAATCAATCTTGTAAGGTCGTACAATATAGGAATTATTTATGACAAACAATAAAAAAATATAATGATTCAGTTTTTTTACTTTTAAATATCTAGTAAAATGTCCAACACATGTTCAGTTGACACAATGTATAATAATATAAATAATGTATATGTTTACTCGAAGTTTTGTCACGTTTATAGTAATTTTTTAAAATCACAACAACAATATTTTCGAATCACATTTCTAATATATATCTCTCAATTAAAAGTAAATCAGTTACCTCCATTTGTATACGAGCCATTTCTTTCGCCTGTGCTAGTGCTATTCTGGCTTCAGTTTGAAGTGTTGCTTGTAAGGCAAAGAAGTCTGATTCCTTGAATTCAATGTGACTTAGGGATTGGGTTGACCGAGACTTTGACGATTTAAGCATAAGAGATGTTGGACGTATCTTTGCACCTGTAAAATGAAATAAAAAATTATAGTTATTATGAAGTAATAAACCTCTAAAAAGGTGAAACAGGAGTACAACACATATTTTTAATAAATATGCATGCAAAATATGCAAAATATACAGAATATTTTTTTTTAACTAGGGCAAATTTGAAAGTATAAGGAATAGCGAAAAATACTTAAAGGACCCTGGGGCTGATTTTTTTTTAATTAAAACTAAAACTAGGTCTACTGAGGGTACCATTTGCCATTCTTTATACTTACGGATTTGCCCTACTTCGCCCAGTCAAAAAACTCGCCCTAAATATATTTTTTAATTTCTCTATAATCTATTACCTATTATATAGGTGCTCTTCTTAAATACATAAATTTAAATAGACACTTTATGCAGATCATTTAAGGATATCCAGCAATTAAAACATGCACAAAAACATCCTTTGTGTTGTGAAGGGTACAATAGCATTACTAATGTCTCAAACAACGCTAAAGTTCATGAGAAAAGACAAACAGAGACATTGAGTGCAACATTGAAACCTTATCTTGTCAAAGAAAAACTTTAAAGTAAAATTATAAATGACTACTTGTTTTAAAACTTTTTTAAAAACTCAATGTTGTAGGTGTAGAAAAGATTAGAGCACTGTGCTGTTAATGATGTTATATTATTAAAATATGTAACTGTACCACTAACTTTCAAACTTTTATGTAGATTATTTTAAAACCTTACAAAATTATAAAGCGTGAGATTTATAAAAGACACAAAAAGATGTGAAGTTTATTAATATGTTTGAAAATAATAATGTCTATAACTAATTATTAAATCTTAGAAATGAAGCTTGAAACAAGAAAAAAAATGTATAATAAATAATAAAGAAATGAGTACATTACATGTCTATGTTATGATTGTTCTAAATATGTTCATGAAATTAGTCTTTATTGTATATACTTTAAGCATTAAAATCTAACATAGTAAAATATATTTATTTATTATGTCATTATCAATATTTTTTGAATACTATAAAATTATTAAATAAATTCTTTTTATCTTCTAATTACTCTAGTGTAATAAATTTATTAAAATATAAATACTTGAATAAGGAACAATTGCGAAGTGTTTAATTTGGTTTCAGTTGTACAATTTAATTATCTCAAAAATGTTTCAATTAACATTATTAAAATTGTTATCAAGTATTAAGCAATATTAAATCATAAAAATATTGTCGAGTCATTCTTCGTACTACATTTGTAACATCTGACAGAAATAATTACATGTTTTTAATTGTTTAATAACTGTGGGAAAGTGCATAAACAATAGTTACATCAATATCTTGCCATGCAGTATAATTTCTAACAACTTACCACTTTGTGTATTATTTTTCTCATGTTTTGTAATATTAACCGAGAGCGGTCTCGTTTGGTACGGATGATTGAAATTGCTCTTGCTAAATAGGCTCGATCTCGAGGAACTTTTACTATTACTGTTGAAATTTCTCTCAATATCTGACGTTTGAGATTCATTGTCAGATGCTGTTTCGTTCATAAAACATATTTGTAGATTTTTCCCTGCACCATACATAGCACAAACAATCTTTAGCAAAACACATGAACACAAGATTAAAACGACAGTGTACTTATTTTAAGCATAAGTGATAAATGTTAAATACACTACACACCGTCACCCATTTTTTAATACACACACAAAATTACAAATAGCATGTTCATTATAAATCACTTTCCCTTCCCATAAGAATAAAAGCTACGAAACTGGCATGATTTATTTTTAATTCAATTATGTGTGTGATATTTTCCACAATGTAAATTCACAATACTAGGCAATGAAAATTTTAAAGGAGCAGCTTACCATTTTGAAGTCTTGAATGTAAACTGGGTTTCTTTCCTGGCCGATCTATATGACCTAAGCTGTAATACTCATCACTATCAACACCCATTGCCAATCTTTTCCTAATTTCTTCTCTATCATTGCGTTTCTGTAAATATTATGAACAAATATAAGGGAGTTACATTAATAATTTTATAATACTTACAATATTTAACTTTATAATATTAATGTATTATTTACTTTTTTATCATAAGGATCTGGTGTAATAGTAACAATTCTAGTAAATTTGTCTAATATATTAGGATTATTGTCTAAAAGCGTTGGCCATTCAATTTCCGTCTCAGCACATTCTGCCGTGCCAATTGCACGAGGACTTAAAGCAGTGTCCGTGTAATTATTATACAATGATAAATCAGGAACATCTGGCTTCACCAACTTTATTTTAAAATTATGCCAACTTCGTTTAAATCCAGTCCTTTCGTTGTCTACATTGTTATTTGGTATTTCATCAGACGTTTTTCTAAATTTTCTTTTAAAATTTGTAATGAAACTTTCAAGCATCTTAAACCTAATCAGTCTTTAAATTTTTGGTAATAAATGGCACGAGTGTTTTTTTAACAAATAGGTAACATGGGTAAACTAAAATAATAAACTTTGCTATCCTGTCATCCTGTCATAATTGACATTTAGGGCAAGGACAAATACGTGTTCCATTTTTAATCTCTACTTTCTTCAAATCGTACTTTATGGTTTTATTTTTATTGAACACTCATAAGTTTGCACAATGGTTTTCTTTAGCAGAGACATAAAAATACTTACTAGGCAGCAAATATTATCAACTGACTCGTGATTATCATACGTAATTGTGTATAAATCTAAAAGAAATCTAGTATCCTTTTTGTAATGCCTTTGTTCGGAATTAAAGTACGGCATCGACGCCATCACACTTGTTTATTATTAAAAAATAATTACGACGGGAAACACAACGAACACGCGTCAAGCTGTCTGAACTCCGTTCAACTATAGAACAAAAATGAATGTAACAAAACATTAAGAAAAGAACGGCTGACTGCCTACACTGTTGAATCACCGTAGAAAGCTGAACTGAGTACCAATTGTATTGGTAATTTTAACGGTTAATGCATGGATGAAGGAGACGTGGATCAAATGTGAATGTATGCACTTACCGTTACATTATTAAGCGCCAAATTTTAAAATTATAATACTATCGTCAATATGACAAAAAATTAATTTGATATACTTAGTAGATCATTGTTAGATTGTGTGTGTAATATTATAGGTTATAGACATAATGTTTGTTGTTTGAATTTTTATTATTATAATAATTTAAAATATTTACTTACACGTCGTTCAGCGTCTTTAGCTGCTCTTATGTGGCTTTCGATTGTATCCAAATCTAACTTAGGTAATGCTGTTTCTATGTTATATACATCGAAGCTGTCTGAAATATATAATAATGGTATTAAAAAATAACTTAAAAATTTTAATTTACGATTACCTACTAATAGATTTTCATATAAGTACAATACTTAATGATTTATTCGTTTATTATTCAATTCAATTAGTTTTGTGTAGATATCACAAAACAATTTCCGAATTTATTTTTAAGTATTAAGTGTACATACCTATTTTCATTTTCTAAATTATTTAGCTATTAAAAATATAAAACTTACCAAAATCTGATTCAATCTGGTTATCATTTTTACGGACGGATGAGTTTTGACACTTTGGTACACTTTTTGTAAAATTTTTTCGAACTTTTGATTCACTGAAAAATAAAATTTAATATATTAACGCTTATTATTTTTATTTAAAGTCACAATGTAATTCACCACACCTCATTTGGACGAACGCACGAATTGTAAAACAGTGAGTCCATGAGCAATTTCAATTGACTTAACAAGCTACGGGTGTTCTTTATTAATACTTGCTACCTAATTTGTCCGAATTACCTACATTGACCGCGTCAATTCTATTTAAAACTTTCATGTTAGATCAACATACGAACTGTAATGTTTACACCGCATATTGATTTTAAGGCGAGTTTTTACTACTATGATATTTAAAATTCAACAAAACAAAAATTAGCCAAGCACGAGTCGGACATACATAATAAAGTAAAATCCTGAAAACTTTTTGAATCCTATAAATTCCATACAAGCTTTATAGTAGACATATAATTGTTTTAAATTAATAATAAATAAAATATATGCACAACCAAAGATAGAGATGGAACACCAATTCATTTCTATATAAAGAGGCTAAACTCTTTTATTAGTTACGAAAATTTATAAAGTTGTGCCCAAATACGTCACAACATCTTAACAGATGTCCATATCATGTTGGAAGACTTGTGCAAGTTCACCATAACTATTGCTAATAAGACTGGGTCGTATTAAGGAGGGGAAAATAATAGACAGAAAAACGAGGTATTGAACAGAGATAATAAAATGGCAGTTCACTTGAAGATTGAGATGCTTACGAAAAAGAAAAAAGAAAGAACACAAATTGTCAATACAGGTATCTGGATAGTATAGATGTGTGAAAAGGAGGCTCCCTGACAACGAAAAAAAACATGGACACAGGCACTACAATTTTCCATCCTTAGTCGAATATACAGAACAGATCTAAAATAAGGTGCAAAGACGTCATATTAAGAGACACGAGGCAGTACCAGCTGTCTGACGACGATGTCTCGAAAATAGACTATGCGAGACACATAGCCAAGAAGAGTGAGAGACATTACAATGTCTTAAATACATACACTTATCTCTCTAAAAAAAAAACTTACACGTAAGCCTTGATTGAATGTTGATTAACTTTTGAAATCAGCTTATTTTGTGTGCTCCGCTTCGTATTATCATCATGATGATGAGACCGCGTGCTGGTTTCGCAGTTACGATTTGAGGAGCTAGGAAGTATATTATTCGAATTGCCGTCAGTAATAACAGGTATTTCTTTGTCAGTCCACAATTTATCACGTTCGCGCATTTCATTTAATTTTGGAATAATTTTTCTTAGTTCTGTACTTAATTGCTTAATTGTGTTTTCGACATTATGGCTCAGTTGTTCCGTATCGTATTCTTCCTCGTAAATATTAATTTCTTCTTTACCATCTGATAAAATAGCGTCCGTTATTTTATTATCAACATTATTATCGATTAATAAAAATGTGGGTCTACTTATATTCATTTCAGTCCTTGTATTAGTTTCATTTTGTTTATTAATGTTAGTAACGTCTTCCATTTCATGGTCATTTACAAGGTCTGGTGATACTGGGTCGTTTTTATCAAAACCATCATTTTCTACTAACTTTTTTATGACGTGATTTACTACGTCACTTATATTGTTAATAGTCGTCTCTATTGGTTTTACAAAAGTATCTTTGATGTCTTTTCTTAATTCTTCTAAATCATCTTCGATATTTATATTATAGTTTAATAAATGCCTAATTTCATCTTCAACTTCTTTGTTAAAATCACCTATAATATCTGTTGTGTGAAAGTTGTTTTCTATATCAGTAGCTGTACAATTGAAATCATAGTTTATTGAATCGATATTGTTATTGTTTTGTGATATCGTTTTTAAAAGATCTGGAATGTCGTTTCTTGAATTTGATATAGAACTCTTAATTTCCAAAGTTGAATCGTTGCTAAGATTGTCTTTTTCTAAACGTTTAATATCCTTATTATTATTGTCACTTTTGAGTTTTCCATTAATCAGAGTCTCATTAAAAGGATAAGTTAATTCCACTATATCCACGTCCAAGTCGTCGTCCGTCATGTCATTTTCTGAATGATAGAATGGTTCAATATTTGAAGAATAGTCCTGCGTAACACAAAAATTCATTTAATAGATAAACATTTTTTTTAAAGTTTAATTTATAAAAACTGAGTTGTATAAATATAATGTAGCAGTATCAAAATATTATTCTACATTCTTAGGGCTTCAGTCATACTCATTACACACGGGTTAAATGGTAAAACTTTTAAGGTTTCGAATGAGATTATATCACCTGTAAAGTATGTGCCAAGTGCTGAAATCCAGGATAATTTGGATTTACTATTCCTCGAGGTACGGGATGTACACTCTTTTCAGACATTTCATCAGAGTCCGATAGGTCAAAAGCTCGTTCCTCATCGACAGGCGTTGTATTTGTTGACACATTAGCATCGACTGAAATAATATTATTTATTTAATTGTAACCAAAATATATAACTTCATTTTATTATATAGAATAAGTATTCGTAATATTTACAATATTTACCAATGCAATTTTCTTCCCAACATAAATCTGTCTGCTTACTTTCTTCAGCGGTCTTGTTATCAATATGTAAAAACTCTGGATTCTTATGATTTAATTGATATTGTCTGTTACAGATACCGGATTCCGATATTTTTTCAGGTTTACTACGTGAGTCCGTATTTAAGACTCTGTTGTCTACCACAACATTTGGATAGATGTTACGGTTTAAAGTAAACGGTTTATTTTCTTCTACACTGTTTATTATTCTTTGTTCTATGCTGTTTGAGTCCAACCAAGACCGATTATTAATATCCTCAGAAGTAGTGTTTACATCATCCACGACTAGATTACCGTTATCACTCTCGTTTGGGATCTTCATTATTACCTGTAAATAATTAAAAAAAAGTGTTTTAGAACAAGAATTTTTACATGAACTTTTATTTGTTTTAAGTTCAGTTAAATATTTGCTTATGTTTTTGTTATCTTTTGTAATATGTTTAGAAAACGACAATTTTAAATTTAAAAACAATATCAAAACGGCTTTAATTCCTTCGTATTTTCTTTTTAGTATATTGATTAAAGTGCTCTTAACTGAGCACATAACTAAGATAATTAAGAAGGACTTGCTTGCCTTTAAAAGAAAAATACGATTTTTGTTTAGTGTTAATGCATAAAATCAGCCATTAATTTATAAATTTCTAAATTCATCTTAAATTGTTTTCATAGCATAGACTATATTTTTAATAATATTCCCACGTTCAAGCTAAATAATCAATAATTAAACTAAGAATTTAGTAGAGAAAGAAGTCACGATATGCCAGTTAGAAATTGGAATGGTCAAGGACATTGTGCAATGCAGAGTCGAATGCTATGAAAATAAATTTGACTTTGTTTGTGTAAACTTGTAGCATGAGGATGCGATTACATAATATATCGTCAAAATCGTCTCATTTTCCGATTCCGACATGTGCATAAAATACTCGTACTTTTAGAAATAGAAGGGATACGGTTCATGTGGACCTGGCTTCTATGACGTTCTATTTGTTTATATCAGCGAGACGTAATGGAGGGGAAATACAAAATGATGCAATTTTGATTGAAGTGTGTTTTTGAAGGTCTTCTATCATCACACTTACATCAGAGTCAAGCTAATTTTTGTTTGCACTATAATAATCATACTAAGTTTGATGCTTACATGTATTACCGTTTTCACGATAGCCACTCAATGTAAAACGTTAAAAAAACACGTTTCTTGTAATGGGCCATACTTCAAAAGTGTTGTAACCAAAGTAGTGAAGTTAAATCGAACCGTCCGGCGCCCCGTAAGCCTCGGCGCCCTGGGCCGCCGCCCTACATGCCCCACCCTTGAGCCGGCTATGTTTTTGGATAAGATAGTCCGTTTATTCAGGAAGGTTATAAGCTATTTACATCACAGTACAACTCATAGTTGGTAATAAAAATTATAAATACATAATTTTATTAAATAAATACTAATATAATATAAGATACCCCACAATTAATGGTGAACGGTATGACAGTAAGGACGAGCAATGTAGGCGTAATCATAGCACATTGACTCTCTTTGGATACGGCACTCTAAAATACATTTTGAATTTTCAGTAACATGTGTACAAATACAGATAATTCTTTTGTAGAAAAGTTTCGCTCTAATTATTAGTTTCCATCACATCTTAGTAAGGTTTAAATGAAAACAAATTTTTAAAATCAGTCCACTAAAGACAAATATATTAAAAAAAAAAAAATAAAAGTCCACGCCGAAAATGATACGTTCTCTTTTTTTGGAAGTTATTCATTAATAAGGTCTCACGTTATTTTTTTTAAAATTTAATTGTGTATACTAAAATAAAAAAAAAATTGTGTCGCCTTTTTTGTTTCGATGCTCTTTAAACATATTTTTTCTATCTCGTGGGATTTTTTACGTCTAGTTATAATTTATTCACATTAATCGATATAGGACAAATATATTATAATATTGTTTTCAAGTATTTATAAAAAAATCAATATTATAAAATAAAAAATATATATAACATTTTCAATCGTTTTTACCTCTAATAATAATTTAAAAACAATTTTCTGTAAAAGAAAACTTTTTTTTATAAAAAAAACAACGACCATTTACTTTGCCTTTGTTTCACACGAATGAATATTTTTTAGAATATAATATTTCCTATTCAAACCAGTCTCATTTTGTAAGTACGTCGTGATAAAAAGTAGATACCATATACTTAACGAGAGCCATTTCATCTAGGCATTTGTAAAAAATATTTTTCGCTCGCTTCGTTTATCGGTAATGAGACATTGGTGTTGAATATAAACTTTGAAATTGACGTAATGTTTATCGTAGGGTTGGCAAAAACACATTAGGGTACATATTTTTTTATTTATGCATGTGCGTAAAATAAAAAAAAAAAAATTAGAAACTTGCGAAGACATAAAGTGCGTTCCGTGCTACTTACACCCGACTCACGCTAATCGTTTTTTATTGTTTTTTTTTTTTTAATTTACAATTCATTTACACCGAGTTTAAAGATTATATACATTACCCATTTTACAATAGACCAAAAAAACAAAATCAAAAAATCGCTTTTTTATGTAGATAATAGCTAGCAAACTAGCAGGTGAGACACCTGATATTAAGTGTTTACTGTCGCCCATGGACATTTGCAACCCAGAGGAGCCACAAATGCGTTGTGAACTAAAAAAAGGGATAAACGAGTATAAGAAGCAAGGAAAAGTATAGGCGGGAAGGACTTAAGTTTCCGGCTCTCTCACTCACCGAACGAAACGCAGTTACATAAGATACTTTACGCCGATCTTCTGTGAGAGTGAGGTACTGCCCTATCGATCCAGCCCGTATACAAGCTGTAGACATTAGGCTACAGCTAGGCTCTACAATTTAATATGCACTGAAAAATGTAGAGGGCTTTTATTTTCGTTGGCAACAAAAACAATAAAGTTTATCTATTATGTATGTCATGTATTAAATGTCAAAATATACAGCCCTGAAAATGTATAGACGGACAAACAGACGAACCCTACGTTCATTGTTACATTATTATGAGTTTTACTTTTTTTTACAATAACTATTATAATAAAACATTATAATATTCTGATAGAATGTAAAAAGCTAAGCTATCATCTAATGGCTAAAGTCTTCGGTTTTATTACGGATAAAGGCGCATATTGTAATAGGTATCGCGAGGCATATAGTCGACCCCAATCCTTATTATACCTACGAATAGCAGATAAGCCGTTATAAACTTTTCTGGATAATATTTGAGGATAATAATATTTTTACTGTTTCCCTCTACTTCTCTCTCTATAAATAGGTATCACGGATTCCCCTGTTAAAGTACTGTAAAAAATTCAAGTATCAACGGTGATTTCGATAATAATTAATTATATATAAAGTTATTTAGCTGGTTGCGTTTATAAATGGAACAATATACATACGAGAAGCGTTGAATAAAAAGGTTTTTTATAATCATCATAGAGCACGAGTACTGTAATAAAAGTAAATAAACTTGGACACTCTGAAGGAGTTATACCGCCCATAAACACTTTAAAAAATATATTGTTACGAAATGTAACATTGTTATAAGTAATTATTTGCGTCCTCGTGTTTTAATTTGCCCCAAAGCCAGACCGAACATAAAACATTCAATGTTAAATGAAACTAAGTGGTTAAGAGAACTAATTGTAAGGGCTTTAATTAATTCACACAACAAAGATGAAAACACGATATTCACTCGGCTTAAAACAAAGGCGAGAGACTCAATTTTATTCCATGAATTTCAGTAAATTCTTTTTATTGTTCAGACTTACTTCTCAAGTAGGTAGTCGTATTAATTAAAATCGTTTTTAGAGTTCTGTAACCTATAGCACAACCCTAGCTGTTTGTCCGTCCTAGCGTCTGTTCGTCTGTCAGCGAATGAACCATATTAGGTAGAAAGTTGAAATTTTCACAGATTATCCCCTATTTCTACAGCCGCTATAACTACCAAAAATAAAAATCAACAAAACCGTCCAACAGTAAAACCTATCCTAACAAAATAATACATTACATTAATACTTACTAATGCTTTGTATTGTTACTATAAACTTTAAAGCAAAGTGGCATGTAACCACGGCTGGTAGGTATGTGGCAGGTGAGAATATTATCTTGTTAACCGAAAAAGGAGGATTCTATGTTCGGCTGTATGTATTTTTTATTTTTATGTTATTGTTTCTTTTTCAAAAGTATTTTAAAAGTACGTAGTAATATATTTAATTTTGTTTTGTACGATGGTACGGCACCCTTCGCATCCGAGTCCGATTCGCACTTGACTAACTTGTTATCGTCTTCAAACTGAAGATGATATCTTTAAGCGACACTTTTTATACAAGTATTTTAATTACTTACAATAGAAAAGACAGTTAAATAGAAGAAATGCGCAGATTAAAAATATTTAGACCAAGATAATGTCTGTATACTTATCTATAAATATAAAATCAATGCCACTTTTTGTTGTAATTTTAAAATTTGTTTTGTTATTTTTTTTTTATTATTTCACTTTATTCGTAGCGAAAGACGTACCGGGATGCTAGTATAAACATTTTTTAGGCTTTATAAGTTCTTGATATTAAAAAAATTATAATTAATATGAGAATTGTGGAAAATTATGATTTAAGTACATAATAGTGTAACAGAGTTATAATTATTTATTACTGACCATTAATAAAAAATATATTGCGAAAAATAAAGAAAATAATAATAACTTTCTTATTCTTAGAGCCGAGTAGAGCTTTTTTACAAATCTTTGATTGCAGTTTTTGTAGCTTATTCAGGGGACGGAGAGCAAAAGGGACAATTGCCCTACCCCCTTGGGTCATACCTACTATATAATATCTACTCCCTCCTAATCCCCTTGACACGCATTGGTATTTTTTTATTTAAAATTAATTTTCTATAATATTACCTACAATTGCCGTAAACAACATCCCCCCCCCCCCCAAACAAGATACTTTTATAGTTTCAAATTTCTTTCAAGTGACATATCTTCAAGAATCATTCTGTAAAATCTGAAGACTTAAAGATTTCGTATGTTTATTTAAATACGATAATCATAGGTTTTACCAGGCGTATTTGTAATATTTTAGCGTTAGATATGGGCTACATTCTACGGTACGCCCCGTATGAGTGAAGCAATAACCATATTCAAAGCGATTTTCGATTAGATTCATTAAATGTAAGATTACTTTACAGACACGAACTTTTTAATCCTTAGATTCTAGTAGTCTTATCTTATTTACAGGGAAAGAGGAGATAAAACGCCTTGTAGTGCTTATACTCGTAGCCTTCAAGAACAATCTGATAAGCGTTATTCAATAGAAATGGACATTTTAAAGTTTGTCTTATTTAAACTTTTACCCATTATAACATATATTTTGTATAAGCATATAACACTATAGGGAATTCAGTATTTTATTTGTATACCGTTACATTATTTAAATATTTAGTTTAATAATAATCTTGGAATTTAACAAAAACAGCATTACACGTACTTCTATAAAATACACCTGAAGCTGTATTTTACATATGTACTTTTAATAAACGTATACATTATAAGTAGACATAAAAAAACGACAAGAAAGTAGCATTGCGCCGTCGTCAATTACTGAAAGTCGTAATAGCTGACTGAACCAAATGAAGAAGCACTACCATAGCGCGTATTACACATGGCTAGCTGCCAGGGAATTGATTTTTTGCTTAGAGCCGGCGCCCAAGAGCTCATCCATTTATTAAGAATATCCTTTTTACTCGGTGAAATAAAACTCCCTTTCCACATATACGTAAAGCAATAAAACAGCAGTCGTGTAAGCGGCTTTTCTTCCCACGCATGTTGTAAGCAGACTTCCTATAATACAATATTAGTATATTTTTATGATATTGTTTTATTTTATATTGAATTACTTATATTTGTAATAGTAATTAACGATTTCCATTTCCTTGTAACTATCGTTTAGTCTTCTAGTGTTCATTGGAATTTTAAGAATATTACGTATTGTTCTAAAAATATAATAGAAAGATCCTAAAATCTAATTATCCGCTAATTAGACATACACAAGATTTTCTATCATTTATTTTAAACAATTAATTAAAGTAGGCACATACTATTATTTACGATTTACTCTCATTCATTGTCCAAAATAATTAATGTTTAAAAGTAATAAATATCTCATTATATTTTAATATACAATAAGCTAAGCCAAAAGCTTCTAAATAAAGTAATTTTCCGTCATAATGGTTAATTGTAGAGACGTAACAGCCTTTGTTTAGTGTAGTTAATTTGGGCGCAAAACGACGGAGATCCGTGCCCACAGCTACTGAATAAACACAATCGCCCCGTTTCTTTATTAAATGTATTATACATATATACACTTATTTTATCGTAAATTGTAGCTTTTGAAAAAATATAATGTGTAGTTACAAGGAAATGGAAAAAGTGTCAAGATTAACATTAGTACTAAATTTCTACTATAGCGACATATTTATAGGTACTGCTATGTACTGCTTATATTGAGAAAACGAGCGACGTGCGAACCACCCGAAGAAAATTAGAAGTTGAAGTAAGTACAATACCTATATATAACTCTCAACAGTACAAAATAAAATCCCAATCCGCTTTTATCTGTGTATTCGCTTAAAACTTTTAAGTGGAATGTACTGCAGGTTTCACCATCATTTAAAGCATTTTATAAGGAAAGTTTTATATTATATGTATGTATTATTATAAAAGTAAATATATACTGTATTTTGTCTATGGTATCTTGTTAATTAGTTAGTTACCACTATGCATCGTCAGTACGCAACCTCCCTCTCTAGGATAGATTACTCGTCCTCGCCCTCATAAATATAATTATTACAAGTAATCTAGAGACTAGAAACCCAGTAATAACATGACATAATATGTATGTAAACTTAGAAAAGACAACGTCGTCCAAAGTGGCCGGCATTCTGGGTACCAAAATCCTCAAACTTATAACATTCGTTCGGCTCTCAATTCGAAGGGTATTCTTTATAACTCCTTCTCTTCTAGGCCGATTTTGGAAATTCTTTTTGTTTGAAAGGATATGTTTCAGATGGATCTAAATATATGTATATAATTCAAAGGTGACTGACTGATCTATCAACGCACAGCCCTAACCACTGGAGGGATCGGGCTAAAATTTGGCAGGTAGATATAATGACATAGACATCCGCTAAGAAATGATTCTGATTAATTCTATCACCAAGGGGATAAAATAGGGCATAAAATTTTGTATAAAACTTTGTCTATTTTAAACCGATCGGGCTGAGACTTTGCATACATAAAGCTACTGTGCCGGAGGCATCAGATACATCGCAAACGAAACCGCGAGCACCAGTTAGTTCTATATAAATTTCATACAAATCGGTTCGGTAATTTAGTTTTAAAATCGAAATACCTAATGCAATAGTGTCGTCCAAGTAAACTAAATTGTGTATTTCGATCTTTTGATCTCGGTTTCTTATTTTAAAAGTCTTATATTGTTCAGTTTAATTTAACTAATAAGATCAAAGCTCTCTAATTATACAATACATAAACATAATTGTGTAATTAATTTTTTAATAAATTTTATATACTTTATAGGATAAGCATAATATATTACCTTTTTTAAAAATATTAAAAATCGATTGCGATTTTATGCTTTATTAAACGTTTAACAAAAGTCCCCGACGAATTGAGAATCTTCTAATTTTTTGTAAGTCGGTTAAAAACAAATGTCATTCGCAAGTTTTTAATTATTATAGTAATTATAACAAAAGTCTTGTATAAGTCTTGTAATTTAAGTCTTGATAAGTTAATTCACGTCACATCTAACTGTAAAATGTAAGATTTCTCTGAAAGCATTCAATAAACGATAAGCATCCCTATATTTGTCCCTTCCTTAGACCGGAATGCGGAGTAATAGCAATAGTTCTGTAGTTATTTGGCATGTTAGAACAGGCCATTCGATATTATATTGGATAAACCGTATTCTTAATGCCTGGGAAAAATAGGAAATGTTATACTAAATTATTATGCAGTAGAATAAAAAATCGGATATATAATGAGAGACAAAGTGGACTTACCCTCGGGATAAAATATACGTAAGTTATAATTTAAAAAAAAGTCGTAGTTCTCTTTTTATTTGTTGTATAAAAATGAAAGTTTTAATTACACTATTTTTACATTTTGTTACAAGCTCGTGACCTCGTTACGGACTGAAGGGTATTAGGTTTATAAATAACTTTTGTTATCTCGAGAAAAAAATCGAATAAATCACTGTATTTTGCCTCGTATACATATATTTAAAGTATTGTACAATTAATTATTTTGGTTTTATTTTAACAAATTAACAAAGTTATGTTTTAGAAAAGAATATTAAATCAAAATATATATTATTTTAGGAGGCTGATTATTACTATACTTTACTTATTTTGCATATACACTTGTTGTGTTGTGGTACATTGTTGTTTAACAGACCTTTTTATTGTCACCGATCAAAAATTATCTACAATAGGTTTCAGAGTTACACGTATGTACGTGAGATTCTATTAGAATCTCTCATTTTCGAACCTCATTTTTGGATTTAACGACAACTTTATTGACAAGGTTCTCATTGATCTCTGCGATTTAGTCTATGTATACATTTTATTTTATTATGTACAGCTATTTCAATTTCATGCTTTAATTTCGTGACAAAATATAGTCTTTGCCTTAACCCCTTTCTAAAGATCAAATAAATTATCTCTATACAAAAACTCATCAAAATAAGTTCAGCCATATTGGCATGAAAACGTAATAAGCAAACAGACAGATAGACAGACAGAGCCTCTTTCGCATTAACATTAGAAAGAACGAACTTGAGCCCGCAGCCTACGTTTAGATTTGATTGGTTTTGTTCTTAATTTACATTCCTACATTTTACCATTCTACAAATGAAAGTATAAAAAAAATCATTAAATCGTTAGAAATAATATTCCCCAAGCAATAAAAAAATAAACAAAGTTTACTTCCTTATAATAATAGTGTCGACAAACAGTTATTTAAAAAAAGCACACTTATGCTAAATGCTAGCTTAGAATTATTCAATACTCAGATGTTCTAAATCATTCTTAATTTATTAAAATAATTCGTTTGATATCCATGAATCTGTGTTAAATCTTGCTCGGTCTCATCAAAGCTAAGTTTGACCTATTTTAAAACCCAAGCACTCCGCCATGCACGAAAAAAAAATTAATCCATTTAGTCATTCACGAGTGCCGCGATGAGTCTCAGAAAAAGAAATAAATATTAATGCTGAGATCCTAAAATAATTTCTTGCTCGAATATATTTCGTATAAATTATAAGTATTTTGTTACTTTCAGGCCAAGGTGCTCATAATATTAACAAAAATAAATATTTAAAAAAATTCGGCATGGGATATATAAAAACACAATGTAAAAATTAGATACCACATTCTTCTTATACAAAAATTATTACCTTTGACTGAAAATTAAAATATTTACATATTTTTCCTTTTATTCTGCAACAATTATGTAGATCTTTCGTTCTATCTATCTAATAATACTTTCGTCGTTATGTCCTTAAAAACGATTTCATTATTTTTTATTGTACCAAATGATATTTTATAACTAACCATTAACATGTTACATTTATTTTTTTGACATTAAGAATTTGTAATCATGTACAACTTTGACAAGTCGTCAATTGACTTATTAGCCTAAAGATTGTGTCGCCTGTCATACTAAGTCACTAGCTGGTTGCTAAGCAAAGTCGCCTAAAGCGGTCTCAATTTTGGCCAAAATGCATGTGCTTATATCATATCCATCCATAGTTATATAATATCATTGTCGATATGTCTTATTCATAGTAAATTAGCTGTACTTGGTGTGCGTTGCAATACCACCTAAAATACATAAATTTTCTGGGCCAAGAACCCTCCTGGGCGCCCCTATTCTACCCAAATTTCATTAAAATCCAATCAATGATTTCGGAATGCATAAAGAACAAAGAACAATTGGTTTTAGAGTTTATTTATTCCACCTTCTTTTACAAACTTGCATCGCGATTTAAAAGTAAACTAGAAATAATTTATAAGAATTTGAACTTCAAAGAGAATTAACAGACAATATAAAAAATATCTTTCTATTCAAAATAATCGTATTCACGAACCGAAATAATGAAAACACTTGAAAATAGCGTTATGTATTTTTTGGTTAAAATTCTCTTTTTAATTAGAATCTGACACATTTTCACCACAACGTTGGAATTCTAAACGTGTAAAGAAATTCAAAGACTTTTAGCATCACAGGAGCAGCGTTAAGTGTCTGTCCTATTAAAAGTTCAAGCCGCTACTAGACACCAACGTAGCAATACTTGTTTCATGAAAGACTTTAGGAAAATTTATTTCTAAATGATACGCTGTATTTAACCAACATTTATATCGTTTTTGTGACGATTTCACTTTAAAGTAAAATATTATTCAATCACAGTTTATACCTATGTCGTATTATCCTGGAAAGACCCGATATTGACAATTTTGAGCTGCGTTTTGAATATGCTTTCAATTGCAACTGGTGTTATTGTTGTTTTATAAATATTGTATGTATTAACATTTAGAGATATTCCATCCACACAAGAGTTAATATAATTAAATACTATAACGCGACGAATATAAGATAAATTACACAAAAGTACACATAGATAGTTGTCTTATTATCTTATTATATCCCTAAAAACGTAATACGGGCGTGATCCAATGTTATTTGCAGCGATATGGTCGAGCGTTGGCGTGACCCGACGCGCCCTCGCCCTTTCCTCTCTAGTTAATGGCCACTACAATGATGGATAACTCAAGCATGTGCTTTCAGCGACACTGTTAACCCACACCAACCCCTCATTTACATATTCCAAATTCTAATAATGTCTCGTGCCACTTTAGACTAAAGCAAATCATCTTTCCAATAGTTCTGTAATTACGAATATTTAGGTATACTGAATTAGAATATACAATAGATACCTATGTAAGTGTTCTATGTTATGAGATAGTATAGATCGTATTCAGAAGGCGATGGTATAATGCTCAATTATTTATTTGTAGCTTCATAAAAAATGATTTATTAATTAAATTAAATAAATTAAATTTATTAGTCTACCCGTGACTACGAACGCTGTAAAGTGCTCGAAACGTCGGGATGATAAAAATAGTTAATATACGCGATTTAAATCAGTTTAAAATAGTTTTATTTCAATGCGTAATAATCGCAAAAATCTAAGACAACTTTAAATGATTTATCAATTTTACCGAAAGCGATTTACAATTTTGTAAATTTTGTAATAAGTTATTTTAGGTAACTATTAGTAAGTTCCTAATTCTTTTAGTAAACACAGATATTATAGTATATTAATGTATCGGATTTGGATTTTCTTTAATTAGATGTTTGTGTATGTATATTTAAAATTTATTTCTTGTATGAACTCTACCAGTTTACATTTTCATATTGTATGGCAGACATGCAGCTATAAAAACTAAAATAATAGATCATTTCTAATGTAAATGACTTTTGATTTTTAATAATATACGAAAAATAAAAGTTTTTACCTCATTTAGATAATTATCATTATTTTTGTGTCTCATTGCTTTAGATATAAATAAAAACGACATCATTATTTTTAAATAAAAAAAAAATCAAAACATAATTACATCTTACTAAAAGTGACGTAAAAAAGAAATGAAAAGAACTAAAACGCTGAATACAGCAGGCCAATTAGGAAAAGAATCTGTGTAGCAAGATAGGAGCTCGTTAAAACATAGACGGTTTAAAGTTTACTGAATGCTTTAAAGTTAGTCGGCATATTTTCTGTAATTTTATGAATATTTTGACAAGCCATCTAATCAAAAACTAAAAAGTTTATGAAAGAAAATATAATGAGAAATAAATGACTTTACAATTTGTTGTAAATGATAGTTTTATAAAAATCTATAAAAAAAATATGACATGTAATTTGACAATTCAAAAGTGCATTAAAAGCTCATTTGAATAAATTATATTTTGAGTTTGAGTATACAATGTGATCTTCTCCATGATTACTTGGAATTAGGTACCTATAAAATAAAATTTAATTTCAAAGAACACATTTTTACAGTTAATGTTGCTTCCAATCACGTAAAAATCGAACATTATGAATTTTAATGAAACTTATGTTATAACGGATGCCGTGTAATTATACTCGAAGAAGACTCGATCACTTTTGTCTCAGAAAATGAAACCGTTTCCAATGAACAAGAAAAAAAAATCTCTATTTCCAATGCCCCGCTAACAGAGCAATATCGAAGCTGCTCGTCTATACTATCGTATCTATACGTGTATGAAAACAATAACGTCATTTGACACGGCCCGTACGTTTGCACAAGTCTTTTAAAAAGATCAAGCGGTCTGAATTAAATCATCAGAGCAGAGATTTAACATACAATTAAGTCTACTTTGATTCTTAAGCCTAATTTACATAAGGTTAGTGGTATGGAATAGAATAGAATATTCTTTATTGTACACCAACAAAAATATACAAAAGGAATTACACAAAAATTAAAAGTACAATACATATATACATAATATATATATAAGGCAAGATAGTGTTGTTTTACTAAGTTCTTAAAGGAAGCAAGAGTTTGTGCACGTCTAGCTTCTAGGGGAAGAGAATTCCATAGACGAATAGCTTGGACAGTAAAAGAGTTGGTATAGAAGGATGATGAGTAATGGAATTATTTTTATATCGTTATTTTTTTACTGGTCAGTTTTATAATGTATCTACTAATTTCATGACACATGTATTGTATGCAAAACTTGATATTTGTTAAACTGTTTATGTAAATTTGTTAATAATATGGTAATGTAATTTATGAAAATTCAAAACATGTGCGTAGTTTTAAGCAACCATAGATGATCACAAGTTTACATTACATTGAAAGGCAATTGATGAACCCCTTACACGATCTTATTTTCCTCGCTTCTATCTAATTAAACGAAATTTAATAGCTAAGTACATCGAACAACGAGGCTCAAATAGCTAGGGAGAATGAATCAGTCAATATTCCCAACGGGTGTTAGAAAATGCAATGCTTAAATAAAATACTTTCTCACAATAAAGCGAACCTAGAATAAATGGTCCGGCCGGGTCGTAAATAGCCTCTACGACCGTCGTGAGCACTTCTCACGCAACCAGTTCAATCAATGTACTCAACAAACTATACAGCCCTACGATTAAAGCTGAAAAGTTGAAGCATTCGATTAAATTTAATATTCAAAATAAACATACATTTTCACTTAGGGCTCTTAAAATGCTTGAAGTACTAGTTACGTATGTACGTGTTTCAGTTAATCATCGAGTTTTGTTCTTGGAAAGAGGTTTTTAAAATTATATATTTTTAAAGTTAAAAAAGCAATGTTTCTGTTTACAGCATAATGCGAAATAAAACATTTTATTTTGTATTCATTGAAAGACGTATACTCGGCATAGTTAATGAGCACCGAAAATAAACACGGCTGGGTAGCGCCGTAACAATACTCAGACGAGCATTTCAAGATAAAGCATATGCAATAAATATGATGCTTAAAAATTCAAATGTTTACCTTGCCCTACAAAATAGCGAATATAACTTTCATGAGCCCATGTTTTTATTCGATATTCAAAAAGGAACTATTGAGGTAAGGAATAAAATAAATTCATTAAGTATTTCAATACACAAATTCCAAAGAAATTTTATACTTTTTATATGTTTGTTATTAGAATTTATTATGGGGAAATTTTAGTACGTATCAGGTTTTCACATGTCTTATAAGACTTCAATTAAATCGTATTTACGTATTCGTAAATGGAGTCTAACGTCGTCATCAATATTAAGCTTTATCGAATGTACACATCTACACCCACATAAGGTCATAGAGAATTTAATATTTGTTTAATTTACTTATAATAAGTTCATACTTTTTTAATACAAAATGTTATTACATTCGACTAAAAACGGACATTATGTAGACCTGCAGTTATTCTAAGGGTTTTTTTTTAAATTAGCTAGAACACAACAGCACAGTCATTAATACTTTCTGAAAACTCATACATTGTTATGTTCTTTTTTGTTATACCCATACCCCATTTATTCAGTATATAAAAAAACCAATCGCCTATAAAATATACTTAGCTTTTAGATTACAACGGAATTATTTTACATAATTGAAAAGGGAATATATTTATTATAAAGAAACAGTTTTTACGATATTTGATTGCTTTGTTTTTAATTAATAGCTTAAAAGATGATAAACGTTTAAAATTTAATAAAAAATTACCAAGAATTAGTATATTTTTTTACTTACAACTTGAATCGTATATACAGAAGTTCTGTAGTATTCTTACATACTATTTCGTAGAGCTACCTAAACTAGCGTAGTGATCAATAAACTTACAATTACAGTTAATCGATAGCCCCAAATAAGTTAATCCTATTACGCGGTAACTTAAGAATTAGTTCAAACGAAGAAAAATGTGTAGAAATAAAACGCTTTTATAAACATATTTTAAGCAAATCTTCTTAATACGGTAATTTTATATTTTACGAATTTAGTACCGTTGAAGATGTTATTTTATAATTAAATTATAATATTTTATTGGTTGAGAACTTATTGATATAGTCCATAAAAGTATTTTTTTGTATTTCTTTAAAATAAAATTTGTAAGATTTATATAATTGTAAGTAATTTTTTGCATTCAGTTTACGGATGAATACGGGAATAAACTCTTATGTGAAACGTGTATACAACATATAAGAAACTAAAAAAAGACATTAAAAGATAATTTTGCTTCGTAAAACCCATTACAAAGTATAAGCAGTATTTTATTAATGATGAAAATAATTTTAATTGAGAATCGAGACTACAGTACAGTGCATCACTTAAAAAAACATTTACGTCTTAAAATGAACATCTTTATAAAATTAAAACGCCATAAAAATAGTGCATTGTGCAACATAACGCGCAACAGCCTGCTCGCACAAATCTATATAAAGCTCGATGCGAAAAACGGACTTTAATCTATAGGAATTGTACAGGAATCAGTCAAACAAACTATTTTAGTAACTGTACCTGTAAAGGGCGCCATCCTGGCTATAGCTTAGCGCAGCCACTGAATAATAAATGCAGCGAGCAAGGTTATCTTTCAAGGGTCCGCTAACACTGGTTTAAATGTAGCGATGCCACGTCCCCGATTGTCGTTCACTATACACGGTTGGTTATAAGAATGCTTTACGTCACTCAAGTTAACGAGGTTATGGCATAAGGAATGGTCTGGCGGTGGGCGGCGCGGTCGGCGTGCAACCAGCACGGTGGCCGCTGCAAAATGATCGCGTGGCGAAGACACGCACCCGCCCGCCGCTACCGCCGCGCCGGTTTCCATGCAAACCGATCAGTTTTTCACAGAAACATTCATTTTTCTTTAAAAAAAACGACGTATATAAAATCGGTTTAAAATAACTTGGAAATTATAGTAATAAAAAAGCTATTTTTGCAATAAAATTGATAAATAAAAGATTTCAACTTTGGCAATATTGGTTAATGTGCAATATTAATAACAATATGTTATGCATGCATGAATGATCTGTATAGAATCGGATAGGATAAGTAAAAATATTGTGTTTCGACTATACTTTTATTGATTTGTCTTAAAAAGCCTTAAATAGTGAGCGCGTTACGCAAATGAATATCAATGTTAAATTATAATTATTTTATATAAAGTTATCCTTAGTTCGGTCTTTCAAATCGTGTCATTAACATTTATGCCAGTTGTTACATTTCATTCATTTTCAATTTCATAGAATCAACGTAGTACGAGAAGAAATATTTATATCGATGTCGTAGTTTCTACACACCACTGCTTTCTACCGTTCATAATGAAAATTAAGCAAGAAAACTGTGAGATTCTCAAAGAAGACAGTTGTACAAAAAAACTCAAAGATGTCGCTAGTACGTCATACTGCCTCAAGCAGACGAATTTTAAAACGAGCTAACCCCCCAAGAGATGGCGCTACAGACATATCGTTGTTTCGCCATGTTTCGTAGCGCTCCACAGAGGTCGTAGCTATTACGTAGAAGTAGGATACGTATTCAATGTTATAATTATATTATTAATAAATATTTTAAAATAAATAAGCCAAATTAAATATGTAAACTAATTTAAACTATTTACAGACAACAGATATTTTCATTTAATTGTAAAAATAAAGGAAATATATGCGCATGTATTCTGTATTGAGCTCTATAATAAAAGTAACAATTTCAATAAGTTATTTTAATATAAAAAAGTTTCGATAAAAATTTACAAGTAGACTCCACGGCTATTGGGATTATATTTAGATGCGTCATAAATAAATCACAACATGATTCTGGTCACGCACCTTACAACGACAGTAGCGAGTAGGTAATCAGCACGAAAACTGAAAGTTAGCAAGTTGTTATTTCCGAAAAAATAACAAAGAAAATACGTTCTCTATTATCTACGTACACTTATCGGTTATTTGAAATGAACTCGTACATATTGTAGAAGTGAAATTATTTTCGTTGTTGTATTTTTAGTGAAAATAAAATATAATTAAATATTGAATAGATGGCTGTATTCATTGTATACGTGAATATACTATATTCTTACTGAATGTAAGCCCTTTTCTTATCGTACAAAGAGAGAAAAGAAGCTTGCCTGTTGTGGATTTAATGATTTTTGTAATCCCTAAAGAAAAACATTAACTAAATTATTAACGTCTATGGGGAGTTACGTGAGGGAAGAAAATCGATTACAAGTTACTCCGCACTACAGCCACGAGGTTTGAAAAAAAATTGGAGAAATGTATAAGTTCAGTGTCTATTTTGGTAAAAAAAATTGGATAATTACAAGTTTTTTTTAGGTCAGGGCAGTCAGTGAAGTGTCAGGTAATGTTTTAAATAAATCAAGTATGCAATGCATACAAAAAATATATTAAATATATAAGATAAATAGTACCGAAATGTTTTTTTAACACGACGTGCTACTTATAAATAAAATAAATAAATGTAATTCGTACAATTTGAAATATTTGTATAGATGATAACACACCTCAACTCAAAATGTAGTTTATTTAAATAGGATACAAGCTAAAATATTTTTAAAAAGAGCAAACAGCCGGCAAAGAGCCGGCGAGAAACTCAGTACCCTTTTAAAAATATTATTGTACAATATTGTTTGATACAATTAGTTATTGTGATCTTAGTCTTTATACCTCTTAAAATATGTGTCGAAAATGGGGTATTAAACGTGTCAGTGGGGACTATTTCTAAACATAAAGTATTTTTTGGTGTTATTTTAATGTTTTAGATGTTACTGATAAACATACAATTTGATTAAATAAAAAAATCCTTGGACTTCTAGGTATATTACATTTTATATTTATCAAACACAAATAAAATAGTATTATATGTGAAACTGCGAAGTTACAAAACTCACTTTAAAAATCTTTTAATAAAAACGTTTATAGAACAGATTTTTGCATTTTATTCAATCATAATAAAAAGCTGAAACAGCAAATAAAAGTGATCACGTCTGTGAAGGATTAGGATATTACATAAACTGCCGACCCAGGCAAGTTTGCTTTTCTTGCTCTCAGAGGTGAAATGAAATTGTAACTTTGTAAATTATGAAAAGTCATGATGTGCTCGTGACTTGATCTTTGTATTTCTTAGTAATATTATATATGTATTAGTACATAAATATATAAAATATGTTTATTACTTAGAGGGAAATAATAATTTATGTGATGTAATTAACATTAATGTTACAGATCTATCTAAAGAAATAATAAATATTGTCGTTGCTTGTAACAAACCATATCAAATATCTTTATTATTCTTTATATGAATGCTAAGCAATACTATGTCAAGCCACATGGACCTGATTTCGAGAAAATGGCGTTTATGGCGTCCAACCAATTCTTAGTAAAATATATATATAATCCTAAAATATATAGTTATATAAAAACAGATTGGTGTAATGAAGTTTTATCTTGTAATAAGTTTATAAAATATATTAGATTATTGTATAAATTGCAAAATATGGAACGCACTAACAATGCGAAACATTTAATTAATAAACTTTTTTTCATACTTATATATTTTCTGAATAATATGAAATAGGTGATGAATTATCAGAATACATAAATATCTCCAAATTCGATTTTTTGTAGGTTGACACATTATTGCTTATCAGCATCCATATAATCTTATTATAATTATAATTGTTGATTTTTTTAAGTCTAGTTGTGACATTTATAGAAAAAGTAATATAAAACTAACATTATTTAGTAGTGTTTGTTTTATCAACAAAAAACATTAACAATACTCTATGAAAATTAAGAGAAAATTACACAGATATCATAAATCAGGCGAAAAATGACTAAGCCTCGTTAAATCAACATTAACGAAGGTCGTAATTATAGGTATTATGATTTAGGAAGGGCGTTTTCTTAAAACACAAGAGGTACTTGACGCCAGCGTTTCAAAAAGCAGGGCTTCATTGCTCTTCAAAGCCGTAGTTAAAAACTTAAACTTCGACGTAGGTATAAACGACTCGGTCTAAGTAATTACCCTAACGACAAATCCTTAATAAATAAAAACCCTATTTTTAAAGATTTTATGGTAGAATTATTTTCATAAAATTTCTACACAAAAACTTTTCGCGTTTTTCCTGCAAGTATTGCTTTTTATTAGTTTTCGAACTTTGTTTAAAATTTTTATATAAAAAATAAATTTGCGGCAAATTCAATTTCAGTTTGCTTTTTTTCTTTATATTTTCAGTAACAACGTTTAAACAATAGACGTTAAGTAATTATACGTAGGTTACCTATATACCTCACTTTTAATAGTAACTAATTGCTACGCGTGAATTCGTCTCTTACAATTATGTAAATGCGTTTTAATAATAATTTTATGCACAACTTATAATATCATCTATTTCTTAGTGAGAATCCTGTCAAAATCAGTCCAGCCGTTACGTAGAGTAACCAGAACGTATACGTAACAGACGAACAAAAAGTTTAAAAAATAAAGAGAATAAGGATTAAGAAAAGGGCTTTAAAATGTTGTAGAAAATATTTATTTTTCACCTTTTAGTTAAACTTCGACTTTCGGTTTATATATTTTTTTATAAAAAGTTTTTATAAATTAACTGAAAAAATTTTATCTTTTAAAAATGTAGAGATTTTGTCATATGTTCATAATTGCAATAGCTCTTAAAAGCAAGACAACAACAACAAGACAACTAGACTTGCAAGAAGACAATAAGACTTGTAATTTGAAAAAATAAAAACTACTGCCCAAAAAAGCGTTACAGATAGAATACGCTTACAATAAAAATTCCCATTGGATCGATACTCGATCTCCAACACTACTTACCCAAAGTAGTGTTGGAGATCGGTTTTCCCACGTTATTAGGTGCAATTCCCTTAAAAATTCCGAGAAATAATATACATATCCTATATCACTCCCATAACTATGACTATGGTAAAATCTCATTTGTTAAAGTCTGTCAAACAATTTAAGTTGTAGAGCGTACCAAATTAATATATGTTCGTATGTTCGTACATAGACTCAAAAGACATAACCATCCTTGAACAGTTGAGTAAACGTACAAAAAAATTCAATTCTTTAGACAATTCAAAAAGGTACGTTAAATAAATGCTGATGAATCTTACATGGAATAAGCATTCTAGGAACCTTTAGGTTGGAGTTTTTACTCAGTAAGATCGATGTCGTTTCTCCATTTATGCGACGCTCTACTTGAACGCACTTCGCCATTAATTTAACGCCTCAATACATTCAAATAAATTCATTGTACTGCTTTTACCCCTATAAGTAGTTTCTTTCACCCTTTGTAAACATTTTTTTCTAGATTTTACTTTAATTACTTTGGCTTTTTATTTTTAGGTGATATGTACTATAGAATTTATATATAAAGTCAATTTATTACAATTTATAATTTAGACTTGACTATTATGGTAGAATAAATGCAGAAAATTGCGTGATTTTTTGGGCGGAGGTGAGTTCCTCAATTCGTAGGGTGCTTATTTTAAAGATATTTTTATCAACTGTATATTTTTTATCTATAAATACACTAAAATTTATGTATGCTTCAATAAAACATAAATAAAAATAAGAGCCGAAACAGCGCCTGGTAACATACCCTCTAATCCCTAGCGGATATCTCCGTGTGACAACACTTGGAACTAACTTTTCATACGTGGATTGCTTATTAACTTACCGTCTAAGTTTTATTTTAAGATTTTATTTTATTGAATATAATTAACTTTTTTAGAATAATATGACATAAAATTTATATCAAATTTTGGTTTATCGAACCTTTATTTTTTTAGGGATCATAATTGCAAATCAATAGTACAGAAACTATTTATAAACTGAAAACTTTCTTTAGTTGTTAAATTTACTGCTCAAATTGTATGTATTATTATATTTATATGTATTCATTGATTTCAAATTTATAAAATATTTACTATTAAAATATGTAATAGTCCCTGTAAGCTTGGATACGCAGCACCAAAGATGTGCGAGATAATCGGCTAATAGGCGGTAATTTGTAGGGGTGACTGTTTTGACATTCAGTGGGGTTAGAAAATGAAGTGATCCTTTTGGTAATTTCTTCCACCTAGCCTCCTCGCACATCTCTACTGAATACGAAACTTTACTGAGGATAAGAGTATCTTATGAGTATAAAAGTGGAGCAACAACTATAAACATCGACCAATATGACGAGAACAAAAAACGCGGATAAAATTTATTGTTCCTATTATAAATAGAACAACTTTTTATTGTAATTTGTGTACGCAATCAATTGGTATAATTATAAATATACCAACGAAGTGTGATAAGCGTAACGTTTTTGGCCTAAACGTTAAACAACAAAAATATAATATAATATATGGAAATTATTTGTTTTACCTAAATTTACGTGATGCACGTTTCAATAAATAATTATTTTCTATAAAAAATTAAATAAACTCTTTTCTCATTACTGATTTGATTTTATACAATTCTCTAAAAAAGGAACATATGATAGAAAAATATTTAAAGATTTTTCAGAGCTATGAATACAATTCAAATAAGGTAGTACGTGTACCTTAGGCAATGCAGTGCATTTGAAGTCAAGTATCCCCTTCCAACCCCTCTTGGTTTATTTAAATTACAGAAGTGCCGTCTCCCCTGCCCATTATACACGAAGGGAATGGTGGATAATATCGTATAAATAAAATGTTCTCTAGCATCATTCATACGTTCTTCGATTTACTAACAAAACACATGAAAATTAAAATAATAAGCTTGTACTACTTCTGACAAATATTTGTGTAACAACTATACGATTGTTTGTGATCTGCTTGTTTTGTGTTTGTACTTGTATACCGTGTTTTATCGAACCCAAGAGAGTTGAGCGTGAAACGTTGTTATTCTTACAGCGGATTAATTTTATTTTCCACATATATGTGATATATATGTAACTTATTTATATTATTCATATACAAAATCCGGATAATAGGTAATTAAACCGTTAACATAAAATTCGAAGCGTAAAAGTCGTTGCCAAAAAGCCGGATAATATTTTTACGTGAAAATATCTCTTAATCCCTTGTAATTACGACAGTGAAAAAAAAGTATTTTTAATATCTGCGTGTTTGAGTTTACGCAAAAAGAGGTCAAAAATGAAGTAAATATAAATCAGTAGGAGATTTCCTTGACCTAGTTAGGTATTTTCTGCCAATAAAAACACGAATTAGCTAAGTGATAAATCATACATCTTCATTACAGACCTCACCTACACGCATTAATCATTGGTATTAGTCATACAGCATATTAAAATAATTTGATATAGGCGGTATTTATGTCATTATATGTTCATGTAAAACTAAATTTTCTATGTATAGCGTCCTGAAAGAATTTTATGTTAATAGCTTCAAGCGCGTTACGGAACTGTACGGCGGAAGGGGTCCGAGGCGTATGAAAATACATATTTTAACGTTTATGACATCGTAGCCGTTAATAATAGCCTTATAGCTTTTACTTCTTTCATTAAAAATACAGCTAAACTACTGAGTACGTTTAACTTCTAAGTAAATTATGAATAATAAAATATATTTATTGCTTAATTTACGTGTTATTCTTATCCCAATAAGATAACATTTTTGCTTTGCTTAGACTAATAAGTATGCCATCTCCAGACATTAGAATAAATTATGATCAAATATAAAAAAAAAATAATGAAAATATCTTGATATATTAAGAGAAACGTTTCCAAGTATAGCTTACCTTTAATTAGCTCACAGTCCTTATCTAATACAGTAAGGTACTTTCCGCGCAGTGGTAAGTATGTGTAACCGCGCTACGCCAGACGGCCGCATCGCGTAGCCATTGCGTCTGTACTGACGCTTCCCCACCCGCCACCGTCACTCGTAGCCATGGAGTTACGAAGCTCTACGCACATTTCTAACGTAATAATAATTATAATAGTATATTTTACGTAATACAAAAAACTTAAGTTTCATAATTTCTAAAATTTTCTTAAAAGTTAATGTTATTTGTCATCTGCACAATGGTACATACGCAATATCTAAAAAAAATTAAATTAAAAAATCAAAAGGCGCGTAAATTTACGACAAGTGTTATTTATTTAATATATTGTTGATTGAGATTTACGAGCATTATCACATTATTAAACAACTATATATTTTCTATGAATTAAAAAAGGAGTCGTAAGTAAGTAGCCTCAGCCTAAAACCAAAATATATTTTATTCAAGTAGGCTATTCGGAATGTAGACTCTACCGAGAAAAACCGGCAACAAACTCGATAGTTACTCTTTTAAAAATTGTCAATATATACATTTACGAATTACAAATGTATTGAACATCCTGAATGAAAACCAGTGTATACTAAATCCACGCATCTTTTTCGTCAACATACTTTTGTATAGAATAATATATTTATTATATAGCTATTTAACACATGATATAATATAGCTATTTAACACATGATTAAAATATTCATCGGAAACTATAAAATTTTCTGCGGAATTTTATTATAAAAACGGATACCTTGCCCCAGAAAGGAAACATTTACTTTGCGAAGTCGAAAACTGTTTCTCAGAAAAATTAATATTTTTATGAATATTCACAATATCATATATAAATAAATAATGATAATAGATAAATGTATTGCGATGAAATAGTCAGAATACCTGCTTTATTAAAAATATCCCGAAAAGAATCTCAAGGCGACTATAAATCCACGAATAGCTCTTTTTTGCTAAATAAATATAGTATCAATATCTGTAGCGTTACCCCATAGCATGTTTAACGGATTGTTACGATACTATGAAAATAACCACAATATCCTAATCAAGCTGTATCAACGTCGGGTAGTTGCAAACTTCCTAACCGCATACGCTGCGGAGCTGAGTCTTCCCGTAAGAGATGACAGATGGGAGTTCGACTGAAGTTTCATATCCAAAGTTATTCTCAAAAATACCATTATATCGTTCACATCAAGGATCTCATTATTTAGTATGAGGCTATGAGTTTACTGTTCAACATTAGATAAAGTAAAGACTACACATTTCGTTTTCATAGCATTCAAGATTATTTGTAAACGAATATTGTATCAGTGATAATGCGTACATGCGGTAATGTCTACATCTTCATATAGATAAGAATTTATGTGCAAATTATATTTTAAACAAAATAATTCTACGATCTTGACGTTTAACTTACCTTAACTCTAACTAAAAAATCGGATAGTAAAGTGAAATCTAGTCCACAAATAAATTTACTAATGTAATAAGTAAATATAAAAAAAAATCTTTTTGTTACGTATTTTATATGCAATCGTCATAAATTTCATATAATGAAGAGCGGCGGCCATACCGCTTGACAGCTAGGCTTTTGTTCGTTTAAGTATAACATTGTTCTACTTATTTTATATATCTCTGACGAAACTATCATCATATTGTATTTTTAATAATTAAAATTACATCACTATCTAATAAGCCATTAACGATTTCACGTAGACTTTTAATCTTAATACATATTATAAACATTGTTTTTAGAATTCCATAACTACTAAGTCAAGACCTTTTTCAAAGGAACGCGTGGAGATGTAACTTTGAAATTAATTTAAAACATTAAAAAATAACTAGTCAGGTGCGAGTAGGATTCGCGCACCTAGGGTTCCGTACAAACTTGTAGAAATATTTATAAGGCCAATCCACCTACGCTTCGAAAATATAACTATGTAAATGGTGTTCTTACCTATAGCCAAAGTGCGCATTTGCGAAAAAAATTAGTCATCAAAGGGCACACCAACTGATGCGACGTCTCAGCCCTCCTTAAACTCCTTTTGTACCTATTTCTAGCCGTGTCAGCTAGAAATAATAGGTATATAAATAAAAACTAGGTAGAACATTCGAAATCGGCGCCATGTAAAACCTTTTCCGTGTTATTTACTGGCACTGACTTCACTGTTTTACTTTTTAGTTTACTTGTTTCGGTGTCGAAGTCGGTTTGTTTTTTAATATTATAGCCACACGTATACCGATTTAGGTGTTTTTTATAGTAACTTGTGTATTTGGTTACGAAAAGCTACATTTGATGAGGTGGAGCTGATGATGAAGACCACAGATGGGCACCGGAACCACTCAATAACGCGTATTTTACGGGTTCCAATTCGATTGCTTTAATGTGATTGCTAATCGATCTATGCTCCGCACAATTTATACGGTGAAGTGGAGCTGATGATGCGACACCAGGAGAACTCCTCAATAATTATTATATTTGTTACAAACAATTGACAAACTTACATACAGACAAACATACATGTAGAAATTTACAGTTTCATATTTTTTCCTTTATTTGTACCCTAAGATCTTATTTCTTGCCAAATTTCATCGTGCTAGGTCAATGGGAAGTACCCTATAGGTTTTGATTCCCTTGCGAAAATGCTAAAATAGTCAAAATATACGACATATTTTCCGTTATCTTTTGCTTGCATTGACTTAAAACTTTAATTTTTTCACAGCCGCAACTCATCTTAGACTTGAGTATATGGTATTAATTTCAAGATGATACGTCCGTGCATTTCTAAAAAATGTTTGACAGCCGGACAGACAGACAGACAGACAGACGGACAACAAAGTGATCCTATAAGGGTTCCATTTTTCCGTTTAAGGTACGGAACCCTAGAAAAACGGATACACTTAACAAATCTCAACCACAGCAAGCGGGTGGCAATTTATACGAGTAACTCAACTTAAATTCAAAAAAGTCATCTAAACAATTAGTTATCCGAGTGTATAGATTAAACTGACTGTTAAGTTATCTCTGGGGTTCTAGTAACTTGTTTATTCGTAATTATGAATATATTTCTGAGAGTAAAGACGAGCAATCTATCCTAGAGAGAGGGAAGGTGCGTACTGCCGATATATAATAATAACTAACTGATCAACGAGCTGCCATAGACAAAATACAGTATTATTTACTTTTATGATATATTCCTAACACTGACATAAATAAATATTCGCACAAAATTCGTCATTTTGATTTTTTAAAGAATTCTATGTTACCAGTGACACTTGCGCCATCAAAACGAATCTAATAAAGTATTATTTATCAAAATCCAATATGCTGTTGAGTAGTTACAAGCGGAATAATGTACATACATAACAGGTTAAAAACATAACCCTCATTTTGGCCTATGCCGCAGTTGGATATGATCGACATCATATCTTTGTAACTATTTTAATGAACCATATCATAACCATACGTTAGTGAGTTGCTTATCTTACTGATTCCAGATTATGCTGCAGCATCGGATCAATTTATTTAATTATTATAATATCGTTGATGTTACATATTACTAAATTTCAAATCAATCTAATCAAAGATAAGACCAGTAAAAATGGCTCATATCTTCTAAACACATTATCACAAGCGACCAAAGTACCTTTAATAAAACGAAATCAGTTTATCCGTTTCAAAGTTACGATGTCTCGGACACGCAAATACAGAAACACGGTAAATTTAAAAGACCTCTTTTTTATATATTCTCAATTCATAGCATTACATGGAGTCCTAAAGTAATAAAATTTTGAAGTTTAATTTTTAAATGTCTTTAATTTCTTACTATTAGATAAGCCGTAATAATTGGGGAGCCCAAGCGGAGATTTTTGAAGTGACTCGAGTGTGTCAGATAATTATGTAGGTAGAATCCTTGTACCCTTTAATGTCTTTACCCAGTATGAACACTTCATATGGCACACCCCGTGTTGAGGGGAACCCGTCAGATTAGTAAAAAATAATCGATTCTCTGAAACACTCGAGCGCGTCAGCTTAAATAAAGGTACATTAATTACATTTAAAAGAGTGTATATTTCAATAATCTGACAATTAGAGCGCGGCGTTAAAAAATTAGCGAGTCCTAAAGTTGTAAAAAAAACTTTACCTCGAAATACTCGAACGCGCTTCAAATTTTTATAAAATTGAAGGGAAAACTGTCAGAATTATTGAGATATATAATCTGATAATTTTCGTGGGACGATGTGGGTAGAATCGGTGAGAAAAGGTGAAGCGCACAGTGGCTGAGAGCTGTATATTCCCCACTGCGCGTCTCACTTTCTTCCTCGCACTTTCTCTATCTCTCACTCTCTTGCACCGTCTCCAAAATAACGTTCGCCACCATGATGGCATCTCAGCTGATCACAATAGCGTTGTCGTGTTTGGTAGACGCTTGATAATAGAAACGGATGGAGAAATGTAAAAGAAAAATTTGAGCCAACTTGGTTCCTTGGAATCCAACTTAACTTAAAACCTGAAGCATATGGAGTCATTGTCATAACACCTGACATCTTAGAAGTTACTTCGGATTCAGGTTTGTTCTCTTTAATATATTATACTCTCATAGCACAAATACAACATTATGATGTATCATAAGCATACTTAGTTACAAAACCACAAGATGACGAAAACGTTGAAGAAGTAGCAACAAACTGAGAAGATTAATCAAGTGGGGATGAGGATTAACATTTGTATTTGAAATTTTAATTATCTGTACAGGTTTCTATTTGTAACGATATATATTTAATTTTATGTTAATAAATTATACCTTTTTATATATGCATGCAGATACCTTGTTACAAAAATTATTTTATAATGATCAGAATAACGCTATCCCTCCATATATATATATATATATATATATATATATATATATATATATATATATATATATATATATATATATATATATATATATATATATATATATATTATGCAGGAGAGCTATAATATCAACATTAACCCGCTGCATGAAAATCTGACACGCCGGAGCCGCCGCCACAATCTGAAACGTCAGATATTTTAATGCCCCACATTTTAGGGTTCATTATATATACATATACCTTGAATATCTGACACACTCGAGTAACTTTTTTTTTCATTTTTTAATCGCTTGTTATGGGCAACCCCCTCGAATTAATTGTCAGAATATTATATAACAGTTATAAGAAGTATAAAGCGCAATTATACTGTTAATGGCTGACACGCTGGAGTACTTTTATAGAACGATATTTTTTTACATTTTCAAAACTGTTTACACTTAAATAGAAAACTTAATAATAAACTTTCCTTCTTTTTAGAACATAAACTACCAATTCCCATAGGTCTCCATGACGCTCGAGTAAATGCAAATTTAGCATCCAGGGCTCCCCTACTATAACACACGGTGAGAATATCAAAGGCAAACCTAGTTGGCAGTTGATATTATATAAACTTAACTTTATTTTTATTACTTAATATTATAAATTTGAAGAGTTTGTTTAAACGCGCTAATCTCATGAACTATTGGTTCGAATTGAAAAATGTTAATACTCATATAAGCGAAGCAGTAACCATAAACACGAGTAAAACCGAAAGGACAGCTAGTGTTTGATAAAACGCAGCCTGTTCGAGTTATTCTGATGTATAGACTATATCATATATATATGTTCAGTAGTTTTTGCATATAAGAGGAAAAAATATCTATACAACTTTTCTATTTATAATTAGGTATAATAGAATTATAAAAAGTGGGTCCTTTAACTATAGAAATAGATTTAGGCTGTAAATACAATGTTCGAGTGAAAATGTTTACATAGCGCCTCACGTTAAGTCGTCTTTGCGTCTCTTATCTTAGATAATTCGTGTTCAAATTGTAGTTGTTTAATTTCTGTTTACTATGCGTAATAAAATTTCGTATGTAATGTCGCGAATTATTCAACGTATCATAAAGATTACCACCACCTACTGAGTTAGTACGGATTTCTCACTCTTTCGTTTGCACTAGAGAAGAAAGCAACTTCAAATTGTCAGCGTCGCTTTGAAAAGAGGTACTGTGATATTTTTAGTTTCTCAAGTTTAACAATAAGAAAACGTACCGTCTCGTTTTAGTTGGGAGAGTAAAGTTACAAAATATGAAAACTATAAGCTATGTGAGGTTCAGTGTTGATTATTGATTGTTGGTATTATGTTATCACTGTGTTCTAGTCTCTAGTTTAATTTATATTATTAATATATTTATAAGAGTGATAACGAGTAATTTATCTTAGAAAGAGTAAGGTATGAACTAACGAACGATTTCTATAGACAAAATATAGTGTGTACTCACAGTAAATGATTATAAATATATATTTACGATTCATATTATTGTTATTATTCTCTTGAATTGGACATTTCATACAATATTCTACTAACCAATCTATAAATGAATAAATAAATAATGAAAAGGCATGTACTAATATATTATGAAACAGTTTTGAAAGTGATTTCTTTTCTACTAATATGTAATGCAGAGTAAACCCCGATAAAAGCTATTGGGACGGAAATTCAAATAAGCTCAATGTCTAAGCCGCGGTTACGAGGGAGCCTTTATGGGCGTAGATAATCTCGCTTTTGTATACGAATCTTAATTTTGGGCATAAAGATTAATTCAAGTAGCTATAATCGAATTTTGTATGTAATCAATCTTAATAATAAATATATTATATTTGGCATTATTTTATAAATATGAGCAAAACATTTTAATGACTTTTAATTAATTCGGTTTGAATTCTTTGCACTTTTTTATTGTTCGAAGTGATTTTCTAGAAATTAATTTTTAAAGGAGTGCAGTTTGCGTAAAAAAATAAATTTTGTACGGGCGAAGCCGTGGAAAAAGTTGATAAAAATGCGCCAAATTTAACCTTCATACTTCTGTTTATTTTCGACTTTTCAAATCTTGTTGTCGGATATATTTAAATGATATATTCAAAGTTAATTTCACGATTATTATTTTCTTTTAATTTACTTTATTTTATAAGGTAACTTATATCTAAAAATTCAAGTTATAAAAATAGTACGTAATGTCATAATAAATTAATTTAAATGTACCTAACAAAATAAAATCTATTACAGTCTGTTTTAATAATCATTTACAATTTTTTTTAAACCCGGACTATAAATGAAATTTTCCCCGGACACTCCGCTGATGCCCTCTAAACTAGGACAAATCCGGGGAAACCCGGACGGATGGCAACACTAGTTGCGGCTAATCTCGAAACGACTTGACCGATTTTGACGGGATTTCACTCACAGATATCTAATGTCATAAAGAGTAACTTAGGATACTTTTATTTTAAAAAATATTTATTTGAATTAATTAATAAGAAAAAGAGTTACACGAAAATAATGCAATAGTGAACAATATCCGATTTAAATAGGAAAGGTAAAGATTATTTTAAATGTAATTTTTCTTTAAATGAACGCGGTTGAAACCGCGGGACACATCTAGTAAGTTAATATAATATCAAAATATATTTTGGGTACATCAATGATATAACTATAACTAATATGACGAGTTCTCACTATTTAAAGCTAAAAATCTGTGTGCATTAGCATTACCAACTTTAAAGAAAAGTTCAATTGATCTGTTGGTCGAAAAATTCTCTCCTCTTTCTTAGTCGGCTAGGCAGCGTCATCTAAAGTGGCCAGCTTTCTGGGTGCCAAATTCCATTAGCTTATAAGAATATGCGGGAATGCTTTCAAACAGCGTATTTAGCTTTCGTATAAAGTCTAAATTTGAACCATATATATTGATAAAAATAAGGCCTTGTGGACATTTTCCATTTCGCATGTATGTATTTAGTGTCACCGACGATATGTTAAAATTTATCGTTATATATACAGGGTGTCTCGAAAGTCAACGATTAAATTGAAATGGGATATAGGCCAGGTCATAACGAGCCTGTAGACAAAAAATCGTTTTTGTAAAAGTTCCTTGGTTTCTGAGATAGGAGCCATTGTGTGAAAAGTACGAAAAATGACTTCTTTAGTTGGTTTTTTGACTGCCATGGCTACAAATTTAAAACTTTCTCAATCGTTGTTACTGTTTCTTAAAGCTAAATAATGTATTTATCTAATCAATAAAATTTCAGGGCTCTAACTCTATCATGTGCGAAAAAAAGTCACTTGAATTTCAATTTAAAGGTTTCTGTCTTTTGCATCACTATATTTTGAGAACTCACACTAAAAAAATTTTTTACACAGAATCTGCAAGTTATCTCAAAAATTGGCGCATTTAATGTAGAATCCAAAATGCTAAAAAAATACCACATTGAATCATTGAAAAAAAAGATATTGGTAATTGATTACAGAAGGTACCATATGTCTAAGAAATTTTCTTAAGATGGAATTTTGAAATTTTTCTTTTTAATTGTTTAAGTTGGTATTGAAAATTGAAATAGTAATTAATTTTGATTATTTTTACTGTTTAATTATTAATTAACTAGTTGTTGGCGTAATTAGACTATGAACACAGAGTTCGCTTTTGTCAAGTCATGTTGGAAAGACATGAAGCAGATCCATATTTTCTCAATAAAATATTGTGGACCGATGAAAGCACTTTGACGCAGTCTATAAAAAAAAACTCCTGGCTAGGAACATATTGTTTTAAATAATGGTACAGTTTCAGTTCTCATCAAACTTGGTTCCCAGAGTCCTTTAAGTATTTTTCGCTATTCCTTATACTTTCGAATTTGGCCTACTTAAAAACTTACTCTGTATATCTGATTTTGTTAATATAAATAATTCTTAATATATATACAAAACCTTCTTTACCAGATAAAAAAAAAGAGAACAAATTAAAAAACAATAGGATAATTTATTAATTTATACAGGAAATAACACAGGTTGGTTGATAATATCCATCGGGTCCCATGGTGTTTCTCTGTGATAAATGTATGTTATTAAGTTCTATTACACCGAAGTCATAGTCGGCGAATTTTGATAGAATTTGAGAGCCGTCAAACGTTTCCCTTTTCTTATACTGTTTAGAACTTGAATCTTCCTCGACGCCTTTCACTCTTCCTCTGTACTTTGAATTCAACAATGTGACATGCATTTTGACATTTTCGCTTCCGTATTGTCTATCCATGAAACCTGTCACAAATAATATTTAAAGGAATATATTTTTTATCATAATCGTTCAAATATAAATTATGAAATTTTCTACAGTTATGCCACTCTGAATAGACAACATAAGTTTTTCTAAAAGGTAATTTATTTAACGTCATTATGTAGAATGTACCCATGAGAATTTTTTATTTTAAGATTTACATAAGTTATTTCTCAATGACTTACACCTGAAAAAATTTATTGTGAATGTCTTATTTTTGACATTCAGAGCTTTCGTAACGACGTCTCGCTCTCGAAAGTAAAACTTTCAAAGGTAATTATCATCAGAGTCTTTCCGAAAAAATTAAGTTACATCACATCACATCAGTTATATTATATTTGTGTGTATAAATTGTATAAAACATTTAGATGATTAAAAAAATACCTGCTTTATAGAAATGTGTCACTATAGAATCAACAACTCTCTGCAATAATCCCGATGAAGAATTGACCTCTTCAACGCGACCATATAATACATCAATCTCCTTAGGATCGTCGTTCATGTACGATAAGCCTTTTAATCTTACTTGAAGTGGCAGATAATCTTGAAGTAAGGGCCTGTAAAAGTTAAACAAATGTAGAATCAGGATCAGTAATAAAAAAGAGAAGGTTTAGAGCTTAATCCACCACACTGCTCCACTACGGGTTGGCAGATATACATATGTATGACAGAATTTCTTCCGACAGATGCAGGTTTCCTCACAATGTTTTCCTTTACAACCGAACATGGGATGAATTCAAACTCAAAACCACTTGAAAACCCAGCGGTGTTAGCTGGAGTTTTAACCCATCATTGGTTGAGATCGAAGTGTTTCAACCGCTAAGCCATCTAGACTGTTAGTGTTTAATTAAATACAATGGACTTAAATACAATGGCCCCTGTCTGGTCCGCCCTTTGGTAATTTATTTAGACTTTTATACAGTTTTAATGACGTAGAGCCTAGCTGTAGCCAACTGACTACAGTTCGTGCACTGCCTGCTCGATTGAGGCTGTACATCTCTCTTACTGAAGATCGGCATGAAGTAGCGAATATATATAGGTTCTATGCACCTCTCTCTCTCAGTCCATCCCTTAATTCCTTTCATCTCTTAATATCACCTGATCTCTCTCTCATCTCTTAATATCCCGTCTGCTCATTTAATATTTTCATTTATTTACCATACCGTTTATTAAAACACATAACAGTATATCGTCTGCTAAACACGCTAAGCTGCTAACTCCATTTTTGGCGAAAATTTGTTTTATATACTGTTGGATAAAGAAAAAAATAACGCATAGATGGATTTAAAAATAAAATTTCCTAGATGCAATAGTTTATGAAAAATCGTGGAACAAGAAAATTGGATAACTCCACACGTTTACATTTTAGTAGGAAAATTGGACATCACTACCCGACATTTTGTCACTAATGTCTAAGCGTTGTTTTTGAGATTATTATAAAATTATTATTATTATGTCATTTAAACTGATCTACGGTCATATATAATAAGTACAGCATACTGTTATAAATACTAAAACTAATTTAAATTAATTGTACTATGGTGTTCCAAAGAATTCAAAAAGTTAAATTTGTTTCCTTTTAAATGTACATAAATATAGTAAGATATTCCTTAAATAGATTGGTAATGCAGTTATAAGGTGAAATGACTGTCTAAAATTATAATTTTTGATAAGTATAAAGTAGATAGGCAATGAAACTATGAGAATTATTACGATGCATGTCTGTCGATCGATGGGAAACTTTTACAAAATAGTTTAAAAGAAAAGTAATGCTTTGGTACATTTTTTTTTCATTATTTTTTTGTATCGACTCATTTGCTGGACTCAAAAATGATCAAAACTGTTACACAGATAAAACTAAAGTAATTAAAAAAAATTAAAATCCAACCGCTTTATAGCAACACCTCGCAACACCACACTTCAAAATCGGTGAAACTGTTAGGCTACAAAGAGATCACAATGAATCGAACAGACATAAATGTATGTACGTGAAAAAGATTGCCCTCCTTCTAGATCTGTCTGAACATAAGCAAACTCGACACCAAATTGAAAATTTTAATAATCCTTCGACAAATGAGTACGTTGAGACCATTTCAACGAGCCCCATTACAACACTTCTGCCGTAAGTTAATACAAAGTTGCAGCACCAGGTTAAGGTTATGTAACTATGTTATTTTAATAACATTCATTCATTCACAGAATAATAAATTTGGAGTCGATTCGACCCCTAGAAGTTACCGAGATAATTCATCAACTAGAATAGAGATGTTCACGTTCAAACGTCTAAACAGATATTCATAAATTATAGCTAAGAACCATCCCAAATACTTCAGCTTTCAAACAAAAACAGATACATCTAAATTGATCCATTAATTAGTGAGCTAAGATGCCACAGACAGATACACAGAAACATACGTCAAACTTATAACACTCCTTTTATGACCGGTGGTTAAATATAACAATTTCAAAAAAAAAACAATTGATATGGTAATTTATCATTTAAAGTATTTTGTTTTATATTTTATAACGATTGAAAAATATTTCTTTAAGAAATTAATGGATTTGTCTTAATACGCATTTTTGCTAACTCCCAAAATATAATGCTAAATTCATAATGTGTAAACTAAAAAAATGGACAACTCCTTATTTTTGACATATTTTGAAAATATATACTTTGAAATTGAATTTAATAATATAATATATTTAAAATGGATATTTTAATCGTTTTGTATCATTTTTATAATAAAATATGTAATTATGAATTTTAAAAAAGTTTTTACGCTCTCCTGAAAAATCGTCATTTTGGAGTTAGCATTTAGCTAACGATATATTGTTTTTTTTTTTTAATTATATTTCTACATGATACACCTGCATTTAGGAACTCTGTGAAGAAGCTATATTACCATTAAGTTTAAGTTACATTTCATCATCATCATTTTATATTAATTTTTTAATTTTTCAATTAATTTTTTAATTTTTCAATTATGTTTTTATTTTTTCAATTAATTTTTAAAATTTTCAATTAATTTTTTTATTTTTCTGTGGAATCGTCCAAAAAAGTAATGTATTTAAAAGATTATTAATTATTCATACATAATACACTTGTCGCGGGCTTCTGAGAGTAATTTCGAGGCTATCAACCGCTCTTCATTGTCCATTAAGCACATAACACCAATGGTGACATGTAGTTTCTCTCGTCTTATAAATAGGGACTCTTCTAAGCCCGCCCCTGAACACTCACGAAGAACATTCTCCTAAAAACCAATAAGCGTCAAAACATTATTAAAAAATAATTTAAAACATATTTAAATAGTAATCATAATTAGGTTCAAGTCTCATTAGTCTAATAATAGCAAAGTTACAAGATATGTTTGAAATTATTATTTTAAATTAAATACAAGTAATTGTTATACTACTATATACTATAATTGGACGCTGATATGCAATACTGTGTCTGAAGCCACATGGACTTCATTTTGAGAAAATAGCGTCTAACTATGTCAAACCTATTCTTAACAAATATGTTTGAAGGAGTATATTTCCAACTTTTCTTTTATTTTTTGATAAAAGGTATAATGAATTAAAAGCAGATTGATATATTTAAAATAATATCTAATAAAAAGTTTTTCAAATATTTCAGATTAAATGAAAATATGGAATGCACTTGAAATTCTAAACAATTTATTAGGAAACTTTTTTCCATACTTTTCTAGTTTATATGACCTTAAATTTTTTTGAATTATGTTAAATAGGTGATGCAGTATCAAAATACATCAATATCTTAGAATTTGTCTTTTTCTGGGTTGACACATTATTGCTTATCAGCATCAAATTTTGGTCTATGAAAAAGTATACCTTGAAAATTTCAAATTGTTTAATAATATTTGGAGAATTCATGGGTATTGATATAAAATGGGTTGCAGTTTGTTTCATCCGAGATGACATGACAATTATGTTTATTCTTCTTTTAGCTGCTTTTACACTCTGTAAAAACATTATTTTAATATAAAAAAAAAATGTACAAAATATTAAAAGCTTATTTTTATTTAATTGTGAAATTTGTTACATATGCAGGATTTCAATTATTTGTATATTTTAATATATTAAAGCTAAAGACATGTAATATACTCATTACCTATTAAATATTGTATTCATCAGAAGATGTAAGACAATATAATCTGCTAATGAACTATTTTAGTGGTATTTTGTTAAACATATAACATAATAAAGCATTATCTTACAGATACAGTTGATCCATATATTGTAATGTCTTTATTTTCTCCATGTCTAGGTATTTTAATATCAGTCCTTGTATCTCTACCGATTCTACTTACAGTAGCACCTTTCTTACCAATAATTGATCCGAGATAATGTCTGAAATTTTTTTTACATAACATAACAAGTATAATTGATATAATCGATTACAGATATAATTGATTACTCCAGAAAAAATGAATTGAATATAAAAAAAATGTGATGTATGTATCTCTTCATAATATCTACCTGTATGAAGAAATTCAACCCAGTCCATTCAGTAGTTTGAGCAATGTATTGATAGATTAGTCAGTTTCCTTTTAAATATGGATACTGATATGCAATTTTGTGTCAACCCACAAAAAGCCAAATTCTAAGATATTGATGTATTTTGATACTGTCACCTAATTAACACTATTCAAAAAATTTTGATGTCATCTAAACTAAATAAGTATGGAAAAAAATTTCGTAATTTAATGTTTCGAATTGCAAGTGCATTATTTATTTTGAAATTTATACAATAATCTATTATTTTTGGAAACCTTATTATTAGATAAAACTTTTAATTATATTAATCTGCTTTTAATTCACCCCAATATACCTTTTATCAAAATAGAGAAGAAAAAATGGATATACACTTATTCAATTTATTAAAAATAGGTTTTATATCTTTGGATGCTATTTTGTCAAAATGAAGTTCGAGTGGCTTGACATTGTATTGCTTACCAACTTTCATATTGCTGCTTTTCAAGAATATTGATGAATTTAAAAATGATGTATTTTAGGGAATGGGGTTTTTAAATTTCTTTATTAATGATGTTACAACTTTATTGATTTAAAGAAAATTCATCATCACAACTCTTTTCATGATAAAACAACAAAGATTTATGGTCTTTTGACATACTTAGTTCTATTTGTTAAAATTTTGAGTTACCACAAAATTGTTGCAAACAAGTGATATATAGATGACACTAAACCACTTGTAAGTTATTGCTTTAGTAATATTTTCTTTACATACTCTTCATTCTCTTATAGTTATTATCATTAATTTAATAAAAAAAGGGTATTTAATTAATTATTATAATATAATGACTATAATAAGAAATTGTAAGGTACAGGTATTGTATTTGTACCTGTGGATATAGATAGAAATATCCATTGTCTACTATATTTTCAAAGTTGTGCGCACTGCACCCATTAAGTAAATAAATTAAGAATCGTTTCCGTATCCACAGACCAATATCAGCATTTTTGATATAAGAAATATTAAAAAAATTTACATACTTAGAGACATGGAAACTTGTGCAATATCTATTATTATCCACCTTTGTTATTTCAACAAGGTCATCTTCATCATCATCCTCATCTTCATTCTCATTATATGGTAGCTCTAAAAATGACAAATAGTCTAATTGTAATGTAAACATCACTTTAGCCTAATATATTAATAATCTCATATTTAACAAAGCTAAAGTAAATAGGGAAACCTATCTACATGTTTTGAACATGATAAAAAAGAATGATTAAAAAAACAGTAAGAAAGATTTAAAATTTTATAGAAAATACAGATTAGATATTATTTAATATGTAACATTTTTAGCAATATAAATGTATAAAAGGTATAAGTTTGTTAATGAGCAAGTTATATGATAATGTTTAAAATACCAGTTTCATATAAATCTTGTTCTTGAAATACTGAAACGTCTGTTGTAGGATCGTTTACTCTATAACATCTTCCTTCTATCCAAACTAATTCAGGTTTTAGTATATCATTCATTATTTTAATATTAATATAAGTAATACTTAAATTATATATATAATCACTTGTATATAATATAACCTGAATATTTTAATTTTGACAATGCCTCACTTTTTGGTATGTCAGTAGAATACAATTTAAAAAAAAAGTATGTCTAAAAATTAAATATCGGTAATCGGTTTTTTATGTCGAATTGAATTAAAATTAATTTTTTTCTTATAGTATGGCGTGCATCCGCGCTATTTATGCGCAAAATATTCTGCCAAAAAAAGTTAATTAAAATTGGTTATTTTATTTTGTATACAAATACGTCATTTTATACAATATGTCAATGTCGTAAAAAAATATATGATAAAAGTACCATTCACCGTACAATCATAGACCATTAAGCCTTTAATGGGTTACTCTTATGATAAAAGTTTGACTGTGAAATCCAATAATATGTTACGTTTATACTATTTCACGTACAACTTAGTCAATGGCTGGTTGCTAGGTAGCGTCGTCTCAGTGCGCCTAACGTCCATGAGCGTATAATGTATCTATAGTTATTTAATATTATATTGATGAAATCTTCATAATTTATATTTTGATTTTAAAATTCGAATTTATAACATATTAGCTGACGTGGCGAAAATCGTACCGCCTAACAGTCGATTCTTTATTTTTGTTTTTAATACTCAGTCCGCTATTCGCAACACCAGGTCAACAGCAAACAGCAAAATCTGTTCAGCTGCTCTCGAAACATGCACTTAGTATATATATATATTCAAAAGTGCTCGTAAGAGCCTACTTGAATAAAGTATTTTTTGATTTTGATTGATTTTGATTATTTAGATTTGAAATTTAAATAAATTATTTAACTCTTATGCTATTTTCGCCTTATTGACATTTAAGCATGTGGTTGCTATTTTCATCATGTCGACTAAATCGTTTTTATCGCCATTATAAAATATAATTTTATATTTTAATGTAAAGAGTAAAATTAAAAATTTAACTTAGTTGAGACCTGAGTCCTGTCTATATTTATAAAAAAGTTTTAGAGGTGTGGTAAAATATATGAAGAAAGTACATATCGTTGTAGTAGTAGTAATTTTGTCTATCTATTATGTTCAATGTTTTTAGGGTTCCGTACCTTAAAAGGAAAAATGGAACCCTTATAGGATCACTTTGTTGTCCGTCTGTCTGTCTGTCTGTCTATCGGGCTGTCAACCCTTTTTTCTCAGAAATGCATGGACGTATCATGTTGAAATTCATATACTCAAGTCTACGATGACATGCGGCTATGAAAAAATTAAAGTTCTAAGTCAACGCAATCAAAAGATAATGGAAAATATGTCGTATATTTTGACCATTTTAGCGTTTTCAAGAGAATCAAAACCTATAGGGTACTTCCTATTGATCTAGCAAGACGAAATTTGGCAAGAAGTAAGATCTTATGGTACGAATAAAGGAAAAAATCTGAAAACTGTAAATTTCTGTATGTATGTGTTTCTGTTTGTAAGTTTGCCTTTCAACTTTTTTCTCAGATTTCACAAAATTTTATCAATGTCAAGTATTCAGAGCTATAATTACTAAGAGCTGTGAAAAAATCAAACTTCTAAGTTAACACAGTCAAAAGATACGGTCATTTATGTCGCATATTTTAAGTATTTTAGCGTTTTTAACGTTTTTACAAGGGAATCAAAACCTACAGGGTACTTCCCATTGACCTAGCATCATGAAATTTGGCCAGGAGCATGGTCTTATAGTATAAATAATAGAAAAAATCGGAAAACTGTAAATTTCTGTTTGTGTGTCGGTCAGTGTGTACGTCTGTCTTTCAACCTTTTTCTCAGGAACGCGTAAATGTATCAAGTTGTAAATTGATCAAGCGGAAAATATATTAATCTTAGAATTCAAATTATATGTACTTGTAACAAATTAACATAGAAGTTGACCATGGTCCAAAAAACAATTTTACAAACACTGAGATGAAATTTGTATCAATACGAAAACATTAAAAAGCAGCAAACCTTTATAAACAACGCAATGCAATCTATATATCGCAGCTAACAAAATGATAGCGCGATGTAGCGTACAGCTAATGCCATCTATTACAACATTATGACATTAACTGTGATATAACTACGTGTAACTGAAAAAAAGGTTGAAAGACAGATGGTCTTTCAACCTTTTTTTCAGGAACGCGTAAATGTATCAAGTTGTAAATTATATCAAATATTCAGAGCTGCATTCACTTGAAGCTGTTAACAAAACCTAAATTATAAATCAATATGTATCCAATTAATTAAAAACGCATTATTTTGGAAAATAAACTAAGCTTGTGTGTGAGATAATAGAGCGTATCAAGCGGAAAATATTATAATCTTAGAATTTAAATTTTATGTACTTAAAACAAATTAACATAGAAGTTGATCACGGTCAAAAAAACAATTTTACAACCAATGAGGAGAAATTTGTATCAAAACGAAAACATAGGGGCAGCAAACCTTTATAATAGGCTTGGGTAGTTCGCGAACGACCTAGGTGGGAAGAGCGCTCCTTTAGGTGAACTATGCGAACTAGTTCATTGAAAATCCCGCTCTTAGTTCTTTTTATATTTCTTTTAGCGTCCACTTTACTAGACAGTGGCGCTATGTGACCAACCGAGTTATTTACTTTTTTTGTACGCGCCTTGATATTTCGATATCGATACTAAACAACTTCACATCCCCATGGTTGAAATTTTATCAAATAATATGAAATCATAACAATCGTCAACTGAAGTATTGCTGGCTAATTATTAAACAAAATACTAATACGATTTATGTCTTATTTTACGGTAAGTTTAATTAAAATTAAAAATTTTCTCTTTTATTTCCATTTATTGATACAAATAATTGATTATTATTATTATATATCGTGTTAATTAGCGATATATAACCTAAATAATCATAATTATATTTTTTTTCTTTATTTATTGTTCTTATTAAATTATTTCAAAAAAGAACTAATGAACTAATAGAGCGAACTAGTTCCTCCTTGGATTATGAACTAAATTGAGCGCTCTCTGTGGTGACCGGTTAGGCCCAAAACTACTTTATAAACAACACAATGCAATCTATATGTCGCAGCTAACAAAATGATAGCGCGATTCAGCGTACAGTCAACGCCATCTCTGGACAATATTATGACATTACGTAGATAAATTTCTACTCGATTAATGGTACCAGAGGTAACATCATTTTAAAATTTAAAATTTTAGTTAAAACTGTCCAAATATTTTAAGTACAAATAACAATTAATTTCGCAATAAGCGTACAGCCTATTAACAAATAAATATTTAAAATTATTGTTTCCATGAAAAAGTTAGTTAAAATTATTCTAAATATGAAAGAAAAGAAATAATAAATTAAAAATATTATTTAAACGCGCTAAAAATAATAAAATAAACTTCCTTTAAAAGTTTCATCATCAATTATCGTTAATTTTATCGTCATTATATTTTACATTAAATATAAAAGCTTCACGCGATTTGATTTAAGTACTCGTATTAACTTAATTCGAAAATTTAAAAATTAAATTCAATCAAATAGAGTTCATTAATTTACTTCTTACTGTGTAGATAACACATGTAAGTCTTCTGGTTCTTAGTAATATTAGTTCTTTTTATAAAAAAACACTTAGTTTTATTCGAATTAGGGACTACTTATTTTCGTCTTGGCAACACTAATATATATATTGATTGATAATGTAAATCTTAATATTTTACGAACGTAGTGTAGTGGAAGTGGAGTGTAGTAGAATATAAATAAAAATAAAACAAAAATAAAATGTAATTATGTATATAATAATTAATTATTTTTAACCGACGTCGAAAAAGGAGGAGGTTTTATGTTCGGCTGTATGTATTTTTTTATATTTGTACACCGATTTTTCCGTCATTTGTGAACCGATTTTCATTTTTTTTTTGTTTTAAAGGGTATACTTCCAATTTGGTCCCATTGTCATGAAGTCAGGATCTGATGATGTGATCCTGGAGAAATCGAGGGTAATCTTCAAATATTATAGGCACACCTTTACCGATTTAGGTATTTTTGATAGCAACTCATGCATTTGCTCACGAAAAGCTACATTTGATGAGGTGGAGCTGATGATGAAGATCACAAATGGGTACCTGAACCACTTAATAGTGGAGCTGATGATACGATGCCATTGAAAAACATGATATTAGTCTACCCGTGACCACGAACGCTGCAAAGTGCTCGAAATGTCGGGATGATAAAAATAATTAATGTACGCGATTTAAGTCCGTTTACAACAGTTTTATTTCAATGAATAATAATCGCGAAAATCTAAGACAACGACTAATTTTTATCGCAAATGTGCACTTTAGGTCTAAGTAAGAACCCTGTGTACAGAACCCTCGGTGCGCGAGTCCTACTCCTACTTGACCAGTTTTCTCTATGATCCTGATTGGTTACGTCACGTCAGTGTCGCCAGCACTATTTACTCTACGCTGGCAGAACGAGATGGGTGGATGGCGAAAAAAAAATTCTTTATCTTTTTCTACAAATACACAATGCTTTGAGGCTTATGCCTAGACGCCTGGTCTAGACCTCTATGTCTATTGAAGTATTCTATATGATATCGGATAAGTACTTACCGCATAAATTGTCGCATTATGTATTTTAAAATTCGTGAAAAATATTTATAATTTAATGGTATCTATTGATTAATAATTATGGTCCACACGTGGATGTGGACCATAATTACTACTCTTATCAGGAATGTATAAGAAAACAATTAATAAAATTACATTGTAATGAAAGATCAAATGAGAAGAGATAAAGAAGATATAAAGTTTCTCTCAAGATAAATTCCCTATAATCTAACAAACATTTTAAATGACCATAATTAAACGGAAACGTAAAATAACAATTGTTATTGCCAACTTATATAAACAATGTTACTTATCTTTATGAATATTACTATATTATATTACCTTTTATACCTTTAGACATATCAGCTATGAATGATATTATGATAAGCTTATCACTCATATTGATATTGACTTCGTTTGCGGTGCGTAATGATTGCCATAATTAGTATCGCGACAATACTAAATAGTTGTGTCGCTAATACGTTCTTACAAGTTTTAAAAATAAATATTTATAACGATGACTAAAAGCTCCAGTAATGCATATTATAATGTTGAATATCAATACACGTCGATCCAAAATAAAGATAATGGTAAGTAGTAAAACTCGTTTTTATATTACGAGCAAATAATTATTTATTAGTAATAAAAATAATACAATAAAAAATAATAATATTGTGACACACTTGTGTCATACATCGTACAATGAAAGATATTTTAGTCTATTTTATATTTTTATAGTCGTAGTAAGATAAAAATATAGTTCAATTCTAAAATAGGTCCACACTCGCTATCTTGTATGCTTTACACTAGTATGTCGAGTTAAGTATAGTTAAGTTATAATTTATTATAAATTTATTACTAAATAACATGATGTGAGAATTACACTTGTAAGTTTTACTCTTGTAATTGATATAAAACAACTTACATAGCTTGGTAACAGTTATCTAATAAGTAGTTATGAAACTGAGAGTGTAAAAAATAAGGCACTAACAGTAAATTCTTTGAGATGTAAAGTAAAAACACTAAACTTATGAAAATCTGAGAGCAAAACTTAAAGTGTAATTGTCGCATAAGATTATTTCTCAGGCCAAATTTTAGTTTATTACGTTATATTATACGTTTAAGGAATATAATCATAGATTCGTTTATATTTTTACTATAACAACGTAAAAGCAGTTCCTCAGTTTTTAAAATATTAATAACAAAAAATTTTAATTAAATTTGTGGTATATAATTTAATTAAGTCAATACATAAAATATAATATTACAAAATTACCATCAGGTTTTATAGCCTTTAGTAAAGAGACACAAAACATAATTATGTAGGTACCAACACGAAAGCGATACGCTTTAAGGTTATTATATTATTATGATGGACTATTTTCTGTAGTAAATAAATAAATTAGTGATAAGATAAGTAAATATAAGTTAATATGTTAAAAACAATTTTTGATAGTAAATAAACATTGTTTTTACTTTTTTATCTTTTACATCCAATTCTAATAATAAAGCTATTATAACCTCTCTTAATCTTAAAAGACGACTATATAAATTCTTTAAATTTTTATTTATTGTGTACTAAGGAATGATCCGATCCTAATATCCAATGTTGCAAACATACACTAACATTTGAAAAAAAATGTAAAACGACGTTAAAAAAATTGATCACCTAAACATGAAACGTGTTAAAATATTTTAATTATTCTACAGAAAAAATAATTGAAATTGCTGCATATAGGGCGAACAAATTTTTACGCGATCTACAGGTTTCCATTATTAAACCAGAATTGTTATTTTTGTAGAATATTTAAACGATTTTAACGTGTTAATCTAAATTAACCATTTATTTTTTTTTATTTTAAATGTATAGCATAAATACGAGTGTCAAAGCATATTTATCTCGAAATATTGACTTTACGACAAAACTAATATTTGTCTTCACTCTTGACAAGTAGAAGAGATTCGAGGTCTTTAAATACAGTTTCTATTTCTAATATAACATTAAATTATGAAATCTATAAATAACAGTGAGATCACCAATAAATACCATTTTTAATTATCTAATTGAAGAATGAGTGCTACACTACGCTTTATCCAGTGGGCCGCAGGTTTATGCGAAGGTAAATAAAATGCTAATACAAAATTAGACGAATGACCTGTTGTAGCTAACACGCCTTTTCGCTCCAAAGTCTTATATAATGGACATTTATATCTAGTACCTTCCTCGAAGTCTCTTTTTAATTTCGGATATAGCCAGACAGCTGGCATGCTATCATTTAAAACTTTTGGATATTGTTCTCCTATTGAATATGTTTGACGATCCCATCGAGCACCATCCATGAAAAGTCCATATACATTTACTCCATATTCTGGAGAAGTATGTTCATAATCAACGCGAAGAACTTCAAAATCAAAAACTAACAAATCTATTGGAATTTTTTTTGCTCGAGCATAGTTTTGAATCGACCCAGTGAGAAATGCCTGAGTAAAAAAGAAACCTGATAACCAAAACGTAGAAGGTTTTCCATTTTGGTACCAGTTATCTAACATTATCAAGCGTTCAATAAAATCCGTCACATAGCTTGGTAACGGTTTCAAACTCGGATAAGACACCTTTGACCAGTTGTCAGGTATTTTACCTAATAACATGGCATTCGATTGTAAATCTAATGCTGGAGACATGACAATAATACCTTTTACAGCTTTCTGAAGATCTACTAATGAATTTTTTATTTCAATTAGTAACTTATTAAAACGTTGCATTTCCTGAATAAGTACTGTGTTCATTGATTCATTATAATCTACCGGATATTTTTTCTGTGATTGCTCTATATCAAATACCGGTGGCAATTTAGATAAAATTTCTGAAGACATTTGCATCAATATAACTTCCGTATTCCCGCCCTCGCCTCCACTACTAGTACCTTCAACTAAAACCAATGCATTAGTTAATGCAACTGAAATCGAATAGTCTCGCGTTATTCCTGCATTCATATGCAAACCAAATACTTCGGGTGGAGGATTTACGGGAACTGTTTCAATGTGTTTGAGGTAATCTTGATACTCACATCTACGTGGGAGTCCGTACTGTGATCCTAAATCACAAAACAAGTAATTAGGTTCGTTGACAACACCTGGATTTACATAATTGTCTAAAATAGTAACGATCAATCTTCTATCCCAATCGTCAGTTACTCGACCGCCGTAATTACATTCCCCTGTTAAATATTTAATAGCCACATACTGTATTTCTTCGTATTGGTTTAAGAACATTTGTAGTTGCATGACTGATATATGGAAGTCTGAATCATTAAAACCGTACTGTATATTCCATCCAAGAGGACCGAACTTTTTTCTTTCTTGCACAACCGCATGAAAAAAGCTAATTCCGTACAAAAGTTTACTAAAAGGTTTATCTTTTCCAGGACAACCTTCGAAAAATTCAGCTTCTTTTAGTGGTTCCGATAAATAAGATCTGTTTAAGTTATGCTGAAGTCCTGTAGGTGGTTCGTTTGTCATTTTTACACCTACTTGCAAAACTGACTGCGGAAATTTATCAGAGGGATAGCTAGTGAGCCATAACCTGAAACTTAAATCAGTATTTGTCAGATCAAAACTTTCAACAACTTTTTCTAAAGTAGGTAACCAGGATACCGCTAAATGACAATTTTGTAAGCATACCCAACCACCTTCTAATTGAGCTCTTTCAATCATTGATTTAGCTATTGGTCCTTGCCCTTGGCCCAAAGATATTGAATTAAATCGATGACTGTACCCCATTTTATCACAGTATTTGATTAAAGCTCCCATCGGATCTGAACCCGGCGAAAGAATAAATATCAACGGTGCTAAACAATTTGAATCTCCAAATGATTTGCCGATATCAAATGGTGGAGGTGTTATATATTTTTGGCCCATCTGTTTTTCTACAAAATCTGATATTGCAAATGTTAACTTATCAGGTCTTAAAACTCTTACGACCAAAAGTTTTTGAAAATTAGTTAATTTATCATGCCAGTCACCTGGTAAACTTTTTCGGTGAGGTTCCAGGTCGTCATAAACTTCTTTCCATCTATTTTTAAGAGCAACAAAATTATCTTTAAAGCTTTTAAATGAGTATAAATCATTTAATCGACAAATCTCGTCCCAGCCTTTATCCGGCAACCAATCAACTGGCTTTTTCAATAAATTTTCTACTGCTATTCCTCCAGTAATAAGAAATATATACTCATCATGATTCATATCACCGGTGGATAACATCATCTTTGAACACATTATAAAGGAAAACATTAGTTTATCTTTGTCAAATAGTGATCTACAAACGTTGCTATATAAATTGTATGTAAATGTTTCTTTTAAAAATTTTAACCTCTTCTCTAAATCTTTAGACTTATTTGCGTTTTCAATTGAAATTATATATAAATTTATAAACCAAGTTAAAGAGTATTGATACATCGGGTCTACATTTGGTAATTCAGTGACACAGTAATAAAGAACAGCTGAATGTGATGCTATAGGTCTATAGCCAAGTCTAAATTTCTCAATTATAATTTCAGTTTCAACAGAAGCTTCTTGTTTCTTCATTATATCGATAGCGAGTAGTTTAGAAGAATCTAAAACTTCTATCGCCGTTTCATCTTCCAATATATCTCCTTTTGACTCTTGCAATGTACGTAATATGTCATCTTCTACTTGTTTTAGTGCAGCTCTATTAGCTGCTCCTTGCACTATTAATTTTTCACGTTTTTCTTGTAAATCTGGTCTTTCTTTAGCAACTACTATTCCAAGTAACTGATCTTCCAAGCCGTCTTTTGTTAGCGCAAAATTAATCAAAGTAACTTTATTAAAAACTTCAGGTAAATAGTGTGGATTTCTTAATTTTGTTGTCATATACAATCTGAAATGAGGATGATATTCAATAATATTCTCGCCTAAAGCTATAAACTCTTTTCCCCCTTGGGTATATGTATGTTTTAATAAAACTGGATCTAAAGGAGGTTCAACATCTTCTAGTATGCAATCTATTAAGGCGGGTTTACCGTACTCTAGACATGTTTCTATAACTTTCATGTAATTACTGTCAGTAAATTTCATAACTTGCAAATCGTTTGATTTTTCCATGGTTTTTATCCATTTATTAGCTTGTCCTTGTGGATCAACAAGTAGAGACCATTTTAAGGAGTTATCTTGTATTACTGCATTATCAATTGAAAATGAATCCCAAGGCAATCCTGCAATGCACCAATTTTGGATTTTAATATCTGTTCCAAGAATATCTTTAAATACGAATTGTTCAGAATGGGGCATTTCAAGTTTCATTATTAATTCGCGCCATTTAGCTATAACTGTCGTTCTTATAGGCAAAGTATATGGTGCTAAATATGCAATTATTCCACAAGACACAAGAATGTCACCCGCCAAATTGTCATATAAACGTTGTAAATTCTCAGCAGCTGACGTCCATCGAACCCTTTCTCCACCAAGCCCACCTATTAACTTTTCTGCGCGGTACAATTTATCAACACATAGTTGCACTTCATCTTCCAAAGCTTTCTTTTTAATATTAGCTTCTTCCAATGCTTCGTTTAATTCTGCTAATTTTGCTTCTAATCTAGCCACAGTAGCTTTTTTTTCTTCTAGGATTGCCATTGTTTCAGAAAATTCCTTTTCCGCGGCTTCTAACTTGGCTTTCTTAGGAGCTACAACTTTAGCTACCGCATCATACATATCCATAGCAATTATCCACTTACACAAACCTTCAGCTGCTGTAGATGCTTTTGCAATTATGTGTGGCTTAAAATCTTTGTGGGAAAGATATTCTTTTCTAATTTTTTGCATTGTAGCTATGGGTATATTATCTTTGTCAAAATTTCTAAGAGAATCTAAGAAACCCATATCTCCTAAAATTCTTTTACTCGGTCCCCAGTAATCCAAAATTTTTTTTCCTGGATTATCAGGATCAGGTATTTTATCAGGTGGAATCCCTTTCATAACACATACAGCAGCCATAACTAACTTTACAGTTGCCGGTGGATTTTTCATAGATTTGACAATAGTAATATCAGCTGGTTTAAGCGTATTTAAAGCTGCAATTGCATCTTCTAAAATCGGCAGGGCTAAAGCTAAGTCGGCCTCACAATCTTTTTTAAGTTCTTGCGCAGCCGCTGCTTGGACATTAGCAACTTTTTGATCTTCTCTCACTTGTGCAGCAGCTTTATCAGCAGAAGCTGTTTCAACTGCTATCTCTTCCATCATTTTTGCTGATTTTGCAGCCATAACAATTAATTGGGGTTTTAAAGCGTTTAAATCATGTTGCATAATAGCAACGGCGTCTGCTGCTTGACCAAGTTTATCTAGGCCATTTGTATATCTTAATTTAGCTGCTCTTAACTCTCTTTGCTTTTTATTTGTTAATATTGTAAATGACTTTATTAAATTTAAGTAAGAGGCGGATGTAATATATGTCTTTCTACCATATTGCTGGTAAAAATCATTGGATATTACTCTAGAATCCACATGAAATTGCTTGCATGCAATAACTGCAGCAGTCTTTACTTTATCGGCCACATTCACTTTTACCATATAGTGATGAGCTACCATTTCTAATGCATCTTCAGGCCAACTATCATACCAGTCAATTGTACAACAGTTTACAAGAGAAGGATAAAGTCTTAATCTTGTTCTAAAAGAACTACCAATTGGACTAAAACATAAAACAATATGTAGCTTAGCTTTGCATCTTCCTATGAAAAAAGACAGGATTTGTAAAGGACTTATATCGAGATTCCGGTTTCCACCTTGAGCTGCTAGACGAACTAATTCAAGAATCTCTTGTATTTCGTCTAATCCGTATAGATTAGGTACTTCACCTGAATTTAATAAGCTGTCCAGATTTTGTATAAAAACTTCTTCTTTTATTTGATTTTCAGTAAATAAAAATGTTGTATCTTTATTTAAACCACCCGATTCTCGTAATACCAACTTAATGTCATCACGCCAATCTTTGACACTATAGGATTTTGTTATTTCTGGTTGATATACTTGTTGACCAAGAATTGTACTGGCTAATTTAGTAAGTGACTGTCGGCCTGAACCTCCAACACCAACGAGTAAAGCGTTTCCTGATGGCATTGAAAGTAGCCTACATATTTTAGATAAATGTTCTAGGGCATAATCAAATAAAACAATAGTCATTTTAGCCTTATGCATAGTATTATATTCTGCCAACATTGATATAGCAATATTTAAAAACACGTCTTTTGAAGGTACTTCCTCGTATTTCCTTTCACCTTCAACACTGTCAGTATCTAAGTAGCATCCAAACATCATCTTTTTTAGACATTCTTGAGTAACTTCTCCTTTTTCGTTTTGATATGTATCTAGGACTGAATCGAAAGTGTCTTTCATAAAGTCTTGTGTAGATTTACGTAATAAATCGAAAAACCACTTGCGGTCAGATTCGTCTACCAATCTATCATAAAATACACGCATAATTTCATGTATCCATACCCTTGTAAATGTTTTTTTGTTTTCAGCTGATTCTTTTCGTAACAATGCACAGCCTTGAATAACTCTGGAAAAGTCTCGCAAATTAAATATATAATGTGATTTAGCTGGTGTTGGTCTTAAACCTTCTGTAGCTTGATCATATATACTCATTGTTGCAGCTATAATGTTTACTATTACAGGTTGCGTATCTTGACCAAATCCATTTCTACGCCATCCTAATTGTAACAAAGAAGTAAAAATTTTTGTCATACTTTCTTTCGAAAACTCATTTATTGAATAAATATTGTAATGTCTTAACATTCTTGGATATATTAACTGCCTACTTCCACCGACTGGGCCTATTGCTCCGTAAAAGAATGTGTCATAAATAAACAGCTTTTCTGTAGTTTTTAGATCATACCAGTGTTTCTGGTCGAAAAACAATCTTAATAACTCAATAGCAGGTTGAGCCCCATAAACTTCTTTAGCAGGCATGTTCATATCGTCAATGAAAATAATTGCTTGTTTCCCTTTAGTAGGTCCATAATTATTTTTTCTTCGTTTCACTAATTTAGATAGAACTAAATCTTGCGTTTGATTTGCTGATGTCGTCGTTGTAAAAGTTATAAAACCTGGAGTATATTTTTCTAAATCAACGCCATTCATTAAAAAATTTTGGACGTAAAAACTTTTACCAGTTCCAGTCGGCCCTATTAATAACAAAGGCTTGGAAAATTTTGTATGCAATTTCAAGAGAAATAAATATTTTTCAGTCTCTAACGTTGGTATTATGGTTTGTAATAAGTTAATCTGCTCTTTTACTTGAACCGCTTTTACAGCGTCTGGCCAAGGCTTCCAACAACCTTTACCCTTATACATATAATAATGGTCTATTATCAATCCTTCACTAGGAATTGAAACATCCATTTTTTCGATTTCAAGAGGTATTCCATTTTCTCCTTTAAAATAATCCTTTAATAACTCATCAAATTTATCTCGGGAGTCAGTATTTAATATTCCCCCGATACCCCAAACTAAGGCTGTCATAAATGAAGCTAGAAACCATGTTCTAGTATACTTTGTATCTTCTTCACCTTCGATAGCATTATCCATTAACATCTCTGTAAGCCGTAGAGTACTAATTATTAAGTTTACATCGCCAGCAGTAACTAGTTGAATGCAATGTTTTCTAACAAAATAAACTAAAGGTTCAAATAGCCACGAGCACATATTAAAAATATAATCTTCATTTTCTTCTAACCAGGCGGGGTTCAGTGTATTTAACCATGATTTGTAAAAAGGCATAAATCCAAATGATGCAGATTCCATATAAATCATGCCACATCTTGACACAGTGGCAGGAGAAGCTTGTGCAAGATCCATTACTTCAAAAATCATTGACATTACATTTGACATTGCCATTACTTCGCCAGAAGTTAAGCAAAGCTTTTTATTATCATCTAAAACCGTATTCATATTTTCAATCCATACCGCATCTACAGGTCCATCAAATACAATCCATTTTCTTACAGGGCTGTCTTCTGACGCAAAGTCCCTAAACATAGTAGCTACAATACCATCCGTCCATTCATATGAAATTGGATCGAATGCGCCATATAATTGGCCCATAGTCACTGCTTTCGGATTAAGAACTTTATATGTACACTCGCAACCACCTATTTGATTTTGTTCACCCATTAGAGTTAAGGCTTCAGATAATACTTTTAATGTCATAGATTTACCCGAAAAGGGATCACCTACTAACATAAACCCATGTCTCACAATCATCATTTCATATGTTTGAATTACTTTCAGCAAAAAATTTTCCACCGGCTGTAGGTTATTTTTTTCACAAATAATAATGCAAGCTTTTAAGAAATTTTCATAATCAGGTTTAGGTAAAGTAATTCCTGGGAATAAATCTGATATTATACCTTCAAATAAAGGTACATCAAACGATAAAAATTTTGGCAAGTTAACGTCAGTAATTGATCTGAGCAACAGAATACTTTCGCTTTCATTAGGGAAGCTTCTTTTTAAATTACCTGCAGCAGATAAAACAGTTTTAACAGCACGCATTCCATAATCATAATGATTCTGGGACGATAATTGCTCCGAACAGAGACGATACGTCGTTACAATTTTGACTGACAAACTTCGAGCATCTATAAAACCAAAGGAGTATAATGATATTTCACCTATCATTGCGTAATCAGGAACCATCATGGCAACTGTTCTAAATAATACCTTAAGATTATCCGGTAATTCAGACCTACCTGCATACCCTGGATTCATTGTTATACAAACGTAACATGCAGGATTCAAACTTAAAGTAGTCCCTTCAAAATCAAATGTTTCCAAATGCTGTCTAACTGCTTGCACTATACACAATATTTGTTGTGCAATAACTGACAATACTTCAACTTCTATGCGATTAAACTCATCAAAACAAACCCAAGCTCCACAAGAAGCTAATCCTTTAAAAAATTTGCCCATTGCCTTATAATCTAAGCCATCGGAACAATTAAAAACTACGCATTGAACTGCCAGAGCTTTAGCCAAATCTTTAGTAGTTTCTGTTTTACCGGTTCCAGCTGGACCCTCGGGTGCGCCATTTAAATGGAGATAGTAAGCCCCGATTAAAGTTCTATAACAACGATCAGTCAGGGGTGTTATTACTAAGCGATCTGAATTACCTAAATATTCATACGCGTAATTAACAACTGCATTTATTATTTTAACAAAAACTCTTTCCTCTTCCCAGTAATATCTTAACTGAGCTAACCATTGAAAATCTGTTACTTCGGTCACGTTTTTTTCAATTAGATCTTGTATGACATCTTTAGCATGAACATCAATCACAATTAAAGCTTTCACTGTAACACTACTTAGTTTTGATAAATCTGTTCTTCGTATAATAGCTACAGTTTCGTTAAGTTGTTTTGTTAACGTAACGTGAAATTCTTGTAGTTCACTCAACTTATGAGTATTTAAACATTCGTGAACATCAACTGCCCAATAAATTTGTGATATTGCTAAAACCACCATACCTTCCCAAGATAATATCCAGTCAACGCGACTCATATTTACATAATCGTAATAAGATAACTCAGTTTCAGATTTCACCGCTTTCAACATCTGATCTTCAACTTGTACTAGCCATTTTTCAACTGAGCCTCTGGCAGATGCTACACTGATAGTTTCCAAAAACTCCACCTGTTCTCCCTCCATTGATATCATCGCAGATATGTTGTATTCGGGATCAAACACAAGTCGATTTATACCTTCAAAACATTTTTTTAGATGTGGCTGTACTTTTAAAGGGTTTTTCGTTTCAGACAAAATTTCTAACATTTCATCATTTGATAGGAAAAAAAATCGAGGAAAGAATAAACGTTTCTTTTCTAAGTAATTGTTTATACCATCATTAATTTTTTCTAATAAATTTGAAGCAATTTTAAATGATTCTAAAACCCCGGCTCCACCAGCTATTTCTAAAACATGTGGATCCTTGTCGACAGAGCCCATATATCGACGATAAATATTATTTACTTCAACAAACATCACTCCTTCTTCTTGCATTTGGGCCACAATGTCTTTCGAAGAAAATATAGGTAATAAATAAAGCCACTGACTTTGAACTTTACCCCATTCATCTATAGTGAAATTAACGCGTGTTATTTTATCATACCATGCTCGTACTTGAGATTCAAATGGTTTGACAAACGCTGAACCTCGCATACCGATTGTTTTTACAATATGATCATCCAAAACACTTTGTATATCATCAAGACCAGTAAGTATATAAATACCAGTGTCCTTGTACGGATTCGTTTTAAAACAAATATCAGTCCATTCAGCCATCATCTTATTTAAATTTGTTATGAGTGCTAGTTCTTTGGTTGCTGCGACACTGACAATTTCATATTGGTCAATGTCATCCCAAAGATTGAAATTAATAATTTTTCTTAAAGATGTCCCAGCATTCGGTGTTAAGTCAAATCCAGCTATAGTTGACATTTCATCCCAATGTCTCTGTACCAATGCTGGATTGCACATGATATGGGCCATTTGAACATTTGGTCTCCAATCCTTAATTTCAGCAATGGCTTGAGCACAAAGCTTCATGGGTGCTGGTAAATTATTTATATCAGGGTCGTCTACTAAGCCCTGAAATCGTTTCTCGACACCTTCAGATATTTGTTGTTTGATTTTAGTTCTGTAAGCTTTAGACAATTTTAGAAATTCTTTATAGTAAAAATCGTGATCTTGTTCTATTTGTTCATGATCTAAGTATTCAAACGGACCATCCATCCAAGTATAGTAACTACGTTTCCATTTATGGACCAAGTAAACAAGACAGTGAAATGGTTTTATAAAATCTTTGAGTTCTTCTAATTCAGCATAATTAGACAGGGGAAACTTAAACGTAGTTTCTTCGTTATTAATCCATGATACTATTTTATCGCAATCTTCAAGACGATGAACAAGTTTCCTTAAATATTCCAAATATTCAAGAGTGTGATTAATATCATCCATATTATCCAACAATTCAAGATACGGGGAAATTTCTAGAACTTCTTTATTTAAACATGCAATTTTAGATAAAAGGTTATCTTCCATTTCTGCCTTAAAAGTTTCATATGCTGCAGCGTTCTTTTCAAAAACAGGTTTAATATCTGTTATCCAATTAACAGTTTTAGTATTAGATGCCACATGTTCTGATGATAAAGATGTCATTTCCAATAGATTTGAAATAATATTTATTTGTCTCAAAATTCTTTCCTTTAACTGTTCAACTAAAACTGTTTTTGCATGTAATATATATGCTCCTTGTTCTACTAATTCGGCCGCATTTTCTGGTTCTTTCAAAGCTTTACTGGAAATAATTTCAAATTCCTTACAAATGCTGTTATTTTCATCTATGTGTGTTTTGACTATGCCGGCTATTATATCATTAATAAATTCTGTAGCTTTATCTTTTAGTCCATTTATCATTCTTCTTTGACAAACTACGGCACAATTAAAGTATTCATTTTCAATAATTGCTGTAATATCTGAATTGATACTTTGAAAATAAATTATTTTTTCTCGCGATTCTTCGAAGTCTTTAGCTTCTTCAATAAATTTAAATAGTTTGAATTTAGCTGTACTGCCATATAACATGTTGTAATAAACTCTCAGTTTTTCTAAATATTCATTAATAGGCTTAAATACAATATTAAGCTGAACTTGCAATACTTCATGGCCATTATTATGCAACCATTCATTATATTGAACTGGTAAAGCATCATAATTATATGGTACTTTAAGATATTGTTCAATTGGCATAAGTCTTTGAGCAATTTTGGATATGGCATTAAGTATCGAATGATACATATCGTATACTTCATCAAGTGATGGGTCATAAATAAATTCCCCATTAAAGTCTAATTCTAAATTCAGTAAAGGTACAGAATCGGGATCTGTTAATGACTCTATGATAGCGTTTATGGATTTCCGCATTAGTTCTTGTATTTGCATAGATATCATTTTTGTTGCGCATTTAACAAACTCAGTTATTTTTTTGGGTTGCATTCCTCGCAAACACCTCGGATTTTTTAACCAATTAACAAGTATAGAATACCATGAACTAGATACTAAATAATCAGCACGTTTTATTTCTTCCATTATTTTTATCTGAAAATCCTCCAAATCAAGTGGTCCTTTTGCTCTATATTTCGATAAATTTATTATGCATTCGGGAAATGTTTTTTCAGAGGATTCAAGTATAAGGCGTATAAATGGATGAAGTAACAAAGACCCTGATTTTAATTTCTTACGATATTTAATCATTTTACTATAGTTCGTTGTAATACCTTTAAATTTAAAATACGGTTCCTCATATCTTTTCCGAGGTATCCCAGGGACATCACGAATAACTGTTTTTACAGCTAAATCATGTAAATTTCGATTCCATTCATGTTTGCTTTCATTTAAAAGTTCTTCCATTAAGACGGGATAGGCATTTCGCAATTTAGATGGAATTAAACCACATATTTTCCTTTCCCAAGACTTAAGCATAGGTGGAGGTTGAATATTTCGAGCGCATTCGCGTAAAACATTTATATGCCTTTCTTGAGATATATCTAAGTCATCAAGTTCAAATTGCTCATTCGATATTCTAGCTATAGTAATTTTTCTGCCCGCCGCTTTCTCTTCTAAAACTTGACGAAATTTTCGTTTTTTATCCTAAAAAATTAATAATTTAGTTCATAATTTATATTATTAACTTATATGAGCTATATGTAGAGTATATAGTTCTTATGTTAACATACGAAGGTAAAGTCTGAGTTATTAACACTTTTTAGTTGGCAACATTTCCTCATTAATGGCACAGTTTGACATAGAAGACTGGATGAAGCTTATAGCGAGTCAATAAGCCAATAGCGAGTTGTAAAAAGTTTAAAAAAGCGGAAGAAATTATAAGAAAAGTTTCACTTCTTAGTATTCTAATTGGTCATATCAGGTCAGTGTCGCAAGTACGACCAACTACTACGCTTACAAAAAAAAGACATTTGCATAGGCCTTCAAAAATTGGTAACGGACATTATCGACGAACAGCTTCATCTCTTTCTACAGAATGATAAATTTTTTTGTGACTTATGTTTGGTCCAGTCCCGTATGACTTGACCACGAATTTGAAACATTGATTAAATTTTTAAACTTGGTTAACAAAACTTTAAATATTGTAATAATTTTCTGATCGTAATTATAAAAAAAATATGGCTCTTTGTTTTTCAAAAACGTGTAAGTAAGGTGTTGTGATTTTAGGATCTTGATCCAAAAAAATACAATTTAGTCACACAAAAACAAATATAAAACCTATTTATTACCAATAGTGCAAAATACGGCAATGGAGTTTGACGGAGACAAATATACAAAAATTATATTTTAAGCATTTTAATTTATTTATATTGATGATGATGATGCTTTATTTACCTTGATTCGATTGTAGGGCGGCATTGGAGTAAATGGAAGTTTTTTGACTTTATTAATATCAGGTATAGGTAACATAACAGGAATGCGACATCCATTTTTTGTTTGTAATAGCTTCCTTAATTCACTCTCTTCCATTTTCTATAGACCGCAACAAATTAAAGAGAAATGTTTCTCTTCACAGTTACATTCTATACTTTCAAAATCAATAATTTATTTATAAATAGCACCATGGTAACAGAATTGGTTTTTGACAAATAAGCTGGAGACAGACGCAGCGACTTTAATAACGACAGTGGTACAGAGAGATAAATCGCCATCGGTCATTTAAAACTTTATCTATATAATAGCATTATAGTTATCATAAAATCGAATAAAGTCGCTAACGTTGTAGTATCTTTTATTATACCCATAAAATATATTTAAAAAAATACGAAAGATGTTGTAAGAGTGCTCTCTATCTCTCACTATTAGCAAGTGTCGATAGGACTTTCAGGATGAGAAATCGCGTTGCGATCTTTGAAACCAAAACAAGTAAACTAAATAGTAAAAAATAAATATTTTCTACAATATATTAAGTCAATGTAAAAAAGGTAACATTCAAAGTCGGCGCCAACTAAAACATTTTACATGTTATTTATTGGAACCTACCTCCCCCCTTTTCGAAGTGATTAAAAAGAGATAAGATGTCAACAATTTTTTTATAGGATTCATATTGAATAGACCTGCAAAAATTAATCACTCTGTGAAAAGAGAGGACATGAGTTCGAAGACAATAATAGCGCAATACTCATAGGTCCAGGGCAATCTCAGTCTATGGTTTCTCGCAAATATATAAACGTCATTCATGAATGTGATACATGCCGTAAATTGCACCCTAACGAACGTGAAATCGCCACAGGCTAAAAAATGTAACAGAATGGAAACATTACGACTACTTTATCGTGGAAGAAAATATTATTGTTTTATTTTTTTTTATTATCCGTTCTAAAAAAAAAAGTAAAAATAAAGGTAACTCATAAAATTGTTTTCAAGTATACTTTTACACCTTATAATATATATGTTAAAAAATTTTTTTCTTTTAATTTATAGAGTTTGCGAACCACAATATGAAGTTGACTTTACATTTTTTACATGTGCATGACATCACACGATTTCGTCATAGACGCAAACGTGACTAAACAAACGCGAAAAATCTTTATATGCAATTTAATATTTTATGAGTAACAACATTATTAAGCAAAATGTATGACACTAATTTTATTACTAACTTTGCAAAATCGCCTCTGGAATTTGCAGAAAACTAAATGACGAGAAACAGTATAGTCACATAGTTACCGTTTCTTATTTAGAGATAGAAAGATTTCCTATTAGAAAAAATGAAACATGTATTTCTAATGCTTTAAATAGGAAAACTACTATAAAAACAAAACACCATCGCAAGCATAACATTAAATAGGATCATTTATTAAAATTATTATAATTTAAAATTATTAAAGGTTTTTATAATTGCAATAACTAATTTTTTCATATATATTTCAAAGTATTCAATATGTTACACTAAATACCATATATGTGGCAAAAAAACATAAATAGTCGCTGAAAAATGGAATGGCACTATTTCCCTTTTGAATGAAACTAAAATGTAGCTTAAAACCTATTAGTTTTTATGTAATACGAAATACTTGCGTTGTGTGATTATTTAAAAAAATAATATGGTAAAAATAACAACATATGAAATAAAAAATCATAGTAACCCCCACAATAATCTTTAATAAAAATAGAAATAATACCAGGCAAAATTTGAAAAAGGTACATCTGGTCTCGGCCTAAATCAATATGTTAGGTCATGTTAATTGTCAAAGTCACACTTAAGATTTGTTGCAAAAAATTAAAAAAATAAGTTAATGGAATTAATTCTAACTTGAAAACAAAATGAACCCTCCGAAAAATTGTATTTATTTTTAATAATATATGTCGTGGATTTCTTGTAAATATCTTATAATATTAAAACAACGGAAGTATTATTGGAAATAATTTATATTTTTGTATGTAACTAATTAATTAACTTACTAGTTTTTATTAAACCTATAATTTTTTCACTAAAGTATATTGAATCACATTGAACGCTAACAAAAATAATAATTGTACAACATTCAAACGAAAATATCCTATTGTTTAATTAATGATTTATTATGTTCACAAAAGTAGAACTTTTATTATCTTTGCATTAAAGAAGGTTTTATTTTATATTTCAGATGACAGTAAAATGCACGGAACTCAGAGAGTTGTTATATTTTGTCTCCTAACTACAGTCGTACCAGCCATACTCATAATATCACCTCTTTATCTCCGTAATATTAAATATGCTGATGTTATGTACAGAATATCTGATTCAGATGTTATACAGATACATAAAGGACAATCCTCTATATTTTGTCAAAAACATTCCTTAAAAATGAATAGTAGCTTTAATGCATTCCAAATGAAGGGTAAGCCTAACCTAACAACAAAAAGAAGACATATTAAACTAAGAAAATCAATGACATTACCTGATGATACTCTAGAATATTGGGGATTTTATCTTTTTGCTGGAGCATCGGTAGAGTTAAAAGGATGTTCTAGATATGAAGGATCAAAAATTTTGGTTGTTAAAGGTGATAAAATATTGAACACTTGTGGTATTATAGAAGGTGATCGCTACAAAAAAGATCCTTTACTCGTAAAAGATACACAAGTGTCTGTAAGATTAGAAAATCCAAGAAGTAAGAAAAGAGAAGTACAAGATAGAAACAAAGTATGGAATGAAAATATGTCAGAGGAAATTATACAAAAGACAATGAAACATAAAAGAGATGTAAATCCTTCCCTACATAATCCTAACACAATTTTAGATACAGGTGTTAATCACGGTGGAAATGCTATCAACACCACAAAGTCTGCAGAAGATAAATCTATTTCTAGTTTTGAAACTAATTTATTTGAATGCTACCAAGATAATATACTTATGAATGAATTTTTTCCTTATTCAGTCCAATGCAATAACACTAAATATTTAGAAGAGTTAACAACACTTAAAGTAGATCATAAAATCACATCAGATGGATACTATTATTATATTTTTTACAGTGATAATGATTTTGTTAAAAATGACATTCATGCAATTTTTGATATTTACAAACCAACATTCCAATACTCTAATATATCTGATTCCAAAATGTGTTTAAATCAAACAGAATGTGAGTTTGATGTTGATATATTCAGTGATGAGCTGGTCATTGTTGAAGTTCCCACAAAAGATGGGTTAAACAATAATGATGAGTCATTTATTTTAATATCTGTATGTCATCCTCGAATATCAGTTTACATTTTCTTTCCAGTATCTGTTCTTCTCCTAATTCTTCTTTTTGCATTTTTATGATATATTTTGCTGGTGATACTCTATGTTACATTTGTCAAAATAAATATAACAAGAAGTGTGATATTAATTTATTAATTAAATAGCTTTGTTTAGTTTTTATTAACTATAAGACTGTGATGATATTTACCTGATGTATGTTTAATTGTTATAAATTAAGAGAGAGATTTAAATAATATGAATATTTAACTATTCATCCGTTTTTTATTTACCCTAAAGTATCACATTAAATAATCTAATTCAACACTATATTAAATTTACGAAAACATTTTTTATGATTGCAAATCTTTTTTTTCATTTCTTTTTAAAAAGGGACAAATTAATATAAAAAAAAAACGATTTGTTTTTAATTTCACAGAATCCCTGCAGTTAAAAATCTCTTCGAACTATTTTTAAATATTATTGCTCTATATTAAGTACAGGAAATTCCGAGACGTTAATTGATTATTATCAGTATTTCTAACAAGGTTTCAAATTAAATACTTAAGTATGCCGCGTAGTAGTTTAACTTAAATAAAATGATTAAATTTTTAATTAAATTACTGGTAGAACTTGTCCATTAAGCTAATCTTAACTTTTGATTTTTAAAAGCATTCTACGTCATCCCCAAAAATCAAAATAGTTTTATTAAAATTCGTTCAGCGAATTATTATTTTGAAGATAAGAATAGCATTTAAAGGAGCATTTGTAGAGTAGTACAGTATTGGTAGATTTTGAGAAAAAAATGTTGTAGTCTAAGAACCCGTGAAGGTCAGACCTTTCTTGTTAATTCGGCCATGTGTCTGTCGCCCATTGAAAACGTCCTATAACCGATGAAACATCTTCTAATAGCTACCCGAGTAACATACCTATGTAAAATTCAGCTTATGTTCTATCACGTAAGTAGAGTTTATTAAAGTTTATAGGCTTCTGTTAAGGGCTACTACCCGAATAAATATCTCTCAATGTTACCATATGTTTGCCAAAGCTATCCTATGTTTAGGAAAATTTCAACTTTTATACAAAATGGAAAGTCTGCATTCATGAGCTCTATATCCATTACTTCTTATTGCAGAAATAGAGTAAATCGTGAAGTGTAAGTTTACCAAGCATTCGAAATGCACATTAAAAAGAAAATGTTATATTTTATTATTTTTGTAATTTTTATTAAATTTGTGTCTTTTTCTGATGTCAACATTTTTACAACATCCGCAATATCATTAAAAAAACTTTGTAGAATATGATCAACAAAGATAAAATCTGGAGTAGTTACTAGGACTCTTAGAAGTTAGGTTTGAAACGGACAGACGTACATATTTCAAAGGGGATTTAGCTCCATATTCACTCCTACCCCCCACTCTGTATCTGATACTACCTGAAAACGATTATGCCTTTGGCATTGCTGACTTTATTTCTATATCTTTTAACGGTAAAAAATTAAAGATAATTTCTAATTCTAATTACTAGTAGCCGATGGCCAAACAAAAAAAACTCTTGATCTGTTCCCTAGCTAACTTCACAGGACCCGCTTTCGCCCGCTGGGCTAAATTGTAGCCCAACCAAAATTGCCAATTTTCATCAAAATCGCTTCGGCGTTTTGGATTCCATAAATAATATAGATAAGGATAATACAGATTTATTTGGGGAGATTGAGCCCCTTCATCATTCTATATAAATAACTCTCTTTTACCCCAGGGCTTCATCAGCGTAAGTTATCTGTTTAGTATTTGTTAAAGATATATAATATGCTTAAATTTTCTTATCACGATAACTAATGGTAGTAGTACTTTTTATTACTCAACGTTTCGACGAAAATCTGTCGTGGTCACGAGTTCACTGACGAGAGTAGATAAGACCCGTTATATAAAATATGAATTAGAGATATCTCATGAAATATATCATTTATAAACCCTACTAGAATAGTGTTTTCCTATTAGTGAAAGAATTTTATTATTTGGACCATTAGTTACAGAATCTCCAAAAAGTAATCACGTTTTAGTTTTTAAAAATATTATTGTAAATGCATTAAAAAAACGAATAATAAAAAATATATTGAATGTTAATTGTCTTAGAATTTCTTAGAATGTATAAGGTAATGTTTGATCGAGATCCGCGCCTGGCAGAATTACGATGGCAACAAAACTAGTTCATCTTTAATTGTGACCATAGGCCTTCTATATTTATGCGTGTAACATGAACTTAGCAGGGGGAGGTGTTCCATGCAATTAGTAAAAATTATTTTTATGTTTATTAATTACAAGGACTTCATTAAAATAGTGCAACTTGCACTCAATAAAGGCGATAACGCTATATTCACTAACAATAATTATGCCAGCGCCTTAGTATGCTCTATTTTGGTATAAAATTATGTTCAAGATGTGTTGTGGTCATGTAAATAAAAAAAGTATAAAACTGGTAGATCGAAACATTTCTTTGATCTTATTTTGTTCATATAACACGGTCTAATTATTTTTTTTTCATTTTTCATGTTTAATATAATTTTTAAAATTTAAATATCCGTGTTTATTGTTTACTTCATAATCAAGACTTAAGAAATTATAGTATAGTGAAAAGGGTTTGATTAGGTGTAAATTGAAAATATGTTTATAGGCAATAAGCATACATTTAATTAAATATTATGGTTTTTGGCATGATTTTGTGGAAAAAGGAATGCATTTCTACTGCGAAAATAATATCAATATTTTTTTAATATATTCGCACTTTTTAAAGGAACCTTAATTACCAACTTCGTATATTTCGAAGAAAATTTATTCCAAAAATATAAATAATTCTAAATGAACATAAAAAAACCATGTAGAAAATTATTAGTAAAAAGGGAACACAGGATCAAAAAGGACCTGTCAAAAGAAAGTAATGACTTAGAGGAAATTTTGATTTATTATTTCCACATAGTTGTGTCCAAAGTGCGTTTCAACAGCTCAGTTGGTAGGTTTTCTGTAAACAAAATTTATACAATTGATTATACGGACCTATAGACAATTAAGGTTCCGATCGGGAATGGAGCGCTACAATTTCACATCAATAACAATACAGAGGAGATATTTAATCATATTTATTTACCATATTACAAAAACAGTTTACCATTATTATGTACAACTGGAAAAAAAGCTACAATACATTATTTCCTTCTAGTACTTTTGTGATTGAAATAGCCTCTCCAGTACCCGATGAGACCTCTCTGCAGATAGCAGCGAGGTCTACGCGGAACGGGGGCCATGCGGCCAGGCCAGCCTTACAACTATGTATATTAGACTTATATAGATACGTTTATAATAGTAATTATGTATTATGTAGTATTCATCAATTAAACTAAACCAATATATCGGTCCAAATAAAATGAGTTCCAATAAAAAATCAGCACAGCAGTTCTTAGGAGGCTGCCCACCTAATACTCACACCGTTTAAATATCGCAATAGAATGCAGGACACAAAGTATAAACTGGAATGCGATGGCGCCTCAGATGAGGTTAGCCACATCATTGGGCATTTCCGTAATAGTCGTATGATAGAATTCCTCAATATCCTTCAACGCTCTCTTGTCAGCTTCAGTCACAAAGTTGATAGCGATTCCTTTACGGCCGAAACGACCACCTCTTCCGATACTGGAAAACAAAGAAATCCAAATTACGTAATAAACTCAACTAACAAAATATATCAAGAAAAACATCTATTTGTCATATAAATACCGATGAATGTAGTTTTCGCGGTTGGTGGGCAGGTCATAGTTGATAACGCACGACACTTGTTGTACGTCGATACCACGAGCCAGCAGATCAGTGGTGATTAATACACGAGAGGAGCCAGTACGGAACTGCCTCATGATGACCTCGCGCTCGCGCTGGTCCATGTCGCCGTGCATAGCAGACACGGTGAAGTCACGATCGTGCATGGATTCGGTGAGCCAGTCGACCTGGAAAGTGTAACAATTACAAATATTAAAAATGTGACTGCTTAAAAAAATGTTGCAAATATTTTACATCTTTTATGTAATTTTGCATTAGAGAAAAAGTTTTGAAATCAGATGAGTAGTCTTGGATAGTATTGGAAGTAATTGGTCAGTATTTCAGTGTATGTAATTCCTGTACCCATGGAAATTGTGGTAAATAATGTTATATCACTCTATCTAAGTCACTCATACAACTGAAGCAAGTTTAGTGACACATATTTTTAACTATCTAAAGATTCAATCCAGAACCACCATCAGAATAATTAATACAAAAAAACATGAGAACCCTTAATATAAGTTGTTATATGTTAAGCTGTGTGTAAAGTGCCATTTTAAACACCCATAAATAAATGAAAATTGAATGGCAACAGTCACATCCATGCATAGTTATATTTAAGTAAAATTAACGAGTATCTTATATAGACACAACATCTTACATGTCAGCCATACCTACTGATACGACCTTGGAATGATTCATTGTAAGGAGATGCTATATTTAGGTTGAAATATTTTAATCCTATTACTTATACTTATATGGAAGGTAAAATGTATTTCAAGTCGGAGGCAAACTGTGTAATATATGTAATTGAATAGAAATGCAAAAAAATTGTATAATATTTGTAATGCTTGCACACAAATATATATTACAAATATTATAATTATACACATTAAATATAGTATTTGTCCATATGCATTGCAAATCGTACCATTTGTAAATTAGATTAATTGCTTATTTAGCTTACTTTTTCTCAAATGTACAATCACATAAAACTAGCTCTTCATGTGATATTTTCTATCTTACCTTGCGGCGAGTATTACAGAAGATAACAGCCTGAGCAATGGAGAGGGTGTCGTACAAGTCACAGAGGGTATCCAGCTTCCAGTCCTCCACCTCAATTGAGATGAAGAATTGCTTAATACCTTCCAGTGTGAGCTAAAAACAAATAAGTAAAGTGTTTATGAAATAGATAATGTTTTATTAAATTATAAATTAAATAAAAAATGTAAGCCTTTTAATGTGAAATTTTAGTTTCACATACAATAAATCAATAAATATGTAATATTTTAAGTTTAAATATATCAAGCTATATATATATATATATATAGATATTGCTTGGTATTTTTGACAGAGATAAAACAATGTTGTCAAAAATGAAAACCCTCAGAATACTAACTTAACTGGTTAAGCACCGTCTAACAAAGTCAAAATGGATGACAAACAATGAGCATATAGCATATCAATACTTTTATTATATCATTGACTTTTTTCCTCTATTGATTATGATCTTTCAATCCATATTATATAAAAAGTGATTTTATTATGAATAAATTGGTTAATGATTGAATTGACTTTATAAAATATAAGAATCAAGACCTATATAACACTGTATAGTAGTTATTAGGAATGTGAATATATTTTGCATGGCAATAAAAAACTAAAGAATGTTTACAATGATAAAATTCTGATTTTTCAAGAAATAAGAAACTGCATTTGAATATTTCCAAGTGTCAGATTTCCATGTTTACAATGTTGATTTAAAATAATGTGCGTGTATTATTAAAGATACATATTTCAATAAATTGATTTAACAAAAGAATCAATAGTAAGTACAAACAAGATATTTTCTAAAAGCCAACCTTAACATGCGCCAGAAAAATCAAATTAATTAAATATACAACAATAATATAGTAATATAAACACCAAATAATTTATGAAAATTATTCTGTTAGTTCTGTTTAAAATGTTGAAGGATGAATGTTTACTAAATAATAATACATTTGTCATTGTTAAAATTTTGTCAGTCAATCAAAAATGTTAAATATAATGTTTTCAAATATTTAGAAAACAAAGTATTATTGTAAATCTACAATATTTAAATCTATTATACATAGAAGGCTTAATATTAAAGTATTTTATACTCAATTGTCATTTTCTTTAATTTCTTATCTTGATTTATATACCTATGTCCTTGAGCATCGTTATAAAAATATATAAACCTATTTAATTTTACACAATATATATTATATAATAAAAAGTTTTCCATATGTTTGAGCTTATTGTATAAATTGCAAAATATGTAACGCACTTGAAATTCGAACCAATTAATTAAGAAACTTTTTTCCGTACTTATTTAGTTTATATGACTTCAATTTCTTTTTAATAATGGTTAATAGGTGATGCAGTATCAAAATACACCAACATCTCCAAATTAGACTTTTTGCAGGTTGACACATTATTGCTTATCAGCATCCAAATATCACTTTTATTGTGACTTGTAGAGATGCCACAAGGAATATTTTACTCAATCGAATAATGGTTATTGGGTTCCTCACTCGGCTGAGAGGTCAAATATTCGGTGACCAAATGTTAGACGAAGTATGTGTCCATTTCTCAAAAACATTAAACTCCAAAAAAAAAAAAAAATTACTTAGATTTGTGTATCCCTCAAGTAGAGTAATTAAAAGTTATTTTCAAAAGCAAATATAGTATCAGATGAAAACAACAATGATTTGTCATTATTAATTGCTTAAATTGCTTTTCGCCATCATAACTTTACAATATAGTCAAATACCAACTATATTAACTGAATATTCAGAGCATCTCTAGACCCTCGTGTATAGTTAAATTTCTTACCTCTTCTTTTTGTACAAGGATGCGCACAGGTTCTCTCATGAAGCACCGTGACACCTCCAATACATCATCAGGCATTGTGGCCGATAGCAAAATAACTTGTACATCGGCTGACAGCATTTTAAACACGTCATGAATCTGATCTTTAAATCTGTAAAAATAATAATAATTTAATAAATATAAATCTTAAAAAATCAGCTTAATATAAACTTAACAATAACATTTTTTAATTACATACATTTATAACTGCATGCAACAAACTGTGGTACTGAATGTCAAATAATTTCAACTTCTTTACAATCTTTTACTTATAGAAAGATGTAATTAAATTAAACTTACCCTCTAGATAACATTTCATCAGCTTCATCGAGTACAAACAACTTGATTGTGTTGGCACGGAGGGCGCGACGCGTGATCATATCATATACGCGGCCAGGAGTGCCCACTACAACATGAACTCCACTCTCAAGCTGACGAATGTCTTCACGAACATTTGTACCACCGATACAGGCGTGGCATTTAGCATTCAAGTGATCACCAAGAGCTATCACTACCTAAAATAGCATATTTTTTTAGCACTGGATCTTCAATATACAAAAAAAACACAATTTCACTTTTTATTCACATACCTTTTGAATCTGTTGTGCCAACTCTCTAGTTGGGGCCAAAATTAGTGCTTGACATTCACGAATACTAGTATCGATCTGTTGTAGAATTGAAATAGAGAAAGTAGCGGTTTTCCCAGTTCCCGACTGGGCCTGAGCTATAACGTCGCGACCTTGGATGCAAGGCATAATCGCGCGTTGCTGTATAGCCGAAGGTTTTTCGAAACCATAGGCGTAGATTCCTCTTAGTAATTCTTCTTTCAATTTCATGTCATCAAAGCTTTCCACGACTTCATGCCAATTTGTATCAAGGGCGCCGCCGGGTTCCATACCCGGAGGTCCATCGTAGTTGCCTTGATCTTTTGATGGCCCATTTTTAGGATCCTCCGGCCAATCCTCTGATCTGAAATATAGTACAACGTCATTTTTTTACTTAATAAATTGTATCAAATCTAGAATATTTGAAATAATAGAGTTGTAATGAATAAGCAAAAATCATTAAATGAAACTGTCAGATGTCAATTCGTTTAGATGCGCATTCCGCCCATTTTCTAAGAATATATATAATCGATGAATTGTAATGCTTATCATAGTTTAATCTATATTTTAACCTCATTGGATAAAATGCTTAAAATATATTCGCAAAACACGTGCACGAAGGCGAAGCAGGAATAATGTTCTAATGCCAGCGCCATGTTGGCAATCGGAGACCGTGCAGAATTAATATTTTAAGAATACAGAATAAAGATCGCGTATAATTTACTCAATAAATAACTCAATTTATTCGTCGTACTTTCTTACGCTCTCTTTAATTGAATAAATTAGATAATAAAGCAAAAAAATTCACTTACCTTGTTTCAGGTGAATAGGACATGTTCCAATCGCGGTAGCTGAACGGAAAAGAACTAGCAAGGTCAAGTTAAGTTTAGCAGAAGCTTTTTTTATAGTGATATTGGAAAGTGAAATGTATAGGTTTTTTCTTAACAAAACTAATTGCAAAATATTTAAATATGATTATTTAGATACTTTAAATTTTTATAGACTATTTTTCCCAAGAAGATGAGTAATACTAAAATAATAGGAAATTAAACGACGGAAGTAGGTGACGACAATTTCTAGGTATAGTAAAGCTTGCGCTACAGATAACTAAGTAGAAAGACTGATATTGATTATTGAACGCAACATTACAAACATTAAAATGTAAGGTTTTTATAAAGATCAATTTTTAAGATAAAAATTGCACAATTTACTGGTATATTTTAGGATAATATTCAAAGCTAGCTAAGTATTGTAATTTACAGTAATTTTCAGTAAGTACTGATTTTGTTAAGGATTATCACTAATAAGTTAAATTGAATCAAGTAGTGGAATATTTGTTATAAATAAAATAACAATATAATAGTTATATATCTATACAAAAGTTAAAACTCAAATATTTATAAATCATAATAGTTTCTGTAAAAATAATGTCATCAACAATACATGAAATAGCTATTTCATGTATTGTTGATGAAATACATTCAAATAAATTTGTATCATTAATCAATATATGGAAAGCAATAATTTGTCCATCCACAAAGGGCAGATTCGGAGATATTGATGTATTTTGATAAAACGTCATCTATTACACACTATTCAAAATAATTTTAACTCATTTAAACTAAATGAAGTATGGAAAAAAGTTACTTAATTTAATGTTTCGAATTATAAACGGGTTTCACATTTTGTAATTTACACAAAATTCTCATATATTTGAAAAACTTATTATGAGATAAAAGTTTTCATTATATTAATCTATTTTTAATTAACGGTGCCTTTTATATATATAGAAAAAAAATTTTAAAATAAATTTATTAATAATTTGTTTGACATCTTTAGACGCCATTTTCTTAAAATGAAGTCCGTGTAGCTTGACATAGTATTTGCTTATCAGCATCTATATATACTTATGTTTTACACGTATAATCAGATCGTTCTACGACATTTCTGTCCTCATAATTACATACACGACCAATGATATTATATAACTATAGATATGTTATAAGTTCCTGGATTTTCGCATCAAGAACGCCGACACTTTGGACGACATTGCCTAGCTGACTGATTATGACAAATGATTCATCATTGAGCCAAAAATTAAATAAAGAGCTTGTCAATTTTAGAAATAGGTACAGAATATTAACATTTACTATTATAATCTTTATGTACATTTGTAGTTTAAAAAGGTGTAAAAGATAAAGTTGAATAGGAATTAATGAACAGGTAGAATCATTAGCATTTGGTTTCTTATACACCATATGAAACGTATCTCTACTAATAAATATACGCCGAATTTAGGCGAGTATGCGGCTTTTCACTCGAGTCAGCCTTTACGCGAGCTGTAGTTGTTCAAGGTTAGGCCATATTAATATGCTACATATGTACATATATTCATGTACATAATTATTAATTTTATTAAGTTTTATAAATTAGTTATGACTTTAAGTCACATCTAAATTTTATATTTTCAATTTAAAATTTTATAAGTTTAAGATAATATAGTAATGACTACTTACTACTTTAAACTAATATTTAACGTTCATACTATTTGAGATTAGGGATTTAATTCGTTATCCGTACCCATTTTCAAATTTGAAAAATTTATCAATTGGTTTGTTAGCCCAAAAATCCTGCGTCTGTCACATTTAGTCGCTAGCTAGTTGCTAGGCAACATCATCTGAAGTAATCAATATTCTGGGTGCCAAAATCCTTGAGCTTAACATCATTGCTTAGTAATATTAAATCATATAAATTTAATTTGAAAATTTTAAAGAGGAACTTATATTATTTTTTTATTTGAAATTAAAAAAAGTGATTATTTTATGTTATATTATTTTTTAAAAGTATTCTAATTAGTTTTAAGTATATTATTAATTTTATTATTGTTTATTATTATGTTGTCATTTTTTTATTCAAAATACGTTTCACTTTATTGTGAACGCGTTTTAAATATTATAATGTTGGTAGAAACAAACTTCCTGTCGTGTCTTTGAGTACGCTGCCATTTTGAAACGGCAGTGCTTTTTGTTCGTGTGGAGCGTCTGCTCGTTGCAGAGTTTAGATTGTGGTTTAGGAAAGTTTAGTTTTATTTTACAAAGAACTCTATCAATATGAGCTGGCAAGATTATGTCGATAAACAGTTAATTGCCTCAAGATGTGTTTCAAAGGCTGCGATTGCCGGTCACGATGGAAATGTCTGGGCTAAATCGGAAGGCTTTGATGTAAGTTTCTTGATATGTATTAAGTGGTTAGTGAAAAAATACCAATTTATGTTTGTGCTAAGGTGATTTAATGTGCGATAATATTGTGCTTAAAAGTGTTTAAAGTTAGGGGTTCGTAAAATATGAATGGATGACGAATCCTGCTAGTTGACAAGATGGCGACATGTGGTAGCAGCCAATTCAAATAAGAATTGCTTTATTTCACATTCTATGTCTCGTACAATTACTATATTTATTCCAAATTGAAGTTCATAGATTTAGGAATAAATTGTTAATGGGGGTTCAGCATACTAGGCCCTATTGATTGAAAAAAAGTTGCCGGCCGGTTCAACTTCTACCGGGCTATTGTCACACGTCGGCGACGCCTGCTATAGTATAAAATTTGATACTCATAAAATGCATTAATATAATATCAACATACATTTTTACCTAGGTATATACATTATTCTATTGTTGCATTTTGAATTTATACTTAACTAATCGTTGATAATGTATGAGTCATTGCAGCAAATTACGTAGGTAAAATGTAAAGGCACGACGATAACGTTAATCTATATTTAATGCAATATACAATATATATATATATATATATATATATATATATATATATATATATATATATATATATTAAACGCTGTGACTAACACGAAAAAAATTGCTTACAAAAAATAAGTACAAAATGAAAAGAAGTATTTACATTTTTAAATTAATTTTTATATGATATTATAAAAAAAGGTACAAAAATTATAATTATTGCCTAATAAATAAATTAAATATACCATGCATCCTTAACTTATCCTTACTGTAAAAAAAAGCATCAACCTAATTTAAAATAATTATTTTGAACTGTTATAAGTAAAATATATATTTATTTGTATAAAAAATGGTACTACATATGATTTTATTAGATATTTTTCTCTTAATCTTGTCTTATCTCATACATTTCAATCATATGTATCTACGCCATTTCATTACCAATTCTACAAAATTAAAGTAGTTAAAACCTGTTCAAAACAATTTTTATATTTAGTAAAAACCCTTTTTAAACAAAATTGTGGTTTGTCCCTCCAAGAAATAATAAAAAATGTATAACAAAATTAATAAAACAAATAAAATGGTACTATTAAAGTAGCAAATCTACAATTTTAGAAACTACAAATCTAAAATAACAAATTATAATACAATCTATGTCTAAATACTAAAACAATTCAATTTTAGATTGTATTTTTGTTATAAGTTTTTTCTTATAAAATTATAAGAAATCCTCATATCAATTCATCAATCTCCATCATTGTCATGATGCATCATGGGTTGAGTAAGCAAGCTTTTTTTACTTTTACTGATATTAGGTTCACATTCAAAAAGTAAGGGAACCTTGAGAAATAATGGCCACTTGTCTTTAAATATATGCCCAAGTGGATTACTTTTGTCACAAACAATAAGGGTTCTGCATTTTTCTCTCATCATGGTAGGGTATTTTTTTTAAACTATCTTATACAACAATCCCTTGTACCTAATCTGATGTTTCTAGATTCACTTGTTTTGGCAGAATGTGATGTCTGACAATCAATGTACTAAAACATCATAAAATATCTATAAAGGTATCTTCAGTTTCAATTTTTAATTGTGATTATTGGATGAACAGACATGTTTATGTATATATTTTTGCTCCAGTGTGGTTTGGAATTTAGTTATATTTTTTAATTATTAAGACTTAGTAACGAATTTTAAGATGATTTTAAACATTAAAATTAAGTATTTTAGTGGTTTAATTTGACATTATGCCCAAAATGACATGGTCATATTACTACTATCATAATTTTAAAACAAATGACTTGAAACCCTTTTTTTCAGGTATCTTGACTTGAAATATACAAGCACAATTAAAAATTATCCCTGTAACAAAATAATTTTTTTTTTGTGATATATATAATATTCTTTTTCACTATATGGACTAATAATGTCCAAACAGAAATCATAATTCATAATACATTATATGGTGTTGCTTCCTATGTTGTTGGGTAAAACAGGACTTACAAAAGGAACTTACTTTAAAAGCAAAATACTAGATTTTATTACTCACTTACTTGGATGACTTCTTATTCTAGTTATTTTGATTGTAAACCAAACTACTGAACCAATTTTGTTTAAAATTCTATGGGACCAATCAAAAAGTACATCCTTCCCCACAAAGAAAAAATAACTAAATCAGGCAATCTGTCTAGAGTAAATGAACTGAAAAAACCTATTTCTGAAGTCAGTTAAATACTAACTTTTCTAAATGCAACAAGTATTCCTTTTGCGGTGTCAATCTTATCCTGAACAAAAGTTTGTTTAAATTTTCAATACTCTAATTTCATTTGGCATCTTAAAAGGTTTTTGTTTAAATTGCGCAGTTTCTAGCTAACTTTACATTTTTCAGAAATCTGTGCAGGTTATAATATGTAAAACAATTAGGGATAGTCTCCTAAGAAAAATTTCTTGTAGTCTTCTTTACCATATTAAATTCAAATTGTATACTTTTTATTCTAATATATTTGATAAACTAAAACTTAAAGCATTTAGTTTGTGTAATTATACAGAATTAGTGACATTTTTGATGTGAGACCTTATGATAATAACATTTTTAAAAATCAATGTAATTGTACACAGTTTAATGAATTACTTTATTTAATTTTTTTTTCATGTGTACCATACATATACATTTGTTACAACAATAGATGGTTATATAATATCATATTTGAATATACTTTAATATTATAATATTTAGTATATAGTTACTAATTTCAAAATGGTAATGATCATGAATATTGATTACACTAACAACACAATTTGACAAGAAACATTTTTAAAACCATTAGTTGTTGACGTTCGTGACTGAAAACAAGTCAAGATAAAATGATAAATTGTATTGTTTATCTTCATATTTTATCGATTATTCAACAAGAGTACAATTTTAAAATTACAAAAAAGAAAAAATATGAAATATTTTTATACACATTCATATTTGTGGAGTCTCTGGAAACAACAAGTTTTATTATTTAATCATAATAAGATAACTTAAGCTATTCTCGCATTTATTGCCAGAATTGAATATGTTACTTGCGACGACGCATCGTGATTACATGTTTTGGCTCTCAGGTGGTTCCCACAATCGCTACGAGAATTAATAAAACATTTGAAACTTCGCTACCATTTGCAACCATGTATTTAGAATAAAATGTTGTCAACAGATATCAAAAGACGAAGTCGGAAAGATAGTGGCCGGTTTCGAGAATGAATCACTCCTTACCAGCGGTGGCGTGACGATAGCGGGCACGCGGTACATCTACCTCAGTGGAACAGACCGCATCATACGCGCAAAACTCGGCAAGGTCGGCGTGCACTGCATGAAGACACAGCAAGGTGAGCTACGCTATGTTCACGCCGGTCTTTTGATAGCGAACTGCGATGCGATATTGTAATAGTGTCGTATTTCATGTACTAATTATTTACGTCGTTAAGTTTACTTTGTACAAAATGCAACACAATTTTTTATTTAAATAAATAATGTTCATTATAATATTGTAGAGATTTACTTTAGGACTATTTTAGAATATAACGTTTTATAGGTTGTATTAAGTGATGTCACTTAATTTTTTTCATCATAAGATTTTAAAACTTTACAATAGAATTATTAATGGTGCAATAGTATCAGAATCTTCTTTATTCATTGGGCAGTTTATATTATCAATACTACTGCATAAAATTGTAGAGTTTATTTAAAAGCACTAATATCGGGAACTATTATGACTTAACAATTTATTTTTGCGTTTATTATATCGATATAAGTGATTACTATATATCACACTACAATCCATATGAAAGATTTAATTTTCATAAACTCGTGAACCTGGTAACCGACAAGCGACACGGCTGCGCTCAATAATGTTTAAAACGCCATTAATCATCTTTATAAAACAGATGATAGTTTTGTCTGATGGGCTGTGATTAAAAGTGACTAATAAAAGCACATAGCTCTAGTAGAGGTAGTAAGAAAATTCTGATCTTGCAACTCTGCCAAAGAGGCTGACCTAGACCTATATCTAATTATGCCATCTAAAAGTAGCCACAAGTCATATTTTCTCAACATTGATTTATGAATAGCGTGACGAATTACTTTCTTAATTATTCTCAAAAATGTTATTTTAATGTTCTGTGTACACTAAGAAATCGGCAAGAGCGCGCATAGACCGTTAACTTCTCTCTTAGTTTATTAATTGACCTACATGTGACTGAAACACGCAATTATTTCTAGTTTCCGAAAGCAACTTATTTAATTACAAATATTTTTCTACCGCTATTAAAAATTAAGCTCTCATTTATTCATTCTCTTTTTACTAGATCCTTTACAAGTTTTTTTGTTTTGAGCTACTACTATAATATAAATTTTGTTACAGCTGTTGTAATTTCTCTCTATGAAGAACCGATCCAACCCCAGCAAGCCGCATCTGTAGTGGAGAAGTTAGGAGAATATTTAATTACCTGTGGTTATTAGAGGTAAGTTTGAAACGTTTTTTCCTTATTTCCTCATTATAAACAGGTAAAGTTGAACAAGAAATAGAATGTTATTCTTTTTTTTTCAGATCGAAGCGCGCGTGATCTAAGAATAAGATAATATTTTTTCCACAGGGAAATAAGTAACTGCATTTTGTATATTCTATAAAAGTGATAAGGACCGTCATTTGTTTTGATATTTGATAAATTATGGCGCCATCAGTGTCTGATGCGCTTAGTATCCACGTGCAGGTGTAATTACTTTGTGAATTTTGGACTCTTTTTTTATACGCTCACCGTTTTTACGGAGTAATTGTTTCTGTACGATGGTTTTATGTATTTTAAAAAATTGCTTTTATCGACCTATACAGTAAAGCTAAATAAGCGGCTTTGCGATAGGGTCTCAAAGCATGATGTATAGAGATTTTTTTTAGATTTCTTTTCAAGCTGTCTGATACTTTATAATTTTTTTACATCAAGAATGAGTTTATACGTATAACCGTGGTTACGAATGACTCGCTGTATACCCTATTTATATAAATTAATAAAAAATCTAATCGGCATTTCGACCAGAAGCTTGACAAGAAATTATGATAACCACGTAATGAAATTACTGTAACAATATACAACATAATTATATATGTAATTACAAATAGGCATTTGTGTAAGGGCTTGTTACAAAATGAAAGACACTGTAACCCAAGAATACATGTAACGATTTTAATTGAAAAATCTCTAGTCCCACTGGAACCATCGTGTGAGAACTAACTGATACCACAGCGAGGCGGCGACGCGCTCCCTTCGCCCTCCGCGGCCGCCATCACTTCGCTATGCTTCCCTTTTTATTACGCTGCGTTTATAATATTGTGTAGTGAATAAATAAACATTTTGCATTCTGTTTTATTCTATTCTATCTCTTAGCTGCAGAATCTAGAAGCGCTCAATTATAATCCTGTATCCTCAAACAAGGCTTGCAGTAATCGAAGGGTGCATATTGTTTATATTTGATATTACTACTATAGCTTTGTACATTGTTTCTGATAAGCGATGGGAACTGTGTCTCTAATAATAAAATGATTTGTATTATAATTATATGGTTTTCTTTTATCACCTAATCGTCGTTTAATAAAAATGTTTATTAATAATAATGGTTTTAAAAAATAATTTTATCGTTTAACTCATTCAATGCGGCTAACGTCGATAAACATTTCCGACTATTATTTCTGGGCGTGGCTCATATCTATCTTCCTAAAATTATTATATTGAACGTAATTTCTCGCTACAAATAGGGTTGCCATACTTTAAAAAAGAAAATCCATAAGAAAAAAATAAGTTTTTGGAAGAATATTTATTTTAATATTTCATTTTTATAGCATTTAATGCAACTGAAAGTTATTTTATTTTTTTTTTTCTGAATTAGATTTATAATCAAGTTGAACAGTTTTCAAAAAATAATCAATATATTTTTTAATTTGATTCTTATATCTTTTGATAGAAATAAAGAATTTCCTTAAACTTTATGCAAAAACAAAGAGTATATTTTTAGAAAATAAAGTAGGATATACGTTATTTTTTGTAAGATATGGTTGTTAATCCTATTTCTAAATATCAACCTAATATTAATAAAGTGGTAGAGATAGTTCGAACAAGATGTTTTCGTAGACCCAAATAAAGAAAAACAATATCCTTTCTACACTACTTAAAACATTTAATGACTATGATCAGTTTCATAAAAGTGTAGTTGCATTTTACCTGACTCTCCAGGGAGGTTATTTTCTTAACTGACTTCAACAAAGGAGGTTTTATGTTCGATTGTATGTATGTTCGTCTATTTGACATGCTTTGTAATCTAAGCCGCTTGATAAATTAAATTTAATATATTAGGTGTTGTCACCGGTCCGATTCATCTAAATTGTCGGGATGACATCGTGTTAGATATTGATTTTTTGTTTCATTTTCTATCTTAAGTCTTGTTATATTTGTAAAAGTATATATAGTTATGATATTAGTATAATTGGGTGTTAGTATAAGTAAAAGAAGTCATGGCTAATGAACATAATTTATTTCCTTTTGACAAAATCTACAATAATAAGAATTAAGTACACTCGAATACAAGGATTGGTATAAAATGTTAAAAGTGGTAGTCTATAAGTGAATTTGGTTCTTTAATATACCACACAAGATCATTTTACACATCTAATTCTATAAAGAAAAATTTAATTAAGTTACATATTTTCGTGTATCTATTGTTAACTTTAATTAATATAGATTCCAAAGAAATAATTCTTACTTACTAAAACGGTTAACAATAATTTAAACACAATAAAATCAGATGTACATAACTTACTACGTGGTTATCTACATTTCTACAAACCTATTTTATGATTAAGAAAGAAAATTAGTCGTGTTTTCCTAAAATAGATATTCCTTAAATAAATTATGCGTTGTAATAACCACCGGTTAGCAATACTCCTATACATACAATTCAATTAAAATAACATGTCACTTCATTAAGCCAACAAACTAAGATACGGGTTTTAAATTTCAAGCCACATTCACGCACATGTTAATACAACAATTTACTCTAATGCTCGCCAATTTCACGGCGAATTTTTGAGTCATCAATCTATTCGTAATTTCAGATTGAAATACTTCGATTATAGTAACATTGTAGTTTGAATGTTACAGTGGAATGCTGTAACTTATTCAAGGGAGAGATTTCAAGGTCAAATCGTATAACGTATCTTGTGGTCACGGATGCTCCAAAGAGTAATGGCGAGATTTCTTCCAGAGACTTCTAAAGAAACCTTTCCTTTGTTTCTGGCCTGGATGCTCCTCGCCTGTTGAAAAATAAAAAAAGAGTTAATAATATATTAATAACATTATTGTCAGATTACCTACAATTCTGTTAAATAGTTAATTATCCTTCAGTTTACAATCGATATTATTTTCCTGTTTACGAACAATAAAACGCTTTGATACGTTATTAATTAATAAAACAAACAATTAATGTTGGATTGGGATATTTTGTTAAAATTATAATAAAATTAAATTCAGTGACGGTAATATTGTACAAAATATTCCTTCCAGAGTTCATTAGTCCAAACCAGGAATTCTTTTATTTTAATACTTTTAAAAAGGAAATAATTCAAATAAATTTGAAATAATTATTTTTGTTAGTATCTTTACGAACAAAAGAATTCGATAATCTTAACAATTGATTGTAACTTTTAATTCTAAAAGTGAATTGGTATTTGTAAGGCTGCATTGGTGCTAGGGTCGTGAACCCCTATTTGAGGGCGAGGGAGTGCGAATGTCAAGTGTACGGAGCGCGCCAGTCGCCGACGGGTCGATACTGCGGCTACGCCATGAGGACAGGTATTAGAATCGGAAAGCGCAGGCTTGCGAAACCTGCAGCTTATTTTATTCTCCAAAATTATATTTGAAGACAATTTTTGGTTAAGCACATTTCTCAAACGTTGTCCCTCTTAAAATATAAGGCTTCTGAGTATATATTCTGAATGACAATTTCAAAATTTAAAAATTGTTGTAAATATTTTAATTTATAATTAAATAATTATTAAGTTTTAGTATAATAATCATATACTAAGTATTATATATTAATTTACTTTCAACTAAAATCTGTATTGCGTATATTTTCAATAAGTACAAAAATTTCCTGATCGGTTTGGGGTAATATCAATATCAATAAAAATCATTTAAAATACCGTGTAACCCGGGCTGTGACTTTAATGTCGCGATCAATCATTGAAGAGATGACGGTCGGTCATTGATATCTTAGGTCGCGTTTGTTTATAGCTGTTCCGAGATATCTCCAGACAATATAAATAATGAAGTGACAGACGAAACGATTTTAATAATATCAATTATGGCACATTTGATCATAATTATGGGTACTATCTTTGTTATATTATTGTATTTATAGATTAAATATACTTTAGTAAAAAAATGTTTTAGTAGTGATCATGAGTTCAGATATTTTTTTTTAAATGACGGGGCAGCAATTTCACACTTAGATTAAATAGATTGCATAACTTATTAATGCTTCTTTTTTTAATAAAAACAACTATTAGTGTAGTATTTCATCGATGAAGTAAGAGGTACACCGTTAGTAGGGCGTCCGAGAATAGACCGGTTAGTAGATGTTTTCCAGCGCGCGTCCCAAATGCCTCGACTGTGGCCAAAAATAGTCCTCATGATGCCATCCCCGACATCTGACTCCGTTAAAAATGAATAACATTGTCCCTACTCGAACTAATATTTAAAATCTTTGCAATTTACTCAAGCTTAATAAATAAATATTAATATTATTGATTTCGAATAGATCTTTGTAATACAAATGTTGTCGCAAAGGCAGTACTATCTATATCGAATAGCAAATAATGAAAATTTGCAATAAATCGTTCACATTGTATTGTCATCACAAAATCATCTCCTTTTTCCATAGATCGCGGAGAGCCGCACGTTTATTAATAGCATGCGCAGTGGAGGCCCGTCTGATTCAAGTTCATTGGCTAGACTCCCCGCAAAGATTGTGTCGACTGTCGATACTTCATGTGCTCATATTTGATGCAACGTACTACTCAATGACCATTATATTAAAAGAATCGTATTGTATTTGATTTATTGACCATATTGGTATTTATTGGACAATTATAATTTTTTAATGTTAAATAAAGAATTAGGCATCGCGTTTTGTCCCTTTGATCACCTGCAGGAAAAAATATTTGTAATGTTTCATAATTTATTTCGAGGGACTAAAGGTGGACTTACCGGATCTACGGGCTATGGAAGTAGCAAGTTACGCTTCTGGAATAATAATGAGAACCGTATTGAACATTTTTTTTATATTAACAAGTTTTTATTTGTGAGATTGACGACTTGCAGTAGGTAAGCTTATTATTGCTACGAAGGTATACGAAATCGTTAATCGTTAAAACGATTTTTAAAATATGGACTGTTAACAATGACTCAGAATCTTCTTGTAGTTTCTTTACGAAATGACTCATTGTTAATGATGACTAACGATTCAGCGAAGCTGGATGTCGAACTCAGCGACAATGGGACTCATATTCATTTAGAATATTTAATCGGGTCAGGAAGATCGTTTTGAGGGTAGCACGTAGGGTTCGTTTGAGGGTCGAAGTTTTGGTAGGGGGGAGGGAGGAGTACGGGGTGCACAGGGTTCGTCGACTCTCCGGTGAAGGGCAGCGAGGTCGGTGCGTTCGCTTTCGTCGGCGCGCGGTGGCGGCGCGGCGTGCGCGACGTATTATTGATCGGTCGCGCAGCCTCCGCTCTCCCGCACTGAGTCTGTCCGCTTTGCTACTCGGCCCAGTGTGTTCTTTATCTCATAAAATATTTCGCAGTGTGACAATTCGTTTTAACGTCGTAACCGGGGCGTTGTCCTCTTTACTTTACACTTTTAAGCCAATTCTATGACATTCCTTTTTATTTCGAATTATGAATATTGTTTTAATTATGATTATCATTACCTTGTTATACAGGTAAAAATGATATTAATACATTGCAATCATATTACTCAATAATATAACATTGTACTTAGGTAGGTATTTCTTGAAATAATTATCGGAAGGTATTTGATGACGTCATTCGTTAGCAGAAAAAAAGTAGTCCATCACCCCCGGGAATAACACTACACGTGCCGCAGTAAATTATTCGGGGTACGGTAAATAGTATTAAAAAATGTAACGGTCCTATTTATAAAAATATTTTGAAATATTGTAATATTTTTTTGTAATTCGGTAAAATAATATATATCAACATAATTTTAAAGCATATAATAAAAGGCGACTCAGTCTAAGTATGTTAAAACTTGTTATTAAGTATACCACCATTTCCAGGCAACCACAAGGTCTGGTCTAGATAAACTTGATGTAATATAAGTTACCCGACAGCCCACAAGCCACTACGATATTATATATACAATCGTAGACGTACCCACTATATTACTTATTGTAACCTACTGACAGTGCCTAAGTAATAGAAGAATGTACATATTATTCAATTCAATTCTTTGGTTAATGGCTTGTAGTTGTGCCAATTAGACACATGTTATTTCGCCAATGTCACGTGGGACACATATTATTCAAAAATATTGTATATTATTTTGACACAAGTATTTTCTTTTATTTACGTCAGTATTTTTTGTAATTTAAGTCACTACATAAATCTATAATGTTTTTTTATTATTTGAAGAAAACGTCCTTAGTTTACTTTAACGCTTTAATAAGGATAGAATAATAACTAAATTATTCTGATTAAGAAAAAAAGACTTAATAATTATTTTTAACAGTTGCATTGAATAGAACTTGGACAGGGTTTATTTTTAAACGTCTTACCCTAAAATAACTCGCTGGTGAAATCTGAAACGAAGTGTTTCAGGCTTTTCGGCATCAGCGCGAAAGTTTTTTCTTTTCTAGAATATATTAAATAGTAGGCTACATTGCATTTAAAATATTAGAAATGTTTCGAATGTACCTTTTAATTGCTATTAGTTACTTATATTAATGTGTGCTAAAACTGCACCAGAAACTTCTAAAAAAAAAAAAATTCTCACTCGTTATAAAATTATTATCACTTAATTTTCAGAGCGAATTAGAAATTTTCGTTTTATTATCTGCATCGTTAAACACCTCGCTAATATATTATGTATATCGTTCACGAAGTTTTGTATACTTTTATGTAAATTTACAATTATACATTTTCTGAAACGCGTTGTTAAAGTGAAGAAAACGTCTGAAAGTGACGAGGCATGCATTATGAACGTTTATACAATACAAAGCTTTATCACAATATGTGAACTCGCACTTCGTCGTGCAGTCGAGTCTCTTGAGAAATGAGACCACTTTCAGTGGAACTAGGTTTCTGTGAATATCTTATAAGTAAAACTGTAGCGAGAATTTTAAATTATTAAATCGATTTTTTTCAGGTCGGTGAAAAATTCCGGTAAAATAAAAGTTCAGTATGTGAATAAGTTTACTTAATTTTGTTTGTGTGATTTAAAATAAACTTCATAATAGTCGTTATTTTCATGTTCTTCTTAATGTAAGTAGTGATTAATATTACACAGAATCACACTGAGTGGTGTACAATTTGTATTCAGGTATTCAATGGTCTGTTAATAACATTCTGTACGATATAGCAATTTATACATTATAAACGATGTTTTATAAAATATTAATACTAAGTCATGTAAAATTTCATAGGTAAAGAACATCCAAATTATATGAAAACCATAATTCTTAATAAATGATTTTTTTTAAAAATGAAAATCGTAATGTAATGCCAAAACGTATAGATGACAACTTCCTAACTAAGAAGACCAACCAGTTTGATGTTCCGTTAGTAGATAAAAATATCGAACATTTTCGATGAGGAAATTATAGAATACCAAATTAATAAGAAGAGAAAATATTTTGATACTCTGGTAGTCACGATTTTAAGCGTTTTGTATATGGTTCTTAAAGTTTAGTGATTGCTAAATAATAGTGGAAATATAGAAATAAACGGTTGAGTTTGTATCAACTGTCATGTCATATTTTCCTTTTATAAATAATAAATAACAAGGCGCCTGACACGGTCATTGCATGTGTGACCTCTTATCGACCGCTTCGTGTTTATGTCGTTAAAATAATGTACAGTTATATTTTTATCTCTCGTCGGTGGTTCTCGTTGTATAAATAAATAAATAAACGTCAAATTTACTGCCTGCTTATAAATCTTTAGTCTAAATATTATAAATATAAAGCTTATTATCATTATTATCACCGTTTTATTTATTTATACAGTTAATGCAGAATGTAAATATATACTTGTAAAGATAAAGGGTCATTATCGTGGTTTGTCTACTTAATACACATGCTGAAGTAATGTGTCTGGTTGGTATTTATTTCAATATTTGATTTTTATTTGTGACCCTGTTTAATGCAACATAGTTTTGATTACACATCTTTTGTTTAACTTATTTATCATACTGGTAATATTTAAAAATTATAATATTCCTTTTTTTGTCTGCCATTACCCTTAATAGGTTAACGACATGTCGCGAGTTATTTATAATTATTAATATTTAAAGATACGAAGTATTAGTATTTAAGTTTATTATACTTTAACAAGCTACTTTTAAAGAAATCATTTTTTCAATCACAAGAAAATCCCCATAGAAGTACTTTACGCGCAACTAAATATAAGACGTGTTTTGTGAAATAAACATAAACAGATTTTTAATTCTTGAAAAGGTAATGTCAATTTAAATTAATTTAAGTAAAGTGTAGTATTTTTTTTTAATACTTGTTTTGTCATTGTCAGTTAATACATAACGTAAGCTTTACTTGTTTGACTGACTAACGTGTTACAGACTGAAACTTTTAATTTATGACATTTACGTATACGCGTTTGAGTTATGTATTGAAAAAAGTGTTAAAAATCGTTGAACTCAAAGTATCCTTGTTAATATCATTTCGTTCGACAGCCGTTGGTTTTAATCTAATCTTTTGCGTCACAAATGAGATCAAGATAAAATTGAGCAGTCAATAGCATACTTTTTCCGCTCTCTGAATTTGCGAAGCATACGTGTTTCGTACATTTACTCTTATAGAGTTTTAGACAATTAGACAATTTTATTTTTAACAGTAAATTTAGTATTTATTATACCGGCGGATTTTGGGGGCGGAAAGATAATGATACAGCGAAATTTGAAATATAATTGTAATTACATTATTCAGAAAAATAAGCATTACTTAATGTTAAAATCAAATACGGTATAATTAATACATTTGACACGGCTCCGTGGAATATTTTTACTGAAATGATTCTTGTAACCGATAAATATCGATACAGAAAATTATTTTTTCAAAGTAATCAAAGCTCAGGTAATAGAAAAGGATATTATTTTTTCGCAAAAGGCAAAGATATTAAAAAATAAAGACTAAGTGCAATTGTATATTTATAAAAACCGTCTCGTTTAACACCGAGGCAAAAGAAAAAACGAGGTCAAAGAAATGTATTTCGTTTTAAATATTTATAATTATATTAATTTAATAATATCCACGTTATTTATAACATTAGAATTTTTGGTTTAAAAGCTACTAACATTTTTTTTAAAAGGATATTTGTGTCTCATTATTTCTCCTCGAGAAAAGCAATAAAGTAGAGTTAATGAATTGCAGAGCGAAGGTATTTGTGCGATAGAACAGTGACTCACTTTCGTTTACTAATGAGGACGCTAAGCGGAACTGACCTTCTCCTACTAAGGAAGGGACCTTCCAAGTATATGTAACGCTCAACACGAAAGACACGTACTAACATATAATTATGGTGACGTGAAACATGATTCATCGAGGTCGTCTCAAATATATGCGCACATTTTAACATTAAAATTCCATTTCACATAAAAAAATATTAATTAATAATACATTAAATTAAGCCAAATGTTTGCGAGATTCACCGGAACATTCGCTATTGCAAAATGAATTATTAATTGTAGACAAACGGTACAGTTCAACGAACTGTGTGAAGCAGATATAGTTTGTATCGCCACTGGCGGCCAGTCATTTACCCTTGCCAATATTTTGCTTATGTATAATTTATAAGTCTCTAATTATGATCATATTCATTTTATGTATACGACCCACACAAAATAACGTATAAATAAAAAATATAATTAATTTTAACGATCACATATGTAAGAAGAATATTTGGTAAAACGCATATGGTAAAAGTCTTGATTCCCAGCGTTAAAATAATGGAAACTATAATAAATAATTATCAAAAGCGCACTTTGTCTATAAATGTACGTACATATTATATGCTAAAGTTTAGTAACAAAGTATCAATAAATAATGGTTGTCAATTTGTACTACCGACTACAAAATCAAATTGTTTTACATTAGGCATTTTTTGGTATACCTAAATGTTGCACAGTAATTCTTTGCGGACTGTAAATATATTATAATGATTATTTTTTTATTTAATAGGACAAATTTTCAGAACGATCCTTTATATTTTACAAAAGTTACCATCTTCACGTTTCAAGGAAAACTTCACGTTTTGAAGGAGGACTGTCAACAGGTTTAATTGAAATTAAGTTATATTTTTCTTATAATTATTAAAAATAATAATTAAAATACATATAATTGGCATTACAAATCAATATTATGTTACTGCAGTTCAATATTTTTTACCATAATAATCGCAAATAATTATTTTACGATCAGGAATGTAAACTTTAAACTTTATATTATTCTTTGCTTTAGTACAAACTATCTTCATTTTTCATATAAATAGCCAAAAACTGCCAATGATGCAGCAAAAAATATTAGTTTGGGCTTTGTCATAAACAATAGAACCCAAAAATAGCATTCAATATTTCGCCAATGAGCCATTAACTTTGGAACGAACAGGTGCAATTGGGGCGGGCTTCAGCCTCTTAGTCGTCGCTCTGGACCAGCTAGTCAGTAAGACTATAAATTAAGCGCATTCCAATCAGATAAAAAATCGTATGAAAATCGTATAATATATTTTATTTACATTTGAATGTTCATATTTAATAAAATATTAAGTTTATTATCAATATTATAGTTTTACAAAAATCAGAAACAGAATTTATTAAACTCTACATTTCAGGTGTCATTTTTAATTTAGCTATTTTCAGTATTATAATAAATTGCACTTTTTCAAAACCCTGCCACTAGATGGAAAGGTCCTTCAAAAAGGAGCAAAACCGTCTTACGTGAAGATTTCATAGTGTTATGTGATCTCTAGTATTCTAGTCACTAGTTTACTTGTAATTATGAATATATTTGTGAGAGTGAAGACGAGCGATCTATACTAGAGGGAGAAAGGGTGCGTACTGTCGATATATACATAATAATATCTAACTATTCAACGAGGTACCATAGACAAAATACAGTATTATTAACTTTTATGACATATTCCTAACACGTAGAAATCATTATTTTCTTCAACAATTCTCATGGTTTAAAAAGGGTTTAGTAATAAAAATAAATTTTTAATAGGGGTAAGCATTTAATAAATGGTATGTCCGTTTCCTTTGTCGCGTTTATTCAATAAAAAACTGTAAAAAGGGGATATTTCGACACATTTGAAAATATAGGAATGATAAACAATTCTATACTTAATCCCATTTTTTAATAAAATATATATTTTAATAAATGTCTAACAAAAATAATACAACAGGCTACTGATTATCATATAACTGTAAAAGCAATCTTTAATATAACGTTAACCTTTGGTATTAACAAACAACATTTATTCTTTGTTTGCATAAATAAACGAAAACAACAAAACAAAAAGGTTTGTAATATCTGAAATGAAGAAAATTGGTATGACGATTTAGCCCCATTTGATATAGACGTGAGTCTTGTACTTAACATTTTTCATGTCATTAACTTATAAAGTCGATAAAGTTAATATTTCACTATGTTTTCTTGTTAAATAATACATAAAACATATCGTACAGGTTTAAAACAAAGTAAGTTATTTAATTTTACATTTATGTATATATATATAGGTGATATCGTTAGATCGAGAATCTTATTTCATTTTACCAGCACAACTATCAAAGTTCTAACTGTACTGTAATGCTTGTAATTGATAGTAGACGGGCTCACCCCGCGGTCAGAATTAGGTCCCGTGATTATTTATAAAAAAATTATTAAGTACACAATGTGTTAATCATTTCTTATTGATTTTTTTAAAATAATGGTTTTGTAAACCAATTTAAGGCACCTAGATGATATCGTTAGATCGAGAATCTTATTTCATTTTACCAACACAACTATCAAAGCCCTTTACTGTACTGTAATGCTTGTAATTGATAGTAGACGGGATCACCCCGCGGTCGGAATTAGGTCCCGTGATTATTTATAAAAATATTATTAAGTACACAATGTGTTAATCATTTCTTATTGATTTTATTAAATAATGGTTTTGTAAACCACGTTTTTAAACATAATGTAGAAGGCTGTTAAAAAGTGTTAATGAATGAGACTGGCAACTATGCCCACATGTTTACTATCTTAGTGTTCCATGAAACATTTACTGGAAGTCGGCCAAATGGTGGAAAATGTTTAGCTGTATGCCAAGAATAAATGTAAAATTGGGCAGGTATAGCCAAATCAACAACTAAACTTTGTTATTTGAAATATTTAATACAATAACGCTATTACTCGTGTGCCTGACAGGATTTTCAATTGGAAACGTGTTAGGATGAAAAAAAAAGAAATATTTCCATATAAACTTTCGACCTTTAATTATCCTGGCAAAGGTGATGAGTTTTTGACGACTCTTTAATAGCGCCTTCTTTCTAAATAAAATTAGATATAAATATTAAAAGTAATTGTATACGTGTGTTTTTAAATAAAATTTACGTTTAATTGTCGTTTGGTGGAAAAAAAATTGGGAGTTGTTGCGAACCAAAATTTCTAGTGTAAACATTCCAATTGTGAAATATGTATATGATGCTTTTAGGCTCACTGGTTAAAGGTGCGCCTAATTTGCCAGATAGTTTTTAGAGTTTTATTCAGTTGAATTTGAAATTTCAATAAACATATAAAATTAAAAATTTTCTTTAAACATTTTTTTTGTTTATTTAATATGAAACGGTGCAATATTATAAAGATTTTTATTTGATGTAGCATCGTGATTTAGCAGTCTCTCATGTGAGAATTGAAAGCACTAGGCTATTGACCTCAATCCGGTTAGTTCTAGTGTTAATTAAACGGAATACGTTAACACTAAGCTTAGAGTATTGTTACTGAAATAATGAATCTTTTTCAATTAAAACTTTTTCGTCAATTATATTTTTATTAAATTTTTTACAGCCTTACAGTAACGTCTAACTATAAAAATATGATAATAACCTAATTAAATCGTTAGAAAAGACATTATGTAATTGCATTTATTTATTTTTTAAGATAAACTAAGTCGTGCTTGAGATGTTCTTATTAATTGATGTTTATTCATAAAGAAAAAGTTTATTTTACCTAAATCGCAAAAAGCAGTGTATTATTAACATATATGTTTATGAATCTCAAATATAAACGATTTCGTTTTTATATTTAAAATTAAATATATTTTGTCTATTTATTATTACTTTGAAAATAGCGGATCTATTTAAAGAGTATTGTTTTAACAATATGTAGTTCATTACTCATCCTTATAATACTCTATTTTTACTTAGCAACCGAAATAGGAACATTTTCGATATCAATATTGGTCATTACACGACATTACATATTTATGACTATGTAAAAGGTATAATAAACGTTCGTTTAAAGTAAAAATAGAAAGCGGCAACAATGTTATCGGGCGGGCTGATAATGGAGTAGAGTCAGGACATCAATTTACAAATACCACGACACTGGCTCATACAACATTGGTAATGGAAGACTCTTACCAATTAACGAGATGTATGTCCAATGTAAAAGTGACCTATTTGGAGTTATGACATCATCATACGCGAATTTATTAAAACCCGACTTGAAAATTTGTGATATTTTTATGTTAAATTTTTTGGAATAATTTTGTACTTTAAACTAGCGTTTCTCTTGCCGTCGCTTAGAAGCTATTAGAAATGCATATATTAAGATTATTACAACATTAAAGCCGAAATGGTCGGATTTTTTATATGCTCTTTACGATTCATTTACTAATACATTTAAGTTTTTAATTTTTGATATGCATGTATTTAACAGGTAATTAAATAATGTGCTCTAGACTTTTGGTTCTTTATTACTTCAAAAAATTCTATACAATTGAGAAAACCATAACCAAACTTCGATACAATTATTAAATTAAATAACATTTACCATTGCAGACAATTAACTTTATACGTACTAATATCATACATTTAAACCTATCAGATAAATACGATAAGGATAGGTGACTGGTGACTAATACAATGTGAACATTTTATAAAGGTGTGGATTCAGACATTCAGTTTAGGAAAAAATTAGTAAATAAATAAAATAATAAAGTGTTTAGTACAATTATATGTATTAACGTTATTTATATTGATTTTTACGCCTACCTTATTACGGAACTATAAAAATACTTAAAAACAAGTTATTTAAAAGTTAAAGTTTGTTTCTTATATTCTTCTTTTGTTTAGAATATAGTCTATCTACAGAAATATATTATTAAACAGCAATAAAACAATATTCAAATGGCACCATGTACTGTTTATTACACCCACTAACTTTCAAAGACGGATGCTTCATTATCTAAATGCTCATCCCATTGAAATGTCACATCTAACGACTTGCTGACATTGTGTTTGAAAGTTTATTATCATATCAGCTCTTGTTACGATGCTCTGTCTACATCCCGTTTTAAATATTCATATATCAACAACAATTATGTTTTAAAACTATAAACATGTTATAGGCTCATGGATATTGGCGTTAAGAAAGCTTTATACTTTGGACGACGTTGCCTAGCAACCAGCTAGCGATCGAAGTATGATAGGCGAGAGTAACTTTGAGCTAAAAAGACGATTGACGAGTTAATTAAATTTGGAAATCGTTATAGATTTTTAACGTCAAATAGTGCGAATGTAGCATATCTATAGTGATATAAATTATTTCATATAAAAACTAATAATAATATAAAGTTAACGATAATTATTTAGATTGTTTGAATGTGTTAATGTTAGGATCTATCAATCCGATCAAAAAATATTTTTGCGTTTTTGCCTGTTTATTGACTAAATTTATAGGCTATAAAGAATCATGCTATAATCAACGGAAGCGGAACAGTAACTATAAACGTCAATCAATCGAGCAAGTATCGAAATTAATCATGGGTGAAACGGTGAGGTATGCCTAGTAATTAAATTAAGAATGATTTAGTGAATTGTAACACTCGTGGGACTTAAATCTTTACTAACATTATAAATGCGAAAGTTACTTTGTCTTTCTGTTTGTACCTGATATATTTTAACGCGTAAACCGCTGAACCAAAATATCTTATCCCTATTATAGATCAAAGTTTGGAAAAAGACACAGAACACTTCATGCCGGGATAATAAAATGTGCAGATGGTGAAATAGGGAATGAAAGTTTTTACGCAGACTAAGTTGTAAATAAAATTTATGATTCCAAAGTACTTGATTAAGTCTGCCTAATTAAAGCCTCTGTAAAATTTACTTCTTTTAAAATTCGAAAAACATTAAAACCGTCGAATGTACGGAGGCTTGATTATTTTGGAAAGTTTCGCGGTAAATGAATTTAATTCAGAATTTTTTTTAAATTATCTTACGTGGTCGTATTATGTGTAAACTTATCACGTACATTGAATCTTATTTGAAATCAGATTGCTGTTAGATTTTATTATGTATAAAACATGAACACGGCTAGTTTATATAGGGCTCAATTTGAAAATGTAAATGTATAATATGCCTTGAATACGTTGTAAGGATACCAAGATGGTAATTTAATATATATTTTAGTTTACAAAATTTTCTTTCCCTTTTAAATTTTATCTAACTAATCGATACTTCTACAACAATTGCTTGTAATATATTATTTATATTATAGCTCACGAAGTCACGAAGATGTTTATTATTGAATGAATATGATGGACGTTAAAACAAACATTAGATATAATAGTCAATCAAGCGTTAATAAGTAGACATCGTTTCGAAATATCCTGTTAATGACAGGCAATGTTGTTCAGAGATCATTTAATATCGAGGGAGAATTCCAATTTTCGCAAAAATACGAATAGATTGCGGTGTCCTCTGGAGTAGTCACCCCTGCAGAGCGGGGTGTAAAGTGCGGGAGGGGCGCGGGACAGTTGGCGCGTGCCGGGTAGGAGCGGGTAAAGCCGGCTTTTGACTACAGGATAAAATATATCTTATAGTTGGGGATATATATTCATCTCGTGACATGCGTATATTATTTTCTTCATAATTATATATTATACATACAGAGCGCATGGCACGCCGTCACCGTCGGAGTGAAGGCGACGCAGGAAGCTGGTGCGGGGTGCAGGGCGGGGCGGTTTAAAATGTCCTTTAAAAATACCGCTAGATCGGGCAAAAATGTTCATAGTTAGGTATATAATATTATACAGTTCATAATGAAAAGAGTTCCATTAGAAAGTATGGTGAGCGGTATCGATTAATATCCCGAGATATAATATATATCTCATAGTCAAAAGCAGACTTAACGCTGGGGCCGCGACTGCGCGCTGCCGCCGCAGCCCCCCGGGACACCATGTGCGCGTCGCACCCCACGCCTCGCACACCCGCATTCAACCCCCGCGTTCACCAATGAAAAGCGCGATCATTACCCGCTCATTCATCGCCGTTCCTCCGTTATTGCTATAGCAACGTAAGTTAAGTCCTGTGATATAATATAATACTGACCGTTCGCAGAACGAGCCGCCGGCGACGTTGCCTCCTTGCTTCGAGAAGTTTCCTTCTCCTTTCCATTGTTTCCTAAGAATAAAGAGAATCATGTAACAGCTGCAACATATTTGATTACTATTGTCATGGAACGTGTGTGTTCTCACGTTTCATTGATAACACCCAACCTTCATTAGAATAGTTCCAATTAAATTATAGCAATAACCTCTCGAAATAGATAGTCAATAAAACATGTTTCATTGCGTTATTGAAAATGATAGGTAACAATTTATAAAATGTAACACTGGTTACCCCATTTTGTAATTGAATGGTTCCTATGCTAAATCTGGTAACCTTTCGCTCCACGTTTTTGAATATGTGTGTAATTTGTATGGATTTAGTGTTAAAGATTTAAAAAGTTATTCAAATCATATATACTGAAGACACTGAATTACGAAATTGTTCAATATTGAATAAGTTCAATGAAGAAACACAGTACAACATAAACTGTTAAAAAGGAATAAAATATTAATTACATTAGATTTGCAATTTTGATAGCAGACGCTCCTGAGAATCCCATGACAGTCGATTGAAGCTTAGACTAGACGGCACCATACATAAACATATTTTAATTGCATTACTCTGTTTGGGTTTCTTACAATCGGGTTCTTAGTAAGAAAAAAAAATTATCACAAACTGCATCTGTGGGCCTTTAATAATGACTGCCATCAAATATTTTCAATAAGTTTTAACAGGAAAGTTTTAATAGATTTGTATGTATGCATGTATACAAATATATTTTAGAATCATGCGAGGAAAGCGAAAAATTATATGAAAAGAATATTTGACCTTGTTTAACTTTCAAGCCTCACATTTGTTTAATGAAATTTCATTATACTGAAATAGGTGTGGTTTTTTCAGTGTAATTTCTGAATAACAAAAATTCGGCTATTTCGGCGTTATCACATGATAAGAGCGATTAATGGTTCATTGTAATTGATATGATGTAATGCATTCGTTAAGGTGAAGTAATTCGTATTTTTAATTATCTTTGATTTATTGTTTAAGCACGTTCGAGACGAGACTAGAGGAGACGGTTGTTATATCAAGAATATTGTATAAGGAATCGATTACCATCCAGTACCTAAAAGGTTAGGCGAACATTTTATCGTGTTCATACCTATTCCATATTGTCCTGTAAGCAGCGATTTCAAACTAGTTGCATATCAATCTGAGGCGGAAATATCTGGCTACAGATAGAGGAGGGAGGGAGTCAGCCGACGGAGGCACATTCCCGGTAGAATCCTTTATGCCGCGGCCGCCTGTCTGACCGGTTCCAGCGATCGTTCAACCCAGCGAGCTCGCAAATTTACACAGATCGACTTTCACCAACAATGTGTATTTCTTTGAAAACAATATATTTTTTTCGAAATAATTATCACAGAATCCATATTATTGTAATTTTTATTTGGTGATGAAATAAGACTATACTTATTATGCGTACAGTACTAACGTCTTGATTGTTGAGCATGCTAACGTCTTTTATGGCGCTATTTAAGAGTAAATTGAACGTTAAATGTCTTAATATTTGCAAATATCGATTTAGCTTTATTGTTTAAATATATTAATTATTCAAGACTTTATTAGTGTTTTTGCCAATAATCACAATATCAATATAATTCAAATAAGATATTACTTGTATCGTCTTTAAATGAAAATAAAAATTCTGTTAGAAGTGTCTAGTACACACGAATATAGGAGTAATCTGTAAGTATTGAAGTACCCTTGATAGCACGCCGTATCTTCTTATAGATAAGGATAACACTTGTATAGGTTCGATTGCATCAAATCTTATATTTGACGGAGACGGAGAGGCTGACCTTGGCAGTGGCGTTGACTTGTGCGGCCTCAAATCGCAACCAACCGTCGAGGCGCGCCATACTAACACATGGTCTAAGTAACATATGTACCTACGTTAGATTTTGATGCGGACGTGTACCAGATGTTGAGATATATCACTTTATCGTTCAACGTTTATTCCGCTATTTATATCTTCGACACGTCATCAAACGATCACGGTTTCAAAATTAAATATCCGTTAACAGGAGACGTATCGAACGCGTTTGAATAGCCGCTCGTCCAGACAACAGGAAAACGTACGTTCAGGTTCCCCATACTAATGACATTCTATCGAACTATTTGTCGTAAACGGGAAATAAATGACCATAAAGTTATGCAAAGTATTTTTAACAGTGACACCATTCGCGCGATAACGAATATAGGAAATGAGTTTGAACTGTATTTTAATGTAATAATACGAATTCGAATATGTGTTTCTTTCAATAAAGTTTTAGTTTACTTTTACATATTACGGATATTTATTGTTAAAAATGTAATAATTTGATATGCTGTTATTAGATAAATATCTACTAAAACTTTATTTTGACACTCCCTCTGTAACTATTTATTTATACCTACAGACTATAACCCTTTGATAACGGTTACAAGGGTTTCCTTCCCATGTAGCATTTTAAGCCTTCATTAAATTTTAGCTATGTGCACAGGTGTAATATAAGGCTATGACTCCATGTGGGTGACGACCTCCATTAAAAGACAAGACATAGCATGGCAGCTGGTTTTTAAAGTAATATTTCGAACAAAATCTCTTAATATAATATGTATAAAATAAGACAGTACATCCGTTAATCTAATAACAGTAATTTTAACTCGTCTAGATATGTAAATGTAGGTGCTCGTGTAACGTGATTCATTCTAAACTATGGATAGGTATATAAAATAATTGTATTAACAATGTAATATATCATACTTTTATTAATAAGAGGTATTTAGCTTAACATATATTATAGTAATGTATAACAAAAATTTTTTATTATTTTTTGGTGACATTTGTCAGTAATTCAAAAGTAATTAAGATTGTAATTATGTCTGTTACAAAAGAGCAATCATTCTTTCGAGCGTGGCGCCCGACCATATAGAATTACTACGAGGCCGTACTCGAGCTTGATACGAAAGGATATTCTAAGGTTAAATGCAGTAGCGTCATGCACAAATTTTAATAGCATTTTAATTTAAAGGCGATATAGGTATATATTTATATTTTTTCGCAAAATAGCACCAATGAAGTATTTTAGATCATTTGTCACGCGGTCTAAAATAGGTATGTACCTACATATATTTAAAACAAACAAAATGCTCCAATTTTTTTTAATTTATATTTGTTATACTATCTAAAGAGTAAAATATAAAGTTAATGTTTTTCTAACCATTTTAGTTCAATATATTTATTTATACTTTCGTTGACTTCTGTGTGGTCATTATTATATAATTATTAAGTAACATATGTTTAAAAAATATAAAAAGAACTGCTTTCTGAACAACATGGCATTCTATCGTAATTTGCTTACACGGTGATCTTACACAGTAGCTTATTATGGTTAAGCTATTTTATTGCTACATCATGTGCTAAGTATGGCGCTCCTAAGGCTAAAAAAAGCAAAGGACTTTTTTACGCGACAGTATTGCACCATATGGTCCTGATAGTTGATGACAGTCATGCCCATAAAAGCTTTTACGTTGTTCGCTTGTAAACCTCGCACTTATAGAAGCGCTATCTATATAGATACAAGTATGAAGTTAACCGCTGTAAAATTTCTTATGTAATGGACACTAATGCATGTACTACTGAATATATGATACGGTACACGACGACGCGTTATGAAGCACAGAATCGTCTATTCAAAGAATAATTAAATCGAAATCTTTCCCACGAAATTAAATACAATTCTTGAAAGTAAATGTAACATTATGATTGCATTGCGATCGAATATTGTAATATGAGAAGCTTTTGCGTTAGGCCGTCCCAACGACCGGATGTAGTCATAGATTTGGTTGAAGACGGATGTGTCGCCATTTGCATGCGCGTCATGAGCCGCCAACAATGCGCAGAAGGGACTAGCACCAGAATAATGAGTAAAGTGGACGCCATTTTATCGAAATTATATAAAAATACTATAAGAGGGATAATGAATTTTAATTCGGGCCTATAAATACGTAGTTTACTAAGTCTCATTGATTCTCGTTAAAAATACTTATATATTTTTATATTATAAGTATAAATGGAAAGGTTACTATTATTAAAAAAGAAATAATGCATTAAGAACCTCTTTTTATTTGTAATTAGTGATATAGATATATAAATAGACGAATAGGATGAATATTGTTCAAATACATTTCCGTTGTGAACTCATGATATTGCAAGTGCATATCTATGCGTTTGAATATATTTCCTTTGATAACAATGGTTATACATATTACCATTTAAGCGATTGGAAATTGGTCCGTTCGCTATAGATAATTAAAAGTGGAGGATTTTCTGGACGCTATCGTTGTGATATGAAGCTGGTATCAATTTCGTTATCTGAGTGTCGGATAAAAACGAAGCGGCTAAATGTTACAAACTTGTTACATTATTTCATCTAATACATTAAAAAATATATATACATAAATATTTAATGTTTTAGTGCCGTTTCCGTTAATTTTTCTTTTAACAATAAATAATTAATATAAGCAAATTAAAAAATAAAATAAAGTAAACGCATAATATCAGCTACTTCTGAAAGTTGAACAAAAAATCGAGCGCTGGCTTGAATCCAAAGAATTTGCAAGAAATATCTCGATGAAAGTTTTCGGTTGGTATTACAGAGAAAGTCGCACATCATTCGAATTAAAAATTATACCTACGTTGTCCGAGTAATGAGCACTTCTATGAGAGCAGTAGAATTGTACTGAGTGGTCATATGTAGGGCGCAGCGACTGTCGGCCTCAGCCTGACCGGTTGCCATCTTTGGGAGCGACCGGTTTGACCATACGCTCTCTATACTTATCACTTCAATTCTCGAAGAACAAATTCAAAAATACGAAATTGTAGTACCGGTATCACACATAATATACTAATAAGAGTTGTTTCAACCGAATAATTTTGATGTAAAGAGGTTGATCTAATGACATTAGGGCGATAAGCGACAGAAATTGTTAAAAAAAATCTATATGTGTTATATAGTTTTATTTTAATTGTAAGTTGTCACTGGCGTTTCTCCCTTCAAGTTTTTAGTTATATTTTCGTTTTCTTGATTTTACGGTTACCACTGCACTGGAGTTGATCTCAGTCGTTTTCAACATAAGCTGAGTGGTTTTCTGTTTGGCCGGATAACATTATTTTTTATTCTGTTAATAAAAGTTTATTCTTTCTTTCTTAAACATATGGGGTAATGTTATTTATGGTGGGGATTTTAATCGATGCGTACACCAGTACTGGCATCCTCCCTCGCGGTATGACACGAGGTGAGTCACGAGGCGTCAGCCAGGCAGGCCGACTGACGACGGCTGATTCACTGCACGCTCACTATTATGCACATATTGATGTCGCAGGTAACTGAGCCGCTATTGTATGCTGGATGCTATTGTGCCGCCAAACTTTTGAGGTCCCCTAACCAATTGTTAGCGCCTTATTGTGTTATTGTTGTGCGGGACGGACGCGTAGGTTTATTATTTCGATTGGAACAATAACATTACCTATTTGAGTCCATAGCCATTTGATAGTTCAAGTTGAAACTTTTAAATATCCTGCAAATTTATTTCTTTTATGTTCCGGAACAAATTAAATAAACTGCACGGATTCTTATCTTATGAAATTATTTTACAGTTAGTACAATTATTGTTTACATTTGAACGAGATTCAAACGGAATAAGTTGGTTTGAAATAGTTCGTTAGCTAATTCTTACCTAGGTTATATGGTTCTGTATTACAACAAGCTACGAAGTTAAGAAAGTAATTTGTATTTAGTATTATGTATACCTATGTATGACGTTTTCATTATAAGTTCGTTCGTAAATATTAAATTTTTGATTATGGAATTTGGTTTACTGAGAAATATTGAGAATTGAAAATTATTTTTCATAAAAATAAATACAGGAGGGAGGAAGGACTTATTAAGCTTCTTTCAAGTCCCATTGTCAAAATGGCAGATGGAATGATAACGTTTTAAAAAATAAACATTCTGTTATGGAACCCTAAAAATAAGTAATAAGGTTAATTATTTTTTTAAACAAAAACAATATGAATTATGTAAAAAGTAAATATAATTACATTTATTAATTGACGAGAATAAAAATTAGCATTTTTAATTGTTTTTTGCAGCTGCAAAATAGTGAATCACTCAATTGAAGTAAAGCAGCGCCATCTCTTGTCAAGAACATGAATCAAATTTAACTTAAAATAAAGTTCATGTTTTAGAACTATGATCAGTAAATAGTTAAAGTATTGAATAAATAAAACAATTTTAGAAAATTACTTATTACTTATTACATGAGCCGTAACAGACTATTATTTCAAAACTTTTCGTTATGTTTTTATCTCTTTGATACAAGAATTGTAAGCATTTACAAAGTCGTTAAATAGCAATGTGTAATATATGGGTTGTATTGAATTCAAATAATCTTAAAATAAAAATGACAAGGAGAACGTGGGTGTATGGTGTTTACATCTCCTAATGGAAGATCTTCGTACTTTACATAGTCGCTTCATTATGACGTCATATCTTTATGTAAAATTTTCCATTATTAATTTATTTCGAAAATACCTCGTAATGATGATGACTATGATATGATTATAATGTATAATGTAATTATTTCAACTTTGTGATAACCAAATTTAATTTAATAATGATAACGTTAATTAGTGAAATTTTTTTAATCTTTAGTAAAAACTTCAAACTGTTAAAATGACTATGAGGGAGTTTAGAAAAGTTAGTTAAGATATACCATTTATTTAAATATATTATTTATTTAGGTACATTATATAAACTTGAAAAATTTTGGTTATAAAATTAGAATATGAACTTATATTATTAAGTATATGCTTAAATTCCTTCATTTATTAGTTCTATGTTCAAATTAGAATGGTAAACGCGTTTACCCATTTTAATAAGTGTACTATCTATTTCAAAGGGTTATTTTATGCTAGTAAAAACAACAGTATATAAGTGAAATAAAACTATTTTTCGAACACTTTGCAGCGTTCGTGGTCACGGGTAGAACGTCGGGATGATAAAAATAATTAATATACGCGATTTAAATCCGTTGAAAATAGTTTTATTTCAATAAATAATAATCGCGAAAATCTAAGACAACGGTAGTATATAAGTGAATTTTTGAAAGTGACCAATATTTTGAAGTTGAAGAAGTTTAAAGTGGCATGGATGACCAAATTTGAGTCTCGGGTACAATTTTAATGAAACATAAATCTACATAATTTTTCAAATCAGACTATTTCGTATGCCAATCAAAAATCGATTTTAAATTAACATAATTGCACATTTTGTTAGAGACGCACGTGCATGACTGCATTCATATTAGGTTAAGTTGTTACGCTGAAATTAATCAAAATTGATTCAGGAAATGTCAAAATGGATATATGAGTTGAAATTTAAAAACCGCATTATATCGTGATTACAATATTTGCACTACGTTGTCCAAGAAATAAATAACCCTACGTATTATAATAAATATTTTGAACAGCCTATTTATTTGAGAAATAATAGGGTCCTTATTCAAATTTTAATCCGTATTTCATTTTCTGTCAGTAGTAGTTGTTAGGAATATATCATAAAAGTAAATAATACTGTATTTTGTCTATGGTAGCTCGTCGATCAGTTAGTTATTATTATATATCGGCAGTACGCACCTTCCCTCTCTCTAGGATAGATTGCTCGTCTTTACTCTCAGAAATATATTCATAATTACGAATAAACTACTTACTAGAACCCTGGAGATAACTTAACAGTAGTAGCCAGTATTATTTAAATGTGCGAAGTCCAATCTATATCTACATCAGAACTCATCAAAATTGGTTTGGCAATGTAGACATGAAAACGTAATAAACAAACAGACATATAGATATATAGACATACATTAACGTTTATAATTGATCAAAACATTGATATAAGATGTTATTTCATACGTGATACACATTTTTGCCAACAGCTTCTAATGTATTAGAAATTTGAAAGTGCACAAGAACGTGTTGTGTTTTATGGATATGGTAGGATATTATAATTTCAATAAAATATAACTGAAATAATATTTTTTACTAAATAAATATTTGCTGATTGTCTGTTGTTCTTCAGGATTTTAATGATATACAGGTGTTTGACTGATGGTTTACCATAAGAGGTAGGCCTATAGGAGAGTCCATTTGGAAGTTATTGACCCAAAAATCTCAGTAGGTCTTATCATCGTAATTTATAATACATTAAATAACTCTGTAACCTGGTAACAGTTTTTAAAACTGTTATTCGGGCAGTTTAACGAAAGCTGTGGCTGTCAACATATAGTACATTCAGTAAACACATTCAGTAAATTCTTTCAGGTGTAAAGCAATGACAAACTTGTCAAACAAAGTATGTCTATTTTTATGAAAGTCTGAGAGGAAAATTATAAGTTTAAATTTTGTCTAATACGAAACCTCAAGGTTTTCAAAATATTATTGTTTTGACATTTAAAAAAGAACCTCTTCAAACCTCATAACTTAAAAAAAAATCTTAATGGGCTAAATTTATATTATTTTGATAGTACAAAATGTTTAACGCAAAAATAGTAAAATTAGATGCTTAGATTAAGCAAAAATAAAATAAAGTTATGGTATGAGCCCGTAAATTTCCAGAAATGGGCATAACGAAGTTTAAGGTTCAACTTTACAGAGCATGTACTAATTACACGTGACAGGAAGCTCGTAACTTTATTTTTGGTTAACCATATTATACAGTCAGAAGCTTGTAAAAAAACTATGGATAGAAAGTGATGTAGGTTACAGAGTAAAATAGAAATTTTATACTAAATAACAATGAACATGAGACCATGAAAGAATATATCGAAAAAAATGTGATTATGGATTAGAGGTTTTTGAGTTTTCAAATTGGCTTACTCATTTAGTAAGCAATCTACCAAACACTCAGTATACATATACGTATATATATATATATATATATATATATATATATATATACACGTATATATATATAGATTGCACCTAGGATATGGCTACTTATGTCGCGAATATAAAACGTGAAGGGAGTGAAATAGGATGGAGGATATGAAAGTTTTAACGCAGTTGATTTCACGGTATCAACATTTTATATATATTATTTAAAAGGGACAACACACATGCTTTGGTTTACATTACAGTTATTCATGTGCATTTTTTGAAAAATCATTTTTTCTTGGCAGGAGTTCATCGAAAAAATACACCTGTATATTTGGTCATCCACGTCAATTTCAATTCAACGTCAACAATTCACCTGTATAATTATTATTATTTTATCATTAAAAATGATTACCTTTTCGTATTAATAGGCTTGTAACTCTTCGTAGTGCTTCCCTAGGAGATTTTTGAAAGAATTTGGGCGTTAAATTAGGAGGCAGTGTGAGGGGTTTTCTGGCGCCCGAATTCTCCCACGACACAGGAAGGTCCGCTGCCATCTTAGACGAAGTTGTTATTCTATCCAGATGCTCGGTTGACGCTGGTCTAGTGTAACAAATAAAATCACTATTTAAGACAAATAAAAATATATTACCTCTTATATAATACACTACATATAAAAAAGAACACCAAAAAATACTGTTTAATAATTACACGAATAATGGGTAAAATAAATACATATTTTCGAATTTGCTTGTTAATAATTTCGTTATTGCTTTCGTTATTTATTATAAATTTAACACGACAACACATTATAAAAAAAAAATCCTAATGTCGAGCTAATAAGACAAGAATATTATGCTTTTAATTAAATTATACCAGTTTTTGTTTTTGACAATATTGGTATTATATTATTTTAATTTATACTTAATAAATTTTATGTCGCAGTCGAGCATTGAGCAGTTGCATATCTGACCGTTTCAAAAATTTTATCAATCATTTTTTAAATGACCTGTTTGCATGACCTTTGAAGGCCTCGCCTCGAAGGCTGGGTAAGACACCCTAGTCATATCCCATATCCAGTCGACACAGTTTATGGTGGAAGCAGAAGCAGCTAGTACCGAATATTCTCAGCGACGCAAGTATGAAAACCTTGCCGAGGGTTTTATATTTGCCCTGTTTGGAGTTTAAACACTTGGACCTTGGGGTCTAGTAGCCGACTGTGTTTTTAAAGACTTCTCAATAAAACTTTAGGAGACAAATGAGGACTTAAAAACCGGTAGCGACCTCAGTCAGTTTGGCCTTTCAACGGGAAATGCTGCCAGTATTTTGGGGTCTTTACCTAGATTCAGTGGCTTGTTTATAATATATTAATTGATTTTTATACATTTTTATCTCTTAAATATTGTACTTGATAAAACTTAACTGACGGATTGATTGTTGTTGTCAAGGAAAGCATCATTTAATTTGCATCACACGTTTCGATGAGTAAGACTTGTTGGATGATTGTTCTCTAAGTATTTACATAGAACTGAGTGCATTGGAGCGCCGGACGTTGATAAAAATTATAATTATGTAAGTTACATTACTAGGGAGGTGATGGCAGAATATCAAAAAATATTGAGTGTTAACCTTTTAAAATTAAAAAAAAATCCAACTTTTTTTTAAATTATTGCTTGTCGTCCATTTCCTATTGATACATTTGATTTTTTTTCTAAGAAAAACGTTACGCTAATCGTGTGTGTCACAGCGTTCAGGTTATATTTGTAAGATTGTTAAAGATATCACAATTTAGTAGAAAAATCAGAAATCAACCGTCAGAATGTATTATTTTTATTGTGATAGTTTAATGTAATTGTCCTGCAGCTCCCTAATCAAATAGTTTGCAATGCGTATGTCGTGCACGATGCGTGTAGTTCGTGCGACGCATACGCACTTTCAATGTCAAATCGTCTCTTATTCATGAATGTATAACGTGTGTAATTGTTAAAGCTATTTGAAGAATTAGATTACTTTTTTTTAATACACAGAAGGTGGCAAATTCTATCTGATGCTAAATATTAGAAGTAAATAATTTTTTTACGTTTTAACGCTTGGAAATCTTTAAACTCTAGCTTAGTTAAAACCTCAGAAAGAAGATCATACCACGGCCTGCATGGACGTAGGAACAAGGATCGTGAAGCTCGCAAATTGCCAGTAAAAGTAAACCAGGCATCCAAGTGATGTGGATAATATCGAGTCCTGAGGAGAAGAGTGTGATCGTAAAAGCGTGATTTTATCACCTTTCCGAGTTTCTCAGAACATTGTACAGATGGTCAAAAAATCGCAGAGAACCAACACCTCATCGTACATTTAAAAGTTCTAATTCTTCTGTGAGTTTGGGATTATCGACAATAACCGCTAGTAACTTTAAAAAAATCTAAAATCAATTGACCTGTAACTTGACGATTCGATTGTGCTTTAAAAATCAAATTTAAATAAAGTATATTTTGAATTCAAAAAAAAGAAAGTACGAACTCCAACTGAAGTACTCCATATAAAGACGGATCTGAGCTTTGCAAAGCAGGAGCCGATAGTCGAATGTGAGGTATTGTCCGTTCTTGTTCAAAACTCCGAGCATTTTAGCAGTTAGTTTGGCTTTGCTCTCCAAGTGACCTCGAAATTGGATCGCATTGGTCGAACCTAAGGATCCAATTACTTTTACTGATTTTCAGATCAGTATTCTGGAACCTCGGCTAGGGGTTGAAGCTGGTATTGGCGGGTAGGCACCCGTCCCAAGGTACGAATACTATTACACATAAAGGAGGATCTGAGCTTTGTGAAGCAGGAGCGATGTCCAATGAGAAGTATTGTACCGCTTTGTTCAGAATCCCGACCTTTTTAGCAGCCTGTTTGGCTTTGCTCGCTAAGCAAGTCCGGAATTTAATTGCATTCGTTATGTCGACCCCAAGGATCCCAACACTTTTAATGGAATTTCGGCTCTATATTAGGCGTGTTTTATTGGATGAGGTTACATCTGCCTCATTCGGAAACCTATTCCAAGGAGGTCTCGATTTCAGATAGAAGTTATATCCACATAGCAACGAATATAACTGGTTTGCAACATGTCGTTCATGTGCAGAATGAATAGCGTAGGTTATAGCATTGGACCTTGGGGTACTTTAGAGTTAATTGAAATGGTTTCCGAGCATAATAGGTATTTCGAATAAAGTAATAATTTTTTAACAGTATTTTTTTAAATTATAAATAATGGTTTGTTTTTTAACAAGTACAAGTAAAATGAAATTACCTATTAGTTTTCATTAGAATGCTGGTACTAATCGGAAAAGGTCTGTTGTGGATAAGAAATTTCTAAATGCCATAATGGCATATCCCTCTACAAGCTCATAATATATTTGACAAAAAAAAATCAAATTTTTCGAGATATTTTAGATAAACAAAATGCTAACAAAACCCCTCCATAAAAATGGTCATTTTATGTTTTTCAAAAAAAAAACGAATACATTATAATTTTTTGATTACCTATGTCTCTGACGGGGATACCAGCCGCGCGGCGGCCCGCCCAGGCGAAGCAGGTCCGCGCCCGTACACACTCCCGACGCGCCCATCACGGACCCGCGCCCGTAACCTCCCAATGTAGCACTGCTTCCTGTCATAAAAATACATTTTTCAATATACTATAATACGTCTTTAAATTTAACTATAAATCTGAAGGAAAATCACTGTTTAAGTAAATTTTTTAGATATTCATTTGTTAAATTAAATAATTTAATACCACCAAATTGACATCGTCTTTTTAAAATTCTGGATTTATTTTTTAGGGTTCCGTACCTTAAAAGGAAAAACGGAACCCTTATAGGATCACTTTGTTGTCCGTCTGTCTGTCTGTCTGTCTGTCTGTCTGTCTGTCTGTCTGTCTGTCTGTCTGTCTGTCTGTCTGTCTGTCGGGATGTCAACCCTTTTTTCTCAGAAATGCATAGACGTATCATGTTGAAATTAATATCATATACTCAAGTCTACGATGACATGCGGCCGTGAAAATATTAAAGTTCTAAGTCAACGCAATCAAAAGATAATGGAAAATATGTCGTATATTTTGACCATTTTAGCGTTTTCGCAAGGGAATCAAAACCTATAGGGTACTTCCCATTGACCTAGCACGATGAAATTTGGCAAGAAGTAAGATCTTATGGTACAAATAAAGGAAAAAATCTGAAAACTGTAAATTTTTGTATGTATGTTTGTCTGTTTGTAAGTTTGTCTTTCAACCTTTTTCTCAGAAACGCGTGAAGGTAACAAATTTTTATCAGCGTCAAGTACTCAGAGTTGTAATTACTAAGAGCTGTGAAAAAATCAAACTTCTAAGTTAACGCAATCAAAAGATACGGTCATTTATATCACATATTTTAAGTATGATAGCGTTTTTAACGTTTTCGCAAGGGAATCAAAACCTATAGGGTACTTCCCATTGACCAAGCATTATGAAATTTGGCCAGGAGCAAGGTCCTTTAGTATACATAAAGGAAAAAATCCGAAAACTGTAAATTTCTGTTCGTGTGTCTGTCAGTCTGTACGTCTGTCTTTCAACCTTTTTCTCAGGAACGCGTAAATGTATCAAGTTGTAAATTGATCAAGCGGAAAATATATTAATCTTAGAATTAAAATTATATGTACTTGTAACAAATTAACATAGAAGTTGACCATGGTCAAAAAAACAATTTTACAAACACTGAGAAGAAATTTGTATCAATACGAAAACATTAAAAAGCAGCAAACCTTTATAAACAACGCAATGCAATCTATATATCGCAGCTAACAAAATGATAGCGCGATGCAGCGTACAGCTAATGCCATCTATTACAACATTATGACATTAACTGTGATATAATTCTGCTCGATTGATAAAATTTTTTATTTTAATTATTATTTAAACGCGCTAAGAATTATAAAATAAACTTTTCATTTAAAAGTTTTATATTCGATTTATAACGTCATTACGTAATTAACATTCAATATAAGAGCTTCACGCGATTTGATTTAAGTACTCAAACAGATCGAGTTATTTAATTTACTTATTTATCTACACATATAAGTCTTCTGGTTATTAGTAATATAATTAGTTATTTATAAATAAACAATTAGTTTTGTTCGAATTAAGGACTAATTATTTTCGTCTTGGTAACACTAATATATATTTCGATATTTTGATTGATAATGTAAATCTAAATATTTTACGAACGTAGTGCAGGGGTAGTGGAGAGTAGTAGAATATAAATAAAAATAAAACTAGAATAAAATATAATATAATTATGTTGTTAATGTCAAAGTCAACAAGTTAGTTCATTGAAATTGTCAAGAGATGGCGCTAGGTGTATCCTGAATCGCGCTATAACTTTTTTTTTTGAAAGTATAAGGTGTATTAGTACTCAAAATAAAATTTTGTGTTTCCATGGATTGCATCCATGATCGTGTTTTAAATTAAAGTGCTCCTAAGTAGTTTCAAAATAGTTTTTGGGACGTGATCCATATTTACATAATATTTGATTATATTTAAGCGACTTCTAAAAAGGAGTGTTTTCAATTCGACCTTGTATTTAATTTTTTTTATGTTTGTTCGCCGATTACGCCGCCATTTGGGTACCGATGTTCAATTTTTTTTTTGTTTGAAAAGGTATACTTCCAAGGTGGTCCCATTGTCTTCAGGTCAGGATCAGATGATGGGATCCTGGAGAAATTGAGGGAACTCCTCAAATATTATAGGCAAGCGTATACCGATTTAGGTATTTTTGATAGTAACTTATGTTGGAACTGATGATGAAGACCACAAATGGCGTAGATGGGTTAGTCTTATATAGATTTCTATAAGTTTGTACGGAACCCTCGGTGCGCGAGTCCTACTCGCACTTGACCAGTTTTTTTTTGTCTTTCATCTAATTGACCACTCTAGATTAGTATCGATAACTAATATTAAAATTCCGCGTGTCATATGTAGAATTGTAACAAAATACTACATTTATTTCGTAAAGAGGTTATTGCTATTTAATCAGGGCAGGAGTCATTGCACACTAGTAATGACAAAGATTCTTTAAGCAAAAGATTTCAGAGCCGCCAGATGTTAATGGTCTTCTGAGACACAAAACTTGTGGGATTTAGTGGTGTTACTTTGAATATACATATTTTAAGGTATCCGGATTACTCACATTTTTTTAAAGTCAAATTTCAAATTTTTTTTTGTTTATAGAATATTATTATTTGTTAATAATCAATATTGCCAGACACTTCTCGCAAGCAGTATCTTTCGCCAGAAGATTGAGTCTTCTCAGCTCACAAATCAAACGTAATTTTTTATATATAAGTAGTCAAATTAATTCTATGAGACAAATTCTGAGCGCAAAGTTAATATTTTTTCTGGGATACGATTTACCTATGTCCCTACATTTGATCTATTACATAGTTATTTACAAAATATGTTGTAAATTGTGAATTCAGAGGGACTTAAACTATCTTTAGAATATATTTACAGGATAAATAATTAATTTGTAATCATAAACTGTTGCATTGACAATATTTTAAAAGAGTAACTATCGAGTTTCTTGCCGGTTCTTCTCGGTAGAATCTGCGTTCCAAACCGGTGGTAGCTTCATTATTGATGTTTTTTTTTTGTTTTTTTCATGTATGACGATTCAAAAGTGCTCGTGAGAGCCTACTTGAATAAAGTATTTTTTGATTTCATTTGATCTGAATATTCGAAAATCTGCGCAAATAAGATAAATAGTGTTACAACTGTAAAACAGGTATTAAGTTTTTTTAGTTCAATTTAGATCTTAGCTGTTGCAGATGATTTAGATATAATTGCGTGGAGCAAAAAACCACTTAAGCCAGTGACTGTAAATACTGCTGAAACTATTTTAGTGCCTCTAATGAAATAAACTCACACACACGTTTTCGACAAGAATATAATATAAGATATACAGAATGATTTTTGACTGGACGTGGCCAAGGAAAGGAAAAGTATAAGGAATAACGAAAAATACTTAAAATAATTTTCTTCTAGATCTACTTCTGGGAAGTAATAGTATACGACAAAGTATTGGAAACGGCCTAGTTTTTATAAAATGCTACAAATAAATGATTTTCACAAATAGTAAGAATTTACAACTGGAGAGCATCAGCGTTTAATTAGAGAAAAATACTTAATCAGGTCAAGGTCCATAAACGGCGGAAGAACCAATGACGACCATGATTATAATATTACACTTCCTATAATAATTATAAATTTTCCAGGGGAAATCAAACCTAAAAATAGACTAGAATATGGCGATGCTGACGACGATTTGAAAATAACGATAATCTTGTGAAACTTAAATATGCTAATTTAATCTTTATCGATCGAGCGATGGTATTTTGTTGCGAGAGAAAAACCTGTGAGTTTGATGACTAAATTAGAAAAAAGTTAAATTGTTAGTTTTGGAGTTTGAAGTTTTTACATTACTTTGATTTCTTTTAAGAGGGAGTTCTCACTCGGTCGCAAAGGCAAGAGAGAGAAAGAGAAAAAAAACGAACCTAGAATTTTTCATAAGTTGAACCAATAGACTATGGGCCACGCAGGCATCCTAAACCAGGACTTTTCACGGGTAGATGTAGTTAGTCTGTTCAAGTAACGCTATTGTCAAGTAAATAATTTATTAACGAACCCGTCGTGTTGGAAATGCGCTGTTTTTTTTCTCTATATTACAAGGAATTCGTTAAAATAAATTTAATGTTTTAATTTTCGCACTAGAGCCAGAGGTTAATAAAAGGAACTGCTAGCCTATTTTGTGCGGACCTTAAGTAAGCAGCAGGAAGAATATCTAACAGTAACATAATATTCTTACATTTAGTTTTATTGATTTACTTGGGTTACTTGAACCTGTAAATGTCTCAACTCTTGAAACTTCAATATTTACATATTTTTAGTACATAGCAGTAATCACACAGAACCTTAAAAAACAATAATCACAAGCATTAAATGCAGATTTTATTTATAGAAAAATACATTTTTAAATTTTAATATTATAAAGAAAATATATTTTTTTTATATTTTCTGTATACAAAACAGCTCTGAACCTGAAATATTTAGTTCTTGTTTTATATTAGATACCATAGTGTAGATTATTGGGCCGTTATAGGTGTTTTATCATTCCTATAGGTAGGTTCAAATAACAAATGAATTGATTTGTTATTTTTTGAATTAGAATAATCGAGTCATCTGATGTAAAGTGAGCGGTTATTAACATTTCCAGAGGAATTACAAAACGTGTTGCCGGCTTAAAATGATTAAAGAATTAAGGAGAATAGGAAGTTAGAAATAGGAGAGGGGGACTATAACGATAACTGTCAAGTAAGTTAGAAAAAAAAAACTTTAACATTAAATAAAGGTCAGCGGCTATATGATAGGCGAATCCATATTAATAAATAAAATAGAAGTGTCTGTTTGTAATTTCAAATTAACAGCTATTCACTAAAGCATAGGAAAGAATATACGGTCTGTTTATTTGTTCGTCTGTTTGTGCCGGTTCTTTGAAATAGCTGGAATGATTTTGACAGGACTTTCACTCGCAGATAGCTAATATTACATATCGTATATTGATATTGATTTTATTTTTTCGCATACGATGCACCAGCTAATATCAATAAAGATGGGCATGAAAAATTTATCATTCGAATCTAACCTATAGTTTGCATGGAATTGACGACGTTGCTTCTAGGTGTGCCCGTGGAGTTCCGCGGCGGCGTCCTCGGCACGTCGCAGCCGCGCGCGAACACCGGCGTCTCGGGCAGGCTGGCGGACGTCTGCAGCTGCCCGCGCGCCTCGCGGCTCTGGCGCTGCAGTGTCCTCCGCCTGGCGCCGCTCGCGCCCGTGTCTGAAGATTTTTTTTTAATTTCATTACAGATGGACGCTGATGTGCAATACTATGCCAAGTCACACGGATTTCATTTTTAGAAAATTGAGCAGTGGGTTTTGCCCATTAGTGGACTTTATTTATAGATTTCGTAGTTGTAATTATATAGTTTTTTTTAATAGGATAGAATGTTATAGGAAGATTTCTTGGCTATGGTTTTCCTAATAAAATAATTAAAAGAGCTATGATTAACAACGACGTTTCTGTTCTTATTGAGCTACCTAGAGTAAGTCGCTATTATGGTGACAATGTCATAAAAAGGCTTTAGTTCACTAAAAATAGGTTCTGACCTTTATGAAAGAATCACTCATCAGGGGGGCAAAAGCTGTTCTAGATTTCTGCTCTTCCGAGAAAAAACAATTAACACTCAGGGAAATAGTTACCAAAAAAAATATAATAATTCCAATTATTTTTATTTTAAAATTTTCTAAACTTTACTTCATAATAATAATACATGGCAATATTTGTATATTATTCTTTATAGTTGATCATTGATCAATTATATCATGTAAATATCTTCTATATTTTACGAAACTTTGGTAAAAATGCATAGACAGGCGTTTCGATTTTACTTGCTAAAATAAATTCAAACAGTATAATCAAATTATTCTACTTGATGACTCAAATATAAGAAAAAAAAATTTAGGACGTCAGATTTAAATATGGATAGTTTTCTTACCGGTAGGAAGTGTTCGTCTGTCGGTAGAACCACTCTTGAAATTACTATTTCTTCTATTCTTATTGTAACTTGTCTCCATTGATCTCGTTTTAAGACTGTTTGTAGTGTCTCGATGAGGAGGCACCGCTGGGGGTTCTGATGGCCTGTAAATAGTGAACAATTACATTTTTAATTACAAAATAATATACAAGTATTCCAATTTATTGTAATTCAAGTTACTCAAGTCAAAAATTTATGCATTTTTTTACCTTCTTCTGGATTCCATAGTTGGTGTCGGTAGTGTATCGGCTTTTTTACCGTGACGTCTTTCCGACGTCGGTTGCATGATTTCTGTGTACTCGTCCTCCACCTCTTGTACCGGTGAAGGTGGTAAAGGTGGAAACTTCGGGGATTCCGGTGTTTGTGGTAAGGGCCCCATTTCATGACCCATACTTGGAGATGGAGGCAATTGGTTATGTCTATAGGAATGTTCAACTATTTGCACATTAAGAGGAAAATCTCCGCCACTAGATACCGCAGAATCTGATGACGAAGGTTGTCGCATGAGGCTGACCGGTACGTCTTTCGCACTGGTCGACTTATGCATACTATTCGATCTCCTTCCTGAAGAACGATCGCGGCGCTCAATTGACCTCTGATTCTGTATTTCATTGTGGCTAGATGATTTCTGAATATCGTGCCTTTTCTGTTTCTCCCTAGAACTATAACGGAAATTGTTTTCTAAGATTTCTTTAGATATTTCATCACAGTATTCGTCCTTATGGATATTCCAGTCTTTGGGTAAATATGGAGTAAAATGTTTTTGGTCCCGACCTTGGTTCAGTATAGCACTAATATTATTTTCGATTTTGCGAAGTGGTGATGTTTCACCGCTGGATCCCGGTTCACCACTTTCTTGATCCTCTTCTTCCTCTACTGTGGTTATTAGAGCTTGACGGCTCGCACTGTTACTGTCTCCTTCCGCTCCTAGACTCGGAAGAGATATTACTCGAACCATATTTGGAGGTACCGTTGTAAGTTCGCTAACAGTTTCATTGCATTCCGTCTGAGGCGTTTCTTCGACTTTACCCTCTTTTATTAATGATTGTATGTTATCAAAAGTAGAAGAATATTTTTTGAAATCGGTAAACCTATTTTGTGGAGATAATTTGCTTTGAGTACTATTATTCTTGGAACCAACAACGCTTTTATCACTATTTATCTGTCTACTTTTAGGACTATGACCATAATACTCTGGGTTGATGTATCTATCTTGGGCATTATTGAGATCCAAACTTAGTCTTGACTTAGGAGAAGTGATTTCTTTACTTAATCTAGAATTCGGAGTACAAAGGTCAATACTATATCTAGAGTTTGGCGTATTTAGTTCACGACTCAACCTTGAGTTCAAGTCGGCGCTGTACCTAGATTGAGGTAAACTTAAATCCGAACTCGGTCTAGAATTATAGGAACCGACAGATCCTGATCCACTTATTGAAATGCTGGAACCGTCAATAGATTTTTCAAAACTTCTGTTAAGGCTATGGCTTTGTGAAAGGTTATTCGTATTGGGTTGTGTTTTATTAATTGCATTTTTATTAAAGGTCGGTAGCTGCTTCCTGTTCTTTCCTTTTCGGATAACGTAAGTGCCAGAAGCAAGATCCTGTACACGACGATTTTCTGTTTCTGCGTCGGATATAGGTGACGCTAAAGGTTCACATTGGGATATCGGCGGTGGTGGAGGCCAGTACTCTTCGCCCCAATCATCATCTACTCTTTGTGGGATGGAACTTGTGCTTGAATGTGATTGATCTCCAGATTTTCTTCTTCTTCTTCCTATAACCTGGAATGAAACAAAAATGATTTTAGTATTTTTCCTCATAATTTATAATTTAATAATTTAGAATAAGATTTATCTATTAAATATTTGTTGACAACAAAAATTAAAATTCTATTACAGACTACAGCAGGAAGATTTTGGTGCGGTATTTGACCTATAATTTCTCCATCTTGACATTTTTTAAACTTTATTTTGTGAATTAAGTATTTAAATGTAAGAATTTAAGATTACCATTACAAATATTACTGTAAAAATGAATACTTAGAAATAATGGTAGGTTATGATTGATCTTATTACATATATATTTATTTATTATTATACTTTATTGCATACACCATGTACATAGTTAGTATCAATACAGACTTAACCTAAGACAAGAAGACAGTGAGCAAAAGGCGGTCTTATCGCTTTCAGCGATCTATATATATATTATACGCCATAAAGCAAATAGTTTTTAATCCTATTCACCTTCGTACTTCCTGGTGTGAGTAGTGGATCGTCACCATCGAGAGACACTTCCCAGGCTATGGAATTGCGTTTCGAAGGCGTGCTGACTGCGGGCGGTGGCGGTGGGAACGACTCTTCCAAAGAATCGTCTGAAAAATGTTCTTCGTCGTTGCTCCTATTCGAACCTCGCATCTTGCAACTCTCCATTATATCCTCCGATGATCCTCTACACACTTCTCTATGCCTCTCCATAGAACTGGCGAGAGTACGCGGAGGTATTTTACTTTTCGGTGATAGCATTTCTCCCTCCGATCTGCTATCGCGTTTACCGTTCTTCTTTTCGATATTTTTGGTGATACTCGATGGCGATATTTTGTATGTTGGAGAGTGCGATTGTCGATTGTATTGAATGTTTGGTCCAGGGTAAATGGTGACTGGGTGTTCATTATATGGTTTGTCATTGAATTCGCTCGAGAATCCCATAAACGGAAACACGGGTGCATTCTCAAAGCTCGGTGATTTTTTTAAATTGATAGGAATAGCTGAATGCCTCGGAGGAAGCCATGTCGGGATGACTTCTGTCTGAGGAGGCCGGGTACCGTGTTGTAGTGATGAGAACTTGTATGGAGGTACCGGCGGTTGTTGTAGTTGAAAACCATTCGTTTCGATATCTTTATCCCACCCATATGGACGTTGGTGTCTTGTTTTAGGCTGAAAGGAGTTTATAATTATCATGTTATATCAATGGTTTTAGCGAATTATATTGTATTTAGTTGAAAGGCAATTGAAATTGAAAACTTGGGATTAACTTACAAATGTAGTTTGCGTTGCGGTTGTAATTCCATTTACGCTTATTATTGAATCCAATTTCTCTTCGGCTTCACAGCGCTCCACTGAAGTTGTACGTTTTGCAGAATTTGCAGGTGATACTCTGTAATTGCAATTGTGTCAGGTTTAAAATTAATAATAACATAAAATAGTACGTTTCACGATAAAATAAGTTTTATCAATAAAATTAAAAGCGAATACAGACATGTATAGGTTGTTTGTAATTTTTGTATTTTTCTTTTTCAAATTTCAACAAAGGCTTATACTTGATAATATTTTTTTTGTAACAGATTGTGAGTCCATAAACGTCTAGTTTTATGATATGGGAATTAACGGTAAATAGCTGCACACTAACATTTTGTTGAACGTTTATCACGACTTCAAAGTTATTAATTTGAACAATTAGTCAGAGTTACAAATTGGGTATAACAATAAATAACTATTACTTAGGCAACAGAGTTGAAATTATTCTCTGAGCTTCTTCAGGAGGCGGCGGCGAGTGCGGCGAGGGCGGGTCCGGCGGTGAGCTCTCCTCGCGCTCCTCCGTCGGTCGGAAACCCAGCGCGAATTTCGCTCTAAAATTAAATCATAGAATTCAATTTATTATTTTTGACTCTTTTTGTAAGGATGTGCATTATTCAAATGTCGCTGGAAATAAATCGTTAGGTTTAAAATATGTAATCTCAAAGCGAAACAGTGGCTGATTTACACATTTGCCGCTTGTAGGCTGTTCTTTGCTGTCAGTAGTTTATACAAACTTACAATACAATTACAATTCGATATCCTAGTTCATATTCGAATGATACATATATCACTCAAAAGGGCTTAAACTTACCGCCCCTAAAATACGCAGTCATAAGGTCCAGCCTCACTTAGTCTGCTGGTAAATCATTTGACGGTGAGAACGGTTTAGTTGTGAAATCACCATGAAATCAGGATATTTAAAATGAAATTATGCATAGATAAAGCATTGTTTTTTTCTTGTTGCTTAAAATAATTAAATTAATAATGTTAAATATTTCAAAAAGATCATTTCATGCTCATTCATCCTCGGTGGCTTGTTCGGCAAAATTGTGCATAGAAAGAGTTTATGTATTGAACTAAAATATTTTGTTTGCAATATGAATCGTAGCCTAAACACATCGTATGTTTAGAGAAACACGAATGTAGAGAACGAACTGAATCAGTCATGTATTCATCTTCGTCGGATGTACGTCCGGCGAAATTGTACATAAACATAATTAATGTACTACACTAAAATATTTTATTTTTATCGATTGCAATATTAATTATGGCGTGCGTACACTTGGTGTTTAGAGGAACACGAATGTTTGAGTACGAACTGAATCAGTCTCACCGTCTTCCGTTCATGCTCATGTATCCATCGTCCTCGGAGGTGTGTCCGGCGAGGGGCGAGTCGTCGTCGGTGGCGGGCGTGGCGGGGGTGGCGGGGGTGGCCGGCGTCGGTGGCGCGCGCGCCTCCAGCGACCGCGGCTCTCCCTCGTCGTACTCGCTCAGCACCTGGTCCAGTAGCTCCAACGAACGCTGCACGTCGTCACACCCGCTGTAAAGAGTTGTGTTCAATAATATCATTAGATATAATCTTACAGAACTTAAAAAAAAGCTATATACGTGATTTCGTCTACATTGCCATATTATTCGCGTTATTTTTATTTTAAAACAAAATTACTGGACCGATTTTGATGTTGTATTGGACCAATAGGGTAAATATACTCTTTTAGACAAAAAAGAATTAACCAACTCGGTTAAACCATTTTAGAATAATCGGTTGACATACATTAAAAAAAGTCGCCGAAGAGTTGAGAACCTACTCCTTTTTTGGAAGTCGTTTAAAGAGAGTAAATAAAATTATTACTTAGATTTTTAAATTATAAGTACTTAAAGACATTTAATTTGTTGTATCATCAGTGTTGGCATGTAAATATCCCACGCTTAGGTAAAGGACTTTTTTGAATTAAAGAACAGGATGTAGAGCATAATCGATCACGCTGCTCACTTGCGGATTAGCGGATATATATTATTTCTCAGAATTACTTTCATCATATGTACTTGTGTTCATAATATTTTTTCTTCCCCGTAAAATACGAGATGAATTTAAAAAAAAATTAACTGTCATACTACAAAAGACACATTAAAACCATGTTGAACACGTGTTTAGCTAAACAGTGTTAAAAATTAAACATTGCTTAAAATATTATCTAACTTGCTTAACGGCGAATAAACTCATAAAAAAACTTATTGATAAAATGCTATGTTACATTTGACAGCTAAAGTAGGTTCACTTAAACATATGTTAATCTATATCTAAAGCATGTTTAACTCAAAACTGTGCTAAGACGCGGATTTGTAGTATGGATTTTTTTAAACCCGCGTTTAACGTCTGTTTAAATCTTTTGTAGTAAGGCAGTAAAAGTTTATCTATATTAACTTTTATCATTTATCAATCACTTTTGATGTAGTTATCTGTTAAAATTTGCTTGTCCAATTCCCAATGAATCAGCCATCTCGAGAACAACAAGACGAGATAGTAATGTCGAATTTGAATGCATTGAATAATTAATTTTAGCATATTCATGACCAAATAGTATAGCAACATATCAGGCAATTAAATAGAAAAAGTATTTAGCATAGTTTTTTTCTTGTTGTTTAAAATAATTAAATTAATAATGTTGAATATTTATAAAAGATTCATTTCTAAAAGTATTTTGTTCTCAATCTATTGTTATCCAGGAAATAAGATTACACGGTATTCTAGCTCATTTGTTCTCTGATGAAATTGTGGTTGTATAAACTTGTGGAGTTGTATTCGAGAGTGGTATAAATCTTGTTTATTTCGGTCTCTTGTATAGTTTCCTTGTTATCTTTGCTCTTTGTGTTTAATTACTTATTTTAAAGTTCTAAAAATATATAAAATAAACACTTGAATTCTTATTCACAATTTGACAGTTGAAGAGACGTTTTTATATAAAAATCAGACATCAACTGTCAGAATATAGCATAATTTTATTGCGAAAGTTTAACATTTTTCCTAAATAGAGACCCATATGATAAGAATTTTGTTATAAAAACATTAATAACAAGCTAGACCGTATAGATCTATATACGTAAATATGATACCTAAAGTAAAATTTTGATGAATCCGCAAAGTGAAAACTAATATAGGATAGCATAAAGTACAAACAATTTAAAGAGCCGACTCGTAGTTATACCTACATACACGCTTAATTATACAATTACATATACATAGATAAATGGATGCTGATAAGCAATAACGTGTCAATCCACAAAAAGTCAAATTCGGAGATATTTATATATTTTGATACTGCATCACCTATTTAAAATTATTTAAAAAAATCAAGTCATATAAACTAAATAAGTATGGAAAACAGTTTCTTAGTGGATTGTTTCGAAGTTCAAGTATTCACTTCGTTCCATATTTTCAAATTAATACAATAATCTTAAATATTTGAAAATCTTTTTATCACGTAAAATATTAAATATATAAATCTGCTTTTAATTCATAAAACCTTTTATTAAAAAAGAAAAGAAAAGATATATACTTTTTCAAACATATTTATTAAGAATAGGTTTGACATCTTTAGACGCCATTTTCTCAAAATGAATTCCGAGTGGCTTGACACAATATTGCTTATCAGCGTCTAAATATAGTCATTTAGTATTAGTTAATGTTTCAAATATCTTAACATCATAATACGAGAAATAATATACTCACTTGTAGTAAATACTTGAACTAAATTATTATTTATTTTATTTAGTTGCGGTACTTATAGATTACTTACTACATTTTTCACGACTTTTCAATTGACAATGAAAATCCCGCCATTTTTTTCTTTTTAATTTTTGGTTTGACCAAGGTGTATTGCATTGTGCCCAATATTGTTTAACATACATCATAATAAAATTGTATCAGGCTTTATAAACACACTGTAAAATGATATAAATAAACTAACCATTTTATTACATGTATAAGTATTTCAAATTCAATTGAAACGAATAATAAATAACGAATAATGTAAAATTCTTAAGATTATTTCGCATTGCAGGCAATAAGTATAGGGTAGAATTCAGCTTAAAAGGCGGCTAAGAAGGTCATGGCAGTCAATTCCCCGAGATAATGGTAAATTGGACTCATTTCCTCTGGAAGCCAGCCTGCCTCGAGAACGTTTCCTCTCTCTGTAGCATTAGAACTAAATTAGAGGATAACTATGTAGGTCGATTGGTCTTATCACTCACGATTAGTTCCGATCCCATTACAATAGTTTATCGATGTTAAGGATATTTGTTCCTAAACTAAAAATAGAAAATTCTCTGCATTAAATATTAACTCTTTTCTTTTTTATGAGGTATCTAATGAAAGTAGTAAACAAATAATTTATCGTCCAAAATTTAATACAAATGACTTAATTATAGCAAAAAATGAAATAAAACATTTTTCCACAACATTGCAAAATGAAAAATAAAATTTGTCACAACTTCAAATAGAGCCCCGCAAGCGTCTGGTATAGCATTCATTATAAGTATTCATATTAGAGGATGTATGTTCTCTACTTTAAAGTGGTTGTAGTGGCAGGCACAAAGCACCCCTTTGAAAGAAGAGCCGCTTTCACGCCAGCTCTCGATAAGCCCTCAGCGGTGCACTGAGTTCTACGCCATGCTTCCTCAATCAAATGCTGCAGTAAAAAAATATGTACCTACCCAATATTGGACTTAGATGTTTTCTAAGCCACATGGGGTTTTAAAGTCGATGCGATAAGGGTGAGAGGATAAAAACTCTGAGCGACTGGATAAAGAGTTTCAAAAAATGTTTGTGGATTAGTGCGCTTTGTTGAGTACTAGCCTTTGCTTGCGGATTTGCTCGCGTGTGGAATTTGTTTTAAAATATATGGTGTATCCATATAGAAAAATGTTTCTTTCAAAAGTTATTATATATTTTTTAATATCTATGTTCAGTGGTTCCGGAGTGTACTTCGCATATACAAAATTCGATCTTTCTTTATTATTTTAGTATAGATTTATTTTTACTTATCTATATTAGAAACAACTATTTCGTGTTAAAATTTTTTTATGAATTAGGTATATATTTAATTGATTTATTAAGGAAGGTACAAGGCTATAGAACATCATGCTGCAACTCATAAGAGCGGACCAATTACTATAAAAACCAAACAACCTCGCAAGAGCCAAAGTTTTAAACGGGTATATAGAATAAATTATTATTACTGCAGATACTGTACAGTTTTTAATGTTAAGCTGTTGTTCTCCTATTTTTATGTTCACGCGAAAAAAACTCAAGTTAACGACGATGTGCATGTATAATGTACATATATGCCACAAGAGGGAGACGCTGATAACAGAGCCGTGGCTCGTTTCTTACATCTTCAGCGATCGAGAGCTTCATTAGTGCTCGTCTCTAATGATGTCTACCGCACTCAAGCTGTTACTAGCCACGACGAAATATAATTTTATCGGGTACGACGAAAACAAATAAAAATCTTTTAGAATTAACATCCGTAAATTGTTTTTTTCTTAATACGTGTAACAGTGAAACGGTTATGTTGTTTTACTCTCTCTATACTTTCACTTAAAGATTTATTTTTAGACTAATTATTATTTTAATCAGTGCATTGTAAATGAATAATAAATGAAAATTGTGCCACTTTTTAAGAAACATTTAACTAACGTGAAACAGAAAGAGAGCCGATATGGCCTAGTGGTTAGCACACGTCGATATTTACCGATATACCGATCGCGGGTTCAAACCCCGGCTAGCACTGCTGGTTTACTTTAACACAGAAAGAATTTCCCTATTAGGATGAATACGTATTACGTATATGTATATATATAGAAATATTATCATAGTACTATAAAGTGACGTCGCGCTGTCTGTATGTGTTTTGGCCGTAACATATGAAATAGAATAAATAGTCTGCCTGGCTGTCAACCCTTTTATCTCAGAAATGGACGTATCATGTTGAAATTAATATAATATACTCAAATCTACGTAAATGTATCAAGTTGTAAATTGATCAAGCGGAAAATAAATTAATCTTAGAATTAAAATTTTATGTACTTGTAACAAATTAACATAGAAGTTAACCATGGTCAAAAAAACAATTTTACAAACACTGAGGAGAAATTTGTATCAAAACGAAAACATCAGGGCAGTAAACCTTTATAAATAATGCAATGCAATCTATATATCGCAGCAAAATGATAGCGCGATGTAGCGTACAGCTAACGCCATCTATTACAACATTATGACATTAACTGTGATATAATTCTGCTCAATTAATAAAATTTTAAAATAATTTTACCAGAGGTAACGTCATTTTAAAATATTACTTAAACGCGCTAAAAATAATGAAATAAACTTTTCATTTAAAAGTTTTATCATCGATTTATAACGTCATTACGTAATTAACATTTAATATAAGAGCTTCACGCGATTTGATTTAAGTACTCGTATTGACTTAGTACGAAAATTTTAAAATTAAATTCAAACAGATCGAGGTTTTTAATTTACTTCTTTATCTACAAATATAAGTCTTCTGGTTATTAGTAATATAATTAGTTATTTATAAATAAACAATTAGTTTTGTTCGAATTAAGGACTACTTATTTTCGTATTGGCATCAATAATATACTATATTTTGATATTTTGATTGATAATGTAATTTAAAATTTTTCTAACGTAGTGTAGTGGAAGTGGAGTGTAGAAGAATATAAATAAAAATAAAACAAGAATAAAATATAATAATTGATTCTTTTTAAGCGACTTCAAAAAAGGGAGTGTTTTTAATTCGACCTTGTATTTATTTTATTTTTTTTATGTTTGTTCGCCGATTACTCCGCCATTTGTTGATAGATTTTTTTTCTGTTTGAAAAGGTATACTTCCAAGGTGGTCCCATTGTCTTCAGGTCAGGATCTGATGATGGAATCCTGGAGAAATTGAGGGAACTCCTTAAATTTTAGACACACCTATACCGATTTAGGTATTTTTGATAGTAACTTATGTATTTACCTTCAGAAAATTACTTTTGGTGAAATGGAACTGACGATGAAGACCACAGATGGCCACCAAAACTACTCAATAACAAGTATTTCACGGCTTGCGATTCGTTTATTTCGATAAAAATGCTAAACAATTTACGCTAGTCACAATGCATATGGTGAAGTAGAGCTGATGATACAACACCAGGAGAACTCCTTAATAATTAAAAGCCCTGGTTCGGGAAAAGATATATATTATTGGGGGAATGAACACTTGGCATTAGGCTATTGAAACTTAGGTAAATCACTTAATCTTACTATATTCGTAACTCAAAAGTGTGAATTTTTTTTTCAAAAAAATTAAACCGACTCCAAAAATGAACCTAAGAGATACAAATGAACTAAAACGCATAAAATAATGTTTTCTACAACATTTTGAAGTCGGTGCCAGTAAATAACACGTAAGAGGTTTTACATGGCGCCGACTTCGAATGTTTTACCTGGCACCGGCTTCAAAATGTGGTAGAAAGTATTTATTTTTTACTTTTTAATTTACTTGTTTCGGTGCCGGTTTGTTTATTTCAAAAAGTTTTTATTTATATACCTATTATTTCTAGCTGACATGGCTAAAGCAGCTACAAATGGTTTGAGTTTATGGAGGACTGAGACGTCGCACCCGTTGGTGTGCCCTTTGATGACTATTTTTTTTCGCAAATGTGCACTTTGGCTATAAGTAAAAACACCATTTACATAGTTATATTTTCGAAGGTTGGTCTTATACATATTTCTACAAGTTTGTACGGAACCCTCGGTGCGCGAGTCCTACTCGCACTTGACCAGTTTTTATTTTGAATTCCCAACATTTTACGACGTCAGCGTTGTAACGTGCCGCGACGTAATATTGTAACGTGGGTAAGTGTTTTGGCCGTTACGCGGTATTTTTAACTGACTTAAAAAAAAGACGGAGATTTTAAGTTCAGCTGCATGTATTTTTTTGTGTTGGTTCAGCAATTGTTCCACCGATCGGAACCGATTTTGATTTTTGTTTGTTTTCAAGGGTATGGTCCAATTGTCACCAACTCAAGATCTAATGTTGGGTGCCCGGAGAAATCGAGCGAACTCCTCAAATTTGATCGGCACACCAATATCGATTTAGGTGATTTTTTTTATGGTAACTCGTGCATTTGCTTTTGGAAAGTAGCATTTGAGAGGAACTGATGATGAAGACTTCAGATGGCTATCGGATCTGTCCAATAATGAGCGTTTTACGGTTGCGATTTTATTGCATACTTCAATATGATTGCTAAACAGTGTATGCACGTCTCAAAGAATATGGTAAAGTGGAAACTTCTCAATAATTAAAAACCCTGGATCACGACAATCAACATAGTTAAAAAATAAACTGTTCCTTTGTATAAAAATAATATATGAAAAGTCTTACTTAGCACAAACTTTTAATGTTTCACTTGGCACTTCAAAATGTGTTAGAATACATTTATTTTTTGCTTTTCAGTTTTGTTTTTTAAAGTCTATTTTTTAAAACTTTTTTTTAGCCGAACCCATTTTTAATGATTTCTTTAAAATAAATGAGATTTAAAACTCTTTAACGGATGAAAGTAATCGCTTGCAATTAATGCAAACGTAGTAAAAAGAACGCATATCAACAGGGACCGACAAATTAACTGTTCGATTCAAGTCCGTTATATTTTTAAACATTTATTATTAACTTTTAATTCGATACGGATATCCAGTTCGTTGTTAAACGATAAGAATATATCCAGATAAAACTGTGGCAAAGGGTTTCAAGCATTTAAATCATGTTTTACTAAATGTAAGTAAAATATATCATTTGAGTGTATGTCATGGGAGTAATAAGCTTTAGTACGGAGTTGTAGGATAGGCCTTCGTGTAGATGTATCGCGCGATGCATTGTATCGCCAGGGCTGCCACAAAGCACAGCACTCAGTATGAGTGCCGCGGCGGGCGCGTGCCGCCTTTGTTTTATTTCACCCATACTCCTCCGCTTTGGAAACTTTTAAAGGGGACTTCAAATTGTGTTCCCCGCTTTAGTTAATGCGGTTCAAGTTGATTAGTTGTTATCTTAACCAGCACTGATTTCATTTACGTTTTAAAACATCTAAAATTGTGTTTACAGCAAAAAATAAAATTAAAAAAATTAAATATAATTTTTTCGTCATGAGTTTAGATGAAAAATCGTATGTCACGTGCATGTTTATTACATTATATATTGTCATCATAATCCTGGGTTTACTTCTTGGTACTGTAAGGTAGGCACTGTTTATGCGGAAATGAGTGCAGTGAGGCGGAAGTGCAAAACGCCCCCTGGCGCACCCCCGGGCGTCGACCTCCGAGTGATGCCGAGCTTATACGCATACTGACAACCTGAATAGCGTCTTCTCAACAGAGACGGGCTATGCAAAAACTTACCAAAGATCAATTAGCGCCAGAGTGGCCAAACTTTTAGCAGGCTCGTCCAGAACATCATCCTAAATCCTATATGTCACCTGTTGCATTAATCTTGGGTTTATTAATGAACCGGGATGCAGTGTCGTAGTATGATAAAGATGAGAGGTTATTTTGTTTGTTTTCATTTGGAATTGTAGAATTCGTCTAATAAAAAATAATGTTTGTTTCTTTGTTTGTTCGTATCTTATGCACTGCCATACCGAACGGCGATAAAACTTTGTCAACTTATTGTTTGCGCGAAGGTTGTACGCATAGTACAAATAACTCCTAGGTGGTTCGCACCTCGCAGCAACAAGACAGAAAAATACGTTTTAAATGGTTGATTGGTATAATAAAACATATATTGACTGGAACAAACCAAGCAAAAAAAAACTTATAATTGATAGATGATTTTAAAATGAATATAAGCTTAGTATGTTATAAGATATAAAGATATTTTATAAGATTGTCTTGACTTGCCAAAGAGAAAGATATCCTTCTGGTTTTCTAGCGGACGCTGACCGAAGTACCAAAGTATAATTAAACAATTCGTTACCGATATCGTTTCGTAATAAGTAATTTAAAGGATTTTCCGTAAATAAAAAAGGAAGTTCATTTGTTTGGTTTGTCTCGTTTCAAAATTTTTTATATATATATTTTTTAATATATATACAAAGGCGGATTTTAAGCCCAAAAGTTTTTATTGCTAGCCAATCTTTAATATATGCGCAGAGAGGAAGAAAACTAAGGCAAACCAATAGGGGTAAAAAGACTGTATGTGCTTTACGTAAATAAAATCACTTTATGAATTACAAAAATCAATACATAAATGTTATTTACATTATAATATATTGTCGATACACTAAAACATTTAGGGTGGACTTAGTCTTTACGGTAGATAACAATATTCCAAGTTAGTTATTCCAATATAGTTTTACTTATTTATCAACCTATTTAAAAAACAGGAGGTTTTCAATTAGAAACTTGTTTTGTTTCTTATTAATTTTTATCAAAAAAATAACAAAACAAAATTCGTGCAGTGTAATTGGGTTTTTATATCAAAACAACTAAAATAAGTAAGTAATATAAGTAATAAATATAATAAATATAATAATAACTAAGTAACGCGATTGCGTATTGAGCTTTTGAAATCGTTTGCTATTTTTCGTCTTAATTTTCCAACATAATTTAATTTATTAAGCAATTTAAATCGGTAAATTTTTCAAGCTCAACTGGAATCTAACTAGTTTTTAAATTGTGCAAAACTTTGTCAATTAAGTAGTTGGAATTCCAAGTTTCGTTGTCGGTTTAGTCTGGTTGAAGTAAATAGGGTTAAGATTTACGAGCTGTGGCTAAATTGGTTTTTAAGTCTTTGTTATATCATAGCATTATTTATAACTATAAGACTTCTATAGATGTAAGTAATAAAACATTATTTAATATTATATAGTATAGCCATTCTTAAAATGTGTTCATTAATTATTTATATTTATACTAGGTAGTAGTTTAAGGAATATTAAAAAAATACGTCGTTTAAAAACGACACATTAAATTGCGCACGTTAGGGCGTATTCCCATGGTGCGTTGATGCTACTTTTCTAAAATCGTCTCGTCTAAAATATCACATATCATTGGGATACTGCAAAACTACGTAACTAGTTTCTATAATAAGGTTCTCATTTGTTAAATGTTAAATTTCATTATTTGTAAAAAAAAATATGGCTATACTTATAAACTGTAAGGAGGCGCGATTAGTGAACGAGTACTGGCTGTAATATAAACGCGGGAGCTGGCTGATGACACTTTTAAAATAGATGACAATTCGTGGAACGGACATTCATTATTATAAGAAAGCATTGAGAATATGTTATAGTACTACAATATTGTTACTACCAGTAAATAATTAAATATTAAGATTGTTTGAATAGTATTTTTAGCCCTCCTTTCAGTACCTAATCGATATTGTAATATTAATACGTAACATAAATAAATTTAGACATAACGCCGGTGACACTACAAAATTTGTAGTACAAATACAATACACTGCGTAATGGACAATACATATAAGGCATTATTTTTATCAATAATGGAATATTTGGTTCAAATTTTTACTTTATTGGAAAAGGTAGATACGCGGTTGTGCAGAATCGCCAACAATATGTAGAACATCTACATACTTATTGTCTGCTCGTCTACTATATACATATACACATACATATATATATATATATATATATATATATATATATATATATATATATATATATATATATATATATATATACTTATTCTTGCTAACAGCATCCTTGCATATTTTGCATAATATACGTTGATTCCCTAATGAGCTTTCTAGGTTCAATTCTTAACGAAATACCTAGATTTGTCAACTTACTTCCTAACTAATTAACAAGAAGTGATCGAACAGTAGCTAAAGTCGGATTACTAGCAGTTTATTGAATTGCAGTTTTTATGCGGGTAATTATTGGTGAAATGTGTTGTTGGATTAAATTAATGTTAGGAATGGTTATATTGTATGAAGTTAGCCGTAGAATAAACAATAAGTTAGAAATAATTAATTCTGTATATACATTACGGTATTATGTGCTCTAATTAAAAATCCCTTTTCCTAGAATTTTCATTTTCATTTTTAAATGAATGTTATACTTTCTTTATTTTGTTATGAAAAACTTTTAACTAGAAGATAAAGTGTGTTTTGTGGAATATTTTTTTATTATAAATTACACACATACATACTTACAATTATACGAGTACTTCCAAACCAGAGAACTAAAGTTATATTTCCGTTTTAGAGTCGAAGTAAAAAACTTAACATACAAGATTTCTTTTGAAAATAAAAACCGACATCAAAAGCAAAATGCTTAATTTCGTTTATTTGAATGACATACTTATTTTAATTTTAAAACCATTGGAAAAGTATGTCAGGTAAATGGTGAAAGTCTTTGTATGAAAAGCCTCCTCCTGTATAGGAAGTCCGTTAAAAATGCTAATATTCTTTATTAAAAGTAATTCATTCTTCTATTATATGTCTAAATAAAGATTTTTTGATTTGATTTGATATTATTTCAAGATTGTTTTATAAGAACTAACCAACTAATATTACAGTCTACTTAGTTTCTTATTGCAGTCAAAAACTCAACTTCTTTAGAAATGGCTATACTTATTACTATATAGCTTCATATAATAGATAGGTGATAAAATTGTGTTAGATTTTATTAAATCCTATTGGTCTTCCTAAGGCAAAGAAGGAAGGAAGCGTCGAGGACATGCCAATAAACGTGGCGACTGTAACAACACCTAGCTCAAAAAACTGCCGGAAGCAATTTCAGCCCTTATGAGCATGCTGTAAGGTTGACATTCCAAATAAGCACTTACTATTATCAGCTCGGCTGCAGCGGCTTAAAGCAATTTTGCGATTCAATATTGAACTTTCCAACTCTTGGGAGCGACGTTTCCCTTTCAAATAAATCAACTACCGGATTACTTGCCCAATTCTACGAGGTTTATGGGCTCTTAAATATTATTGAGTTCTAAGACCTACACAACTCCAATTACCATTGAGTTCGGTTGACTAAACAATACGGCTTCTCTAATTTGTTTCATGCATAACATTGATAAAAAAGCGAACAACTACAAATAATTATGAATTGCTCAAAAATTAGGCTGAGCTTTTGCGTAATTAGGTTTACTTTAGTACGAAATACTTTAAAAAATATTGTAATTACATTTTAACATGGAAGCAGACTTTTTTATTTGTGGATATATGAATAAAACGCCAGTTTAGAATGTAGTATAAATAGTTGTTAACCGACGTTAGACAGCCTCAGATTGGTGGTGTTAATTAAGCAATTAGCCGAGATCTCAGTTTTCGCTTCGTCGCTCACTACAAGACAGGGAGGAACACTCGTCAAGAAATTATAGCGGCCAAGCGATCTTCTAAAAGCTTTTTGCGACTTCCCATTAATTTCAACAGCGGTGTCTTAGTATACTTATACAATTTTATAAAAATACCTAATCCAATTACTCGACGTTTTACAAGGCTTAAAGATAACTCATTCATTCAAGAGCAGTGATGGCTCAGTGGAAACATTATTTGGATCTTAGATTTTTTGCAGGTACAAATCTAGCGCCTCTGGGTTTTCAAGTGTTTATATTTAAATTAATTTGGTATTCGGCGATGAAGGAAAACATCGCGAGGACACCTAATTCCTTTTTTAGGCATGTGTACTTATCATCGGTCTGATTAATTAAGTTCTATAACCTACGCTTTAATAGGAGGCCTTTAGTAGCGAGAAAAAATGGTTTTAACTATAAATTACATTTTGCACACATGATTAAATGTTACGATTTTATATTTTAACGTATCTCATGTGATTTTCGACGTGACAATATTTATGGTCAGTACCGTTGAGGGAGAGTTTAATTTTCGCCCTAAATCATTAGCAGTGTCATTGAAATTTTGTATGCGGGACCGTGAAGGGTGTACGAATAATGTAAATTTTGTGTTGTATCATGGCGATATTTTAATTTCAAATTGTAGAGTAATTTCTCAGTGAAATTAACGTTTTCGTACTGGTACATGCCCCATGTATGGTAATGCGATTAGCGTTTGCGTCCCTTATTGCTCTTTTGTGTACTAATGAATGGGTTATTTAGTTAGATGATGATATCATTTTGTTGATTGTGGAATATAACTGAAACATTATTTCCGATAAACAACTTATTCACAATTCAATTGTTATATATACATAATAGCCATACACATTTATTGTTAAATTATTGTTGAAAATCCTTTATTGATAAAATTATAACACTGACTGACTATTAGCATTGCCTAAGAGAGGGTCTATTAGGCGAGAATTATACTGTATTTGTAAGTTTTATTCTTGTAATTAATATATAACACACTAAAGTCAGCCCTTCAAAAGTCGTGAATGTCAAAAATAAGGCATTGACAGTTACTTTTTTTGTTGTAAAGCAGAGAAAAAACCTTATGTAAAAGTTAAGTAATAGCCTGTAAATGTCTCACTGCTGGGGAAAGGCCTCCTGTCCTATTAGGGAGAAGGTTAAGAGCTTTATCCACCACGCTGTTACATTGCAGGTTGGGGGATATCTTCACGATGTTTTTCTTCACCGTCGAACACGAGATGAATTTAAACACATAACTCAGCGGTGTTAGCCGGTGTTTGAACCCGCGATAGTTGGTTGAGATTAACGTGTTTTAACCACTAGGCCATTTCGTGGTCAAGCATGTAACTTATATAAATTTTTATGAAAGTCTAAAAGCAAAACTTATAAATGTTATTCTCGCCTTACAAGCATGAAATTCGCGTAAGAGTTCCTTATATATAACGTTGATGAACACTACGAAAGGATTTTTTAAAATGCATTCCCTAAGGAGGATATATAAGGGATGAGAGTTTGAATGGAGTTTGACATCCCATTTGGCACACGGCTAGTTTTAAAAGAAATTTGTTTTTAAAAGGACGAAAAGAAAAAAGTTGTTAAAGAAAGTTTGAAGCAACATTAAAAGATAATTAACAATAAATTATTTAGTAATCATTAAACAAATGCAATCTGTTAAAGAAGCGCCAGACGGTCGTCAGTTAACATATTTTTTTTACGTTTTTATTTATAGCTTTTGTTTAAAAACATGAGCTTTATAGTTTCAATTGTTTGTGCTTAAACTTGTTTAATATTTGTTAAGTTTCGAATAAAACGCTCATTTCAAGTTGTAAAGATACAGACGAACCATCGCATGGTTAATTAAATAACTAGTTACATTCGCGTTTTGGAATCCTGTCGCCTCACTATCGATCTCAAGCCGTCGCCAGACGACGCGCCAATGAAAAACTATGCTTTTTGTTTGTACAAGTTTTGCATCAATGCATTCGTATATATTGAATATGAGTTTTTGCTATATTTTATTTCTCAAAGCTATTTTTTGTAGGTATGTCGATGGTATATATATTTCCTTTATATGCATTACAATTAATAATGTCTTTAAAAACATACAGTTTAATAATATTACATCACCAATTTACTAATAATTGCGAAATTTCAATCTTCAATTCTTTATATTTTGTGAAGATATATTTGGTGCATAAAATATAAATATGTTTGTACTTATGATATTAACAAAATAATAAAGTTCTAATAGTTTAATCAATCTTTTTTATAGGCTATGTTAAAGTGATTCTTTGAAACGTTATTAATAAAAAGATATCTTAGTTACAAATTAATTTTGAGTGGTGGATAATAATATTAACATGACACGAATATTTATCTTCATATGTATATATTAGACGCGTGTTAATTTATTTTTATACAGTTTTTAATAAAACAAATCACAGAGTTATAAAAAAGAATGAAATGAAACTTATTGTTTTTTTCATTGCTATGATAAATCTAATTAAAAGTTTTTTCGATTTTTTAACCTTGATTAAATAAACACCAAAAGTAACATAAGCTTCATAATTTGAGAGTTATTTTAAAACCCCAAAAAGTGAGGTGTTATACGTTTAACGTGTGTCTGTGTGTCTGAGTAATTTCGATGCGGGTTTTTTTATTGATACCTGATGCAGTTAAAATGGTATTAAAAAATTATGTCTACCAATATTTTATAAGAAAAATGTTATTGACTTCGATCCAACTATTTAGATGTCGGTTCTTTTTAATATTGGTACTATTCACTACGATTGTATTCATCGCAAGTGACTCGTTGTCGATTGTTAAAGAGTTAAAAGGCGCTATTATAAACTCAGATGGGATTTTGACGAATTATGACTTATTGTGGTAAAGCTGGCTTGTGGAAGTACCACATTCTCACAGAAAATCGGCTTAAAGTAGTTAGGATAGCTGCGTTTCGTGTGGTGAGCGGAAAATTCGCAATATCTCTCATCGGATATTGTAAATGATTACGAGTCGTGGTGAAGTTCTAAAATCAGGTGACGAGCAGGTAGTTTGTCGGATACTATATCATTAAAATAAAAAATTGGTTTCTAACCATCTTAATTAAAATATACACCCATTCTTCACAAATAACTATATTGAGTAATTCATGTACTAAAAATATGGTATGAACTGACTACCTTCTCTATTGACGTCGGTTAAAACAGAGCTTCAGTTTAAAGTTATTTAAATTTAATATCCAAACCTAATAACTTTTGCTATTCTAATAATACAACTCGAAGGTATGTCGTCATAACAAGATATTACGTGGGGTTATTTTATCAAGAGGGGTTGCATCAAATGCTCTGCCGGCGTACCTGTCATGCGCAAACTTGTTACCAAGACCAAATATAATTTTAAGTAATTGGATTTTTTCCACGTGTGTATGTTGTGTGTATTTTTGTAATTAACGCATTGTATATATTTTTATAATCATATATATTTCATATTTGACGTAGTTATTTAAGCTCCTATAAAAAATCTTTAAAAAATCAATGTTTAGATATGTATTAAAATTTGTTTATACTTATTATTATTATTACTTTAGTACTTTATTACATTTTTTTAGTTTATTAGTGTTCTTGTTTTAGTTTTATTCGTTTATTAAAAATGATTTAAAAACTACTAGTGCTGAATAATTTGATAACAAAACAATTAGCACAAACAATCACACATTACTATAAATACGTAAAAGAAAGACATTCAAATCCATACATTGGTAGCTTAGTCAATGAAAAAGCGCTCAGTACGCGGTCTTACTCACCGCGGTTGGTCTCATTGTCTGGCTACAATGAGCCAGACGAGTTTTCCGTTAAAGATATCATTTATTTAGAGAACGCAGGGAAGTTTGAAAAATAATAAGCGTGAATTAATAAATTATGTCGTCGCCCTTGTTCTGCAGTTGCTGTGTTCGAGGGCGTCGCGGAGCTAGGGTGCGAATGGTAAATATTAGGCAAGCGTTCCTCGACTGTGCGCGGAGACATGCCGGATGCTGTGGTATTACTAGCGTGATTTATACGTCTGGCGTCGTATGTACTCGGGCTCCATTAAATCCCCTAACTGAATGGCGCAGTGTCCAAACTTCATTGAGCCGCATTTACTATGGGATACGGACAAGTGTTAAAGGTCATAAATAGAGATCTAATCATCATATAGGGAAGATTATGATGATTTCAAGTGTATATGGATTGAAAACGATATAAGGTACGAATTAAGTATTTTTAAAGAAATATAAAAATGTATTAATTACGAACCGTTACAATTAGGTGTTCATGTAATCAAGACACAAAATAACGTAGGAACATGTTTTAAACTAACACATATGTAGTAATACTTCTTTTTTGTGTCCGTAAAATATTTGATTTTGAGATAACATTAAACATTTGTAAACATACGACAAATGAGTTGTAACAAAATCAATAATCACAGCCGTTTAAATACTCACCCTTACAAATTTCAACCCCATCACAGTTGCGGTCCTCCGATTCCCGGTAGCGCTCGCCGGTCTTTAAAAAGCGTTGTACAAAATTTGATCCTTCCCTACGATATGGGGTATATCTGCAGTTAATTATCTGCGTGAGGGGGACTCTTCCCCCTGGAAGACGTCGCGAACGCCAATTTCTCCCCCTACTAGTTAGACCGAAGATTCGTAAAGCTATCTAAACGTTGGGCCCTCGCAATTAGTTTTAATTAAACTCAATAGGGGATGTTAAATCAATATTAAATATACATTAGATGTAAGTAATTTAACAGCTTTATTATTTTGTAGAATTTTTCCAATAGTAGTTTTAATGTAAAAACTTTAACCGAGGCGAAGTTTTAAACATTTATTATGGAGACAATTTATATTTGATCCAGAAAGTTGACAGCATCGTTAAAATAAAGTAACTGAATTATTTATTTTACTACTTATTGGTTGTTCCTCTAATCAAGGTTATAATTCTTGCATGGAGCTGTCGTGTATAAATAATGATGACAATGGATCAAAATTAATATTAGTAGTAATTGTATAAACCGGTCAACGTAATTACTGAATCCAGAAAAAACGTATTTACTCGTATGTAGCTTATAGTGTGTATGTCGAATGTATTAGATTCCATTTTAACGCTAGAATACATTGCGTACAGTTACGTTTCAATTAAATATATTTTTAATATAATGACTGTCCTTATATTTCTTCTTAAGAAAATGTATCCAATAATATTACAATCTTGTCACATTGTCTTAAAAAATCGCGACATGAATTTTAAAAAAGTTTCCGCATTCAGTACGATCCTGGCACAAATTGACAAGTTGAAAGAGTCAGGGAAGGGGTGAAGCTTTTATGTTAGAAATACTAAAAGTGATGTAAACCATTACGCTGAGTGAGGGTGAGGCGACGTCATGAGCAGCTCAAAGAATAGCCTGCATACGACAAGAGCATTTCCTGTTTGAAACGGACAAATTAGATTAATCACACTCGCTTTGACGGCCAGGTGCTAATGGAAACACGTTACGACCTCTAAAACTCCGCGATGACATGCTCCGCCCGTAAACTGCTTTGCTGTATGCTTTAATACGGCATTTTGTATTTACACTACAATGAGATTAAAAATTTTATTGCGAAAGTTTAAACTTTATAAATGCATTATTATAAATTCTCTTGTAAAATGTTGTCGTCGAGTTTTATGAAATTGCTTAATGTTTTTGTGATAGCATTTGTTATAGATGAGTGAGTTTATTTCGTTGATTTGTTTATTTTATTTTTATTATAAAATTGTAATGTGTTTGTCTGTTTTTACCGATCTAAAGATATTACGTAGGCGAAGTTACGTGGAATAATAAATATTAATTGTATATAACATTTTCATTGATAAAATATTGAATAAAACCAATGCAACGTAACGTATATATGATTTAAGTAGTATGTATAATAAAAATTTTATTACTATTCTTTCTTTTTCTATATCTAATATATTCAAAATTGAAACATTTTGTTGCTATGAAGAAAATGGAATACACGAAGGCTGCACAGGCAATAAACACACAATCTTTGCGCACGTAAGTGTAGGAGGTTGTAAGAGCTTCGCGGCCGTACCTGTGTATTGATTGAAGGCATTTATGGAAAGACTTCTTTTAACGTAATCGTTTTACTACATTTAAAATTTACTATGGCCTTTTTATATGGAAGTTCCGTTAGTTGCTTATATAGGCTATGATGTCATAACGAAATAAGCGTTTTCTTTAAATATTATTATAAAACTAAACAAAAACTAACCAAAAGTTTTTATTGGTACAATAAAAGCGATGTGTTATTTTATGAAATAAAATAAGTGCTATAATGCGATTTCAATGTTCTTTTAAGTAGAAATTCAGCCTTTTTTGCTAAGAACCTTTTTATAGTCTCAAGGGTGACACCAACTCTATCCGAGTTACATTCAAATCTATACGGGGACTATAGTAATATCATCAATTTAAAATAAATAGTCTTGTTGACATACTTAAAAAATAGTCATAATAAAAATGTTTATATTTTCTTTTTACCTTCGGTTAATAACGCCGCAAGCGCGTAAAAGTGAGCTAAATTTAAAAACTAACACGCTCTTTGTATTGTTTAAAAAAATGGCACATTTCTATTCCACAAAATGAAAAATACACTGTTTTTATTTAACGTTACACTACGGCTTTTCATGACACATAGCAGTTGACTAATATGAAAGTTTTCAAAGAAATGTTAGGGTACATTTCATGTTGAGTTCAGTCGTTGTTAGGTCGACGACACTGAAACATTCACGTAGGCTTTGTTGTGAGGCCCGCACTCAATCATAATGCTATGGCAAGAGGTAAACGAAAAAGATTATGGTTATTACCATTTCAGCACGGTAAAATGTACGACGCAAATATTGAAGTGCTAATATTTTGCTTTGAAATTTACGATAATGTAATAATTTCGTAGCGTGTTGTGTAGGTATTATCTTTTTTTTTTTTTAAATATAAATAAGAAAATAAAATTGAAGTACACTCGTATGTGATATTTTGTTGTATACTCTACTAAGATCGTCCACGTAGGTTTTGGTTAGAAACAAATCAGCTATATCCAACAATTTTATGACATATTAACTATACTATATAGTTTTTCTGGTGAAATAGTAGAAAAATAATTTTTTAAACCAGATAAATTATGACAGATCAATAATTATTTCCTACAAATAAAAAAACAAATTTTTCCTCTTTATACTATGACAAATATATATGAGATATGATTTAAATTTCTTACTCTACAAGAACCCCTTTTGATTCATCCTACGTGTAAAATATTCAAGGGTAGTAAAAAAAAATTTGAAGCTCTTCCTTACATCCTCGCCGTGTTCCGTGACATGTACAATAAGCTTACAATCTAACAATATCTAGTCTGAGAGTACTGCAATAAACGAGAGGGAAGGCTTCACTCGAGTGTCAGCTCGTTAGGGAGGGAGCTTAAATTATTCCACAAGTCTATGGGCACTTTTACATGCCTAACTTGGTTAAAACTCTGCATGTGTTCACAACGAAACTGTATTCTCACTATTTTGGCTCAATATTCTCACTTATTATAATAAAGATTATATATTTTGTTCATTTTCAAAATGACTTATTATTCAATATATCAATCAAGCGCTAAATTAATACAAAAAATAAAAAAAGGATTATTTTTTACAAAACATTGTAGACGTCATCTAAGCCACTGCATCTGGGTAAAGTTCCCAAAATACTGGCAGCATTACCCCGTTGAATGGCCAAGCTGATCTTTTGACCGAGGTAGCTGCCAGCTCTTGGGTCCCCAGTTGACTCCCAAAGCCTCTTTGAGAGGTCTTTAAAATTATATCTAACTTTGAGAGTGAGATAAAATTTAAAACAGTCACTTTATATATACGGCGGGACAATTTTTTTTAAGTTTAAAAAAATGTCAAAATAAAATATAATGTGTAATTAGAAGAAATAATGACGGAGGTGATAATGTTTAATTGCGGTGTTAATTTCGTAATGACAACGTGCAAATATAATAAAAAAAAACATATATATATATATTTATTGAAGTTTATAAGTTCATTAAACTTTTATGTATAAAAATTGTATTAAGTCACAAAATATTTGGTGACATTAAAAAAGGCGTATTATCTTTTATCACTTGTATAAACTCGATGGGTACTTCGTTGTTATAATATGATAAAGTTTAGACTTAAAATGTTTTACGTTGCGTAGGTATTCAGTAAGAATCTCCCGAACTTTCCCCAGTGTCTGCGGCTAAGTCTGGCGCGAGGGTGGGCGGCGCGGCTTCACTTTCGTTCGTCGCAAACGCCATCGCCAGTTGACCTTTCTTGTCATAAAATTTTCTCAATCGATTTTTATTTCTTAGCTTGTTGATTTAAAATAAGTGAAGCCTTTTAAGTTCTTCTTTTATATTAAAATACACTCTGGCTGAATAGAAGGAGTAAGTGCGTTAATTATTGTTACTTAGCTTTGATTTACAACAATAATGTTAGTATAAAAATATTAATTCATTAACAAATATTATTTATTATTATAATATATATTAGAATAATGTATTTGTAGAGTAAAATTTACTAGTAACTTAATGATTACAACTCGTATAGGGGTTAGTTTGACAGGGAAAGTACAACAATTTTACAGAAAATCGGTGTAAAATAGCTTGTATAGCAGTTAGTGAGAGTGCCGCATGCCATTCATCCCTTATTTCAAGACAATGCATTTATGGTTGCCAATGGTTGGCGCTGTATATAGTTATGGACGACGGCGGTTCATATACATATATATATATATATACATATATAAGAATAGTTGTATATAAAAATATATACAATAGCGTGAGCTATTTAGCTCCTTTTTTACTGTAGTATATATAGTAAAAATAAACAGCAATATAGCGTATACATATATCATTCTGAGCAACGTCCTCTTCTCCACATAAGGATATGCAAAGTTTAATCCATCATTCAGTTTTACTGCGGTTTAAAAAAGTCATACAATTTCTTACGACACATTCGCTCATGATGTTTTTCTTCATCTCGAGATAACACAAAATAAATTACAAATACAAACTTAGTATAATATTTTTTTAAGATGCAAATAATGTAAACAAAAACGTTTCGTAATCTTTTACAATATCCATCTAAATGACTATTACAATCAGGATTTTTTCCCTATACATTATTATTTAAGCATTAATATTAATTTATTATTTTAAAATTATTATTGTAAAATATATATTATATAAATAATTGCTTTTGTCGTGTCTAGACAAGATTTTAAGAAACATTTTCTCTCTGAATTTGCAGTGATGTAATTTCTTGTTTATATAGTCGGCACGTTCGACAAAATCATGCTTTAAGAGCTGACTTTATAATAAACAAAAGAACATAATATGTACTGATATTAATATACTTTTCCAGAAATAGTACTTCCACAAAATATTGTGACGTGTAATTTTATGAACGTATATTTTAGTTTCACCTGACTGAGTAATAATAATTGGTAATACTAAAATTTATACTACGTACTGGTACGGAACTCTAAAAGTTACAGTAGTACATCTTACTAAGCGTGTAATAAAAAAAACAATAAAAAAATTACAGAACCAACACACTTTTGGATCGCATACACAAATCTTTCGTTATCCCACAGCTCTTTAACCTTTGTGTCAGCGGTATTAAAGGCCCTGTAGGTATAATGATAGCCGGTCAGCGTCAAACCCGCGCCGGTCCATTATGAAAATTGACAAGCGAAGGGGTGAAGAACCCAGACTCCGCTTATTTTAATCCGTTAATATCCATATAGATAGAAATAATGTTTAAATATATTAAAAATACTAAGGAATTATTGCTAAGGTTGAAACAAATAAAATAATTGAAGTGGCTTTCAATTAGTGTTTAAGCATATTACTTTAAATTTATTTTCTTAGTAGTTAAATAATTGATTCATACTATTTACCTACTATCTATGAGTAAACGTGAAGTATCTCTGTCTGTATGTTTGTTTATTTGGCATGTTTGTACCCATAAACTGCTGTACCGATTTTGATGATTTTTGGTAGAACAAAATATAGCTTATTCAAATTATATTCGACGCTGATAAAAATCACGGTTCCCAGCTTGTATTTCTATATTACACTTAAAAGATACAAATCGATAGATTATTGTAATCAGTAATAATTACAATAATCTATCGACAGTAAACAGTTGTAATTGATCAAGACTTTTTTAAACATGAGCCTTTTTCAAATACAAAACAAGCAATTTCTTTTACTTGGATTACATACTTATTCCAGTTATTTTGCTTTAAAATAACAAAGTACTAAATCGATTTTGATGAAACTCTAGGACTAATCTGAGCGTATATCATTATAAATAAAAAATAATGTTTTAATTGTTTGATAAATGTCGAATTTCTTAGGATAATAAAAAATACTACAAATTGAGAACCTATTTCCTTATTTTGAAGCGCTAAAATGTCTCATATTTTTATATAAAAACGTTCAATATGTTAAAGTAATAACCTATAATCTTTCTTCATACGTATTACTTCAACGCATTTTCTGATTGAGGAAGCAGCTACTAAATCATAACACGCCCTAAAATGAATAGGGATGGTAGTTATGGGTAGGATGGTAGTAGTATGGGTTGCCGCATTTACGAAAATTCTGTTATTTTCTATATAAAATGTGTTAGCTTACGTAAATACAAGACTTATTGCCTTAAAAGTAGAGTAAATTCAATTGGTTTTTTATAAGATTACTTATATATAACTAGTTTATGTTAGTGGCTTCGCTCGCGATGTAGATTTTGTTTTGTTGAACGTCTAAAACTACGATATAATACGAAGTTAATTGTACTACACATATAGCTTAGCTCAAGTACAATCAAGAAGTTAACTAAATATTATTAAAATCTAATTAATGATATATAAAATACGAGGAAAACAAGAATCATTGATTATAATTATATACTAATTTTTTTGATTGAAAAAGTAATATGGTAATATAAATCAGCATTTATTTTACTAAGTTTGTTACATAATAGCGATTATATTAACTTTGTATATTATATATTAATATAGCTTCGATATATACTGAAGTATGACTTTTTTTTGGAATACTGCATAGTGTTTACTTTACAGACTAGAATCGAGTAAAAAAATATAGAAATTAAGTAGTGAATAAGATACATTTCGTGAACTGAGTTACATTTGAGATCCTAAACAAATTGACCAAGATTCGATTTCGTTGCCCTTTTATTGACAATAAACATTACACTATGTACGTTCTTTACTTTTCTACGATTCTTTAGAAAACGTAACATATATAATAAATAGTATTTATTGCTATTATTTATTTAAAATAATACGATTAGATAAAGTAATAACTAACATGATTTGAAACCTTAACAATATAATTAATTCTACCGAAATTATAAATATCAAAATTTGTGATTATGGATGTTTGTAATGTGTCTGATGAGGAAGAACAATTGAACGGATTTTGAAGAAACTTTACACTATGAGGCCTATATATATCCTAATAGTACACAGAATTTTTTTTTATAATATTGAAATATGTGCGCACGTTGCGGGACACTATAAATTTATAGTTTTGGAAACTTTGAGAGTACATTACTAAAAGGTTTTGGGTAACAACCTTATATAATAATAAAGCATACAATAATATATCAATTTGTAATAACTGTTTGAGATTTCGATCAGGCATCGGAAATTACACCATAGTACCTATATACCTATATGCAATCGACGAAATTGAAAGAGGCCGAAGTCGTGATCCCCTTGCGTAGACGTGGTTCATTTGTATGTAGGTATTCGTGAAATTTGTCTTTAGTATCAAGTAAGAAGATAAAATATGAATATTCAAATTACGTTTCACTTGAAATTTAAATAAGTCACTTTATTCTTTTGGGACCATCGATTCGCTGGAGTTGAATTATATCGGATATCGAATGAATGATAAGTTAATAAGTTTTCCTAGTGAATATAGGGAAGTAATTTGCATTACAATTTTACATCGCTCTGAACATTATTTTTTCTTAGTTCCGTTCCACGCACGTTACTGGTTTCTTTCGTGGCTGTTTTTTTAAAGTTCTAATAGAATAGAAGTTAATTTAACAAAGCGAGCTTTTGGTTTCTTAACTTTCGCAATTTTACAAACTGGTCTCGTCTAAAATTAGAACTATCTTGCTAGCTTGGATAATCTGGAATTCGTTAGCTGTAAGTCTTGAACGATGGAAAAATGTATTAGTCCTTTTATAATTTTATTGTTATAAATTAATTCAATTCAATTTTTGTTTTGATGGCTTTTAGTTGTGCCATATGAGCACAGTTATAAATTAATATGACCTCATACTTTTACCTCATTGTTCTATAATTGTATTCCGTTAGTTATTATTAATACTAATGTAGAAAGTTAAAGAGTTCGCTCAGTTAAAAGTGGTTATATCAAGAATCAATAATATAGGAGGTAATTGTGAAAAATTATCAAAACACGCTATATTATGTCAATTAATTTTTGATCTCTCTAGTAAGACGCCTTAAACTTTTGAAATGTGGCAAAATTTAATAGCTATAGTTTTACGCATTATCCTCCTGAGGTTATTACGATAAGCTACCGCTATCGTACTGCGATATATTTTGAAAGTTAATTTGTTTCCTTTTAGTACAAGAATCAGAAATTAAAACGTATCTATAAATAATGATAATGATGATAAACTAGATAATTTTGCAGCAGATTGCCCGTTTATTGAGAAGAACATTGTTCATGTACATGTACGTGTAAAATATTAAATATACCTGGAAGATGAAATAATAAACGTCAAAGAATCTCGCAAATTGGAGACAAATAAGGAAATTTAAAGCGGGTGGAACCTCTAGGCGTAACTAGTATATCGTGGCTAATATTGTTGGTTAGGACAACACAATATTGAATCCTAAGCAAATTGTTCAAACGAGCCCGTTGCGAGCATTATTTGCTTTCATCGTGAAATTGCGAACTTTGTACAGGAATGTTTTCACGGCTCGCTGAAAGGAATTGTAGTTTTTGTCGGTATATTCCTAGTTAGTACATTTCGGTTTAGCGTTCTATGCGACAGAATTTTCATTTAATATTGTTATGAAATGAAAATGTATTTCGTATATGTATAACCGTTCACACTAATTAATGGCATTACATTTTACGATCGATATCAATCGTCAAACAGCTGGTATGCTAATGTGTAACTGTAATATGACACAGTTGTATTTTAGAACTCTAAATAGGTTATAATCAGTCCATCTACATATTATAAGGTATCAAACATGGATATGCAATATTATGTCAAGCCACATGGACTTTATTTTGAGAAAATGACATCTAAAGATGTCAAATCTATACTTAATCAATTTGTTTGAAGACGTATATATCCATCTTTTCTTTTCTATTTTGATAAAAGATGTAATGTATTAAAAGCAGATTGATATACTTAATGTGTTATCTAATAATAAGTTTTTCAAATATTTAAGATTATTGTATACATTATACAAAAAAAGTATTAACCAAATCGCTTAAGCCATTTTCGAGTAATCGGTAAACATAGATAAAAAGTCCGACGTATTGAGAATCTCTTCTTTTCTTTAAAGTCGGTTAAAATTAAGAATAAATGCAGATTCGTTACATTTAGATGTAACCGAGCTAGCAGATGTTAATGGGAGTAAATACTGCATTTAATTATGCTGACACGTCGCTTCGTGCATCCGACTACCTTAAGATAAAATAATTCTAAAGCACATTTTTTTTCTCGTTAATTTTAAAAAAAAGTTAAGCAAGCTATCAACACTTTTTAATTTCTGTGAACAAGATATAATAGTGGTGAAAAAATTTCATCAAACAATAAGTATTACGTTGTATTACATTACAATGTGAACATTATAATATTACATTATCTTTTTAATGAGAAAGAATTAACAGTGTATTCATAATAATATAACCGTATTTTTTTCTTGCACGTTAAAAAACTAAATAATAATTAACTTTACTTCGAGAATAAATACGGAAAAGATAAATATTTTTTTCATTAATTTAGACATAATTAGATTACAAATTAAAGTATTTAATAATTGCACTACCCCATTTCTGCCTTGATATTTCTTACACCAAAGGTTGTCTGTCAGAGATTGCTTTAGCAATAAGACCGCCTTTGCACGCTCTTTATCTTCTTTTTATTGTTATTTCTTGTTTTATTTTATGTCATTTTCGTTTGTGTGCAATAAAGTATTAAATAAATAAATAAATAAATAATTAGTTGTTGATGAAATGTTGATTAATTTGTGCCTTAAAAAGTATACCCCACCCTAACACTTTGATAATGCAAGAGCATTGTGACACTAAGAGGTGAGGGAAATTAGTCAATACAAAAATATGTTTTATTAAATACATACACACATAGCAAAGAATTAAATTAAATACGTTATAATGATTACCATTTGTAAATGTAATTATTTCTTAAGAATTATAGAAATATTTAAAAAATCCTTGTTAATATATAACATGTATGTATGTATATGTTCTTCTTAAAAAATCTTTATATATTAACTGAAAATAACAAGAAATGGTATAGAAAAATGGAAAGCAAGATAATTTCGGGCCAGTTTTCGAGTGAACGTTATGGGAGTTCATCTTGTAAAGGCACCATGGCTTTGATGGTACTTTAATGGGTTCATGGGCAATGTCCGGGAAAACTTTTACGGGACACTGACCAACTTCTAAAACCACAAACGCTATGAAAACGAGATGTTATATAGCAACGACTACCGGAATTCTATGAACACTCATATTGTGCAAGTCTTTTAATATTAGTCAAAGTTTTTAACAAGAAATAATAATATAGTAGAAAACTACGACAAAATACACACATCACTCTCCTCAATTATCAAGAGAACACGGACAAAATCACAAGCAAACGCTAGTAATGTACATATTTTCGAAATGTAAAAGAATCAAGAATAATCTTTTTAATGATATCAAACACTGAATTTATTTTTTTAACATAGTACTCTATGCCTGCTAGATGGCACCGTATTTAATTTAGTGATTCGTCATAGTCTATTTATAACCAGCGGACGACGAGACGCTTTTAAACATACCTCATTTGTCCAGTTTTGATAAGAAGTTTCGGAGCTATGAACAAACAGATGAACATTCCTACGTATAATACAGTATGTCAAAATCATAACCCTCCTTTTGCCATAGTCGTGTAAAAATGTTTTGCTTTAATATTGTCCGACTATAATAGCAAATGCTTGTATAAATGTCAACATGAAATCACAGTATTTAATTATTCAAAGCCCGAAGATTCCTATTCACAATACTATAAGCTGCACGACATTCAAGAGAATTGCTGTGGAATTAGTTACGAAGGGTATAACTTCACTAAACTATTAGTGTAGTAATATCCCGTGTATCTTAATCCACGGTATTTACTAGTCTATCTCTTCTATATTTGAGTGTAGGTATGTAATAGAATTTCTAATTTGATAATACTTGTAGTGCAGCATAATGGTCGAAATTCGATCATAGTTGATATAAGTTTTAAGTTTGAATGGTTTTGAGGTTATGTATTTGTAACACGTATAAGGTACAAATAAATTTTAACTTTCTGAACTTCTCCTCTATGTGCGTATAAACTTAACCTATGCGAAATCTCTCAGTCATCCGTACGCGTGATATTCTTTAAAAAGCATATAAAGATTTTCTTCGCGTGTTATATAGATTAACATAGTTTCCAGGTTTTAAACGGTCACAATAACAAACCTTTAGAAAATTACATGCGTTTATCAGTACCTAATATAGAGAAAGATACAAAATAGCATACGTGACGGTTCGGTGGCGTAGATAAAATCAAATATCATCTTCCCTGTAGACTATTTCGATACATACACATATCTAGCGTAGAAGATCCACCCTCACAATATCGGTACCGCCAAAACAACAGCCTTATTCTTGCCTCCTCATTTGTTATTAAAATACGACAGCGTCCCTTGACAGTTCAAACTATATTGTTCGTTTCAGAAAACCGAAGTTACGTTCTTGCACATTTTTTCTATCAATTTTAAAAATACTTCGACGATATCAAAGACAAGAAGTGTTATAGAAATAAAAGTTAAAGTTGGACCGAACAAATAAAGCTCATTTAAGTGGCAAGCAAAGTTGCAGCTGACAATTTAAAGTTAGTCTAGGCGGGAGTAATAGGAGAGGTGAGAAATCGTAGAAGCGAGAGGTCGGGGGAGGCTGGACGCTAACGGTATGAGCACTCCCGACATTGATAAAGTTGCATCGAACCAGAAATAAGTGACTTAACCAAGCGGGGTCCAACTTCGAGATAGCCTTTAATATTAGATAGAACAACGTATTGTCGAGTTCGTACCGAGCTCGCGAGTTCAGAATCCCCGAAAAGTAACGTTGTTTTCGCGTAAAAGCAATAAATAAAAAAGGAACTGTTTCATAAAACTTTTATAATGTTACACCTCGTGAGATTGATGTAATTATTCATTAGAGATATTGAACCAGGTAAGATAATAAGCGATTTTACGTCATAGTATCGCGAGGAAAATCCCTAATGAATTGTCAGTAACCAAACCTAGAAACGGGGAGGGTTCGCTTGGGACGTGTCTGAGAAGTTTACCGTAAAACGACAAGACGAATACCTTATCGGCTTCTGTGTTCATTTACAAGTAGAGTCTGAACAACCATTGATGAAATAAAGAAGTTTCACTGTGTTCTCCATTTGGATAAACCTAATTTACTAGCTTGTAACAAATAAGTTGCTGATTGCGTAAAACCCGCTCAAAAAATATTATTTGGAAGAATTTTTTTCTGCTGATAAATTGATTTTTATGCTTAATGAATTTTAATTACTGATTAGGGTATTGAATTATCGATTTTTATTTCCTTAACCCGTTGGTATCCAGCACTGAAGTTGAGGTTTTATAAACAGTATAGCAAAACTTATGTTAGTTAAACAGTCATCAGTTACTCTAGAATGACGTGATACGTAAAATATAAATAGCACGAATAATAAAAAGACATTATTGAAAATACACCAGCTGCTTCCAAGAGGCATTAAAAATATTAAAATAAGTAATAGCTCTATCACGTTTACACCTGCCCCTTGTCGAAGCGTACTTTGGCCACCCTCCTCGCTTCTTTCAAGTACTTTAAGATAAAAGCTGTTTCGTCTTCACTTTGTCTATAATTTAAGCTTATTTCACCTTCGGAAATGTCTAAATCATTTAAAGTTTTACTAATTTTAGAAATATTTGGTATATTTTTATTATTTTTCTAATTAATTTCTTTGATTACTGATTTTGTTGGGTTAAAGTATAAGTAGATTTAAAAATGTAAAATAATAAATTTATGTAATTTATTAAAACTTGTTTTTACTTATTTATTTATTTACAACTATTACTTTTCAGCCCACACTGTTAATGTTATGTATTCCATTATGCCAAACAATTGTTTAAGGTTTTTTTTATTTCTCGTGACAGGTCTTTTTAACCAACTTTCAAAAAAGGAGGTTTTTAATTCATCGAGGACTTGTCTACCGATGACTCGAAAACCTCTGGACCTTGTTTTTATTTATTTTTTGTTTGAAAGGGTATATTCTGCTGCTATATAATTTTCATAAAAATCGTTTAAGCAGTTAAGTTTAAAATTAACTGGAATAAGTTTTTCATTTAAATAAACGTTATTACGTGTTTTGCTTTAAAGTCGGTACCGCTTTTTGAAGTCTTGTTTTCGAAATGGAATTTAAACTTGTTCTTTTCTTGCACCCCTGACAACTAGTATACAAATTTAAAATGACCGGTCGAGTAGTTAAGATGTCAATAAACAAATTCACATATGCATTTTTAATATTACTTAAAATGTTTACGTAACGGCACACCTAAAATAATTTTATTAAACTCGATACATTTATAAGTCAAAGTCATTCGTCTGACTTATTCAGCGATAAAAGGTAACAATAATATATTGCCGGACACACGATTTTGTGAAATTTATGTAGAGAATCGAACACTTACTCAGCTCCATTTTTTCCTCCCCTCTGCAGCATGCCCGCGCGTGCCATCTCACGCCCACACCCTGGAAAAAAAAACCATCTATTACCGTTGAGATGCTCACGGAGTTTTTCCGCGTCTTTGCCTGCACTAAATACTACTAAGACCGTCTTCATCTTAAATTGCGATACGGCGAATTACATCAACCCTCTTTTCAATGATAAATTGGTTAGCGATTGTTTCTGTTTGTAAAAGGTTTTGTAAATAAGTTTCAATGAGACTTTCATGATTAAAACACATATGTAATTACACAGTTATAATTACTACATATACGCTATATATGTAAAGAAAATATATTCTTTTAATTTTTAAGTTTTTGTTATGTATTATATTTTTTATTTTTAAAATAATTAAAATTGTTTTATTGAATATAATAAAGAAACATAAAAGTCGCTTCTTTGGTTACAGGTATGTAATAGAGTAGTTAAAAATAACGTAATATAATAAATGTATAAAATATATATAATTAATAAAATAAAACTTTGGTTACAGAGCAACACAACGTTTATTTATTTAACCAATTTAAAGAAGATTCTTATATCTTAATAATTACGTAATTACAGTTACTTTTCATACGTGCTTCTTAAGACCTTAGGTCTTAATCAAGTGAAAATGGAAGTCACCGTTGACTATTTACAAAATGTAAATTAAGTTACGTCGACAACGGTGGCTCATCTATCCACTTTGAGCCATTTCTCTCGTAGATAAAAGCGGTAATTTAGCTGTTTAATCAGCAATCAATTCCGGGAGCTTGACGGATTGCGACGAGGATATTTCAATGTCGAAGCGATGCATCTATTTAAGAGACATCTTCAACTAAAGGTATACATTGAACTGGGGAGATAATTAATGGCACGCTTCTGTTTATGTACCGATCTTTGTGAAACTTGCATTGTTTCATACAAAGATGTTAATTATAATGTTAGAGTTAATTCGTGGAATGAATAATGCGAAAATAACATTGAGCGTGATCGTGGGGAAATTTTACTTTATGATGTATAAAAAACACGTTAAATAATACTTTTTTATAATGTTTGTATATTTAATTCAAAATTATGTTATTTAATATATGTATGCGGTAATCTTACAAATTATTAGTTTGATCGGAGAAGTATTTATGCGTTAGATATCTGGGTTATTAAGGAATTTTTACATATGTATTCCATATAACATTAATATATATAGGCTATAAAAAAATATTTTTTTACTATTTTTTTTAAACATACAATACAATAGAACATCTTTTAGTCATATTGCTATAAGATTTTCTATATGAAAAAAAATTACTTCAAATAAAGATTATTTACTTTACTTGAAGTAAATAAGACCTTCGAAAACGATGCTATATCTACTAATACGAAACATATGCTTGTTGTTATTGTGTAACTGTAGTTTTTTATAACATAAATTCCTTATTTTATACATTGTAATCATAAAACGGGTTACGCAACTTTGTTTAAGATTGTCAATTTTTGTTCGAACATAATTTAACAAACAATTCTTTCCTCAAGGAACCCTTTCATTTCCCTAAATAAAATGTACGCTATGCGTGAATATCCTCAGAGGAATGCTTATCATTGATCTAACGGATCTAAGTTGTTATATCCCTACGCCTACAGTCTTACTAATAAAATTTTACACGCGACCGACAGTGTTTTTGTTTACACTGGCTTACCCGACCGCCAAATACATAGCCCTAACTACAATAATAGTTTATTTTTCAGACATGACTAGACAGAGCTATGTACTGGATCACTTCTATTTAAGACATTATAAGAGAGAAGAAGATTGACAGAGTTTGCACGAACATAACCTGATTTTAAGGGATTTTTAAGTGGCTTAAAAAAATAATTTAATTTTTTTTGTTCACACTTTTGTTTTACGTAAATGAACTTCAATTAAATCAATTATTTACATTTAAGATGTTGTATTTAAATATAACAATTTTGTTTTATATCAATCGATTAAAACAAGTGTTAATAAGTTTACAGCACTTAAGCGCACGCTTCGTTGTAATCATCGTGTGAAACAGTTGAGATTAGCAGACTGGCCACGCAATTTCGCTATTATCCTAGCCGCTAACATGTGTCTCATTTAATTGTATTAACTGCTGATTTATGTATCCGTTATTATAGTTTATAAGGAAATAGGGCTACTGTTTCGTTGCTTTAATTTGGCCTTGGGTGCCGCTTAATCTCGATTTATATAGACATCGTGGCGCGGTTGGACCCTCTGATGATTGATTGTTCAAATAGCAGAACGTTGAATTTTATTAGATACTAGCTACTCCTCGCGGTTTCCCTCGCATTTGTGTTTATTACTTGCTTATTAAAATAAAACTATTTTAAACGGATTTTAATCGCGTATATTAATTATTTTCATCATCCCGACGTTTCGAGCACTTTGCAGCGTTCGTGGTCATGGGTCTACCCGTTTCGTTTACGCGATTTAAATCGGTTTAAAATAGTTTTATTTCAATGAGTAATAATCGCGAAAATCTAAGACAACGATATTGCTTGCTTCTTACGAATCATAGTGTAGTGTATTATTGTCCTTCTTCAATAAACGGCCATCGTAACGCAAAAATATTTTTTTCAAATTAGCTCAGTAATTTCAGAGATTATTCCATAAGAAACAAATTTTACATCTTTTTAATATTAGTATACGTAGTATAGACTAGTTGCCACTCGCGGTTTCTCTCGCGTTTATAGTTATGGCTTCACTCCTGTGCGTCGTAGCAAGATGTAACCTATAACCATCTTAAATACACGAGCCTTCCAACGCAAAATGAATTTTTCAAATTGAAACAGTAATTACAGAAATTAAATGATATTTGTAGAGGACATATAAACTTACAAATAAATTTTACCTTTTTATAACATTAGTATAAATTATTTGTGAAATACATAATGTTTGTATGTATTATGTTGTATTTAACTTCTGCGATTTTTTAATTGCTAGAAAATTAATATGATTTGTAGCAGTCTGTGTGAGCAGTCTCGTGACCACGACGGATGCAACTTCGTCGAACCGTCGGGCAATAATAAGGTATTATTACGATTCGTTGTCGCAATAAGACCCGTTATATAAAATATGAATAGAATAATTCGCTACAGTTAAAAATATATAATGTGGTTTGGTTTAATATCTAGAGAAAAATAGTAATTAAATTGTAATGGTAAAGGTAAATGTGCGTGTCGAAGATTTTTATAAAGTTTTACGATTCAGAGAAGTTGGCGTCAGCACTATGGGATCTTAAATGATAATTAAATTGTGCTGAAATGCGTCCGATGTGTACAAGCATGTGCCATATTGAATAAAGTACATATAGTATATCCGAAGGATAACTTTTACGAGTCTGCCATATCTTTCGATGTAAAACTAGCCCATTTTAAATTAAAAATATAAAAAGTATGTCTCAAAATGTTTCTTTTCTCTTAAATGAGTAATAATATATATTATGATGAGTAATAATATATATTATTACTCATTTAGGAGAAAAGGCACATCTAATAATATAAAGCTTAAAAGTTTGTGTTTGATTGAACGCGCTAATCTCAGGAACTACTGGTTCGAATTGAAAAATTATTTTTGTGTTAGTTTATTTATGAGGAAGGCTATAGGCTATATTATATCACGCTACATCTCATAGGAGGGAAGCAGTAAAAATAGTTAGCAAATGGGCAGGTACCTAAAGTTAAGTGATCACTGCCGCCCATGGACATTTGCACCAGAGCCACAAATGCGTCACCAGCTTAAAATGGAATAAGGGATGAAAGGGAGTAGGAAGCGAGGATACGAATTGGAAAGAGGGTTGGGCTTCCGGCTCTCTCACTCACCGTACGCTGAGATTAGAGTGAGATACTGCCCCGAGCAATTACTGTATACGAGCTGAAAACCCAGCCAGGCTTTACATCAGTTAAATTATATTTTTGTACAAGGTGTAAATTGTTTGCACATTTAATTTATATTCGTCATTTTGTATACAGGGTGTCCCGAAAGTCAACGATTAAATTAAAATGGGATATAGGCCAGGTCATAACGAGTCTGTAGACAAAAAATCGTTTTTGTAAAAGTCCCTTGGTTTCTGAGATAGGAGCCATTATGTGAACAGTACGAAAAATGACTTCTTTAGTTGGTTTTTTGCTGAAATGTAATAGTTATCATCGTGCACATACATTTTATTGATATAGAGACGCATATCATTACCCTCAATCCTATGAAGCCAATGAACTATCACTTAAATGAACCAAACCATTCAATAAAAGTTGAGGTTTTAGGTTATAAAATGAAGTCAACTAGGTACCTTTACACTTTCGCCATGTTCGTCTTCCTGTCCACGGTTTGACAGAGGTTCATAGTTTTAAAACGCTACAGTTTTATGTATATATACATTAATAATAACGTCGACAAAGTGGTACAATTAAATCTTGAAAAAGTCTTCTAAGGGGAACTCCCTTTTCGCCAAAGTAAGGACAAAATTTTGCCGTAATCGGTTGTGAAGTTCGGATCTGCTCGGTTCCATTTTGGAAATTGGGCGAAAAATAAAAAACGCATTACTAAACATAATATGTATGTAGATACCGAAAGATTTATTTTTATTACAGCGCGCATATAAAGGCACTAATATATCATATTTAGATTTTCCGACTCTCGTTGTCAACCGAGAGCATGGAAACGACACCGCATACGGTATTTTATTACAGCTGGATGTTTCATTTACTGTTATTTGAATTTCACTAGAAAGGAGAGTTTTATGAAAGTGTAAAGTAATTCTAAAATAGTGTGTATTACGAAAATATAAGATCAACAAACATTCAACATTGCATACTATTATGGACTATCTGCGAAATAAGTAATATGAATATTTACAGGGTGATTCATTCAGATCAGCTTCAGAGAAATCATAAAGTATGAGAGTTGGAGAAATTTGTTAAAAACAACTATGTCACCGATTTTGAAATAAGGAAAAACAAATATAACCTGCAGGGTAATTACGTTAAACTCGCAATATTTTATAACCAAAATGCTACTGACAGGTGATTTCTGATTTTTATACTATAAGGACTCCTTTAATTGTCTATTTGCGGCTTGTCTTGATAGAGTTTATCATAATAAACCCCCTCATTTCACGCATTAGTAGTAAATCACAATACCTTTAAGTGTAGTAATTAAAAAGTTACATTTTCGTTTTATTCGCGCTCATGAAATAATAAGAATACTGGATAACAATATAAGAAGAGCACGAGAAAAGTGATTTCCTACAAAGAAAACTTTATTAAAACCAAGTTTCATATTCAAGTTGTTGAATACGCTTTTTTTACTTTTCTTATAAAATGTTGAAACCTTCCTTGTTTCTCTGTCTTGTGCAGCTGATATTCTTTTCACGCAAACACTTCCAAGTTATATACATTTACTTCTTGCAATGGTTTGTTACATGCTTTAATTTGAATAACAAAATCCAGAACGTTCCGTTATTAACATGTTTACATTAACTTGACTGAAGTCCTAATACAAGTCTATCCCAAAATAGTGGTAAAGATTAACACAATTGTGTAAAACTATCGCTACCAAAATATGTTATATTTTAACAGTTCATTTCTGATTCTTACACTAAAACGTCTATTTAAATGAGAAAATATGGAATATCTTGATAGTGATCATTTTAAACAATTGGTTCCATGAACATCAAGACTCAAATACAAGGTAAATTAATTTCAACTTGTGGTCGCTCATTGGTCGAATTACGACCACAATTAATTTAAATTATAAGTTTGAATATTATTAAGGTTTTATTGATAATCTATTATCAATTTGACCACAGACTTTTATTTGGTTCCCGTATTAATATTAATTAGATAATGTTTCGCTAGAAGCGCTGTACAAGTACTCAAACAAAAACGCCACCCTTACGCCAAACTGTTAGTAAACTTACATTTAGAATTATGTATGTAGCTATAACATATAAATGTAACGGAATTTTGAAGTTCAATTTTCTACAACTCCCAAATTTCGGGATAATTCGATAGCTTGCCATACCCACGTATTAAAAACTTATGACAACAAATTAATTTCACTATTTTCGTTATTTAATAACGAAACAAATTAAAAAAAAAGATAAAACAATAAAATAGCAAGGCTTTTCCGTTATTTTGATTTTAAAACCAAACTACTAAAGCGATTTTGATGAAAATTCTATAGAATTAATGGGACAGTATCTATGTATTCAACGAAAGAATTTACCAAATCTGTGCAGCTGTTTTTAAATAATCGGTAGAACATAAATAAATAACTGGTCAAGTGCGAGTAGGACTCGCGCACCGAGGGTTCCGTACAAACTTATAGATATCTATATAAGACTAACCCATCTACGCCATTTGTGGTCTTCATCATCAGTTCCAACATAAATTACTATCAAAAATACCTAAATAGGTATACGCTTGCCTATAATATTTGGGGAGTTCCCTCAATTTCTCCAGGATCCCCTCATCTGATCCTGACCTGAAAACAATGGGACCACCTTGGAAGTATACCTTTTCAAACAAAAAAAAATTTTGAAAATCGGTACCCAAATGGCGGGGTCGAATTGAAAACACTCCTTTTTAGAAGTCGCTTAAATATAATCAAATATTATGTAAATATGGATCACGTCCCAAAAACTATTTTGAAACTACTTAGGAGCACTTTAATTTAAAACACGATCATGGATGCAATCCATGGAAACACAAAATTTTATTTTAAGTACTTTCAAAAAAAAAAGTTATAGCGCGATTCAGGATACACCTAGCGCCATCTCTTGACAATTTCAATGAACTAACTTGTTGATTTTGACATTAACAACATAATTATATTATATTTTATTCTCGTTTTATTTTTATTTATATTCTACTACACTCCACTACCCCTGCACTACGTTCGTAAAATATTTAGATTTACATTATCAATCAAAATATCGAAATATATATTAGTGTTGCCAAGACGAAAATAATTAGTCCTTAATTCGAACAAAACTAATTGTTTATTTATAAATAACTAATTATATTACTAATAACCAGAAGACTTATATGTGTAGATAAATAAGTAAATTAAATAACTCGATCTGTTTGAATTTAATTTTAAAATTTTCGTACTAAGTCAAAACGAGTACTTAAATCAAATCGTGTGAAGCTCTTATATTGAATGTTAATTACGTAATAAATCGACGATAAAACTTTTAAATGAAAAGTTTATTTTATAATTTTTAGCGCGTTTAAATAATAATTAAAATAAAAATTTTTATTAATCGAGCAGAATTATATCACAGTTAATGTCATAATGTTGTAATAGATGGCATTAGCTGTACGCTGCATCGCGCTATCATTTTGTTAGCTGCGATATATAGATTGCATTGCGTTTCTTATAAAGGTTTGCTGCTTTTTAATGTTTTCGTATTGATACAAATTTCTTCTCAGTGTTTGTAAAATTGTTTTTTTGACCATGGTCAACTTCTATGTTAATTTGTTACAAGTACATATAATTTTAATTCTAAGATTAATATATTTTCCGCTTGATCAATTTACAACTTGATACATTTACGCGTTCCTGAGAAAAAGGTTGAAAGACAGACGTACAGACTGACAGACACACGAACAGAAATTTACAGTTTTCGGATTTTTTCCTTTATGTATACTAAAGGACCTTGCTCCTGGCCAAATTTCATAATGCTTGGTCAATGGGCAGTACCCTATAGGTTTTGATTCCCTTGCGAAAACGTTACAAACGCTAAAATACTTAAAATATGTGATATAAATGACCGTATCTTTTGATTGCGTTAACTTAGAAGTTTGATTTTTTCACAGCTCTTAGTAATTACAACTCTGAGTACTTGACGTTGATAAAAATTTGTTACCTTCACGCGTTTCTGAGAAAAAGGTTGAAAGACAAACTTACAAACAGACAAACATACATACAAAAATTTACAGTTTTCAGATTTTTTCCTTTATTTGTACCATAAGATCTTACTTCTTGCCAAATTTCATCGTGCTAGGTCAATGGGAAGTACCCTATAGGTTTTGATTCCCTTGCGAAAACGCTAAAATGGTCAAAATATACGACATATTTTCCATTATCTTTTGATTGCGTTGACTTAGAACTTTAATATTTTCACGGCCGCATGTCATCGTAGACTTGAGTATATGATATTAATTTCAACATGATACGTCTATGCATTTCTGAGAAAAAAGGGTTGACATCCCGACAGACAGACAGACAGACAGACAGACAGACAGACAGACAGACAGACAGACAGACAGACAGACGGACAACAAAGTGATCCTATAAGGGTTCCGTTTTTCATTTTAAGGTACGGAACCCTAAAAATCGTCGAGTTAAAACAATTAATGAATTGAACATGCTGTATTTAAGGAAGAAGTAAATATAGTTTAATTAACTGAATAATTTTGGGTTCTTTTTGTATTTTATGACTTTTCGGATAGTTGTTACAAAAAAAAGTTAAAGTAAAGCATCCCTTTTATTTTAAATGTTAGATGTATAATAGATATGGCCTAACCTGGACGACTGGTCCGGTGGTAGGAAGATCAAATTTTTACTTTGGATCATTCCAAATATCTGAAACAAAAAAAGAAAAAAATTAATATGGTATGAAATCAAAACAATTTTTATACTGTAGTTATTTTTTAATTAATTTTTACAATAAAAATAATATATTGTAGTTTTATTTTAGAATTGGAACTGGAAAATGGAATGATACATTTATAAATAAATGAAAAATTTGACAATTTTTAGAACTTACATATATATACATAGGTATATAACTAAACTCAAATGATAGATGCTGATTTATACCTTCTAAACAAAAAAGCTCTTTTTCAATGTGAAACAAACAATATTCTTATTATTAAAATGTAGATTAATATTTTATGTGAGTTTATCTTCGACCTCGAGATACAACGAGAGACAAGTGGTTAGAACACTTCGATCTTAACCGATGATCGCGGGTTCAAGCCCCGGCTAGCATCGCTGATTTTCCAATTGCTAAATTTGTGTTTAAATTCATCTCTAACTCGGCGGTGAAGGAAAACATCGTGAGGAAACTTGCATGTGCCGGGAGAAATTGTAACACATGTATATCCGCCAACCCGCAGTGGAGCAGCGTGGTGGATTAAGCTCTAAACCTTCTCCTTAATAGAAGAGCAGGCCTTTGCCCAGCAATGGGATATTTACTTTTTTACTGTACTTTCTTCGACCTTAGATACTTAAATTTTACTTTTCCTACTTTAAAATTTATTTTATAAATATCAAATAATCCGTTATCTACAAAAATGATCCTGTATTATAAACAAAATTATACAAAAATAAAATTATAAATATTTCAATTATTTCATACATGAACTGTTGGTTCTGTATTTAAAATGCATTATAATTGAAACAACATGACCGAAATTGTAATTCTTTTATTAATGTCATGTTCTTTATGCATAACAAAAGTACTTCTTGCTTTAATTTCATATTTTTAATACATATTATTTTTTATTTTGTTGTATGTATATTTTGGGTCCTTGTCTTTTATCTATGATTTTTTTTAATACCTATTATTGATAGAGAAACCAAGTGACTCTAGAAAAATGATATTCTTATTTATTTTATATTTCGTAATTCAACAAAAAATAAAACAGTTATTTTAAAACAGGTAGATACAGATAAACATATATTATTTCGCAGTGATAATTTCAACGAGTATCAAATCGTTATAAGCATAAATGTAACCTTAACCAATACGCTTTTAACGGCCCTAATGAAATTGATGGATTAAGGGGTTTTCGGATTATGACATCGACCTTTTAGGATTTTGTCGAACTCATTTATAAGAGTTTAAATTATTTCTACCTATTTCGTTACTCTGAATACTTATCCGCCTCTCTAGTACGAGTAAATGAATACACTAATAATAAAATAAATAACGGGGTCATTTTGGTATATGCGAAAAATAATTAGACGGACACAGTTATTCTTGTTAAAAAGAAATTTGACATAATTGTTTGACATAAATGTATCTCGCGAAAACCACTGAATTGAAGTATTTTTATCTTTGAATATAAAAGGTATTTCAAAAATAACCATCTATATTTCTATAATTATTTAACTGGATACTGAATGAAACTAATTTTTAACCTTCGACCAAAAAGGGGGTGTTCTGCTATAAGTTTGACTTGTGTATCAATGTGTCTGTTTGTAGCATCGTAACTCTCTAACAAATGCTCTAAAAAGCTGATCTAATCAGGATATATTTTAGGTACTGCATGAACATCTGTTCGGACTTACAGGTTATCAGCTCTTTTCTAGCCGTTAAAAGATCTGAACAACGTCTATTGGTCTAATCAACTCGAAATTACTACATTGTGAATGTTAAAATAACATAATGCGCAACCCTGACCTGATGCTGCAGCATCATATGGAGTCATCAGTATACGCACCAACTTATAGCAGAATTATTTGACTATTCATATGTTGACTCGTTTGGAAAGGTTGCAATGAATAGATTGCCGGGGTTTTTTTATTTACAATTGGACGCTGATAAGCAATAATCAGTCAAGTCAAGCCACACGGACTTCATTTTGAGAAAATGGCGTTTAAAGATGTCAAACCTATTCTTAACAAATTAGTTTGAATACCTATATATCCATCTTAACTTTTCTATTTTAATAAAATGTATAATGAATTAAATACAGATTGGTCTTATGAAAAGTTTTATCAATATATAAGTTTTTTTAATAAATGAGTTTATTTTATATAGTAAAATATGGCACACACTTCAATATTCGAAACATTTAATAAAAGAACTTTTTTCTGCATTTATTTACTTTCGATGACTTGAAATATTTTTGAATAATGTTAAATACATAATGCACTATCAGAATACATCAATATCTCCGAATTCGACTTTTTGTGGGTTGACACATTATTGCTTATCAGCATCCAATTATTAGTCCATTAACAGACACATTTAGTTAGATTCGTGTCCCGTTTTGGAAACTAACAATGGTTCATACTTTGTAAGTTGGTTAGAGAGGATCAATTTGCCGATATTGAGGGCACTCCCTGTCCGCTGACGGCCATGTCCCGATGACCCACATGCACGATTGACCGATTTGCGCATCACATCACACGAATAATCGTGTGTCCTCTAATATAATATCATAGTAACTATTTACCCCGATTTCATATTAGTTATATTACGGTCCTAAGCAACCTTTGTTGGTTTTTAGTTTTACAAAAGGAATATGCCAAAGAAACAAATCTATAAGTCCTATAATCTCGGAAATCACCGATCGTTCACAGAACTGACGTCAGATTCAGCGACAAGCAAAACAAGGATGTTACTGTGTTTATATTTCGACACACTCAGATTTAATTTTGTCGTGAAGCAACCATCAGACTATTAAAAAGTTTCACATTGGTCGATCTAATTGACAGATAGTTGAGAGTTGGGTCGCCTGAAATAGGAACACATTCTCGTAAATGTACGTTTACGATCGAGCTGTGTCCTCCACACCTGTGGTCGCACTAAAATACTTTACGACCTACAATGTGCTGCGGGCAGGTTTTCAGCGATTCAGATTTTCTGTACCGTAAATCACTTTAAGATGCATGTTAATACGTCTTTAAGTGTCGTTTTATTTTTGTCCTCGTTGGCGTGAACTGCGCTTAAAACGGTTTAAATGGGAACATTGGTTAAACCATAATTATGACGGATATATTGGGATGTATAACGTTCACATAAGTATTTACATATTCAAACATAATTACGCATAATAGAAATTCTATACATTTCAAAATAAACAGACAGTTTCATAATGTAAAGTTTACCTTAACTTTACATTATGAAACTGTCTGTGAACTGTCTTAAAGAAGTCTACCTCTATAATTAGTAGGCGCTTACGAAATGCTTTTTTCATGTATCTCCTTTAATTACATCAGCAATGTTTCCTATACTTTCTATAACTATTCCATTTTGCGCATAAGTAGCGCGGATGCACGCCATACTATAAGAAAAAAAAATATAACTATTCCAGAGGCTCCAGGGCGAGAATTAGGTATGTAAATTTTACTATTGAGAGCTAGTAACAAATACCTACGTCATAAGTAGTTACGAAAGATGTAGATGTCAAAAATAAGGCACTGACAGTAAATTCTTTCAAGTGTAAAGCAATGTAAAATAACTTATGTAAATTTTTATGAAAATCTAAGAGCAAAACTTATACGAGTTAGATAAATAAATGTGAAAGTTACATTAGAAACGATAATTATTGTTACGAAGTGGAATATAAAATATTAATTAAACGTCCTATAAACCTAAGTAAGTAAAAATAATGTTACCTTAAGTTGACTTTAATTTCCGTTGGAACAACAGAAAATAGGACACGGCAGTGAAATACGTCTCCGGCAAACCATTAAATGCTTGATAATAACTCTTCGACTTTTCCCTGTGAGGATTTCCTTGTATTACATAGGCATACTTATTTAACCCTAAAAGGAGTTTCACAACATAACTAGTCTATGCGATAACCTATAGGTACATAACATGTTGAAATTCAGTGATACATTTTAATACAATTAATATTTAGTCAAATATTAGTTTATTTGTTTTTTTAAACCAAATGTTTAAGACGATCACATACCAATCATAATACATAATACGTATAAAAATTTCGACAATTTTCAATAAGTCCGCGGCAAGGTATTCGGTGATGGTTACCATTATACAAAGAATGTGTTAAATCGATACGCATATGGGAGAGCAGGAATGCAGATAATACAATGTAACGGTTTCAAACAAAGCCCTGCCGGTACGCGACCCACTTCCTACGGACCTACTTTATTAAACTTACTGCGAAGCATCCGAACAGAAATAATAGTTCAATAAATACAACTGTGTTATACCGCAAAGCTTATTGCCATATTTTGCAGACTGTGTTTAAACGTTACGAAATTGTGAGGTTTGCCGCTATAGCAATATTTTTTATTTATTTGCACTATATAAATACATTTCTTCCTTTTTCATTTTTATACCTCATTCATTTGGCCTTTACTTTGCAAATGTCCATGGCTAGCGATGATTACTTAACATCAGCTGAATTGTTAATTTGTTTGACTGCTATTTTCATTTTAAAAAATCAGTTACAGGTAGTCCACATAATGCTTTTCATCGTCTTTCAAAGTCGAGTCTCAGCATTTCGATATCACTAATGTTCGTAATCTCGTAGTGTCAATACACTTAATATGGTTTTATGTACGTTAAATTTTAGTATTTGCTCAATTGAGTGATGATTAATGCTCACTGTTCCGCTTCGATTAGACGTAGCTTGATTTTCAATGTATTAATGACATCCAAATTACTGGTTGATTTTTAATGAAATTTATTTAATAAATATTTAGATTTTATGTTCGTAAAATATTTTAGTATTTGCTCAATTAGTCACTTCTTTTGGCGTTTAAAATAAAGGTTTTTTAAGGTAAGATTTTATAGCTGTTAAACTTAGTACACAGAAATGTAAGATTTAGTTTATAACAAATATCATGTCTCTATATACATAGTATAAATTGTATTAAAGCATATTACGTCCATAAATATGATTAATATTATACCTACTTAAAATTTTAACAACATTTTGATTATTTAATAATGAAACTTTATTAACCTCCAAGACTCAGTATAAATAACCATTTCTTTTTGATTGTTTAATAAGCTATGTTTATAAGTTAATTTATTTATACGATAAGTAATATAAATTATATTTTAAATGATAAGCTAAGCTAAATGTAGGGCTTGCTATTCAAATATTCTGAACACCGCGAACGCGAAGCATAATTATTCATATTTATTCATCAAATGAACAAAATAAAACCCATGTAAATACCGCGATCATTGCTACTTGAACGATGATTTTATTAACCCTGATATGATAATTTATTAAAGACATTAATTAATTAAGCGAAAATATAAATTTCACCTCAATTTGAAATTATTAACAGTGATGTATGTTAAGTTGAATTTGAACGAAATTCAATAAGTTTGAAGAGCAAAGGTTTTTTGTCTTGATATTTTAAATGGCGATTGATTCGAATATATTAATTATAATAATTAAAAAGGTTAATATATTTAATGGTACAAATATAAGTCGCACGTAATAATAACGTTGATCCAGTAATTTTTAACTAGAAATTAGTTTTGGCTATATAAAAATTTTGACAGATTTGTAGATTTTATATAGTTTAATTTTTCTTTGTTTAATTCTTCTTTAAATATTTATATTTTTTTCTTTGCACAGTGTTAATTATATTTAATTATTTTGAAATAAAAACTTTTATATATTTTTTAAAACTTTGACAGATGATATAAAAAATTCCAATTTTGTACCTGTACATATTTTGACTCCAAACAATATCATATGCTTTTATTGTCTCTAGCATAGCCATTACCGTTCTTTAAATCCGTATCAATAAATATTTTTGTGGTCTGTATGCTAAATTCAGGGTTATTATAAAACAACACTCTACGACTCATAATCGAACCAAAGAAAGCATTGAAATTTAACAATATAATAATAGCAATATGTTAATTGAAATATTATTACACAAACGACAATCCTGTTATATTTAAAACTTTGAATTGTTCTAATTTGATTACTAAACTCAATCAACGTAGAAGTAAGCGGCGTTGGAGCACATTTGATGGCCCAGTTAGCAATCGTCAATGCAGAGGCTATTAAAAACGTCCATGTGTGTTAACTAGTTTAGGCTCTGCCCGGATAGGCTTGAAAATAAAATAAAAGTATAAATCGGGACAATATGTGCCGAGATCCACGATGTAGCCAACTCGCTCCAGGCCAGTGCGCGCGGTCGCCTTTGCTACTGCGCTTTTCTCAATAAAGAGAAACGGGAACGCTTACAATGAACACTTTTAAATGTCGGAATGGAAATTCCTTTTCAATGAATGCATAGTATTTTTTAAACGTGTGCTAAAGTAGCTGCAACCTATTGTACTTTAACAGATTCTGCGCATATCACTCAAATACGATTTGGGTGTTTATTTTTAGGTATTTTATTTTGAAATAATGTAATATAAATAAATATAACTGTGTGCTTCGTCGATGTCGGCGTTTTGTTTTTCGATTGTTAACATTTTTAGAAGTCTAACCTGAATTAGCCCCCACAGAAACTTGAACCATACAAGAAACAGGATATGCTTAAATAAATAGTGAACTTTTTAGTAACTGTCTAATTTTCGAAAATCTGCTATTGGATGTCAAAATATAACCAAAAATTAGGGATAGTATCTTATAGCTGTAACAGTAAAGACGGCTGCCCTCACCGTTCTTCAAAAAAAAAAAACACCTGTATAGCATAAAACGTTTTTGAGTAATTGGGCTATTTAAGACAATGGAAATCCTTCTAGTGAGAATAATAGATGCCGAGTCTAACGCGTTTAAGAAAACCAAAAAATAAACTCTGCAGTTTCATACATGTAGTAATGACTTAATTCGAGAAAAAATTATATTTATATAATGTTTACATGTATTTGAGTGAGATAGTAACTTAAGTTTGATATTGTTTAATCGGAATTGTTTTTCATTAGTTTCAATTTTATATTTTGTTTACTTGTAACCCTCTTTTGTATGAAGGCTTAAGACTCTTTATAACATTAGCTGTTTGTTTGAAAGCAGTTAAGCTGCAAAACTGTTAATTTGAAATAACAAACAGCCACTTCATATTTATTTATTTCTATAAATACAGATAACAGAAATAAGAAATGCTGAAAAACGTCGGGAAGTTTAAAAACAACGAACACAGAGTAATTAATTATTCCCTCTCCGGCGATCTCAGTGCAACGTAAATAACATTCAGGTGCAATATTCAGGAGACGAGTCGGAGCTTCTTATCGGCGTCTGCAACGCTGCCGCAATCTGATTGTAGACTCATCGGCAACGTCGATAGTAAAATATTTTAAGATGCTGATTCGATTTTGTTATTGTCGTATTTTAATTTAAAAGTCAATACCTACTATTCATTCTAATATTATAAATATAATAAAAATTATATATGCGAAAATAACGCTGTTTGTTTTTCTATGTGTCTGTCAAGCATAAACCGCTAAATCATGTTTGATTAATTTTTTTATAGAGATAGATTGGACATTGGAGAAGAATATAGGCTACTTTATTTCTCGAAAAGAAAACGTGAAGACGTTAAATAGAGGATGCATGTTTAAATATGTTTAGTTAAAAACAAAAATATATATAGTCATATAGTCCATTGAGTTCCTTTACGGGCTGGCTCTACCAGGGCCGTACCTCACTTTCACAAAAGATCAGATAGTTTTTTTTAGCAGAAATTTTTATAGCGTATTTCTATAACGACAAAAGGATGAATTAAAAAAGATTTTTTCGATATTTTATCCCAGAACGGGTGAGATGGGGTAAAAACATTTCTATGCAAAATGTTGTCATGTGGTCATATTTATTGAAACTTTAACACATACTCCTTGATGCTAATAATAAAATACAAAACACAACGTATCAATATAAACCCCAACCCACGGCGGTGCAATAGGGTAATTTAGTTTAAATGAAGAAAAAAAGTCTTGAAGATCAACGGTGTAAATAGTTCTGTATAAATTAAATATTTACACGTTTAGTAGTTAAATCCTTTGAAGAATGGTATTTTACCAGTTTTTTGAATCGCTTCTATTAAATTCCAAAATATACGCAGGTGAAGTCGCGAGAAAATGTTAGTTTTGAACAAAATTGATATTTAAAAAATCACGTAGAGACCTATAGAGGTTTGTATACCAGTAATATGGGATTTAAATTTAAAGAAAATGATTTAAACACCAAAGACTACAATGATGTGATTTTATATTACTATTATTCTATATATGTATATATTTAAATAAATAATAAGTATAAGAAAATCACATGCACATAATGATTTCACCATGACTTCAGTAACTGCCATCCTATTTAAATTTCTTAAATTGGCATTGCAATTTTCTTGAAGCAAAAAATGCAATTTAGCGAAGTCGGCGACTGTTATCTGATGTTTAAAACATACTTTCCGTTTGAAAATGTTATTTTATCTTATTTTTCTATCAATTCTATTTAAGAAAGCGCATTTTGAACTATTTAAAATCTGCTAGTATTTATCGTAATGTCGCACGCTTAGTAATAAATTTACTGAATACAAAATTCAAATTTGAATCACAAAACGCAAAAAACGTTATACACTTGGGACTTTGGCCATTTATTTAGACTTTGATGTCACAAAATGTTGGTAGAATAGCTATTTTTCCTTTTGTAAATCATAGATTATAAAAAAAAGGATTATATAAAACTAAACTTTACTTACTAACTCAGCTTACTCATTTCACACAGTTTTTGAATTAGCTCACTTTAATATTACGATGTAATTATAAATTAGTTGTATTAGTGTTAATATGTTATTTATTTCGTTCTTACGTTTCTTTGATAATCATCAATCATTCTCCTGTCGAGTCGTAAATTCAGACGTTTATCTGAGAGGCGGCACGTTAAATAAGATAGTAAAAGTTTTTATGGTTCGATCACAGTTTCTATTGTGCATGCGTGGCTGGAAGGCTAAAACTAGTCGGCGCGAGAACTCAAGCGTAACATTAACGTGTACAACAACATTTTGTGAACATAAGTATATAAAGTACTAGCTTAGAGAAGTATACAAACATAAAATATAGTACATACTGTGAATAAACTTGTACACTACACGATGAAATTAGTGTAATTTGAAGAGAGGTTAATGACTTGTTTGGCATGTTAATGATTTATTTATTAGGTTTAAGATTATCTTAGTTGATCTCTACCGAATATCTTATATCAAAATGTCTTTCAAATTAAAATTTAATGATGGAAGGAATAGGGTCACAGGCTTGTCAATTATTCTACCCCCAAATAGAAATGCTTTGTATTGTCGACTTCCAATATAGAGGGACAGTCGGGGAGTATGATTATAGGCGGAAAGGATATACCAATTAAAATCCCATGGTCGGTGGCAAATTGATAATTTAAGGATTGGCTAAGTCCAATGATAGTATTACTATTTAATAGTATTGAAATTAGGTTCTGAATTTAAATATAAAAGGAATTCTTAAAAGTAAGTAGTTATATTTTAAATAGTACAGAGTCAAATGCTATTACGTTTTAACACAATTTTTAAATATAATCCAAGTGCTCCATAAAAATATTTTTTTACATAAATGTAGAGCATATTCAAAGGATTCAGGCAGCGGTTATTTCAGACGTCGAGCATAAATGCATGCTCCTAAATTATCCTCATTGCCCGGTAAAAAGACTGCCTAAATGTCCAATTTTATAGTCAAAGAAAGTTATTTTAGGTGCGGATATGAAAGTAGCATTGTACGATCCAGACATCAAAAGGCGTATATCAAAGACGAGTGTTAGCACATAGGGTAGGTAGGCACCCCTTCAATATGAGTTCCCGGTAGTTCAAATTTTACATGAAGCCAATTCCCTGCGAAACCCGAAATGTTTTATGTGTTTTTGTTTTCCTATTCAGTTGACGGAAAAAATGTCATTACATATACCTAATATATGTAATGACATTTTTTTTTTATATATTTTCACTCATGTTTTATAAAATACTTATTCACGTGTATATGAAGGTATTTAAAAATGAAATTACTGAAAATGCAGAGTTAATATAATAAATATTTCGACATATGTATAATAATAATAGTACTATCTAATACGTCGTAGAAAAAAACACGCTATTCACTAACCTTCATAATGCATCATAAGAGCGTCATCAACAAGTGCAATGTAATCGAATCACTAAAACAAAACAGATGAGCCCAAACTCGAAGGGTTTACTAGAAGCCTACCTTTTGGCCTCATCATGAGATCACATCTATGAAAAGTCTAATCAATTTGTAATTCATAAAAATATTGTAATGACAAAATGTTAAAAGAGTAACTATCGAGTTTCTTGCCGGTTCTTTTCAGTAGAATTTACATTTCGAACCGGTGGTAGCTTAATTATTAATATATATATATATATATTTTATGTATTGATGATTCAAAATTGCTCGTTAGAGATGTTGATTTTTGATTTTGAAACCAAATTGTTGTATTGTCTATATTATATACGTTATAAGTTTAAAATCGATTCGACCATTAAAAGTTGGTTAAATTTGATTTCGAGATTTGTTTACAAATATACATAGATAGAAGTGAAGCTAATATAAGAAGTAGTAGTGATAACCTGTACATATACCACTGCTGGGCAAAGGCCTCCTCTCCTTGATGGAGAAGGTTTAGAGCTTAATCCACCACGCTGCTCCACTGCGGGTTGGCGGATTTACAAGTGTCAGAATTTCTCCAGGCACATGCAGGTTTCCTCACGATGTTTTCCTTCACCGCCGAGCTCGAGATGAACGGTGCTAGCCAGGGTTTGAACCCGCAATGATCGGTTGTGATCGACGTGTTCTAACCACTAGACCATTTCGGCTCGGCAGCTAATATAAACATGCTAAATATGTTTATCATTTATTCAGCTAAAACGGCTACCTCACTACCCAGAGATAACTTACATCTCGAATTATAAGATAGGCCACTTCATCCCGAGAGCGTGACCACGGGGCGCAGCAAGTTTAATACACATTATAATGATTAGCTATCCACGTAGCACTTAACCGCATGATTTAGCATTTCGTACCATTAAATCCGGTGGGTGTGAATTCGTTAGTAAATATTTTGTGCTTCAGCACCTCTTAAGGAAATTAACCTTAAAGAGAATCTTATTAGAATTAATGAAAGCAGGATTCAGCCGAAACAGTCACATAAATTATCGGGCCTGACGGAGAACAATTTATATTCACAGTGCATTAAATGTCAACATTAAATAGTGTTACAACAGTAATGTTTGTTGAAACGATCATAATAAAAGACCGGTTTTCACTTGTAACCTTGTATTTTGTGATTTCTAACCTTAGATTAAGGCGATTAAGTAAATGGCGCGAGTTAAATATACCTTCCGTTAGTTCCTAGTATCCTAGTAATCCAGAACTTCTTTTATTATATTTTATACTTCAACTCTATAATGGATATATAACTTTAGTTCTTTATTTTGTACATATCGCTGCTTTTCAAGGATATCGATGCAACTAAAAATGATGAATTTTAGAGAATGGGATTTTTAAATTTCTTTATTAATGTGTTAGTGCATAGCTGCAAAATTTAAACGATCCCTTTATGTTATAACTTTATTGATTTAAAGAAAATTCATCATCGCAACTCTTTTCATGATAAAACATCAAAGATTTATTGTCATACTTAGTTCTGTTTGTTAGTATTTTGAATTACTACGATATTCTTGATAAGCAGCGATATGATGAATAGATTTATGTGTGTAATTTATGACAAAAATGTTATTCCACAAAATTATAGTTAAAAGTTATTAAAAATATTTACAACATTTATTAAGAGACAAAAATGAAAATTCTGGAAAAATATTTGATATTTAATTAGGGGCGTATAATGTAACGAACACAAAGTTAATTATTTATTATTTATTCTACAGCTGACTCCATACGATACAAACACTTCTAACATTAATTTAGTTCAACAACACATTTCGCCTATAATTACCCGTGACAGCATAATAACCGTAATTCAATAAACTTATAGTAATCCTAATATTAACGAGAAGTGATCGAACAGTAGCTAAAGTGTTAGCTACTGTTCGATCACTTCTCGTTAATTAGTTAGGACGTGAGTTGACAGTTCTAGGTCTTTCGTTATGAGTTAAATCTAGAAAGCTCATTAGGGGATTAACGTATATTATACAAAATATGCGAGGATGCTGTTAGCGGGAATAATTAGCCGAGTAGATAAAAAGTACCGTGTACATGTGTGATGTTTTAGAATTTAGACGAAGGAAAGTCGCATATATCGACGCACCATGGGAATATGCCGTAACGTACGCAATTTAGCGTTTTATTTTTAATCGACCTATCTATTAAATATTCCTTGAAACTATATTCCTTGAACTATTAGTATTAATAAAAAAAATATTACATATTTTATGTATAAAAAGTGGCTATGCCAAAGTGAATATACTATATAATATTTTCTTAACTTATATCTGTAGAAGTGTTATTTTTTATCTTTTTGTTTATGAAAATAACAAATGAACAAGTAGGTCACCTGATATTAAGTGTCAAGCAATTACCATTGCCCATGAGCGTTTGCTATACCAAAAGAATTATAAATGCGTTCCTAACCTAAATAGGGATGAAGGAAAAAAAGTATTAAGAAGTAAGAAAAGGGTAGACTTCCAGCAGTTTCTCTAAGAAACACAGGTTTAGTTACTTTATGTCGATTATAGTAATTTAATTTAATTAATTTCTTTGGTTAATGGCTTTTAGTTGTGTCAATTGGACACATGTTATTTCGCTAATGTCACGTGGAATGGGGAAAACTCGATGGAGATTGATCGGTGGGGTCGAGAACCCTACCTTAACTAAATTTTGAAAATACCCTAAAATAGTGTGAACTCATTTCAATGGGTTACAGGTATACTCTACTTTAGTTATACGGAAAAGAAAACATCTTTGTATATTTTAACCCATAGCAATAAAGAAAGAGATATACAAACGTAAAAACCATGTAAAAAAACGTACCTTTAAAAGTTGTAAAGTTTCCTGGGATTCGGAAACTGTAAACTTCGTGAAACGTGTAGATTTTTCGTTCAGTTCACATAACTAGCTGAATTAATAAGAAGGAGAGCGTGTACCACTACAGCGAACAACGCATAGCGAGTAATTCATTGTGAATAATAAATGAAGTGTCTCAAGATGGAATTGTTACTCAAGGAAGTGAGTCTGACAGGGAAGGATCTCATTACACTGCCTGCATATGACCTCTGTGATTAAAACTTACTCGTGATTAAAACTTTTGCGATAGATTGAAATAAAACTTTTTGATCATATCATTTGTGTTAACGTGATTAAATAAAATATTTGATCGCTTTTAATAGGCCTAATTGTGTAATATGTCAGCAAGCATGCATAAGAACTACATTTTAATAGTTGATCTCATATTTTTGGACCAAAAGGTCTCCTTTAACTGTCAAAATTTGGTATGTTTTAATAGCGATAATTTTACACAATTAACCCTCTGATACATTTTATATGCTGTCAATTATAGTCAAGACGTCAGTATTATGGTATCTACTTACTAAAATAATTATAATAGCAACCGTTCTTTTTTATGTTTGCATATTTATATTTTAGAATTTCTTACAAATTATACATTTTTTTTTGTATAATTTGTGTAGAAAGTAGACACATGCTATCTGGCCTCGTATTAATAAAAAAAAAATTTCAATTCTAATTTCAAATAAGTCGTATCTTTAATCTCACTACTATTTTAAATGCAATAGTTTTTGAGGGTTGACAGATGTATGGATATATGAATGTTTGTTCCTCTTTCATGCAAAACCAAATAAACAGATTTTGATGAACCTACAATACATATACCTATATGTACAGTTTTCTAACATACCACGTAGGTGAAGTCGCGAAGGGAAGCTTATAAACTTATAAATAAGAGACCCAAAAATAATCATACCATTGTCCAAAAAAAAATTTCATTCTCCTTAAAGGTACTACAATTATAGGTAAAAAAAAACATTTTTCTCAACAATAGCTGACCGATACAGATCAAACCGTTTCGTAACGTAAACGAAAGTTCGTTTCTCTCTGAGAGCGGCCTTAAATAAATCGTACTTTAGAAACAATACACGTATTGTTTGCTTGAGAAATATGCCATAAATTAAACTCAAGTTTATGTGTAAAAATAAGTTTTATAAAGCATTTCACTTTCGGTCGTGACAGAGAAATTAAGGTTGTATATATAGGTAAAAAAGAATGATGTTTGTTTGTATATTGTATCCGTTGAGTGTGATGCGTTAAATTGTGTCCGAGCAACTTATTGTACCTAACTTTGTTCTTGTGCACGTTACATTGAAGACATAGAATTAATTTGGACAAAAAATTGTAGTTTAAACAAAATAATATAAGTATCTTTTCGGTCTTAAGCAAAATTTGGAATACATGAAATATTTAAAATTAAAATATACTTAAACTTCTGTAATTAAAAAAAAATCGTCATTTCAGAAGAGTTTTTTAAGGAGAAGTTACCACAGGTTCGGACACATTCAAATACGTACATCATTACGCTTCGGTGTTATCCGATATTTTAAATTATACTAATTAAGAAACCGATTCACAAGTTTAACACTCTTAAATGACATTAAAAAACTAGAACATGATTACAAATACCTCACGAAAGCTGTGCTTTCAATAAATAAGTTCCTAACAGTCAGGGTTTTCAAGTGTAAAAAGAATTATAAGAAATATACGTAAATTTTGTGTAAAGTCCGTAAATAGAACTTACAAGTGTAATTCTCGCATTAGAATATAATTACATAATTATATTCTCGTGAGAGTGTTTTTTATTGTTTATAAAGTTATGAATTTCCAAACACACAATTTACCTGTGTTTAGTTCTACAAGCACAAAGAGACCACGCAGCTTGTATCGCGAATTGGTCCATTGTTAACATATTGATTCGACACTATAAACTGGGCACCAGGTCTCGTGTGACCTACATATAGCCTGTGACCTAACAACAATGCGCGTGACTGTATTACATAATAAAATTTATCCCAAAATACTGCCTGTATGGGTTACTAACCATCTACATATGGACGCTGATAAGCAATACTGTGTCAAGCCACAAGAACTTCATTTTGAGAAAATCTCGTCTAAAGATGTCAAACCTATTTTTAATTCATTTGCTTGAAGAAGTATATATCCATCTTTTCTTTTCTATTTTGATAAAAGGTATAATTAATTAAAAGCAGATTGATATATTTAATGTATTATTTAATAAGAAGTTTTTCAAATATTTGAGAATATTTTATAAATTGTAAAATATGGAACGCACTTGGAATTCCAAACATTAAATTAAGAAACTTTTTTCCGTACTTATTTAGTTTATATGGATTTTTTAATAATGTTAAATAGGTAACGCAGCATTAAAATACACCAATAATTCCAAATTTGACTTTTTGTGGGTTGACACATTATTGCCAATCAGCATCCATATGTTAGTCGCATAACTTTACAAGCTTGATAGCTTCTAGTCAGTATATATAATAATTAATGTGGCCTTTGAAAACTAAAAGTGCATAATGAGATGTCGACAGCATTAAATATAAAATTTCAACATTTTACATATTTCAACGTTTTTCGGTCCACGTTCAACATTTTAGGTTCTGTGTCGTGTGTATTTTTGTGCGTATATGCATAAAAATCGGTCATTAAGTATGAGCTACAAATATTAATAAAGATTATAAAATTTAAACTACTGATGCTATTTTTTAAAAAATCAACTAAAGCTAAATAGAACCACTTTCACTTATTCTAGGGAGTTGATTTTTTATTTTAATGCTCTTAGACTCAATATATTAAAAATATATGTATGATTTTCGGATAAACAACAAGTTATACATATGAATTAAATATGTGTAGCTATTATTAAATTCGTAATCGTGCTAAAATTTTCTAAGATGTGCACCAAATCTTTATAACAAATAACTTACCATTAATATAACTATTTACTTCCTAGTGTCTTAAGCTAAGCGTAGGTTGAAACACAGGCGATACAGTTTCCGCAGCTCAGCAGAGAGCAGACCAAATTTTGTAGTGTCAACAAAAGTTGCAAGTTGCTACACCTGCAATATATATTTCTAATACTAATATCCACTACGTCTTAAAAAGATAGATAGTAAGTAAGATACAGATGTAGATAAAAGTGTTGAGGGACTAAAATATTGATGAAAATATATAACCTTATATTTTATATATTATAAGCTTAATAATTGGGAAATCTCTTTTCATACGTAATATACTTTTAAGAGATTTTAAGATTTGAAACACTTGTCAAAGAAAAAAACTAAAAAATGATTACATTTTTGCATGTTTATATATTTTATATGAAAAACTCAAGCTTTAAGTCTATATTAAACCTTGCTGCGGAGTATCATACGCTTAGCCTAAGTATTAACTCATATAACCAGAGTGTTACTGTGCGTTACGTCACTTGAAAGCCGTAGCTTTAAAGTTTATTGACTTTTACGATTATTTTCAATCTAAGCGACGGCGATAAATCTTAATCGGTTAAATAAATAGGTTTAATCAGTATTGCGTTTAACTATTTTTTCTATTTAGATTCATGTTCTGTTCATAGAATTAAGTTGTAGTTAAGGCAAGTTAAATCAATTTCAATCAGATAACATAAAAGATGATATGATACATATGTTGTCAATTACTGTTTATATGTATGTAAAGTAATAGATAGACGAATTTACTTATATAACTGTAACTTTTTAAGTTTCGTTTAATTTATGTTGACTTGCGAATCTCTACGAACGCTATGATTTTATAGATTTATAGCGGATGAATTGATTTTTAAACATAATTTTAATAACAAAATAAAGATCAAATTAAACTACACATTTGCCTTTTGGTCAAAATATTAAAGCCTAAAACTTATTACATTTGTAAGTTTTACTTTCGTAATTGACATAAAACAACTCTCTAACCTGGTAACTGTTAACTGGGTAGACTACTACTACTACTAAAAACTGTGACTGACAAAAATACAGCACTGACAGTAAATACTTTCAGATCTCAAACAATGATGAACAACTTATGTAAACTCTGAGAGAAATACTTATTAGTGTAAATCCCGTCCAAAAATATGATAAACAAACTTACGTTAAAATTATGCGTTAAATAAATATAAATTCTGATTCTAAAATATTTTATTTGCATTTAATGACCCTTTATTTTAGAGTTAATAAGAAAAAATAATGGAAGTGTTTATTTGATAATAAAACATGTCTTTTTTATAAAAAAAAATAAAAGTCATAGTTTAAAATAGCTACATTATAAATTTCTGCTGGTTCCATTATTACATCATAATGGCATAATTACATCATTAAAACTTTAGCGCAAAAATTATTGAGGTCATTAAACTCGTAAATAAATGTGTATAGATAGGCAAAGGTAAAACAGTTTAGTTCTTCATTTTGTCAACGGATTTTTTTTCCAACCGAGACAAAAACATAGGTGTTATATGGAAGCTGATAAGCAATACTGTGTCAAGCCACACGGACTTCATTTTGAGAAAATGGCGTCTAAAGATGTCGAACATATTCTTACTTAATTTGTTTAAAGAACTTTATATCCATCTTTTCTTTTCTTTTTTTTAAAGGTATAATGAATTAAAAGTAGATTGATATATTTAATATATTATCTAATAAAAAGTTTTTCAAATATTTCAGATTATTCTATAAATTGCAAAATATGGAACGCACTTGAAATACGAAACAATTATTAAGACACTTTTTACCATACTTATTTAGTTTATGTTACTTGATCTTTCTTTGAATATTGTTAAATACGTGATGCAGTATCAAAATACATCAGTATCTCCGAATTTGACTTTTTGTGGGTTGACACATTATTGCTTATCAGCATCCATATCTAAGTATGACATATCTAGGTACTTGTCTATGTGTGTCTGTTGCATTATGGCCCCTAACGAAAGGACCAATTTTCATGCGGTTTTTTTTAAAGATGACGTATTGTTCTAGATGGTTCTTAGTTAATTTATAAAGATCTGTTTAGGTTTACGTTTGAAGGAAAGTTATTTTTTAGTCGTTTAATGGCCCAATCGAATCGAAATTTGCTATACTTTGACTTCAATGATAATAAATTAACACAGTTACGTAACTTTTATCTAATGATGCAGGATCGTCTGGTATGAATAGGATACACAACTCCTCACTAACTTATAGTAGATATATCGTTTTGTCGGGAGGCGTGTATAAGAAGCTGCAAATTTAAGTGACGATGAATTGTCGGGAGTTTTTTTTTAATTTTATCTTGTTTGGAAGTTATTGACGAGCTTTTGTGTTATGTTATTAATAAATAAAATAAACAGTTACATTTTTATATGTTTATTTTCCTTTAATTTTAAATATAATTATGGTCGAATTTCGACTCCTGTGTGAATTCTTAATAGACATACACAAGCAGATATATAACGACAAGGTAAATGCATTACTGCATCATCTTTGCCGAAGGCGTGCAAAATAAGCTACAAGTTTAATTGACATGGGAAAGTAGTTTAGGCCTAATATTTCGCTTTAACTTGACGAGGGTTATTCCAGATACTTTTAGGGTTATGTATTCGTGTATAATTACGCGACAATTGGAATAATATTGTTAATAAACTTTGAATAATAATAGCGATGTGTATTGTTATTATTCAAAAGGAATATATATATTCTATGTATAGTCTATTTTTCTCTACTTCTCTTACTTGGTAACATTATGCGGAACGATAATTACGAATTTTCGAACAATTTTTATCATTATAATTTTTCATTATAAAAAATCATTCAGTTCAATCATTCGATCGATAATTACTCAATTCTAACTCTTATGTGTGGTTAGAAATTATTTATTAATATTTGTCTAAAACATAAGACTAGTAGAGAAAAATAGATTATACATAGAATATAAATATATTAAATTGATTTGCAAAATAACGGATTCGTGTCCGGATTCTATGTTGACACCCGACTTTTTCTTACTCAATACCTATATTATTTGTAAGGATATTCGTATAATTAATATAGTATAATTCCTCAATAAGACGTATTCTATAAAAATTCAAACGGCTTAATAGATACGACACTTAAGGGGCCGAGGAGGTAGACAAATGAACGACGTAGGTTCAGTATTCGAGTCTGAGGGCTCGATAATGAAACGTCGTTTGAGTTCGGAAAAATATTATGAAATTATGATATGGAAAAAAAAGTTGTATCAAATATTTTGTATCTAAAGATATGCATAAACGAAAATAGAATCCACTTTTTAAATCACTTAACGAACATCATACATTTCACAAAAATGTTTAAAATACTTTGAAACTCGCGTGCCTAAGTATTTTTATCGGAATCTATCGATTTTCGAATACAGATATCATATCAGTACAAAACTTCGTAATTAATGTTACGATTCGAATTGAAGTTCGATTTTTAGTTTCGTTTATTATTTAAAAGAATATGTAGTTTGTAACTCTGTGATATATAATATCTATGGCTCCCAACTAAAAGAGTCAAACATAAATAAAATTGACGTCTCTGTGTGTAATTTTAAGTTAATAGGTTTTTAATAAATGCGTATGAAAGTATATAAGGTACTTACCACAAAAAAAAATTAAATTTTTTTTTTATGTGTTTCGGCTAATCTCTGAAACGGCTAGACCGATTTTGACGGGAATTGCTCTCGCAAATAGATGATGTTATATAAAGTAACTTGAGTCACTTTTATTTTAGAAATTTTGTTTATTTTAATCAATAAAAATGCTCTTTTCGTGATATGCACTGCAGACTATTACATGGCTTTGCATGAGACATGCTAATCATCCTGTAGTCCACGCGAACGAAGTCGCGGCACAGATAATATATCAAAAAGTTAAAATAACAACGGCATCTTTTTATTACTTAATTGTTTTGCTCATATTTTCAAATTAGAACTATATATTTTTTTTTCTGTACATTTTTGTTAATATGGATATCCGTAATAAAACGCCTAAATTTATATTCTATGGAAATACGCTTTTGAAACGTGCTAGGAATAAGCTTTCACATATATGACATTCCGCTTGAGCTTATAAAAGATTAAATATCTACCAAGCATTTCTTTGTACCCTAAAATAAGAAGAAATACTATTGTTCTGAGTATTTTTGCTATGGGTTAGTCAATATTTCCACAAACATATCTAGATGTTATCTAATTCATGCTGTATCTTACATATTCTTCGAAAACATCTATATTAATACCTATCTATACTAATATTATAACCCTGAAGAGTTTGTTTGAACGCGCTAAACTCAGGAGCTACTGGACTGGTTCGAATTGAAAATTTCGGTTTGTGTTAGATAGATTGAGGAAGACAACAGGCTGTATTACGTTACGCTACGACTCATATGAGTGAAGCAGTAACCATAAACGCGAGTAAACGCATCTATTTGCCGGGTAATTGCTGCTATCTAATAAATAAACGTTTTAAACGTTTGTCTCGCGCAACAAAATCTACATAACGTGAGCGAAGTCGCGGGCAGGACCTAGTACATGCTTATATGTAAGTAGATAGTCGAATAATAACGCCCAGTAGGAAGGTCTACAGAGCTGTATAAAAATGATCTGGTGTTGTTTTTACGAACGAACAAACAACTCCTTTGTTCTTTAACAATAAAGAAAATTAAATTACTAGAACGTATGCTCTTGAAATACGCGAAACAATCGCCTACAACTATTACAAAGCAAAATAAAGAGTCGAAACGTTGTACATTTGTATGGAAGTCAAGTAGCGTGAAATATCCCAGAGTTTACTTAGTTTACCCGGCGTTTTTCATGGAAACTTGTATGAGGTATTATTATAAACTAGCTGTGCCCCAAGGAAAATTATATTTGTATAATCTGTAATAGAAATATATATTGTTCTCTATTCCATTGGTTTCAATTTTGTTTTTGTTTATTCATTAAAATGAGTAAAATGTTTTAAATAAAATTGAGATTAGCCGGAACAAACTGACAGACAGACAAAAATATTAAAAAAATGTTTTTGATGTAAATACCGTATATACTTTCATATGAATTTAGTTAAAAGCTATTAATTTGATATAAATAAATAAATAATAAACGCATCACACTCAACGGCCCCCATTAAGATCTTGTGACCTTGTGTCGGGGGTCCGGATACATACACAACACTAACAAAAACACCCAGACCACGACAAACATCCGTATGGCCAATACAGACATTTGCCGTGAGCGGGGATCGAACCCGCGACCGTTAGCGCTACAAACAGTTGCAGTGACCACTGCGCCAACGTGTCTGTCAATATAACAAACAGGCACTTCAATTTTATTCATATGTAAAGATAGGACATAAAATAATTAAGACTTAAAAAAAACACAACCGACTTCAAAAGCACAATACGTAATTTAATTAACTTAGATGACATACGTATTCCAATGGCTTTGATTTTGAAAGCAAACTATTAAACTGATTTTGATAAAAATTCTATGGGACTAATCGGAACCTATAAAAAAAATTGAAAATCGGTTAAGAAATAACTGAGTTCTGAGGTGATAAACACTAAAATAATTTAAAAAAAAAATAACATAAGATACGAATTGAGAACCCCTTTCTTTTTTAAATCGGTTGGAAATAAAAAGTCAAATCGTTTTAGGTACACCTGTGAGGAAATCAAATAGCGTGAATTAAACCCGACTGTACCTTGTTTACCGGGCGTTTTTCATCGAAGTCGTATAAGGTATTATCATAAACAAACGACGCAGTTTAAATTTTGCACCGTCGAAAGGTATTTAGGGACACGAGGACGGGCCTATATTGAGTGCTCGTGTACAAATTAGCATCTCACAGACATGTGACAAAATACGCTCGCGCCGTATACTTAATGAACGTGGAACCTTGTCATTAAACGGCTTTAGTAAGATGTAGCTACCTGTACACGGTTCGGGTGAAGTCACCGCCTACATTAAGCAGGGTTGATGGTATCTCCGGGCATTGATTAGGAGCTATCGGCGTAAAGTAATGCGACGCTTGGGAATCTCGTAAGCCAAAACGGCTGCGAAAATGTGTCGTTACTGAATATGAAGAAGTTTTACGTATATTTGCTTCTTTAAGTTACAATTAAGATTAGTATAACAAGTGTTTTCAAATCTAAATGAAATAAGAAGATTAATGATTTCTTTTTTATAGGTTGTAACGTTTAACGATATTTGAATGATATATAATTAATTATTTAAAACAAAACTTAGATTAAGTTGGTGAGGAATAGTAGGTCCTGACTATTCCAGATGAAGCCGCAGTTTTAGGCCAAGGTGAGAACGTTATTTAAGGTGATAATGTTATTTTAATATAATTCATAGTATAGTAATATAGTTAATAATTAATTGTTTTTAGTCGATTAACCAAATAAAAGTTGCTTAGATCCTTTCAACAACTACATAAGCTGATAAAAATCCAAGTTCTGAACAGATCTTCATAAATTATAGCCAAGAGACATCTTGATTACATAAGCTTTAAAAAAACGCATCAAAATTGGTCAATTCGTTATGGAGCTACAATGCCACAAACACACAGATAGACAAATGTGAAACATACGCGTGAAACTTATAACTGTTTTTGCCAGGAGCTAAATATAATGTCACAAATTATGAATAAACAGTCAAAACAGTAAATAGTAGGTAATAAACAATACTAAACGGTTACAAGATTTTTTTTTTCAAACAGAAGTATTCTATAGCAGAAAGAAGTTAAAAATACCAATAAATGTTTTTTCCAAATAAACCAGGGGAAGGCTTGAAAATGTTATTTCAGAGTTTAACTTGGCGCAACTCAACTCAGCGACGGTCGCTAACTCTCGCTCAATAAAAACTAATGGAGACTCGCTTAGCGATTCCACTTTGCTGTACTGCACATAAAATGACAATATCTATTTTATTTTTGCACTGTTCTGTTTCTGATTATCTTATTAATAAATAAGGATTTCTTTCCTATTTTATTAAATTTATAAGTCAACGCATAAGACTTTATTGAGAAGTAAACATTATGGTGTGACAGAACAAGGGTGTGACAAATTAAAGGTTTTGGAAATGTTTTTTTTATATGTTTTTTTTATTTAGTCATGAATGTAGATATATGTAAGCAATTCGAAAATCTATTAATATATTATAATCAAATACTCCTTGTACAGAACTGAAAGTGCTCTCGAAAATCGATTTAATTGAAGTAGAAATTCGTATAGCTGGTAGATAAAGCGAGTGGTATCAAAATGTCCCGACTGCGCGCCAGGATTGTCTTCCGACTGGCAGACGGCCAAGCCCCTTCACCAAGTTACATTCTAGTAGAATCTCGTAACACACTAGGAATATTTATTACTACAATTATATTACTATCGATATTGAGTAAGGAATTATTTCTCTCTCGATTCCTCAATTTTATTGAGGTATTTTATACCTTTTTATAGGTATATAAATTATATTATCTTTAATATGTCGTCTTTGATGTTAATTGGATGGCTACATTCCAAAGGTGTTAAATTGAAAACTCTACTTAAAATATATACAAATTGAGTAAATTGTATTATTAAATTAAAGCCATAAGGTAGCAATTGTTTAAAATATTACCTGTATTATTCATAAAGTCGATTTTTGAAATTATAAATTATTCCTTTAAAAATAAACGAAAATCAAAGATATCGCCTGCACTGCAAGCGGCGCCAGATATAAGAAATCTTAAAGCGCATCTATATTTTGTAGGGTGCTCAAGACGCTCGCTGTCTTGCGTGTTTTGAGTGTTTTCAATGATTCCACTGAGAGCCTGTCATTCCGCATCCCCAGAATCCAGCTAAGGATAGATACCGTGAAGATAGCTACAGTAAGGAGCTCATTGTAGCAATATACGTCTTTATTGTCTCATATTTTCGTGCAGTTTTCATGAAATAAGTACCCTTCTTTGTGTCCGCCGTCTGGCCGTTTCACGAAATCTACTCGTAAAACGTCGTCGAAAATTATTTTTATGAAGCCACGATATTTGGTAACTCTCATTCTGCTGACGATTGCAAAATATATACAGTATTATATACCTTTTTTATAAAATACGAGTTTATTCAAGAACACTGACACATTCTAATAAAGTCATCAATTTAAAAAGTATATTTTTAAAATAAAACAAAAAGAAACATTTAAGATGGAGTATATGTTAAGATCATGTTTGTACTATTTTAGATATTGTTAAATAACTGATACCTACAACTTACATCGAACCTTCAACATTGCCCTGGTTGAAATATAAATTATTTTCACTACGTTTGCATTATTTTGTCGTAAACGTGTTGGTGTCGGTTGAGGAGTTCCGTTCTACGGACCAAAACACATACACGACCTGACATCGTGAAAGTCGTCTATAACGTGCAGTGTAAAAAATCAAACGTGCGCAGTATATATCTTTGTATCACTGGATACAAAGATTTTCATTTAAAATGAAACAATAAAATCACATTGCCTAACGTTTCACGACGTCGCCGTCGCAACGTGCTACAGTACGACGTCGCAGCGTGGTTATGTTTGAGCCGTAACTCAGATGGTTACGAATACAAACTGTTCACAAATGATGATAGTACATTCAGTCTATTTCAGAACATCTCCCTTTCTAATATTTCAATTAATAACGTGGATAATAAACTAAATTTATAACAATTTACACGCATCTAACATTACATACACATTTAGACATACTTGTATGTAATTATTATATTGGCTTAGTTCGCGTTTCACAGGATGGCGACTGTCATTTAGCGACCGCTGTAAAGCGTCGAATTACATGACTCAAGCATTGCCTATGGGAACGATATAACGTGAATTTCGAAACTGAAATGTTGTATGATAATTTTTTTTATAATCCGATCGTGTACATTATGTAAAACGATATACATAACCAAAGCTTTAGTTGAGTTAATATATTATTTATTACATTAAATAGTTAAAACTAATATGCTAATTAATGAACTTAATCCATAATCAAATACGTTACATTATACAAATATTTACATCGAAATTAATTAAATTATATCGTGTTCATTTTCGAGTTTGAATTAATACAAACATACCATGTAACAGGTCAGTCGGAATCAACTGTGCTATGTAATAAATTAATTTATGTTAAAAATATTTAAATTAGCGCTTTTCCTTGAATTTTTCTGATTTAATAAATGAGTGAGCTTAAACATATTTTATATTGGAAAAAAGAAATAAACTTTTTTTTTAGTTAATTAAAAATGTGTTTAATCATTATGTACATTGTACATCATATAAAAATGGTTTTAGAATTTTTTTTTTGACAGACACGTTGGCGCAATGGTCACTGCAGCTGACTGTAGCGCTAACGGTCGCGGGTTCGATCCCCGCTCACGGTAAATGTCTGTTTTGGCCATACGGATGTTTGTCGTGGTCTGGGTGTTTGTGTTAGTGTTGTGTGTGTTTCCGGACCCCCGACACAAGGACACAAGATCTTAATGGGGGCCGTTGAGTGTGATGCGTTTATTTATTATTTATTTATTTTTACAATTTTCTATTTATAAAAGACTATCCTAAAAGAGAGTAATGTTTTTTTAGTGTTTACATATTTTTATATAGTGAGCTGAGATAGCCTAGTGGTTGGAACATGTCAATCTCAACCGATGATCGCGGGTTAAAACCCCGGCTAGCGTCGCTGATTTTTCAAGTGCTAAATAAGCTCTATACCTTCTACTTAATAGGAGAGCAGGCCTTTGCCCAGCTATGGGATATACCCAGGCTGTTACTTTACTATATTTTTTTATTGGCAGTTGTAGCCTAAACATTTGATTTGATGTATGTAATATATAATAATAATGTATATATTTAATGAGGTCGTAATATTCCTCTCTCGATCAAGATTGTGTTATAGTCTATATATTTATAACATTTTTAGGCATTCTGGTTTTATTATAATTATTTTATTACTAAAATTTATTTTTTATTTATTTATGATAATCAACAAGATAAACACTAAAAAGTAATAAAAAATATTACCATTCAGACCTAATTATCTTAAAGGTTAAGTCATAAATTCGTAGTCCTTGAATAAGAGATATCGTAAAGTTTTAGAAACACGTTATTCGCAATAACTGATGCTTAATTACGTAAAGAGATATATGCTAAAATCCATTAAGTTTCTCTAATGACTTAGTACTTCTTTTACATCGCAAAAGTTATGATCACCATTTGCGTTTCGCTAAAGCAAGCAAACAAGCAATATGATGTATAAGCATGACATAAATCGATTTCAATGATTGGATCTTTCTCTAGAGAAAGTTAGTGATTTTGAAAGTTTATATACGACCAGCTGGTGCCCGTGACTTTATCTGCGAAAAATTAAAATAAATAAAATTTCTAATAAACGTAGCCACTCCTTAAAACATTAGCTTTTTGTTAGTGAAAGTCCAGTCGATTCGAAATTCGAAAGAAAATCGGTCCAGTCGTTTCTGAGATTAACCGGAACAAACAGTCGGACAGATAGACAGACAAAAATATTAAAAACTGATTTTTTTATTTAAGTACTGTAAATACGCATTTAGTGAAAAGCTTTTTGAAATTACAAACAGACACTTTAATTTTATTAATCATATGGATTTCAAATCGCATCGCACATCCGCGGCGAGAATTAGCGGTGAATCGCTAGATATATTTTATGATATAACAATAATGAAATTGAATCGATTTACCGTCTCGAATGTCAGTGCGAATGACAATCTTCGGGAATATTAATCATATCTTTCATGCAACTTCGAGCTAATTGTATCTGCGAAAGCGTTTCGAATTAATTGTTACCAGATTGTTATTTTAACGTGGGAGTACAGTCGAGATTATTTTTTTTATCATATTGTTACAAAGGAAGTGCTTATATTGAGGATGATAAGCAATAACGTTTCAACCCATAAGTCAAATTCGGAGGATTATTCAAAAAAATTACAAGTCATATAAACTATATAAATACGGAAAAAGGTTTCTTAATTAACTGTTTTGAATTTCAAATGCGTTCCAAATTTTTTCAATTTATACAATAATCTCAAATATTGGAAAAACTTTTCATAGTATACTATCTAATATATAAAATATATCAATCTGCTTTTAATTAATTATACATTTTATCAAAAAAGAAAAGAAAAGATTTCTTCAAACTAATTTATTAAGAATAGGTTCGACATCTTTAGACGCCATTTTCTAAAAATGAAATGCGTGTGGCTTGACACAGTATTGTTTATCAACATCCATACAGAAGTGTCATAATCGCGTTGCAAGGCGATAGTGACGTCTGTCCCTCCCGGACGCAGTTGGGAGCTGCTTGGGAAAGTGCCGCCCCATCTCGCTTCCCGCTTTGACATTGAACGCCAATTATTATGAACTTGACTTACTTTTTACCGTTTAAACATCATACGGCCAACGTTAAGCTCTTGGAGATAAATATTTATGTAATTTTTTTTTTTAATTATATGAATAAAACGAATTAAGTCAATGTTTAAAAATAATAAATAAATATCTGACTAAAATAAAAACATATTATATAACCAAAGCATTCTCGTTAAACAGGGGTTGACAGCCTAAAATTATCACTAACAAAAAATGTCATGTTTAGGAGTAGTTAGTTTAGTTTTAGTATCAAATTTAACAATCAATTGTCAGAATGTTGCTTGGTTTGATAGAGACAGGTTTATACAATTAGCCCCGGGTTATCTAATGCTAATAAAACTAATTTTTCGAATTAAATTTACTTTGGTACTGAGATAAGCGCAACTAACAAAATCTTCAGCTTAGATCGATGAAATTCAAAAGTCATACCTTGAATAAAACAAGTGAAAGCGCAAAACCATCGATTGCATCGACGAACGACACGAAAAGTGTTTATACATTTCTTCAAACTAGATTCAATTTCAGTGAGCTGACGTCGAGCGCTTGCGGCTACGATCACGTGTAGGTTGCCTACAGAGACATAATTTATGACTTTAGACACTGAGTTTTCGATAATAAAGTATTACATACTAAAATATATACTTAAATATATTATACGTTAATATTTAAAATAAGCATAAAATATTTTTAAATAAACTTTCAGTCTGTATAAATAATGAATAAATACAGACTATAAAGTATTTTAGAACTAATATTATTAAAAATCAATGTTTGCATGTTATTCCTCTGCGGTCCGAAACCAGTGATCAGATGTGACGAAACTTTGGTAGTATGTTCTTAGAGCCCGATGAGGGTCAGGAAGCCTTCAAAAAATTTCTATATTGATCAATATTTTTGTGATTTTACATTATGAAGCGAAAATGCCTTTGAAATACAGACGACCGCTTCCGATTCTAGGATGATTTAATGCTAAACGTTCGTGGGTAATCCTAAAAAACACATAAAACTGAATGTTCCTGTTACTGCAATTACAAGATCAAGAATCAAAATATCAAATCCTAATATAAAACTAAAATATATGCAACTTGAAAATAAATTAAGGAGGTCTAGAATAATAACTATCATTTCAGCAATCCTTTGTTTGTCAAATACAGCAGCATGTTGTCATTAGCGACGAACTAATGCCGTGACGCGTCTCGAGGTGAACACGGATGATCTAATGAATTCACGACTTCACGCCTCTACACAACTACGAATTGTATAATACAACCAGTAGTTAACATCAGAGTATATAGAACGCGATTTCCGATACTGTCATCGTTATTTTTACTTCACTATGACGAAATTGCGAGTGTACTCGTAGCGCATTTGTTTTTAACCGATGACGCCAAAACAAGAGGAGCTTCTCAATTTGACTGTATGTTTTTTTGTACGTATGTCTGTCTATATGTTTGCCAACCGTAAGTAGGTTTCTTTGATTATTTTTTTTGTTCCATAGTACGTGTTCCTAAGTTGTTATGTATCCTAAATTTTTTTTATATCACTTCAATAAAAATCAAGGATATCTTGTAAAATTGGTGTTTTTAAGTAAACTATTTGAATTCGGTTATTTTTTTCTAAGAATAAATAATTATAACAAAATATATTTGAAACACTTACTAGTATATAAAATTTAAAACATATTTGATTAAAGTCATTGTCGTTTAACGTTTACTATAACTTACCAATTACGTCAAAAGTTACCAAGATATATTGTGGCATACGGTATCTGTAGGCACATTGAGAGCAGCCGAGGCGCTTGCACTCAATGTGTCAATATCGATGCCGCAAATTCTCAGCGCACTTACTGTGTGTGGTAAGACGCTGTCATCATTGCTCCCAGCACGGTTTCGATCGAGAGCCTTACTTTAGAATCGGTACCTCCTTAAATCAGATTTGTTGGCAGACGAATCGGGAAGTAAGTAAAGTGCGTCTCGCGTACATTGTAATGGTCGTAAGACTAGTCTAGCGGGTCTGTCGTGTCTAGACGGCGCGTCGGTTCCCTATCGGTAAAATTATGTGACGTGGGCAAAAATATAGCTACATTGTGATGTTCGAGACCTGAATCCGTTTTGGCGTCGCTGGACCGAAAGCGTAAACTTGAATTATTACTAAATGATCAATAAATCTTTTATAACGTTTACGTAGTAATACGTATTAACTTAATACATTTCTGAAATACATTTGTAACATAATAATTGACACCATTTTTTGATACCGTACTTATGGAATTATAAATAATTAAGTATGTATGTATTTTTTTGCAAATATAATTTTCTTGCACTCACCTAGTTTAATAAGCTCTTTAATTATGCGATCAATACAGCATACTGTTATAAAATTAGGTAGGCAACCTAGAAATAAAAAAATAATTCTAACCGTATTTTCACCAAGCGTTGCACAAACAGCTTTTGCCTGCAATGCGACAATTAAAAGCTTCGGTATTTGTAAAATATATTCATTTGAAATTTCACAATCAATTCAAATGGATTCCTTAATAATTCATGTGTAATATAATTACAAAAAAAGATGTGTGAAAGGTGTCTGTTGCATTAAACATACAAAAAATCGTATGTACAATAGATCATACATAACAAATACAAAACATTTCAACAGTCAACAATAGAGGCTGATGATCTAAGAAATTGTAATACAGATCTAGATCAGACACAATGGCTTCTTTACGAAACTCGTTAGTAATTTGTGCCTTTTCTCTGGCGAGAGTGGTGTTAAGTGGCGAAACTGCTGGTCGACAATGGAACAAGAGGTTGCTTTAAAAGCGTCGCGGGCGCATATCAGTCTCGGGTCATCGCGCACCAACCTTTCACCAGACTGGTCTGTGTTAGATACTGTTTACCAGCACGTTACTGAGATACAAAAGAAAATTATATTTATTACATTCGTTGTTTCAATGTTTATAATACTTTTGTTACTTTTGTTGTAATTTAAGTATTACAAGTTTGAGAATGACTGGCATTATTTTGTCTAAAGCGCTTATTGTATGATTTTTTTTTTTATATTTCATTATATTAAAAGAATATTTATATAATAATTTCATTTTATTAAAAGAATACTTTTTATCGGTTGACTTACAAAGAAAGATGTGGTATTTTGATTGACTTTATTAACCGACTTAATTTTACGGAGGTACGTTGTGCGACATACCTACTCACTGATTCTGAACCGATTTAAAGACTATATGTATATATTGAGTCGAGTCGAATGAAAGTAAACACGGTACATGCATCTAAAACAAAATTTTAAAATTTTTGCCTGTCTGTCAGTCTATTGGTTCCGGCTAATCTCTATAACGGCTGGATCGATTTTGACGAGACTTTCACTCACAGATAGCTAATGTTATAAGGAATAACGTAGGCTACTTTTATTGTGAATTTTTTATTTATTTTAATTAATAAATCAAAAAAATGGTTACGCGAAAACAAAATTAAAACAAATGAAATAGTGAACAATATATGATTTAGGTAGGGAAGGTAAGTATTATATAAATATATTTTTTTTCTCATATTAACGAAGATAAAAAGCGTGGCACAGACACTTTAATTTATAACCCTTCGAATCTTTATAAGTTCAACTCTCTAATTAACCTCTTGCGGATCATGAGATGCAGCTCGCTAACAGACGGACAGACAAACAGCCAGATGGATAGCGGAAACTTTAACTTTTTTAGTCCCGTTGACATCCTTTGGGTACGGTACCCTAATAAGAATCAGTCGTTATTAGGGTTCCGTACCACAATTCGATAAAAGTCGATCACATTTTTAATTCAAATAGGCTTATATATTTTAATTAGGTAAATACAAATAATTTTATGATAAAAGCATTACGTGGTTATTTAAAATACATTACCACAAACGTGATACAACTAAGAGTTAACTTCACGGTATATGCAATTTATTAACATTCATAATTGAATTTTGAATTTACTGTGTTTCAGTGCAATCTTTTTGTTTATTCAGAATGAACTGGAGGCTCGCGTTTTATTTAACAACGCTCATATTGAATTATGTAAGTTTAATGATGTCAAGTGTTTATTTTATAACATTTAATAGATATTGTATGTTTTTAATTTTAGGTTTACGCATTGCCGAAAAAAACCGTTATCAGGCATTCTAGCTCTTTTGATGGCAAGTACACAATAATTTAATATTGGTAACGAGGATATTATGTTTTTATATAAAAATATGAATATTAAAATTAAATTGTCTGGGTTTTTATAAAGTGGCAAAGAAGACTGTCTTGATATTGCGAGTTAATAAGAATCTAAAATTAAATCTATTATTTTAAGCTATAACTAGCTTTTTATTTATTTATTGTCTTAATGATTTTAATATTCTTTAATGAATTATACATAACTTTAAGCAATTTTTATTCGTTATATAGTGAAATTGTGCAAAACATTAATGATTGGTACCTAAAATTTTGTATTAGATGATGCAAATAAACCGGCATCTATTGTCCCATTTTATTTTTATACGTACTGTATTGTTCTCTACTACCTCTCATACACATAGTACGTTTATTATTAAAGGGACCTAATTCGAAATCTGTATATAACGAGTTAGCTAAGTTAGTAATTTAAATTATGTTTCATATAATTCTGTTGTTCATAATCTATGATTTTGAAAATAATAAATAACTACTCTATCAATATTTTGTGATATTAAAGTCTAAATAAACGGCCGAATTCCCACGTATATAACGTCTTCTTTTTTCGTTTTGTGATAAAAAATGTGAAGTTTTACATTCAGTCATTTTAATACAAAGCGCACGACATATTCTTAGAAATATTTTCAAACCTTTCTTTTAAAGAGTTATTTTGTTTCACAGAAAAAACAAACATTGCACGATTAAATAAAGGAACGACAACAGAGAAGGATGAAGACAGCGATTCGGATGAGTACAGCGATCGTCATGAAAAACTGTTACTAATTGGTCATGAAAAAAGTACGATACAGTCCTTTCATAATTTTATTGCTTTGTTATGCATTTTTTAATATTAGAAATAACGTGATTAAATCCTCGTTAATATAAATTTTATCTTTGTTATTAAAGGGCCCCGTAAACTTACTGCTGGTAAGTAAATGATATAAAAAAGAAAATAAGAAAAACAACCGATTAGCCATTCAGTGATCATTTCAACGACCCTTAACAAGATACTAAGATATATAACAAGATATTTCTTATGTAAGTTGGTGAGGAGTTAGGTATCATATTGATTCTAGGTGGTGCTGCAGCAAGGATACGGAAGTTGTTATTTTAATATCACATAGTATAGTACATATCTAGGCGATTAGACCAGTAACACTTGCTCATAACCTGTCAACAACTAGAAAAGAGCTGATAATGTCCAAACGTCTGGACAGTTCTTCATAATTTATAGCTAAGTACCATCTCGGTTGCATCAGTATTCAAACTAAAAATACCGCATCAAAATTGGTCTTTTGGTTATAGAGTTATACTGCCAGAGACACACATATCTATACTAATATTATAAAGCTGAGGAATTTGTTTGTTTGCTTGTTTGTTTGTTTGAACGCGCTAATCTCAAGAAGTACTGGCTAGAATTGAAAAAGTCTTTTTGTGTTATATAGTTTATTTATTGAGGAAGGCTATAGGCTATATTACATCACCCTACGACTCGTAGGAGCGAAGCAGTAACCATAAACGCGAGTGAAACCGCAAGAAACAGCTAGTAACTAAATACGCTTTTTTAAATTACGTAAAAATATTTATACTGAAATTAAATACAATTTTGATTATATATATCTAATGTTAAAATTATATTAAATCTTTAGGAGATTTATTCACACCACAAGAAATGCTACCAATAGCGACAAAATTGCTGCAAAAAGGTATAGTATCAAGTTTCTTGATGTATATAATAAAATTGCTTATTATGTTTATTCCTTTTATTAACCACTGGCAGATACTCTAATTAATAAGCGATCACATCAACCAAATTAAAAAAGAACTATGGATCTGTTTATATATCGATACCTCCCACGTAAGTTTTTGTAACCCCAAAATTATAATTTTACAGTAGAGCACTTTTAATCCGTTTTAGTTTGAAAGCTACAACAAAATACCCCTTTTTTCAGGCGTATTTTGTTGGAACATTCCTTGAAAAAAAAAAGATTTTTGGTATTTTTTCACTTTGAATGCATTAAGCAATGCAAATTCGTGTAGTATTCAGTAAAAACGCTAACGGCAATTTTGTGGCTTACAATAACTTACGTGGGAGGTATCGATATATGAACGCATGATCTGAAATAAAAGTATTAGTATTATTATTGTTGGTAAATTTAAAACTTACCTGTTGTATCGATATTATTATTACTCCATTTATTTAATAGCATTCATTTAATTTTTTTTTTCAGTCGATGAACCAGGAAGTGCGTAATCATTTAATAATGTTACTGTTTTTTTTTCAAAATAACATAACTAAGCAGCTGATTTTTTTATACAAGGTGGAAAGGGTTTTGTCAGTTCTACAAAGTATCCGGAAGAACTCGCAGATAAATTGTTTGAAGCCTTTTGTAAGATTATTGTTCTATATTTAAAATATTTTGCGTTTTTTGAGACAATGAAAGTTAATATTAAAAAATACAATTTTACAGTCATGACAACAAAAAGGATTGTTACTTTAAAAGGTAGTAAAAATATTTAAATTGATTAATTTGAGTTCTTTTTTTTATTGTAATATTTTCTTACTATTTTACGACCTTTATTTCAGATATCGATATATCTGGTATAGATGCGCTCCAGGCGTTAGCACTAAGTGGAGAAAGTAAGAAACAATTTTATAATTTGTAACTTTAAAATATTCATATTAATCTTTATAAATATGGACGATTTCACATCCGGCATATTTTCGGCGTTTTTACACTGGTCAAATTGAACATTGACGTCACAAGATACGTTAAGTAGACTAGTAGGAAAAATACGCGCCGAAAATACGTTCGGTGTATAAACGCCCTAATTACTTGATAAAGTTGCAGAAGAGACTCAAGAAGAAGAAGAGACGGAATCTTTACCAACCGCTTACTTGAGAGGTATGAATATAAATAAAGTATCTAATTTAACATAGTATAAAATAATACTTCACAAACAATTTGTTTATTATCGACGTTTATACTACTTTTTTGACGTTATTTTTTTCTTGATTAATTACAAAGCTGTGAGAGTAATCTTCTTCTTCTATCTATACTTATAATAAATCTGTAGAGAGGTCAATTCTGTACATGAAATATATTTTCAAAATAACTATCAGGGGGTGATTAGTGATCGATACTGATGCCAAAAATGCAATCAGTAAAATTTTTGTCTGTCTGTCTGTCTGTATGTATGTTCCTTATAGAACCAAAAAAATTCTCGACGGATTTTAACGAAACTTAGTACAATTATTCTTCATACTCTTGGGCAGGTTATAGTATACTTTTCATCACGTTACAATCAATAGGAGCAGAGTAATAAAGGGAAAAACGGGAGACGTTAATCCAATTTTTAAGCTTCCGTCGCGTATGCAGCCTTAATGGTTAAAGTTACATAGAAATCATGTATGACGGAAATATTCTACATAAAATTTTCTAAAAAATATCCCGCAACAGCATATGTCTATCTTTTATGGTTGACTCACAATAACACGTGTAACCTCTGATAGGTTAGCAGTTCGGAGAATTCTGATTATATTTGTTTACTCTTACGTTTATAATACTCTCACTCATCACTAATTAAAAAAGGTAACCTGATTACCTATTTAATAAAAAAAATCATAGAAATCAAGTATTGTGGATCGACATATTATATTTCCCTATTAAATTACGATAGTTAATCTGTCTGTCACATCAAAACCACTGAACCCTGAGGAAGGACATACGCTACTTTTTTTCGAAAATCGACGAAAACGCGGACGAAGTCGCAGGCAAAAGCTAGTTCATAAAATAAAAGGTATATCGCTTATACATTACAGGGCAATTGGTCAAATTTAATAATAAACCCAAAGAAAGTAAATATACACGTAAGTAAATATATTTTAATTATACGTTATACGTATAGGTGGTATATTTTATTGGTACATAATTAACCTATTTTGTGTTACTAAGCTATATAAGCCAATTTGAAGTTCGTTTAAAAATATTATCAACATCGCTCTAGTCGTTATGCAGTTCATAGAAAACTTAGGGAATATCCATACATACAGGTATCATATTATTTACATATATATTAAATCAAAATCTGCTTATTATTGGAAAATATGAATAGGATCGATGAAAATTAATCCTTACAAATTGATTCGAAAAGAGATGAAACCGAGTCGATCAGAGATTCCCCTATGCTTCGCGAGGCCGATATATAGATGTTATACAAATACAATCAAAGATTTGTAAATATAATAACATACAATACGTCCGCGAAACCTTTAGGTATATTCCTATTAAAATCCGCATTAGGCATCGTTACTGTACATTGTCAGACATTGAATTGTATAAATAAATTGAAGTTACGCACACATTATAACTTTATAAAAAAATAAATTATATTAAAACTATTTGGCTAAAGAAAAAAATAATTTAGATGTTTACGCAGACATTATAACTTTATAAAAAATCTAATATTTTTAATATATATATGACTAATGAAAAAAATTATTTAGATTTTTATAGCTATTTCGTTTGTTTTATGCCTGAGCCGCGATTTTGATGTATATTTGAAGAGATAGGTGAGACATTGTAAAATATAACGTAAAGGGAATAAATTGAAAAGATCTTTTTCTGTTAAATAGTTTATTTATTGTTAGACTATAGGCTATATTACATCACGCTACGACTCATAGGAGCGAAGCAGTCACCATAACCGCGAGTGAAACCGTAAGGGACAGCTAGTTTTGATTATAAAACTAAACTTCTAGACCAAGTTTGATGAAAATTATACGGGAACAATACGAGAGTAAACTCTTTTCAAATAAAGAAAGTATTAACAAAATCGGTCTAGCACTTTTCGAGTATTCGGTAAACATACATAAAAAAGTCCTCGGCGAAATAAGTTTGTCCTTTTTAAAAGAATCGTTAAAAAGAATACATTTTAAATCAATGCCTTATTATATTATATTAATCGTAAAAACATTGAATCTTGTATACTTATAAATATTTCTTGCAGTAGTCACAAAGACGATTGGTGGAAAACCCACTGAAGCGGAGCGAAGAGGTAATTAATTCAATCGCATAATTTAACAGGAAAAAATCGCATTAGCATTTGGGTAATGTAAATTTATACGTAAGAAAGTGATTTAAAATTTTATTACATTATATATTTAAGTGTTCGTACATGGTCGTACATGCGTATAATTTATATGCGTAACAATTTGATAGAGAATTTTCTCTATGGTATGGTAAATTGATATTTAGAATAATGTTATTCTTCGTCCATTTTTGTTTACCTGATATTACTTACACTAATCAAATGAAATATAAAAGTGACTTGCAAAGTGATTTAGATAAGAAGACGTCTTTGTCAAAAAGAACATGTGAATTTAGTAATACGCGGCGCCAGGCAGGTCTACGTATGTGGTTGTGAAAGTTTAAATGGACGTCAGAATTGAATTATTTAATATTAAACTAAGTCTCCTACTTAAGTAATAAATAAAGAATGTATGAATTTATACATTCAAGGCATTCCCCTTGCAAAGAAGCTACAAAAAGAAAGACATTTAATAATCAACAAGCGACGAAAAAATGAAAAGAAAGGAGAGAGAAATGGCGACAATGATAATAAAGATGTTAGAATAGACAAAGCGAACACGAGTTATAAAATAAAAGAACAACCTCCAAAACGAAGTCAGAAAGGTAGGCCCATAAACTGTATTTATAATACTTATAGCAATTTAGATTTCATGAGTTTATATGATGCGTCTTTTATAACACTCAGTGGTTGTTAACGCCTGTTTAAACAAATATTGGTCAAGTGAAGTGGAACAAACAAATTCGAAAAGTTCTGTATATTTATAATATGTTTTTATTGTGTCTTATTTCTCAAGCGTTGCTTGTATTTTTTAAAGATACCTCAAAATGCCGATGGAGATATGTTTGCGCAAATGTCACTGATCTTGACTCTTGCCGACTTCACACGGATTGTGCTAAAGAAAAGTCAAAAGTAACATTAGATGGTACGCCTAGAATTATATAAGTAATATATTTGTAGTAATCATTTTATTTTCAGCATTAAATACAAGAAAGATATATAAGAAAGAGATTATTTTTAACAATGATTATAAACTAGCTGTTTTACTCGCGTTTAAAGTTAATGCTTTGCTCCTGTGAATCGTAGCGTGATGTAACGTACCCTATAGCCGTCCTCAATATATAAGCTATCTAACACAAAAATATTTTTTTAATTCGAACTAGTACTTCCTGAGATTAGCGCAAACAAACAACACACACAAAAAAACTCTTCAGCTTTATAATATTATTATAGATTTATCATGCCAAAAGTATAATATCATTTCATAATTTAACTTCTCTGTAACTATGTACATATGTAAGCCATTAACCAAAGAATTGAATTGAACTATCTATGTAATAACATATATTTTATTTATATAACTCATTTACTACTACTGGAAAAGCAGAAAGGGCGGTAAAGTCTTGAATACCCATTTTACAATACAAAAAAAAAAAACAAATAATATATATTCTATATTATTTGATTTTTTATTTATTTACAGATATTGCTGTTAAACATAAAAAAGACGAACATACATTGGCAATAAAACAATTCCGCAAAATGGGTAAGTTTTCTGGCAATAGTCTGAATTTGTAAGTAATAATTCATGTTTAAAAGTCTTAATAAATATTCAGTAGGATTATCGATCGTGGACGAAGAAGTAGAGAAAATATGTAAGTTAAACACGTAACATTTTTATGTAATTTATAAAATACATTATGATAGCATTTGTATTATTTGCTCGCGAATATTTGTAAAGCAAACGAAACGCAATTGGTTGAAAAAAAAATACTTGCAAGTAAATTTCTATAAGCAACCGTGCAGGGTTATGTTCATCTATACTTATTCTTAACAAATATATTTTATATAATAATTAAAAATAAGAAAACTGACTTCCATAACAAAATACGTAAACTTCGTTAACTTGGATGACACACTTTAAAATGTTATTTCGATTTTATTACCAAATTACCGAATCGATTTTTATGAAAATTTGTATGGAACCAATCTAAAACGAAGTTAAGAAATAACTGAGTTTTGGGGTAACAAAAACATAAAAAACCCTCTTTTTTATGTCGGTTGATAAATAATGAATAGGTAGGTACGATTTTTGCGGAGGAATCTCGGGCTATTATATTAGATTACTCATTTGTCATTTCAGTGGAATCTCGGAACTTGCATTTCAATCCTGTCAACAGACGTAAGATCGAATGATTTATTGGTTTTCATCTAATCAATCAGACATTAGTCAAACGTGTTTATTCTTTTTCTGATTTTATAGATGCAATTAATAAGGTGGAAAGCTTATCCGAGTATTTCAACAATATCATCGTGCAGAACAACTTTGGTAATGAAATAACTATATATTTATTATATATGTATTATTTATAGATATATTTGTATAGATATTTACAAAAAAAAACTAATAATTAATTTTAAATTTATTAATGATATTATTTCTTTAGAAACTATAACAGCTAAGTCAAGTGGTATGTATCATGATACACGGGTGCAAGGAGATGAAAAGCTTCAAAAACTCTCCGGTAAGTAAAGCTTGTTAATATTATATAATTATGTTATTAAGCCGTTAAGTTATAGATACGAAAACTTTAAGAACAAATGTACGTCTGACTATTCTATTTTTTATAGTATTTATTAATGAGTAGAATTATAAAATATATTTCAGAAAAGAAATCTCGTGGTCGCCCACACGTCTATACAGATCTACCGAGTAATATAAACGTGTAACACAGTTAAAGAAAAAATAATATTTTCAATGAATAAAACTTTGCCGCTTTTAAAATATAGAAAATTATTTCCACCACGAACGACATCATGAACCCAACACCTTTACATAAACCATTCTAAACATTCACATCCCACGTTTATTTTAATCTGTTGCTCTTATTAAAGTACCTTAGCCATTTGTAGCATCGTGCGATATCAATACCATTTAAACAAACGAAGCAAAGGTGAAAGGTCACACGAGTCCTGTATCGAGACTACTGTTCATCGAATGTCGGACAAGGCCAACATCGACACGACCATTCAGCTCTCAGCCACGTCGGAATCGGCTGACACTATTTACCCATTCACCCCTTTATACCGATACAATAAAGCTTGAGTTTCCATCGAGGACGCTTTTGAATAAAAGTTGCCACTTAAATTTAAAAGCTGTGAATAAGTAGTACGGAAGTTTCTTAATCTTTTCATCTGATGTTTTAAGAACGGTTTTGAAGGAGATTATTATGAGTTACGTGACTTTGTTCGTGAGCTTTGGATAAAAATATCAGCCGGTAAAATTAAACTATTTTATATTTAAACGAATTTAAATTTCGGAAAATATGACATTTTAACATTTTTCATTCAAATCGTAACAATAAAATTATTAAAATATCTATGTATTGTTAAAACAGTAAATAATTATTAGATAATATGATTTCATAGTAATTGCAAAAAGTTAATAACGTAAAAGACTAAGTAAACGCTTACTAATTAATGAAACAGCTTCACAATAACATATAAGAGCGTCTAATTTCAAATAATTACTGTGTGTAACATGTAGGTATCTTTTTATTTAAGTAATATTTAATTCATGAAAAATCCTATATTACGTAAGTAAGTAAGTAAGTGACTAAACACGACTCCGGCTCCGTAATAACTTTAATCCTCTATTTCACGCAAGTTTTGTTTTCGCGAAAAAAAGTAACCTATGTCCCTTTTCAAGGTTAAATTTATACCGAAATTCATCAAAATTGAATTGGCAGTTTAGACGTGAGAAGGTAACATAGACAGACAAACGTGATTTTCATATTTATTATATTAATGTAAATGCTTAATATAATTTAATTAATTTTATATTGTAAGTGCATTTAACGTAGTTTACTTCAATTATAACAAAATTTGATTTCATTGTTATTACATATTCAGCTTGCTACATAAATGAAGTCTACAGTCCGACGGTTTGGTTAGGACGTGGAACACTGGTAGCATAATTTGATAGACATTTCAATTTGACTTGTGCCGGAGTTTGTTACTGGTGCAACACTGTTGGTTTTGAGCGTAGGCATGCAGTTGACGGTAACAATTAGAAGCCCGGATTCTTGGTTGACGGTAGGGCTAGGGTTCTCTTCAGTTTTTATCAGATTTTAAGAAAAGATATGTATCGACTCGTATGTATTTATGGATGTGAATTTATATGTTCGCAATTTTCTTAAGAAATACTTGCCGACATATTTTTCAATGAGGGTTTTAGTTTATAATATGTTAGGATGAAGTTCTTTGAATATAAGCAAAGGAACTCGTTAAAAACTAACAGCAAAAACCCACGAATGCTACGATCGATTATGCATTTATAATATATTTATACAAGAATAGTTTTGTTTGAAGTCGGTTATATTTTTAAACGAAAACAATTGTTAAATATAATAAATTTTATGTTGACCCTTATTTGTATACATTTAACGATGTTTTAATAAACGTACTTGGAATACAATTACCAAAAAGAAGTAACTGAATTATTTTTATGTTTATCAAATCAACTGACCAGTAACCACGAGTATCATTGAAATACCTTAAAATATAGTCTATAAGAATATTAAATGTATCGTAGCTATAAAACTATAAAGGGGTGGGTTTTACTCCGTGGAAGTCATATGAAACTGTTATTTTATAATCGGGTGTACGTCAGGTGAGTACACCCAATTACATTTCGATCAAGCGGTAGAGTGGCGCGGCGCGAGCGTGCCTACGGCGGCGCGTGCGGTCGCCCTAACTAGATTATTGGCCGGCGGCAGGCCAAGTACGGCTATAAACCTTAACCACAGTCTATAATAAACAGTTTTCTAATTAAATTGCCTCGCAAAAGCTAAATTATTGCTCACCGTATATTACAGACTTATAACTCTTGATACAGCTGGTTGTCGCAAGTAAATATATATGAACGCTGATAAGCAATACTATGTCAAGCGACACGGACTTCATTTTGAGAAAATGGTGTCTAAAGATGTACGTATTCTTAAAAAATTTGTTTGAAGACGTAAATAACCATCTTTCTTTTCTATTTATATAAAATATGTAACGAAAATAAAAGCGGATTGATATAATAAAAAGTTTTATTCTATAATAAGTTTTTTAAATTTATTAGATTATTGCATATTGCAAAATATTAAGCACAGTTCAATATTCAAAATTTTAAATTGAGAAAATTTTTTTCGTACTTATTTAGTGAAGATCGCTTCAAAAATGTTTAAATAATGTTAAATACACAACGCATTATCAGAATACATCAATATCTTCGAATTCGACTTTTTGTGAGTTGACACATTATTGCTTACCGCCCATATAATACGTATGTGTTTGAATAACAAATAATGAGTATAATAAAACGGTTACAGTAGTAATTTAACATAAAGTTTAATTAACTTATTTCAAATTTGTTTTTAGACACAATTTAAACATATAATGATATAAAGAGAAAAACACACAGTTCTTTAATCATACGTAACTCTCATATCAAAACAAAATAAAGCCATAAAAAGTAAGCTTCCACTAGTGTATTTTTATTGAAATAGATTTGGCATGTATACAATTTACGCTGTGGTTGTAGCGCAGACCCGCCTCGGCGCCGCCACGCAAATAATTCGATACAGATTCATCAGCGTCTTTACGACGTTAAGGCCGACCCCTCGTGTCATTAAAGAATATTAATTTGAAATTACGACATATATTTGCCATGTTAAATCTAGAATATTCGTAATGTAATTATAAGTTTAGGCTGTTAACGCGTTTCTAACATTTCCGCAACGATATCCTTGGTAATTGATTCAACGGAATAAGCAATAATGTAATATTACGAGCGGTAGCCTAATTGTCGAACGCAATCGCTATCACACATTTATGTCATTTTGATTTACATAATAATGAAACATTTATGGTGCAATGATTGATAAATGTTTTATGTAATAATACAATAATTGTAGAAACGCGTTCGTCGCACATTATAGATGCATTTTGATTGATTTCAACAACATATATTGACCATCATCATCAATCTAGCGTTTTTGCCGGTTATACCTAGGTCTGCTTTCTATTTTAGTCCAAATATTGGCAAATTACTGATTTTTACACAGAACGATTGCCATCTGACCTCCGCAAGCCCTGAGGGCAATCCAGTAACCATTTAGACTAGAATAATCTCCCTATTAAGAGTAAAGATCATTATCAGGTGATTTTGAAAACGACCGTGACTGACGGCTTCACGTGCTCACCGTGTCGCGAATCCTATAAAACAGTCGCGAAATAGCAGTATGAGATATACGAGGTGAGGTAAGTGAGAGGGGGCGCGCGAGAGAGGGGCGTGCGTCTTTTGTTTACTTTTAGACGAGAACGAGACAGGTCGGGCGCATCAGCGATAATTCCAAGTAAGTGGAATTTATTTATTTTTTATCAGTATATCAGTGTCATTAAGATTATGAGTTTATATGTATATGCAGATTGTGTAATTCAGATTAGATCAGACTCAGAACATATGGTTACCAGTTTTAGACCAGTATCAGAGAGTAGCGAGGCTCGGGGTGGCTATAGGGGAGGTTGGAGGCCACTATCGAGGGACCAGACCCTCGTTCCTTTTACCAGTCATATGTTTAGAATCAGATATCAATAATTTGTGTGTTATAATCAGATTAATCAGTATTACCCAGCAACGTGACGTCGTCATATGTGACGTATGTATTCATATATTCGTCCAATACCAATGGTCTAAGGTATTTGGCGACATGGTGGAGATGCTGGGATCGACAAACAACACACACAAATAATATATTATTTTTCTTTAAAAAGAAATCATTCAATGTGGGTAGTTTGATATATTGCGAGCGAAGTGTTTATTTGCAATATAGTTAGGCTAAATATATTGTTGACGGCTAAAGATGAGTAATCGTGGACAATTTTGCACTGGATATTTAATACCTTATTCTAATGTGTTAAAGACGAAGTTCGTGTATAAAATAAATGAATAGATTAAAAGGGAGTGAAATAAATGTGAAATTAAGTGTAATTATAGCATTGATATAAGGTTGAATATTGCATTGGAAATGTTTCAACATTATGTTACGTAAATATTTTTTATGTAATATTGTTGCTATTCAAACAAGAATGTTTTTAAGGTTCATTTTTAAATTAGATATTACTTGAGTAAGCTTGAGTATACTAAATAATTGGAATAATAGTTAAAGAAAAGTTAAATATATAATTAGATGTGGAACATAAATTCATTAAAAATATACTATTAGTAATGAGATTGTAAAAACTATTAATTAAATTATTTTAGATATAAAATAAAATTAAAATAATAATATAAAGTATGAAAAAAAAAATTAGATGAATTAGATCAGTTTGAAAAAAAAAAAAAAAATAAAAACATATAACAGGTTTGTAATTTAAAATTCCATTTTAATAAATATTTTTATCTCCTGGCTTGTTACAGTTACGAAAACAGTACTCAAAGCTAATTGTTTTAGTGCATATTAATATGGAAGAAGCCATCCGAACCCGATTAAAAATTATTTACGAATCAGTTATAACTTATATGAATTCAGCTCAATCTACCATTAAACAAGTTATTGAACACGGTGTTACCAACATTAATGAATTAGATTTAGCCAAAACCAAATTGAAAGGTGCTAATGATAGGTTCGTTTCGGAAATTCATAATTATTGTAAGCTAATAAGTGAACCAAATCTTGAAGAAATTAGTCGTTATACAATAACGCAAATTCAAGCAGAAGAGTTAACAGCAGAATTAGATGTTTATATTAAACAAAATAGAACGAGAGATTCAGTTTCTAGTGAAAGTCTTAACGTGTCAGGAAAATTGCCGCGAATGGAACTTGCGAAATTCGATGGAAATGTTCTCAAATGGTATCAATTTTGGGATCAATTTTCATCAAACGTAGATAGTAGAAGCATTAATGAGGTTGATAAATTGTTGTACCTTCAATCAGTTCTTGAAGGAGATGCAAAACAAGCAATCGAGGGTTTAGATACAACTAGCAAAAATTATCAGATATCTGTCAATACTCTAAAAGAAAGATATGGGAAACCTAGCGCAATTATTGATGCTCATTATGTAGCTTTATATAGAATCAAAACAGCCGACAAATCTGTAAAGGAATGTCGACAAGTACTTAATGAGATCGAGAGACATCTTAGGGTGCTTAGCTCTTTAGGAGAGGATGTCAACCATAACCATCTTCGAGTTATGATCATAGAGAAGTTTCCTGAAGATTTAATTTATGAGTTAAAATTAAAAATGTCAGATAAAGACGAGTCCATTGATGTTATAAGAAAATATTTAGAATATATAATATCGGCTAGAGAAACTTCAAATCGATTAAAAAGGCAGATTGAAGGTTCAAACACAGATGACTTGTCTAACGAGACCAAACGCAGTCGTGAACATTATACTTTAGACTCTTTACACGTTAGAACTGAAGAAATTAAAAGGCGTCGTAAATATAAACCTGTCAAAAAGGAAAATTCTAAATTTGATCACAGACCCTCCAATTTTACGAAAAAAAGATCTCATGAAAATTCCGATAGAGACTTTGAGCCACCTAAAAGAAAATTTATTAGAAAATGTATTTTTTGTAAACAGGATCATTTCAATGATGAATGCATTACTTATAAAACCATCCAAGAAAGAAAATCTCAGTTAGGAAATCGATGTTATAATTGTTTTGGTGAAGGGCATAGGGCCGATAGTTGTCGTTCTAAACGAAAGTGTAGGCATTGTAATAAATTTGGCGTTCACAATCGCGCATTATGTCCTGTGAATTTAACACCACCAATGCAATTAACACAAACTAATAGTTTACAAATAAGATCCGAAGTTACCACTACATTACTACAAACTTGTCTTGTTACTCTATGTAATTCAAATATTTTATCTAAAAATATACCCAGTAGACTTTTACTCGATTGTGGTAGCCAACGCTCATATATAACAGAATCAGTTGCATCTGCATTGAACCTTCCTATTATGGAAAAAATATGTTTATCGATTTTTACGTTTGGCGCTAAAATACCTCATCAAATTGAAAGCCCTGTAGTAAGCCTTATAATGACGACGCGCAAAGGTCTTTCGCGACTTATATACGCAAATGTAGTACCTCATATTACAAATTATATACGACCTCCAGTACTAAGTGACTTGGTAAATTTATTAAATGTCAATAGATTCAAGGGGCTTATATTAGCTGATGATGGTTCGCGTGGAGATAAGATAGATATTTTGATAGGGAACGATTATTACCATTCTTTTATGCATAGTGAAAAGATATCAATTAATAAAGACCTTTTCTTAGTTAATTCGGACTTTGGCTGGGTATGGTCAGGTAAGATAGGTGAATCAGATTCTAGAGATGAGTTAACAGTTTTAACATATTTTCAAACAAATGGAAATTATGATAGCAAATTGGATGAGCCTGATCTTCCATTAAAAACAAATGATATTAAAAAATTATGGGACTTAGAATCAATAGGAATAACAGACTCTCCCAAATGTAATCGTGACGAAGAGGCAATTAAACAATTTAATAAATCGATTCAGTACAAAAATAACAGGTATCACGTCAAATGGCCGTGGGTGGAATATCCACCGAATTTACCTAATAATTTAGGATTAGCTTTTGGTCGCCTTAGTAATTTGTTGAAAAGATTAGATGAAGGAAAAATTGAATTATACAATAAAGTAATACAGGAACAATTAAAGAATGGTATTATAGAAATAATAGAAGAGGAGGATATTCCTTCGCAAAATCAACTAGTTCATTACCTTCCACACCATTGCGTTTTTAATCGTAATAAGCCTAATTCTATACGTGTTGTTTATGATGCTTCTGCTAAGACTTCAGGCAATAAAAGTCTTAACGATTGTTTATACAGGGGTCCTTTACTTTTAGAGGATCTAACTGGGCTATTAATTAAATTTAGAGAACATCAAATTGGTATTGTAGCTGATGTGGAGAAAGCTTTCTTACAATTAGGCCTCCAAGAGCGAGATAAGGATGTAACACGTTTTCTTTGGCTCAAAGATATAAACTTCGAATTAAATAAAGACAATATCTTACATTTACGCTTTTGCCGGGTTCCTTTTGGTATAATATCTAGTCCTTTTCTACTAAATGCAACAATCAAATATCATTTATTAAAGACTAACAATACGATTCTAAAACAAATTGCGGAAGACATTTATGTAGACAATATAGTTACGGGTGCTCAAACGGTATCAGATGCACATAAGTTATATACCGCATCTAAGCAGTGTTTTGATAGTTTGTCAATGAATTTAAGGGACTGGAATTCAAACTCAGTAGAATTTGTATCGCTTATACCACAAAAATTTCGTGAATTAGACAGTAACAAATTAGTAAAAGTTTTAGGTTTAATATGGGATACAAAGAAAGATAATTTACGTTTAAACCATAATATTAAGGAAAGTGATTTCAAATCGGTTGCTACAAAACGAGACGTTTTAAAGGTTATTGCTTCAGTGTACGATCCTTGTGGATTCGCTGTACCAATAATGCTCCCAGCAAAATTATTTTTTCAAAAATTATGGAAACAAAAGGTTGAATGGGATGTTAAAATTGATGATAGTTTACTTAATGAATGGAAACTTATTGCGTCTAAGGTTCATTATATAAAAAATATTTGTATAAGTCGATGTTACTTAAGATATGTGGATACTGAAATAATTAATAACAGTATAGTATATGAGCTTCACTGCTTTACTGATGCCTCTTTGGAAGCATATGCAGCATGTGTTTATTTGCGTGGTTCTTTGGGTACTAATAATATTGTCACTTTTATTATTGGCAAGTCTAGATTAGTGCCTTTAAAGGATAAAAATAATTTAAAGATTCCAAGATTAGAATTGTTGGGAGTGCTTATTGGATGCAGACTAATTCGCTATGTATTAAAGTTTTTAAGATTAGAGATTAAAGAACAGTTTTTATGGACTGACAGTCAGATTGTATTAGGTTGGTATAAATCAAATAAACTCCTTTCACCGTTTGTTTCAAGGAGAATTAATGAGATCAGAGATAACAAACATTTATTTCTTAAATATGTACCAAGTCAACTCAACCCGGCAGATATAGGTACTAGATCAGACCGAGTTAAATCATATAATAGGTGGCTCAAGGGTCCTGATTTTTTGATACAAGGTCCAGAAAAGTGGCCGTCTAATAATTTTAGCGATCAGGTTGATACTCAAATTGATTTGGCGGGGGAGGGTCTCTCGAATATTACGACTGATGCTAGCAACGATACATCGGAATCTGAGACAATTAATTCAACAATAAGCTGTAATAGTGATGATGAAGTAAAAGTCATATTGAAACTTCAGGCAGAAAACTTTCCTAAAGAAGTTCAGGGTAAAGTAACTGACTTATCACGATCACTCGGCTTATATAAAGCTGATAATGGCATACTTAGATGCAGGGGTAGATTTAAATATACAGATTGGACTGACTCTCAGAAAAAACCTATATTGCTTCCCAAAAATTCAGACTATACCCACAAAATTATTTCTGATTTACACCAGAAAAATTATCATGTTGGAGTATCTCACACGTTAGCTCTTCTAAGAAAGGAATTTTGGGTTCCCCAAGGACGATCAACAGTTCAAAAGGCTATAAGAAAATGCCGACAATGTTTAAAGTATGGAGGAGGTCCATTTAAATTACCATCAATGCCCGATTTACCAGTAGAGAGGGTTAAGTTCAATCTTCCTTTTACTTTCACAGGCTTGGACTACTTTGGTCCTCTTTATGTAAATGAGTCTAATAACAAGGAAAAACGTTGGATTTGCTTATTCACCTGTTTAACTATAAGAGCCATACACATGGAAATAGTCAAAGATTTATCAGCCGAAGAAGGTCTATTAGCAATAAGAAGGTTTGTTGCAGTACGAGGTTTACCCAAATCTATTATATCTGATAACGCTACACATTTCAAACTCACAGCGGACGTTTTATCTTCTGATTATTGTATACAAAATAAAATAGTATGGAGATTTATACCAGAATTAGCTCCATGGTTTGGTGGCTTTTATGAACGGCTTATAGGTCTAGTCAAAAATAGTCTCAGAAGAACATTAGACAAACATATGTTAAATCATAGCCAATTATGTACTGTTATTAAGGAAATAGAGTCAATTTTAAACACCAGACCAATGACGACAGTGGGAGTCGAACTAGAACATGTGTTAACTCCGTCAGACTTTTTACGAGTAGGTGGACCTCTAACAACGGAGATTTCAGATCGTGATTTTTTAGAATCAGCTACTGCAACTAAAACCAATCTAATTGACGGCTGGAAGCGTGGTCAGGTTATCATTCAGGAGTTTGCAAAGATGTTCACTAATCAATATTTAAACAGTCTTCGTGAACGAAGTAGCAAGCACCGGGAACCAAGAGTTGTAGTTAATAGAATTCCAAAATTAAATGAGATAGTTCAGATAAAAGCAGACGGTAGTAGAGCAAACTGGAAAGTTGGTAAAATATCAGAGCTTATAAAGGGTTCGGATGGGCAGATACGGGTAGCCAAAGTTAAAACGTCATCGGGAGAAACGTTGACTCGATCTATTGGTCATCTATTCCCGTTAGAAGTTGAAGATGATATTCATACTGAACAAGAGGAACAATTAGCTAAGACTAGTAACAACTCTCAACAGATTGAGTCGAATGACTTGGATCCTGACAAAGCACCAGACACACAATCAGAAACATCAGAAACTGTACCTACGTCGAAAAGACCGACCAGACTGTCAGCAATAAAGGCTAAAAATAAAGTAAAAGAATGGACTTCCCAGCTTATGAGTAATTTATTTAATAATTATAGCAGTTAATTATTTTTGTTCTATTGCAATTTTATGAACGGATCAATTGAATCATTTAATATAATGTAATCCGTTTAATCAGATTCTGGTTTTATTTTTTCCTTGAGGGGGGGGGAGTGTCGCGAATCCTATAAAACAGTCGCGAAATAGCAGTATGAGATATACGAGGTGAGGTAAGTGAGAGGGGGCGCGCGAGAGAGGGGCGTGCGTCTTTTGTTTACTTTTAGACGAGAACGAGACAGGTCGGGCGCATCAGCGATAATTCCAAGTAAGTGGAATTTATTTATTTTTTATCAGTATATCAGTGTCATTAAGATTATGAGTTTATATGTATATGCAGATTGTGTAATTCAGATTAGATCAGACTCAGAACATATGGTTACCAGTTTTAGACCAGTATCAGAGAGTAGCGAGGCTCGGGGTGGCTATAGGGGAGGTTGGAGGCCACTATCGAGGGACCAGACCCTCGTTCCTTTTACCAGTCATATGTTTAGAATAAGATATCAATAATTTGTGTGTTATAATCAGATTAATCAGTATTACCCAGCAACGTGACGTCGTCATATGTGACGTATGTATTCATATATTCGTCCAATACCAATGGTCTAAGGTATTTGGCGACACACCGAGACACGGTGGGGAGACCCACAAAGACTAACACCCAGACCTAAAAACAAATGTTTATACAAATATAAATATCTGTCACGAGCGGGGATCGAACCCGCATCCGTCGGTTTTAGAGGTACATTCAGCACCACTACACCAGAGCAGTCAAACATATATTGACCTATTAAAAAAAATGCCATTGAGTAGCTGTATTCTGAATTTCACGTAGCCGCGAGCGATGCCCAATGTGCATTCAGTAAGCAATAAAAACTTATTCGATTTCACCGACTCAAAGCGTCTTTTCATGGCGTACGAGCGGAGCCGCTGGCCCATTGTGGATGTAAAGGTGCATTACTTCGAGTTGCGGACGTGAGATCGATTCCACCTCGAGTCTATTCTTGATAGCTCGCTATGAGCCTTACTCTGCACTTTTGAGAAACGCCATTACTAGGTACTATTACGATAAAATACTTGAGATACATTTTTATACACATTTATTCTATATTTGGGTAACTAATTTATGCATTTAAAAAAATATTAGAATTCAGCAAGAATAACATTTCATCTTATTATTATATTATAAATCACTGAACACACACATACGCAAATACACATACACTCTCACACACACACTCTCCGACATACATACACACTCTTTCATTTGTGAATATTCTTAATGTGTGTAGTTAGAACACATAATTGTAACCAATTTTTTTTTCGATTTCAAGACCATTCTGTTTTTTTTTTTATTTTTAAATCTGCTTTGTTAAATAAATACTATATTTAATTACTTTAGAAATGTAATCTTTGTGGCAATATTTTGTACTAATTTAAAACTATGGACTTTTAACTTATATGCTGTAGATTACAAATAAATAAATAAAACGTAACAAAAATCAATAAACGTATTACATTTAATGCAGAATGCGTATACCCCTGAAACCATATCGTACGTACAAGGCCCAACAATGTGAACGCGCCTTGATATTCATAAAAGTACAAGCGTTAAGATCATACGAATAGACGGTAAAGGGAAAATACGAGACAATATTGGCAATCATCGCTGAACATATTCACTACAAAGAAATACTACAAATCTCGCCTGTTGCAGTCCCGTTTATTTTACAAAAAGCAACAACAGCGCAACGACGCGGAAATTCCGATAGCGAAACATTGAAATACGATGTTTCTTTGTAATGTTTCGGACGGAAGAAAAAACAAATAGCTTTGAAACTATTCCACGATTGTTGTTACGCAATAATCACTCAAAAGCTTCACATTGTTCCTCACCGACATTACACGCTTTTGAAGTTATTTTATGTAAAAATAAAAGCTTATAATATATGGATCCTTATAAGCAATAATGTGTCAACCCACAAATGGTCAAATTTGGAGATATAAATGTATTTTGATACTGCATCACCTAAGTCATATGAACTAATTAAGTACGGAAAAAAAATCTTAATTAATTGTTTCGATTTCCAAGTGTGTTCCATATTTTGCGATTTATACAATAATCTCAAATATTTGAAAAAAAAAGAATTAGATAATATAATAAATATATCAATATGCTTTTAATGTATTAAACCTTTTATCAAAAAAGAAAATAATAGGCGGATATATACTTCTTCAAACATATTTGTTAAGAATAGGTTTGACATCTTTAGACGCGATTTTCTCAAAATGAATGCCGTGTGGCTTGACACAGTATTACTTATCAGCATTAAAATATAAAAAAAATATTCTAAACAGATTAAATTATTTGATTTGAAATGTAAATAGCCTCAACATTTGCTACGTTGTAACAAAATTTAATAAGTAACTTAGTAGGACTTTTATGACAACTTGAAGGGTTCAGTTAACCTAAATAAACTTAGCACATACAGTTTTTGAAAGGTCGCGACCTAAATTCTGCAAAGATTTGTAATTCATTTCATTTTAATGACAACGTTGATATTATGAGAGATCCTTTGTTTAAATAGCTTCTTTGTTAACTAAAAACCCTGTCCTACTTCATTCGTGTTTTTTTTTTAATTCGTTGTTATGTTTGACAGCTAGAGGACAATTAAGGCGCTTTCAAATTAGACTGTCGGTGTCTACTACTGCAGCTCCGACACAAAACACCTAATTTGAAAGCGCCCTTACAATTACGTAATAAAGATATCAAAAAATTTTATTTTTTGCTTCATGGTGATTCTTTTAAGTTTTTTTATTGAAAACTCTTAAAATGTTGTTTTTAACCGACTTCGAAAAAGGAGGAGGTTCTCACACCACAGATGACCACCGGAGCCACTCAATAACAAGTATTTCACGGGTTGCGATTCGATTACTGCAATATGATGGCTAAGCAATTTATGCTCGTCAAAATGCAAATGGTGCAACACCAGGAGAACTCCTCAAAAATTAACAGCTCTGCATCGGGAAAAGCAATATTTTAAATCACAAAATCCCTTATTGTGCATGACTACATATATTCGTAACTTAAAAAGTGTAAAATAAAAAGTTTAAAAAATAAACCGTCTTCGAAAACGAAACAAACTGAAAAGATTTCTTTTTTCTACAACATTTTGAAGTCGGATATACACCGGTATATTTCCTTTTTTTAATTAAAATAATATAATAATTATAATACAGAATTCGCTTTTTGAATATCACATTATATATTTATTTATAAAGACAAACATGTAACGATCAAAACACTTCAAATATTACGTAAGACTTTTATAAATATAGAAAACCTTTTAAAATCTATGTTAACAAAGAAATGGAAATGGATACGAGCCGAATTTAATTAAAAACTGAATCAGACGTGCAAACTCTATTCAGCCGCTGAAATTGCATCGAACCATTTGGTGATCTGGTTATTTACTTAGCCCATTTTAAACAAAGCTCTTTGACACTGATACCTCTGTAAACGGCGCGAATTAAATGAATATGAACTGACAAACGTTGAAGATGAAATTCTGAGAATCGTATTACAATTCAGAGATTGCCTTTAGTTATAATTTCGAATATAAATTAATCGATTTCAATATATTAACGCGTTTTCAATCAAGATTCCTAAAATAATGCATAATGTATGTGTTAAGCAATTTTTGTTTTTAGAATCGTAGTCGTACATTACAATAATTGAACTTCCTAATTTATGTTAATTAATTAATAATAATATATTATATGGATGCTGATAATCAATAATGTGTCAATTATAATATTGATGTATTTTGATAGTGCATCACCTATTTAACATTATTTAAAAAAAATCAAGTCATCTAAACTAAATAAGTATGGAAAAAGGTTCCTTAACGCAATGTTTCGAAATTCAGGTGCTTTCCATATTTTGCAATTCATAAAATAATCTCAAATATTTAAAATCTTATTATTAGATAACTTATTAAATAAATCTATCTGCTTTTGATTCATTATACATTTTAACAGAATAGAAAAAAAAGATGAATATAAACGTCTTCAAACAAATTTATCAAGAATAGGTTTGACATCTTTAGACGCCATTTTCTCGAAACGAAGTCCGTGCGGCTTGACACAGTATTGCTTATCAGCGTCCATATATACTAATATTATAAATCTGAAGAGTTTCTTTCGTTTGTTAACGCACTAATCTCAGGAACTACTGGTTCGAATTGAAAAAATATTTTTGTGTTAGATAGTTTACTTATTAAGGAAGGCTATATGCTATATTACATCACGCTACGGTCATAGAAGCGAAGCAGTAACCATAAACGCGAGTAAAACCGCAAGGGACAGCTAGTTTATTATATATAGAAGTTGTAAAAATATTATTGTTTAAAAAAAGTATGTTTGTTATAATTAATGAATATGAAAAAAAAATACAAAATGAATTAAATTTCTTTATACACTACTAGCGCCCCGCCCCGGCTTCGCACGGGTACATACATACACACACACGCAGGCACGCACGCACGCACGCACGCACACACACGTACATCCGTCTTTCTTGCGTCGGGTTTCAAAAAAAAAAGTAAAATTATAAAGGAAGTTTGAATTTTTTTTAATGATTTTTTTTTATTCATAGTTTTTATTAATGCACTGGCGGGACTTTATTTTATTACATTATATTGACTCCCCCCGTACCCCAGTGACGATTGGGTTACATTATTAGAGTTTTTGTAAGGATCCCTAATATTTTTTAAAATATAATATAGCCTATGTTACTCGGGGATAATGTAGCTTTCCAAAGGTGAAAGAATTATTGAAATGGGTCCAATAGTTTCGGAGCCTATTCATTATAAACAAACAAATCTTTCCTCTTTATGATATTAGTATAGATTATTGATTAACAACGATTAGTCTACTACAGGACTAGTCATGACCAAATCGTATATTTTAATAACTATCTTAAAAACAGGAGTTGAAACCGACATCATAAGGAATTCATATTAGCCCCTTATTCGAAGTTGTTTAAGAGTTTTACATTTTCATTCTTAACAAACAACGTATAATAAGTCATTTTAGTAAAGTAAAGGGACGTGCTAACTGTTTTACTTATGAAATATTCAGATCTCTGGGGTGACTTTACCTAAGCTTCCGTGTAATGCAAAACACGAAAGTTTTATCCTAAATGAAGCAAGCTCCCCTATGAGGCTGAGGACACGCCCCGGTAAATACAAACTTTCTTTTTAAACTTTAAAGAGCCTGGACTAGACGTTTGTAAGTCACCTTTTTTACTTTTCTTTATGAATTGTAAAAATAAATTTATTTTATAATTAATTCATACATACGATTAGTAAAATATGCGTCTACTTTATAATACAATCGCATTTATTTTTTTTTTTTGATTGATCCTAATACTGTTATTAAGATTTTTAAACAGAAATATTACGATAAAAATAATATAATAGACGAACAGCTTACCATTATTTAAGATTATGTTATGTAATATTAGCTAATTCTTGTGGTTGTGAAATTATCTCCGCCTCGTGTACAATTAGTTTTAGTCAAAGTATATAATATAAATTTAAATTACTGACAATATTAAAGAAAAACAACTTGGAACAAAATCAGTTATATCACTATGTAATTATATTTTAACGGTAATAAACAAAATAACACTGCTTCAAACTATTGCAAAATTTTATAGAAAATGTTTAGTTTCGTTGAACTCAAAACCAACAGCAACATTTTTTCGAAACATTTACTTCGCTAACAGACCTTTATTTAAAACCCAGACTTGTTAAATGAAAACGTTAATGAATCCTGTGATTTCTAAAGAGACAAAAATGTATTCAGCAGGATTTTATTATGAGCACTAGATAAACAAGCATGCAACGGTTGGATTAGGCTTCGTCGCACGCCGAGTCCTGTAAATTACATTTTCTCCTAACCGGCTTCCTGGTTCTGTGTAGGTAGTCTGCATATTACAGTTAACTACCTCGAGATAACATGTATCAAGTACTTAATGGAAACGAGCCTCACTACAATTCGTGTTGAGAATGGATATGCATTATAGAGTGTGTGGTAACTATCCTTTGACCGCTGGTAGTAAAAGTGACCACGAAATGTGCGATATTACCATTTAGTGTTGTATTTAATAGACATATCCTATTATACGCTGTGTTCGTCTATATATTATTTCACAAATGTATTATGATGCCGATAGAATGAAATCTTACATAATATACATACAGCCGAATGTAGACTTTCTGCTTTATTGAATTTGGTTAGTTAATATTTGATATGCCATTTCCGTAAGATATTTTTTCGCTGACTAAAATGTTTAAATGAATATCTTCGAATTAATGTTTTCATTAAACAATTACAGTTGAAATTATAACGTAACTAATTGCTAACGGTGTAAAGTATTGCAACTGATCAACTAGTAACATTTTATTTTTATAAACTTCGCTAAAGACGTTTTAATATAATAATAATTTTACTTTTTTTATACATGTACGTTAAATTTTGAATATTTAAAGTGGGTATTATTTGTCACAATAAGAAAAATTTTGTGACTTGAAAAAGTAAGTTTCCCATATAAAATATGAGAGAACGTTATAATAATTTTTAACCCCCGACTAAGAAGGGATGTTATAAATATGACGCGTGTCGTTTGTAGGCTATCAGCTCTTTTCTAGTTGTAGAAAGATCTAAGCAACTTCTAATGGACTAATCATCTGAAATTAGTAAGATACACAACTTCTCAATAACTTAACTTAACAGAAGTAATTTGAGGCTTGTTGAAATGGTCTCAATGAAAAACATGTCGGGGTTTTTTTTTTATTTTCCATCTCATTTAATCTTGATTAAACACTTAGAGATATCTTCATAATTCACTATTATATTCTTTCGTTCATTCATAGAAATATCGAACCAGCAAATAGAACAACAAACAACAAAACGTCCAAAATAAAACAACAACAATTGCCTATTAAGCCAGAAGTTTTTTTTTTCAATGAAGCGAACGCTTTAGAGAATGCAAACAACAACGAAACATGCAGCCGGGATGAGCAACTATTACATCAATATAACCCAGTTTTATGTAATGAACGAGGCTAAATTGCTAGCAGGGTTATTTTACAATCAACTTTTAAAAATGCACAAATCGTTCGTTATGTAGCATCCGCGTTGTGTATTTCAAACTTTTGCGCGAACGAAATTGATTATTACATTTCTTTCTATAGTGTTACAGCTCATATTTAATAAAACGGTAGTACCTAATGGTAGTAATACCGTTTAATTGCCCGACGTTTCGACAAAGTTGCATTTGTCGTGGTCACGAGCTGATAAATCGCGAAAGTGTAAAATATATAAGTGGTACAGCTAATTCAAAATCATAAAACAAACCTTTTTGATGCGATGTACGAAACGGTGGATTATCTGAAACAAAAAACGCATCGTAAGTCTTCAGTTTTGAAAAGTTTTTTAACTTTCCCGACTTCCAATAATTGTTTTTAGAAGAAAATATAACAATTGCTGGTAATCATAATGAAATCAAAATAAAAAGTTATATTTGGTTGATGCTAATTAGCATAATAATTATTCTTGAAAGGCATATTTTCTTTCTATATTGAGTTTCTTACCTAATGCAAAAAAAAACTTTCCCCACACAGGCAACATTTATTATTTTTGTCATAAAAAAACCGGTTTTTTTATATATTATTACTTTGTAACTTTACGCACATTCTTAGCACAATGCAGGGTGCAGAAACCCAACTCATAATTAGCAATCGTTGGCCCATCGTATTTCACAAGGGCCCTGGTGGTATCGCTGCAAGCACTCTTCAACACAATAGGCACTCAGCCGCCTTCACTTTTTCGCCTACTGAAGTATCTTGAGTAAGTAATGTATTTACATGTAGTTTGTAAGTCTCTATACAACACTTCCGGATATACATTGTAGCGCGCGTGTTCAAGGGCGTCAGATTTGTCGGATCACTCCATCACAAACTGTCGTCGGCGCTCAGGAAACAAATTAATTGTTTTGAATTAAAACTTTATTTTTCCTTACTCTAAGCCTATATACATATATACGTAGAAATCTGTATATAAAACTAAGTTGTTTTAGGTACACCATTTATAACTTTACAAGGGCTGCACTGATGTTTATGATCAGTGGTTTGTAGGATTTGTCTTCGTCTCGAATAAAATAATATATAAAAAAATATGAAGAAAATTCATTTTCTCATACTTATTCCATGGAACGGCTAATAAGTTAAAACAAATTATTGAAGCTGACGCAATACGAAGTTCGCCGGGTTAGCTATTATATTATACTAAAAATAATTTAGACACTTTAACTAACGTCGTTATATTCAAAGTGTAAAAGTATTTTTTTTGTCATCAAAGTACATGTATACTCTTGTATAAAACTTAAGATCTTTTTGGTTGACTCAGAAAAGATAAGTCTTCAGGCTTATTACAGTGATCTATCATAGTGGCAATCGTAATGCGATACATTTTGACACTTGATTTCTGATCACCGTAAATAGCCCGTTGATTTGACAATTCTTAATGCGTTAGAAAACCCGTAATTTACGAAAATGGTAAAACATAACAAAGTTACACATACTAATATATACATGAAACAGTATATAAATACACTTGCATGCATAAACAATATCACAATATATAAATATACAAAACGGATTACACGGAAAATCGTTTATCAGTTGGTAAATGTTTATTTTACTGTCAATATTATCGGGGAATAGTCTTTATGATTCTGTCACATCAATAAACCTCCCCGGCTATTAAGTTGCGGCAGTCATATAACCTATACAAAATATCGCAAGGGAGGCTGAGAACATCGACCTCATCAATATCTGTCAATGGTCACAAGTAGCCAAATAAAATTACCATGAATGAACTGCCCATGTACGGATAACATAAAGATTTCTGTTTACTTCTTCCTGTTACGTAAAACGACCTAAATCCTGTTTTTTAATCAAATTCGGAAAGAGAAAATCGATTACGTCATGTGTTTAAAATAAGATAATGAGAATTGTTTTGACCGAAAAAGTATGTTTAATTACTAAACTAATATTAAACTATTGTAGTATGTAGTAGTCATAATATCTACTCCTACCTTAGGGCTTAGGAAACGGCTTAGGTGATTTTTAAAACGGGAGATGGTGGAAGCATTAATAACATTTGAAATTTCCGTGATATATATAAATTTGAGATACCATAATGGTTAGGCGCGTAATTTTTTGAGCACTTTTAACAGTTTTTGGATAAACCGAAACCCGTGTAGACGAAACCGCAAGCAGAAGACGTTAAAATGAGACAACATTTTAATATTTTTAAAACACTGAATTTACACATTATCATTTCTGTGATTCATTTTATTTGTCCCGCCTTTTTACTACAAACAAAACAATAATCCAGCATACGCGATCCCATTGCCACCGGCTCCACAACTGTGTCAAGGGTGATAAGCGAAAAATTCCCTCTGAAAACCGAGAAAACGGCATTCCCTCGCGCCTACATAAATGTAACTCGTTACATCTTTAGACTGTTACTAGTCTACTAGAGAGAATTATAAAATTTTTAAACCTCGCTGTTTAGGTTTTTACAAACATTTTTTCGTCTATTTAGAAACTTTATCAAGCGGGTTGCAATTAATATTTATTTATCTGAATACTTCATCTTCTGATTTCAAACATAACCTGGGACTATACTATATGACGAAAATATTAAGACAAATCAAACAACTACATTCACGACGGAGCTATCTTATTAAGCTTAGCTTGTTTAGTTGAGGAGTCATCTTACAACATACACGAGCCCCCTTCACCGTTAGCCCTGAACACTTATAGGTCTTTTAACAATTGCCGAAACAAAATCAATCAAATGGCGTAAAAAGTTTCATCATTATAATAATACCCATATTAGGTACAAGGTTTAAGAAAGTTAAGATTGTCTATATTGACGCATCATAACCTCGCTTACCACAAGGGCTACACTCAAATTAATCATAAGTAGACATTTATAAATAATTCATTATCCAATGGCATGGAGCCAGCGATCATGGCTGGAGTGAGGCGGTGTCCGCAGCACATGGCCGCCATATCTCCCGCTTCATACGTGCCGCTTAATTACGAAAACAGCTCATGGGTTAAAAATAAATTGGGTATAATTTGATTTTTATAGCTATAAGTCGGTGATAGATCGACCAGTAATGAGCTCGTTTCTGCAGAAAATTTGCAATTATAATATCATTAGCGAATATTTATTTCGACTGCGTTATGTATCTTCGATGGATTTCCTTTACTTTCACTTTTTAGACTATTATTACATATCGGTCTTACTTAATAAAATTTCATATAACGAAGTTGTTAATAGAAAAAAATTCGGTCATGCAAAATAATATCTAAAATCTATTTTTCTTCACTTGTCTTATTTAGCAGACAAATATCGCCATATTTCTAGCCACAAGAGTTAGATAAGAAATTATCGAAAAAATGATTGAACTAAATCATTTTTTATACTGAAAAATTATAATAAAAAAAATGTTCAAAAATTCGTAATGTTCGTTCGGGTTATTGTTACCAAATAAATACAAGTAAAGAAAAATATAATATAAGAGAATATTGTCTTCAACTTTACTTGCGAGATAACAAAATAACCTATGTACTAATCTGGGATATAAAGATTCTCTTTTTCACTTCACTTTCTCTCTCTATCAAACTCCATTGAAATCGTCGTTACACCGTAAAGAGTAAGAACATACACTTACAAACTTAACCGCTTTAGTATAAGTTCCATTAAATATAAAAAATTCTAAAAAGTAAAATAAATAACATATTGGACATAAATCCAAATCGTTTATCATAAACTAATTTAAATAAATTGAACATATAAAAATTAGCATCAACAAAACGCAGACGATTACAACAACGGAAACAAAACGTTTCCTCGGTCATTAGTTCCATATGTTATGAATTATACAAGATCGGGTAATGTAATGTAACAGCACGTGTTTGCAGGGGTCGGTCGTTGACCCGCGATTTCAGGGTACCGTTAATATCTTTTGCGAACTACTTTATTTACAAGAGCATTTCTTATGGTAATTGCATTAATTTAAACATTATTTTTATTCTATGCGTTTTGTAGCTTATATTCAATAGGTAAAGCTGTTTTAACTGTTATATAATTATGTTATTAATTTAATAAAAACCATATGTTGATAGCAGTGAATTTCAACTATTTGGTTTGCTCATTTTTAAAAATTGTCTAAATGGTTTTTGATATGTACACCGATGACGTCTTACGACGATATGATTTCATAAGGCATAATATGGGGTATATATGTATTTTTAACCTTTGATTTTTATAAGTGTTTTGCGAATTCGTAATACAAGTACTCAAATTCTAATTCAATCTATTTATTGTTCGCGAATTGTAACCAACATAACGGGGATCATGGCGAAATCTCAAACAAGAAATGGAAACACTTAATGTCAATATCAATATTGAATATATCGACTTTCATTCCCTGCCGATAGTCAATGCCACCGATGATAAATATTTCATTGGATACACTCGTAAATCCACTATCTATTGTGTATTGACAAGCTCTTATTCGCTATTTTTGTAACCTGCACTTTGTTTTTTTGTAACAATAGCGAATACAAAAACAGTAGCCGGATTTATACATGAGTACTTAAAATATATTATGTTAAGACAGAGTTCATACGGCATTGTATTGCACGTTTTTGTGCCGGATAAATATTATCAAATAAATGGTGTCGCATATTTTGTGCATAGAGTCCTTTACACGACGTTCTGAACGAACATTGCTAAAACGTTTAACGATTACTCACCGGCTTTGTCAAGCAAATCGAACGAACTTAACGTATTCGGTTTACAGTATTACAGTAAAGTGTGAAAATTGCGGCTGTTCGTTTTTACACGAATTACAATTTACTATGCACACTCGAATGTTTGGACGTTACATTTCAGCTCTAAAAAAACGTGCAGTATAATTCCGTGTGACCGCTGACTCTTAACTTTTTTCGAAATCGACATTTTCTGAACGTAAATACAGTTTGTTTCACAGTATTTCAGGGTGCGGACATAGTGCGGACTTGTACGCATCAAATATGAATAGAACGAGGTGAGAACCAGATACGGGTCGAAAGGGATCCGTAGTTCCTGATTATCCACATTTTACATTCGCGTCACGTCCACCGTCTTCCAACTAAGCGAAGATATCGCCAGAAAAGGAAAAGTGCAGGAAAACCCACCTTTAAATTTATACGATTGTACTATTAAATTGGCCATCTTTATTATCGGTTGAAAATGTAGGCGATATCTATATTAATATTATAAAGAGATAAAAATGTGTGTAAGTTTGTATGTAGGGGGTAATTTTTTAAACTACTCATCCGATTTGAAAAGTCTTTTTGCGTTGTACAGCCCATTTATTAGTATTTAGTTATAGGCTACATTAAATCACGCTACGACTCGTAGGAGCGAAGCAGAAACTGCAGCAGTTCGTGTAATATACCTATAATTGACAGACACATTGGCGCAGTGGTCACTGCAACTGACTGTAGCGCTAACGGTCGCGGGTTCGATCCCCGCTCACGGCAAATGTCTGTATTGGCCATACGGATGTTTGTCTTGGTCTGGGTGTTTGTGTTAGTGTTGTGTATGTTTCCGGACCCCCGACACAAGGTCACGGGACGTTTATAATTTTTTTCTATATTGTGCGCTATCATCTATACTAATAATAAAATTCTAGAGGGTCGATGTCTGTACATGGAAGATATATGAAAAAAAATCTTACTGGGGGCCTTTACCAACGCAATAGAACCCAAAACAAAGATTTTTAGAATTCTTATCTGTTTGTCTGTTTGTCTGTTTATCTGTGCGTTTGTGCACGCTAATCTCAGAAACGGCTTATCCGATTTAGATGCGGTTTTCACTAATATATTGTGGTAAGCTTCACTTAACATTTAGGGTTTGTTTCATGTCAATCGGTTCATAAATAAAAAAGTTATGTCAATTTAAGGGTTCACGTCGAACATTATTTTGTACTTTTTACTAAATGCATGAAAGTACTTACATATATACAGTACTTATATCAAAAAATACATTTTTAAATTTTTGTCTGTCAGTCTGTCTGCCTATTTGTTTGTTCCGACTAATCTTTAAAACGGCTGAACCAATTTTGATGGTACTTTTACTTGCAGTTAGCAAATGTTATAAGAAGTGACTTAGGCTTACTTCTATTTTAGATATTTTTAATCTATACATATAAAAAATTCTAACGGGTCGCTGTCTGTACATAGAAGATATATGAAAAAAACAAATTATTTGGGCCTTTACATACGCAATAGAACCCAAAACAATAATTGTTAGAATTTTTGTCTGTTTGTCTGTTTATCAGTGCGTTTGCGCCCGTTAATCTCAGAAACGGCTTATCCGATTTAGATGTGGTTTTCATGATTATATTGCAGTAAGGTTCACTTAACATTTGGTGTTTATTTAATTTCAATCGATTCATAAAAAAAAGTTATGTCAATTTAAGGGTTCACGTCGAACATTATTTTATGCTTTTCACTAAATGCATAAAAGTATATACATTACTTACATCAAAAAATCAATTTTTTAATTTTTTGTCTGTCAGTCTGTTTCTTACGACTAATCTCTGAAACAGCTGAATCAAATTTGATGGGACTTTCACAAGCAATTAGGGAATGTCCATTAATCACGTGAGGTCCAGAAAGGGAGAGGAGATAGAAGAAGAAATTCACGAAATATTACAAAGTATAAAAAGCTCTTCAAAACATGACGTATTTAATGGCTAATATTATAAGAATTAACTTTAGCTACTTTTTTTAATATGTTTATTTTAATGAATAAGTAAAAAAGAGAATTACGCGATAACAAAATATTGTAGAAACCAATAAAATAGTGAACAATGTCCGATTTAAGAAGGGAAGGTATAAAAATAAATAAAATTGATGTCTGTTTGTAATTTTAAATAAATGCATATTAAAGTATACACGGTACTTACAACAAAATTACCAATCTTAAAATTTTTGTCTGTCTTTCTGTCACTCAATTTTTTTCGGCTAATATCTGAAACAGCTGGACCGATTTTGACGAAACTTTCACTGCTGAAAGCTAATGTAATAAGGAACAAAATTGAAATCAATGAAAAAGTGAACAACATCTAATTCAAATATGGAAGATATATGTATATTATATAAATATAATAATTTGGAAAATAATATATTTACTGGGTAATTTTTTTACTGGATATGATAGACCAAATCCGAAACTATAAACAATAGCGAAAAATAATTAAAGAAGTAACAAAGCCGATTTTAATAAAAACTAAAACTATTTCATTAGTTTTTTGAAAAATAAATTCTCCTAGCCAGAAACGAACACGTTGATTTTGGAAAAAATTAACATTCTGTATGATTGCATCATCTGATACTGTCACATATTATAAGAATCAACTTCAGAGAGGTATTATTATTTAGTTAACTGCAACAAAAAGAAAGGGCAAATTTTTTACAAAATTCTATCAAATTCATTCGATCATACCTAAAAGTGAAATTTTTAAATTATAACGGGATGTTGTAACACTAATAGCGGGTGAGTACAATAGCCGAGTCCAGTGAAATGTAGATTTTCAATAAATTGATTCATCTTTTTAGGAATTATCTAAACCTACTTAGGTAACGGAGTAGGTGACGGGGACCAAAACAAACGTCACATTGTATCTACTTTGTATAGCTCACATAGAAAAAATTGACAAACATAAAAGAAGTTACTGTGAGTTATTCATTTTATATATTTTTGATATTCTTTACACTCTTCCTTACTTTAGTAGGTGACTAGCATTTTGATGCAAATAAACGAATCGTTTGAAGTTATGCAGACTTTTTTTCTAAACTTACCGGGAGCCGTGATTTAATCCACATATTTGATATGTATATTTAATATATATAGAATCGATTACTTAACTTCTAATTTATGTATAGATTTAATTTTATTTTGTTAAAAAATAAATCTTTTCCTAAAACTTTCCAAAAGTTGATTCTTACAAGTGACACTATTAGGTAGGTGGTGCAATTATACAGAATGTATTTTTTTTTAATTAGTGGGTTCAATTCCAGGTCAGGAGAATCATGAAATTAAAAAAACTTATGATGCAGTTTTAGATTTCTTATAATCGGACACGAGACTCCTTTAAGTACTTTTCGTGATTCCTTAAAGTTCCGAATATGGCCTATCAAGCCCAGTTAAAAAAGTCACCTGATATATAATACAAGGAAAACCTCGGCGAGAATATACTGGTATACAGTCGAAATTTTAAAGACTAGCACAAAACACTTTTCTTCAATATTTATAGTGAAAACCGTGGAGGAATATCTGAATTAGAGTCTGCTTATAAATACAACCAGAAAGTTCCCAAATCCAAAGTAAGAAGCTCCTTTCTTGCAGACTACTGCGGTGCTGCTCAAGAAAGTATAATAGTTTATAACCTTGCTTTGCAGGAGACATGCCAAGCATTCTGTAATCCACGCGAACGAAGTCGCGGGCACAGCTAGTACCATTCATATAATCTTAAAACTTTGTCAATTTATTATTTGCACTTGCGAAGTTAAAGATATAGTACAATTATAATATACCGGTCGCGAATATAAGCTAGTTTTTTTATAAACTTCAACGTAACGAAACATTTTCTGCACCGTTACACCTTAATACTGTACAGTTATTAAAAGTTTTTATTCAAACTTAAATAGGTATTACTATTTAAAATTATAAAAACAATCGTACTTTTTTGTAACAATTCTTTTTATAGATTATTAAATTAAAATATTTATTTAGAACATTTTACTATCTACAGGGCCTTTATAAAAATAATCATTATGATTCCCCGGATTTTTTAAAACCCTGTCTATATTTATTATAAAATAAAAAGCACCTTTCTGAACAAAAATATATAAATATATTAATTCATAATAGTAAATTACAGTAGTTTACCATTTCAGCTAGTTTGAAAACAATTATGTGACATGATTGTGATTCATTTAATTAAACACACTCCAATTGGTCACTTGATAAAATAGATTAATAAAGCTCACGTCCACGTGTCATCAATAATGAGTGTTAATCAAAACTGCCACATGGTTGTCTATATTTATACTGATACCAACTTTTGATCAAAAAGCCGAGGTGGCCTAGAGATCGCAAGTATCGCTGAATTTTCAAGTGCAAAAATTATTTTTAAATTCAGTTCGAGTTCGGTGGTGAAGGAAAACATCGTGAGGAAGTCTGTACGTGTTAGGAGAAATTCTGAAATATGTACATCCGTCAATCCACAGCGAAGCTGCGTGGTTTAAGCTCCTAAACCTATTCCTTACTAGGAGAAGAGAGCTTGCCCAACAGTTCCCACTGTCACATTTACGGCTTCGCTCGTGTTAATTGATATAGATTTTGTTATGCTGGACGTCTCAAACTTACGTTTTTCTGTTTAGACAGTACGATACGCGCGCATGTACTAAGCCTATAATCTTTTCATGAGCAAGCAATAAATTAAAAAGTTTTATAGAAATCGGATGCACGGTATGGCAAACAAAAATGTAATTTAATATTCTAAATCTACACTAATGTTAATAGAAAATTTGTTTGTAAGTTTCTATGTGGGTAGTCATTTCTGAAACTACTGATGTTATTTGAAATATTATTTTTGGTTTCGATAGCCCGTTTAATGGGCAAAGTAATAGACATATAGGGACTATACTACATCACGCTACGACTCATAGAAGTGAAGCAGAAAAGGGTTTGTACGCACTCTCACATCTCAGAATCGAACAGTCCGAATTGAAAAAAATCTTTTGCCTTAATTAGTCTGTTTATTAAGGAAATATAGGCTATATAATATCACTCTACGCATTATAGGACCTGACCGCTAGTGAAAGATACAAGGTTATAGGTATTCAGATGAATCCGTTAACATCTATGACGATTTTACATCCGCGGAACAGAAGGGAACTAGCAATTGATTTAATTGAATCGACAATTGTAAAATGCAACGTTGTTTTAAAGTACACCAGTTATATTTTTTCATTATTTCATAATTAACTTCTAACCCTTGTTATCCTATAAAAGTTATTAAGTACACCGTTAATTGGATCATTATCAGATTTTTTGTTAAACAAGGTATTTTTTAAATAAATATGGACGCTGATAAGCAATACTGTGTACCACACGGGTTTCATTTCGAGAAAATGGCGTCTAAAGTTGCCGAACCTATTCTTAATATATTTTTTTTACTATTTTGATAAAAGGTGTAATGAATCAAAAGAAAATTGGTATAATATAAAGTTTTATCTAGTAATAATTTTTTCAAATATTTTATCGTTGTACATTTAAAAATATGGAACATACTTCAATATTCGAAACATTAAATTGAGGAACATTTTCCGTACTTATTTAGTTTATATGACTTTTAAAATTTTTAAACAATGTTAAATACGTGACATAATCAGTATACATCAATCTCTTCTTTCTTTCAAATTTAAATTTTGTGGGTTGACACATTATTGCTTATCAGCACCCATGTATGGAATATATTTTTAAAATACATGGTTATATCTGCGACTTTGTTCGCGTAGCGCACTCTAATGACAGTAATCTGATAAATTTTAATCTTATATAACACTAGCAGTTATCCACGGCTTCGCCCGCGTTTACTGTAGAATTACACACCTAATAACTCCGTTATTTATTAACCTATTAAGAAAATCTTTTATTTGACATGAAAGGATTAGTCTTCATATGGCTACTATAGAAATTTCGTCACAATCGGCAGAATTAAGTACGTTATTTAAGTAAGCTCAAAAGTCGGTTCCTATTTAGGGTTCTGTACCCAATTGCAAGCCTCTACCAAAGTTTAATCACCTATTTCAACCCTCAATGTTTTTCGTTATTAAAAAAGCTATGTTCTTTTTCACGCTCCACACATTGTCTGTATCAAATTTCATGTAAATCGGTTCAGTAGTTTAGACGTTATTGCGTAACACACAGACAAAATTACTTTTACGTAAATGCGATTATAAAATATTAGTATTTGGTGGTTCCTTTTAGTCTCATTATCATGTAATGAAACTTGAAATTGACAAGAAAATTTTAATAAAATCCGAATCTAATTCACAATTCACGTATCTTCACTAGTTTCCGCATTAACTTTTAACGGCAACGACATACATGCTGTTAACAACCTAACTTTTTTGAAGAATTTTAATTAATTAAGGTATGATTTCAGCAATAAAATTATACGGGAAAGGGACAAAGTAAGTGGCGTGCGTAAAGTTGGTCGGGGTAGAAAATCGCTAAAGTTGTAGGGCGGGGGCAAACGCGACGCTGGGTACCTTATAATTAGCATACCATTCTACTTTCGACGAAGTCATTTTTCGGGCACCGCCTGACAACTTAAACGGGAAATATTATATGGATGTCTTTAGCTAAATGTAAGTTTTAGTTTTAATGCCTTCTTGTTGGATATTAAACCGACGTCAAAAAAGGTGTTCCTGTATTTGACTACATATTAATTGTTTGTATATTATGAAATATACTGGAATTTAGTGTCATTTTTATCAATTAAGAAACCTGCACAGAGTAATTCATAAAAATTTGGTAAAGATAAAAATTTTTAAACAGACAACAAAAAATTGCTTGGAAAGGATTCATTTGTAAAAAAAAAAATTTAACAAGGCCACAACTACAAATATTATTATTACTTTATTAACTTGTTATAAATGCAGTTTCAAATAAAACAAAAGACGTTAAATATTATAAATAATACTTCCTTATATCTCAGTCATTATAAAAATAAAATATATACACATTCGATAAAAGGAAAAAATAAAATAAAAAGTGAAATCGTTTCACGGAAGCGTAATAAAAATAATTTAATATCATCACCATCACATCTCGTAAATTGACACCGTTTTAAAACCGCGCCGTTGCATTTCAAAACACTTTAGCGTATATAATTTAACAAAGCACGTTTATCACGTCACATTTGATGACAGAGCGTTGCATTACTTTATTACATAATATAATAAATCATTATGTTATAATTGATATTACTTGAGCGTTTTTTACTTTATGTACAAACAATAAAATTATTGGTAACAATAAATCTTGATAAATTACCGAAACGACGTTGTTATATTCAATTATTAGAATATTTTTAGTATAGTCTATTTTTCTTTATTTGTCCTATTTAGAAACAATACCCGGACCGAAAATCACGAATTTTTGAACTTTATTTTTCATTATAAAAATTGGTTCAATCATTCGATAGATAAATTATCATCTCTAACTCTTACGTATGGTTAAAAGTACGCCTTATTTGACTGCTAAATACAAGTAAAGAAAAATAGACAATACATGTCCTACCGGCATGGAGAATAACGATGGAGGAAGTGGATTTTTAAATTTGGGCACTTCTGAGACCGGCATTAATGACGTGAACAGCAATTTCAAAAGGCTCCTTAAAGGGAAATCGCTCTTCACCCTCGGAGGGGAAGTAATGCATTTTCTTTTATCACTATGCGGACAGTTTGCGCACTTTTCGACAGGGGCTCCCTTTTACGATTATTGTGTTCACAATGTTACATGCAATCTCAAATAAAATACCTACTAAATATACAATAGAAATGTTCTAATGTTTTAGATTTTGCTTATTTTCGTATAGATTTGCATTTTATTAGAAAGCTATACCTATATATTTCAATCATATTCGTACAAAAAGTAAACGTAGTATTAAAATCCTTACTAACACATATCTATATTAATGTTATTTATTGTTAGTGTTATTATCATAAAAATTAGGTATTTATAAATAATAATATTACCCAAACTGAATTTTCCTAATTAACCTTTATCTGTAAATTAAGGTTATGACAGTTTTTGTTTAAATTAATTTGACAAATTGAACAGCATTATAATAATATTGTAAGTCTACATAACTTTGAAAAAAATGTGTTTTTTAAGCTTTTTATAGAATTAGCACATTCAGTGTAAAATATTTCGCCACGCTTTAATTTGTAAAGTCATTTCAATGGTATGATTCACAAAAATCACACGTCAAAGGTATTTCATGTGGATTACAATAGGTACGTATATTGTTGTAATACCCGCAAGAGACCGACATTTCGAGAATGAATGGCGCAAGCGTTTGCAGCGAGCTAAAAATGTCAAAATCGTGTCCACATTTCGCCTTGGGAACGACATTATCGCAGTGCAAGCTGCACCGGAAAACTGTCAACCGCATGGAGCGTAAAATAATGTGCCACATGTTGAATAACATCGGTAATTAATTGCGTCAAGGGAAAGCGCAAGTGTTCTCATGCGAGTTAGAGGCAAAAACTGCATATTAGATAATGGTAAATCGACGAGTAAGTAACGCGCGGGAGGGTGTACGGGTTATAATTACGTAGGTGGTGGGGAGAGGGCATGAACTCCCGTTCCCGGCACTCGAATCGCATGACTGCATCACGGCATGCGGCGTACATGCACATGTTGCAGCTTTTGAGTACACTCCGCGAGATTTGCAAACCTGGACTGACAATCGTTCACAATAAAAACCGTAATCGTAATGAGAACGCGAATTGTTGTTCAATTAGACAGACTATATGATTTCTCACGTATCCACTATTGTTGAAATACGATGTTGTTTCACACGTTAAAGTTCAATGCGCTCGAAGATTATTTACCTTTAAGATAAAACTGTCCCTGATGTTGTCAACCAAATCGGTCTACAAACAGTGTTGTTATAACTCTTTCCATGTTTAGAACGGCGGCGGCGGCTACGGCGTGTATCCATTTCCTGGGAATATTTTTAAAATCGGATACCGTTGACACTTATAGCACGGCAACGCGAGTGTGGCTCTTAACGCTCAAACGCCATCGATTTCAATGGTTTAATAGTTGTTGAAAGTTAAAGTTGTTTAGGTTTTATTATATAGGCCAATCGTGCTAGAAAGTGCAAAAGTGCTTTCGTTACACTACGAGACGTGCTGATAATCGAAATGGAACGAACCAACGTTCACTTAAAACTCGTTACGGAGTTCCGTTCGCTATAAATCATATCACATAAAACGTTTTAAAATATAAAATCCTGAATGTATATCAAGGTACCTTAGCGCATAATATCAATGCGCCGGCACGACTAAATGTGAGGTGACAGCCGGCAACTAAGGATTTCTTTAGAAAGCTTGGTGCGACACCAGACACCGCTTGCTCGTCCCATTTAAAAATGTAAATCTTGTTTAAGTGAAAATAATCGCTTTCTAACAAAGTAGGCTTCTGTGAGCGCATTGTGCTTATTGTAGCATAACGAAAGTATTAACTTACCACTAACATTACTAATTTGAACTCGCCCTCAATAAATAATTTTCTTATACCTACATACGATGAAAGGTTTCTTGTCTTATACTTACTATATAATGCGTCTTATAATTAATTAGAAATTAATTAGTGTTTATTTGTAAAAACATTTTTAATTAATGTCTTTTCTCACGTATAAACTAGATATATAACAAAAAATATTACAATTCTACTTCGCAACGTTATTACGTTTTTATATTATGAATTGAATAAGAATAAAACTTATTACACCCTTTTTTTAAACAGGCGTTAAAAACTGAATTTTACTGTCGATTTTATCTTCAAAATAGCTTCAAACTGAAGACTAACGAGAGCTAATGTATAGCAAACAAAGGGAAACTAATTTCGTCTCCACGGTTAAAGATAAAACTACAACCAAATCAATAGAACGGATAGAAACATCCGGCGGAGAATGCAATAAACAATCGAATAATAGTACTCAGTTCAGGGGACAATATTAGAATTGTCATCGAATATCAAACGAGAAACAATTTATTAATGCATTTCTTCTCAACTTACTTATCAAGGATTGCGTTGGTAACAGATAAAAAATCCACACATGTCATTTATTCAACACTCTTTATATCTAAGGTATTTTAGTACAGATTATAATAAAAAGTAATTGCTTCTATATTCTCACGTTGAACAATGCTAATTGAAAAAAATTATAAAAACACATGTTTGACTAGTTACAACTAGTTTATTAATTCGAATCACTTCTGAATTCCGAACACTGCGCAAAAAGTAATCTAATATTATATATTAAACTTTGAACTGTTTAAATCTTCAACAAAAAATTACATAGGTATTCGCGTTTTGAATCGTGCATTTAAAATTAATATTCTACGAACAATAACGCGGTATTCATATCCAGAAAGTAATCAAATACAGCAAGATTATTGATAGCTACACTTAATTTAACTGCAAGTGTACGGGCACCGAACCGCCACACAAGTGGTGAGAACGTGACCTCCGCTCACTTGGTCCTTTTATTATTCTCTCAGCGGGCTCGCCCTTACACATATGCAATTTCATAATATTTCATATCTCACATCAAATTAGCTTATATCTCAAGGGAAATGAAATAACTAAGTACCTACCTACCGATATAACGATCTTGTTTTGTTTCACAACAACATTTTAGACAAAGATGTACATTCGATTAGTATGGGTTGTTTTGTTGACATTTCTGTTCATTTTAACTAGTCTATGAGCAAGATCATGAATCAAATCAAAAACATTAGCTAGCTAGACTCTAACCAGCTGGATTTTATATTAAAAACGAATTCTTCATGTTTATTTTCGTACACGTACACTTTAATTAACCTCTTACAATGAAAGATATATAAAAGGATAAATAAATTATCAAATTAAAATGATATTATATACAAAACCAGTTGTCAGACGAGATGATTCGTTTCGGTTCGCACAACACCCGTCAAACGGCTGTTACACGTCTGCAGTAATAATAGCACAATAATAAATAATCTCACGATGGACCTGATATGCTGGAATTTATATTACCAACAATGCTATCTCGAACAATTTAGAAACTTATATAAATTCTAAAGCGAATTGTTACTTTTTTTTTTAATTCTAATTAGTTCATTATTTCAACTTTACGAACTCCTCTTCATTTTGCAAATCATTCTTGTTATTTTTTTATTTATATTTTAGTTTCGTAATATAGTATTACCAATACGGAAATAGTTTCCGCTATCTTAATTCTTTAGACTTTCAAGTGAATATTGTCGTGTTTAGATATATTACTTACGTATTTTAAGTCAAATATTAAGTTAACTACTTTACTTAACTTATTTAGTTATATATCTATGTTATTCCTGAAACATTTTAAAGACGCTTGAACATATACGTACACATAATAAAATAATAAGTACGATTATGTGTATACAGTATAAATTCGAAAACCAACAATTAAGGGATGTTTTTGCATCAAATTAATTTAATTTTTTTTTAACAATAAGTATCAGTAACAGTTAACAATATGTATTTGTAACAATAACACTGCTCTGATACTTATTGTTGGCGACAAAGCGGTTAACAATATTATATAATATATATGTCTTCATTTATACTTATCATTTAATAAAGTAAATAAATTTACACAAAATAATAAAAAAAATCGTCTCTGCAATAAACAACAATGCTATGCATGCAATACTCGTCTCGTAATCCAGCTCGAATACAGCAAACCCACGGTTTAGCGTCAAACCCGACGAATGCAAAATATTTCCAACTTTTTACATCTGGCGGTACAAAAAGTTGAGGCTTCTAGCTTTTAAATCGATTCCGCGCTTAACCGCAGACTAGCTTGTTTCCATTTTCCGACCTTCGGCAGCGTATCAAAGGACGACCTCAAACAATTTTCGACCTAATCTTTTTTGTGTCATCCCTATGACAATTTAAAGGCATTGAAAATTTTAAACATTTTGCGGATGAATTATACACATTTTGGATAAAATTATTATAATAAAATTAAATATTTTTTCTGTGAAGTCTTTTAAATGTTTTAATGTCCCAGGGAAAATTTCAGTGTCATTTCAGTTTAATTGTTTTTACTTAACATGTTTATCTTTAAATATTGGATATAGTTTTAATGTTACAATTGGATCAATGAATAAGACTTTATTTAAGTAAATATAGTTAAAATCGTTTAAAAATATTCTCAGAACAATTTAAATATTGTCCTGTTCATTATTCTTGTGGTGTACAATAAAGTATATATAAATAAATAATAAATAAATAAATAAATATATTAAAAAAATTAAAAAAAAAAACGAAATTTACATTTTTAATAGTGTCTGAAAGAAATTCTATATAGAGTCACGTTTTAGTAATTATTTCAATTGTCTCGAGTGTAAATTATTATTTACGTGAAAGTCTTTGAAATAAACGTCTATAGACAAATAGGCAGACCCGAGGTGATTCTATAATTACTCTATTCTATGTACACAGAGCATTAGTGAGCATTACTTTTGTTTATTATTAAACAAAACTGTCACACCAACTTCGATAGTAATATTTTTTGCAGCAGTATAAAAAAAACACAAAAATTGATAATCAAAGTGAATTTAACGCAAGAGAAGTGAGAAATACAAGATAAGTTGGGAAGAATAGCGTGATCAGAGGCGGGTTAATCATTGTTGGCGCGGCATCAAGCGGGGATAAGCGGCAATTTGTCAATCACGAGAATGCCTTACAAAAGCTTTCAATAAGCGTCCCGTGTCTGCCGGCTACGTCATCATCGCTGCCATTAATCTCTGCATCGTATTCCTATGCACATATTAATGTTTTAAAATTTATTACATACTTTATTTTTTAATACAAAAAACTTAAATGAAATCATTAGCTCTTTAAATAAAAATGACTCAGATTGTTACCGCAGCAATCTTTACGAATCGAAGTTTTAGTTAATGTTAGTAATCATGTTTAATGTGTTTAATAACTTTAATAGAACAATCAAGCCCTCTTCGTGATGATTTTAGTAACATAATTATATAGACATAATGTTCGTGTAAAATGGTGTGTCTAATAAAACAATAACGAACACCTCATCGTGACAATTCTAGTTGTTGGATTAATTATAATTTTCGACATTGTTCATATACCACCTACGCCCATTTTTGTTTTTTATTAGTTCTGTTATTTAATATTCTATTATGAGTTGTAATATTGCTCATAAAATAAATGTTTTCTTACACAACAAGACCATCGTGAATATATTTTATATTTTATTGCATCATCAATTTTTACGCACGGACGTTAAAATGCGTTAACGATAGCTTATGAAAGAATTTATGCTGTGATGAGATTTTAGGATTAACCGCCAAAGTCCATAAAGATTAAAATTGATAATTTATTTTATCCTTAACAAATAGAGATGACATGAGCAATAAAATGTAAATGTATTAAAACGACGCGACGTTCAGAAACAACAAAACGATAAAATTTTTCAACCGCTATATTATTATTTTTAGAAATATAAAAGTACTCTTTGACACGTGTAAATAAAGTACCTATTGCAGTATTTTTGCTTTCTTGGACTTCAATTCAATTTCCATTCATGCAAAAATTGCACAAGAAATCTAAGACGAGATAATATTTTGTAGTTTATGAATAAAAGCTTCACACTAAACGGCTCTCACTAGAATGTCATGATCGTTGGTCTCGGATCCGGAAACACACAACACAAACTTAAACACCCACACCACGACAAACGTCCATATGGCCAATACAGATGTTTACCATGAGCGGAGATCGAACCCGCGATCATTAGCGGTTTAGTCAATCGCAATTTTAGGCAAGATATTTATCGTAACAAAGTCAGATATGTTCGTTTGATACTGACTTCGAAATAAGGTATCCTAAAAGAGACTATTGAGAGCGCAATGTAAATCTTTAAACATATGATACGCTTTATTGTTATAGAAATAAAATCTTATTTACATATATTTAGTCATTTTATACCATAGACATAAGTAAGGCGATATCGCTCAATCGTAATAAAAAAAAATTGCGATATTGGTCTTAGATTTAACTAATTCAAAAATTGATGTAGAATATGCATAACCATACGATTTATTTTTTTACTTTTTTTATACGATTTGACTATTAATTTAAAACATTTAAAACAAATTATTTTACATGTATTAGTTTAATTCGATTATACGGCTATTATTTTAAAATTACATATTTAATAACTGTCGTAGCGGTTTCGTTTAGTATCAATTTATCATCCCTATTAGTCTTTATTGCTTTATAATAATCAAATCTATCAAAATTAAATCGTAATTGATGATACAAATGATATTTAATTTTAAAACATTATGTAAATCGTGTAAATTATGATTCACTCGGCTTGTAACGAACGTACCTACACGATACTATGTAACGAGACTCTGATTTACAATCCTCACTGGATGATATCATTGTACATGACCTTGCCACACCTTATATAACAAATGATTAGTTGTCACTCCTTATATAATACGCAAATAATAATATACATAGATACGTTTAATTATAAATTCGATAAAACCTTAAACATAATATTCTACGTAATTGCAACAAAAAAGGAAGTCACTTAATCCTTAACCTACGTTTTCAATTAATAAATATTAGTTTTGACGAACACTAGAGACTAAAATAGTAGGTATTCACAAGGTGCGCCATTATCACTTTTTATTACATCACGAAGAACTAAGAAGTAATAAATATAGGTACCTACTCACTCCCTCAAAGCAACTTTCGCATTCATAATACTAATTTGATTAGCACATATTTTTTGAGATTTAAGCCATTAGCTCCAAATAACGTTTATGATAAATTCTTTATAAGATACAAAGACAGATAACAATACAGATAATAAAACATACCATACATTGCCAATAAGATTTGCTTAAATCTATACATATATAATCACTTTCCTAACTAACTGACTGATTTTTCAAATCAAATAAAAAATACTTTATTCAAGAAGTCTCTCACGAGCACTTTTAAATCGTCAATACATGAAAGAAAAATCAATAATGAAGCTACCACCGGTTCGGAACGTAGATTCTACCGAGAAGAACCGGCAAGAAACTCGATAGTTTCACACAACGCAGAGCCTGAACTGCTGGGGCTACAAACTTGAAATTTTGGAAGTAAGTGCTTTTAGGCTGTAAACATTAATTACTAAAGAAGGGTTTTTCGATGTTTCACCCCTAAGAGTAAAATCTTTTGTATAGAAAATCTTATTCCGTTGTCGCATTAACGTAAAACTTACTATACATATTTATGGATGATAGTAATGAAATATAAAACACAAAACCTAGTAATTTATAAGTTTTCTAAATCGCTTCTAAATTTCATAATATACGCATGCTTAGCTTAATATACGATACTTATATAGCTTAGTATAATATACGATACTCGATGTTATCCTCGCGTCATGAGAAGCGAGTTCTGCAGATCGGCAAAGGATCGATTTCAATTAAAAGGGCAAATAATATCGTCACCGCCAGAAAAGCCGGCGCGAGGCCGAACGGAATTGCCTATACGTGTCCGATCCGAAACTATCCGACACGTCCGGTATTTGTGTTTCTGATCGATTACATTATTTTATATCACAAAGAGATAATATCTTTATTGCCGAGGTGGCCCAGTTGATAGAAAACGGCGATCTCATCCGCTAGTTCGAATCGGGGCTAGGAACGAAGGAAGGTGTCTTTTTCCTGCTGTGAGTTATTCATAGATTCTTGCAGAACAGTTATTACTATTTAAAATCGAAAAATGAAGATATATGTGTGCATAGATTGACAGATTTTGATGACACTTTACAGGAATATAACTAAGGCATACGTTATTTCTTATCAACATACCGCGCAAGCGAAGCCGCGAGCTGATGTACAAGATAATTTTTATTGATAAATGAATCAATATTCTTTGAAAGGTCAGGGAGGATGACACCTGGTCCCAAATCGGTATAATGAATGGCCGAATAAAGAGAAAACTGTAGATTTTCCCGAAACTTTTGCTCTTTCGTGTCATCAAAGCATTTAGGTCTTTTGATACTTCCAAAAGTTTTAGTAACTTGATATCATACTTTGAATTCAGAACTATTCAATTATATGTCTGTTTATCGGTTTATAAGGTCAGTATTTTGTTACCGTGCAATGTTGGTTAATTATCTTTAGTTTTAAAAGTACTATACTGTACTGGAACAGCCTGTAAATGTTTCACTTCTGGACAAAAGTTAAAAGAAAATTTGAAAAATTTCTGTGCTGTTTAAAAAAACATTGCTTAAAATATTATCTAAATTGCTTAACAGCGAATAAACTCATAAAAAAACTTATTGTAAAAATGTTATACGTTACATTTGACAGCTGAAATAGGTTTTAGACATCTATTAAACACACTTAAACGTATGTAAATATATATCTAAAGCATGTTTAACTCAAAACTGTGCTTAGACGCGGATTTGTAGTACGGATTTTTTTAAACACGCGTTTAACGTCTGTTTAAATCTTTTGTAGTAAGGCAGTTAGTGTTTAATCTTTATCCAATACGAGTTGCCAAGTATATGTACATGTATCAGAATTTCTCCTAGCGCATGTAGATTTCTGGTATCTTCATAATGTTTTCCTTCACCGTCGAGCACGAAATGTATTTAACTTCTAAAAGTGTTTAATTATAACTAATTGCTGTCAGTAAAATAAAAAACGAAGAACAAGAACGAAGTTTCTATATTCTCTAACGATATGTTATTATTGCTGCTTGAGAAAAAACACCACGTAACAATATGTGCAAAAAAATGTTAAAACAAGTTATTGTGTGTGTAATAAATTTAATAATTGTTCAGTAAACAATCTCGACTATTAATGAATGTATGAAGCATGACAAGTTAATGATGTTATGTGTCGTTATGGTCACGATATGTTAATTTAATTCACAACTATTCTTTCTCTTCGGTTGCCGTTAGTTCAATGACCTAAATAACAAACGGACGCGTTAAGGAACCGACGGCATAATTGCAATAGAAAAGCACAGACTATTGCTGTATGTAAGTATTTATTAATACAATCCATCTATAATAATACTTAATTATTTAATAAAAAAAACTTTGTCTGTCTTTTTGTTTCTTACGTTTTCACGAGTAAATCGGCAAACCAATTTTGATGAATTTTGACGCAAATTTATATTAAATCTTGGAGAAGGAAATAGTACTTAAAATGAGATACATATGAAGGGGGTTAAATATTGCTGAAAATTTACACACGGACAAAGTCGTGTGGATCAACTAACAGGTACTTAACATTACTCGTGTAAAGCTGAAGAGTTCGTTAATTCGAACGCACCAATCTCAAGATCTAAATTAAAATGAAATAAGAAATCTTTTAAAGCATTATATAACTCACGTATTAAGGAATTTTAGAGGCTATATAACATCAAACATTAAACCGTAGGAGTGAAGGAGTAACTTCGAATATAAACGTGGATTAAGTCGCACTAACTTATTCCCATTCAATTAATACCTTTAGTATCATTCAATTAATTTTAATTCACTAATTATGCAAGCACAAACAACAAATATTTAAAACTAGCTCAAGTTGTTAACGCACTGTATATTTACATTATAATGATACAAGCTTTACGTTTACCTGATTGCGATGTAATTGTAACAATTAAAAACTTTTTTGTATATTAGGTTATAAGTATTAAAATAAAATAACAAATTAACTCCGCTTCGTGCGCTGTTGTTAATTTATTTGGGATTCAAATTAATTAATATTTTGAGTACATACAAATAGTAAGTACTAGTTTCGATTAACAAAATGATATCTTGCTAACGTTAAGCATATTTATCACTATAAAACAAAGTCTCCCATTACGTCGGTCCGTCTATCCGAACGCGATAAACTCAAAAACTACCTAATGAATTTTCACCAACGGATAGACTGATTCATGACGAAGGTTTAGATTTATAATTAATTAAGTTTTTGTTAATATTGGCTACAATATGACGATAATTGTTGAAGATGTCGGAAAAATCATGCGTACCAATAATTTTTAAGTTATATAAAAACAATAACAAATTAATTAAAATGCAAACAATATATTACGTAATTATTCCTCTTAAAATGTGTTAACACAATATCCATTGACGCGAACGAATCCACGGGAAAACTACTAGATAGTATAGTTTTACAAGCGTGCCTGTAATCGCGGAAAGTATGTTAGAAATGTTTCTCACGGTAACCATAAATGCTTTAAATTATCAAGCAGTACAGCAATGAATGTGGTCAATGTTTAACTGTTTTCCTACCATGCAACGATACATTCCATGTAAGACGGGAAAATTTTCGTCAGGAAAAGACAAATCATCGACGTGAACACTCTGTATGTTCTAGAAATCGTTCCAAGTACTCTTGCCATGCATAAGTAATTAGAATACATCAAAATGTACATATTTTATGATAGTAGGGAGTAATATTTCACTCCAGTGACTTGAGAACTACTTTGTTTTTATAAAGAATTAAGGTCATGATTATTGTTTTAATTGTACGATAGGGAGACGTTTCTAATAAATTACAACATCTATTTTTTGTTATTAAAATACATGATAATTGTTAAAAATTTTTTTTAAAGAATCTATTCATTAAGACTATTTAAACGAGTCCCAACACGATACTTTGGAAGTAAGTCGATGTCCTGCTAGAATTGTGTATTCTGTTGGTTCCAGATAGTGCTACAGTATCAGGTCAAAGTTACACAACTATTTTTAATATCATTCACAGTATCTTAAAATTCGAGTCGATTAGACCACTAGTTGTTTAGATCCTTTCATCACCTATAAAAGAATTAATAACATTTAAACTAAATAGATCTTCATAAATTATAACTAAGATCCATATCGATTAAATCAGTTTTCAAATAAAAAACAACGTACCCGTATCAAATCATTCCTTAGAGAGTTACAATGCCACACAGAGACACACAGATACATCGATACACACATGAAACTTATAACACCAAATTTTTTGAGTCAGGGCTAACATTTATAGTAGTAACGTCGAGCATACATACACATTGAAATATCTAAATACCTAGTCGAAAAAATATTCATATGTATCCCAATGTATTCATGTTTTAAAATGTGCTCATTACGTATTAAATTATAAATGTTTTCAATGCTAAATATTTTTAATACTTTTTACCCAAAAATGAAAACTACAAAAATCGTAGCAAAAAAAGCCATGAATCATAAAAATCATACGTCACACGTCAGGCGGTCATTACTCGATGGCGTAGCTAAAAAAGGCAATATCGCGCGGTTTGATATTTTTACTATCTTTACCGTCTAATAGCGCATAGATCGAACAGATAAAAAAGGAAGTAAAATAATTTATATTAAAATATAAATCGAAAAATTTGAACTTCCAGTTCCTGATCCAACTTCTAGATGAAGATACCAGAAAAATATTACATTTTAATCAAAGACGTTAACCAATCTGGAGAATTATTACGCAGAGGTATCGCTATCGCAACGTGATATATTTCACAGTTTCGTTTCCTTTTAGTACAAAAATCACAAATAAACCGTCAAAATGTATTTCGTTGTGATAACGTTGCATTGTAATTATCACATAACGAGAGTATCACGAGTTTGTTTAAATTATCTGCATAAAAATATACATGAAATTCATGTTTAATTTCATTAATTTCGTGTTTTCAGTACGAAGGGAGTGCTCAAATCGACATCTCCGAAAAATTATGTATAAAATAATATAATATATATATACTACACATAAAGTGGTACGTTTTTGCTCGTTACGAGTTTTCATAAAGAATCAGTGCCCAAGAAATTAAACGCAGGTTAAACCACGATATAGGTACGCTATAAAGTAAAATTTCCTGGTATTTTTAACCGTTATCTATTGCCCAGATAGACGCAACAAGCATTACATTACGAAGTACACTGTGATATATTCATAAATAATGTAATAAAAATGTTTATTACCTCTTGTAGAACAGGTTTACTGAACCAGACTCGTGTATCGATTCAATTCCTTTACGCACTTTTGTTAATTGCTTTCAAATGTTTTGACGCGTCTGAACAATGTTACTTTTTAACTTCCGACCAAAAAAGATGGGTGCTATATGTTATGTATGTTTGAGGTGTGTTTCTGTGTGTCTATCTGTGGCATTGTAGCTCACTAACGAATGCACCAATTTTGACGCGGGGTTTTTTATTTGATAGCTATGTAATCGAGATGGTCATGAGTGTGGATGAACAACTCCTCACCAACCTACAGCATGCTTTATCGTTTATGGTTTCGTTAGAATGGAAAATTTTTGATGAGATCAATGTTCAATTTTTTTTGTTTTTGTTAAGTGTTAAAAGATATTTATTTATCTAAATAAAGATAAATGTTTGTTTGATAAAACTTTGGATGGGTGTTCAGAGGATGCCCACGGAGGTTCCTGGCTCGAAAAATCTACATACTTTAGACGTAATTGCAAAGCATGCCTATACAGCTAGAATAAAGTAAGAATAAGTCAAGCTAATTTTAAAAGTATTTTTATATTTGTTTTTTTTTTTATTTTTATTCTGTCCCCCGTATACTAATATAAATTAAATAGGAGAAGTCACTACGAGAAGAAACTATTAACTAATCATTAACAATAGAGAGAGTTTCTATGTAGTCTTTAGTGACACCTACGAACGCTGAGTCAGCGAACATCTGGTGTTATGTAAACTACCGCAACTAAACTAACGCGACACGAGTCATACGCGATTATATCGCTCGTTAATTGTAAAACATAATCTAAAAATAAACATAATAAGGTCAGACGTTTAAATTTTAACGTGAATGTAATACGAATCTGTCAAGTCAACCTACGTATTCAGGTTAATGTTCTGATGTTAATTTAATTAAGAAAAGTTTTAAGATGTAAAATTCATTTTGACTACACAGAGTTTAAAAATTGCACATGTACAAGTCAAAATGTACCGTTTAATCACCTAGTTCGAATGGAAATTTGCAATACGTGATTTTAAAATGTATAAACAAAATTCGTATAAAAGTAAATATCTTCTCTCATACATATAACATTTTTCTAAGTTCCTAGTTGTCTTATTCCGATCGTACAGTTGGCGAGTGTCCTAAACGTGATTTTGCCTCGCGTCAAGCGTGAAATGTGGGGCGACGCAGTTGAACCATTCAGATCGATACTTGATACGCATCGTTCTGACTGGCGGCCGATACGGCCAGATCCATCAAGATACTTTTTCTGAAATAAAATGTCGATGAGTTTCCAATCTTTTGCTTTCACTGAAGCGGGATAACGAGCCGTTCCATAAATAAATAATTGCTTCCTGATAATTAATATTTAATTTGTGAAATATGTATAGGAATTATCAATGATCTATACTAATATTATAAAGCTGAAGATTATGTTTGATTGTTTGAACGCGCTAATCTCAGGAAGAACGGGTTCGAATTCGAAAATTATTTTTGTGTTAGATATTTTATTTATTGAGGAAGGCTATAGGGTATATTACATCTTTTTTATTTTCTATTCTTTTTTTTTTTTCTTCAAAGTACAAGTCTTATAATAAATAAATAACTTACGATCTCTAAGGACGTGAGTCTGGACCTGATTGTTCTTAGTAACATACTTGATACGAAATAAAGACTGAAACTTTGAAAACTATAAAAAAGGGAGTGATAAAGTGATTTAAAATGTCGACCGCACTAAGGGATTGATCCTCAAGCAGATAGTTAGGTTCCTAATCCAGCTTTTATCTTCGCTACACTGCAATCGCTCCGACCCCTCCGATGGAAAACAAAACAGACCGTAATCTCGACGTGTAGCTCCGGGTGCCGGAGCCTTAATCGATTTCTTTGCACACTTTAACTAAGCTATTTACATTTCGTTAACAGAGAGAAATGCGGAAAATAATCCAATCGAACCTATAATATATAGTATAAATAAATAGAGAAAGTACCTGTTGCTTATTTATGTTTACGTACGTAGAAGCTAATTGGACACTTAATTCATTGTTAACATAATGTTCGACAATGTAATTAATAATACATGAAACAATATAAAGTAACGCGTTTCTTCAATATTCATGTTGACAGAATAATGGTAGGTATATTACGTTACACTTACTTTTTTAGTCAAGTCAACAAGTGCTTTCTTTTGCAAGTTTTGAACGCGGCGTTCGAGGTATATGAGTGGGATGTCATTTGGGAATAGTATGAAGATGATTTTTGAACATAACTTTTAGCTCGCAAAAATTGCAAAAGTTTCAAACAATTTACGGAAACGAAAGTGGGGAATGATTTTTTAAGCTCATTCAAAATTATTGTTGTTGTTATTTAAAAAAAAGGTCATAATACTTAAAGTATTATTTAAAAATTACATTTATAAAATTCAATTGGTGATTTTTCGTACACGAATTGGCAAGACGACGACCGTTTTCGTTACTTTAGATCACTGAAAGTGAAATCATTTAACACTACTTTCACTCAATGTTAGAGTTGCCCTTATTTAAATTTCATGCCTTACCTATTTTTCAATTGTGTTAACTCTGTGATTAAAAAAAAACTATTTAGCTTAGTTAGTAGGATTGCTGATTATATAGTCAACCTTTAAAGGAGTTATATTAAGGACTTTTAAAGGTAAGGTTTCTGTGAAAAAATATAATGAACGAAATTGTTAAAATTAAAAACAAAATTTGTTTTAAGGATTGTTTTGAAACCGGATATTTTTTTCATAATGCAAATAATACATATACGAATAAACTGATATTAAAATAAACTACGATTAAGAAAAGAACAGATTTAAAAAAACAAAATACGCAATTTTATTAACATAGATGACATAATTATTCCAGGTATTTTGAGTTTAAAACAAAATATAATATAAATATATCGATCTTGATAAAAATGGGATGAAATGAAAATCTATGAGACCCATATGAAAGTGTATTCTTTCAAATAAACATACAAGAATATTCTAAATCGGTTCATAAATAAAGGAGTTACAAAACATTAAAAAAGTATCTATAAAGAGACAACTTTACTAAAAATATTTTTTAAATATACAAAAGCGGAAGCGAGTGGAAATGTACTATGACCGAATTGCATGTCAGACTTACGTTTTCTCTAATATAACCTAAGGCTAACACAAAAAGAATATTTCGGCATTCATCGCGTAATATCCGTGATTAGAAACAATCTTATTTTTTCTTAATCCGTACGGAGAAATCTCTATGCAATCGGCAACAGTCACGCGACGTCGTAAACATCAATTTAACAATTCATTTTAAAATTATTTCGTCAGGTAATAATACTCATTTATCATCCTGTAGATATGATTGAAATAGGTAATTTATTAAAATATGCACACAAAATATTATCGACTTATAAGATCTATCTGATTGGCTATCAAACCTTTTTATCCGCAAGAAATTGCTGCACAGAGTAATAAAGCAACCCGTTATTCGTCATGCTTCATTTGTATAATGATTCTAAGCAAATGATTGTCCGCCTTATTAACGCTAAATTTACAAGCTTATCAGAAGCCTGTTCGTACGCGGTTACCTAGAAATGCCTTTTCACTCTTCTCTTGAAGGCCCTCAAAATAAAAGTGGCAGGGCCTACAATAGTAACAACATGAAAAAGAATGAAAAATAGTTTTAAATATGATGTTCGACGCTAAATGGCATTGTATGTATTTTAAATCGCGCTTAAAGCGACTGGTTTCTTACAGTTTTCTCTAACCTTAATAGGTTACTGATAATTGGAGACGTTAAAATACATTAAAAAAAAACTTTAGTAATTAAAGTAATTATATTTATTATATTATATTCATAAAGTAATTAAATAATATTAAAATATAGAATTTTTGTGTGTAACACATTTAAGGACATATTTTTTTAATAAATAATAGGTACATGTAGTAAATTTTTATTATTTATACAGTTTGTTTCACATTATACAATGTCAATAATTTAGTCTGTTGTATAACACAGTAATAATTGACCTTGAAATTTTCGCTCGACAACACCGCGATTCCGGCCTGTCTCGAGTGTGAAGAGTTAAGGTCTATTTGCTTATAACTAGATATAAGTATTTTGCACATCTTTCATTATTTACCAAACTAGACACTAGGTATGTATAATCTTATACACATCGGTACATAAAGTCAATATCAGAAACCCACCAACTAGGTACCTGACAGGTCTCTTTGGTTTTTTATTTTGCCTGTTCATTGAAGAAATTATATATACTAATATTATAAAGAGGAAAGTTATAGGCTATATAACATCATGCTTTGATATGATAATAGCGAAACGGTAACCATAAACGCGAGTGAGACCGCGAGGAGCACCTAGTCTTATACATAAAAATTAATTTTTATTTGTTTGTTCGTATTTTACCTTTCATTAGATTGCGATAATACATTGTCAAGTAATTGAACTGAGAGTTATATGTATTATGCTTCTAAAGTGGCATACCAATCTTAGAACGTCACTCTTATTGGCTCGGTGGGTAATAAAATTAAAATAATTGTCAGTTTAAAAACCATTATAAATGATTGTTTAATCTTTGTTTAAAGAGCCCAGCCCATTCTGAGTTATTATTACAAAGTAAGATACACAATAGAAATATCATCATAATATTCAAAAAGTCACTATAGTTAAAAAAATAAATAAATAAAACAGAGGCTAATCTAATCTAAACGATATTCTAGACAAAAACTAGCTGTTTTTGATTGCGGAATCGAAGAAACCTGATGAAATGTCTAGTAATAGATAGAGCTTAAACTGTACTAAGCAGAAATAATCCGCTATCGTATCACGTTATCATAAAAATGCTTTTGCTATCAATTCAAATAGTCACGATAACCGATTTCCGTGAGAAAGTTGACATGATACAGATTTATAATCTTATTTCCATATAATAAACTACACCGAACATAAATGTCCTATGCCAATCCAAGATATGGGCTATTAGTATAAGACATAACTATAAGATAGATATTACAAGTCCCACCACAAGCTACAAATTTTATATGAATACTGTATCATGTGAATTTGCATATTTTACAATTCCACGTAAAGTATCTATCAAAATTTCATCACAATTCGGTCAATGATTTCGGGACGCATACGGGACAAACTTACAAAAAATGATATTTATTTATATAGACTAACTGCACCTCTTGGTTCCATGCGCGGGATAACATATATACTACATAATATAATAAATGCGAAACTACCTCTGTGACTTTGTCTGTCTGTTTGTTACGTTTTCATGACCAAAACGCTAAACTAATTTTGCCGAATTTTGGTATAAATATAAATTGGAAAGTTTTCGAATGTTTGTACTCTAAAAACGTCACAGGAACATAAATTATATACTATCTATGAATTTCACTCGGATTGGAGCAGATAAAGCGCGAAGTAACAGACACTTACCAACACACAAATTTTTGCATTTATAACGTTTGTTTTATTTATAATCAGATCAGTTTCTAGTAACACTGTCTTAAGTCACCTCCACGTTAAATTAAGACAAGTCATGCATTAATGAAAGTAATCAGTCCAACCTCGACCCCTTTGAACAGTGAAACCCGGTACTGAGAAAATGAAGACGTGTGAAATCTAATTAATCTTTGACCTATTCCCATTTATGACACTAGCCCATATATTTTTATGCCACAAATATTCGTATAATATGGATGGGTAGGTTTATAAATGAAAAGGATACATGGGAGTTCCTTCACTATAAAATAGATTCATTTAGTTCAACCCTACATATAAGAACAGACAAGCTAAGTTAATCTAATATAATAGTTATTAAAAAATGTATTATATTTGTCATAAAACTTGAAAAAAAATCGGTATCCATTATGAGAAAAATATGTGAACAGCACATATTAAAAATTCTTAATAAAAGGATTACATTTTTATAAAGTTACGAAAACAAAAAAAAATAATATTAGAAAGTAAAACAATAACAAAATATATTAAATTACACGTAATAAATCTAACTTTTAATTTTGCCCTTTACCAAGCTTTAGCTTCGTTGCATACAAATTTATTACTGCAGTATAATTTCTAAATGAGGGTGCATATTTAAAAGCATACAAAAGCAACGCTTTTTTAACATCACTCCAGGTAACAAGCGTGATGCATGCACGAACAGAAAAGAGATAATTTCACAAGGAAGAAAGAGAAAGAGTCCATATTAAAAATTTGTTTTAGTTCTACTAAAGTAAGTTGATTAGAATTTAATAAAATTAACAAAGTATTTAAGTGTTAATAAATATTTAATTAATGGGGCGTCAAATGTATAATAGTTCAAACATGCATTGCAAATCTCGTTTAAGCTTCTTTTTATTCTCTCTGCATAAGCTGTACAAGCTACATTCACCCAAAATATTTACGCTTTCGAGCCATCAAAACCTTCAGAGGTCAGTGACCTAGAAATGGTAGAATTTTTACTTGCAATACGTAAGAAAGAATGGATAAATTAAAATAAAATGATTTACGTACGAATGTCGGATACTCAACATCGATATAAATTTTCAATGATCAAATAATATGATTATCAATATAATTAATTTTCTATAAATTTTAATGAGTAAGTTTTTAAAGATTTGTCTTTTAGACACAGATTTGTAGTATCAAAAATTATCGATTATATCAAAGTTCAAATATGATTTAATAAAAAATCGGGTTCAAAGAGACAATAGGTGCAATAGCTTCACACCGTCGGTGTAGAATTAAGCTTCATTATAATGTTTAGAAGATTATAAAAAAATAATTAAATAATACTTCGAATTTTTTTATTATAAACTTAAATTTTATCACTTATTTATCTCATAGCAAAATATATATAGGCAATCATTTTCTCAACAAAACTTTGCGACGCGAACGAACATATATCGAAAATTAATGAAGGTAATTAATTATTAAGCACTTACAAAGCTTCGTTATGTAACGTTTCCTTTATCATAATTCTACTATCATCTACAAACCACACGTACACCACATGATTTAATGTATTAAAACCACCGACACCGTCCCATGATGTTTTAATAAACTGACACGGATGTTTTACTCATTCCTCGTTACATATATGTGAAAATGTAGGGTGGAGGGAACATTGTTTTTTCTCTTGAGACTACTAAAGTGCGACGTAGGTAAGTAGTCTTTGCTTTCAACGTACATTAACTAGGATACTACTACAGCTACATACTAACTAGCAATGCGATCGCAACTGTCTGATTGTTTAGAACTTTGAGATATTATGAGCAGGACGTTTACATCCAACGCAACGACCCATTTGCGAGATAAATTGTTTGAATTAAGCTTTAAAAATAGTGAAGACGGCATTATAGCTCGTGCCCCGTCTTACAGCGATGGCATCATTCTGACTCACAGTCCAATGTACTTCTAGCTTTACGTCTCGCGTCTTGGCTGTTTGTTTACAAATAAATGTTGTCATTCTTATATAAAAACGAGAATTTGATGTCATTATTCAAATAATACCATTTAGTTTGTATAAAAATAAAGTTGAATGGTATTTTGTAAGTATTAAATCTCCAAAATATTTCTGAGTAAAATTAAAAAAATATATTGATTGTGTTTTATATCATGTACATTCAATTATACTTTTATTTAGGCAGAATATATTGAATACATTATATTTTGTTCGTTTGAATCTAATTCATTCTAATTTCCCAGGAGACCAATGGCATCCTCAGTAGTATTTTCAATTCTTGAAAAAGAAGACAGATCTTGAAATATACACCTGAAATATTTTCAATAACATTAGCTTCCTTTAACTTAAGTGTTATCTTAATCGCTACAAAAAAAAATATTGAAGAAAAAAGCAGACATAATTTATAATAAACTGCTTACATACTCATATGTAATAATATTATTAAGAAATAATAATTCGAGGTGAAAGAATTAAATACGTCGATGCGTTAAAGATAATTTAATTATATGGAAGTCCAATCGCTGTAATGCATTGGCTTTGTTGTAGTTGGCAATAAAAAATAGGCTAGACGCGGGTATGTGTAGTTGGGAAGCTAAAAGCCATGCTCGTCCGACGACCTCATCGCGACGCCATTGTGGCTCAGACCGGTGCTCATGAAATATGAATGCATGCCTGAAAGAACGACTAGTCCGGAGCTCGTTTTTATTATAGAACTACCATATAACCCTAATATTGACATAAATGCTTAACAGTTGTGATAATCGAAACATAAAAAATCGTCTTATAAAACGAGTCGTCCATTCATTTTTCGCTCAACTTGATGTTATTACATTGTAATGCAAAACTTGTTTTCATTGTGTTTTCTCTCATAAAACCCATTGACTTGTTTTTATGTGCGCCATGGGATGTCTGACGTACCAGAGTTTGCTTATTTGCCGTTTTTAGTTTTAGAAAAAAATAAATGTTGAATTTTCGCGATAAAACCAGCGTATAACAAAATGAGGGATTTTATCGCAAATGTTGCTGGCATTCAAAAATTAGAATAAGCGTTTTAACAATGTTAACGTCTGGGCTAATTAAATTTATAATATAAATTAATTGAGGTAGTTTTTTTCGAAAGACTTTCTACGCTAGAAAGGCTCTGTACAAATTTGTAAAAAAAATTAGCACTTAATTTTACTGAAGACAGTTTTAGTTTTATATATAATGATAGTAGATAATATGATAGTATAATGATATGATAATATAATGAGTTATTTAGATATATAATGAGTTCTAGATTGAAAAGGTACAAAATTTTAAAAGCTCTTTAACTGGTATAAAAATACGTAAGCTTTTTAATGTATCCTGACGTTATTCCTTCGAGAATACGGTGTTTTGACTTGTGTTGGAGGGTTACGAATATGTTTCTAAGAAGATACCTTCGGCGCGGTATTACTTTGTCTAATCAGGAACGTTAGGAATCAAGGGTCTTTACGAGGGTTGTTTCAACTTCAGATTAGACATCCTTTAATGAATTTTAAAGATTATAAGAATTCAAAGTATAATAATTATATCCATGTAGGATATAATTAATATACAGAAAAAAAAACTGAATATGACATAAATAATCCGAAGTAAATTATATTCAGATACACGACGGAATTATGTCAATGTAACAAATATTAATAACATAAATTGAAAGCAAGGTTAATTGTTTTTGATGAATAACAGGTGTTCATATTAAATCGATTCTTTTAATTTAAATCCCCTTAGTATCACGTCTTATCATATTTGTCACTTAGGTATCAAATTAAGCAAAAATGAAAAAAAAAACAAAATCCTACAAAGCATGTTTATATAACAATTACTACAGTAACAATTTTCAGTAACGGAAAAGCTATCAATAAAAAGAAACAAGCAAATCATCAGACTTTGACATTAGAACTTGTAAACAAAGGAGAAACAACATGTAAACTTACCTATGTGATGCTGACGTGAATGAGAGATGTCACTGGTACCTTATCAACATGTATCACATCGGGAGCTAGCAGTGCATATACCCAAGGTAAACAAAGATTACGTAAACGCAATCCCACGCACGTCACCCGATCGATTTTGAAACTTTCGAATACGCCCACTTACATTTAACAAGAGATACGATACTAGAATCGAGCTAGAATTCATCTATATCACCGCATCCAAAGCACAAGTCGCTTGTGCCCTTGAAGTCATACAGGTTATATTATCGCTACAGCACAACACGCGCACTGACAGTTCGAACAAACAATCACGGGTCAAGTTCGAAGCCGGCCTCGGCGGAGCAGAATGAAAGACGGTGAGAGGTCTGAACAGTTTGTAAATATGAGCGGCTGCGACGTTGTATTTGAAAACTTGCAATGTGTGTGTAAGGATAGCGATGCAGTCGTCGGATCGGCTGCGAAAGGCCTCGTTCTCGCGTGGCCAAACACTGACTGAGCCGCGAGGGCGCCGCCGAGCGTATGGCGTACGGAGAGCGGCAAAGGACCCCTCACCTCCGCCGCGCGGCCTGCCGCCTGCCGCAGGCCTCCCCGTGCGCGCGCCACTCCACGCACAATGCTAATAAACAGAAAATATATTTTAAAGTAATTAGTGTATTATACTAGATACATATGTATATTGTACACTTCAGGATTATTTTAATACATACATATACTAGATGGCTATACCCAATACTTGATTAATCGGATTAGCATAAAAAAATACCGCTATTAAGCCAAAGCTATCAAGAATATTTGAAACCTATTACATTATACATTTAACTTTATTAAAGGAAATGTTATACAAATACTAAACAGATATTAGGATCTTATCGACATAGAACAGTCGTAACATAGACAAAGAAAAAAAACAAAAAAAACTGTAGCCTAAATATTTAAATACATCAAACGATGCGCAATGGAGCTGTCAAAGACAGGATTGAGTTCTTATCTCCAGGGAAATGTGAATGAATCTCTGGTGTGTAAAGTATACCTCCATGTCACTCGATCTGTTTATATATATGGTTCATTATTTATCTAAAATAAACCCACTTCTCAATTATATTTTAAAAATAAATAACCATATAAAATAGTCCACGTAGTTGTAATAGAACAAATAAAGTCGTACTACCAACTAAAAAAATAGTTTTAAAAGACGTTTCTTTAAAATGTTTAACGTTTTTTTATTCTACTAGCATTAGCACATCGTGAAGATAAAAGCCGAAGATGTTAATTGCAGGTAAACGGTAGAAGGGAGAGACAGGTATCGTGGCATCTTATGAATGCTCGCGTGGAGAAGCGGTTTCAGGGTAGCCCACTAACCTCTCTTCCAAGAACGCTTGGCCACTCACCAAAGGCTATTAACTTTATAAAAGGTGCAATATAATTCGTTTCCCATGCCTTCCTTTCTTCGTAATACAGTTACATCTACTTTAAGACTTAAATTATCTTTGATATTTTGTTATTTACCCTCAGAATTGTAAAGAAAGTAAAGAAAAGATAGGTTTAGTAAAAAAATACGTAAAAGATACTAGATTTGAATAAAAAAGAGAATATATTTTTGAATATAATTATTACTTAATACTTAAACCGCAAACCATAAATTGAATATACCATTTGAAATGGCGAATGTTTTAATATTACAAGAAATTATCATCCCTCGTTGTTTTACTCGCGTTTATGGTTACTGCTTTGCTCCTGTAATGTAACCTATAAGTTGCCTTGTAGTAATTTTTCAAATCGGTCCAGTAGTTTCGGAGCCTATTCAATGCAAACAAAAGGAGCAATCAAATCTTTCCTCTTTGTAGTATTAGTGTAGATAAAAGATAAACTGTTTACATAAATAAAATAACAAAACATGAATAGTGATAATAAAAATTAGGTCAATGTATTCAATCTTGTACCAAAAATAAATTCGAATAGAATACGTGATATCGAATGCGAAGAGAAGAAACGAGAGAACGTTTATTGCTGACATATGCTGCGTTCCCAATATTCTAGGCCAAAATAACAATAACATAATCCAGCAAATAATCATTTGTTACGGATATTACGATTTCATATGCGTCTAACTATCTACGTATTTGTTCCGTTCGGCGTTTTATTGTGGTAAAATCTGAAGTTATTACAAAACATAAATTGCACCTGTATTAAGTTGTTTTGTGTAGTTCATAAAAATAATAAATCTTTTAGATTTTATTTTTGTTTACTTTTATTTAAATATATAACTAAAAATTTAAAAAAAGAAACCAACATTATAAACAAAATACACATTTTGTGTCTGAAAGTGTATCCTTTCGGTTAATAAATTATGAAGTTATGGTAATGAACATTAAAAAACTCCAAGCACAAGTTTAAATACTATTACTTAATAGGAGCTCCCCAGCTTTAAGCATTTGTATATATGTGTAAGTTTCAGAAATAAAGATTTTTTTTAACTTACACTATGAATTGATGATGTAGTAAATATACGTTCAACTATTAATTAGAACAGAGTTAGCACTGAATAGAACACCGTATTCCGAACCTACGGTTGTGCAAATCTGGGCTAGCATAATTTAGTTGTCAAGTGTTAATCTTACAAGTTTTACTAATATTATAAATGTAAACGTTTTGTAAGGATAGATTGATAGATAAGTGGATGTGTGGTGGTATTTCATGCTAAATCTACCGAACAGATTTTGATGAAACTTTCAAGTAAGTATCAGAACAACACATAAAATGCCTTATAACAACGTACCTGGTGAAGCTGCGACCGCGAGCTTGTTTGTGTATAAATTTATCGCCTGCTTGATGCTGAAGAAAATATCGTGAGGAAACCTGTATATCTCGGAAGAAATTCTGAGACAAGTATATCCGTTAATCTGAAGTCGAGGAGTTAGCGGGATTAAGCTACACATCATTTATATAGTTCTTCTAAGTAAAACAAAAGGCTTTTACCTATTAGACATTTATAGGCTGATTTTGTAAAGTACCGTTAAATAAAGACATGAAAACAATAGCTAAATTATTCAAATACACGTAAACACAGCTATATAATTGAAATTTTCTTTATCACAAACATTTAGTACAATTTATGGATATTTTCTAACTTCAATATCTTTGAGGTGCGTCACCTGGATCGAAGTCATTATTTATTTGTCACTCTCAGCTCAAAGTCGTTTATCATAAAATACATTATATTTCGGTATCTTGGTACAAAGATATTTATTAATATAAAGACTCAGCTCGTGACCACGACGGATGCAACTTCGTCGAAACGTCGGGCCATAAAAAAAATGTATTACTACTATAATTATAATATAAATAATATACCCGTTAAGATAAGACCCGTTGTATTAAATACGAATAAGATTATATTGTAATGGGTACGTAATAACATTGTTATAATTCCTTTAATTGATATATCACTTAAAATAATATGCTTAAACGCGTGATAATACAAAAAATAAATAATACTTTATTAACAATAATTTCTTAATTTATTTTGATGTATTTAATATTACTGAACGTCTGAAATGCAAGTATTTTCTTTCCGTTTCCGATATTACATACTCATGTATAATATACTAAATATTCTAACAGTATTAATTAGCACTAAACGAATTCTCGTCGATCGTAAATTTAGGGGATCGACATACGTGCGACAGACACGAAAGGATTATCCGTAAACAGTAATTATAATAATTTTTACTCAGGTCAAAATATTACAACAAAATAAATAATACGTTGTATTGTATACAGTATTTATTTTAATAAAACATAAAACTAATAACCTTGTTATTCAATTAACATCTGTTTCGATTCTCGAACGAAATCGGAATTCAACGAACTATTGCTTTGTTTTAAACACACATTTATATATAAGTCAAGGGTATAAAATTTTAATTATTCATTAGTTACACTTACTCTTAAATGAGTTGGATGGTAGTATTTTTTCTAGAATATATATTTTTTTAATATTTCTCCAATGCGTACATAAATAGACGTATAAGTATTTAGTCATTATTTACTTAAACATAACCTTTAAAATACGAAGCAACACTTAAATTTAATATCATTGACCTGTAACTTGACGATTCGAGAGAGCGTTAAAAAGCCTTTTTGAATAAAGTATGTTTTGAGTTTGAATTGACTCTATGGACTTGTAAGCGGTATTTATTTTAGTAATAAAATGAGAAAACCGCTAACGTGTGAAAGTCTTAAGCCTAACATCCCGACATCGAACGGACTATCACAGCTCATCTGCGGACCATTTCCTGTTCAGACGGGACCCAGACGCGGTCTCAAATATACGTAAATGTATAGATACTCTCATTCTATATGTATTATTTCATATTATAGTCTGTATATATTTCATCATTAGAAATAATGTCGAACAAGAATCGTGTGGACGTTGACGTGATTCCCAAAATGCGGAAGGTAGATTTTTCCGCGTGAATAAAACTCTCGCATTTTTTATAATTTGTTGCTAAACTTTCTAAGACTCGTAGTTCAATGTTTTATAAATACTACTTACTATTTTACTTACTCAATGAACGCGCTGTCTAGTACAAAAATAATTTTCAAATCGGACTATGGGCCATGGGCATGAGTTTATTTCTGATTTTAGTTATAAAACGAAACAAATCAATTGTCACAATGTAACGCGTTGCGGTAGCGATAGTTCTACGTAATGACCCTCTTAATTTTAACGCATCAAAGCAAATTCTTTATCTTGATATTATATGTAGCAAATAGCAGATTATGTAAGGAACCATCCATAATATATATAATACATCACACAAAATTACACCTTGTACCCTCAACCTCTTCGCCACGTTGCGTCTCATTTCCTGTAATATGAATTGAACGAATTGTCACATATCGTCACGCTTAGAAATAACCCTCCCCCTTCTCCCCTACCCGTGTTTTAAATGTATTTTATGTATGAATATCTAAAGTCTAAACCAAATTAAATAAGGACAAATTAAAACATATTAATTTAACATATTAATTTATTGTTAAATTATTTTTAAAGTAATTAATAAATAGATAGCCTAATCTATTAATAATGATCATTTTGTTAAATTAATAGTTTCTAATGTTATTTTAAATGTTTACGTAGTTAACGTAACTAAATTGTGTTTTTGTCAAAAACAATTTAGTGGTTTATATTAAAACTTATGTGTGACTAATAACGTTTTCTATTATTTTGATATTATACTCGTATACCTACCGAATGTTGCGTTTTTCTTTTATTCAATAATCACTGAAACTGAATGAAGCGCTAACAGTCGCGGATTCGTTCCCGCTCACTAGAATAGGTGAATTAGCCATATGGATGTTTGTTGTGCTCTGGGTGTTTGTGTTTGTGTTGTGTGTTTCCGGACCCCTTAGACAGGATCATGTGATCCTAATCCGATCTGCTGAGTGTGAAGCGTTTATAAGATAGAGCGTCAGTCTTCATAAGATTTATTACATTAAATAAAATTATATGTATATGTAAATACATACCTACATTCTACTTATAAAAAATCGCACAGCTTTTCTCGTAATTATATTGCTATGTGATATTTTCTATAAAGTAGAGAAGACAAACACGCTTTTTAAGTAAGTTTTGCTGTAATTTTTTTAATAAAATTTTATCGCCTTTTTCGACTGAGAAAAATATGTACCTGTGTTTATTAAATCGCCACGCGTTCTAGAAAACCAATTGCACAGGCATATTACGGATACATACAGAGACCCTATGAGTTCCTACTTTAAACATAATAGTAGCGGAGGTAAACGAACAGACTGTTTACATTCGCTCAACAGAAATAAATTGTTTCTAAACCGTTGTTACATTGTGAGCGTGTACCGCTCTCATTCATCTTAAACCTTTTCAGATGCGAAGTTTAATTCTCGCGCAGACGAATGCAGAAGCGCGCCACGCCACGGTGGGAGACATAAAAACGTTCATTTGCATTGGCCCTCCCGCCGCGGACCCACTATTTATCCAGCGTTACCGTGCCGCATAATAAGAGAACACCGCTTTGAGTGACGCATACCCCTGAGTCGCTATAAAACCATAATCTTTTGAAGAAAAAAACTAGCAAAAGCTTTGAGAACCCTTAATTAGCCTAAGTATTGCGAATGCACTAATTTTTAATACTATATATACGGCGTCGAGATCTGACAACTTAACACTATAATATAGAGTAGAATGTGGCAATGTGTTATATTAAATTTACGAGTGTTTGTACATTGATGTTGATTACTTTGTCTGGATATTAACCAACTTAATGTATGTATACTAAGAGATAATAATTAGAATTAATAGTCCTCTGAGGTGTCTAAATCTGAAGACCTTAACCTAAACTGGATAGTTTGCTCTTAAGTATTTATGTATGGTACATAATTATATATGAATATAATAAAGTTATAATAATATTAACTGACCCAACCCGAAACATTGTTCTGTCGAATAACAACGCCATTTAACGGGTCCAATTGTGAATCTAAACCATCAGAGACCTATAAAAAAACACACACAAAATTTCAATAAAACTAATTAAGCCGTTTAGGAGAAGCTTCTTGACACACACACACGGTTAGAAGAAATGGATATATATATAAAAGATTAACGAATTATTAAATCATTTTTATTTCGTTTATAAAAGAAAAATATACTTTATTCAAGTAGGCTTTTACAAGTACTTTTTAATACTTAAAACTAAGGCCCAAAAAAGTATCAAATTAACAAAAAGCTACTACACTTCCGATTATACATTCTACCAAAATTAATCGAGAAGAAATTATACCGATTACTTCGAAGTATTTGATTGAGAATCTGACAACTTCTTGTTTCCGTTGACAACATGAAGATCTCCAAGCAGAGCAGACTAGAAAAAGACACGTTATTTATTAAAAGTTTATTTATATCCACAAAAAATTTACGTTTATTTAATCGATAAATTGGCACGAAAAACCACTGACATTTTAAGTCTGACATTTTATGACATTTCACATACATGTAATTATAGTATTTAACCCTCCAGACCCCGTCATACCCTCTGAAAGTGCTACAGTACGTACATTACTTCGTCCCTTCCCCTTGCCTTAAGCTAAAGGTAACATAACAAACTGTAATAACAACTTATCTTCATCACCGGCGTTCTTTCTTGTCAGACTTATCGCCACTTCTCAGGCCTCCCCGTCTCTGATACACTCATAAAATTTCACGTCTTGAATTACAATCACAAAAGCATTTATATATTTTAAACATTGAGACCTACATTGTTTTAGTTTATATGTTTTTTTTATATTGTTTGCCAGGCTCCCTATGAGCCTTAAAAGACCATTTTATTCTAACGTCATGCTTCTGGACTCAATTACTTATTTTAATATTATTAAAATGACTCATGGAATCCCTGGAATTTTTAGGTCAACCGTCAATTTTACATAAGTTACAACAATAGTATCAATATTATGTTCATTGCTGATATACATACTTTTAATTTTTATATTTTACATCTACCAAAATTTTTTATCAAAGCATCGAAATGTATCCGAACATTTGCTACGAAGCGTAATGTTATAGCTAGCTATAAAGATGTAAACGTATTGTCTCAATTGTATCGTATGGGCGATCGCCCCGTCGCTGGCTGTGATTTAGAGGCCATTTTTCATTCGTATTGCACAAACCCGGAACGGGGATCAGTTTTGGCCGCAGTCCTCCTATACCGTAATCAATTGAATGCTTTTTACCTCCCTAGCAGTAACGAAACAATGAACTATTTGTGAAAGTTGTTTTAAAAATATATTTTTTCGAATTTTATGAATAATTCTTTACAAAAAAAAATGTTTATGAAATAACATATTTAAACATATTTAAACTAAGCAAACATAATGTTTGTATTTCGAAACAAGATATTTTTTATCAAAGCAAATATTTGCATTTGATATTTATTAAAGAAAGACAAATGGAACAGGAAAAATCTTGGGAAAACATCTATTTATATATTAGGGAACGAGGCGCCAAGATATTTATATTTGAGATGATCAAAATATCTGAAAAGGATCTGACCTGAATAATGAACAAGTTGCAAGCGAAGGGTTTCGTGAAACACATATAAGTGAATTTCGGTTAGGAAATGAGAGAGATCAGGTGCAGCTTATACAATAAAGGACGTTCAATATCCCAAGAGTAGTACCACTATAATATTATTCAGCAATTTTTTTTCTAAAACTGATATTATAAATGTAAAAATACCTCTGTCTGCGTAACAACGTAATCACACCTAACTACTGAACCGATTTAAATGCCATTTAGAGAATGAGAAAGGACAAAAACTACTTCTTAATGGGAAAGAAAGATGTAAAAATTGAAAAAGGGGATGCAAGTTTGTATGGAAATGATGGTAGACGCTGGAAACTTATTTTTTAGACTATTCATTAGTCTGATTACGATATTCAAATTTTGTAAAAATTTTACCCTAACAAGCATAAATAAATCCGTTATTTCTAAAGTTTACACGGGCGTAGCCGCTAGCAACTGTTAGTATAAAATAAATCTATAGTTAATGTTTACCATTTATTATCCCCAATAGAAATGTTTTATAAATGATCTCAACATTTTTATAATATCCTTGTAATGAAATACAAGTAGTTAGTGATTAGTTGATTGAATAATCTATGAGGGATGAGCGATGAATAACGAGGCAATACTGAACCCTAGTAACAATAAACCTACTTATATGGTAAGTATCGTTTGTATACATCAACGTAAAGAATTTTAACCGACTATAATATAACATGAATTACCACCAATTAATTAACGCACTGTGACACTTCATGAAATTGTTAGGTCTTTAAGACAGATAAACACAAAACGTCGCGTGTTGTTTTTACAAATTAATGCATAGGAAGTCAAAACGATTGTGTAAGGTAAAGTAAAAGCTAGTAAATATTCCGCTGATGGGTAAAAGGCTTCTATTAAGAAGAAGATTTTAGAGCTTAATCCACCACGCATGTTCCACTGCGGGTTGGTAAATATATATGTGTCAGAAATTCACCCGGCATGCAGGTTTCCTAAGGATCTTTTCCTTATCCGTCGAACACGAGATGAATTAAAACACAATATTTCAAAAAAACGTTTGGTTACATATTTTTTTTTTGCAATTTTTATCGAAATCGATTTAGTAGTTTAGTTTTTAAATCAAAACAACTGTTATAAGTAGATATCCAAATTTTATATGACGAGTCTTATCGCGATAGCTAATGGTAGTAATACCTTTTTATTGCCCGACGTTTCAACTAAGTTGCATCTGTCGTGGTCGAGAGCTGACTGACTCAGACTAACTGACCCTTTATATAAAATACTAGCAGTTGCCCGCGGCTACGCCCGCGTATATTTTGGAATGTCAGCTAAATAAATCTACCAGTGAAATTGTGACTTTCCCAGGATTTATTACCCCCTAGCGTCATTTTAAGGCATGATTTTAAAATTCTGAGATACATATATTTATTTATTCTCCCTGAGTAATGTTTGTGCTGAATTTAAGGATAATCAGTCAAAAAAATACATTTTCTCCTTACAAACTTTACTACCCCCTTGCACCCCGATATGGAATAATAGTACCCCGTTTTCTACTTTATATTTCATTACTATCACCCAGAAGTATGTGTATTAAGTTTTAAGTTAATACGACCACGGAATAAGATTTTGCATACAAACGTTTTTACCCCTTTTCACCCTCTTAGGGGTCAATAATCGAAAAACCCTTTCTTAGTGGATGCCTACAACCTAAAAGTCACCTACTACCAAAATTTCAAGTTCGTAGACCCAGCGGTTTAGGCTCTGCGTTGATGAATCAGTCAGGACAAATAATTTTATCTATACAGATGAATAGTATAAATCGCGAAAGTTTACAATATTATAATAAGCAGATATATCATCCAAATAAATGAAATTACGTATTTTGCTTTTAAAAACGGTTGTTTTTTTTTTATTAATATAATTAAATATTTATACCATATAAAGGTACCTACCCTAAAAATTGCGTCATTTTCTAAAACGGCCAGTGGGTCAAAAGGTTTCTCTAATGGCGAGCCCAAAAGCCAATTATATCAATTAAATACTCCAACGCTAACCTGAACCACTTTCAACCTCAGTTTTATAAATAACACTTTTTTTGCGTCGTTTTTTAAACTGGCGCGCCTGTGTCAACGAGTCGACCCTACAAAATAAATGAAATATTAAGTAAGATTAAATCTATTATTTACTGTGGACTTTGAAATATATATGGATAAACACGCGTTCTTCTAAAACCTACTTGGAAATTATTTAACGTTAATATTGACAAATAAATAAAGGAATGTTAAGAAAATCAGTATAATATCAGAAAAACTGTACCTAAGAAACCTTACTATAATTGGATGCTGATAAGCAATAATGTGTCAACCCACAAAAAGTCAAATTCTGAGATATTGATGCATTTTGATACTGCATCACCTATTTAACATTATAAAAAAATTTAGGTCATATAAACTAAAAAAGTACGGAAAAAGTTTCCTAATTATTTGTTTCGAATTTCAAGTGCGTTCCATATTTTCCAATTTATACAATAATCTTAAGTATTTGAAAAACTTTTTATTAGATAATATATTAAATATATCAATCTGCTTTTAATTCATTATACCTTTTATCAAAAAATAAAAGAAGAGGTGGATATATACTTCTTTAAACATATTTGTTAAGAATAGGCTTGACATCTTTAGACGCCATTTTTCAAAATGAATGCCGTGTGGCTTGACACAGTATTGCTTATCAGCGTCCAACTATATTTGTGAAGTGTGTATGTTTGCATTTTCTCTGTCATAAATAGATGCTAACAAGCACAAATTTGACCTTTATCAAAATAGAACAAAAAGATTGGATAGTTAATTCTTCAAAAAAATAATGAATAGGTTTGACATCTTTAGACGCCATTTACTCAAAATGAAGTCCGTGTGGCTTGACATAGTATTGCTTATGAGTGTATAAGACAGATACTTAATTAATATAACAAACATAAAAAAATACTTCGTATGCGCTATAACTAAAGTGCTCTTCAACTGACTAAGCAAGGTTAAAAACCTTGCTTTCTTGTTATTGTACACTCAGAGTGCCATACTAACATGTATTCCACAGAATTACTCTGCTATATTCTGTAACAAGAAGTAACAAAATGGTTTTTTTTTTGATTATCTGGTTTGAATCCCGAGCCGTGTCGAATTTTTCTGTAAATCTAACAAAATGAATGAAGTTATACTTAACTTAAAAATCGGAGGAATGTCAACAAATTCCTCTAATTCTTATAGTTTCATTTGTTCCTACTGGCCCATCTCAATAAATTATTCTGTACTAGCTTTTGCCTGCGACTTCGTCCGCGTTTTCGTCGTTTTTCGTAAAAATGTAGCATATGTCCTTCCTCAGGGTTCACTGGTTTTGATGTGATAGCCAGATTAACTTGCGTATTTTAGTAGGGCAAATATAATATGTCAATCCATAATACTTTATTTCTATGATTCTTTTTTTCAATTAGGGATGAGTGAGAGTATTATAAACGTAAGAGTAAACAAATATAATCACAATGCTCCGAACTGCTAAGCTATCAGGAGTTACACGTGTTATTGTGACTCAACCATAAAAGATAGACATTTGCTGTTGTGGGATATTTTTAAGATAATTTTATGAAGTATATTTCCGTCAAACATGATTTCTATGTAATTTTAACCATTAAGGCTGCTCACGCGACGGAAGCTTAAAAATGAATTAATTTCTCCCCTTTTCCCAAAATTTCCTTTCACTACTCTGCTCCTATTAATTGTAGCGTAATGAAAAGTATACTATAACCTGCCCAAGAGTATGAAGAATAATTGTACCAAGTTTCGTTAAAATCAGTCGAGTAGTTTTTGTTTCTATAAGGAACATACAGACAGACAGACAGACAAAAATTTTACTGATTACATTTTTGGCATCAGTATCGATCACTAATCACCCCCTCATAGTTATTTTGAAAGTATATTTCGTGTACAGAATTGACCTCTCTACAGATTTATTATAAGTATAGATAATTATTGATTTTTTTCATTTAATAACATTACAATAGCACAAAAGATTGACATAGAATAATGTAATATTTATAGACAGAACCCTATACCAAGTAAACATACTTTTAATATGTAATGAGTATATAATAAATATTAAAAGAAACACTTTTCGCTGTTATCTATTCATTTTACAGTTATTTATTACAGTTTTATGTTGTACTGTTATATATTTACCCGTATTTATTGTTGTTATTATTTTACCCTTATTTCAACCCCTTACATTTCTTTTTCGCATTACAAAGTATAATACTAATATAATAAGTATATACTATAATAATAAGTATATACCTTCTCAGGCTCTAGGCTATCTCTGTACCAAAATTTAATTAAAATCGGTTCTGTAGTTTAGGCGTGATTGCGTAACACACAGATAGAGTTACATTCGCATTTACAATATATTTCTTTATAATATATTGGATTTGTTTACGAAATAACAATTTGTGATAGCGACTGTATTTGTCAATTGGCTTTCTAGTCTATCGGTAATACGGAACTAATACCCAAACATTAATGTTAGTATTATTGGCATATGTGATGATTCCAACTTCAACAGGTACGCACTGTTGCTTCGTCCAGTCACATGTGAAAATGCGGTCAAAGCATTCGCAACCTTAGCGAATGTAACGAGTAGTGACTACGGCTCAAGTGCTGAACGCTCGCCACACGGTCCTCTTCTCCTAAATTTCACGGAACTATTTTTTCGTATTAAATTTGTAACGAGATTCCAATACCTTTCAGGATATAAATAAACATTGTATATGTGACGTTTAATGTTAAATAATTAATAATTGAGTAAAAAGCAACCGAATACGAATACGTAATTTTGTTAACTTGAATGACATCCTTCTTCCATTTATTTTCATTTTCAAAACAAACTACTTAACTGATTTTGAGAATCTATGGGACCAATCTGAAAGTAGAATAAGAATTTTCAAAATCGGTTAAGAAATACAGATATACAGATAAAAGAATACAAATTAAGTATTTTCTCTTTTTTTAAACCGGTTGATAAACTTGTTATTACACTTTTCAAGGCTAATATCTAATGTCCTATTCCCTAATTTTCGACAATGTTGGGGACTTGAAACTTTGTGTTATTTCAAACTACCCAACTACAATTAATACTCTATACTAAGTTAGAATTACTTGAGGAAACTTTACTTAAGAAGTTAATATTATTTAACATCATATGATCACAGCTAACACAAGTCTTATAAATTAAAAAAAATGTATATTCTAACGCTCAAAACATCAAAATGACTTGTATGTATTGTATGCACAATAGAAAGATGGACAGTTCTCTACTCTTAATGCAACATTTTTAACAAATTAGTACTATTATTATTTGTAATTTATATGTAGAACACTGGAATTCAAAATATTTTTTTTTCACTTATTGTTAAGCGCAGTGCGGAATACAGCATCATACAATCAGAACAGAATGTTTAAATACTAGAAAGTTCTAATGCGTTATCCAAAGTTATGCATGCTGAAATGTTACTAACTCACAAAATTGGATACAATTTTCTAGTCTAAATACATGAGTTTATATTGTGGTATTTATAACTGTAATCAAAATACTACAGAAAATTCCATTTACTTTTCATAATGAACTGAAAATTACATTTTCAATTTTGATTTAATCAAATTGTGAATAGCAGACGCACATTCAGTAAATAAATAGGATCCAAAAGAATGTTATATTTTCTTTGACTTTATAATTATGAATGTTGCGAATCAACACTTGCTCGTTACGCGTTGAATGCTGCGTAATTGAGACATCTTTCGTCTTGCAGTCACTTCGTAAAACTGCAGCTGTTGGTTTCATCGTAAACCAGATACTAGTGATGTTTTGGAGCTTTTAAAATTTCTTCTTGTATGTTATGTTAGTCTATTTATAACTATCATATTTTATTGCTTTTCTTATAAATTCTCAGATACTACTAATCTGGGCACTAATCTTTTTATTGCTTATTGAATTTTTTCATAATTAATTCTTTTGAAATAAATAAGTTCAAAGGATATATGTTATATGTATTTAGTATATTTTTTCAATGAACTGTCTAAAAACTTTTTGCCTAGCTACTTAAAAGTTAACGTTCGAAAAAAATATCTTAGTTTAATATGATTAAAAATATAATCGTATATCATTAGCTACATTTACCTAATGCAAATAAATACTCAATTTTATCTTTATTAAAAAAATCATAAATATAAAAACTTTTAAAACGAACATCAATTCTTTACGTTTATGGTTTTACTAATTGATAAATTTAACGATGTAGGTCAATCTGTCGGAGCGTTTTTAACTAAAACATCTGACGTAATATTAGCAGTATCAGAGGAGTCACAAATTCGTTGCTAGCTTAAAAAAGAATGAGCGATGATGGAAAATATTAAAGTAAGTGAAATAAAAAAGAAAGGGGGCGGACGTTTGGCTGGCTTGTTCCGAGACGCGTCCTATCCCAGTAGGCCATCTCAGTTTTTCCCATCTGTATCAATTGTTAATCATTCTTGTTTGTTGTTTTATTATCCGAGTACATTTATATAAAAATAATAGTAACGATTAATGTAAATACAAAATCATTATATGCAAATCTTTTATATGCAAATGTTTTCTATATCTTTAGCTAAAAGCGCTGTGTAAGTGCTCATACCAGAATGGATCATACGAATACGTCATCATAGCCAATCAGCGTAAAATAACTAATAATAAATAAATAATGTTGCACGATAACTGAATAAATTAAATACAAATCATAAAAGACATAAAGATGTTTATTGTTGTCTCTAAAACCTAGTTGTAATAATATGTTAACGTTAGTGTTTACAGAAATAGGCAATTAATTTAATTTAATGGCGTTTTGGGTATCATTGATTAAGAGTAATGTTCTACTTAATGTAAGTAACTACATTTCATATACATCGTTACGATGAGGCAACGAGAAAATGTAACAATAACTTAGACAAATATATTATTAAAATTTCCAACCTCTGAAAGACGTTTACTCGTATTGGCGTACGCCAAATATGAAAAAATATATTAATTATGTATAAAATTGTCATATTTCTCATTCTGCAATTAATTATTAATATTATAATAACTAGTTGTGTCCTGTTGTGCGACATGCGGGATAAAAAGTAGCCTAAGTCTTAATATAGGTAATAAACTAAATTCATGCATCCCTCCACTTACAAACCATATGTAGATTACACATATGTATATTACATTATTAATTATAAATTATTATTCAATTATTTAATCCCTTTAAGATCTAAGATGATAAGATAAATCAAGAAAATACTATTTAAAACTGTTTCAAAGAAACTTAGACTAATGAAGCACTAAGATAGTAGCCTTATTAAAAGTATTTTAATTACATCTTAATTTGAAAAATATTTTCCAAAGATGTAATGAAATGAAGTCCATTAGACTTTTAATTTAATTTCGCTAGAACCATTTGAGTCGGTGCTAGTAAAGCTGGATGATATCAGTAGCTCGCAGCGTCAAGTAGGAAACTTTGTCAAGTCACAGCCTAATCCTTACATTGCAGTTCTGTTTACATTCAAACTGCGAAATTGGAATTATTAAGATTGAGGCGATTGTGTTGAACTTGTTGGAGACAGCGGCCTTCTTATTCAAATGCAGATTTAGGTCAGACGTCAATTGACTTCGAACATTGTAATTAAGGAAGACTTTTAGAAGTTAGATTGCTTTATTTCATTGTCTCGTAATGAAAATTATACGCGAGTTAATTTACGTAGTAGACAAAAACCTTATTCTTTTCAGATTTTTCATGAATAAAAATGAATAATTCATAATTTTTTTATTTATATATTATTACTTTGAATTCTAACACGTTGATTTAAATGAAAACAAATTACTTAAAGTTTATCGTTATTTACTATAAAAGTAAAAAAGTAAAATAACAGCCTATACCTAAATGTCCCAACGCTGAGTAAAGGCCTCCTCTCCTATAAAGGAGAAAGTTTAGAGCTTTATACACGTCGCTGCTTCTGAAATTTTCTCCTGGTTTCCTCACGATATTTTCAACCATCGCAGAGCACGAAATGGATTGAAACACAAATATAGCATTTACACATATTTCCATTTTAAACTCAACGGTAAGCTTAAACGAGCAATGATCGGTTAAAATCGACTGCCACTGATCTAGGCCATCTTGGCTAACATTAATTTATTATTTACTATAGTGTATATTAATTATATAGTCTTCTAAAATAAACGCATAAACGCATCACACTCAACGGCCCCCATTAAGATCTCATGACCTTGTGTCGGGGGTCCGGAAACACTCACAATACTAACACAAACACCCAGACCACGACAAACATCTGTATGGTCAATACACACGTTTGCCGTGAGTGGGGATCGAACCCACGACCGTTAGCGCTTTAGTCAGTTGCATTAACCATTGCGCCAACGTGTCTGTCAAACAAATGTCAAAATATTATTTAATAGTTTATCATACTTGTTGCAGAGCAAAATACTCACAATAGATCTGTTACATTAACTAAAAATTATAAACAACAATCGAATTAAAAACCTTCTCTTCAATAATTATCTTGCTAAGGGTTCCATGTGTACAATAAATAATTTAATTCAAACATTAATTCACGCATATCCGCAATCCGTCTGTCCTGCTTCATTTCAGCCTGTAAGGAACCCACAATATGTAACATCTAATACACGTCCATAGTGATATAAGCGAAAGATTACAGTTGCCTACTGAAGCCACGTCTTCGTTGTACGGAATTTCAATTAAACAGCCTACTTCGTGTATGTTAAGACTAGCGGCCTGCACCAGTTTCGCCCGGTTTACATATAAATTTACAACCCCGAATTCACCCTTTTAGAAGTAAATTTTGATAAACGCCGATATGTTTGCATTTCTTTCTAGTTAGAAAGTTAGTTAAACATAAGATACATTAAATGGACGCTGATAAACAATACTATGACAAGCCACACGGACTCCATTTTGAGAAAATGGTGTCTAAAGATGTCAAAAAAATAAAAACATTCGATAATTTTTTTTGATACGGCATCGCTCCAAACCAAAAGCTTGACAACGAGATCTGTTAGTTTACATCGTCCGTCCGTCCGACCATCTGAGTTTGAATGGACTGCATCTTTTGAACCCGAAATAGGTATCAAAATTAGTAACAGAATTACTAAATAAATTAATCTATAGTATTATTATAAAGAGAAAAGAATTGATTGTACGTTTGTTTGAATTGAATAGGCTCCGAAACTACTAGACCGATTAAAAAAAATTGCGTTGGTTACCCCGTTTATTGAGGTATATTACATCACACATCACATCAAACTCATAGGAGCGCAGCAGTAACCGTAAACGACGGTCATACCACGAGGGGCAGCTAATAGAGATAGAGAATAAGAAAACGTTGGGTTTGTAAGTCCAAATTCCGTTTTACCAGTTGTTTTTGTTTTTTTTTTTGTATAATAAATACATTTTACGAAGATTACGAATAAATGAAAAAAATAACTTTGAATAGTTTACACTTTGATTCTTATTTTATAGATTTATTATATTCTATTATCTATCTATATCTCTGTAGTCATTATAGTTTATAAGATCCTAAAATCAGTACGAGATTGGAGTAAGCTCATCAACATATACTTGTAGTACATTATTCAAACGTAATAATCTTATCTCAGACCATCATCGGTTTAGAACCTATCGTACTTTATCAGTACTGTTGATTACACAGATGTCAGCCACTCAATATTGGTCTGTTTACTGAAACGATAGACGTTATAATCTGGTCAAAGGAACATTATTCCATTGACAGCTGACAAACCTCTCTAACTTCGACTTTAAGACAGATTTGAAATGCTTGAGCTTGAAATCTTAAGAGACTTTGTAAAATTGTATTAGTTTAAAGGACTTACGTACTTTTGATTAGACCTTTCAATTTGTACATTGTTTGATGGAATGTTTAATGTGCCTACAAAGAAATTTTGATAAAGACTAGCTGTTGCTCGCGTCTTCGTCTGCGCAGGAAAAGTTTTGACAATAATGGCTTACACATAAAAGTTAAATGTATGCTGTCACGACTTCGTTGTAGGAATATTTAATATAAACATTGTCATTGTACATTACATAGATGTAACTCTAAGGTTTTTTTAGAATTCGCCAGAATAGCTAGCAGATGGCAAGATTTTTACCTACTTTTTTGACACTTATCTTTATATTTAGTTCAATTCACTGGAATTAATCAAAATCCTTTCTAAGGGAGTGCCTATGTCATAGTACAATAGCTTTATGTATGCAAAGTCTCAGTCCGATCGGTTTAAAATTGACAAAGTGAAGTCATACAAACTTTCATCCCCTTGGGGGTAGTATTAATCAAAATCCTTTATGCCTACGTCAAAACATCTACCTGCATGCCAAATTTCAGCCCGATCCGTGTATTGCTTTGGGCTGTGTGTTGATAGATCACTATGTCAGCGAGTCAGTCACCTTTAAGTTATATATATTTAGATGTCAATTCCATATTTAAAAACTTCTACAAACGAGACGTTGTACATGTGTATATGAATCACGATCTGTTTCCGACTTCGTTTAAGTACTTGGCAGCACTGCCTTCTCACGTAGTTTTTAATTAGCAACCATCTCTAATCATGAAAATTTCTCGTGACACCGTAATTGACAAAAAAATCCTGGTGATTTTGACCTATAAAAATGTTTCCTCTCTAAATAGATCTTACACAATAATATTTCGTTACAAAAAGAAAGTATGACACACACCACCTACATAACGTTATCAAAATAACTAAATAAAAGCTCAATATATAGGTACGCACATTGGTATATATGTATTTGTTATTTTTACGACGCTGCTTACGATGGTAAAGCTCCTCTTATCGCCTTAACGTAGTGGCAATGGTGCAAATATAGTTGGCAGTTATCATCGTGTTAAATAATGTAAGATTTGTGAAGGCGGTGCAGACGGCGCCTAAAGGGTCAGTGACCTCAGTCTATTCTGGGCCCCCGCTCCACATTTTTCTTCTCGGACACTATGTGTAACGTGGGGCGTACACAAAAAGTGCTTCGTCTTCGCCATTCAGAATGCGCGACTATTGTTTTGCTCTTGCAATCTCATGTGTAATCTCGTAGGCCCTCCTTGTAAGCATCCGTGAAAGCGCCAACGAGACAGTTAAAAGACACAAGGCTGCGTTGCCAAGCTTAGCTACAGAAATAGAAAAGGCAGATTTCTTACTATTTTAAGCTGCGAGTAGCTAGCAGTTTCCAAAATACCTATGAATTAATATGGCTAAATATCCATACATTATATTGTATTCAGATTTAAAAATAATCCAAGAAAATTTTCAGATAAAGTTTAATTATCAACATTTCATGACTTACCTAAAAGGCATGCATTGTTAACTGAAGTTTGAAATTCGACCGGTAGTTTCAGCGAACAAAAGGATTATCTTACCTTAATTAGAGTCGTTATAGATTCCGTATGACGATGTTGTAAGCCTTTATGAACAGTGACATTCATTAACTTACATAATTTATTGTGTAACACTATCTTAATAAGTGGAGAAAGTTTGTTAGTGTGTGTTCAGTCTAATCTCTAGAAATATACCTTATACTTATAGTGGGGATTACTATATACTATACCTACACTTATACTTTAAACACCTTTCACGTTCCAGGCTCATTTGTGCACAACTTCTACTATATAGAGACCGTTATGATATAATTATGAGGTTACAGTTAATTAAATTATATTCAATAAATGTGTAGGACTTTAGCTACAGCAGGCCACCGCTCGGTACTGTCGCTACAGAGTCAAAATATGGAACATACTAGTAGTTGGAGGCAATTGTTTGAAAAGATATAAAATGAAATAACTAAATTCCAATTTCTGATGGTATGTGAGTTTAACAATCAAACTACAGGATATAAGTTCAGATAGATCTACATTTAAATTATAACCTGAATAAAAAAAATACAAAGATAGATTCATGGACCATTTTCCATTTATCTAGAATGGAATTAGGATGGCATGTTATGCGTTTAAAGTAAAATATTGTGTAATTCTTTTGTTCATATTTCAGCTACCCTTTTTCTCATAAACTGCTTAACAAATTTTCAATGTATTTAAAATAGTTAAACTTTTTTTTAAGCTTTTCATCGAAAAAAGACTTATTCGTGATTGTATTACGATATTCTTTGTAGAATTATTAGTTTTTATTTTATGTATTGTAAAATAAATTTAAAAAGAAAACGTATAAAATAATAGTTTCCTTAAAACAAAAAGTTATAAATAATGAACATTGCCTTATAAACAACAAAAAGAACCTTCAATCAATAAACCCCGTCCGAGCCGTGAGTTGTGACACAATCTGGGATGGCCAATAATGCATTCTGAGCTCAATCTATCTTATCCGATTCATAAAACTTTCCGAGAGTCAAGATAGAAGGATCGAGTTCTCACAAGTTGTTAGACGGGATATCCCATACCGGTATTCAGTTTTATTATTATAGTTAACTTCTTTTTTCTAGGACTTTATGTTTGTTGTTTGTAATATCAGAAGAACTGCAGAATATAGAGCCTGATAGATAATAATTATTGATCATGTAAAAGGATTATTTGGCTTAATGTAAAGTGAAGTAAATTACCTATACAAATAAATAAAATTGAAGTGTCTGATTGTAATTTCAAAATAACAGATTTTAACTAAATGCATACGAAAGTATGTACGGTAACTACATCAAAAACACAGTTTTAAAAAATTTTGTCTGTCCATCTGTCAATTGTTCCGGCTGATTTCTGAAATTGAGTAAGAAGAAGAGGACATGAGTAACAAAGGCCACAATAAATATAAACACGAAATAGTAAACAATATCCGATTCAAGTAGGAAAGGTAAAAATTATATAAATATATATTTCCCTCGTTTTAACGCGGGTGAAACCACGGGGCACAGCTACTAATGTAATAAATTTATAACGATACAAGATTTTATGATTCATTAAATATACATATAAAACTTTTAATTATTTTTTTTTTAAATAAAAAATCCTCGGTTAAAAGCTGTAATATATTCTATACTATGGTCTATTATATTAAAATGTGCTAATTCGATTAATAAAATAAAAAACTTACCTATCTCTACGTGCCTTACAATAAGTATTTTTTTTTTCTTTTATTGAATAAAGTTATTATCATACACAGTTATGATAGGTCAATAATACATTTTATTAAGTAATACAAATATTTTTGTCTATTCTTCGTAGCAGCGCTGGTTTCGAAATTGCCAGATATCCAATTACGTGATGTTGAATAACTAGAGTTGTGATCCATCACGTCTGAGCCTTCTATTTTAGCAACGTACCGACCGACGTTATTCGCTTTACTGTAATTATCTTTTTATTGATGTCGGGAACAGGTAGTTAGGAGATAAAGTGTGAATAATTTATTATGTTGTAGATAACAATTTCACCTGCACGAGTGAAATTCATAACTTTTCTCTCTCGTTAAGAGGAGAGGTCTTTGAACGCAACATTAATGGGTTTTCGTTTTACTTGTCATTAATGTCCTTTGAATGGTCGAGTTCGATTTACTGTTACTATTGAATTTTTATGGGTTCTTTTACTTTACTATCCTTAAAATAAGTTTAGCAGAATTAAATGGTTACTTAATTCAAATAAGAGATTCCTATAGAAACACCAAACCTCATTTTTTTCCATACTATTAATTTTAATGCTAATAAAGCGCTAATTACCAAATTGACTACAGTACTCTACAAGTCTACATTATTATGTCACTAATTTCGGCTCAAGGTCAGTATACTGTCGTAATTTTTAGTAAAATGTGTTTTACATGTTTATGACATAATTATGACGTGTGTTAAACTGTGTAAACATTACTATTAATATTTTATATCACAATTAATCTATACTAATAATAAAATTCTAGCGGGTCGCTGTCTGTACATGGAAGATATATGAAAAAAAATATTATAGGGGGCCTTTACCAACGCAATAGAACCCAAAACAATGATTTTTAGAATTCTTATCTGTTTGTCTGTTTGTCTGTTTGTCTGTTTGTCTGTTTGTCTGTTTGTCTGTTTGTCTGTTTGTCTGTTTGTCTGTTTGTCTGTTTATCTGTGCGTTTGTGCACGCTAATCTCAGAAACGGCTTATCCGATTTAGATGCGGTTTTCACTAATATATCGTAGTAAGCTTCACTTAACATTTAGGCTTTGTTTCATGTCAATCGGTCCATAAATAAAAAAGTTATGTCAATTTAATGAATCACGTGCTTATCACTAAATGCATGAAAGTATATACAGTAACTACATCAAAAAATACATTTTTTTATTTTTTGTCTGTCAGTCTGTCTGTCTATCTGTTTATTACGACAAATCTCTGAAACGGCTGAACCGATTTTGATGGTACTTTTACTTTCAGTTAGCAAATGTAATAAGGAGTGACTTAGGCTTACTTCTATTTAAGGCTTTTTTAAATCTATCTATACATATGTATATAAAATTCTAACGGGTCGCTGGCTGTACATGGAAGATATATGAAAAAAATATTATTGAGGGCCTTTACCTACGCAATAGAACCCAAAACAGTAATTGTTAGAATTTTTGTCTGTTTGTCTGTTTATCTGTGCGTTTGTGCCTGCTAATCTCAGAACGGCTTATCCGATTCAGATGAGATTTTCATTAATATATTGCAGTAAGTTTCACTAAACATTTATTGTAAATAAAAAAGTTATGTCAATTTAAGGGTTCACGTCGAATATTATTTTGTGTTTTTCACTAAATGCATGAATGTATATACAGAACTTACATCAAAAAATCCATTTTTTAAGTTTTTGCCTGTCAGTCTGTTTCTTACGACTAATCTCTGAAACAGCTGAAACATATTTGATAGGACCTTTACTCGCAGTTAGGGGATGTCCGTTAATCACGTGAGGCCCAGAGGAAAGAGGATGGAGATAAAAATCACGAAATATCTATCTATCATCACAAAGTCTAAAAGTTCTTAAAAACATTACGTGATTAGGCTACTTTTATTTAAAAAATATATTTATTTTAATGAATAAAAGTGAAAAAGAGAATTACGCTATAACAAAATATTGTAGAAACCAATAAAAAAATGAACAATTTCCGATTTAAGAAGGGAAGGTATACATCTATACAAATAAATAAAATTGGTGTGTCTGTTTGTAATTTTAAATAAACAAAATTACCAATTTTAAAATTTTTGTCTGTCTATCTGTCACTCAGTTTGTTTTGGCTAATATTTGAAACAGCTGGACCGATTTTGACTAAACATTCACTAGCAGAAAGCCAATGTTATAAGGAACAAATATGAAACTAATGAAATAATGAACAATATCTGATTCAAATAGGGAAGATTATATAAATATAATAATTTAAAAAAATAATAAATTTACTGGGTAATTTTTTTACTGGATATGATAGACCAAATCCGAAACTATAAGCAATAGCGAAAAATAATTAAAGGAGTCACAGAGCCGATTTTGATAAAAACTAAAACAGTATCATTGGTTTTTTGAAAAATAATTTTTCCTAGCCAAAAACGAACACGTTGATTTTGCAAAAAAATAACATTCTGTATTATTGCACCATCTGATACTGTAACATATTATAAGGATCAACTTCAGGAAGGTAATAGTATACAGTTAACTGCAACAAAAAGAAAAGGCAATTTTTTTACAAAATTATATCAAATTTATACATTAAAACTATAGTAATTCTTCAAAAAAATAATCATACCTAAAAGTGAAATTTAAAAATTATAACGGGATGTTGTAACTCTAATAACGGGTGAGTACAATAGCCGAGTCGAGCGAAATGTAGAGTTCAATAAATCATTTTTTTTAAGAATTATCTAAACCTACCTAGGTAACGGAGTAGGTGAGGGGGACCAAACCAAACGTCACATTCTATCAACTTTGTATAGCTCACATAGAAAAAATAGATAAACATAAAGGAAGTTACTGTTAGTTATTTATTTTATATATTTTCGATTGTATTGTTCACACTCTTCCTTACTTTAGTAGGTGACTAGCATTTTGATGCAACCTATAAACAAATCGTTCGAAGTAATGCAGACTTTCTTTCTAAACTTACCGGGACCCGTGATTTACTCACATATCTGTTTATGTCTGTGTAGAATCGATTACTTAACTTCTAATTAATATAAAGATTTAATGAAATTTTGTAAAAAAAAAATCTTTTCCTTTAATTTGTCGCTTACTATTACTTCCCAAAGGTGATCCTTACAAGTGACACTATTAGGTGGTGCAATAATACAGAATGATTTTTTTTTTCAAAATAAGTTGGCTCCATTCCTGGCCAGGAGAATCATGAAATCAAAAAAACTTATGATGCAGTTTGAGATTTCTCAAAATCCGAGAGACTCCTTTAAGTATTTTAGGCAATTCCTTATAGTTAAAGATTTGGCCTATCAAGCCCCGTTAAAAAAGTCACCCGATATATAATAACAAGGAGAACCTCGGCGCGAACATACTGTTTTACAGTCGAAATTTTAACGACTAACACCAAACACTTTTCTTCAACATTTATAGTGAAAACCGTGGAGGAATACCGTATATGAGTTAGTGTCTGCTTATAAATACAACCAAAAAAGGTCCTAAATCCAAAGTAAAAAGCTCCTTTCTGGAGTAGTACCGCAGACTATTATAACCTTGCTTTGCAGGAGACATGCCAAGCATTCTGTAATCCACGCGAACGAAGTCGCGGGCACAGCTAGTTTTGAAATAAAATCTTAAGCTGACACAGCTGGCGTGAAATCCGTGACATAATTATTAATTATTTTTTAATTTGCTACTGTTAATAAAGCTATGTTACATTCTCGTATGCAATCTCAGCAGAGTTTATAGCAAATGATTTATACTTGTGTTTTAAAATTTTCTTTTTAATAAAAATTAATATTATTTTGTGACATTTAATAGAGATATAAGATATAATGAGTAATGTGTGATGGTACATGAATAAAAATGCATTATTAAATTAAAAAACGGGCAAACAAGCAGGCGCTCAAGGCGAGTCACTAGTGTTAAGTTATCAACGCTGCCTATGGGCACTAGCAGCTCTTGAGAAACCAGCTTCAAAAGGAATAAGAGATGAAGAAGAAGGAGAATAGGAAGTATGCAAAGAAATGGGAGAGGGAGGCTTAGGCTCTCTCGCTTACTGTACAACAATCAGCTATTAACTACTTCACGCCGATCTTGTACTGCCCTATACGAGTCAGTACATAAAGGAGCTGTCTTCAGTGAGCTACAGTTACGGTATACCATACAAAAATTTTAGTATTTTTCTTTTTTGCTAAACTTCCTTTATTGGCATATACGTAAACATAATCAATTAATAGAGTTAAAAAAAAAACAGCCTTTATTTAAAACTTCAATACTTGTATGCCATAACTTGTCCTTAACTTAAATAGGCTCATTACTAATAGCTACACTATATTACGACTTTCTCTTTCACCGTGCAGTAGGTATCCGTAATATCTTTATAATGTTTATAAAGTTATTAACTTTTATAAACTTATTATACGTAGCATTAGCGACATGCAATCATTTTAATGTAAAAATGAACTACTAATGAGTATTAACGTTAATGTGTAATATTAACATTTTATCGGTTAAGCAACTAACAAATAAGAATACGTAAAATTTAACCCAAGAAGAAGATTGCGAGCGTTACTCCGTTCAAAGACCTTTGTGCTTTGCTTTATTTTGTGTTTTCAATTTATTTTGTTTTTCACGTTGAAAGAAAATTTCGTGAGGAAATGTACATGTCTTCAAAGAAATTTTAAGACAAAAAATATTCACCAACCTAAAATGGAGCCGTATGAAGGATTAGGCTTCGAATTTAACATTTAAAGACTTCTCCTATTTAAAAATTTATGATCGAAATGTTCTTCAATTTTCCTCATAAGTACTTACTGAAAGAGATATGTACTTTATACATTTGTTAGACTTCGTGCGTAATTTGTGACCAGTTTACAAAGAACTATTATATTAATCATTGATAATAGTTAACTAATCTGCATCTACCACGAGTTTCAGCTTAAGACCATAAACAAAAATTTTAAACAATTACCACTTTATTAAATTCCTAAATAATTTGCTTTTCGATCCCATATACTTAATTTAATTCTAATATTTCGTTAGCGTAATCATAATTATAACCAAGTATCAAATAGAAATAACAAATTTGAAGCGATTTGCAGTAAAAACGGGTCCCTAAAATCAAGTTGGCGGCGCTGGGGCGCGCAAGTATTTTCATTCCAAATGTAATTGGAAAACTCGCAACAATAAAAGTCTAGGGTGACACGAGACGATTTGGCGGCATAATACCGCTACAAGAGTTTTGTTTGCTCACAGATAATTAATCTTCTTAAAAAAATATTTTCATTTTAATAACAATAATTATGGCTTATTTTTTATTTTGTGAAAATTTTTAAAATATTTAAGGTTATTAGTGTAAAGTTAATTCGTAACGATCCTAGAGAGAAAAAAAAATACACAGCCTGCTTTGATATAAATGAGCTGATCCGTAAATGGTTAATTCTCCGCAAGGATAGGACTCCCCTATCGAATAAAACAAATACATTTAGTATAAGCGGTCCTCGCTAGATTTATGTAACGTAGCGATACACGGCGTAATGAAAATGTAAATTTAGTATACACTGCGCTTACCTAACTTTCACTTTTTATTCGTATGCATAATAAAATAGATTAAAAAGTTAATAAAAGCGTTTAAAATAAACTTAAAGTCTTTGAACAAATATTTATTACAATAAACAAGTATGTAAAAGACCGCTATATACAGAAATATCTCACAGAAAATCGGCGTAAAGTCTCTAATGTAGCTGTGTTTCGTACGGTCAGTGTGAGATCCAGAAGCCAGAGGTGTTATAAGTATTGTATCTGGATCTGTTTAGATGTTGCAAGTTATGAGCTGTTATCTAGTTGTTGAAAGGATCTGACCAACTTCTACTGGTTTATTTGACTTGAAATCTAGACATCCGATAATGTATCCACCAAATTTGCAATTTACTATACTATAGTTGCGTAGCCTTGATGCTTCAACATCATCTGGAATCAGTAAGATGCATAACTTCGCGCCAACCTACAAAAGAAGTATTGTTTTGGGGGTTCGTTGAAATGGTCTCAATGAATAGATATTCGGGAGTTTTTTTTTTTTTAATTTCAATTTTAGTTTATATATTGTTAGTATAACTACTCATAAATTTATATATACGTTAACCTTCTTCACAACTTTTACGAGCATAACTAACGCATATTCACATGACTGAGTAAGTACGTACAGGTTAAAAAATATACATAAATGCGTGCCATAATGAAGACGGTGATCATGCCACATGTAATGAGACATATCGATTTTTTAATATTGTTTCTTATCACTAGTGACTTATCGTGACAAAAACCTTTTGTGCAACACATTTTTGTATAAAATGCGACGATTATGTTAAGAGAAAAATGGATGAGATTCTCAATTCGTTTCTTTTTTTAAACATATGTTACGTAACTTCGTCCTTTATAAACAGATTTAGAAAATTCTGTTTTTGTTTGATAGGATATGCATTCTTATTGGTTTCATAGAATTTCATCGAAATTAATTCAGTGATTTGGTTTTAAAATCAAAAGAAACTTTTTGAAAAAAAAAATCAAACCGACTTCGAAAACGAAACAAGTAAACTATAATTAAAATATAAATATTTTCTACAACATTTTACATACTCTTCTCTAATATGTCATACTCTAGTTGCATACTCGAATATGTACAAAAAACAATATTAAATGTTATTCAATAGCGTTGTGAAGTGAGTGAAGTAGTGAATTTATAAGTTTTATTTTTCTAACTGAAATAGCAAAACTTTATCATCTAGTAACAGATAACGTAAATAGTTACGAAAGCTGTAAATGTCAAAAATAAGGCTTTGACGGTAAATTCTTTTAAACGTAAAGCAATGAAAAAAAAATGTAAATCTTTATGAATGTTTGAGAACAAAACTCCAGTAAGTGTAATTCTGGCCTAAAAATAACTTACATATTATAAGTTACAACTGTACAATAATACAGTTTCCATACATCGCTACTTAGCTTATATTTCATGAAGAGTTACATTAGACAATAGGTACAGGAGGAAATCGGCTTATCTTCCACAGTCAGGTTGCACTGAGCACTCAAGGCAACAGCAGCATTAGATAACATGACAGTTTATGACATGAATGCGAGGAGCCAAAAATAGTTATCTTACTGTAAGGAGGTATATAATAATAATGAATTGTAACGGAACCGGGTTTTAGACGAAAGTTTTCGATTATTTTGCAAAGAACTGTAACTAATATTTCTGTAATTATTATCACAATGACCTTAATCTTAATTTTAGCTTAATAAATGGATGCTGATAAGCAATAATGTGTCAACCCACAAAAAGTCAAATTCGGAGATATTGATGTATTTTGATAATGCGTCACCTATTTAACATTATTAAAAAAAATTGAAGTCATTTAAACTTAATAAGTAAGGAAAAATGTCTCTTAATTAATTGTTTCGATGTCCAAGTGCCTTTCATATTTTGCAATTTTTACAATATTCTCAAATATTTGAAAAACTTTTTATTAGATAATATATTAAATATATCAATCTGCTTTTAATTAATTATAACTTTTATTTAAAAAGAAAAGGAAAGATATATACTTCTTCAAACATATTTGTTAAGAATAAGTTTGGTATCTTTAGACGCCATTTTCTCAAAATGAAGTCCGTGTGGCTTGACACAGTATTGCTTATCACCGTCCAAATATAAGTTAGTTTAAAACCGACAAAAGAAAAGAACAAGTTAAATAATCCACGTAAAAATTATCTTATTTTATGCTAAATTTTAGTAAAACTAACCTTTTATAAGATTTCGTATTGGCTTTTATTAAGAGAGCGATATAGTTTATCATAAAAGTTAATTTATGTTTTAAGAAAAACAACAAATTCTATTTACATCTAATATATTACTATTACTTCACTTAAAATCATTGGAAAGTTGATTAAAACTTTATACAAGCTCATGTGCTTTAAATGTTTCTTTAACTGTTTATGTAATCTGTGATCAATCTGTATCGATAATTCGCAAACTCGACACGCAATCGAAACTTTCTCGATTTCTCGTTTATTTCTATGAACATAACTTTTCAAAGTAAGGAAAAATAGACTATACATAAAATTTCGTATTCAAAAACTTTAATTGTATTGTATGTAATAGACTCATCCATATTAGCAATAATCATTTTGACCCCCTTACAAAACGAGCACCATCCTGCACTAAATGCAGCGGAAACATATATCGCTGTGTGAAAACTGCGGGAACTCCACTTGTCTGTTGGAAATATTTAGTTTATTTATAACTAAGCTATAAAGTGTCACAAAATTTATTAATATCAAATATTCCAGCCTAATTAAGCAATGGTATCTTTTTCTAACATTTTTAATCTTAAGTTTTGTGTTTGTAATTAGTTAAAGTGTTATTTTATCTTTTAAACGATAAATATTTTTTATTTTCAAATATTGTGTTTACGAAATTGAAATTCTTGAAAGTTTTGTTAATATAAAAATATTGTATTTATTTGGATAGATAAAATCTTTTATTGAACCACACATATAAAAAAAGTAGAAAAAAAATTACAACAAAATAAGAAACATCATTATACAATAAGGCCGCTTAATAGCGATTTGTTCCAGGCAATTTATAGAAGAGATAGGTAGGTGGCGTATAAATAAGCACATCACTATCAGACACATACTAATATAAATACTAATACACCCTATCTGTCTGTTTGTTCCGACTAATCTCTGAAACAGCTGGATCGATTTTGAGGGGACTTTAACTTACAGGTAGCAAATATTATAAGGAGTAGCTTTGGCTACTTTAATTTTATTTTTTTTATTTCTTTTTAAATATTATTTTTAGTACGCTAAAACAAAATTGAAACCAATGAAATATTGAACAATATCCGGAGTTAAATTAGATAAATATAATTTTTCCTCAAATTGACGCGGATGAAACTGCGGAACTAGTACATATGTACATATAGGTAAATAAAGAAATAAATATATTTTATAATAATATTTTTAAAAGCTACTCTATAAAATTATGAATACTCATATAAGAAAAAAATATTAGTGTTTTACTCGATTTTTGAAAATATCAATATTTTTGACAAATGTTTAAAGGAGAAGCATACCACAATCGAATAGCCTTTACAGCAAAGGATTGCTGAACTTATGATTGATTTATTTTACAGTCTGAAAAATAACCACATCGATAAAGTAATTGATTAAACAACTCTATAAAGGGTGGCGTTTTTAAATGACATTTTTCGTTTAAGCAGCTCTCAACTCTTCACTCGATTAGGGCCGTGTTCATTAAATTACTCGATTGCAGTTCCCAGTTTGTCGAGTAGATTGCACTGACGAACAGGATTTAACAAAACGAATAAAAATTCACTCAAGTCTCAGGATATTTGTAAGTTTGACAGGTAAAACTGGAGCCCTCATATATAAAATATGAGAATTAAATAAAACAATAGCGGCTTATATATATATGTATATATATATATATGTCGGAGGAAGACGTCAAGTTGATAGTTCTTTCAATTATATCACGAGTTATTAATTTATTTAATTTTGTTTGCGTGTAAATTCTTTTTAAATTTGAATTAAATGTTCTTTATTCTGTGGATTGCATTGACCAATCAGAGCAGAGCGTAAGACTCAAGCGGGGTCGAGGCGCCATCTTGACAACAATGGCGAATCGCGGGAATATGAGAATAGTTGTAGATCGAAGTGGATAAATTATTGTATTGATTTAAGACAGTTGTGGTGGAGATATTGGTGTTGTGAGATTAGTGTCACGAACCCGCTGCTCGTATAAAAAAGTTACAATTCATATTCTAAATTATTAATCGTGAAATAATTATTTTGTCTTTCTATTCAAAAGTGACCTCCTCAACATTGTAAAACTATAATAAAATTGTGTGAAATAGTAATACGTTGTTTTGTGCTCGCATTTAACTCTCATGATATATATATATATATATATATATATATATATATATATATATATATATATATATATACACACATTTTAATGATCAACGCCGCCCGTAAACATTTACAGCACCAAAGAAGCTACAAATGTGATGCAAGCTTATAAAGGAATGAGGCATAAAAGGAAGTTAGGATAGGAATAAGGGAGGGGTTGGGCTTTTGGCTCTTTAATTCGTACCTAACGTAGCCATATTAGCTACTTCACACCGATCTTCTGCGAGAGGGGTGTACTGCCCCGATCGAGCCAGCCCATATACGAGCTGTAGTCAAGTAGGCTATAGCCAGGCTCTATTTCACTTAAGTTTTTATTTGATTGATACATTGGTTTCCTTTTTCTAAAACCTATTCACTATCTAAGAACAATGGCCAAAATATATTTTTTTTGATTGACTGCAAATATGTGCCTATTGAGCACTGATTTAATTGGTTAGGAAAAATTGCTACGATATGAAGTAGTTGATAATTTTTTTCTTATCCGGTAAAAAACGTGAAATAAATTGAGTGTATTCGCTTGAAAAGTAAATAGAGTACTCTGTGAATGAATTCGTACATCGAGTTATTCCATGGAAACTTTTTTTTTATACCGAAATAAAAAACTACGTTTTATTCGTTCACAGTGCAAAAATGTACATCATGCAGTTTCGTAGGATTTCATAAAGCATTTACTTTTAAACAATATATAAATATATATATTTTAATTATGAATAATATTAATATATTCTACACTTCGAAGTCGGTGTCAAGTAAAACATTCGGAATCGGTGTCAATTAAAATCTTTATTTATTTATTTTAATTTAATTTATAAATATGTGCCTATAATATTTGAAGAGTTCCCTCGATTTCTCCAGGATCCCATCATCAGATCCTAACCTGTCAATTCGACCAACTTGGAAGTATATCTTATAAGCAGCGGAGAAATCGATGAAAATACATAAAAATATACATTGACAACCGAACATAGGACCTCCTCCTTTTTTATGGTGGTTAAAAATAAGTGGATACCATTTTGTTATTTTTTTATTACTAACTTTGTATCATGAAAATATAATATAATCAAGCTTAATCCTTAATTTATATTTATTATATAAATTAAGGATTAATATGTTTATTATTTTTACTTGTATAGTTTCTTCAAATATAATTTAATATTATTTAAAAAAGTTATGTATATAAAATAATTACGCTGACAAAATTTAAACATAACAGCAGAAACCCTTTCGTCTGAGGAATAAATGTTTGATTTGAATATAAATGAGAATAACTAATTTGGTTAGAATGGGGTAAAAAGCGGTGACGATATTTCGGTCCGGCCTGATGGCAGTTGGCCTCAACCCTTCGTTGACGTGGACCTCCAGCCGGGCTATTTATTTCCGTCATTCCTAATAGCCATTATCTTTACACTTGAATAAGCAGGTTTTGTTCGCTAAACTGTTTCATTCATGACTGTTCATCGAAACAGTGAATGAAAATAACCAGACTAGGAAATCATTATATGTATGTTTGTTGTATTTTAATATGTGTAGTTTATGTTAATGACGTCCAATTGTGCATGCAAAATTCTCCCATTAATAATTCCAATAACTAAAAGTAATCATTAAAAGTACAAATTTTTTTTGTACTCTTTGTCGATTTTTTTTGTGACAAGTTTTTTGTATTTAAAATACAGTCACAGCATCTTATAAGTTAGTGTTCAATAAAAGTTGATCCCATCGAACTGATAATTCGGAATCTTACGTCTGAATTTGGGTACCTAACTGCATTTTATAACAATGATGAATTTCAATAATCTATGTGAAGTAGTGTTAAGTTATATATAATGTTAATTACCTCATTTTTAAGAGCTTTTATTAAGAGATTTTGATTTTCTTTTATTTGAAAGGATATACAAAAGGATAGGAATATTTTAGATTGCTCGAAATAGAAGAATTCATATCATAATGGATTCAGTAATTTGGTTTTAAACCGACGTCCTAAAAAGGAAGAAATTTTCAATTGTGGATTATTTTTTACGGATGTTCATTGATTGCTCGAAAACGGTTTGAACATTTTTTTTTAAATTAAAATGACAAGTATAAACATCTCATTCGAAATATTGCGTATTTTGCTTTTGAAGTAGATTTGTTTTTCTTTAAGTATTAGTTTTATGTTTTTCTTCAATAATACAGTTTTATATTTTTAATAGTAAATTTTCGTTTCACATCTGTCGTTTTTTATTTATTATTTAATTTCATATTTCGTATCTATTATTGGATAAGTGTATATACGCTACTGTGTATATTTTTGTGTCACGTAAAGAAGATTGGTCTAACACGATACGACAACCTAGCGTTATCCGAAATTCGAAACCGATCACACGTCAACGCGCTTTCAATCCATTTACCAAACGAAAAAATAGGCTAAAGATTGATGGCCTATGAAGTAATACGTTGCTTTATTTTTTACAAAATATCATCGCATTTATTCTTTTAGTGTTTAGATTATATGAAAAAATATACTTATTTTACAATCACTAATTGTAGCATTTCGAAATATCAGTTCTGAAATTTTACGCTGACTTTTTACAACGCTAATTGGTGTTCGTCTTCCTGAACAAAATAAACAATACTCTAATAGACGGCACAGGAAAAACAAAAAAAAACAATATTGTACTTTTGGTTGAAAACATAAAAACTGTTATTTTTATCCGAAAAGTGAGTATTAATTATCCTGAATAAAATATTTTTACCTTATAAAACATTAAAATAAAATATATCTTTATGTACATACGAGAATTATAGTATTTGGAACTCGAAACAACAGGAAATAAAAAGCAGTGTAAACTAATTATTTGCCTTTTTATATTAAATAAGAGATAAAAATACTTACTATTGGTACAATACAAGCAAGAAAAGGTTCTCAATTCGTAGTTTATGTTTATTGATAATGTTCGTTTCCTCATAACTCCTTCATTCTTTTTACGATTTTTAAATTTCTTTTTTAAATATTAAGATTGTTTGATGAATGATTTTAAAAATGATTAGCCACATAGAATTTACATTAAAATTAGTTCATTAGTTTAGTTTAGTTAAATATGCCATTGAAATAAACGAAACTGAGTATTTTTCTTTTAAAGACCGTTTTTTTTTTTCACGACTTAGTTATTATTATAACGACAGATAAATAATATTTTTCGTAATTTTGTTTAATATTATAAACAAACAGTATAAAAGTTCAGAGATGAATATGACCTGAATGTATTATGTAACACATTGTAACTGTTGTTTTGAGTAGATACACGATGTATAAATGTAAATATCTCTCACGAGACCGAATGGAGACGACTTAACAAAGTTTCGCTAAGTTGTAAACATAATATTCAAGACGTGATGAAGTGAATAGGATACATTTACCAAATGTTATTCTAACTATTTGGAATATTATTTATTGTTACTGAGAAAATGGTAGAAATTTTTGTAATGTCTATATCGTAATTAATTATAACAGAATAGCTTTAACGGAAATAAAACTTAGTGTTTAAAAATAGAATTGTACATTTAAAAGAAATGTCTGCAATTATTTATTGTCTCGCGATTAATTCCTTCTTGAAAGAAATGTATAATATTTTAACGTTTGTTAAATATTTTAAGCGTAAATGCAAAAAAACAGATTTTTGAAAAATTTCAACCTTATTGCGTAAAGCTCATTTTAGTTCGTGCGAAAAAAATCTAACCTATAAAAAACCTACGTATATCCTTACTTCTACAGCAATCCTTTTCTCTAGCTGTGATATTTTTAACTTTTCTTTCATGTAGCGTTCAAAGAAAGCCGCTTACATCCTAGTGTAGTAATAAAGGGACATCTGTTACAGTCGGCTTCAAACTTCAAACGCAAAATACAGCTCGAGAGTCCAGGGTCCTAACAATTAGTGCGCCTTGTCTAACAATCCTTCACTGACTTGCTAAAACTCGAGAGCGCCTAAACGTGCCAAGACCGCTATTATACCATGACAAAACAAGTGATACGTACCTATATAAATTAAAATATATATGTGAGATATTACTGTGCATAATTTAATTACTTTACTTTTATTTTAATTTATTTGTCATAATTGTCGAAGGCTATGGCAATTGAAATATTGTGACAATTGAAATTATTATTTTAAAATTAAATGTAGTTATGTGAAAGCGAATATGTTCGACAATTGACCAATCACATAACCATGTTGCGACGTCGCGCTGTGGCTCTTAAAAATCTACGTTCATTGTAAAAAGTAAAGACAAACCATGGTATTGTGACTTTATGTTTGATTTAAAATGTAAAATCAAGTCATCATACTACATAATACATTGTTATTTTTCATACACCACGAAGTTCTTAGTTTGCAACACAGAAAAGTTTTTACAGCGTCGCGTCGAAATCGATTAGACCTGTAGAAGTTGCTGAGGTCCTTTCAACAACCAAAAAAGAGCTAACCTTGAAACATTTGAATAGGTCTTCAATATTATAAGCTAAATTCCCCGATTACATCATTCGAACTTTCTTGATTACAACAACAAGAAAATCAAGATTGGTTTATTAGTTAGGAAACTACGATGCCTAAGACAGACACATGTCAAACTTATATGAACAATTTTTTCGGTCGGGGTTTAAAAATCATACATTTTATACAAAGTTCATATTATGTGATCGCATATACTTACATAGGTACATCATTTAATTCCAAACATTTATGTACTAACATATGGATGCATCGTGTATTTTGCATGAATACGGAATCATATTATCATCCGCGTGACATGTCGCAATCCCATATTGTTTGAAGTGACTTTAAACAAACGTGACATATTGATAAAGTGGATATGCGTGGTGATGGTGATTGATGTAACCACATATGCGCTAGTATTAAAACAAAATTATTTTACTTTGATTTTATAATCAAACCGCAGACTTTCAATTTGTTTTGCTATTTCATCTTATCTATTAATTCTAGCTTATATTAAGTATCTACCTATAGGAGTAGAGAAGAAATGTCGTTTCTTCGAATCTAAATCAAATTACTCAACATAAGATAAAACTTTTTGATATTATCCTAGATTTGTATTTTTATATATAATATTTATACAGAAATAATTAAATAAGGAGAAAGGTACTCTGTGGTAGAGTCCAGCTTTAGGGTGCCTTTCCACCAGAGACGTACGATGCAGCTGAACCGACAATCTTTCGTTTCAACTAGTATGTGAAAAACTTAGCTTCGCTGAGCCCCTTTCCTTAAATTAAGCAAGGCTATTTAAATTGATTAATCATATTAGTGGGTTTGACACATGCCCATCACTAAATAAGGTAGTACATATCTGATAGTAAGGGAGCCTTAGCTCGGATGTACTACACTCTCAGAGAAAATCGACGTAAAGTGGTTAATATAACTTCGTTTCGTACGATGAGTGAGAGAACCGGAACCTTAAACCTTCTATTCGCTCCCTTATATTTTATTACCCTTGATGCCAAATTTCTCCATAAGCCGACGTCGCATTTGTGGCTTTTCTAGAAGACCACCACTTAAGATCAGATGATCCGCTTGCTGTGCTTGGTTTATCCTCTATTTCCATAAAATAATATGTATCATATCATAATTAATAACTCCAAGTAAATAGTTCCAATCCAAATGGTTACAAGCTTAGACTCAAAATTTTCGGGAGCCAGATAACTAACACCCTATGAAAAATCTCACAGATAAAATAAGAAACAGACTCTGTCAAAGAGACGGAATATAGAAAGAAGAAGAGAACTTTCATAATAAATATATCGCATATCGATAGTATTTTATTTCAAGCACTAATCTTATTGACACCACTAAGCTTTTTTATCTAAGATCACAATACTGAAAAAAAATATCATGGCGTTCTAAGGTTTTGATTAAATTGCATTGACAACAATGGACGCGGTTGGAGTGGAAGATCAAATATTTTTGCCCTTTGTATTTATGCTAAACAAAGGTCTCCGGGGTGGTTACTGATGCCTTTTGTTCTTTTGCTTTAATTGAGAATATTCATTTCTGAATTTTATGTCTTTATTAAAGATCGCTCGAAGAGTTTATTAATGAACTGACTTCCGGGTTATTTAGTGTAAGACTTTTAATTAAATTATAGTATTATCAACTAAAGGCAGTTAAAATTATTAAAATTACTATATAATTATTCAAATTAAAAATTATTAAAATAATTATTAATTGGTTTTAATTATCGATTTTAATTATTCATGCTTATTTTACATACGTAAGTGAAAAAAGGCTATATTTTACGTGTTAAACTCTCTCTCTCTCGCAAGGCTTAACCCATTTCGCACATTGCGTAGTAACTACCTATATACATAACTTTTCCACTTACACGCTCTTTATGTTTTAATAAATGTAAAAATTCTGGTATAAAATCGTTGGTAAAATAGCATATATATCATTTATGAGTAAGCTATATTTTCACCGTGACAACGTTATTTTTTAAATATGTGTACAAAAATTATTTAATTAAATTACCATTTAATTGGTTAATATTATATAATATTTATAATTTATGATATAAATACGGCCATTCAATTAAATGTCAATACGGATAATATTAGGAATATAGAAGTAGATAAATATTATGTAGCAGAAAGGCTATTTCTAGTTGGAGTTAATATTTTATCAGATGCCAAGAGTCCTGAAGCCAGCGAGGAAGTAAGGCAGCGGCGTCTAAATCGGGAAAATTGCCTGAAGTCTGTGCAATGTGCCATTTAATCGAAACTATTCTGTTTTCAAATAAAATACTATTTTTGCCTCTTTTATTTTAGCCCTTTATTCGTACGTGACATATGATTATGATAGCACAAAATAGTTTTTATAGAATTTAGTAGACTCTTTATTTTTTATTATGTACTCGCAATGATTTACAGGATTCGTACTGTGAATAAATTAGGATTTTTCCTTTTGTTCTAGGTACAACAAAACAGGTAAAACCGCGAGACCTAGCTAGTACATAACTATTATTTTAGATTACCCTCACAATTTATCTCATTGTGAGTGAATAAAGGAGAATCAGAAAACCTAGATTTTTTTTCTTAATTTAATAAAAATAGTTACGAAAAAATAAAAATTAGATGTATATTTTTCAAATATCTCAGCTTTGCTTTAGAAAGGATCAGAGAAACCATTTCACGCGCGATCGCACTTAATCATACTCGGATCATCATAGGAAATGTTCAGTACAGAATAGGATGACAAGTAAAAAAAGGATTCGCTTATATTTTAATTCCATTTTTACATTATGTAACAGATCCACCTCGTACACGCGAATCCTTGTCTTTCCATTTTCCGCTACGTTTAATAGTCGCCGGCTTAAGACTTTCATCACTCTTTTTATACATATGTAACAAAAAAAACCTTTGATGTAACGTTTATGTAAATTCATAAATCATACGTTGTAATATTTAGATTGTAGGGTTAAAATTGAATCAAGACGAAACGACGCATCTTCTCGGAAAAAATAATCTATTCCGCGCGCAAAATTGCCGGGAATCAAATTTTGGGAAATATCTCGTTATCTCGTCCTCATCTATAATGTATGTTGATGTATATCAGTTTGATATTGAAACAGAGTATTATGATTTAAATGCGTCTCATCGTATTATTACCTACTAACTATTTATTTTTACATAACATAACTTCTGACATACCTAATTTATTAAAATACAGTAATAACGACATTACAAGAACAAAGAGGTCGAAATCTTGCTTTCACCAAATTATAGACTCCTACTAGTTATTTCTTTGCTATGACTACATTTTTATTATAACACAGATCAAAAACATAAAAACATCTCCTTAAAAAGTAGCTTTGTGACAAGTCGTACTTAATTTCCTTGTTATATGCTCTAACAGATAAACGTGCTGCGCATCCTCAAAGGAAACAATCTCGTACGCTACCGCAGACCGTTTGAGTTCAGAATATGCGAATAAACGAGATTGTTTATGATGTTTCAACAATATCTGCTCAGTGGTTTTGCGGTTCTTGATATGACAAGTCCATTTATTTATACTTACGAAACGAAAATATAAAATTCTTTTGCTGTAAACAGATATCAAAATTCAGTTGTGATCCTATTCGGTGACCGTTAAGTAATGTTAAAATACCACCACATTCTCACACGATTACACGAATACGACATCATTAGGTCAAACGACATTCGGAACAGTGTCGTTACACAATATGATGGACATCGTCTGGCGGAATTTCGTAACATATTTACAGACTACTGTATTTTCATAAAATTCCCAAAACCTTTCCTATTGATATGTAGAATTTATATGTAAAATACAAGTATTTTATCATTTAAATCGTAATTGCTTAATAAGATGTCATTAAAAGCAAATATCAAATTTAATATATTAAATTATATACATATGTATGCTTTAATCTAGTATTAAGGCATGTTTGTAACATCTTGTTGTTTGAACTAAAACATATTATTTACCATGGGGATTTCAATGTCAAATAGTATTCAATGACAATATGAGATTTGTTTTCTTTCATCTACATATTATTAATCAATTTATAATTATTTAAAACCACTGAAAATAATCGTTAAATTACAACAAATTATAGTTAGCCCTAATACACACCAAACGCAGTTTGAAGCGGTGCATCGATCGCAGCTGCAGACTTACATAGATCTGTATCTAGTTTAATCTACATTAAAAGCGACATAGTAAGGCGCCACTTTCTAAGAAAATCCACAAAGGCGATTTTTAACCCTAACGCGCCTTCCCGTAATGTGTTCTTGGAGCAAAGGTGTATACAGTATAAATATATATATACAGGCATTAGGTATATTTAATCCTTGATTAGGTTTATATTGTCTAGGTATCGCTTTGCCATACAACGGTCGTCATTTTTACGTACCGTTTTGGCAAGCTTTATGTGTGACAACCTTAAATTATTATTATAATTAAAAAGGAAAAAATTAGGAAAATAAACTTGAAAGTTTATTTTCCTAATTTTTTCCTTTTCTCGCTCACTAAAAGAAACGTAACTGTCTTAGTTACTTCACACCAATCTTCTGTGAGAGTGAGGTACTGCAGCGATCGAACCAACCCATACACGAAATGTAGTCAAAGGGCTACAGCTAGGCAACCAAACAACACAAATCGAAGCCGTTAATATAATTTACTCTTTTCTATATTACACCAAAAATCTTCTATAACATATATAACGGATTTATAACTAAAGACACTAGAGATTTCCAGAAACAATATGATGTTAAATAATACGTTAACATAAAATTAGTAGAACACACCTTACATGACATTTCCTTTCAGAAAATGTTATGATCAAATGATCTAACGATCGAATCGATTTTCAACAATATCAAAACATTCGAGACTAGTTTTTCTAAAGGGATTAAAAAAGTAAAATAGAAAGAGTTACATCAATTACAAGAACCGGAATTATTTTCTTTACTTATAAAATAAAATAAAAACATTGTTTATTAAAAACACATTTTTACTTTTATAGAAAAATATAAATTATATTTTCATCGATACCTATTTGCATTAAACATTGTCATAATGTTCTAACTATCCAAAACAAAAGAATACTGTCGAATGTCAAATCTATATTTTGTGAAAAATCAACTTTTAAATAATTTTTTGCTTTTTTGTTAAATAATAAAATCTAAAATTGCGAAAAACGACAGTAACATAAGAAATAAAATTGCTTGAAAATATCACACGACTGATCCGATTATTTTGTACTCAAACAATCTATTTGTCATGTTCGAGAACACTATTTACTATAATATATTATGGTGATTTTAAAAGAAATAGTGAATTAACTATGTCAAAAATAATTTCATATGAAATGTAACTTCCTCTTTTTGAAGATTAGTTGTGTTTGATCTCTTTTTGCAATGGCTAACTGCACAGATTGAATTTTTTTACGGAGCTCCGTACACAATAAAAACGATTTTGATATTGTTGAAAATCGATTCATCGTTAGATCATTTCATTATAAGATTTTCTGGAGGGGAAATACCTTGTAAGGCGCGTCCCAGTGCTTAATGGTAAAGGGTAATCTTAATGGTCGAAGCAAACTCCATAAGGTCGTAATATACCTATTGTTATGTAATATTTTGACTTATTGACTGATTGATTAAATAAAAAAAAAACACAAGAATTGTTTGTATTCAGACAAATAAAATAGCTTTGAAGTAGCAGTAATTCTAAATAATTGATAAACTCATTCCAACTCGATTAAAAAGAATGCTATTCCTATTTATAGATTTTTATAGTAAAATAATATGAACGTAACTATGTAAATGTATAAAATATCATTGTATTATGTTAGAAAAAAGTTGAATATATCGTACGAAAAAATCATTTAATAAATTATATACTTGATAAAATATTCTCTAACCTACAATTCTAAATTGAATATTTTTCGTCTGTGTCATTCTGACACTAGTTTTCGAACGCACTCGTTGATTTTGACAGTTCGCAGCTGAATGTTTGCCGAACAAGTTTTACTAAAAAATTTGTGTTGTAAAACAAAAATCACAGTAATTTCAATAAGCAACATAATAACATACTGATATAACAAAAATAAGCAACCTATAACACGTTTGTATAACGATTTTCAAACATAATTGCAACATGATACAGGTAACTGCCATTGTTTATCGACACTGAGAAGTACGATTAATCGACAGATTGTGTACATAATTTTAACCGATACACTTTCGACCTGTGCTCCTTTCTAATATTCCATGTCAATTTGAGAATTATTAACTTTAATAAATAGAATGATTGACGCTAAATAATAGGTTGACATTTTCCAATATGGCTCACTTCAATCTTTCATTTACGAGAATTACTTTTATTTCAATATATACGTTAATAACTCTTTACTTATTCTTACTCTGCGTATCATTAAATATTACATTCCTTATAAGAAAATATTTCTGAAATGATGTTTAATTGGAATAACAAATTAGTGATGTATATATTTATTATTGTTTTTATATAAGCTGTAAACAAGATATATTGATCGGATGTTTATTTTCCAGATTTCTTTTTACCTTACCTCGGCTTTTTTCGTGAATTAATAAGGTAATAAAAAGTTCTTACATAATAACTTTTTTTTTTTTTTAAAAATCAAAAAAAGCTAATGGCAAATTTTTTATTTAATTTTAAATAATATTCTTATTAGATAAAATTAATAATAATAATTCATAAATTAATGAAAATATTTTAGATTATAATTGACTTCTATTATAGGTAATGGATCCAGTATTGGATAATGAATGGCTTGGATCTAAGAATGATGCCGTTGACGAAGCCCAAAATGTGGGCAACATTGTCAGGAGTTGGCAATGGAGGGAGAGAGGAATTGACCCATTGAACTCGCCTTCCAACAAGACTGTTCTTGAAAATGTTGCTGAAGATATACTTGTGCAGAAGCCACTAAAAATAAGAGTAAGGTTTAATATGCTATTTTTATTCTCTAGGAAATGTGTTTCATGCAACTGAAAACAATTTTCAGATAAAAGATTTAAGAATGCATTTAATCCTATACTTTCAATAAGCATATCTTGAACACATGTATACATAATTTGCAATGGTTATGATATTAGGAAGAAATTTTACATTGAAATTATATCTTATCCCCCAAGTTTATCTCAATAAATGTGATGTCTAACAAAATTATTCTGTATTGTATATTGAAAATAAGTATTTTTTTGTCATACTAAAGAAATGTTTTGTTCAATTAAATGTTTTTTTTATTATGTCCTTATTAAACTTTATTCATTATATAATACAGTTTTTTTTTTTTCAATTATTAAGATAATCAGGACACATATTTAATTGACAGTTTTTATTTTAATACAGTTATTGAAATTTTGTGGTGAGGTTTAATAATATGGATAAACTTGGACTTTAATAAACACTTTAGACAGTACAATGCTGTAATATGTAAAAATAATTTTGTAATTTGCAATAAAAATAATTGACAGAGCCCTGTACCATAAAATGAAAACATTTATAAACTTAAGTTAAAATACTAAAAAAGTTAGCTTTTTTTGTAAATATATTGTTGTTTTTTTTTTGTTAATTAATAATATGAGTACATATACCCTTACATTATTTAAACATTTTGATATCATATTACTGTTTTTCTTATTGTATTACTTTATATTATTGCAGTGTTGCGATTTACCAGGATATCCAAGATCAACATATCTCATGGTATTTAGTCCTGACGGGTGAGTGCTACATTAAAATAAATATTGTAGTTTATTTTACTTTATTCAACACATATCATCGGTAATAATAAATATCTTTTAAACATAAATTAAAAATTGTAATGTTAATTGTGCCAGGTGCTCTACCTATCAAGGTATGGGTCGCCCAATTGTAATGTGGAACTTTCAATATGATGATTTTATATTCATGGTGAGTTTTTTACCTGTGCGTGGTATGCCAAATCCGAAAGTATAAGGAATAGCGAAAAATACTTCAAGATGCAGGAAGCCGATTTTGATGAAAACTAAAACTGCATCATTAGTTTTTTTTTAAATTAATTTTCCTAGCCAGGAATAGAACTCACTGATTAAAAAAAAAAACTATCCTATTGGACCATATGATAGTGTTACTTATACTGAATAAAAAGACTTCTTTTTTACAAAATGTTATATAGTTTCATACATTAATTAAACCTTAACTGTCATACTACAAAAGACGCATTAAAACTATGTTCAACATGTGTCTAGCTAAACAGTGTTTAAAAATTAAACATTGCTTAAAATATTATCTAAATTGCTTAACAGCGAATAAACTCATAAAAAAACTTATTGATAAAATGTTACACTTTACATTTGACAGTTGAAATAGGTTTTAGACACCTATTAAACTCGCTTAAACATATGTTAATCTATATCTAAAGCATGTTTAATTCAAAACTGTGCTTAGTCGCGGATTTGTAGTACGGATTTTTTTAAACACGCGTTTAACGTCTGTTTAAATCTTTTGTAGAAAGGCAGTATGTTATCAATTCCTTAAAGAAATTATCAACGTTCCAAAGTGGATACTATGAAATTAAAATATGATGTTGCGGCGCTAAATGCTACGGTGTATAATAGCTGAGATATAATATTATTTTGAACAATTTTTTAGACTGTATCAAAATGCAAGTCACCTCTTGAAGTAACGTAGTGTTATCCGAAAACAAAAAAATCAGAAATCTATAAATTTTATAACTTTCAAATTGCATTTTTCATATTTGTGTTATTTATTCCATGTGATCTATGCAAAGTTGATGGAATGTGATGATTATTTTGGTCCTTGTCACCTACTCTGTTACCTCGCTAGGTGACTAGCATTATGATGCAAACTGTAGTTAAAGTTTTTTGATGATTATAATATAAATTATGATTAAATTTATAGAAAATCAACATTTTATTTTAAAAATATATCTGGTCTTGATTACTGGACCAAGATTTCCCTTTTGAGGTTTGATAATTTCTTCGAAGAATCGTCTAAGTAGTAACTACGGATGGTGTAATTAATATATGAATTTAATAGCATTAATTCTAATATAATGAAAAGGCCTTTTCATTAGTTTTTCATATACTATTATTCCCCAGAAGTTGATCGTTGTGAGTAACATTATCAGATAGTGTGGATAATATAGGATGTGATTTTTTTTTTACTAAATTAACGGGCTTGACTCCTGGCTAGAAAAATGAATTTTTGAACAAACCAATGATGCAGTTTTAATCAAAATCGGTTCACAGGATGCTGTAAGTATTTCTTACTATTCCTTATATTTTCAGTTTTGGCCTACCACGCCCAGTTAACAAACCCATTCTGTATATACATCACGGCCAACTAGCTTTATATGTGCAACCGATAAACTAACAGTAACAGCCTAGCCTCGTTACTTTACGGCACCAGTCAACTAGCGGTCCTAATAATATGCAACCATACCATAATTTGCAAACAATTGAACTGGCTTGTTGAACAATAGAGTGACAACTTTAATTAAAGTTATAAACACAAATTAAAGTTTTAATTTAATGTAAAATTTTACTACACTCAATTCATCCCATAACTAGCCATAATATTTAAAGAAAATGATATAAAATTTCCATATTTTAGGACTAAAGTTGCATCTACACATGGAAACCACAACGTATATGTATCGGAGTTGGCAAGTGGCAAGCATGTGAGGATATTAAAAGGTCATCCACGAACACCATGGTGCATTGCATTTCATCCATCCCATCCACAGCTCATAGGATCAGGTTGTCTCGGAGGTCAAGTGAGAGTGTGGGATATCTCAAGTGTAAGTTTTATCACACTTTTTTTTAAAGATAAACTTTACTCAAATGGGACTTGAAACTACAATAAGCAAAGAAAAAATTAATAAAGTATTATGTCAGATATTATTAGTAAATTGTACATTGTTCAGGTTAATAAGAATTAAAAGTTGATATTTGTTGTTTATCTTATGGTTTAAATAACTGACTTCTTGGAGATTAGTCAGATTTTGTACAATTTCTAATTATAAAAATCACCTTACATATTATTGTTACAGTACAGTAAGTTAGAATGAGCATAATTAAAAACAATCATTTTATGTTTTAATCTGCATTATTTTATAGTTGTCATATATAATTGAATTTATTGATTTATCACTGTTATTTTATTATTTCTATAGGAAACAATAAAATAGTGCCGTCTCTATATTTAGTGTATTTAGATTCTTTAAGCGGCACCTTATGTACAGGGTGGCAGTGAAGTTTGGAATGTACGAAATGAAACAGTTATAGCTTCGATAGCATTCCATCCCCGTGAACAATTGTTAGTGATTGGCACTTATAACGAACTATACTTTTGGGATTGGAGTCAACCTGCACCTTTTACCAAAGTCTCTACAAATAATGTTAACGAAAAAGTCAGGTAAATTTCCAAGAATTTATAAGTATGTAAATAAAATTTCTGCTGTTAACTGAACTGTAAACATACCACTTTAAATATATACATATATATATTTTTTTAATTTTCCACATGCAACTTACAATACTTAATAAATACCATTTAAATAAATCTTGAAAACATTCTTTTCAGATATGTGGCTTTCGATTCTCTTGGTTATAAATTAATAACAGGAATATCATTAAGAGCGACGGTTGCAGGAATGAGTAGCTCCGTCTTGCAACAGAATTCAACTTTAAACCCTACTAATAACCAAAGTAACGTAAGGAGAGACGACACAGACAATAGTCCAGGAAACAATAGACCTCAGGAGAATTCTGGTTCCACACAAGACATTATTGTTAATTCATATCAAAATTTAGTACAAAGATATGATAGCCTAGTGAGAAACTATCAACGGCTGTTTATGGTTCGACATAGGCTAACAGCTACTCCACCGCCGCCAAGCACGGTAGATAATATGACATATCAACTTAATATAAAGTTTATCTTCAAATAAAGATTATTTATTCACGAAAAATGCTATTATTTAGTTGAATAGGAATCTTTTTTAATTTTTTTTTTCATCATATTACTTATGTATGATTAATAATTATTTTAGATGGATCGTGGTACTGACCCAATGGAAACAGATCCTACACCTGAAGCCAACAGCTTCACTCGAACACCACAAACAAGTACACCACAAAATGCTGAGGGTAATAAAAATTAATAAATACATAATAAATTACATACATATAAAATTTTTAATGACAAAACAGTCGGGAATAAACTTTAAATTATTGTCTCATTTATGCTATTCATTGCTTTACAGAAAGTTCTTCTTTAAATTCTTCTAATGAGAGGCAAGATTCAAGCGAAAATGCAGAAGGCGAAGGAAGCAGCCGCCTTCTAAATCTTGATGCTCTGTCTTTTGATAGCGGCCCATCTAGGTAATCTTAAAATTTCTATAAAAATATTTTGATTTTTTTACCAAATTCATATAAATTATCTCTTTCTTTTTATCACTTTTACCTTACAGGGAACGTAACGCAGAGCGACAGGTACATTCCTTATTTGGATCACGACCATCCGCATTCCATCCCCTTAATGATAACCCGGGAAGATCGTTTCGAACAGTTGACCAAAATGAAAGAGCGTCAAGACTTTTGCCAAATCCATTTTCGTCGACAAGTGGATCGCAACGACCGAGCATAATTTCATTTACGAGCAGTCCATCAACACAATCTACAGACAGTGCTCCCAATACTTCACGTACAAGTATATTTCCTGCTTACAGACCGGATTCGCCATCAATCCTAGATCTATCGCCACGCAGGTGGAGTAGCAGTCGACGAATTTTTGTTTCAGTGCCAAATGAAAATTCGTCGACTCTCACAGATAACATATCTCCAACACCTACTCCAGCTGCTCAAGAAACGCCTGCCGCTTCTACGGCAAATTCAAATCAAAGGCCATCTACTTCTTATTCTTCGTCACAGACTCAATCTTCAACATCTGTGGACGCACAAACTATTAATGAAAGTCTTGATTTAATACGAGATATTCTAAGAGATTCCGGAACAAGGCTTTTAAATTTAATAACAAATATGTCACTTTCAACCCTAGCTAGTGTTGAGGATGAATTACCTCGGCGTACTAGGACAACTAGAACACAATCTGACAACAACAATGAAGGTGAACAACCTCGAGAATCTACGTCACGTGCTCGTATACTAAGCTCACATTTACGTCCAGGATTCCTATCCTCTAGTTCAGAATCTGACAGTGATCAATCTCCAGAAGTAAATATTTTTAGAACTAGAAATTCTACATTTAGGGAAGACGATACCACAGAAACCGAAAGAACCTCTACAGAGCCTTCCACTTCAACTGCTTCTGAGAGACCAAGGAATCCTACAGATAGATTAGTTTTTGACTTAGGCGATCCCAGACCACAGAATTCTAATGGTGAGTCAGGTGGAATAAACGTTTCAACTAACAGCAGTCGATTTCGCGTTCGGACTCAAAGTAATAATACTGGTGAAGGTCCAAGCACATCTAATACTGAAAATCCGAACAACCCAGAAAATCCAACTGAAAACAATAACGATGAGTTCAATCCTAATAGACCATCTACCAGTAGAGATAATTTTTGGGGTAACGGTTGCGTAGTTCCACCGGATGAGGCGTTTAGAAAAGTTAGAGGTGGAGTAAGTGCATTACAGAAACACACAATGCAATTGACTAATATGTGGCTCCGTGGAAATCGAACCACGATGCCTGAATTACGTAATATGTGGGAAAACTTACGCAGAAGAATATTAATGTTACATAGAGAAACTGGTCGACAAGACTTACCGAGTTATTATACGAGGTCGCTTTTAGAGAGATGTATGATGTTAACTGAAATGACTGACAACGTTACCCGTGGACCTAGCAGAAGTGGAAGGTCAGCAAGTAATAGTAATCAAGGAAATTCGGAAGCTCGTCCAGACGAGCGAACCATTTTAGAAAATCTTAATTTCCCTAGTGAACCAGAACAAAGCACTTCAAGGGAAGGTGCAAGTGATAATCGACAGTCCCAGACAAGCCGGACTTCCCAAACGAGACCAAATATTCGTTCATCTCCATCGCTTAGGAGAAGATTACAGTCAAGTTATAGATGGAGGCCAGAGGATGAACTTAGACGAAGGTCGCGAAATTCCGCTGCAACACGATTGTCTAATAGATATTCAAACAGGCCGCGTAGAGACTTTGCCAGAGCTATAGAAATCAGCGCAACAAGACACGAAATTCGCATGAGAGCCATGCAAGTGCTCTCGGTTATGTTCAATATGATGATGATGTGTTTGGAGGAGCGAGGCCTTAGTCAATTAATTATAAATATGTTACGTACCTTAAAGAAGGCATTAGCACTGACGTGTTTAATGTTAATGACAAATAGAAACAACGGCCGTGCTGGTAACAGTTCATCACCTCAACGTGTCGATTCTTTAAACGTGATTCGCTTGGAGAATGTCGAGCACACTGGTCCAGTGAATGTAGATAGTCCAGATGAATCACCGCACCAGTCACTTGCTAGTGAAACAGAGGAAGATCGCTTACAGAGCAATGCTAATAAACGTATGAAAAGAGAAACACCACCTCCTCAACCGCCGTCAGCAGAAAATAACTCACCCGAGACCACAAACCAGCCTGCACCAATAATAAGTCAAAGTAGCGCAAACCAAAAATGGAGCAACCGGCTCGCCGTACAGATCGCCGCTGCTAACAGAAATAATTCAGCAACTGCTAGAAATAGGCGAGACTTATATATCGAGAGTAGACGACTTAAAGCGTTACATAGAACTAATCCGACTGCTCATCCGATGATTAAAAAGAAGGCTCTTCCTCCCGTATCAACTTACAGAATTCCAACATTGCGTTTGCTACCAAGTAGAAGAATACCAAGGAGATTAACAACATCAAGAACTGAATCTCAAAATGCAGAACCGATCGCTGGTCCTTCAGGAATTTTATCTAACAATGACGTTGGACCCACTGCTCCTTCGAGATTACCACCGGACGTGATAAATGAATTCGAGCACAGAATTAATTTAATAAGAATGGCACATATGCAAGCAGTAAGATTACGAAATGCAGCGAGAAGTAGGTTCCGGCGCCTCCAAACTATACGCTTATATACTCCATCTTCAGTTCGCGAAATGTTTACCTTGCCGCCAGAAAATGAAAATCCACATGAGAACCGTTCTCCATTGCAGAGTAATTCCGATACTAATCGTCGCTATGTTAGTTCTTACGATTACAGACCGCATATACTCACTCGGGAGCGCATTTTCTATAGAGGGTCTGCGGTCAGACCATCACAGGAGTCTGGTCAATTCCACGCGGTTATAAGTAATGCGTCAGTACCGCTGATGCAAGAAGGTGATGCCAATGTCAGTAATCCTGATGCTCAAGGAAATCAAAATCAAAGGCTACCGAGAATCCACGAATATTTACAGCCAATAATTCTAGCTCAAGTGAGTAGTAACGAACGCGTATAAAACAGTTCGAACAAGGTGTTTCGAGCTCATTAATAAAAGTCTAAATTTAATTTTATTGGCAGAACGCTATGGTGGTGGATGATGAAGGCAACGGTGAAGGCGGCGGGGGTGGGGGCGGCGGTGGAGGGGGAGGGCGCGGCCCCGGGGGTGGTGGGCCGGGTGGAGGGGGTGGTCTGGGAGGTGTTCGGCGCATGACCGGTATGGCCGGGCTACTGGACGCGGGGATCATCTCAGAAGCCCTACCCGTTTCTTCGCACCGAGTGCAAGCCTGGGATTTCACGACGGGTAACACTCCGGATATCGCTGACAGTAAGTCTTTGTCTATTATATGATTTAAAAAGTAAAATAGTTACTATTATATGAGTGGTTTTTTATAACAAAATAATCTGAATTAATATTGACTTAACGTAAATTATTCAGGTTCAAAAAATGTGGTAGTTCAGAGATGCAGAATACATAATGACGCAAGCATCGATATATCTAAAGACGGGAGGCTTCTGGTAGCCTTGCTTCCGGTGCCTCGACTGAGAAATACCAATCACTGGTTAGGTAAGTTTCGTTTAATGATTATAACACTTATATATTTTAAACTTTCGCGATTTATACTATTCATATTTAATATAACGGGTCTTATCGCGATAACTAATAGTAGTAATACCTTTTTATTGCCCGACGTTTCGACGAAGTTACATTCGCCGTGGTCACGAGCTGACCTGAGAGTCAGTTATCTGTTATATTAGTTATCGCGATAAGACCCGTTATATTAAATATGAATTATAACACTTGTCATTAAAGGGGTTTTTATATCCCTTAAGTAATAATAATTAGTTAGACGTGTTCATCTGTTTGCCTATCTGCAACATCGTAGAGCCCTAACCAATGGCTTAATTCTGCTGTGTTTTTTTTTCTTTTTTTTTTGTTTGAAAGCTGATGTAATTGAAATGGTCCATAGCTATATTTTTGTAAGATCTGTGCAAACGTTTGAAAGTTGTCATCTTTTTTCTAGTTGTTGAAAAGATCTTCTGGTCTAATTGACTGAAAATGTACTATACTATGATATTAAAATAACGTAATTGCGTAACTTTGACCTGGTGCTGGATCAACTGGAATCAGCAGGATATACAAATCTTCACTAATTCACAGTAGATTTCTTTTTGATTATTTGATTATTCACCCCTAAATGGGTGAAAAGGGGTAAAAACGTTTGTATGCAAAATCTTATTCCGTGGTCGTATTAATTTAAAATTTAATACACATACTTCTGCGTGATAGTTATGAAATGTAAAGTAGAAAATGGGGTACTATTATTCCACACTGAGATGCAAGGGGGTTGTAAAGGTTGTATGGAGAAAATGTATTTTTTTGGCCAATTATCCTTATATTCAGCACAAATATTACTTAGGGAGAATAACTAACTATATAGATCCCAGAATTTCAAAATCATCACTTATCAATTATAAGGGAACTATATATAATTAAGATATAAATCCTGGAACGGTAATAATTTCGCTGGTAGATTTATTTTGCCGAAACTTTTGCAACGTATTTCTATTAAGACAAAAGGATGAATTAAAAAAGAGCTTTTCGATATTTCACCCCAAAACGGGTGCAAAATGTTATCCTGTGGTCTTATTTAGTGAAAACTTAATACTCATTCTTCTTTATGAGATATAATTGTATAATCTTTATGTAGAAAAAAAAATCTTTAAAGCTCAAAGATCAATCTTCTTTAAAGGGCAAAACTGCGAGTAACTACTAGTAATGTAATACATAGATACTTTCATAGACACGTCTATTAAAATGTTATTTTTTTATTTCTTTATTGAAAATAACCTATTATGTCTAGCATTTATTTTTTCGTGTTGAGGAAAGATTTGCTAATTTTTCAAGTCTGGATTTAACAGATTACTGATTTTGACACACAAAGATTGCCATCTGATTTCCGCGAATTTATCTCTTTAAGGCCTAGTCAGTAACATTAAAATCAAAAATAACTTATCCACACAGATAAGTGGTCATTATAAGATGTTTGTTATAACTATCGGGACTGAAAACATTTTATGCTCCCTGACTTACGTTAAGAACCTTCAAATTTTCGTTACCACTACTCAGTCATCATATATCGAAATAAATGGCCATAAAGTTATATAATATTACGTCCTTCGCAGGCGTGTACTCGCTGGAGTGGTCGCGGCTGGGTCAGTGCCTACACACGGCGGTGCTAGAGCAGAGCGCCGTGTCGGTGGCGCTGTCGCCCACCGCGCGACACCTCGCCGTCGGCCTCGGCTCTCGCCGCTTTTCGTCCGCGCCGCACGCGCGTTCCAACGTGTTCGCGCTGCTCTACCGCCTCGACCCGCTCGGTAATTACCCCACACACCACACACCTACCCGCCCACCTCTACCTCTCCGCCCGCTTCTCCTCGCCGCACGCGTGCTCTCACGTGTTCGCGCTGCTCTACCGCCTCGACCCGCTCGTTGACTACCCCACACTCCACACACCTACCCGCCCACCTCTACCTCTCCGCCCGCTTCTCCGCGCTGCTCGCGTGCTCCCACGTGTTCGCGCTGCTCTACCGCTTCGACCCGCTCGTTGACTACCCCACACACCACACACCTACCCGCCCACCTCTACCTCTCCGCCCGCTTCTCCGCGCTGCTCGCGTGCTCTCACGTGTTCGCGCTGCTCTACCGCCTCGACCCGCTCGTTGACTACCCCACACACCACACACCTACCCGCCCACCTCTACCTCTCCGCCCGCTTCTCCGCGCTGCTCGCGTGCTCTCACGTGTTCGCGCTGCTCTACCGCCTCGACCCGCTCGTTGACTACCCCACACACCACACACCTACCCGCCCACCTCTACCTCTCCGCCCGCTTCTCCGCGCTGCTCGCGTGCTCTCACGTGTTCGCGCTGCTCTACCGCCTCGACCCGCTCGTTGACTACCCCACACACCACACACCTACCCGCCCACCTCTACCTCTCCGCCCGCTTCTCCGCGCTGCTCGCGTGCTCTCACGTGTTCGCGCTGCTCTACCGCCTCGACCCGCTCGTTGACTACCCCACACACCACACACCTACCCGCTCACCTCTACCTCTCCGCCCGCTTCTCCTCGCCGCACGCGTGCTCTCACGTGTTCGCGCTGCTCTACCGCCTCGACCCGCTCGTTGACTACCTCACACTCCACACACCTACCCGCCCACCTCTACCTCTCCGCCCGCTTCTCCTCGCCGCACGCGTGCTCCCACGTGTTCGCGCTGCTCTACCGCCTCGACCCGCTCGTTGACTACCTCACACTCCACACACCTACCCGCCCACCTCTACCTCTCCGCCCGCTTCTCCTCGCCGCACGCGTGCTCCCACGTGTTCGCGCTGCTCTACCGCCTCGACCCGCTCGTTGACTACCTCACACTCCACACACCTACCCGCCCACCTCTACCTCTCCGCCCGCTTCTCCTCGCCGCACGCGTGCTCCCACGTGTTCGCGCTGCTCTACCGCCTCGACCCGCTCGTTGACTACCTCACACTCCACACACCTACCCGCCCACCTCTACCTCTCCGCCCGCTTCTCCGCGCTGCACGCGTGCTCTCACGTGTTCGCGCTGCTCTACCGCCTCGACCCGCTCTGTGACTAGCCCACACACCAAACACCTATTCGCCCACCTTTACCTCACCGGCCGCTCCTCTTCCACGCCGCAGGCGCGCTCCAACGGGTTCGCGCTGCTCTACCGCTTCGACCCGCTCGGTTTCTACCACACTCGCCACACCTATCCGCACGTCTCTACTTCGTCGCTTGGTCACTTTTACTATCCTATTAACTATATTTTGTATTAGTAATTGAAAAATAAAGAAATTACTAATTAAAGCTACTAAATAAATTTCAGACAGTTGCTTGCTTACTGTATTCTATAATTGGTAAATGTAAAATAAAAAAAAATACATATTACTAATTAAATTTCAGAGAGTTCGAGTCGCACTGGCTTGTCACCTATCAAAGAATTGGAGCAGACCTGGGAGCACGGTTTTACGAGTCTCAACTGCTTGCGATGGGCGCCTCAGCCGGGACAGGGACTCGTATATGCCAACAACACTGGACAACTCATTATCATGAGTTAATTTGACCGCAAACCGCAAAACGCAAAAGCGTTTATTTGAACTAAAGGTCGCTTGACGGTTAGTCGATTCTTTGGATTTTTAATCGACAAATATGATTTATTCTCATAAATCGACTAACCGATTGATCTATAGGTTGCGGTTACGATAACCGACTTAACCACAATTCGACCTTACGGTCAACCATACCAAACATTTTCATTCGCTTACAAATTGTACGAAAATGCAATATACATTAATTTAAACAATGCAACATATCTTGTGAATTAAATTCTTTCACGAAACAAAATGATTTGATACAAAATTCTGGACACTTCATTTTTATTATGATTCGAAAACGTGAAAATTAAATTATAATTTTAGAATTATTACAAATCAAATCTTTATCGTCTACAAGATATTGGTTATTAAAGAATAAATTATGTTTATGTTTAATGAAATATTTAACAAAATTACATAGATAGATATTAACGCCTGTTGTAAATTATTGCGAAAGCATTGTACAGTTCTTGAAATTAGTGTTCTTAATATGATTGATCTCCTTGTATAATGCGCTCTTAAAATAATTTCATAATATTTCTATTCCTAGTTAGTGATATCCAACAAACAAAATTAGTTTAAGATTTCTTAAATACATCTTTAGATAAATCCCTTATCACAAAAATGGCAATTGTCAATAATAAATAATTTGAAATGAACCATAAATTATTTATTTAGTTTCATAGTTACTCATGGTGTCAACATATTCGAACTGCCTATCTTTGCGTTTTTATACAATTAAATGTTTATTTTACAATAAAATTCCTTATAATTAAGGCTTTTTTGCATTTGTATGAATTTATGATCAACTACAACTTCGTTTTGAATAATTGAATAACTTATTTGAATAAATTATAGTTTATACTTTAGTTGACAGAAATTAAATTATAATTAACATTTTATAGGTGGGGAGTTTATAGAGCGATTAAAGTTTTTAAGTGATAAAATAAAGAATTGATGATAGACAAGCTGCTGTGCCCAAGACTGCCATATGCCATACAGCCATTTGGCCATATTTTAGAAACCTATTTTATATATAACTAATTGATTCCCACAACTTCGTGTGCGTAGAATAATTATTTTAAATAGCTTATATCTGAGAAATGAAGGTATTTTTTTTTATAAAAACTACTATCCCCTATTTTATTCCTTCAAGCTTTATTATTGCGACAAAAGGTACCCTTTGTACTTCTCCAAGGTTCAATTTGTATCTATACATATCTTCATCGAAATTGGTTCCGTAATTTAAGTGTGAAAATGCAACAAACAGAGAGCTAGTTTCACCATTATTATAATTAGTATGATAGTATCATATGAGTTATTGAGTCGTACGCAACTCATAATCTATGACCAATCGACTCATAATCTTTGACAAATCATTAAATCGCATGGTACACAGATGGGCAAACAACATTTATCAAAATTGTAGCCAATAATCAGTATCAATAATAATTATAAGGGACTAAATTTACATCGTCACAAAATGCTTTTTGTATATACACGATTTTTATAGCTTCATTATGTGTATATTTAAAAAAATAAACTTAATACAAAAAAAATCTAATATGATAATTATAATATGTAGATTCCGCATAATAGTTTTTAGATTATAATAAAGCCTACGTCACTACATTAAAATAGTACCTTTCTTTAAATTCCGTCTAGTTATCTCTTAAAACCCTAAATGAGTATTGATTCGATTTTCATTATATATAGAGTATATGAAAAAAATATATAAAAATTATTATAAATCTAAAACAAATAGGAATATCCTCAAGAGATATTTGTAAATAATTTTATTTTTCAATATAATTAATATGCATTTTTTTCACTGGTGTACATATTATGTAACATTATTTTGTTTGTCAAACCAATTATTAATCATTTCCACATATGTTTAGTTTTAAAACAAAATTCTCACTTTTAAAATTAAAGACTTAAATAGCAGCGTAAAATTGTTAATCTATTATGTCTTTTAATATAAAAAGTAAATACGTGTGCAAATTAGATTTATGCATTTTTAAGTGTTATTTAAATATTCTTTTGCTTTCAGCGTTACGTGTACAGTTTAATGAAATATAATACAATACGTCAGCCTATTTAAAACAGTGTAAATAGTTCTATTTCTAAATCTATATGTGTGCTTAGTTTTCCAGTAATGTTACTTAATATTATGTGAATCATCCAAATTGCTTGAGTAGTTAAAGTAGTCACTTATATACTTAATTCATATTTTGTGGAATAAAAAATCATATAGATACCAATAATTATAATAAGCTATAGTTGTTCTATGGAAATATTTTCTGTTTTTATCTTATTTATCAGATATGCAGTTATTTTATACAACATAGATATTATGTTTGTTTGAATATATATCGTAAAAATATTTTTATATGGAATAATTTATTTAAAAAAAAAAAACATCATAACTTCAGTTTTTTCATGGAATTTCTATTTCGCTGTCAATACATTTGATTAACACGAAAATAAATATTTTCGTATGTCCAAAACCGCTTTAACTTGAAACCATAGGTACTACTTACTGATTTTACATCTTAAAAGATACTGCCAGTTGCACTTTTTATTCATCTCTTATTAAAAAATAAATGTTTCAAAGTAGAAAGCGTCTATTTAAATTTAAAACAAAAAAATTGCGGCCTAAGTCATGACTGAAACTTAAATTGGATTTTTTCAGACGACATTATTTTAAACAATAAAATATATGTTTATACATTTATCACTGTTTTTTTTTTTGGGAAAATTAGAAATATTAATAATTTGGAAATAATCAAACTTGTTAATAAAGTAAGATGAAATAGTAAGTTAAATAACTTTTTTTATCCTCACATGTTTATCTATATAAATTAATTGCATTTCAGAAATAATAAAGTGTACTTTGATATTTTTTATTTAAATCGAATCGTAGAAGACATGCCTACAGGTGACATTTTTTGCATGCCTACAGGTGACTCCATATTTTAAATTTTCTCTCAAATAAATTTTGTAATTTGGTGTATTAAACTCTCTCATACTGGTGTTATTTATATATATATATATATATATATACATATATATATTTATATATATATATCAAAAAAAATTAGGAATTTAATCCCCCTCGCTGCTCCAATGTGATTTACGTATACACATGTGTTATAATTTCCTTACGATGTTTTCCTTTACCCTCGAGCACGAGATGAAAGGCACTTGAATATGGCATATTTTCTGCTTTTTCTTGTAGTAGATAGATAACAAAACGCATGTTTTTACAACTTTAAAATGACGCCGTGTTGGCGATTTGAATATGAAAACATTTTATAAGGAACTTTATATATTCCTATAAATCCTATTATTTTTCATTATGTATATATTATATTTTTTCTGTATTTTTGTGATAAATTTGTAATGTTAATTTTTAAAACTATATATAATTAACAATAGCAAAGTCAAGGTGTACAGTGAATTGCTTGTCTAATAAAAATTATGACAGTAGAAGTTGCAGTGTTTTTCTTATTGATATTTTCTTTTACTAAGTATCCTCTGTGTGTGATATTCTCGTAGTCCTGAGATAGGCGCAGAACTTAACCTACTACTTTGCGAGTAGACAAATATATATAATCCATTTTAGTACAAAAATCTGAAATCAACTGTCTAGATGTATTGCGTTGCGATAGCGGTAGCTTACCGTAATGTACCTGCCGATCTTTTGTTTGATTTTAAATAAAAAAATTTTATCGTACCACGATACGTCACAGGGTTTTTTTTCACAATGCGCGGTGTAGATTTTGAGTAGGTAATAAATAAAAAAAATCTCGGCACAGAGTTCAAAATATTGTAAAAAAATATTTATTCTTTTAATTTTATTGCATTCAATTTATTTTTTAATTTTGGTCTTGTACTTTAAAATTTTTTTTTAATCTTTTAAAATATTCTGAAAATTGGGTAAATGAATGGCGCTAAATATATTCCAGAATTAAAGGATAATTTCTGTTATAAGAATTGTTTGATAATTTCTAGACAGACAGTCAAAGTATATACGTACCTAAATCAGTAACTGTATTAAAAATATATTAACTTTTAGTATTCAAGGAACTAGTTATGTATAGTTTAACAAAAAGGACTATCACAAAAAAACGTAAACAGGCATAGAGTGAACACAAAATGATCATAAAAATGTGTAAATAATTTATTTCAATTTTACGGTAAAAAATGTTTTACATATTAAGTTATAATATCTCTATGTACCTGCGAATTTCTCATACTAAAGCGTCATGAAGTAGTAAGCTAACATCCAATCAATACCTACACTTTCCATATAAAAACCAATGTTTTACACCACTATACAGTTCTTAAATATATTTATTTCTAAGAACTTTATTACTTAAATTATATTTAGTTTTATTGTTTTACATAAGTCAACGTATGCTTTCAATAATAGGCACTACTTACATGCCGGTTACATACATAATAAAAAGGGGTAAAAAGAAATTAAAAATAAATAATAATGATACAAATATTTTATTCAGTTTCAAAAATGTATCTGCATTAATGTCGCTGATAAAATAAAATAGACTTTAAAATATAGGATAAAGAAATTTCGATAATACATACAAAAATATTCATGAAAATATTGCAAATACTATTACAATGTTTAAGCACAGCAAATGTTATATCAAAATAATGTACAGAAAATATGGAACAATATTACTATCGCGTAATAAATAACCAATACTGACAATATATAAAATATATTTCCTTCATATTTAACAATCTATACTTCTGATATTGAGAGTACAAAATAAACAAAAAAGATGTCATATTTACAAGTCCTTAGATCTCGACTTTCCAAATTTCGTTTCCGTTATGTTTAAATTTCAACAATGGTTCGTAAGCTAATGTGATAAAATATACTATTTCTATTGTGACTTAGGAACTGTCACAAAACACGTCATAAAACTAAAAAAATGGTTTTAACAACTTACAAAAGATATAAGTAAAACCAATAAAATAACGCTAGTTCCTACAAATCTTTATTAAAAAATGTTAATTTGCTCGTAGCACAAATATACTTTCATCCCTGACTCATCACAGACCGAATGTAAAATCCATTAGAATTCCAATGTTTTATCTTCACAGAGCCCTGTCTCATGATACCCTCTGGTGACTTAGAAGCGTTTAAATATAATAGCATCTATAACTAACTTCTTTTGAGGAGGAAGTGGCGATTTATTAAAATGCAATAAAATAAATGTTAGTGTTCTAATGGCTTGAGCTCTCTAATTTGCTTTATTAGATAAGCTTTCTCATCATTAAACTGTTCGTCTTCAGAACGATCCGTATGGAACTTGGTCAGAAAATCTACCAACTTATCCTGATTTCTTAACAGAATGTCCAATATTGGCTTTGGTTTATTAGGATTTGCTACAAATACCTGAAACATAAAACCAAAAATTATTTGGGTAAATGATGTATTCATTGAATAAAAGTTGTAAAAAATGTATTTGACCCAAAACCATAACATAATTTAAATATTAAGTATTCTGAAGTCTAGTGCTGCTATTATTAAATAAAATGTAATAAACAAAGTAACAAAGGCAACATCTAAACTAAGTAGGTGTGTATAAAATTAGTACTTTTGTTAAATAATAATTAATTAATTTATTTTCACACAAAGTACAGAAAAATATACAAAGAAAAACTTAAAATTAAAATAAATATAAAAGGGCAGCCTTAATCCTAAGTAATAATCTCTTCCAAGCAAGTATAGAGATAAAATAAGCACATTTCTAAATTGTTTGTTTTACAATTAATATTTACCTTAAAAACATGGAAAGCTTCAAATTGTATGTTACGTGACTTTTCTTTAAGCATGTTCATCATCAGTTTAAGGTTGTCGGGGTTGGTGATGTAGCGAGTCATAATAGAAAAGTTATGTCTGTCTAAAAGCAACTCCCCTAATAACTTCAGGCTTTGCCGTCGAGTAACATAGTTTTCTGAATTCAATAGTCGTTGATAATGACTAAACACCTTATCATAGTTAGCTTCTAAAAACTCAGCACATAAAATTTTGTGTCGGGTTAATAATTCCTAAAAAATAAGATACAATGTTAATAATATATTAATTTGTATAAAAAAGATTACATGCATGGGACATAATAGTAAAATTCTCATCATCTTTAATTTCAATCTAAAAGGATATATGAAAATAGAATAAGTATTGAAACTTAATAGAAATATGATAATAATCGACATGTGAAATAATATTTTTAACTTTAGTAAATTATTTACATTTATTAAAAATTAAATTTATTATCATCTCAGTTATTTATAGTTTAAGAAAAAAAATTTTAACCAACCTTAAATGTAGAAAAGGCATCAGAGGCAATATCAAAAGTGGATACTTCTACATAACGGAAGAAATTGTAAAAGTCGTCTGAATATAACATTATCTTCGCTAATGCTTCATATCTAGCACACTCTCGCAACATCGTCCCACAGTTGGAAGCTATTTCCTGGTGTTCATATCTGTAAGGGAACAAAGATAAAATGAAATTATTATATTGCTACACTAATTAGTATTCTATAAACATTTATCTAAGTTAACTAAATATAAACAGTAATTTGAAAATGTTTGAAGAACTTACAATTAGAATTATTCACTATTTATTTACATTACATTACGTTAATTAAACAATTAAGTAAACTTCACTAATGTGTTTGGAGCTTACCCTGACATCAAAGTAAACAAAATTTCTGGCTTAGTACATATGTACTCAACTGTAGGGGAACGAGTTCCTATTTGACGCCTCAAAACATTATTGAACACTTGGGCTACATCCTTCTTGCCTTCAAAGTCGATACGGTTTAAATTCTATACAAAAATAATGATTATTATAAAAAAATATCCATTAGTAGCAAAAAAAATATTATAATGTTGAGATATTTTTACTTGAATCAAAAGTAGGAGCAGGTTTGTGTTATATAGTTCCTGTGCAAGCTGAGCTACAATGATGTCAGTTTGGGGTTCTGCATCAGATGTGCCATAGAGCATATTCTTGATTAAAACCTGCAATTGATAAAGGTTATATAAATATATTTAAAAAATAAATGTAAAAAAACTATAATGAATCATTATAACCTACCAAATTCTTGCTCACATCTTCCTGTGCCTTCTCAGCTTTCTTGTCGCCTCTTTCTAATGCAGTAACTGCATCTTTTAAGGATCTTACTAACTCCGCGGGGCTCTTCTGAGATTTCCCAAAAAGAGGCATAGTATTCAAATAACTTACGCGAATAATCTTCGTAACAACCGTCTACATAAGATGTATCTGAAATAAACAATTATACACAAAAACAGACTATGACAAGATCGCAGAACTAAGTACATGCACTTAATGTTCACTAGAATGCAAGAGAAATAAAAATGGGATTTGACTAGTTAATAAAACGCACGCCAACCTGGCACACTATCGCTGAATGTCAAATATATCTTTAGATCGTTTTTTCCTGTTATACGTTAATGAAACGAAATTTCACTCAATGTCCAATAATTATTAAAATAAAATCGTATCTAGCGACACAGAGTACAGACAGGCAGATGAAATGAACAGCTGTGATGTCAATAGAATTGTTGCCAGCATCATGAAACCAATTTTATTATAATACATAAAAAGTTACGCCATGACTTGTAAATTTACAAAATAAAATTAAATGAATCGTTTATAACGTATAGTTGTGCCATTGTATAAGTCGCGTCTTCAGGATACAAAAGAGATACTTATTTAAAAATAATAATCCGATTATGCTGCGTACAGACTAGCTAAACAAATGAGATTTGTTAAGTTTGTCTGTATTTGTTTTCTAGATTGTCAAATAATTATGTCGATTAAAAGTAATTAGTAATTTAGAAACATTTGAAGCATTATTATTATGATTCTCCACTGCAGCGTTTGGCAACCAGCGGCCCGCACACCTTCAATAAGAAGCCCGCTCCTTAGTTATTTTTTAAATAATGAAAGTCTTGTACAAAATGAGAGCTAACAAACAACATATAGCCTCTTACATACAGACTCAAACATCACAGATATTTTTTCATTAATATAGTTGTCTCGTTGAAGTGTATAATAATTTTCCCTGATATTTATCCGACTTCCAAAAAAGGAGGAGGTTTTATATTCATCGGGACTTTCTGTATGTTCAATCAAAAGCAGCTTGACCAATTTATTTTATTTCCTTTTTTGTTTGACAATGTATTTTACCAGACTGGTCCCATAGAATTTTCATCAAAACTGCCGAGGTCGAAGTCGAGATCGCTGTAAAATTAAATGAATCGAGACTGATAAAACCATGCACTATGGTTTCACAAGTGACCAATCAGCACGGGACCGACCAGTTTGCATATCATTCGCGTTGGGAACTTAAACGTCCAGGTGGCCAGGTACATGAAATACTTGGGCCATGTCTTGAACGGTCGCTAGTGGTGGTGAAGAGCACTTAAAACTTAGAGAAGGTTACTGGTACATTGCGCAGACTACTGGCTAATCACAGTGGTCCGAGAAAAAACATTATAAGTCTCTAAACTAGTGTCGTGCAATCGATGGCTTTCTACGACTCGCCCGTATGATCTTAGTGACTATCGAGCGTCCGCCGCTGCAAAACTAAAATTCTGAGTTTGCCGGGGAGAATGAGCATCCATGTGGTAGCGATCATTGAGAGCGTGGAATTGAGAGAACGTGAGGTTCTATGACCTGATTCGCATCCGCGTTCTTCGTCAAAGAGACGAAAGTGCGTATTCTTTTCCAGTGCACTCGAAGCGTTGAACTGGCAAAGAGCTATCGCGACGTGGTGTGCCTGTCTTCGTAAATCCCGGATGAGAAGAAATCGCCGAATCACATTCTAAGACACATTGGTAATGATGCATGGTTTCCTTGGAAAATACATGAGTAATATCGGAAGCGAGGCGACAGAGATTTGCCACCACTGCAGTGCGGATCAAGATACTGCCCAGCAAAGCGTTTGAGGCGTATCCCGCGTATACCACAGCCGAGAGGCAGTTCTTGTAAAAATAATTTGTTTAAATCATATGTAATATAATGTATCATTAGTATGTAGTGTTATTGATATCAGATGACTCATAAGTTGGACTATAAGAGACACACCAAAATAATAAAACGATTGAATTGAAATTTTGGGGGCTACTGAAGATCAACGAATGTTAAAAAGAACCGAGAGAACATGTAATAAAAATATAGATTTTTTATACTTATTAACACTTTTTGCGTGTCAGTCCACATAAATTGAAAGAGGAAAAATAATGATGGAGAAAAATAGTAAATACTGACGAATATTTATGTGAATTTGAATATAGGAAATATTTAAAACTTTCGCGATTTATACTATTCATATTTAATATATCGCGATAACTATTGGTAGGAATACCTTTTTTTATTGTCCGACGTCGAATGAAATATAAATATAGGAAATATTTCACAAAACTAATTTAAAATATTACAAACGGTGGAGGGGAGGGGGACTAAATTCTACGCCGAGTATTTGAAAAAAAGATGGAGTATAAAAATAAAATATTATAATTTGAATAAATGGTAGTAATGGTGATAATTATAATTTCTTTCATGCTTGAAAAGTGTGAAAAATCCCGATTTTTTTTTTTTGGTAAAAGCATAACATTGTATGTGTCTTTATAGACTTTTCTTATGTTACTTCTAATCTGTTAAATTTTTTTAGTCCGTTACAAGATCACGTCTGTTAGTGTACACTTTTCTCAAGCCTCTGTGTAATGTTAATCGGTAAATTTCTAGTGTCAATGTCAAATTCAATTTCAATCAGACTGCAATATTTCTTGAACGTGTCTATTTGCCATTTTAGCATTAGGTTATAATAAATCAATTAATAATTTTGAATAAAAGAAAGGTTTTCCGTAGAAATGGCTGACGCTTCCAGCGAAAAAATATCTAAGAAGTGAGTATTGTGTGAAAAAATAAGACATTATGTTTATTTTGAGGCCGATTTCGTCATTACCCACTTTGGCTCAAAGGACTTTTAATTATATACCAAAATCAGTGAGATATTTCGCTGCAGTTAATACACGGTTCGTTTTATCTCATACATTTACCATATTCTACTAGATCGTTGATTAAACATCGTATGTAAATTTCCAGTGAATTAAAACGTCGATTAAAAGCCGAACAGAAATTAAAGGAAAAGGCTGAAAAGTCTGCTTCAAAGCCTGTAGTTGTTACAGAGAAAAAGGATGCAAAAGCGGAGGAGGAAATAAGTCCCAATGAATATTACAAACTACGATCAGGAGCTATAGCCGCTTTAAAGGCTGGATCTCAGGAAGATCACCCATATCCCCATAAATTCACTGTCACTATATCCTTGGAGGAATTTATCGAAAAATATAATAACCTAAATAGTGGAGAAGTATTAGAAAATGTCACTTTGTCAGTGGCTGGTCGCATTCACTCAATCAGAGAGTCTGGTGCCAAACTTATATTTTATGACTTACGAGGGGAGGGTGTAAAACTTCAGGTATTTACTTAAACTTTTAAATTTAATTATAAGTAGATTTTAATTATTAACAAAATTTTTAATTATTATTCTGATAATTATAATTTTTTAAGGTGATGGCGAATGCTAAGATGTATGAATCTGAGGAAAAGTTCACTTCAGATACTGACAAACTGAGAAGAGGAGATATTATTGGTTGTGTTGGTCACCCTGGTAAGACCAAGAAAGGAGAGCTCTCCATTATTCCAAAAAGTGTCAAGCTGCTCTCTCCTTGCTTGCATATGTTGCCACATCTACATTTCGGTCTTAAGGATAAAGAAACCAGATTTAGGAAGAGATATTTGGACCTTATTTTGAATGACAAGGTCAATACAAAATTCATTAAAATGTTTAAAGCTTTGTTAAACAGAAGCAATCTTAAAGAACAATTTAACAAATTTGAATAAAATAGAATATGCATTTTAATTTTATAAGTTGAGAATGGTAAGTTAGTTTCATAATTCATATTTATCATTCTAGGTGAGGCAAATATTTTATACAAGAGCGAAAATCATTTCTTATGTCAGGCGTTTCTTGGACAATATGGGTTTTCTAGAAATTGAGACTCCTATGATGAACATGATTCCTGGCGGTGCAACTGCCAAACCATTTGTAACTCATCACAATGATCTTGACATGGATCTTTTTATGAGAATAGCTCCTGAGTTATATCACAAAATGTTAGTTGTAGGAGGATTAGACAGGGTCTATGAGATTGGTCGGCAGTTCAGAAATGAAGGCATCGATTTGACTCATAATCCTGAATTCACAACATGTGAATTTTATATGGCATATGCAGATTATAATGACCTGATAACAATAACTGAGACAATGCTTTCTGGTATGGTTAAATCTATTCACGGAAGTTATAAGGTAAGAATTTTATAGTTACTTTTATCTATGGGTCTAAAACCTTAACTTGTAGTATCAGCAAGGAATATTTTGATATCTCTTTAAATGAATATTATCAATGACTAGCAAATCATCAGGAATCAGGCGTAGTATTAAACAATAGCCTTGGAAAATTATCTTCATTAATTTTCAACCATAATAGGGTAAAAAGTATATGAAAATTAGCCTTGCAAATGTCATAATAAAAATTGCTAGTTCTCAAAACTTATTTTATATTAAAACTACTATGGTTTATTTTACAGGTAAAATACCATCCAGACGGACCTGAAGGAGAGGAGGTTGAAGTGGATTATACTCCACCATTTGCGAGAGTGCCCATGATTGCCACACTGGAAAAGGTTTTGAATGTAAAACTTCCACCAGCTGATAAGTTGGCTACTCCTGAAGCTAATGCTTTCCTTAGTCAGTTGTGTGAGAAGCATGAGGTATGTATGATTACAGCTTAAAATAAAGTTTGCTAAGAAAAAACAGAAACATTATAATAACTTTACATTGCAGACTAATTTTTAGTTTACAATGTACAGCAATTATCATATACTATAACAGTAAGAAGATAGTTTAAATATTTTGAAATAAAAGATTTTTCAGAGCTTTTTAATATACAAATTAATTATTGTTAAATAGGAATATCTTAAATATCTTTTGTGCTAATGTTATTCCATTTAAAACATATTTTAGGTAGAATGTCCTGCACCAAGAACAACAGCAAGACTTCTGGATAAACTGGTCGGAGAATTTATTGAAGAGAAATGCATTAATCCTACATTTATTATAGATCATCCACAAATTATGAGTCCATTGTCCAAGTACCACAGGGATATTCCCGGTCTTACTGAAAGGTACAAAATATTTTACACCGTAGAAAGTAATACAAAAATGCAATGTTTTGATTTAGTTATGTCACCTTGACTATCTATGACTTTGATGAACTCAATGTTTTTATTATAAATAATATATGTATTTTTTACATAGCAACTTGATTGAACAAGTTATTAATTGAGACAATTAATACAATATCAATATTAACAATTTGATAACAATAAATGTGAATGAATCTTATACTCACTTTTGTATCAGTATTAAATTGACATAAGATTTTGATGATAAGTGTCTAATTTGATTACTATGTTAATTTTTCTCTTATTAAGTTAATAATTTAATATCCTGCATAGGTTTGAGCTATTTATTATGAAGAAAGAAATTTGTAATGCCTATACCGAGTTAAATGACCCAGCCACACAGCGTGAACGTTTTGAACAGCAAGCTAAAGATAGGGCAGCTGGAGATGATGAGGCACCACCCACAGATGAAGCTTTTTGTACTGCTCTGGAATATGGTCTCCCGCCGACCGGTGGATGGGGAATGGGAATAGATCGGCTGACCATGTTCTTGACAGATTGTAATAATATTAAGGTCAGTTATATTACTTTTTTTATCTTTATTAAAAGTTTCACATGCAAGCAACTGTTATTAACACTTTGTACAAACTTTTAAATTGAGAACCAAGACTCAAACACAGTTTCAGAAGTTTGTACAGCGAGTTTTGTTTGCTGTACTATATTAGACAGTCTATACAATTGTTTGCTGATGTGAAATGTAATTAGTAATTATGAAATGTGTAACTACATTTATTGTAAGTAACCACTGTTTTCCACTTTCCTTATATATTTATTTATTTATTTATTATATAAATAAAAAATAATAATTTATATGTGAAAATTACTCATCAGTAACATCAGATGAAGTATTTTTATCTTAAGCTATAAGTGTTATAATAATACTCTTAATATTATGATATTAAAATATAAATAAAAATATTTGTTTTCAAATTTGAAATTATAAATACATGTGTATTAAAATTACATATTTTTCCAGGAGGTGCTCTTATTCCCAGCCATGAAACCTGATGATCCTAACAAACACTCCGAAGAAGAACCATTACCTAATGGCCCACCAACCCAGAATGGAGCATAGAAAAACAAGCCTAATATTAAGAAACAATTCTCAGTCTTTTTTCTGTATTATTATTGCTTTGTTGGTTACAATTAAAGTATTTTATAATAAAGAAACAATATTTTTTTATTTATATTATTTAAAAGTGCCCATAAATGCAAAATACAACTCAAAAAAAAAAACTTTAAAAAAGTATCACAATAAAACATTTCAAAAGAATATTGGTTTTAGCTTTTAAGTTATAGTATGAATATGGTATTTAATACATAAGTCATAAATTATTTATTTCTAACTTAAATGCAAAAGCCATCTTAAATCTATTCTTCTGAATTAAGTTAATCTTCATTTAGAATCTGAGTAGAATTATAATGTTCACCTAGACTGTACATATGTCTGTGATATGATATTATCAGAGGAGGCCCTGGGAACTCCATGCCTTGCTCAATTGCCTCAGGTCCAGTCGCCTGTATCACAGTAATGGGACAATTTAAGCTATTAGATATCGCCCTAATCTCCAACTGACCACCCCACACTTTTGTGTTTCTTATTTTATTACAATATTCTTCAAATTCAACATCAGTAAGCATTTCATTTGTGTCTATGTTACTGAGGAAAGGCATGAAATCCTCTTTGTGTTTTAAAATGTAGGTGGCGACACTATTCCTCAAATCATTTACATTTATTTTTTTATCATATTTTACTTCCATCTGATGTGCAACAGCTTTGTACAGACAGTCGCCATCTGAAGGTATTGGATAAATTTTTAAGTTCCTTCCTTTTAATCTTATACTTATTGCTTGAATTTCTGTGTTTCTAGGTCCATTAATATTTTCTATTTCTTGCATTTTTATTTCGTTTTCACGGTCTTTTTCTTGTTGTATTTTCTTGTCTCTACGTTTTTGTGCTTTCGAAAGTTTTGGTTTGATATCATTTTCGACGGCTTGTTCAATATCCTGTGTTACTTCGGAATTTGTGATATTTGGGTTTGTTTCAATTTCCTTTTTATGACGTTCTTCTAAATCAGTTTCTAATTTAGCGATTTCAGCGTTAAGTTCTTTCTTTTTCGTTTTATCATTTTTAGCAGCCTTTTTCAGAGCCTGAATTTGAGCTTGCAACTCTTTCTTTTCTTTTCTATGTCTTTGTTCTATTGAAAGTGTTTCATCATCTTCATTACTGTCGGCCATAACGTTGAAAGATTTTTCCTATGGCATATGAGTAATAAATGTACTTTTATTAAATTTGATAGTTGTTTGAGACTAGTATTTGTAAAGTAAAACTGTAGTACCAAATAGACTTACAATTTTTAGGTTATAAAACTGTGAAATGACACTTTACTTTTATTAAACTTGTTTTACTGCCCCGAGTTCCAGCTCTTTTGAACTGCGATCACTACCAAGTGTCATCATTGTCAGTGTTACCAACTCCCAAAAATGTTTAACCCTAAACGCTAAAACCCCATTATGTCCAATAACTGTAACTATGTTATGGTCATTCATACAACGTAACGATAAAAAATCTGTAATCACTTTCAATTCATCAATCATTTGGTTGGCCCTAAAGTCGCTAGCAACTAGCTAGCGACTAATAAGCTAAAGTCGCTAGCTGGTTGCTAGGCAACATCATCTAAAGTATTGAAAGTAATAAAATACTACGTACGTTATAGTATTGTAAGCCATTCATTCTGGGTGCCAAAATTCATGAGCTTTTAACATATCTATAACTATAAAATATTTTTTCTATTTACCTTCTTTTCATCTGATTATATTTTTTATTTGGGCAATGAAACGCTTGTCAAATGATAAATGAATGAAGCTAAAAAGTTATAATTTTTTATCTGTTTGCTGTTGGTATTTAGTAACTTGGTTGTAAAATTGTTTCCTTTTATTGTTAATTTGTGTTCAAAAGAAGTTAGTTTAAGTATTGTTTAAATACAAGCCTAACCATAATTATTAAGGGATATAGTAACTTCGTTAGTATAAATACTGATAAAATGAATCCTTGTTCTGTGGCAGCTCCACAGCAAGACACTGATGGTGATGGCAGATGGAATAGCATTGTAAGTTTTATATTTCTCCACGTTCCCAAATCTAGTTTTAAAGATGTAAACGTTAAGATATCACATCGTAATAAAATTTTAAACTATACCTACACAATTTATTATTATGACAATGAATATTTTTTGTGATTTTTTGTCAAAAAATATTTTTCAGCATAACAGATTTCTTTCTGACGCCAAAGGGAAAGATGGAGATGTTATTTTCATCGGCGATTCAATTTTACAAGCATTAGAACACACAGAAGTATGGAACCAGTGGTTTGCACCACTTCACTGCCTTAATTTTAGCATTCACAAAGATCAAACTCAAAATGTTTTGTGGCGTATTAAAAACGGAGAGCTTGATCATGTAGACCCTAGAGTATGTATTGTAAAAGTACATTTTATAATTCAATTTATATATTTTTTGAAAAAATGAATAAAACATTTTTCAATTTTACAGGTGATAGTCTTGCATGTGGGAACAAACAATGTTGAACATACTGCAGAACAAGTCTGTGAAGGTATTTTAGAAATAGTCCATACAATTAGGGAGAAACATCCAAGTGTTTATATTGTGCTACCTGTAAGTGTAATGTATGCCTATTCAAAGTAATGAAATACATATACATAATAGTGATGAAATCATTGTTTATTCCAGAGTCTTCTTCCAAGGGGTCAGTATCCGAATGTTTTGAGAGAGAAAAATAATAAAATCAATCAACTTTTACGTGAAAAAGTTCCTCACTTGAATAAGGTAGAAATGGTATCAATAGATAAAGGTTTTATACAAAATGATGGCACTATCAGCCACCACGATATGCACGACTACCTCATACCATCTAATGCAGCTTGTCGAAAGGCTTTCGAGCCAGTGTATGATCTCTTACAACAAATACTATCTGAAGGCGAGCCGGAAAAAGATTTGACACCCTCTGAATAGCATCTTATGAATAGAGACACTTAATAATAGCTTTTTATTGTGCAGCAAGCTTATTGTGATTGAATAGTAGTACTTAAATTTAGCTTTTTTATCTTAGACATAAGTGTCAAATGTTTTATATTAATTTATTGTTTTCTTATTTTTACTTTTACATTCCAAATTAATGAATTTTTTTCATTGGCTGTGTTAATTGTTATTAGGCCCATAGAATTACACCATGCACTAATAATAATTTACATAATTAGGGGGAAGCACTGATATAATTATAACATAATCTTGCATGATACACATATATTGGACATATTATTACTCTTTAACTATGCAGTCAAATATTACTACTTCAAAAATTGTCTTTACAAGTCAAGTCTGTAAAATAGTCTGTAATATAATTTTAAATATTATTTTTATATTTGTAAATTAGACTAGACAATTTCTCCATTATTATGATATGCATTTAAAAGACATTGTTTTTATCAAGCGAGTTATGTAGAATTCTAAAGAAAGGTTGTAATATGAAATTACGAAGTAAATATCCCGCAATGATATTGTACTTACTTTTACATTATTGAGAAAGGGTATGTAACATGAGTGAGTCTAGTTAGTAATTTCAACATTTTATACTATTTGTAGTCAACTTTTTCAATAATAATTATGCAGTATTTTGAAAATTTTAACCAGTGCTCATGTATGTCTCAAGAGTGGTTGGGAGGTTGTTTAACTTAAATTAATTTCAAATGCCAGTTATACACACTTACCAAAAGAAATTTAAAGTTCACACTCAGGTTTACTTTTAACCAATTCCAAGAAAAATAGGAGGTTCTATGTTTGAATATATGTATTTTTTTTAAAGATAATTGACATAGAACGGACATAAAGGCACTACCATTAGGTTTTCTACTAAGTGTGTACAGTTAAGGTTGCTTTCTGAAGGTAGCATGAATTTTGATTAAGTAATGTGTTTTGAACACACACTGATATGTATTTCATATAATGGAATTGAGTATAACCAAAGATTTTTTTCAGTTTCAACCAAAGTATACATTACAATGTTAATGTTAAACTCCTTCCACACAATACAATTTGACTAAGTTTATAATAAAATATTGTATGACGCGTTGGCTATCAAATTGGCTGATAAAATAAAAATTGAAAGTTTAGAATCTAGAAGGAATTGGAATCTCTTAAAAAGAATATGTCATATCATATGTACATTGGTTCAGATAGTGATTAATTAAATTGGCATTAAAGTTGTATTGTGTGATCGGGGTTTTATTCTAAACACATTGGATAAGTAAATATTGTGTCAGGCTCAACTTAATAAAGGCATTTAACAATAATCAGTTATAAACTATTGTTATAATTTGATGATAATTATAGTAAATAAATTACTTTGAATAACTATTTCCTACCATTTTAAAATAAACATAACTTTTTTACTGATTTTTAAATACAGTGTATCTTAAAGTATTTCAGTTATTTATGGTACTACATATATCTCGAGTTGCCAAACTGCTTGAATCTCAAATGTGATTATTTATTTGCATGAATGAAAAGGCTTGGAAGTAAAAGTGCAATTTTTTTCTAATAATATTTTTTATTTTCCCTCTTTTAATAATTTAATATATACAAAAACAATTTACTAAGATGTTTAATAATTATAATTAGTATTTGTTTAAAAGTCTCTTATAATACAAGGTGAGAGGCAATGTAGGACTACCGTGTAGTAGCCTTTTATCGAATGCATTAAAATTAACTTTCTGAAGTTTTTTTAAATATTTATCAATGGCAATAGCTGGTAAGAAAATTTGTTTTGTTATTTTGGGTACTTCAATACTTCTTGCCTGAAACAAAAGGTAATCCTATTATAAATGTGATAAACATTGATAATATTAGTATTAGTAGTAATTTAATTAATTTAAATAAATTACTTTGATATAAAATCCATAGCTTTGACATTCAAAATCCTCAAAAGAGGAGACAGAACATTTATTAAAAATATTTAAAATACCTTTTCCAAATGGTTATTTGCTCTGCTTGCCACTTCGAAGATGACATTTCTCATATTTTCATCATCATTTCCTCTCAAGACGGACTCTTGACTGACTTTATATTTCATCAATATATCCATTGGAAGTAATATTGTTTTATGATAATTAGAGACATGGACTGACCTATAAAAATTGTTATAATAATAATTGATATTAAATTTATTGTACAGTTCGTAATCTATTTTGTCAGATTGTAAAATATGTATAAATTGTTAACTGTATCATATAGTATATGAATACATTATAGTTGAAGAGGTATGACTTAGTTCACACTTTATTCACAGTTTACAATCTCCTAAGATAGAGTTCAAAATTATTCAGTTATGTATACTGACAGTTTTCAATCTCGTAATATAGACTATGAATTTAAGATTTTCAGTTACATATAATTGTAGTATACAATGAGACATACCTCAGTATGTTGGCTATTCCTTGAGCTTTACCTAAATGTGATGCGGCATGATCTGCATGTACATTTGTTACACCAGCAATAGAGAGCAGTAAATAATAAATTGTTGAAACTGTGTTTTCAGTGTATTTCTCAACATCTTCCATTGATTGAAAGAATTTTGTTTTAAGTAGACCACTCCTGGATGAAATTAGCCTCTCTATATATCGTCTTTGTAATTTATAACTAATACAAACCTGAAAAGTTATATATTTAGAGCAATGTTGGTAAATATAAATTAAAGGAAAGTTTCTTGGCAAAATTAAGAATACCTTGTATAATTCTTGTGTAATCGGATTGGCTGGTATGTTAACTGACTGTTTATTTTGAAAAATCAAGTCAACAGCATCATGCCAAAACTGAAGTCTCATAGCCGCAGTTTGAGGATCGGTAGTTTGGTCCTGAATTCGTGCTATTTCGGCATTGAAAGCTCGTATAACAAACGCGGGCGATCGAAGAGCTTTAGTCATGAGCAAAGTTGCTAAGTAATTCTCATAATCATGCTGTCTATCTGTAAATAACGGATAAGTACGAGAAGCGTGTCTTTAAAACTATCCTAAATATATTAGCTCATAATTGATATAGTATTTATTACATTTAACTTTTTTACCTTACAATATTTGCACAATATTGTAGTGAATTTTCATTCGAGAGGGTCTTCTGGGTCACAGATCTTGTTAATGGAAGATGGATTTTATAAGTGTTTTTTAAGTGAAGAAACATTTTTAGTAAAATAACTTAATCGTTTCTAATATTTCTGTAAATTTCTTTTTTAACCCTACAATATCGAAATTACAATTATTTAAACCAACTTAGATTCATATTTTGAATAATTCTTCATAAAATCACAAATAGTACATAAGTGTCAAATTGTCAATGTCACAGCGGTACGTCTATGGTTACTGTTACCAGTACTGATAAATTTTTAAATATTTCTCAAAATCCAAGTCGAATTCCCCATTTTTGGGACAAAATTTACCCATTTTCTGTAAAATTATTTGTAGATATGAAACATATTTGAAGTATTTATAACAACTAAGATAATAAATCTTATCTTTATCTTTTATATTTTTTTTCGCAGTTTTTCAATATAGATACATTTTGTATGTGAGATTCAAAATATTCCTAAAATCATTCGGTGGAGCTAATTAACCTAACCTATATTTAGTCGATCAGAATTTTAAGATCGATTTATCGACTAATTGCTTACAATTTCTCCTAAGACAAACTCATGCGCAAGCAGCGAATGCGCAAACGATCTCGTGGCCTCTCCAATTCAATTTTTGGTTAATAGTCTTTAGTTATGCCATTACACATGTTATTTACGTATTTGTAAGTAATGAAAATTAATGTGTCAAAAGCTTGAAGGTGTACAATGGACAAGAAACTACTTTTAAATTGGTTGCTAGCGACTAAGTGTTATGGCCCTTGGTTTTTCGCAATTATTATTACACGTATAATATGGAATTGAACCATATTCAAACTCTGACTAAAATAGGTTTTTAGTATGACGTGTGTATCTGTATGTTTATCTGTGACATCGTAGCTTCCCAACGAATAAACTGATTTTGATGCTTTTTTATTTGAAAGCTGATATAATCGGGGTGAATGTTATAATTTTTTTTTCAGAGGTTTAAAGGTTCTAGTTTCTAGTTCTTGAAAGGATTTGAGTAACTTTATTGGTCTAATCGACTTGAAATTTACTACACAGTGTATTATTAAAAAAATTGTAGTTGCCTTTTTTTAGCATCATTAGGAATCATCAGGATACATAACTCTTTACAAATTTACAGCAGAAGCTGGGGCTAGTTGAAAAGGTCTCAGTGAATAGGTTGTCGTGGGTTCTATAAAACGTTCAATTTTATATTATAAAATCGGATTAAAATCGTTATATTAATATTTTTTATGATCAACGTTTCTAGCGCTTTCTAATGATTGATCTTACAGACCGACTGAGATAACATTAATTTACCCGTCAAGAAATTAAAAGTTTATTTTATGATTTCATTAATGTCAACGGTTTCCGAGCTGGGTATCTTGAATTACGATGCGGATACACGCACTTAGATCACGTATTTTTAATGCTTATAATTGAAGTGAAATTACTGAAATTATTTATAAATTAATTTTGTAATAAGCACGCAAGGAACCAAATTAGCGGTAACATTAGTTGGTTCTAGGACACAAATATCAATTATTTAAAATTTAAAATGTAATAAATTCTTATGTCTTGTTGTGAGTCTTAGGGGCCGTAGTGTGATGTTTATATAGTCCATATCTCCCCTGCATTATTCAAATACAACAAACAACAAAATTCTTTAGATTATAATTATATCAAGTATAGTCAGGGGGCTTAATTTAATTGTTCATATCTTATAAATAATACAAAAATCGTTTAAGCGGACATTAATTTACATGTGTACCATTATTATAACAATGGAAGTTCCATTACAGTTATTTTTTTCATTTTACTTAAAATCGGCAGCACGTGTCACTTACATTTCATTTAAAGTACACAACTAAACTTTGAACACTGTTTTAACCCAATTCTATACTTATTTATGGCACTGAGGTATATTTTCTTTTACCAACACTATTAAAACTCTATCAGGTACCTTCTGTAGTGCAAGTAGAGAGAAATAGAGTAGTTTAGGCGGACGGAATTAGGCTCTTGACTAGCTTTTGCTTGCGGCTTCGCTTTTGTCTTCGCCGATACGACACGTGCGCCACTTACTGGAAGTTGATTGTATATTGTCTATCACATTATCACAAGTGTAAACAATGAGTTGACAAAGATTTATAGCAATCGGATGAACGGTATGGAAACGCATAAGACGAACAAGCAAACAATAACTATATATTTTTGTATACTAGCTGACCTAGCTAACTTTGTAACGCCGCTTTAGAATCATAAATGTTGTATTATTAACTTGTTAGCCGTTCCCTACAAAATGAATTTTCTTCGTAACTTTGTTTTGTGAAATTTTCCGATGTTTTAATTAGCTATTCTGCTATTCAGAGCGGAGAGAAATCGAACAAATAAAAGTTAAGAACAATTGTCTAACCGAGTTATAAATAGTGTAACTGACCCAACTTATACCTAGATTTAAAGATTCTAAGTTTTCATACTCTAAGTGCAATTTTATCAAAAGTGAAAAGTTAGGAAAGATAAATATTGAGTAGTTAGTATACTCTAAAATTAATAATTAGTATGTATCTTTTACGTTAAAATTCATTAACAGTTTTTATAATAAACAAGATATTAATTTAAGTTGGATCATTCTAGTTAATACAAAGTAAGTATCTATATAGATAAGAAAGACCTACTTACATAAATATTTGCTAAAAAATAAAAAAAAATGTTTAATAGTCATTTATAATATTCATGGAACCGATTGTTAAAGGTATATTGTTTACATTTTCATTATAGGATTTTCCGGTAAGGCGAAATCACAATTAGGCATCTGGGCATTCAATTAGGCATTCAACCCGACTCACACTTGGTGGTGATGGTGTAACAAGTTTTTAAAATAAATACACTTTATATCTTAAAAAACCCACTTGTAATATTTGGTGATTTTTTCTCAGGGCCTTTCCTTTGGGCATCACTCGATTAATGGACAGTCCAGTAATTGGATGCCGATAAGCAATACTAGGTCAACTCACACGGACATAATTTTGAGAAAATGGCGTCTAAACATGCCAAACCTATTCTTAACAAATTTGTTTAAAGAAGTATTTATCCATCTTTATTGCTTATCAGCATTCATGATTGTACCAAGTGTGACATTTTGGATTAATGAAGTGGTCACGGGATCGTTTAGATGCATTCCACTGCGTCGCTCTGGCGTACTGCACCACTTCATTAATCTAAAGTGTCCAAGAGCGGCGTGGTAGATTTTGGTTGTTAGTCGGTAGTCCGGTTCAACTTCTGAGTCCGGGAGTCCACCATATCCATCCATATATAATAAATAAAACTAAAGTGTCTAAACGCATATGTTACTTATATCAAAAAATCATTTTTTAAGACTTTGATCTGTCTGTCTATTGTTTCAAACGGTTGAAATGATTTTGACGGGACTTTCATTACACTGCACTCACAGATAACTAATGCTATAAGGATTCACTTGGGCTACTTTTATTTTCGAAATTTTATGTATTTTACTTTTTCGCAGACAATTCGCGGACACCAGCAAGTTAATTATAACTACCTCGCACCGCGACACCACGTTGCGACACGAGTATAAATATGTTTTGGTCCAGAGACTACTTTGTGTTGCAAAAACAAATGACCCATAGTCTCCATAGATGGCGATGAAAGTTTCAGCACAGACAAAACCGAAAAAGATTTTACTAATAGCAGTTTTTATTGAACAAAGAACCATTATAGTTTTAATATTTGTTAATTGAAATGCATATGTAAATTAACATTTTAATAATTAGGTACAGAATTTGTATTAAAGGAGTAATTTTTATGATGTTTTATTTGGCATTCGAATGCTAGTTGATAGTGTCCTATAGTCAATGAAATTTTTAGGTCTTTAAATATACCAAAGGAAATAAAAACTAGATAAACAACAAAGATTTTCGCGTGAAAGCATTCATCCCTCTAGGTAAGTATGACATAATATTAATTTTTGAAATATGTAAGTAGATATGATTCAGACAAAATTAGTTTTCAAATATTTTTGTGTGTAAGTAATTCTATTACATACATATATCCACCTTGCACACCTTATTGTTAACATAGTTCTATAAACACTGCGCAATATGAATGAAAAATATTATGTTCATCTAGGCCGAAGAAAAATGATTAAGTACCTTGTGAGTCATTTATGCAGTTTAGCAGACGTAACAAAACAACAATATTTTTCGACCTTGTTTGTTTATGAATACTTCTAAGCTTTACTTCTAAGCTTTTGCTCGCTGTTTTGTTCGCGTTAAAGTTTATTTATTTGCTGGACGAACGTCTAGTTTATTTTTAATTTTTTTTCTATCTGGCCGCTACGACACGAGTAATACCTACTAGAATTTTACTGTAATATTTATTACCTTCTCATAAGTTAAAATCTAACTGTGATAAAGATTTATTGTAATCGGATAAACGGTATGGCAACGCATAATTTACGAACAAGCAAACATACATTAATTTTTATATATTATAATTTTTATATATTATAGTTATATAAAACCTCGATTTTTGTAGATTTAATACGAGAGATTACATCGCTTATTAATTATTTTACTAATTCAACATACAATATAGTAAATCAGTTTCCACGGTGTGTTGTAGCTCGGAAGATTTTGCATTGTGTTTTTTTTTAATATTTTCATTAATTCATATAACATGGATTTTGTACAAGATTAATATAATCAGTATGGTGTTAAATATATCTATCGATATCTGGATAAGTTTAAAATTTAAAATCAAGTAAGTATGTATAAAATAAGTTCCTTCTTGACAAAGTTTCAAAGCTTTTTAAATTGCGAATTGAAAGTAGATAACTAAACTTCTAAAAGTAAGTCATTATAAGTTATTACTACGAAGAGTACCTAGTAAATACCAAATACCATAGTGCCTAGAATGTGTGTACCAAACTGCAAATACATTGCTCTTTGAAAGCAATACATCATTTAATAGGAAAACTCGTTTAATTTCGAAAACTATGAATTTACTACATTCACGACTAGTTCACGTCATTGATGACCAAATTATTCTTTTAAAACAATGAAAAATATCAGTAAATACATAGGTATATACTTATATATACTAACTTATTGTCAGGAAAAGGTTTTACATTGGTTTTCTTAATGAAGGTAACGGAATATCTAGGAAACAATGTGCTTAAGGTTATTTGTTTATTAGAATTTAACTTAACAAATGACATATATACGATGAAATTTAATAAAATATTGAAATTATTAAATAATTAAAATTTTCTTTTATTTAAATGTAGAATATAATAAATGTAAACTTTGATATGAGGCGGATTTAGGATTTGGACACAATTTGCGGTGCTACAGAAGAGAACAGGGCCTCCACCGGAAAAAAATATTGTTCATTTTATTCGAAAAACTAATAAGGGGCCTCTACACCTTTAAATCAAATACTATACATTTTTTATTTCAATAAATATGTCAGTTTTATTTAATTATTTGTTTTTTTTTTTTAAATAATTAAGTTTTGATTTGACATTACTTATGTCGAAAACGTTACATTTTATTATTTATCTTTAAAAACGTAACAGAAATAGCATGGCCTTGGTTTTAAATACACATTCATCTATGATCCACTGTATATTTAATAAGCATTCTAGAAACTCGAAGAGGTGGAATTACAACAAATGATTTTGATGAAATTTACGACATGTATTTGGTACTAGCTTCCGCTCGTGGTTTCACCCGCAGGATGGTGTTGATAAAAATATGTATCTATTACTCTTATGTATAAGCTATTGTAGATTACTGTAAGTTTTATCGAAATCTATTACGTAGTTTTGGCATAAAATAGGAAAAAACCAGTGGTTGGATATCCATCCGTCAATCTCTGTTTACAAACTTTCGCATTCAGATATTTTTTTTTTATTTAAATGATTTTTATAGTAATACATTAAATCAATGTTTTAGTAAAAGAAATAGTTATTGCAGATTCTGATCTTAGTTTTGTTACTTAATAGGAGTTCTCAATGACTAAAATGTATATAATCAATTATGTATGAAGACATGAAATTGACAATTAATTAGTGGAATAGGATACTCGGTGGAGGCTTCGACTAGTTAAATCTATTTGATACGTTAAAGATACGAGTACATAAAAAATAAATTGATTCGAGAAAACGATTCAGGAGGTCACAAATGTTATCTATGTGGGTATTGAGACAAATCGTTATTATTATTATAAAATCAAGGTCAAGATTTCAAATGCAAATTCTCGATAATAAATTGAATATATGCGTAGAACTAGAAGCAAGAAATACACAGCACTACTTACTTGTAATGACAGTTAGAAAGATTTCAAGAGTCCTTAACAAAAAATTATGATGTTTAGTTATATCTGATAAGTACCCTTAGCTTGATTAGCATGCTTATTTATTATGAGTGTTCAAGTGTCGCAGTAAGCAAGGGTGGAATGTTTAAACAACTGGCTCCACTGTCGTCATCTCATATACATTTTCAAACCAGTTCCGCGACTTGGAAGTTAGTATCCGCCAAATGGCAGTATTCATACAAAACTGAGACGTATCGTAAGGCAAGCTCTATTCTTGATTCAAGTGTTGCCGCAGCTTTTAATCTTCCGCAAGTTTTGTGCTGATGTCGCGAAGGACCCGAAGTAGACAGGAGTGGGAGGTGCGCGCTTCTACTTTGGCCAGGAAAACTACAAACCCCATTCGGCGTATTGTAGAGAACCTACAAGTAGAACCGAACCCTGAAAAGGAACTTATTGCTCTATCAATCGGTAAGTTAAGTTACAAACGACGCAATACAAAAAATAGTTCGAATACGCGAGATATTAACTTTTTTAAAAATTAAATCAAAATCCACATTGGGCAATCAGTGTTGTTTGAGGCCGATAGAGATCTTGGAGATAGTCATTTAGGGGGCACGCAGAGGCAGAACTAAGACCATTCAAAATGCTGGAGCAAGGTCCTTTCAAAAAGTTAAAAAATAAAAAAATAATTTACTTCATAAAAAAAGTAGTATTTGCGATATTTCTGGGCACCTAAGGGGCTGGGATCCGGAGCGTACCTCAAGTGCTTTTTAGAGTAAAGAGGATTTGACATTATTCTAGAAATAAGTATTATAGTAGCTGTAGTTTGAATACAAGATATAATTTAAAAATTAAAATATCATAATTAGTGTTTATCTAAATTGAACTTTCATTCAGTACATACTAGTAGAGACAGAGAGGGAGAGAGAGATACATAAAAGGGAGAACTTTTTTTATTTTTCACCGTTATAAAATAAAAACACCGAGTGTTAAAATATGTTATTTCAAAAAAGCTAAGTATTCATTTTAAGAATGGTTTCAACGTTTTAATGAAATATATCTATATTATTTACTCAGGTTTTTTATGTAATAATATATGCCAGTGCATAAAAACCAAAGATTATTTTAACTTTTTTCGTAAAATTTTGTTGAGGTATAGCTGATAATGTTTCCATATTAGACCTGCTTGGTCGTGACCACAGCATCTCCATTTATTACATAATACAATTATTAATGTACGAGCTGTGCCCACGTCTTTGTTCACGTGGACTACAGGATGCTAGGCATGTCTTATAGAAAGCAAGGCTTCTCAAAAAAGGAGCATTTTACACGCATTAATTAATAGCGGTTTGTAATAAAAGGCTTGTTTTTTAGTTGATCCTTACACGTGACACTATTAGATGGTGCAATACAGTGCAATACAGAATGTTTTATTTTTTTTTTCAAAATCGGCTGGTTCGATTTCTGATTAGGAAAATAAAATTTCTAAAATTAAAGTAACCTATGTTACCCATTATAACATTAGCTACCTACTAGTGAAAATCCCATAAAAAACGGTCTAGATGTTTCGAGATAAGCCGAAACGAACAACATCATCCATTTAGTTGAAAGCTGTTAATTTTAAATTACAAGCAAACATTATTATTTTATTTATTTGTATAGATTATGTTATGTAATTAATTATTAAGTGACGTCGAAAACAGGGGCCATCAAATGACGGACCGTGTTCCGAATTCAGACCGTCTGCACTAGCTTCTCCAAAATTTTTTAGGTTTTAGGTACGTTGGTTACAGATGTTGACATCTCCAAAATTAAATGACACTAACCTGCGTCAACTTTACTCCATTAGACAGTGTTTACATATTTAAGTTAATTATTGGTCGTCTAGAGGTCGAAATACCACCAGAATTATGCGTTTGAAAAATATTAAGGTTCTATTGTCAATGATTATACTTCTATAATCATAGATTTCGCTAAGGCAATACTGTCAACTTACCTATTTTTTCTCAATTTGATCACAGATTTTAACAATAAACAAAAGAGTGTTGCGTGTGTTCAATACATGGGAGTGTGTTTAATATATTTTTTATTGTTTTAATGTATTTTTTATGCATTTTAGAAAAATATTAGCATTCCTCGTTCCTTCTCTATATAAATTATAAGTGTCCGAAACATCATACTCCTCCGTCCGCGCAATTTTCCTCATATCATAATCATAATATTTTAAAAACGGACCCTGAATTAATCTATTTGGCGATCGCTGTCTTAAAATATAATTTTAGACATTTTTATGGTGTGAAATTTGCGCTATTTGTAATGTTTAGCACTAGCGGCCACCGCTGATTATTATTTTTCTACTTATTTTAATAATCAGGTTACGTAGAAGTTACGTAAAACAACAATACAACCTTTGTTAAGAGATAAAAAAAAGTCTCACTCAAGAAATAATTATAAAAACCAATGTAAATTAATTATATTTTAAAGTTAACTATTTTATGCTACCTTGAAAACAGAAAAAGAATGAATATAATTAATAATTATTGTTTTTAATATTCTTTGATCATATTTAAAATATTATATCATAAGTTTATGTAAAACATTTAGTTTTAATCCGACAGCAATAAAACATATTAAATTACAGGTGCCGTTACAAAAAAATGTTATTGTATAAAGAAAATTTACAAATAAAAAATAATTAACGCGAAAAAACGTACTGTCTGTCATTTAATTTATTAATGCCAGGTGGAGTTAATACGAGCGTGTGAAAAACAAAATAGTTGAGGTCAATGATTCCTAATTAGTTTTTTCTACATATCACTTCAAGAAACACCTAACTGCGTACCTCTTCTCACAGGAGTTACCAAAATAAAATATAAAATTAAAAAAAAATCTCCCGATAATCTACTAATTAAGACCGTCTCAACGAGCCTCAATACGAGCCTTCTTCTGTAATTTGGTGAAGAGTTGAGTATCCAGCTGATATCAGATGATGCTGCAGCATCAGGTCAAAGTTAGGCAACCATGTTATTTTTTATTATCTATGTTATTTATAGACCAGTAGAAGTTTCTCAGATACTTTTAACAACTAGAACAGAGCTAACTTTCTTAGGTTTTACTGAACCTAACTTAGAAATAACCTGCATAGATTTGAACAGATCTTCATAAATTATAACTAAAACATAGCTCGATAACTTAGCTTTAAAACAATTGGATCGTTGCTTCATTAGTTAGGCAGCCACGATGTCACGAACACACACAGATGTACTGATACACAGATACGGTCAACTTATAACACCCCCCTATGACCGTAAACGCAGCCAGATTGTGGAACTCTTTGCAATTAAAGGAGATTAATTTTTGGTATAATAAGAGCTTTGTATATTTATCATTAAGACCTTTTACAAAAAGGTCTAATCCTAATATTTTTCCCGGTTGTACTAGTGTCTCCTTATTACTCTAGTTTAGTTATTGACAAGTTACTACTGTTTACTCAAAGCGAGTGCCATTAACCTCCGCAACCACTGAGGGCGAGCCAGTAACTATTTAGATTGGAATATTCTCTCTACGAAGAATAACGATCATTATCAGGTGTTTGTTATAACAAACGGGACCGTGGTCCCCTCGTCCATGACCGGGCTCAAGAAGAGGGGAGACCCACAAAGACAAACACCCGCCCACCTAAGAAAAATGAATTATACAAATACAAATATCTGTGCCAAGCGGGAATCGAACCTGCAACCGGCAATCAGAGTGGTCGGCTTCAAAAGGAAATGACGTTTCTATTTCTTTCCTATGAATTAAATAATTAATCTAGTTATTTTGATTTTTAAAAAAGTCTCCGGCGAATTGATACCACCTTTTTTGGAAGTCGGTTAAAAATATTCGTTAAAAATATCGAAACGATACAAAATTTTTAATGATATACTTCTAAACGGAGGAAAACATCTAAACTTGTCTTGATTGACTCTGTTTCGCTAAAATTAATATTGAAACTGATAAATGTAAATGAGCCTACAGGCACATGATTATCTTTATTTGCCTACCAAATATAAATGAGTTCGATCGTTACATAACTACATATGTCGCCTGTAGACAGGCTTATACCTTATAGAAAAAAACTGAATTAGGGCCCAATGCTATATCTACATGTGGTATATACATATTCTTGACGTTTAAAAAGAGAATGTAACTTGCTATTACGAATAAAAATATTTTGATTTGATTTCGATTTTGATTTTACAATATAATTGTGATAATTTTCAGTATACTTCTTTGTTTCTTTTTTGTGATTAGGTTGTTTACATTATGTGGTAACGATTGTTAAAATGTTTAATTATCAAAAAAAACATCGTATTAATAATACATCTATAAACGCAAAAATTGTTTTTACTGTTTACTCATGAAATCAGTATTGTAGTATAATTTTTATCGAAATTTAAATGAAAATTCGAAAATTACTCCAATGGGCTATTTTTATATTCAAATAAAATATATATAGCTATGTATGGATTTGATATCAACTAGGCATGAACATAAATAGCATTTTGTAATCAACATGTAGATTATATTTAGAGTAAATGAATCGATTAATCTGGAGTGAATTATGAAAAGGAGACAAGAACATAGAATGAAAACATATAGCACGTAGTTGTTCGCAGGACACACAATTCCTCACAAACTTACAGCGAACGTATCGTGTTGCCGCTCCTTGAAACGATCTCAATGAGTACATTCTCCGGTTTTTTACAGGTGATCCAACAACATTTGGGAATTTAAATCCTCCAGACCAAGTTTTACAAGCTGTTCGAGACAGTATCGAACTCCACACAAGTCGAGGTTATGGTCCGTCTAAGGGTCATAATGAAGCGAGGGCGGCGGTAGCAAAGTACAGCGCCCATCAAGGCGATATCAATCCGGACGATGTCATATTGTCTAGTGGCTGTTCACACGCGATTGAAATGGTTATAACAGTACTAGCAGAATGTGGTCAAAATGTTCTCATACCCCGTCCAGGATTTTCAATTTACCAGACACTAACAGAAGGCCTTGGAATAAATATCAAACATTACAATCTGTTGGTGAGTTATTAGATGAAATATATATTTTTATCATAATATTTAGCTACATTATTTTATCATTTATACGATTTGTTTTTAAATACCGTATATGATTTGTTCATATGATATTCTGAATGAAGTAGTAATCGAAGAGTTTTTATAAAAACTTTGGATTGTCATTATTGAATTTTTTTCTGATAAACGAAATTACGATCATGATTGTAAACAAACACCGTCTGTTTATCGATAACCAAACGTAGGCGTTTCTTCTAATAGTATAGACAATTTGAAAATAGTCTTAATACAACTTTGTTATATATTTAAACACGTGAAAAACAGTGAAATCTACTTTTTTATTGAGTATATGACACGCTTTAATAAAGTGTTTATCATTGGCATTAAAAGGATTTTCGGCATAAAACTTTATTAAATACATTATAATATAACCGTAAACGAGTTTTAGAAACAGAACAAGTTCTGGTTCATTGTGGACCTTATTTGCATATTTGCGCCGCATTCTCTAAACAACTTTGTAGATCCTATGTTGTGTACCGATTGTGTAATCATTCGTTTATGATAAAATCCACAATGATGACTGATACACAGATTTTTTTTTAATAATTGTCAAACTTTGAATTTGGATGCACTTTATAAAATTGTGTTATTTTGATTATCGACACAAATATCACGCACAAACACTGAATTAATTAAAAATAGGATGTTTATTAATTTATTCTTAAGACTTGTGACGCAATTTCATATTAAATATGTAATTTTATTCCACAGCCCAATGAACAATGGAAAGTAGATCTTGATGATTTGGAAAGCCAAATTGACGACGATACTGTAGCTATTGTAGTCATCAATCCATCTAATCCCTGTGGTTCGGTGTACGACAAAGAACATTTAAGTGAAATTTTAGATGTAGCTTCGAGAAACAGAGTGCCGATCATAGCTGATGAAATATATGAACATTTCGTATTTTCTGGAAATAAATTCACAGCTATATCGTCAATATCCAATGATGTGCCTGTCCTCACTTGTGGCGGTCTCACAAAACGGTTCCTAGTTCCTGGCTGGAGAATGGGCTGGGTGATAATACACGATCGTAATAATATTTTAGGGAAGGAAGTACGAGAGGGCTTATCGAATATTTCGATGAGAATTCTCGGTCCGAGTGCATTAATACAGAAAGCTTTACCCGCTATTCTAGAATATACGCCGCAAAGTTTCTTCGACGACGTGTTGTTGTTTATCGAGGTGAGTGGAAAGTTCCATGACACCGTATTTTAATTTTCTCATTCCGCTCCCTTCTTAAATAAAACACTAAATATTGCTTGGAGCGAATGCTTTGGTACATTTGTGTTTGTATCAAGAGTTACTTAATTTTTACCACAAGTTTATTGAAAAATTATAGACGTTATAATATTTATTATATTTAATCATAGAGAAGAATTAAGAACTATAGAAATTAATTTAAAATTATTTTTTATTTGGTAAATGAACAAAAATATTTACGTCATGCAATTTACCCATTGAAAATAATGCCACTTTGTTTTTTTTAGAACCAAGCTAAACTCGCTTATGACGAACTTCGTCGTGCTCCAGGCTTGCGACCGATTATGCCCGCAGGGGCCATGTACATGATGATAGAAATAAAGATGTCTCATTTTCCAGAATTTAAGAATGAGTTCCAATTTGTAGAGCGTATGGTGGCTGAGCAGTCTGTCTTCTGTCTACCAGGAACGGTATGTAAATGCTGCATAAATATGCAATTATTATGCTTTTTTCTGTACCACAACATCTGTTTATATTTATTTTGATAGCTTTTTTTTAAAATATTATTTAGAAGTAATGTCTATTTCATTCAATTTAATATACTTTACAGTGCTTTGCTTATCCTAACTACATGCGAATCACATTAACGATACCAGAGGATAAGATGCGGGAAGCATGTCAGAGAATTGTACTATTTTGTAAAGAGCATGTAGTTTTTGGTGAGAAGAGGAAAGACATTGAAAAGGAGGCGTCTTTGACAACAGATGTTCAACTTATATGTGACAACGATATAACTCGTGTAGTATAAGATTTTATTATTAGTTTACTTAATACTTTTACGCAGGACAATACAGGAAACAATGGCTATGTTTCGAAATACAATCTAGCACGTTTCATGCATCGAAACCGAATCGAACTAATCATGAATTTGTCGACGTCATGTTAGGCGAGAATTACCTTATAAATTTAGATCTCAGACTTTCATAAAGATGTACAAAAGTTGTTTTATATTGATTTACACCTGAAAGAATCACCTGTCATTTGCCTTGTTTTTGACAGTCACAGCTTTCGTAAGGCTACTTACCTAAGTAAATGTTACCATTTTACTGAGTTATCCAGGAATGAGTTACCAAGAAATTCGAGATGTCTTTATGTCTGGGCAATATGCTGGATTGTATTTTGGGACACATATGTGAAAATATTTTTCTCGAGCGATCTATTTTTTTTTTAATTATGCTCTAATACAGATAAATACTACCAAATTCAAGTATTGTCTTTTTATTGTCTTGACCGTTGATCCAATTCAAGTAACATTGTCTGCGTTGTTTTAATGTGAACATTTGAAAATAATTATTATTTTAATATCGTCAAGGTTGTGATTAACGCCATAAAATCAAAAATATATCTATTCTTTATTAATATCGATAAGAACCTAAATAGAAAATGCATTTTTGGATATACCTACTAGAGATAAATAATTTTATACTTATTCGTATAAAATTATATTTTATACGATTTATTAGAGAAAGTGATGGACACTTATAATAAATATAATTTATCTTATCATGATCTGTGCAGGCAACAGGATTTTTAGTAAATGATATTTTTAGTCAACTCAAGAAAGTTGTCGTTACTAAACTTTAGTCATATTTGCTCTGTCATTTAAACTTTAAGTTACTGGTGCTATACTACGTAGATATTATAAAAATATTTAATACAGGCCGTGTCCTCTACTTTTTTTAACATTAGTTTCGAATATGACGACAATTTTTGTTTATTAATTATTTCTTTGAAAATCTTATTATTTCAAGCGTCAAAATGTAAAAAAGTAAAGTTAACCGACATATGAGCTTGCTTAACATAATGTAAGTTTTGCTATGATTGTACTACATTTTCTGTAAAATTTTTCGAGTGATTTTTATTTATGTCCGCATAGATAGAAAATCATATAGATATTCTTTTTACAATTATGTACAGATCTATTTAAAAAAAATAATTATCCTAACTCATAAACATAAAAGATCTACGGATTTAAGAACTAAATTTATGCATACGAAGTATTTATTTAAGATTTAATATACATATAAATAGAAATGAAAGGATTTCTTTGATATAGTCAAAAAAAAATTCACTTTTTACATTATTCGATTAAGCTAAATAAATTACGAGGGCAGGTGCTTGTATTAGATATAAAAAGTCATTTGTAGAGTAAAAAAGTTTAGTTAATGGGTACTAACAGAATTGTAAAACGCAAACGTAAGATTAAGAATTTACGATTGTTACTTTTTAATGAAATAAATAATAAAAATGAATAAGTTGTATTTATTTGATGTATGTCATATTTTTTCTATCTTATAATCGGATATATATTTTGTTCTTCTATATACAATTATGTTACTCATATTTCGATTTAATATATATCTTCGTAAAGATTAAACTTTTGAAAATAAAGGTCAACAAAAAACCTCCAGCAATTTTAAAGTTGTAAAAAAATATGCTATACATTTACTAAAAATAAACAATTAAAAGCTATCGGATGTGTAGTAACAATTTACTTTCATATTTAAAAATTAAGTTAAAATTACGATATTGTATTTTATTTTGAATGTGTAAGATACATTATAATTATGTTTGCCTCCATAGTTTGGCTTAACTTAAACACTTAACTGCCTTACTACAAAAGATTTAAACAGACGTTAAACGCGTGTTTTAAAAAATCCATACTACAAATCCGCGTCTAAAGACAGTTTTCTGCCTTACTACAAAATATTTAAACAGACGTTAAACGCGCGTCTAAGACAGTTTTGAGTTAAACATGCTTTAGACATAGATTTTTAAGTGAGTTTAATAGACGTTTAAAACCTATTTTTGTTGTCAAATGTAACATATAACATTTTATCAATAAGTTTTTTTATGATTTTATTCACTGTTAAGCAATTTATATTGTATTTTAAGCAATGTTTAATTTTTAAACACTGTTTAGCTAGACACGCGGTCAACAAATCAAATCAAATCAAAAAATACTTTATTCAATTAGGCTTTTAAAAGCACTTTTGAATCGTCAAAATTAAGGAAAAGCTACCACCGGTTCGGAATGTAGATTCTACCGAGAAGAACCGGCAAGAAACTCGATAGGTACTCTTTTAAAATTGTGTTATTAAGTATATACATTTTAAAAATTACAAATGTTTATATTAAACATCCTGTATGAAATTCATCTATACTAAATCCATGCATTATTATCATCTATATAATCTTGTACAGAATAATATGCTTTAGCTATTAAAGAATTTTTAATATACAATTTAAACTTATTGATTGACAATTGCAAAAATTTCTTTGGTATTTTGTTATAAAAACGGACACCTTGCCCCAGAAAGGAAACATTTACTTTGCGAAGTCGACAGCTTGGTGTTATGAGTTTATCCTTTCTTCTTGTGTTAATACAATGCGAGTCACTATTTCTCTCAAAACAATCAATATTAGTATGGATATGTATAATATTGTTATAAATATACTGTGACGCAACCGTTAGTATACCTACTTTACTAAAAACATCTCGAAGGGATTCCCGAGCTCCTAAATTATAAATACTACGAATAGCTCTTTTTTGCAAAATAAAAACTGTATTAACATCTGAAGCGCTACCCCATAGCATCAAACCATAGGAGATGATACTATGAAAATAACCGAAATATACTAATCGAGCTGTATCAACGTCGGTTAGTTGACGAACTTTCCTAACCGCGTATGCTGCGGAGCTGAGTCTTCCCGTGAGAGATGACAAATGGGAATTCCACTGAAGCTTCGTATCCAAGGTTATTCCCAGGAATATTGTTGTGTCACTTACATCAAGGATCTCATTATTCAATATCAAATTATAATTAGGTTGTTTAACGTTAGATAAAGTAAATACCACACATTTCGTTTTTTTGGCATTTAAAACTAGATTATTAGTTGTAAACCAACCATGTATCAGTGATAATGCATTGTTTACATATTCATAATTAGATCTATTTCTGTCAACTTTGAAAATAAGTGAAGTATCGTCAGCAAACAATACAATATCACAAACACCTCTAACATAGAATGGAAGATCGTTGATGTATATTAAAAATAATAAAGGACCTAAAATTGATCCCTGTGGAACACCCATTTTTAAGACAGATCCAGATGACTTAATTCCATTTATAGAAACATGTTGAACTCTCTGAGACAGGTACGAAGCAATAAGATCAAGAGCCTTCCCTTTAACTCCGTAATATTCTAGCTTACATAATAGCGTTTCATGTTCCACACAGTCAAATGCTTTAGATAAATCACAAAATACACCAATAGCATTCTGTGATTTCTCCCAAGCGTCATATATGTGTTTAAGTAGCGCCATGCCTGCATCCGTTGTAGAACGACCTTTGGTAAAACCGTATTGTTCCCTATGAAATATACCATTTACATTACAATGAATAAGGATTTGATGAACATGAACATGGTTTTAATGCGTCTTTTGTAGTATTAGAGTAAATCTTTAGGCGATGCGTAAGTGGTGTCTTCATTTATCACGTGCATTCACACTCTTTGGTGTATTCACGTGTTGTAGGTGTATTATCATGTAATTACTGGTAGAAATGCGAGCCAAGATGGCCTAGTGGTTAGAACACGTCGATCTCAACCGATGATCGCGGGTTCAAACTCGGGCTAGCACCGCTAATTTTTTAAGTGCTAAATTACTGTTTAAATTGATTTCGAGCTCGGCGGTGAAGAAAAACATCGTGAGGAGGCCTGCATGTGCCGGGAGAAATTCTGACACATGTATATCCGCCAATCGCCAGTGTAGCAGCGTGATGGATTAAGGTCTAAACCTTCTCCTTAATAGGAAAGGAGACCTTGGCACAGCAGTGGGATATTAACAGGCTGTTATTTTACTTACTGTTAGAAATATATCATAAAAGTAAATATATACTGTATTTTGTCTATTATGCGTTGTTGATTCGTTCGATATTAATATACATATATTGTCAGTTTGCACCCTACCTCTAATTTTCGTTTAAGTAAACTTATAAATAATTACAAGTAAACTAGAGATTAGAACAATTAGGTACTTAATGAAACTTGGGTCAAATCAAAAAAGAAGTAAATAATTAGGAATACTAAAGTTATATTCAAAACGTATAAATCTCCTTTTTAAGTAATAATGAGGACTAGATCACAACTGGTTGCTTTGCAATCCCGATTTTTTAAAGAAGTATTTAGCTAGTAGTAGACATTAACGTAAGTAACGATATTCTAGCGCTAGTTGTTTTTAAAAATTAAATAAGTTTTTATGTTAGTTATCGATGTCAAAACCGGCCCCCAGGATCTTTTAAGTATTTTTCGCTATTCCTTATTCTTTCGGATTTAGCCTACCACGTCCAGTTAAAAAACTCATTCTGTATATGGCAAAAGCACTTAGCTTCTTTACCAATATTATATATTCACAGATTATGCCCAGTTACGTAGTGGTAGCCACAGACATAAAAAATATACTCAAACAAATTTAAATTTAGTTAGATTTGAATTTTAAATTTTAACTTTTAATTAAAAAAAAAACCGCCATGAAACCGTAGCTAACTCGATTTTGTCTGAATAAAAGAGTTGAGATCCATACTAAGGGATTCAAGTCGCACACTTTTCATAAACATACAGACGGTGTCTCGAAAATTACTATAAACTTATCATAAAAAAAAATACATACATTTTTACAGTAGTATATTGATTGCTACCGATTGACCTTGTTACACCAAGAACTGTCCCGGAAATTATGAAACTATATCCGGCTACGTCTAGGGACACATTTTTGGGAGTTGGTAACACTGAAATGTCAATTATTAAATGTCATTGTCAATTTAATCAAGTAATCGTAAGTGGTGAACCCGAAGAATTGAATTGGTGTATGAAACTAAAATTTACAATAAACGTTTCATTTTATAAGAAAATACAAAGTCTACAAGATGTCTCAAGTGAAATCTAACAAAAAATTTAAATGGGCGTTAGACTTCAATCAAAAGTAAGTCGCATATTTCTAAAATAAAGCGCATTATAACTCTTCCTCAATAATCAATATTTTATCATTTCAGAAATAAAAACCAGGCTACTGAGCTACCCTCGCCTCCAGGTTACAGTCAGTCTGCTAATGCCAACTATACTGAATCATCCAAAGACACTGATTCTAATTTGCTTTTGATTAAGAAACTATGGGATGTCGCCCTTGGGCCTTTAAAGCAGGTTCCTATGAATCTGTTCATAATGTATATGGCTGGGAACTCTATTTCGATATTCCCAATAATGATGGTCGGCATGCTAATAGTGAGGCCAGTAAAGGCATTGTTTTCAACACAAAGCACATTTAAGATGGTTGAAGGTACTCAAGCTGCTGGTCAAAAATTCGTGTATATAATTGGAAACATAGTGAATATAATGTTAGCACTTTACAAATGTCAAAGCATGGGACTACTGCCTACACATTCAAGTGATTGGTTAGCATTTGAAGAGCCGATAACACGGGTTGAATATGTCGGAGGAGGCTTATCTATGCTATGAATAAAATATTAGACAAATTGTTATATTCCTACTTTCATTTATTTAAACTCAATTTATCTTTATGTACATTAAATAACTCATTAAATCTAGTAGTTCATCCATTTCAATCCTTCCCTTTTTTGCCATCATTTAGTTCATCTAGCTTACTTTTTATATAAGCTTGTGCTTTTTCCAGTAAAACCTTGGGGTCTTCCACTTTATCAATCTAGAAAAGAATGTTAATCGTAATTACAATTAATTCAAATTATGCAATGATTTTTAAAAAGCATTCTAATTTTAATTTGTCATTTCAAAATATGTTATTAATGACTTGAATGTGAATTCATGATGAATGAAAAAATATTTTGACTATCACATTTATTTTAAACAAAATAACCTGATTAATTTGAAAAACAAAGAAAGTGTTTTGTTTAAATTTTAATGTTATATTATATTTATTGAAGGTGATTTATTGTTGTATAGACAATCAAAAACAATTTGAAACTGTTCCTGGTTCAAAAGGGGAAAAATAATATTGAAAAAACTAACCATTTCTTTTTATCCAAAGCCCTGTCACATTCCTGAGCTGTTTTCTTACAAACAAATTCAATAGCACCCTGCATTAAAAATATCTTTTGAATTAAAATGTTGGAATAGAAATGTGACAAAAGAGGCCATTTCATTGATGTGATGTTAATATTTAAACCAGGAACAGTTTTTTTTTATTATTTTATAAAAATAAAGCAATAAGATAAAACTCAAAATAAAAAGATCAATATGGCCTCCTTTGTGAATCCCATACAGTATTGTTTGATTAATCTTATTAAAAAAAAAAACCATTACGATTGTGTAAATATATCTATGACACATGAAGGTACTGATGAATGAATATACAAAAATAAAAACTCAATTATTTGTTGAGCGACTATTAATATTTTACAGTATTGATTGATATTTTTTTTGCAAAAACTAATATTATTTAGTAATGATTTAGTACTAACTGTATACATGGTATTTCAAATTAAAGCCATTTTATAAGAGAAACATATCTTCTGATATTGAAATAAAAATATATACATTTAAGTAAGTACCTGATAGTTTTGTGCTATGTAAACACCTGTGTAGACACCAGTTCCAAAAATTAACTGTAACAAGTAAATTGATTAAATCTATGCACATTTCTTATTTTATATTTAAAATTAAAGACTATCATCCAAATTTACAGTATTAAAATAATGTTACATTAATAATGATATAATCATGCTTAAAATGATTTTTATCCATAAGAGTTTATAGTTTCAGTTTTTTGAGTATTCCAGTCCATGAGTGAAACTCATAACTTTGATTTTTATATTAGCAGTTTGCTAATTAATTATCTCTATAGCCACATAATAAAAAAAATGAAATATATAAAAGTCAATATGTAATTATGAATTTTAATTAATATCATTCTAACCTTCAGTAAACTGAGAATATTATATGTGGTTTTCCAATATTTAATCAAAATAACTTACTGTAGTTTTTAAAACAGTTGTGAAACAGCCCATTGCAGGATATAACAAACAGTAATTAGTTTTTTATAAAATACATTTTCCTAATACTAATAAATAATTTGATAGTCTACATTTTTCACAAAATAAAATATAAAAGACATTATGTAATATTAGTCAAAAAAATTATATAATTTTGATTAAACTGATTTTCTATATTTGAATGTTTCTGTCAAAATTATAAATGACAACAATTATGACCGATTAATATTTTAGATTTTTTTTTAATAAAGAAAAAAATAAGGTTTACCTTTTTTTTTAAAAATAAAAATTCATAACAATAAAACAAACATATAAAATAAGATGTTATAAATAGTTTCTTTGTTACTTGTCGTAGTTCTTTGTTATGCATTGAAAAGTAAATTTAAAATAAAAATAACTTAAAATAATAACAAATTTATTTAAGTTTAATGAACACATCAGCTTAAAATGCAATTGACTGTTGTATACTTCATTACTATATTTGTGGTTCAGTACTATAGTGTATGGTATTCCAAAAAACTGTCAACAATGATTTATTTCACAATAAGAACGAAAGGAAATGTGTTATTTTTATTTATGTTTTAAGGACACCTGGAGCAGACTAGCAGTTTTTTTATAAGAGTGCACATTTCAATGTTTTAGAAAATAGCCTAAGTGTAACATGTTTATCATGATGATATTCAGTTAATCCACTACGCATTACAAATGTTTATTACAATGTAGTATTTTTTACAACTAGAATGATATTTATATTTTGATATTTTGGATAAAATTTACTCACCAGTCCTTTCAACATTTTACTCATTAAATTTAGCATATAAAGTTATAAATAATAATTAATAGGACACTTAGAGTAGGAATTGGAGTTATAAATGTATAAAAATTCGTAAGAACACCTATTCTAAGTTCGAGAATCTTTATTTTAGGATTTTTAATACCTAACAGTCTAAAGCAGCTGACGGTGACAATGACACTTTAAGTGTTGCTAATTTAAATTCTAACAACGCAAGATGGAAACATTTTGTTTTTTTTTTTCAATTAAGTCAATACGCAAGTTATTAAAAAAATACATTTGCTTATTTTTTCTCCCAGCGAGAATTAAACTGATTAAGATTTTTATAAGTTATTTGATATGAGCCGCCGAAATATGCACCCTAACGGTCGTGAACTCGTAACAGGCTAAAAAATGTAACAGAGTGAAAGAGTATAAGGCTAAATAAACAGCTATATAAGGCTACTATTCCATGATAGAAAATATTTTTGTTTTATTTTTTTAATAGTCGTAATCCATAGAGCAGTAGAAATAAAAAAGAAAAAACTTCGGCATCCCATAAAAAAGTTCATTTAATTGCATTAGTAGACGTGGTTAACATTGATTAAAATTTGAGATTTATGTTGAGACAGAAAACTGGCTTAAAAAAAACAAAAAGCAAATAAGGCTACTATTTCAAATAAGAAAACTATTTAAACAAACATTACACGATCACAGGCGTGAAACGATTACGTCGAATGCGATGTCATAGGGTGGTCGCATACATAACAAACGAAATGGAAGTATTTATTAAAAATATTATAATTTACATTTTATAGATAAATTGAGTTCTATTTTTGGTTAAAATAATTAGTTTAATTTCATATCCATGCCATGTTAGCGAATAAGCTATAATAAATATGATGTATGCGACTAGAAGCATATAAACATACGCCGAAAAATAGGGCGGTATCAAATTCAAATTCAAAATATACTTTATTAAAATAGGCTATTTACAGCACTTTTGAATCGTCAAGTTACAGGTCCATTGGTTATAGATTTTTTTTAAGCTACCATTTCTCTTTTGTATAAAATAAAAAATCGGCAAAGTTTATGTACCTTATGAAAGAGAATCTCAGAAGGAAATCGTCAAATTATACAAATCACTCTAATCACAAATTAAAGTTTATTCATACACTCCTTTACAGTTTACAATTTAAAAATACATCAACATATTTTATAATCGTCTTTCCAAAACATATTCCCTTCCGCCATATTCTTTTTCTTCCTTTTTTTTTTTTTTAAATCCCGAAAAATATAGTACTATGGCCAGCATTCCAAACCGCTGTTACAGTCGGCCATCCTTATATAAACGAGTCCCTTCGTTTTTATATGTAACTAAATCATTACAATAGTCTATAATTATCGTGAAATAACTTTAATTAATCAAATTGAGAAACAAAATAAAAAAAATAGACGGAAAAAATATAGTAGTGTGGCTAGCATTCAAAACCGCTGATACAGTCGGCCATCCTTATATAAACGAGTCCCGTCGTTTTTATAGGTAACTCATTACAATAGTCTATAATTATCGTAAAATAACTTTAAAATAATAAAACTGAGAAAGAGAGAAAAAATAATTATCTACTATGTACACATATAATTGTATCTTAAAATCAATAAAATTTAATACAAAATCTCTAATCGATTATTTCCAGGCAGAAAAATCACTCCTCTCTGACTCGAAACATCTCTACTTCCGTTTTCTTATCTATAGCTATACGGTGTAAAAGTTACTTCCTTTACAATCACACCGTAAGCTAGATGTTTCGAAACATCTTTCACTTACTTCACTATAGCAGTAGAGTATGACAGCTACTTCTTCACAACCATACCCTGAGCTATGATGCCTCGAAACACCCCTCACTTTCTTAACTATAGCTTTACGGTATGACAGCTACTTCCTTCACAATCACACTGCAAGCTGCGGTGTTTCAGGCCCATCCTGGACGGCAAAGCCTCTCATGTCCGGCTCGAAACACCCCTCACTTTTCACTATATCTCTATGAAACATGAAATTTGTTTGGACTGGTGCGGCGGAATCATTCGCCATTCATACAATTGATCACTTCCTCTATTTTTATAAAATAATCGCATTACCTAACTAATCCACAAACAACACTTTATCAACGTGTCACCGAAACTTACTTTATTCACTGAATAATAACAAAATGAAAATGAACTATAAGGTTGTTGGTAAATGCATATTTAAATTTATCTTGTACAAATTAGCCAAATAAATCAAAATTTATTTCAATCATTAATACATCAATGTACATTCCTAATCCTTATCACTCACATAATTATCGTCATCACTTGAGGAGCAAGCAGGGGCATTAAAACTCAACCAGGGAAACACTTTGTCAATTGCAACTACCGTTTCATATCTAGATCCTTTCCTAGTCAAAGGTGTGTCTTCAACAATAAAACGATCATTGGGTAAAACCTTTTTTATTCTATAAGGACCTTGAAGTTTAGCTTCTAACTTTTTAGATTGCCCTGGACCAGTCACGATTGCCCTAGCTATTCTCACCAAATCACCTTCCTTATATTTTGTACATTTTTTTTTACGTTTGTCATATCTATTTTTATTTGATTTTTGATTTTCCTTTATACGATCACTTGCCTCCGACCGAATTTGTTCTAACTCCTTGTTATCATCCAACACCTCCATTTCATTAACTAAATCATTTAGTATACCTTGAGCTGGATTGTTTACTTTTCTACCAAATAATAATTCAGTCGGGGTTCTTTTGGTCACATCATGAATACTTGTATTTATTCCTAGCTGCACATCTGGTAAGAGTTCATCCCAAGTCTTATTATTCCTACCATGAACCATAGAACCTAGTGAGGCCAAGATTGTTCGATTGTAACGTTCAACCTGACCGTTGGCGCGTGGCGTCGCTACCGCATTAAGAATATGTTTTGTCCCAATTGATCGCATGTATAATTTAAAATTCTTACTGGTAAAGCTGGAGCCTCTGTCTGTAATTAAGCGAGCCGGAGAACCAAAATAACTAAAGATAATCTTCAGAGCCCTAATACTTTCTTTTGGTTTTGTACTACGTACTGCCGTTAAACTTACATACTTAGTAAAGGCATCAACTACCACCAAAATATAAGTGAATCCTCGTTTGCTTCGCGGAAATGGACCTAGATGATCGGCGTGTAAGGTATGAAATGGAATTTCATACTTTTGAATCGGATGAAGTGATCCTTCTCGAGCTCCAGATGGTAATTTGTGGTAGGCGCATTCGAGGCATGCAGTCACATATTTTTTTATGAATCTCCTCATCTTAGGAAACCAAAATAAAGATCGGACTCTTTGAAGAGTCTTTTCAAATCCAAAATGTCCAACATCGTCGTGGTTAGCCTTCAAAACCTGCCAACGCACACCTCGAGGAACGACCCATCTTGAGTTTCCATCTTCCATCACACGAAATAAGCGTCCATTTTTGATCACATATTCTTTATAAATGGCGGCTATTTTGGAAGTCTCTGGATCCCCCAAAACGGCCATAATGCGCTTGATATCTTCATCAGCAGACTGCACGGTCGAAATCCAGTCATCAGTGTTTACAGACAGGATATCAAGTACGTGGATTTTTTCAGGTTCAACTGATACTGGTCCCCTGCTCAGAGCATCCACATGTGACATTTTATCTCCTGGACGATACTCGATATCGCAATCATATTCTAGAAACTGAATCCACCATCGGGATATGCGAGGGATCAAATCTCTTTTTGTGAATGTGGAACGTAAGGCATTGCAATCTGTGACAATCGTAAACTTGATTCCTAATAGATATACACGAAATTTACTAAGGGCGCTTATGATGGCCAGAGTTTCAAGCTCAAAAGAGTGAAGTTTCATTTCATCTACCGTAGTTTGGCGACTAAAATATGCAACTGGCCGCCATGGGTCCGTTCCGTTTCTCTGCATTAAAATTGCTGCTACACCAATTTTACTTGCGTCTGTGTGCAACTGGGTCTCAGCACTATGGCTATATAAAGCAAGTACCGGTCTGTCCATGAGAAATTTTTTTAATGTCTCAAAAGATTCAGCTTCCTCTTTACCCCATGTCCAGATCGCATCTTTTCGTAGTAAACTCGTCAAAGGTCGAGCAATTAAAGCAAATCCTTTGACAAATCTTCTAAAAAAACCTGCTAATCCAAGAAATCTTCTAATATCATGTTGATTTCGAGGTGTGGGAAACTTAGACACTGCGTCGACCTTTTGTACTCCTGGTCTGATTCCATCTTTATTGATTTGAAAACCAAGGAAATCAATCTGTTCCTGAAAGAAGTTGCATTTTTCTAACTTCAAGGTTAAACTCGCGTTTCTTAGCAGACCCAAAACTTCATCTAGACGCTTTAAGCCTTCTTCAAATGTTTGAGACGGAATTAAAATATCGTCCATATAAATTATCACATATCCGACCTTGGATTTGCTTAAGACCTTATGTATCACCCGTTGGAAAACTGCTGGAGCGTTAGCCAAACCAAAAGGCATACGATTATATTCGTATTGTCCATCCGGTGTGACAAATGCTGTTTTCTCGCGTGATTCTTCGGCTATTGGAATTTGGTGATAGCCAGATGCTAAATCCAAAGACGTAAATAATATATGACCCGACAATTGATCCAATAAATCCTCAATTCGAGGCAAAGGGTAATGATCCCTTTTGGTCCGACTGTTTAGAGCCCTGTAGTCTACACAAAGACGTTTTTCACCAGACTTCTTTTGGACCAGTACTATAGGACTAGCATATGGTGAACTGGATTCTCGTATTATACCATGCTCTAACATATCATCTACCATATTTTGTACTAATTTGCGCTCAGAATATGACAATCGATAAGGTCTGTAAACCACCGGCGTAGAATCCTTAAGATTAATTATCATTTCCGCAATATTAGTAAATCCCAAGTCATGCATTCCTGTAGAAAAACAATCTCTATTCTTATTTATTAAATCTTTACACTGTTCTTTTTGAGTATCTGTCAGATGTTCACCATGTGACATCATTTCTTCTACATGCGATTCTACGCTCTTAAAAATTGTATATATTCCTTTCTTCGGTTTTAATGGTAAAGCTCTAGTAATTAGAGTGCTTTGCAAGAATTTAACTGGTACAGTACAAACACTTTGCATTAAAAGACAGCATTCACCATTATAGAGCTGATATTCTCCAGGTAATAAATAATATTCTTGATTCTCACAACCTCTTATAGAACCTCCAACGTAAATACTGCCACAGTAGCTACTGTCACAGCATCGTACAGGAACAGACTTCATCTCTCCAACATCAAGAATAATATTCTTTACTAAAGTAAGTGGTAACTTCGATTGACTGTAGCTCGGGACAGTTCTTTCGAATGTTAAGTCATTTGGAGTTTTAATTATTTTTAAAGTCGGTCTTTCTGTAAAACTATGTCCAAGCAATATGTTACAATTAATTAAATGATTGTCAACAACAAAAGCTTCTACACTTTGTTCAACGATGCCTTGAACTTCAATATCGACTAAAACACGACCTACAGGTAAGTAAGGTACGTTTCCTAAACCTCTAAGATATGGCCCACTCGTTATTTGCCAAATGAGACCTAAAACAACAGCGGTACTTTCCCGTATCAAAGTCGCCTCACTACCTAAATCAACTTGACAATGTGTTAGAATGCCATTGATCTTTATAGCAATTTTATACTTATCATTGGGGCTATCAATAAGGAAAACTTCTAGAACATTTTTATCTTTAAACTGAGTAATAGATTCTTTAGTCTTCGAACAATTAGCTGAACTATGCCCTAAAAAGTTACAGATTGTACACTTGACGATTGGTTTGGGGCATTTATAGCTCGGATGTCCCGACTCCTGACAGTTAAAACATACTATCGATGATTTATTTTTATTTTTGGCTAGATTACTACCGTCATTATTTTTGGTCAAACTACCTAACCCTAGGAAATTAGTAGGGCGCCTATCTCTATTTATATCCCTTTTAAAATCAAAATTGTCCTTAGTCTGACTTTTAATGGTCTTAAAAAATTCTAAAACATCTTCCGACTTTTCAAATCTAGCTGCTTGAGCACCTACTCTAACTCCTTTATCATCAATGCCATAAAGCAGACAATCCACTGCTTGCTTCCCAATAATTTTACATCTATTTAGTAAGTTGACTTTAGCAAAGTAATATAACTCTAAAGATTCACTCGGGCGTGCCCTTCTGTTAAGCATTTCAGTTAGCAATTCAGCATAGTTCTCAGTAGCTGGAAATGATTCCCTCAAGATGATTTTCCATTCCGACCAAGAATGCTTAATAGAAGGTAAACCCTGATACCAAATTTTAGCATGTCCAGTAAGTTTAGGCAGGGCATAATGAATCGTTTGTTTATCAGTCCATCCATAAATATCTGCACATTCATCAACTTTGTCAAGCCAAGTATTTACAGTTTGTTCTTTAGATAAAGGATCGAACTCTGGAAGAACATTATGCAAAGTTGTAAACGATTCACGATTCCCCGTTTTATTTTTTAGTAAATTAAAGAATTCCTCAAAAAAAACTAAAGGGTTATCATCAGGCCTAGTTTTTTTTGAATGGACATTTGGCTCCTTTTGGTTGTAGTGAAGACGTTTGGTTGGAGTCAAAAGAATTCGATTATGTTGATCATTATTTTCTAAAGTGTGGTAACCTTGATTCATCAACCTCGTTCGTTTGTTACGTATATCCTCTTCGAGTGTATGCAACCGTTCCCTTTCTTCCAAAAGGTTGCGCTCTCGCTCTCGTAGTGAATTGCCGCTGTCTTTCTTCCTGGCGCAACAGGAAACACATTTCGTATCACGCGAGTTACTACAGGTTCTACTGCGAGATGCTCGTCGCCGGTTATTTCCATGACGAGTCCGACTACGACTGCGACGATGACTATCTTTCGAATCTCGACTACGGCTCCGAGATGTCTCATAGTATCGACGTCGCTGTTTAGACACTCGAGGCGGCGTGATTGTACGCCGAGTATCAATTTCAACAACTCTTTCACTCATGTTTCTGAAACTTAGAACAGCCTTATGTATAAGCTAGCACAATAGACGTTTATAATTTAAGGGAATGTTATTCTTAAGAACAACACAAATTATTTTTTTTTTTAAATTACAACAATAACAAAAAATAATAATAATAAATAATACAAAAACAACTATCTCTAAACTTAAATAATTACAAATATAATAATTTCTCTACAAATCATGTCCGCGCATAGTGCGCACATTCAATAATACATTATTATGATTAGTCAATAATGTAAATATTTCATAACATTGTTTACAACATTTAATAACATATTATTTTATGTTTACCCTTATTGGGCGGAATGAATAAATATCTTGCTCAATCTCATGAAAAGAAGAAAAATTGCGCGCCAATTATATTGACATTGAAAAAAAAAAAGTATATACACGTTTTCTAATAAAATCATTGTAACTTAACAAAAATAACAATATAAGTTATTTAAACAATCTAATCACTTATTACAAGTATGATATGATACCTAAAGATTCAGCCACCAACCAAAAGTTCTATACAAAACGTAATCCATTTCATCGGGATAATTGTGATATCCACTTTTGTAAAGGACATGAATATACAAGTGTATAATAACCAATTAAATATAATTTATACATTTAATATTATAATAATAATCCCATAAAAACAATCAAAATTATAATTATAATATAAACTACACTATTAGTAATTGCATATACCGCGTGCCATAAAAAAAAATTAATATTTCATTAAAAATTTAGTTATTTATTTGTACTTACAATCACAATCTATATGAATCTCTAAATTTTTAAATTTGCTATTTCCAAAGAAAGGAAAATTCTTTACACCGAAGAAAAATCAGTAACTCCAATTAAATTTTAAAATTAAATTATTATAGATTGTCTTAATAAGATTTTATAGTGAGTTATTATAACAATTACTTCAATCCGAAACATTTTAACTCGTAGTAAATAATTAGAACACTTGACAAGACTCATTTATAAGAACTTGATACATGTTATTTATATAATAAAAACATATATTTTTCTTACCTTAATAAATCAGGTTGACCTCCTGGGCGTAAGAAAAACCAGTCGATTTTCGATCCCACTTCTGAGATGAAAGAGAATCTCAGAAGGAAATCGTCAAATTATACAAATCACTCTAATCACAAATTAAAGTTTATTCATACACTCCTTTACAGTTTACAATTTAAAAATACATCAACATATTTTATAATCGTCTTTCCAAAACATATTCCCTTCCGCCATATTCTTTTTCTTCCTTTTTTTTTTTTTTAAATCCCGAAAAATATAGTACTATGGCCAGCATTCCAAACCGCTGTTACACTTATTATTTTTTAAACTGATTTTAAAGAAAGAAGGAAGTTCTCAATTCATAGCATATATTCATAACATTCAAATGTTTGTTACCTCAGGACTCCGTAATTTCTTAACTGATCTTGAAATCTTCTAGTGTATTTTTGCCAGGGTTTGCTTATTTTTAGCGCCCAATATTGACAATTCTTGATTTAATGACAAAAAAATTGAAAATTGACCTTAGCAACCCTTGAAAGCAAGCTATGGACTTTTTTAGTAAGAACAATTTGAACACAAAAGTTACAATTGTCAGGTCGTTTGTAGTAACAATTGAGACTTATGCTTGCGACCATAAACCAAAGAATTGATTGACTTATGCTTACGTATTCTCCAAATACCCTGAGCGCACATTGAACTTGCGACCGTGCTTTAGAGATGGATATGTAGCAGCACTTCATTTGCCGCCAAATAAAACAACATATAGATGCCACATGCGTGACGTAATTATTTATTAACACAAATATGCGTTATGCAAGCGACGTCATTTGAAACATGATATGCATAACACAAGAGCAACGTCATCGTTCTTAGAAACAGGATTTGCATGCCGCAAGCGTGACGTCAGCATTTTGAAACATTGAAGTTCTGATAAGAACTATTTAAGACGCGTTTTTATGAAACAGAAGCAGCATGCAAGATTGCCATCGCTCTGAAAAGTGCAACGACAAAGTAGTTCTGAAAAGAACTGTTTTGTTTAATTATCTTCAATCTTCAAATCTTCATCGGGTGACGTCACACACACAACACAACTGTATCACTATATATGGCGAGTCGACACGGCGGTAATGCAGACGTCTTCACTTCGCGCGGCGCTGGAACCAAATGGCCGGCGCGACGCGCGCGGGGCATCTTTGTAGTTCAACGGCGGTAAACGATTTCGCGTAAACAAGATTTACGCGGCGAATTGTCTGCACCAATAAGAAGGCCCAGACTAAAAGTGGGACTTGCTATTGGAATTCATTTTTACTATTTTTGTACATATTTTATTTGCTATTTTTTTATTGGTTGTTTACTTTTAGATTTTTTGTATATATACTAGAACATTTTTAATAAATTATTCATTCATTCCTTCGTCAACATCAAGAAGTCTTTTATTAAGCAGCCTCGACACGCTCGCCTCTAAAGATACATTTATTATCACTATACCAGAGTGAGAAATAAATTTGTATTGTATAAAATTTAAATTATTAACACGAGTAGTAGACAATCGTGTCGTGTTAAAAACCACTCTCGTACCGGGAAACTATGAATGAAGAATGAAGAATGCCTATGAAGCTGGATAGTCAGATTACTTGGTTTCGAACCGCCGGAGCTCGTGCGGGAACTACACAACCAAAATTATTTAAACTAAATTTTTTTTCTAAGGTTTCCGTACTTAAAGATTGTCAACGGGTCCTATTACTAAGTCTCTGATGTCCGTTTGTCTGTCCATCTGGCTGTATCTCATGAACTGTAATTATTAGACGGTCGAAATTCACACACAGTATTTATTTTCATTGTTGATGTTATTACAGATAATATAAACCGCATAAGGAGTAGCCGGCCTTTTACATATGTAAGTGTTGTTATAGTCTCTCATGTTTCTTTTATTTACAAAATTGTTTAAAAAGTGCCAACATATTGTCTATTTTAATTCGTGATTATCAATGTAACTGTACTTGGAAGTATTGCTACCAAATAAGATAGCACGGATCTCTTACTGTGCCCCATTCGCACTAAAATGATTTTTGAGGTGAGGAAGATGAATAAATATTTTAAAATATACAATTTAATTTATTCATTTGTTCTATCATTTTACGTGTAAAATACTATTCAAACACTTAGTATTCTATTCATACGAATAATACAAAGTCACACAACCTTAAGTCTAGACATTTTATTTGCTTTCACATCATCTATATTTACAGAGACAACATACATCGTTCATACAGTAATTGGAAGACACGCACTATTAATATTATTCAAGAAAATAATAATAACAAAACATTATTTTAATGGATTTTATGTGACTATTAGTCCATAAAACCGAAGATTGAAATATATTATAATTATAATATAATAGCTGTAGTGCAATCGCTCTAGGGCATGCAATAATTGGTCGTGATAATTATATTTTTTATATTTTTTTTTACTTAAATAGTTAAAATATCCTTTGGAATGTATAAATTGAAATTCAGCTTTTAATTACGTTTGAGAAGTTATTGAGCAGTCCATATTTTAGTTCAACTTAACAATTACACTTAAAATAATGTAAACTAAATTTTTAGAAATAATTTTAACAACAACCGTGAGTAGGTACTTATAAATAATCATCATAGTTCTCTTTCATTGTTCAGAATTTCTGAAAAGGTATTGTATTGAGTCCTCGTGAAGGGCTATTAGTAGCATTATAATACCGCCAGTCAGAAAACCGAGAACAGCGAGTACTAAATGCACACTTTTCCCTTTATTATTTTCATTTATTTCTGGTACTAAGTCCGCTAATGCAATGTAGAAGAATGTACCAGCCGTCGCAGCATATATCCACTGCGAGGCGGATTCGTGATCTTCAGCAAGCCATATACCACCCGCCATTCCCATAAAACTGAGAGCGGAAGAAAGTAAATTATAATACAAAGCACGTTTTATACTCATGCCAGATCGAAGTAATACTGCAAAATCTCCTAATTCGTGCGGGAGTTCGTGGCAGAATACGGCAAGTGCTGTTGCAAAACCAGTCACAGGATCTCCACTAAATGCTGCTCCAATTGCAAGACCATCGGTCAAATTATGTAATCCATCACCAACTATAACCATTAGAGCTGTCGATGTCATTGGACGTTCAACTGGAGGCGGTGGTGATCCTGGCATCATTGCTCCAAGTTCTATAGGTTCTATTTGTTTTGCGGACTCTACTTTCATTTCCTCGACGGTTATATTTGGTGCATCGTGTGAATGGGAATGACCACCGTTAATCGTTTGCATGATAGCTTCTACTGAGTAAAATATCAGAATTGTTAAAAAGGTTACGCTGCATTTGAGAATTACTTCAGTTTCTTCTTGAGGTTCATTTGGTGTTCCATGAGATTTAAGAGCATGAGGCATAAGATGTAGTAGCGCGTCCCCACACAATGTACCAACAGCTACTGCTACCAAAAAGTGTATAACGTGGCTGAAGATAACGGATTTTAACATGGGTACTATGGCAACTCCCAGCAATCCCGTAGCACTGATTACAAGGATGCTTAAACTTGCGTAAACCCAAGCTGAAATAAATTAAATTTGATAAATATTTAACATACATACGAGTAGGCAAAGTCAAATATCTTATTAAATTAGTATTATAATACTTACTCCATACTCGTTCGAGTTTAGGTGTTGGAGCGTCAGTCTTGTAACAAGATCTTTGATCTAATTGATATACGAGTGCAGGACACATTTCTAAAAATGTTTTTGGGTTTATGGTTATAACACCTGGCTCGTTTTCCATTCCATATACTTCCAATATTTCTCTTGGGGATAGGCATGATTTTTTCAGTATGGGTGTTGCTGTAAAAATATCGGTAAATTATTAAATTATCATTATCACGTGTAATAAAGTATCATTATATATGAACACATTATATGTATGTAGTTGAAACCTAATGTACGAATATAGTCACACAGGCATATTAAGCGAACCGTGCACTACATTTACTACTCAAATAGGTTTTTTAGAGTTAACATGAGCTTTCTACTAGGTATTTACATCATCGAGAATTTTAGAAATGGGCGTAATGCTATTGAAGGTTTTTTAATTATAAGTCAATACAAGCACAAAAACATTTAAGAGCATTGTAATTTCAATAGGTTTAATTTTTAATAATCTTTTAATCATAAATTTAATTTTGGTTCTATTACAAGAGCATTATTATAAAGCTGATACGTAAAAATGGGCACTAAAGTGTGTTTATAAATATACCAGGATCGAAGCGTTATATTTATAATTCAAGGATATGAACGCAAGGGTCGTTGTACAATAAGCGGGAGCGTCACCAGGACCATAATTGGATAATGGCGAGTTGGTAAATGACGAATGCGCTCTACCGTCTTATTGCGCACCAAAGATCTACCTATACATGTCGTGAATATTGAACATTTAGATAAAATATTAGTAGATATCACGTAATCTATTAGCAATAACAATAATGTTTAGAATTAGTTTGTTGGTTTAAGCGAGTAAATTTTAGGAACTACGGTTCCGTTTTAAAACAAATATTTTTGTATTATTTAACCCGTTTATTAAGAAAGGATAGACAGTTACTTTCGCATTTATAATATTAGATATAACAGATTAATGAATATTAGTTATTAGAGGACTCTAATAACTTTTATTCTATATTACTTACAGTCAGCTACTTCATTCGTGTTAGTCTATACATTTAAATTTTGGATAATTTGTGTACCAGTTCTTATATACTTTTTTATCTTCACAAATATAATCGTAAATTATATGAGTTCTAGTTTTAAGGTGATGCTAAAATGTTTTGAGCCAATTTTATTAATGATTTTTATTTTAGGGTATAAGAGTAGATATAACGTTTATTTAGATCATCGACCGTCATCGAGGACGGCTAATCAATAGAGATTGGTCACAGTGGTGAATATACCGCCAATCTACACAGACACAAAAAACATCTTACTTTGCAATACGTTTAGAAACGTTATACAAAAAATATCTAGATTATGTTTTGGGTTTCATTGAATGATTGCTTTTTGTAGCAATGGGTTAAATGGTTATTAGTAAGTATTTTATTGGATCATTTTTTATACTAGTGGACCCTTGTGGTTTCTCTTGTGTTTATTGCTTTGTTTATGTGAGTGGTGCGATAATGTGATACAGCCTATAACCTTCCTAGTAAACCGCGTATCTAACGCAAAAAATATTTATCCAATCAGACTTGAATATCCTAATCGATCCTGATTTGCGCGTTCAAACAAACAAAATCTTTATCTCTATATATTCTCGAGATAGATGTCAACAAGAAAGGTTTATTAGTTATTATTAAAATTTAACACCTAAACGGGTGAAATGGGGGTTCAAAATTTGTATGGAGTAATCAAAATAGGCGTGGACGAAGCTGTGGAAAAAAACTAGGTAAGTATAGTTGGATTCAATGATTTTGTCTCTATAATTACTTTTGCCGCAGTGGTATCGAACAATAGCTACGGGCACTGTGACTGAGAGGCATGAAGGTCGGCACTCAAGGGTTTCCGTTGAAGTGGTTATTTCTCAAGGACACAACAAATTAGTCCATTTTTTATACCAACATTTATTCAGTAGTTTCCTTCTTTCACTAAACTCGTATTGTCACGAACTATAAATATATATTTTATCAATGTTTTTAGCCATTACTATTCTTAATGGAGAAATACAAATAACTACAAATGATTGATTGTTTGAAATAAAATATTTTAATTATAAGAAACCGATCGACCACTTCTAAAGCAAAATACGTAATTTAGTTTTTGATGACACACTAATTCTAGTTTTTTTTTTTATTTTAAAAGCAAATTACGGAATCGATTTTGATGAAAATTTTATGCAAAGTATACTTTGCAACAAAAAAAAAAGAATTAACCAATTCCAATTAAAGTTACCGGTAGGCGAAAAGTGATTCGCAGACAAAGATAGCCCAACCATCTTTAATAAGTAAAGATAATATTTACAACAACCCAAAAAAACAAAAAAATATTTTTAAACGAAAAATTCCGTATCTTATCTTAACACGCCAATTGTTTATTATTTGTAACTATTATATTTTTGGGCAATATGCTAATACTAACAGGTTGAGGGTGATCTCCTATGCCGATGCTGTGTGTCGTGCAGTTGTCGAAAGCTGCCGTTTATCTTATGGAGAGCGACATCGTGCGGTGAGTTGAAGACGCGCCCGCCCAAGCCAAGGCTGTCCAACAAGTGCTCAAAACCCTGGAAATATTACCATAATTCGTGTGATATAATTCAGACATCGAAAATGTTACAAATATCAAGGCGAAGGTTAATTTTTATCTTTATTGATATGTGATGTATATGATATCTTACGTAACTTAATAAGTAATTAGGTGTAGCAGATATAAATCTAAAGTTCCAAAGCTAATTTTTATGTTTTAATATAATATTTATTATCGAATAGTTATACAGGTCAACTGGGCATGTATTGGACATTTTACCAGCTTTATGTAAAGTTTACTCATGCTCTTTCAATTTTAATTCAATTTTCAATTTTGTCACCTGTTTTTTTTGGGTGTGCTGCCATATTGAAAAAAAAAATAAGTAACTGTTTTGACTACTGTTTGAGCATCAAATGACTCTACTGACATTAATTTTAAGATATTTACTTAACTTCCGTCATTCGAGAAATGATCTTCAAAATGGGGTGTTAACATTAATTTTGATGCAGTATTGAGGAATATCATACCTACTTAAAACCTTTTTTTTAATAAATCGACTTCGAAAACGAAACAAGTAAACTAAAAAACGAAAAATAAATATTAAAAAAAAACAGCTGAACATTTATTTATTTATTTATTGAAATAATTAGAACGGACAATATCCAATTACACTAATTATTAATTATTAAATTAAGAAAATTATATAAATGCACAAACAAAACACTAATTACATACACTAAATACAAAGCAGAATGAAACTAATAATAAATATATAGCGCACTTGATTTTTAGAGTGTCAATTTAAAAACATAGGACCTCCTCCTTTTTCGAAGTCGGTTAAAAAGAGATAGAGAGAGAAATAATATAGAAATATTAAACGATTAATTTTATGTCAACGTGGATAGAGAAAAAGTCATTAAAGTGTTTTTTGTGACGAGCATAGGCAAAGTTATTTAAATCTATTTATTGCTGGATTACAATCGAACGTATACGTTATCAATCTACGCATCAATTATATCTAAATTTGCATGATTTCCACTTTACACAGTCGGAATGATCATAAAAACAAAAGTGAAATATCAATTGTAACTTAATTGTCACTTTAATTATAACTGCAATTGGTTTTATTAAAAAAAATATTACTTTACGTAAAATTCCCAAGGCTGTACTTAAAAAAAAAATAGTTTAGAATGTAATATAAATTGTTAGAGAAGGTAAACGATTGGGCTGAAAAAGCTTGTACGCTAAGACTTATTTTCACACACACATAAAGAAAACTTTATTATTTACTAAATTAAGTCTATGGTCGAACACAATTTTCTTTAAGAATAAAAAAATATTACCTTGGTCCTAAAGGCCAACAAATTGCCAAAAATGATTTTTAATACAGTCTTAATGAATTTTTTTTGCTTAATCTTTTATTTAAACGCTTGCGTAAAAAACAAATAAGTGATTAAGTTTTATATTATTATATTTAAAAAATAAAAATAGTTACATTACAAAATTCAAAATGTCATTAAAAAAAATCTCCTTCGCCTACTAATAAAATTTAAATGACTATATTTGTTTTATTGATTCATCAGTTATGTATGTCAGAGAAATATTATCAATAAAGCAATAAATGTTTACAAATTAAACTCTTTAACGATGTGCCACTGTTTATCGATATTACTTAGACACGTTTTATCGTGATTATTTGCCATTCAACATTTTACGACCGCTTAAATTCAGATAAAAAAGTATCGATTATTTACTGATCAATTTTTAAAATGACATGAATAATTGAGATTTAAACTCGCACTCTATTTAGGCAAAGTGGTTTGCCATTATATTATGGATCATTATGATATCGCTGTATAGCAAATACCGCAATCGAAGTTTTCGATGTTATTACATATTCGTCAATAGTACCTCATATCCGTATCGGAATTTTGAATATGTACCTAAATAAAAGTTAATGTGGTTTATAGTATCAAAAGTGGTGAAATTTTAAACCGTTATAATATTATTTTCTCCCTAAATTTGTCTAAATTTAAAGTTAGGATATCAGCGGTTTATAGTGCGAGAAAATTTAATAAGCGAATATATTTAGAAGGTTTTAAAAGATTTTATTATCAATTTAAGTTTATTTTATAGAAATCTGAATGAATTTCAGGGTATACGTCTTGTCTTTCTTCATTGGCAATCCTTTAAAAGTTATCTTAAGATATTCCCTGCACGAGATCAAGTTTTAACATAAAGTAACTCAATAATTTAGTGGTGCTTCTCTAGATTTGTACGTCATGGCCAATAGTTAGCATCCACATAGTCATAATAAAATTGTTTATCAAATTAAATTGATAATATATAATTTCTTGAAATAAAAGACAGCATATAATATTCACAACAAATTATTCGCTCATTATTTGTACAATTACCATTTATGATTAATTTTCTTTTAAAACCTTTTATCATTTAATTTACGACTAGTTTATGCAGAATAGATTTAGAGTTATGTATTCTATGTACTTTATTTTATAATAGAGTACAGAGATTTAGAGAATATAGCGATATCACGTATTTCTCCCACATTGTGTCTAGCTCCCACGCTATAAGGTTAAAGACCCAAATCTTAATACATATGGAATATACACTCAATATCTATAACTCAATTTAGATAGTAAATTTAATCTATATTTTTACGATACTCAACTAATAGTTATCTACCCTCACAGATACGATAATCGTTATAAAAATGTTTCTTTACAAAGTTGCTTACCTAATAATAAATTTGTTTTTTACGATACGACCGTTTTCGAATGCAATTTCGATCTATTTCATTTGTAATAGTATTATAGTAATCCTCTTATGATAGGGTAAAACGATGTATCATTTTTATCTATATTATAAAATCACATTTTACTATTTTATTTATAATCAGATATAGAGTACCTACGACATTATTAGGTGCCAGTGCCAAGTAAATTACATGCGTCACATATCGTATTAGGGTTGCCATCGATGTTTTTTTTACTTTTTTTTTTTTAACTAAATATTTAATGGTATTTAATAATAAAAATATGTAAGTAAAAATAATAAATGCCTGTGTATATTTTATTACAATATTTTTTACACTTCAAACGAAAAATTACAGGTTGTATTCTATTTGAAAATTACTGAGAGCATAGGTATAACCCATAGCCTATACATTGGTTGGCTCGACCTGGGCAGTTAATACTGCTGTGTTTCATACGGTGAATGAGAGAGCCGGAACCCTAACCGCCTCCTCATTCCTTTCCTTATTTTCTATTCCCTTTCGTTCCTTATTTATTTTTAGGTTGGCAATACATTTGGTGGCTGCTTTGATGTTTCGATGTCCATGTGCCGCAGTGACCACAGAACATCATATATCTCGCTTGCTCGTTTGACAGATATTACGATAAAATAAAAACTGTCTTAAGCTTATGAGGTCAATTAGTGAATTTTGGCGCCGATTCGAGGTGTCATAATGACTGATATACCCACTGTTTTTATTTCGGCAATAAAATGTTTAAGTATATGACAAAAATGTGCTTATCTAAAGGAGTCGGATTTATTCTTATTTTTAATTAATTTTATTTTACAATTTAATGATAATAATAACAATTAAATTTAATTACACCAAATAAACGTTTATAGTACTTATTAATAGTTACTGTCTTGAAAAAATATTTGTCAACTTTTGTTTTGGCAACCCTAAATCCGTTTCACTATATTTACTTTCCTTTGAGAACAATGCTCTAAGGCACAGTTTTCGCAGTTTTACGAGTTCAGTAGCAAAATTAAAAATAAAAGACATTACAACGCACACCTGTTGTGTGCAAACAGATTGAACGTTTACTTCGTGTGTATCGTATGCGTGTATTGATATTTCCATAATTGACATGTTTTTATATTACAATATAGGGTAAATACCATTTTAACAGTACAACACGTAATATTTACATTCGAGCTAATGATATTCAAGGCTATAAATGATTATTTTCGTATGAATAAAATAAGGTTATTTATTGTTTGCCCTTTTAATCTCAATTTAAAATAACATTAACATCGGAGTTTTTATATTTATATGGCAATGAGATATTAACTTGAAATGTCTAACTCGCAAAATGCAGAACAGACTTTATTTTAATTGAAAATAAATAGTCATCATCATCTACCTAGGATTTTTTCCGGTTATACCAGGGTCTGCTTACTATTCTAGTCCTGATATTGACGAGTTACTGATTTTTACTCAGAGCGATTGCCATCTGACCTCCGCATCCGCAACCCCTGAGGGCGAGTCAGTAACCATTTAGACTAGAATAATTTCCCCACTACGAGTAACGATCATTATCAGGTGATTGTGATAACAACCGGGACCGATAGCTTTACGTGCTCCCCAAGGCACGGTGGGGAGACCTACAAGGACAAACACCCAGACCTAGGAACAAATATTTATACAACTATAAATATCTGCCCCGAGCGCTGATCGAAACCGCAACCGTCGGTGTCAGAGGTACATTCAGCACCACTACACCAGCGGTCGTCAAATTGAAAAATAATTGAAAATAAATAGTATTTATTTTAATAAAATTGTAACTCTTATGTCCGTTCATACAACACGTAAAAATTAAGATGTATCAAGACATGTGAAATCCATTCTTAACAAATCTACTTGAAGAAGTATATATCCATCTTTTCTTTTTTGATAAAAAGTATAATGAAATTAATAGCAGATAGGCTAAAGAGTTTTATCTAAAAAAAATTCAATTATATAAAATTATTGCATAATCCATAATATGGAAACACTTCAATATTCTAAACATTTGACTAGGAAGCTTTTTTCGTGCTTATTTAATTCAAATGACTTGAAATTTTTTGTACAATGTTAAATACGAAATGCATTATCAGTATTCATCAATATCTCTAAATTTGAGTTTTTGTGGGTTGATACATTATTGCTTATCGGCATCCATTTATAAACATAATTATAAAGTATACATATAACATACTGTATAGTATGAACGTCGTTAATCCGTTAATGTTACGTTAGAGAATTTTTGCGTGGGCACAACGACGTAGCTCACGTCGATTCGTTTCCTAAAAATACTTTTTTTTTCGTTCCCTGTTGCGAAGCGCTATTTTATTTCGATATTTATTGTTTATATGTATATAAAATTCGTTGGTTCTAAACCACACTTTTTAAATTAATGAATCTTAGGCAGATAGTTTAATTAACAAAAATGTTAAAGCAATCTCGTCAGTTTTTATTTATAAACATGATATTTTATTTATTATATTTGATATCACATTTTTGGTTATGATGTAAAAGTTTTTATTTCTAATCATTGGTCTAATTAAATTTCATCAAAATCTGTTTAGTAGTTGGGTTTTAAAATCAAAAGAACTGAAATAAGTATGACATAGAAGTTAACGAAATTACGTATTTCGCTTTAGAAGGTGAGTTGAATTTTCTTTTTAAAAAGATTACCTATAAGAATAAACTTTTTTAAATCTATAACTCGTATGTGCTGGCTACAGTTTAAGGCAAGAATTACATTTATAAGTCTTGCTCTCAGACTTTCATAAAGTTTTAGATAATTTTATCATTGCTTTACACCAGTAAGTTTTACAGCAGGTCTCTTATATTTGACATTTACTTTTAATTTTAGTTTTCATCAAGAATTACGAAAAGCTATAGAATCTTTGAAATCTAAATTTTTATACGAGAAATTAGGTAAACGTAAAAGGTAATATCACGATCGTAATCAATAATGATAGACACTAATGATCAATAGATAGTCGTTGTGAGAATACGCATTATTGTATTTCCACAATCCATAATTTCACCCAAGAAATTGTTGAACAATAAAACAAGCCAGAACAAAGATTTTTTTTTAAATTTTATATTAGGTTGATTGTCTTCGTTTGTGATCTCTTTCCAAATTTCTAGTTTGCCACCTTCGTATCTTTTCCTCTCGCGCTCGTACACTTAAACTATTTATATATAAAATTTAACAAAAGATTTCTACATAAATTATTGAAAATTTTCTGTAGAACCTTTATATAAATATTTTTTATTATTAAATTGAGTAGGAAAAATGGTATTGTTAAAAAACTTCTAGACATCAATTTTCCAATATGGCGGTACATGATACAAAGTGAAGATGCAAAGTAAAAATTTGGAAAGAGCACGTCGAAACCAATGCAATAACTCCTGGAAACTTTTCAGGCATATCTATCAAATTGGTTAAAAATTTATAGCATTACTCTTTGAAAATTTTCCCACGGTTCATTATGATTAAAATTATCGTGAATACAGTGGCAGCGCTCTCCTCGAATCAAATGAAACTTTGTATAACTTATTACTCATCTGTCATTGAAATGTAATTAGACGGCAAATATGTATAATATTCAGTACATATGTTTAATTAACTTTGTTTTAGATGGAAAATTATGATATGTATTATTTAAATTGGCACTACAAATACTATAACAGGAAAGAACACGTGTAGACGCGAGAAAATATTATTTTTCAATCTTTTAATTTACTATATTTTTACATTTTTTTTAAATAACTTTTTAGTTTATTTAAACTTTTCATATACAAAATATTCATTTCACATAGTAAAACAATACTTCGTCGTTATTGATTAAAAAAATTAAGCATGCCTAATTCATCCTGCTTGGATTTAAATTTGCGGCTTCCCTTTCCGCAATCTAGACTCGCGTACTACTGAGACTAGACCGTCATACAATGCATAAATCACTGCCCATTCAAACAGCATAATAAATAAGAATGAACGTATGTTTGATAATATCACACCCTTGCAGAATACATAGTGGAGTGTTATCTAATGATAAGTATCAGTTAAAAGCAAAACAAAATTATTAATTGAACGTTGCCACAATTCTCTCATTGAAAACTCTCGAGATAAATGAAAGTACTATTAAATTAGTTTTGATGTTATATAAGATCGAATATTAATAATAAAAACTAACAAATCGGAGCTTTTGATTCTCTAATGTTAACCTGACATCGTAGTAGATAAGGAGTTTACTATAAGGAAGCTAGACGTGTTCTTTATAGATTAAAGTTATTTAACAAGATAAGCATATTTCGATTAAGATAACAAATCGATTTGTAGTAATATTTAAGTTCGATGAACCTCCGTTTACGAAATAGGGAAAGGCGTTTTAGAAAATTGCTATAGAAATTTTCCGTTAAGCTTGAATAATGAAGTGTGGGAATTACATTTCTCATATTACGGTGAAATTAGAGAGTGTTTAATTGTTTATACTTATATCGATAATAACAACATTATTAATTTACGTTACATTTACCTACAGTGATTCTCTTATTTGTTTCTCGTTCGAACTGTCACTTTTATCATACATCTAATTTCAAACAAACGTCTAATTGTGTTAACACATACCTCGAATGTGATGACTCCTTTGTCTCCATATTTATCGAATATCTTGTCGATGAAGTATTGCTCAGCCGGTAGTGTGTTATTCAATTCGGTGCCCACAGTTTGAATGCTGGCGGCGAAGAGCACGTCTGCCGCTAGGAGAACGATGGCGCACGTTGTCAACATAGTAGTGACTGAGCGCACAGGTGGCCGGTGCGCCGGCGGCGGTCTCGCGCCTCCGCACAACACTATCAAGCGATCAGCTTCGAACGGCTCGCCCGAACTGATATGACGCGCCACGATGCGACCGCGCTTACACGACCCGCGCCAATTTGTTTATTTATCCGTGATAATCAGTAACGAAATCACAAACCGGCTCCAAAATGTTAGACAGACGACTTCGTAGGTCGGAGTAAAGTATGCGTCTGAGACTTTCACCCGACGTTCACTGGTGTCTTCGAGGCCGGTTCTAACACTGATAAAGAGGTGTTTACGTTGCGTCTCGCGGCCATTACTTCATTTCGAGTACGATTGTGTCCGGGAATCGTTAAAGGACAACAATAAGTATCTAATTCTGAACTCGAATACTTCCTATTCAAATGATTAGTCATTTCAATGGACCATGCGAAAAAAATAAACCAACAAAAGCAAAAAATATATATTTAAAGGTAAATATTTTTGCCTCTAATTAAAAGTATTAACCTTTTATGAATTGTCAAATAATGCACAATAATTCATCTTCAGCCATAGTAAAAACAAGAAATTTTTATTTTTTTACATTTCAGCCATGTACATATATTTCCATTCTCGTATTAAATTCTGTAAATTTTTTGATTAAACCCATTTTCTGATACCTATTATACAGCAAATATTAAAAAAAAAACTTTAATAGTTAATTAATTGAAACCATTATAATGATCTCCAAAATGACTTCTGCTGAAGTTGGTGAAAAGTTGTGTATACTGTCGATTCCAGATGATGCTACGGTCAAGACAACTATGTTATTTGATATCACTCATCATTATCATCATCTACCTAGCGTTATGCTGGTTTGCGTATGTCTCTACTTCTGTTCTGTTTGTTCTTCTGTTTTCTACTTCTGCTACTTCAATTCGCACCATCTTTTGCATCCTCTTTATTGAGATCACTGGTACGTATGTCCTAAGTTACTCAAAGTATAGTAAATTTTAACTCGATTATATCAGTAGAAATTGATCGCATCATTTCGACAACTAGAAAAGAACTGACTCACTAGAAAAGAACTAATCTTGAAACATCAGAACAAAAATTACAGCTTAGATCCATTTCGATTACACGGGTTTTAAAACAGAAAAAAAAAACGCAACAAAACTAGAACATTCGTTACGGAGTTACGATGTCACAGACAGACTCAAAGATATACACGTCAAACTTACCACACCTTTTTTTGGGTCGTGGGTTAATACGAATTTGCACATTTAATTATCATGTAATCAAATATCAACATTTAAAGAAAAATAATACACTTATAAAAATGGATATTTTGTTTTGATAGTGATGGCTATTAAAGTATATAGATAATTACTACTGTATATGCTACTGTTAATAACAATTTTTTGTAGATTTTTGTAAGTTACCTTTCTATTAAAATATACTATTATTCGGTAATCATCGACAATTAAACCTTTCCTAATTTATGTTTTTCATAATACATTGTATAAGAAATCATATAATGTGTTTGTTTACATTCGTATTCATAATAGGTATTATTGCCAAACAAACAAACAGTCATTGTCAGTGTTCGTGTGGAAGTGTTTACTTCCGCATATTAAGCTTCGTAATACTTTAAATGTTAATCGATTGAACATAATTTTTGCTTGATTTCTTTTATTTTAATTACGTTTAATTAGTTAAACTTACCTTAGAACCTTTAATTAATTTTAACTGTAGTGTTTTAAACTTGCTAAGAAACGTTAAGAAATAATATAGTGGCTCAATAGGGTATGTTTATGCAGTTTTAGCATATCTAGATTTTTAATTTTAATTACATAAAATATAAGCTGTTTGTAAACAATTAAGGAACAATTTAATTTAAATATTTTTATTTCTACAAATATTACTTGCTTGATTTTCTTTTTCTATCTATAATTAATACGGAGAGTATTCAAATGAATAATAACAATACCTTATAATTATAAGTTTTGTTTTATTAAATTATTTTTATGTAAAATGAATCACGTCTCCGCACGTGTGTGTTTAAAATTCAACTCAGCTTAACAGGTAGGCGTTGCGAATTGTTAAAACGTACGTTGTTTCATTTGTATCGCTAATTTTAATAAACATTAAAGAACTAAAATATGTGGATGCTTCATGATTTCTTTGTTATTTTAAAGTAAAGTGCTCAACCAGATGTTAGTAAAGTGACAATTTGTAAAATGTCCCACTGCTGGCCTAAAGGGCTCCTTTCCTATTAAGAAGAAGGTTAAGATCTTAATTTACCACGCTGCTCTACCGCGGGTTGGTGGATGTGTTAGAATTTTTGTGATGTTTTCTTTTCTTTTTTTTTTGTTCTTTCATCGCCAAGTTACAGGTAAATTGTTTTAGATTTTTATAAACGCTTCGGAATGTAGAAATAAAATGGACCCAGAAGACTTTTTTTCGTTTATAGTAAGTTGTTGAATTCTTTAATACCATAATATTTACTGAAACAGGTTTACTTAACAGAGTTTCGTGTAAAACACTTGAAGTCACAGAAAACTTTGATAGCATTCTTTGACTTCTCCTAAAAATCATAAATATGTCTAAGAAGTTCTCCCGCATCAGTTGTAAAAAAAATACCTTATTATTCATTATGAAACATAAAAATATATTTAATTTTTGAATGTAGAAGTAGTTAATTTAAATTATTTTTTTGAAAATACTCGGTATCACTTTGCTATTCTTCATAAGGTTCGGAAGTGACTCTGAATGTACACATATTTAAAAAAAAAAAAAAAAAATATATATATATATATATATATATATTAAAATATGTGTAGTAGATATTAATTTTAATGATCAAATCCTGTTTATATTTTTTTTAATATTTACTACGTAACAAATAGGAAAAAAAACATTCAAAATATTTATCGATCAAAAATCCGATTTCTGGTAATCTATATGTTATTATAAATTACATACATTTTGAAAGATTAGATTAACAACAATCTAATTACTTACAGTGTATTCGAATGGTATGTAAATACGGTATAATGTAATATATGTAGTATTTATAAATCTTCTTTACAGGCAGTCGCTTCTTCTGTTCTCACTGTAAGGCACAGGAGAACTGTCAGCCAGCATCAAATGTAAGACGAGGCTTACATTTGTAAGTTCTACTCACAGACTTTCACAATCTATATTAATATTATAAAGTTGAAGAGTTTGTTTGTTAATCTCAGGAGCAAACGCATAGCGCATTCAAACAAACAAACGTTCAAACAAATAAACAAACAGATAGTTCCTGAACTACTGGTCCGAATTGAAAAATTATTTTTGTGTTAGATAGTTTATTTATTAAGGGAGGAAGTAGGCTATATTACATTACGCTTTGACTCATAGCACTGAAGCAGTAACCATAAACGCAAGTAAAACCGCAAATGACAGCTAATATTTACTTAAATTGTTTATCAATGCTTTCACACCTGTAAGAATATACTTGAAGTTTTATATTGACACTCACAGCTTATAAGTTCAGGAAACTGGTACCAAGTGGTACCAGAATACAGAGTTGTTTTATATCAATTGTGATACTAAAACTTACAAGTGCAATTCTCGCCTTATGAGTGTTTTTAAGCATTAAATGTTCATCATTCGACTTTCGAAACTGGTCTATGTTTAAATATTATATTCTTTTAACTCCTGCACAAAGAGTCGTCAAATTTTTGGTGAGTGCTGGCAAAATCTGTGGGCAGAGGAAGCGACGTGGTTAGAAATTCACGCTTCGTTGCTCAGTTTCCAGTTTATTGCTGTGGAAGAAGGCTTAATAAAAACCTGGTATCCTGGTAAAAGCCGCGGAAGCGAGGATTTCTACCTGCAGTTTGTTGGCGTTTAACGAGCACTAGCTCTGTTCTGGTTCTTGATCGGATGTAAGCAGCATTTGTCCTCATCTATTCATTTACTATTACGTGACTTCAATGATATTATAATAACATAGTTGCTTTATCTTCGCCTAATGCTGCAGCATCATTTGCAATCAGAAGTATTCCCAACTGCTCACCAACTTACATCAGAAGTATTAAATTTCTTATTTATCTCTCTGTTTTTATTTCCTTGTCTTATTTAATAAAAATACTCGGAACGAAAATCACGAATTTTCGAATATTATTTTTCATAACAGTAAATATGATACACATAATCTATAGATTATTATAGTACAATTCTTAGACTATTATCTATGTTCATGACTGGTCATAAAAAGATATCATTTCAAGGTCAATGTTAAAACAAAAAATACAATTAAAGTCTTAAAAAAATTCAATTTCGTATAGCTAGAAAGTAAGGTTACGGTCACACGTGATTAAATATATTTCTATGGTAATTACGTTCAAATTTTGCTAATAAGTATTTGACATACATAATTGCAGTACCTTTTAATGTGTCCATAATTGGTATTACAGTGTAAAAAGGGTACATATAAAATTAAAGAGAAAGATAATAATTTTTTGTAAAGTGCTAACTAATAATTGTAATTTTATATACATTGTATTTTCCTTTTCAATCTCCTAGTTCTGTGTTTTTGCGTGGCTTAATTTATAATTATTAAGCGATCAAGGAAACAATTAGTGAAAGGCTAGTAATAATATAGTGAAGTTATAATATTTTAATGAAGAAGTTAATGAAAAACTATACAGAGGTTAATTTTTTCTATTTTTAAGAAGTATTTACTATTGTTAAGCTTTTGAAGTAGGTCGTTAAATAAACTTTGTAACGTCCTGTTAATTGGATTTATGAGATTAAATACTAAAACAATCAATGATTAATAATTTTAGAGTATCTTTTAAGATATGAATAAATATAATGTAGATAAAAGTTTTATATTTATAGTACAAATAATAAAAATATACTTGTCGGATGGCCATGTCTTCCACTCAATATAATCCGTTTCAATGTTAAGCCGGTCAATGTACCAATCTTTTATTTATTATCCAATCATATACCGCTATCGATGTTACATTATATATTTACAAATGCCACCCAACAAATATCCTCAGCTACCGTCACAGATAGCGAGAGTCAATATTAAGTGCGACATTAATGAAAATAAGCGATATTTATTTTGTAATATAATTTACTCAGAAAATGTAAACTTGTATCAGTCGTAAACAAGGAAAATATATATACATTTTCTCGTTTTTAATTCGATTATGATACCTAATCATATACATTCACCCTAACAATTATAAAGCGTACGACGACGACTCTTGGCACGTGAGATTTGAAGAAAACAAAAAAAAACAAGAATGAAGACTTAAAAATAAAAGTAAAAAAAAAAAAAAAACAATATTTGTAACATTGAGTAAAGCTTGACGCTGTCTTCAAGTTTTCACTGAAATATTGCATATTAATAATTGAAACCTGAAACCCGATTCTTTTCGAAATTAAAATATTTCACACATGAATATTATTCTGTAAAGTTGCAATTTAAACTTTGCTTCGCCCATTCTGGGGTTTTATGAGCTCAAAACATTATTTTTGCTTATTCTCAATATTTTAATTTAATTATTTTGGATTGACCTGATTTGCTTATTAGATTAATTTGCTGTCGATAAATTTGAGCTATCAGGAACATGTAGAAAAGAAGGGTTTGAAAAGGAAAATTCGAAAAATTTTCAAAATTATGGGCAAATAATAATAAAATATTTGCATGATTCGAATGGAAAACTAACTGCCAATAAATTTGATACAAGTTTTTTTTTTAATTTATTATTATAGTTTAAGATATAAATTAGATTCAGAATAACGATATTTTCGTTATAATTCATTATTTTTAACCCCCTACCAAATAAGGGGTGTTACAAGTTTGACGTATGTATCTGTGTATCTATCTATGTGTCTGTTTGTGTCATCGAAGCTCCAAATTTACCAATTTTGATGCAGGTTTTTTGTTTGAAAGTTAATGATATTAGGACGGTTCTTGGCTATTATTTATTAAGATCTGCTCAGACGGTTGAAGCTTATGAGCTCTTTTATGCTACTAAAAGGATCTGAGTAACTTCTACGACTCTGATCAAATTTACTATACTCTAACTTCAATCATGAAATCAACATCATCTACTTAGCATTTTTCCGGTAATACCAGGGTCTGTTTACTATACTAGTTTAGATATTGACGAGTTACTGACTTTTACAAAGAGCGACTGCTATCTGACCTCTGCAACTCTTGAAAGTAAGCCAGAAACCATTTAGACTAGAGTAATTTCCTTACTAAGAGTAACGATCATTATCAGATCGGGACCGACAGCTTTACGTGTTCTCCGAGGCACGGGGGGAGACTCATAAGGATAAGTGCTAGTAACCCAGACCTAGTAACAAATATTCATAAAAGTATAAATATCTGCCCCGAGCGGAGATCGAACCCGCAAAAGTCGGTTTTAGAGATACATACATTCAGCACCACTACACCAGAGCGGTCGTCATGGATCATGAAATCAACATTTCAACTAAAGAGAACAGAGTTACGTAACACTGCCCTAATGGTGCAGTATCACCTGGAATCTACAGGATACCTAACTTCTCACCTATGTACTTACATCGGAAGTATCGTGCTTGGCTTATTTGAATGGTTTCAAAGAATAGATTGTCGAGGTTTCTTTAAAATTTACAATTTTATATTATATTTTTATGTTCTGATGGAGCACTTGACTTACTTTCATTGATATTTTATCTATATGTATAATAAAATGTAATTTTATCTATATTTACATATGTCAAAATCAGTTTGCGCTTTACGTAGAAACGTAACACACAAACAGGCTGGCCAACAGAGTTACATTCAGATTTATAATAATCGCAATCGCAATTCATTTTTCTTGCACTTCTAGACGTCTGAATATTTTGTAATTTTAAACACGCAATAAGAAACGTAACAATACAATAAATAAAAATAATGATAATACCAAATTAGGTACACCGTACAGTAAATAAAGACTTACAAAAATATACATTGTAAGAAAAAATTTAATATTTTTCTATGACAATGTTTTATCATTCAAAGTCAGTGCCAAGTAAAACTTTTTACGTCTTAAATAAATACGAATTTAATGACACCTTAGATTTCAGCTATACACATTCAAACTGTTTATACTACAAGAGGTCACACCGGTGCACCAGTTTTTAACCCGCAACCCAAATAGTGGGATATTACAGGTTTTACGTGTTTTTGTGTCTCTAAAAACGGTCTGTTTTTTTGATGCACGGATCTTCGTTATATTTTATGAAGATCTGTTCAGATTTTTTCAAATTCATCTTTTTTCTAGTTATATAAGGATCTGACCAATTTCTATGGATCTAATCGTCTTGAAATTTACTGTACTGTATAATATAAAAATAACACATTTGCGTAAACTTCACCTAATTTTGTAGGATCATCTGAAATCAGCCGGATACACAACCCTTTACTAATTTACTAAAATTTCTCAATGTCAAATTGTCGGGTTTATTTTATTTTTAATATTTTGTAATTAATTATTTATTTAAGGACCACTACTAGCTATTACATCTAATTATGATATAGTTAAAATGGTAAAAGTATAATTGTTAACACGTGCAAGTTTTTAAAGTAGCCACATAAAAGTTTTAAAAGTGAACGTCCGCTACGTTGATTCATTGTTCACGTCACATAGCCTATATCACTCCGGAGCCCAATTCGAATCTAATGACGATATATACTTCAAAATCGGTCCAGCCTCTTAGACTACAGGACTAAAAAAAATGAAAAGTTTGATATTTTCAATAGGCGCTTTTTGGGTAATGTTACAGATACAAATTTATATTATTTTTATATAAAAAAAATGTTTTTTAATTCGATGAATATTGCTGCGGAGTACTTCCATTCAGACTGTGCTATAATAGACGGTCAGTGTTGTACAAGTGAAAATTATAATTATATTTCTCATCAGTTCTGTCCTTACGTTAAAGTAACATAAGACTACGCTCCTCTTCTGATGCTCCTTGTCTTCTTTCGAAATGTCAAAAGCCGGATTTATAAAAAATAGGTTACTAATAGATTATTAAAAACAATTTGTGTTTGTTGTTGTTTTTATACACTGTGAAAGTTACTCGAAATGTCGTATAATGCGCGCCGGACTGTAAGAGAAAAAAAAGGAGTTTTGTTTTTTTGGAAGTAAGTAATCGTTTTTTGGCGAAAATCGACATTATAATTATTATTCGACATTGAAATTCGAATAGCCAATTTGAAATTATTCGATTCCGGAGGTATTTGTATACACCTCACACTTTTAGATTTTTACGTGATAATGAAACTATTTCAATTGATAAATGTCTCAAATAATTTATCTCTTCTAATTCAACATTACTAAATTTTCCATGTTTATATTGATAATGTAAGCACTCTGGGGAAATAATTTTGGGTAAAATGTATACTAAAATATAATCACACTTTATCGAAAAAGTACATTTACTTATGACTCTACACCGAAGGTCACCAATTAATTTCATTTGTGGTCAGTTTTCTATATAAGATTTATTAAAATTGATTTATTAAAATTGAAGTGCCTGTACACTGTATACTTACATCAAAAAAATAACTTTTAAATTTTTGTCTGTCCGTTTTTTCTGTAAGGGCTTCACTGATTTTGACGGGACTTTCACTCACAGACAGACTAATTCTATATGGAGTATCTTAGGCTACTTTAATTTTACAATTTACTGATTCTGGTTTGGTAGTCTGGTCTGATAGTCTTGTTTTTTTTTATTAATAAAATGTATGTTTTAGATGGAGTACCTTGTTTCTACGGCACGTTATTGGTTTCAATTCTCAACGGTAAAACATTTTCAAGCATTTACTATTTGTAAAAGTAGGTAAGAATTTTTCAATCTGTATTAACTTCAAATTTATCACTTAAATGTCCGCTGAATAGACTTGTAAAAAATGTAAAAAAATTAATGTTAGGTAGGTATATAAAAATGTAAAGCTTAATAATACTGAAAATTTATGTTTTATATTTTGTAATTCTAAATCGTTTTCCATTTTCCAAAAGGCACGTATTTTATTTCCGTAATGGTTATGAAACTACAATTTCCTTGGTTGAAACACAATAGAGACGTCGCGCCTCGTGGCCATGCTCTAGGCGGCTATAATGTTTCTTAGAGAAATATTTACGTGTTAGTTTCATGGTTCACTGAATTCGTTCAAGATTTTGACGTTCTATTCTAATAAAATATATTTTGAGTAATATTATTGCTAGCAATATATTATAAAAGTTAATAATACTGTATTTTGTCTCCCTCCCTCTAGGATATACAAATATATTCATAATTACAAATAAACTAGAGACTAGAACCATAGTGATTACTTAACAATTTTGGCGCGACTTTATCATATTTTCTTAACATCAGGGATTCAAAGGCACAGCTCATCAGTTCTCTCCTTACCTTAAAGTAACGTGATACTACGCTCCTTGTCTGATGCTCCTTGTCTTCTTTCTAAATGTCAAATGACCTTGCGTATTTTTAAAAATGGGTTACTATTAGATTATTGAAAACCATTTGATTACTTACATTCAGAAAAGCCGTTAACCAAGGAATTGCATTAAATTGAATTGTATTGACTTAGTTCTAAGAATAAAATTTTGTTAGCAAACGAAAAATAGATAAAATGTTTTGAAACAGTTTGTAGTTAGTATTTACAGTTTTGTTATTATTTCTTCGAAAAAAGGAATTCTTTTTATTGTGTTTGCGTCAGTTGAGCGTCTATTTACAATAGATACTTTTAAAAAAGTTTATTTAAAATCAGAGTTAAAAAATAAAGGCAAAGTTTTGTAAGACACTAATTTCTTTTTTTCATACACAGGCGCTTACGATACACGTGCTGTACGGGCTGTACTTTTAATATTATTTTCTCAAACATGCTTGGAAATTTATGCAATATTTTGACAACCTCCTTTAAATAAATCGAATTTGCTGTACTAGTCGAGCAGCGTCCGGCAATAGTTGTATGAAAATCTATATCTGTCGTGTTAAATTACTATGTAAAATCATAAATAATAAATAAATAAACGCATTACACTCAACGGCCCCCATTAAGATCGCGTGACCTTGTGTCGGGGGTCCGGAAACACTCACAGCACTAACACAAACACCCAGACCACGACAAACATCCGTATGGCCAATACAGACGTTTGCCGTGAGCGGGGATCGAACCCGCGACCATTAGCGCTTCAGTCAGTTGCAGTGACCACTGCACCAACGTGTCCGTCAATCATATTTGTCGTGTAATTTAAAAATGGAACGATCTTCTACTATCTTTGGCTTGCACGTAGGAAGCTGTTTGGTGAAAAAAAAATACTTTGTCACGTCAAAAACTATTGTTATTAGTTGTTCGTCAACTTCGGCATTGGCTTAAAACAATTTTTTAAATAAAAGTTTAATAAAAATTGTACTACTAAGTATAATTTCCGCTCATTATTTGAGAAAAATCCTTTACAAGCATTGTGCACAACTAGGCATTGATGGACTTACGTATATGTGCCTTGGCTTCGCCTCGGCCCATATTCACACGTTCGTCAATCAATACCTCCTTTGCGGGTCGCTGCAGTAATGTACTTTAGTAATTAGCTGACCTGGCCAACTACGCCTCCGAATTAAAAAAAAAATTGTATTAAGTTATAAGCCACTCCTATACAAAATGAATTTTCATACTTTTTTTTCATGAATTTTTCGTCGTTTTAATCAGTTATTCCCAGCGGAGACAAAACATAAAGAAACCTTGCGGCTGTTCTTGAGTTATAAATGGTAACTAATACGACTTTGTTATATAAATTGCATGCTTATTAAAGTGACCGAATTCAAAATGTGTGTGAAACGAGTTCGCTAAGTTATAATTAAAATTTAGTTTCATATATTTTTTTTGTTTATAATCTGTAGATTTGAAAGAATTAATAACTAAAATAGTTATTTATCAACACTTTTACAATATTTTTATCAACATTTTGTGAAATTAGTCTAAATAAGTGGCCGAATCCAGCTGTAAAATAATTCTACTATTGTGCCCAAAAATGTGAATTTAGTCATTTTAAAACTAAGCATGCGATATATATAAGTTACGTTTTTGTAATAATTGCTATTATTTTATGAGTCATTTCAGATTTTTGTAGCAAAGCGTGTAATACACAGACCATAAAAATAAATACGGTATGTATTTTACATTCCGCCCATTTATTTAGAATGCGTCCAAGTCAACATTGATGTCCTGACATATTATAAAGACAAAGTAAATATTAGGTACAAAAATTTAATGTTTGTCCCATAAAAAATAAATTCCTTCAAATACTGCACCAAAAACAAGAATTTCAAAATAATTGGCCGACTTTTGGCTGATTGGACACTTTCACTTACTTAAACCAGATAGTTTCAGCTTAATATATTTCAAAGAAATATAATTAATTAGCACATATTAATTACTTTTATTGACTATTTATTCTTGTGTAAAATAATGTAAAACAAAATATAATAAAAGCTATTTTTGATAGAGTTGTGTTTTCGATTTAATGAGCAGTTTACAAAGTATGGGAATAATAACTATACCGTTAATGAAATAGTTAATATAAAAAGAACACGTGTATAAGAAATTTATTATAATTTCAAGTCTAATATAAACTTAATCTTAAATTACAGGAATCATTTAGCTTAATAATTGACTAAACAGATCAAAACTTATCTATGCTCATAAGCGCACATTAAATAGCGTTAAATGCGAAGCACGTCACTGTATACCGTGATGTCTTAACGATCATAAATCTTTCGAGTCTTCTGGCAGACATAGGAACATTTTGGCGCAGAAAATGTTGAAACTGTCACAAGCGTTTTGCATCCATTTTGGTTTATTTTTCCATAAAATGAACACACAGAAGACGGGAACGCCGAGAGCTATGAAGGCGACTCCTATTCCGACCTCCATCGGGTGAGTGAAACAGGAGAAGACTACGAGGAATGTGCAAATAATTAGAAATGCGATTGGCAGAAGCAGGTTGACACGGATTGGTCGTTGCAGGTCGGCTCGCGTGTACCGCAACCACAAGAGTCCAGCCACTGAGCACAGGATGAACATTGCTTCCACTGCTGTCACGTACACGATGAGGGATTCCACGTTGTTGGACATCAAGAGCAACAGTGTCACAAGGCACTGTAAAAAAGTTTTTTAAGTAAGTAAAAAAGGTTTGTCAATTTCCAAGATTATGCTTAGTTAGATAAAAAAAAGTACTAGGCAAATGTTACCAAGTTGTGTACACAATATTCATTTGTGAATTTTTAAAAAGATTGAATGTATTTATTTAATCAAAATTTATAAGAACATTAGTGTTATCAAGTTTATACGTGTAACTATTAGCTAAAAGCCTAAGCCCTTAATTACATGTACACAATTAATTATGCGTATGTTAAAAAAATATAATTATATTTTTATGTATATAACCTAATTGTTGCCCCTCGCGATTTCACTTGTGTTTATGGTTACTACTTTGCTTATATGAGTCGTAGCGCGAATATACCTTATAAACGTTTCTTAGATTTTCGCGATTATAACTCATTGAAATAAAACTATTTTAAACGGATTTAAATCGCATATATTAACTATTTTGAACATCCCGACATTTCGAGCACTTTACAGCGTCCGTGGTCACCGTAGTCTACCCGTGTTAAGTGCTCGAAACGTCGGGAAGATAAAAATTGTTAATATACGCGATTTGAATCTGTTTAAAATAGTTTTATTTCAATACCTTATAAGCTTCCTCAATAAGCGGGATATCCGACGCAAAATGATTTTTTCAAATCGGATCAGTGGTTTCATAGATTACACTCAAACATACAAACAAATTTTATTTCCTTATAATATTAAATTAGATTCCTCTCTTAGATTTGTACGTCCAGTGAAATGGAAATAAATTAATTAATATTTGTCCAAATTCTTAAGAAATTATATCGCAGATTAAGCTTGTAAGTTGTAGTATGTAGGAAGGACAACTCTTTACGAATCGAGCTTATCCTTGAAATTAATTGAAGTATTTGTTTCGGGACGTGTTTATTTATAGTTTTATAAATCACTAGCTGTGTGGAATTATCTATTCGCGATTCGCTATTTATATCAAGATACGTATCTAACTTCGAAAATGATGTATTTCCCAAACGTATTTTTGTTTATTTTTTCGCGCCTAGTGTGCGTATTTCTGAAAAAGCTCATATTTTAAACTTACATTTATTACTTTAGAATTATTACAAAGAGATGCTAAAGCGTTACGTTAAAACATCAATTTCCATATTTTTACCGATGGACTCCTTATCAAAGTTACATCAACTAGTTCACTTCTTTAGGGAATTAATTTTCTGAAACCCTATATGTAAAACTCTTTGATTCTATAGGTTTAGGCTGTACCTACATTATCCGTCAATCATTTGTTACTATTTATTATTATTAAGCAGATTCATAAAAAACTGGTTCTAACCAATAACCCCAACAAAGCGGTCAATTTATTTAGATTTAAATCGAATATCATTAGAATTTATGTCAAGGATGACAACTATAATGCATAGTGCTAGAATTAAAAAAAAATAGTTTTGACTTTTTAAAACGAAACTGAATGTAGGTAATAGAAGAAGTGATTCAAATTCTAATTACATTTGTTGTTTATTTTTTTCCATTAAAAAGTGCTTATTACCTGATGACATTGTTTTGTGTCATGCTCATTACAAGTAGCTTTGAATATAACATTAACGTATCGAGCCGGATATGTAATTAGTAGTAAAAACAGTCTATCGTTCAAGATAGTATATAACCGCGTAACTAGCTTTTGCAAAAAGCAATGGTCTTTGAATAATTATATAATCTATTTTTATAAAATTAATACTTAACATAAGAAAATTGAAATATCCACGGTTGAAGCCTTATTTATGTCAATATTGTAATTTAATGTTTGGTTCAAATTTAAACTTAAAAAAAAAGTTAAATACGCAGTTTTGCAGTATCCCCGACGATATACAACCTATAGCTGCCATATAGCTAATAATCACGTATATAACGCAAAAATTATATTTTTTTTACCATTTTATGATAATATAATGACATTTAATATTTTAATTTAAATATTTTTCTTGCACTTTTATCTGATTACCCCTTTGCCAAATATTAATTAGCTGTTTAGTATGTAAATTACTGTCTAGACCTACAAAATTCCGTTATCAATCTTTAGTTTGGTCTTTCTGTTATATAATTATTTATTAATTACATTTGTAAGTTTTAGTAATTGACATAAAACAACTCTGTAACCTAGTAACAGATTAGAGCCTTACGGAAGCTGTTATCAAAAAATGGTACTGACAGTAAATTCTTTCGAGTGTAAAATAGCAACCAAATTATGTAAATCTTTATGAAAGTCTGAGAGTAAAATTTGTAAGTGTAGTAGTGTATTTCGCCTTAGACTAATTTAGATTTAATATCAATAAAATCATAACTTTATGTTGACAGCTTATAAAAATAGAATTGTAATTATCATCTTTATATTTTCATAGCTCTATACTACTTTGATGATCCGTGCTTATGTGACAATATTGCTACAAATTTTCGCTTATCATTAACGTGTATTTACTATATGTTAAAACTTTGTTTTAAATACACAACATTGTTAGACATATAGTTGTACGTATTTACATATTTATTATAATATTATCTACGGTAATAAATCACGACTTTCGACGTTATATAATAAGTTATAACAAGCGGCTAATATACATAATTTTTAAAAATGTTAATAAAAGTGAAGCGTCTCAATTTAAGTATTAAGAAAAAATTGCTAAGAAAGTGTATATATATATATAAAATACTTAACATAGTAAGAAATAGTATTAATTTATATTTATATCAAAGAATGTTTATCCGTTAGAACGCAGTTATATCTCAGAAAACTTCAAGAAAATAGCTTGTTTAATGATATAGGCTACATATACAATATAACACTACGAACGACATGAGTGGAGTAAACATTGTATACATTTCACGGCACCTTTAACGCTGGTGAAAACACGCGTCTGTCATAAATAATATGAACTTACCATGAAAATAAGAGAAGGCACTGGTGTTAGACGCTTAATATCAATAAGAGATATTGCCAATGGTAAGTGTCCATTCCTAGCTCCGACGAAGAACAGCCTGGATGAAGCGTAAATAGCTCCATTTAGAGATCCAAAGGTACATAGTGCGACGAAGAGAGGCATGATCCAGGACATGACCCCAAGTATCTTCTCACTGAAGGTCACAGCCACAGCTTCTGAGGCGCGTATCTCATTGTTTGTGAGTACGGCGAAATAGGCTATGTTGGTTAATGCATAGACGAGGGTCACCACCGGCATGGAAATACAGATCGCGCGTGGTAGGTTTCTGAAATAAAACAATGTGGAATTTACTATAAAATATTTTTTTTTATTGTTGCCCAATATCTCCAAACATTTAATTGGATACGTGTATGTACAAAGCGTCTCAGCATTAATGGGACCCGTGTTATTATTAATAGTTATCATTTGCGTATTTTATATTGATAGAGCGAATGTAAGTAATTGATTTAGTTTTTCCCAACGATTAGTAGAAGCTGGTAACTATTTGACATTTACCTACACTAGGGGTCGGATTTACCCCTAAGTGCCGCCCTGGGGCACAGTGAAAAATGCCGCCCCTTAACGTAAATCATTACCTAATACGTATATAAATACCAATAATAACTACTAACTAACCAGTAGTAAATTTAGTAGTAGATAAAGCACTCTTTAAAAATAAAGAAAAAAGTTTAGTAGAGTACAATCAATTTTACTTGAAAATTAAAAAAAAATCTCTTAACACCTTGAATTTTGCCGCCTTTGCCACTGGCCCACAGTGCCCCTTTAGCAAATGCAGGGCTACCTACATTGCACATAGCCAAACTCTAACATTATAAAATTAGCACAAAATTATAAAGATCATTTGAATTATATAAAAAAATCGTTACTAAGATCTGCGTTTATATTAGTACTTAGTATTTGGCATAACTTACTTGTAAGGGTCTTTAAGTTCTTCTGTGACGAAATTCAAGTAGTTCCAGCCGGAATACGAGAACAGTCCAGTGTAGAATGCAATAGCAATATTTCCTGGCTCAGTGATAGTTCCCTGCATCATGGACTCGAGGTTTTCCGTGTGCCCAGAGAATAAGTACCACAAACTAGCGAAGAATGTTATTAACAATGCTAATATTTTTGCTGCTGTAAAAGAGTCCTGTATTCGAGTGACACATTTCACGTTGAAACAATTGAGTGCAGTGAGGAAACCTGTAAAAGAAGGAATTCATGAATAAAAATGTATTGGTATATCTTTCTTCATATATTTCACGTAAAGAGGCAGAAATCAAAAGACCCACGGATCTCTTATTTTATTATTAAAAAGAGTACCAGAACCTGAATTTTTAAAATAGTCGCCTAGTCGTTTTTTTTGCGAAATGCGCTTATTATTACATGAAAAAAACTACATAAAATTTGAAATTCTTACGTAAGTAAATTAGCTTTTTCTGTGAATAAATAGCAACATCTTTTTTTCAATAAGGCGAAATATTATTTTTTTACCATTTTAGAATCTGTATTAGATGCGTAAATTTTGGAGCCTACTTGCAGATTCTGTGTAGTACATTTTTTTACAGCGTGAGTCGTCATCGTAAGGTGATGAAAAACAAAAACTTTAAATTAAAATACACGTATATTTTTTGAAGGACACACGATTAAATCTTACACGATTTGAAGTTTGATACCTTTACTTATTTGATTGCTTATTCGCTATAAGAAGTATTAAAACAAAATAAAGAAAAACCAAAATTTGTAGCCGTAGCATTCAATAAATTCGCTTAAGTAGTGATTTTTTTATAATTTTCACAATGGGCTCTGATCTCCGAAACCAAAGGACTTTTACTAAAATGGTTTTTTGTATATCATCAGTCATAGTTATGACTTAGGCTATAGCCTTCAAGATAGTCGTTTATGTTTGGGATATTCTGTATATGAAGAAAACTATTTGTTTGGAGGCGCAAATTTTGGAATCAACTGTCTGTTAATGAAAGTTTTATTCTAGATAAAATTATGGTACAGTTTACAGGAGGGGAACAATAATCATAAACGTCTAGTCACCTACCAATCGACAAGAGTCACAAAACACAGTTTAAAGTTAGAAGTAGCAAAAGAGTAACAACCTTTTTATCAAGACATGATTTGTAAACGAAAATAATTATATCATCTTTTATTAACGATATTGTTTAAGTTGAATTTACATTACGAAATTAGCGTAATGAAATTGTTTACATAGAAACAGCGCTTTTGATAACTCTTCAGTACAGAGGAGGAGGTCAATATAAATAAAACATTTTAGCAAAATGGCAGTGAGATATAATTTCAATTTGGTAAAACAATACTGGTTTTAATTGCCTAGAAATTATTATTTATCCGCGATGAGTTTACGTATTCATAAATATTAGTATAGTTTTTTGTAAACACTAGATAATTTTATCTTCTCTACTACTTGATAATAATAAAGAGAGCGCTTTTACATATATGTACGAAGTACTCTGATTGAACTACTGAACTTATTTTAAAAATTATGGTACCATTTGAAATGTACGTCATATATTACATGGTTATGTATTTTTTTAAAAGAAAATCTACATATACGACAACGAAGTCACAAGTAAAGCTAGGTAATATGATATTGTTGTAATGTACATTTTCTGGTTTTTCATTTTTTACGAAAGAAAAGATAATGTATGTGATCATCAGGTACCATGACATTGAGTCTGGCTTTAATACCAATCCAGTTCAGTCAGTCCTAGTTGTTATCATAAGTTGTCATCATTTAATTAATATTATTTTATCTTAGTAAAAACATCTTCTAATTAGTGAGTAAATTTATTAAGTTGTAAAAGTAAAGATCTCTTAATATATTTAAAACGCACAATAAATGATTATCTTTACTAATTAAAAAATGCTTTCGGTAAATTAAAATATTTTAGATAAGGAAATATCAACACCATATGAGTATACCTACTGACTACGTTCCACGTTTTGTAAATATTTTTAATAAGCTCACTGTATAAATATTTGTTTCAAATAAAAACATTTTATGAAAAAAGATATATCACATCACATAGTTGGACGCAAATACAACTGTGTCAAGCCATACAGACTTCATTTTGAGAAAATGGCGTTTAAAGACGTCAAACCTATTCTTAATAAATTTGTTTGAAGATGTATATTTCCATCTTTTCTTTCCCATTTTGATTAAATAAGAGCAGATTGGTACAATTAAAAGATTTGTTTAATAATAACTTCTTTAAATATATAAGATCATTATATAGTTCAAAATATGGAAATGTTAAATACCTTACGCATTATTAGAGTAAATATCTTCAAATTTCACTTTTTGTGAGTCACTCATTATTGCTTATCAGTATCCAAGTATCACAAAATTAATTCTTGCGAAAAAAATCGACTTTTAAAATAAAAAAAATCAATTAGAACATTATGTTCATGGCATTATTTCTTTATAGTAAACTGGCTACTTCTTACGTTTTCATTCGAGTTTATGGATACTGCTTTACTTCTGTAAGTCGTACTGTGATGTATTACAGCCTATAACCTTCCCCAATAAATGGGTTATCCAACGCAACATTTCTGAGATTATCCCCTACATACAAATTTATAATAGGTATCTATACTGATAGATTTCGGTAAATCCTTCTGATTTCTTTCAATTCTAGAAAAAAAATTAGCACGTTATTTATTTCGAGATATATCTACTCTACTAAGCATGAGTGCTTTATACAGCTGTTTCAAGACATAGCCAGTTTAGAGGACAAGGATATATAAAATCACAACAAGTCATTACGGGCCCTTACGTTAGGTGTACGATCGGATAATTCGCACACGAGTACGTGTCAGTGATGCGGGAGGAAGCTGCCATTATCTTGTCAGGCGCAATCAGCATTGCGCGCCACTACAACGACAGTATAAAAGACGAGAAGAGGCGACAAACTGATGTCCTGGCTTGTAGCATTCATTCTTTGTTATCGAGGTTATCATCACCTCTATTGTGATATGACTTTTCAGTGACATGAAGTTGTGAATTTAACTTTTAAAGACACCCTTTTGTATTTTTAGTGGTTTTGCTTTCTTTTTATTTTATACTCACATAATGATTATGTATACACATAGACATTGCACTAAAATTTTCTAAATTATAATCAAGATCATATTGAAACCACTTGAGTTGTTTTAATAAACATAATAAACGGACAAACGCGTTGCGTTGCACAAAATTATTATTAATAAAATTGAATTCCAATAAGTTTTTCACTTACTGATAATAAAAATAATTCAAAAAGTTAACATTTTTAATTTCGCTTCTCCGAATCAGCATACGCGGAATTGAACAAAATAAATAACCGAAATATTTAAAGCCAGTTCGAAATGATGCAACAGTTCCTCGATGTAACTTACGGACTCTGTGTAATTTACTACCATTAAGTGTATGATTGAAATCTCTTTAACGTTGATTGGACATTCACCTCTGCGCTAAAACCTTTTGCACACTACCTAAGACTTACTATTGGTTAAACATTTGGGTTATATCCTACGATGGTTAAACAAAAATGAGCGTTTCAAAGCACTATTAAAGCCCGTCATTGTCGTGTGCAAAGATCCTATATTGTATTATGTACTCACAAAAGAATAACGAGTTTCTGATTGATGAAACGATGGGAAGATTTCGGGGAATGAATACGAATTTAATGAGCGAGTCAGGTTTCCTGTCAAGTTCTTGCGAAGGGTCTTTAATATTTCCGTATGTACGAAACATGACATGTTTGTGAGATTACTTGCGAGTGGTTCCAAGTATTGCACGATAAAAAATATGTGTTAGTTAAAACAGAATTTAATTTAAAGGAACATAGGTATTGAAGAGGTTGTAAACAGTATTATAAAAACAAAACGTGATAAAAAAGACTATTTTTAAATTCTTCATTTAACAAAGCTTTTGCGTATGAATTATATGAAAAATCCAAGTAAATTAATTAAACATTAATATATTATGGGGTGTAGTGTTTACTTAATGTAAATACAAAAAAAAAATGACATTAAAATCTAAATAAAAGACCGAATTACAAGTGCGAAATTGCGAATTTTTGAAATCGATGGCGCGATATTAAGACTTTTACTTACATGTAACAACGGCAGCAATTAAGCTCACAGCATCTGCAGGCGGTTCGCAAACTGGCCAAAGCGGCTTAAGTATATTCTGTGCAAAGGTGAGGGCTGTGATGGCATTGCCAGTTGGGACCAGGATGAACAACGCCACCCATAGGTAGAGGAATGCTGGGAGGTCTCCAAACGCCTCCCCGATATAGGCGTAGTCACCTCCTGACTTTGGAATCATTGTACCTGGAATTATTATAACAGAAATTAATGATTTGAGAATGTATACGTAAGATTTTCAGATTTATAGATTTGATTAATAAACATTCTACATTTAAAACAGTTACTTTGATTTAATTATGTGAATAATGTGTAATTTTTACATGTATAATTTCATTTTAGTATGTATTTTGTGTACATTTAATATACAAAGGTTAATGATCTTAAACAAGAAACTTGAAAAGAACACACCAAGCGGCGCTGTCTCATATTCCATGCTAAAAAAGTAATTGCATTTACAGTAATTATTATCGAAAATAGGTTGGACAGTTATGTGCAACAACCTGTCATAAACTACCATGTACCTGTAGACCTGTACCATTGATTTTCTTGCAGTTGTCAATTGGTAGTTTTAAATAAAACTCTAAAGATAATCCACTTTCTATTCAAAGCACTTATCAATCAAAGCTCAGATTTAGATTAGACTTATTAAATTAATATAAAGCTAGTAATTAATTTATCAATTTTATAATCTTAATAACATAATTAACAAGGCTTTTTATTAAAATTATACGCATAAAATAAATTGTCAGACATAAAATATAGAAATTTGATGCTTATTTATGTTTCTATATAATGATATCAATGGAAGTATCCTAAACCGGTAACATGTAAATCGCGAAAAACCCTTTTTAAGCCCCGACCAAAAAAGAGGGCTGTTATTATATCAATGCGTGTATCTGTGTGTCTGTCTGTGGCATCGTAGCTCACTAACGAATTGACTAATTTTAATGCAGTTATTTTGATTGAAAGCTGATGTAATTCAGATGGTTCTTAGCTAACATTAATAAATATATATTTAGACGTTTGAAGATTATCAGTTTTTCTAGTTGTTGAACCGCTCTGAACAACTTCTGGTGGTTTCAAATCGAAATTTACCAAACTTAATATAAAGTTACACTTTATATACCCAGCGACACTCGTGCTATCAAGACGAATCTAATGACGTATCATTTATCAAAATCTGTTTAGACGTTGAGTAGTTACGAGTGGACATTTTGCTCTACTGCAGGCGGGTGAAAAAGATTATCTTCCATAATCTGTTAAATAATAATGTGTTATTAGAATTTTGGTCATCATGCGTACCGAATAATTACTTACACACGCATACTAGTCGTGTTTAGCTTATACAATAGTAAAAAATTATAATTATTTTCCATTGTTATATTTTAATTTGTTAAGCCCTATTTTTTTATAATTTATGATTATAACGACGATTACTATACCAACCGGTGCTTCCGGCGCGGCGTTAGTTTAATTTGGGCAAAGTTGAGGTGACTCATTCAAATGAACAGAATTATTTTATTGAAAATACTTTATTAGGCAAACAGAGAGGTGTAATAAGTTTGATGTATTTATCTGTGTGTCTGACTGTGACATTGTAGTCTTCTAACGAATGAACCAATTTTGATGCAGTTTTTTTCATTTTAAACCTGTTTTAATGTGCTGCAGGATTATCTGGAAACAGCTGGATACACACTCCTCATCAAGTTACAGCAGAAGAATCGCGTTGAACTGGTTTCTTTGGGTAGATTGTCGGGGTTTTTTTAAAATTAAAATCTTCTAAAAGGTTCTCAATTCCTCGGGGACTTCTTTTTTTAGGTATGTTTACCAATTACTCGAAAACGGCTGGACTGATTTGTATTTCTTAGAATATTAATAAAATGTACCCATAATACCAAATTCGTCCTATGACACTTTCATTTCAATGGGTTCGTAGTTTCATTTTAAAATTGAAATAGCTGGAATAAGTATGTCATTAAAGTATACATATATGTATTATGATATTATGTATTTTGCTTTTCTACTCGATTCCCCTTTTTACCCGACTCTGCGACACAAAGGTATATGATAATGTACTTATCAGCGTAGGTATCTATGTAATTATGTATGTATTTTAAAGACAAAACGCGTGGGCCGACTGTGATAAATGATACGTTGTTTGCTTCGTCATTGAGGCGCGAATGTCAAAGAAAAGATTTAAAAAAAAATTAAAATTTTAATTTTTAGGTCTCTCATAATATAATAAAATTCAATTCGATCGATTCAAAATGACAATAGGTGATATATCTTAAAAAATCTGCCAAATTACCGATGTACCTTCTCCTTTTTAGATATCCTAAAACGGTTAAAGTTAGATGCTAATGATTACAACAAGCATGGCTAAAATAATGTATTTTGTCGGAGTATGTGTATAATTTTTAAAGTTTTATAATAAAGTATGTTTTATCTACTCCAGAAATAGTAACGTGTCTTAATATCTTTTTAGATAAATAGGTTATCGTTAAGCGAGTAATATTTTGCACTTGGTTCTCGAATAATTAGTTTCGGTCCAATGGTTTGTGAGTTTATTTCGTCATAAGAAGCAAGTCGCACTTTACGTTAGTCTTGAAGCATTGATAGATTTCAAACTTTCTAAATACAAGATGCTGGGTACAGTGTATTACCGGTGTCGCATGCACTCAATATCGTAGTTTGTATCAGTTTTTTATTTAATAATATTTAATTATTAAAGAACAGGTAGATGATAAATATATGAATTATTAATCTTATTACTAATATAAATGCGACTGTTTGTGAGAATGAAGTAATATTTGTTGCTCTATCACGTAAAACCTACTGAACAGTTATTGAATAGATGAAACTCTACGGAATAATATCTTATGCATCAGAACATACAAACACTTTTTAGAGACATAGCACGCGGGAAAAGTTGAAAGCGGAAGCTTATTGGTAATATTGAAATACTTAATTCAAATCATTTGCATTGCAAAAATTTAAAAAATTTGCTTAGGATAGGCATTGCAACAATTAATCTCAATAAAAGCAAATACGGGATCTAGTTAGTGTAAAATAAAATTGATAATTCTAATTAGAATCTTCTTTTTCAATGTGTTAATTAATTCGGCAGAATGTTTGTTTTGATGTGTAACATATGCGTAACATACGCGATATCTTCGTCGAATGGGAACTGATTTTAATGTTTATTATCAATCGTTTTTATTTATTTTATTACACACGCTATATCTACAACGAGGGTGCTTTCGTGACTGATGTGAATAATCAAAGTGATCTACTACAGCGATATAATTTGTTCTGATTCCGATTTTCTGAGAAACGTTATGTTGAATTTTATCGAAAATTGCATGGGGTTAGCACGTTGTCGTTTAGGCAACGTTTCTGCCTTAAAATGCTTGATTATTGAGGGAAGGGATAGCCTATAAAACATCGACCATAAACGTCATGGTTCCTACTATCATTACGCACTTTAACTCTGTTTTACCTGAATTCATAACACGAAGTCACACAAGTGACATTGTATTCGCAACTCTTATAATAGAATGTTCAATGTTATCAATAAAACACCAAAAGAAAGTCATAAGATAAAAAGGCAACCGTACTGCAGATAAAAACGGGTGGTCAGGTCAAAATGTTATTCAATTTACGCATAAAAAGGTTATATATTACAGATAAAACATATCGCTATGTTTATAGCCGAGATAAACTCGTTAAATAATATCTTCGTTACAAGTTCATCGAAATTTTGATAATAAGATCTTATTGTTTTTGTGTATGTTAAGAGTTATTCACCTACAATGTTATTTATAAAAAAAAAAATGTTTGCGTTACATAAGTCTTGATTAATTGCGGCTTCTGAGAGTTACAGACCCGGTGGCCTGTGGATTCTTATGACGGGCGCCAACGATTCACAACCAACTAATATCAGTCATTACCAAAACATTTACTAAATGCTAATATGTACAGCGGATCGTTTGTTTGTTCGGGCTATTAATAAGGCAGTAGGCCTTTGATCCGATTTGAAAAATATATTTAATCTTAAATAGCTCGTTCATTGAGGAAGTTTATAGGCTAACATTACATTAAGATCTATAGGAATGGAGCTATAAGTATAAATGCTGGTTACATGCGGCTCACGTTTTCTTAGAGACTCATAGGAGGTATAAGGTAGCATAAGTAGTTTAGTTCTCGGTCATGAGATTACACAACACTGCACGCCTACTGTAACTTGTAAATAAAACATGGAAAACCAAGGGTATGGGAAAATATGAGCCAATCGATATGTATTTATCAACTTATAGAAAAAAATGGGTCAACAGCGATGGATTGTTAGTCTGTATATGTATGTCGTATCTGATTTATATAAAAGGCAACCGTTACTGACTCAATTATCTACAACACACAGCTCAACATTACTGAAAATATTGCGCTGAAACATGGTACGCAGAAAGTTATTATGACGTAGGTATCCGCTAAAATAGGATTATTCTAAAATTCACTCCCTAAGGGGATGAATCGGGAGTCCTAAGTTTATATAGAAGAATCAAACTAGACGTGAACACACCGAGCAAACGCTAGTTCAGTATAAATCTGTTTCAATTATTATCTTGAATTCTATCGAATGTGCAATTCAAAGTTTTTAACCAATTTTTATTTTCTTAGATTGACATGTTTGAAAGAATTCAAATGGCATTTTGCGATTCTATTTTCACCAACATCTACATATCCAATTTTTTTTAATGGTGTGCACGTGATAGCATTAAAAATGTTTTTCACGAAATGTGCTATATGCAGAAAACAAATATTTTATTTAATTACTTTAAAGCAATTTTTAAGTATATTCTATTACGATATTTAATAAAATGACTCACGTTCTTGACGTTTTAAAGAGTCCACGAAAACTTAACGCTTTCAGAGACAATGAAATGTACATATTATTTTTGTTGCTTTATAATTTGGATGAATACACTTACAATTGCAGAAGTTATGAAAGAAATCCTCAAAGGGGCCTAACATTGGGATAACTTCTATTTTTTATTTAAGGCTGATACTACATAAGCGGTGGTCAAGCGCAAAAAGCTGCAATACGCTAAAAGTTGCGTTGCAAGTCGATAACTCGTTGCATAAACATCGTCCAGACGCCAAGTAACTTATCGATTTACTGTCTCCACTGTGTTAAAGGGTTATTTATAAGCGCACGTAAGTTGTTTGAATTTGTACGTTAATATTTTTAAAAGATTTTGCTTCTCTATTATTTGCTTTTCGGCTTCGCTTTGGAATAGCGAGCGTTGGTGTGATAAGAACCTAATGAGTATAGAATATAGGCCAATGTTCAACGGTTTCAACGATTTTCATGACAAGATGTACTGAGAAACTGTAATCAATAATTAATAACGTTTTTACTATTTGTTTCATATTGAATATAAATGTTTAATAAGATTACATTCAATAAGGTATAGATTTAAAAAAATATATATCTTTTTAAACAATATTTTTATGGTATTTAATGTAATCGCAATGGCTATATACCATCATCGAGTGAGACATTAATAGATACGAACAGTTGTTAACACATTAAACTTGGTCAGGGTCGTTCAGGTGAAGGAATTTCGGAAAGTCACAACAAAAGATTAATTATTTCATTTATTCAGTTTTAATATTTTTGTATTAGAATCATATAGGTAGGTATTATATTCTTTTTCCGCTTTAGGAACATCGCTAAATATAGGTCTCATTATCACATTGTTCATTTTTAAAATGTAAAAAATTTAGTACCTATCTAGCAACTACATATGATGCAAAATTTAATAATAAATATAGTAATAGAATTTTCGTTTGTTCCTTCGAGATATATAATAGATATATATAATATCATTTAGATTTTATAACACATGAGATCGAACCAAACAGATTCCTATTGGAAAACGCGTTTTCACACGTTAGAATCGAAGTATAAATGACTATGTTGTTTCACCTGTTAATTAATATCACTTACCTAATTCTGCATAGCATAAGGCTCCAATCATCGAAAGGAATCCCGAGAGTATCCACACTATGAGCGCCATGCCCTTCGAGCCCGCGTACTTCAAGGCCAGGCTGGGGGACACGAAGATGCCAGACCCCACGATAACTCCCACAATAATCGCAACACCGTTCATTAAACTTAATTCCTTTTTCAACCGGACCCCTTGATGCGAACTCTCCGTCTCCGTGTCACCACTTTCACCCACATCCATCGCCTTCGGTGTCAAACCCTCAGCAGCTGATACTTTTGCCATTTTTAATGTTTTATTAATATCTAATTATCGTCCCTTTATATCAGTCAGTTTAAAACTTTATATAAAATGTTCAATGTTATACACATGTTTTAAAAGAAACATAATGGTGCCGGCTGCGGATACTCTGATCTTTCGTCATGCCAACATTGCATCACACTGCGTTAAGCTACCGCGGGAAACACCACGTGCGATGTAAAACACAGTTAGAATAGTCTTGTCCTGATAACAATATGATGGAGTCGGTTGACCACCAAACAGCTGCTGATAACACGCGCCGTAATTATGCACACATTTATTTGCCTCATACAAGGTAATATTGAATAGGTTAAAATATTCAATAAAAAATTTATAGATCGCACATCTGATTTATAAAAATACTACTTAAGTTACGTTGAATTTAATTTTTTTTTTAAAGAATTTAATTAGTCAGTAAATATTACGGGGAATTTATATGCCGGTAACGATCGCGACTACGGATCGACGCGATACGAATGTACACACACGTTCAACGCTCTCCGTCCCCACTTTACTATTCATTTTACTTCGCAAGTTAACCACGAGTCCGACAGTCTGCGAATGAGTCAACAGCAAAAACAGCATAAAAGTTACGAAGCGTTGTGAATTATAGCTCTTGTGGACGTCGTTTTTAAGTTTATTTTTATTCAAAACCAACCAAGCAATTCATTGCCAAGTTTGAACAACGGGTTTTTGATGTCTCTTTCACGCCTGTCTTAACCACGTGTACCACGTTACCAGTTGCCATATTCTGTATCCTTAAATCGGAGTCTGATAACAAACTCACACATCCCATGTGATGATGAAATAACTGTTACTTGTTGACATATAAAGGATATGAACAATTGATTTATAATACTAGGGGTCAACGACAGAGGTGTTCGTCTGCGACATGTGTTTGTGATGATAGTGCTTAAAGATCAATCTCTACTGTCAAGAAATATAGTTCAACATTGATGAATGTTAAAAATTAAAAAAAAAAAACTGATAAACGGTAACAAAGTGTACTCAAAACGACGTTAAAAATTTTGTATAATATTTTTTTTAATAAAATAAATCATTGTATTTAAAAACTTTAATATTACAATGAATATTTATTAGAAAATAATTTATGAATTTAGGTTTATGTTAATCGTTTTGTGTTTTCGTCGTGTACTTGAATATTCTTGCAGTGCCGTCGTCTGAGGTGGTCAGTATGAGGTTTTCTTTAGGATTGTAGGTTAGGTCCAATATTTCGGACCAGTGTCCCGTCAGCTTGAGGCTTCGGCTGCCAGACCTGGCATCATACGCTTGTACGGAACCATCAAGACATCCAGTCACCAAGTGGTCCTTTACCCAGATCATTTTCGTTACCCCTGCAGCGGCCTCGTCCTCAGACTTCGCACAATGATGACGTATCATTTGTCTCGCCGTGTCCCATATGGTAACGGAACCATTCAAGGTACCTGGAAATAAAATAGTGTTATCAAGTAACTATTTAAGACGAATTTTGATGGAATTGTCGCTGCTTAGTCAGTAAAAGTTTAAATATACAGTTTGTAAAAAAAATTGTTTATAAGCTATACCTATAGTTTTTCACATTAAAGCCTAGGTATATTATATAATCAAATATAAATGATATTGTCAAAAACATTTTTCATAGTTATCGGTTCATTTAAAAATACGTCAACAAAATTTTCTTACAGCTCTATGTAATGACGATGATGTAATAGTCTAAAATATTGCTTTTACATGAGTATTCCTTGTTATTGTTATCACAACTGGTTCACCTTCAAGAGCAAGTTTGCGTACATTTTGTGGAATTAGCGACGAGCTCAAGGACAAATTATGGGAACGGGGGAGAGTTATAATGACGACCCTTTAATAAAGGGCTCAATATTCTTTTGTTCTTCAGTTAGCAACAAGCCATTGAATAAAACGTAGAAATGTATTTTCTATAGAGACCATTTATATGAGAGCTTGAACAGCGCTCCTAGCGGAAACTATACTAATGTATTTTTCTTTACATTTGATATTAGAATGTTTTAGTGTACATTACAGTTAATTTTACGTAAACTTAAGGCCCGATCTTTCTTTGATATATTTTTGATTAGTGTACAATAGGAAAAAATCGGGAGCCGAGGATAGTGCAAAACGCGTAACTAGCTTTTGCAATAAGGTCCATTTTTGAATCAAATGTTACATTTTATCATTAATAAAAAACAAGCTATCTAAAAAATTCTATAATCGATATTTGTAAAATTATTACTTTACAGAAATAATTTTTACATGTCGTCGGTGATATTACAAATACTCATAATAGCTTATTTTTATCAATAATACAATTTATTATAATTAAATAAAAAATAATCCCATAAATTTCCTACTTCCGAGTAAATGGAACCTTTTCGTAGTAAGAAGAAGGTTAGGACCTTAATCCCCCACGCTGATCTAATAAGGATCGTGTCGTCATCGGTGGATTAATGTGTTTCAAAATTTCTTCCGACATATTCAGATTTTCGATCCTCACACTATCCTTCACCGCCGAGGACAAGAGAATAAGCACTAATTTAGCACTTGAAGACTCAATGGTATTAACTGGATTATGACCACGCGACGTTGGCTGCGATCAACGTGTTCTAACCACTATGCCTAAAATCTAAAAGAAAATAACGAATTACCTAAGGCGAAAAATTCCAATTGCGGATCTGGAGAAAAGGCTACAGCTTCTAAGTCGATTTCTGTTTGCAATTGCGCAACGACTTTACCATTATTTGACGTAGTCAGAACGACTTTACCTTGAACAAAAAAAAAAAACAATATTAGCTTCTTATTTTTAATTGGCCATTAATGTAAGTCGTAATAACACAATTATGTATGTATTATACGTTAGCATAATAGTATAATATACATAACACATTTGCTTAATGTATAAAATTCTCACAAATATTTATAATCAGCGAAAGTAGTTCTGTCCGTCTGTTTGCGTAACAAATACATTTTCACGTCTATATCGCTGAACCAATTTTAATACATTTTAGTATAGAAATAAACTTGACTTCTTACAAGAGCCATTTTCTGTCGGGAATATAAAATGTAAAAGGGGTAAAATAACGGATGAAAGTGTTCACGTAGAACCCATAAATAGGCTATTCTAAACATTTAAAATAATTATATATATCAGCAGATATCTTTAGAGAAAGACAACGCTGAGTCCGAAAAATGTGTCCTTTTTAATAAAACAATTTGAGCACTATAAAAAGTACGTAAAAGTATATCACTTACTGATGTCTGGATGTAAGAAGCCAAAAATATTTTAGTAATTAAACAAATTTAAAATCCAAGTGCAATCCGCTAAATGGTTTAGACTACAAATAGGTCACAAAGGTTCGCCAGTTTTTATAGTTTACGTACACTACATTGATCTTTGAAGAATAATATGAATCTAATAACACCTTCAAAATCGGTTGAGGTAATTAGGCTACCGGCCACAACTCAAGTTGGACATCTATATTAAAGGATTGGCACTTAATATGATTCTCATGTACATTACATATTTCATATTTGAGATTTCTGACTAATCATTCAGAGTCTTGGTGGTTGGGGTGTAAAAAAGTATTTAAAAAACAAGATAAATGTTAAGCAACCTAAAAACAATATTCAAATTATGGTGGGATAAAACACAACTGTGGTAGTTTGCAAACCTTAAAGATTCACGAGGTGGTGTTAAAAATTGCAATAAAATATAACATTTCTTTTTTCTGTAAGTAACAATATTATGGAAAGATGCTTCCATAGAAAAACTTGAAAGCAAGGTCTAAATAGTAGAGCTGTTTCTGATTGACACTAAATACATTTATGAGATATATACAAGAATCACTGTTTTAAAATTATTAGATATCATGTGAAAATTATACTTATAGGTTTATACTCACAAAATGTAATTAAAACTGCAAACAAAGACAGATGACCAGCAAAAACTAATCTTTTATTGGAATTAATTGTTTATCAATGCTTTTAACTGTACTGTTACCAGGTCATAAGTTTTAAATTATTTGCAAGAGTTCATGAGTATTGCATATGATAAGATTTGGTTATATAATTAAAATTACCATCAGTCGCAATGGATGCAATGAGATTGTTTTCTGGATGTGTGTCAATGTCAGTAACACGAATTTGATGTATTGCTGCAGGAACTTGTTGTAACATCGTACTTGTTTTCAGATCCCAAACTTTTATAGTTCCATCCTCATATCCAGCTGCCAAGCGTATTCCATCATGGAACATCTAAAATTATATATTATACAAAAGATCAACAAATATTTATAAAAATATAAGGATATAGGCTACAGTCATTACTTACATTACTTATAATTGCCACAATTTTGTATTAACCAAAGAAAATCTTTTTTAAAACTTAAACTCAAATCAAAAGTTTAAATCGAAAAAAAAAAAATTATAAGAGACTAAAAATGTTTATTAATTATTAATGACTCGTTTTAACTTATGTACTAGATGTCGAAATTACTTCATTTATCTCATACTTAACATCCTATTTTTCTATGACATGCAATAAAAGAGTAACAATTTATTTATATTTCTAAGACAACATACCTTACCACATTCAGTCTTTATATTATGTCCTTGCAAGACTTTTGTATCCCCAGATGGTATTTTAAAAACAAATATATCTCCCGTAACTGCACCACATATGAGCACCCGAGCTCCAAAATGCCACAGCCCCCAACTCAGATCATCCGCTTCATATTCAAAGACAACCGGCCATGGCTCTTGTTGGTTATCTTCTAATTTACATTTCCAAACTTTTATCAGCCCGCACATATCAACAGTGGCCAAAAAGGCACCATCAAAGCTAAAGCCAACAAAAATGACAGAATCCTTATGACCGGTGCAGTTCATTACAACTTGACCTGTTTCTGCAGACCAAACATAGGCTTTGTCATCCTCACCACCTGTTACTGCGAACTTGCCGCTGGGGTGTAGGTCACAACAAAATACGGAACCATCGTGTTTATCGAAAACCACAACCGCATGGTCTTCAGGTTTTTCCATTTCTGTATCTTCTTCTTGATAATCTACTTCTTCCATGTCCTCGTCAAATGCTATTTCCTCTACTTCTTCGAAGTATAAACCGTCATCGTCCATGCTGCCGATTTCGTCACCATTTATGGATGATGGTGGCGTATCTTCTTCTTGTACTTTCATTTTGTGTGATTAGTATCTAATAATATGTTGTCGGCCTAAATTTTTTTGGTCTTCGATGTAGTAAGAAAAAGGAGAATACTTGGATAAATGAAGATAAGTTATAATTAACTTTGTCTTTTATAAAAATTATAATTAATTAATACTAATACAATAGTATTAAGTATTGCAGACAATTTTCAGTAAGGTTATAATTATAGAATTGAGCAATATTGCACAAATCACATGTTTATGTTTTTCTGTCAGATAAACATTGTCAAAACTCATGTCATCATATGTCATATAGTTAAGAAGACACGCATAGAGTGTACCCTAATGAATGTGAACTTGTAACCAACACCGAAAACATGTAACAGGTTGGAACTTGGAAATACTATTGTTAGCGACGCGTAAGAATTATCATAATATAATTTAAAATTTTATATATTAACAAAAATAAGACTGAAAATAAACTTATTGTAAACAATCAAGTCCATAGCACACAATAGGTGATAGACTAACGAGTTAAATTGGAAAACATAGTTCTTTTATAATTTAAAGGAATTGAGTCAGTTCTATTTATGTAAAAATAATGATAAGAAACTAATAAGAATTAACTTAATCATGAGAATAAGAGTATATCAGGCTATTAAGTTGAACATAAAACTTGTTAACTTCATATAAGAATCATACTTTTAAAAAAGCCTGTAAAGTAATAAGTAAATATAAACACCACTACATTCATATAACGATTAAGGTAAATAACTATTGTAAAGCAAATAAATAATTAAAATAAAACTTGCTGAAAAGTTATGTAAATGTGGCTACGTGCAAATAGAAAATATTTATTGATTTCATATAAGGAAGTAAATAGAATGCAATAAGATTTAATGTGTTTTTTATGTAAAATAATACCTAAAGACCTCCATAAGGGGTGTTGTCGCATCGGGGCAATACCGGAGCGAGAGCCGCTCCATATTTTAAATTGTAAATTATGTAAAATAGAATAAATGTAAAACAAAATACTCATGTAAAATAGTTTAGAATAAGTAAATAGACTATTTTTGTATTAAATAATATATAAGTAAATTGTAAGAAATAAATAAATTAGTCCTAAAAATGCCAAAATCTAAAAAGCTGAGAGGAAAGATATAGAAAGAGAAGACACGAAAATGGTGCCGTGTGCAAACTCTCGGCTCTCTCGTTGGCCAATCGACAGCAACATTTGATATAAATATGGCTATTTTTGGACTGGTTTATTCATTCCGCTCCAGAATTTTGTGAAGAAAACTCGAAAAATAAAACTCAAGAAAGAAAAAAAAAGTTTTTTCTTTAAAAACCGCGTTTCCACTTTAGTATACAGGCAAAGGCACCCGCTAGTGTCTGTACTGCCATTAGACAGACAGTTTTAAATACAGTCAGTACAACTATAATGGCTAGTTTACGACTGAGGAAATAATTATTAATTTTTATATTTTTACTGGATGGCCCGGTGAACTTTATATCATCTACATACTTATGTTTGTGTTCAAATGTGTTCAAAACTAAACAAAAAATATTTACATTGAATTATTAGACCAAATACATCGGATCTTATACTACAACTATAGAACAGAAAAATTTCTGAACGCAGTTTATATTGGAAAATAAATTATTTTGGACAATTTATTATTGAATCATCGTTTTTAGTATTTTCCTTTTCTTATTATTTATGTTTCTCATCGTTTAAATCTAGCCTGAATTCACGTAAATATTTCAAGATCAAAATTAGCCAAATCGGTCCAGCCATTTATATATATAAACTAGGCTATCTTTAGAAGTAGCTGTCAAAAATAAAGATACAAATAGTATACTTCTTCAGGTGTAAATAAAAAAAAACAACTTATTTAAATCTTTATGAAAGTCTGAGAGAAAAACTTATAAGTGTAATTCTCACCTTAGACGAGAAAAGAAAAATAAAGATCAAGGTGTCTATGTTTCTCTACTCTGTATCGAAGGCCACAGAATAAATAATATTTAATAGTCTGTCAATGATATTGACATTTAAATTTCATATGAATAGGTTATAAAATAATATTAAAAAGTAGTTTATAAAAAGTAAAGTCTAAAAGTTATTGAAAATTAGCGTTTATAAATTAAAATAAGTAAATTTTGTTATGGCTTCTATAAATAGAGGTAGTTTACGGGTTCATATTTAATATAACATATTTATTTAGTTGAAAATATTAATAACAATATATCTCGTTTTTAGCTTTATTGCAGACGCCTGTGTCATTTTTAGTGGCTAAACGATTTCGAGGAAAAATTAATGTACAAAAACCTCGAAAACCACATTTTGAGAAGCAACTTTTAATCGATATATCAAAACCATTTTATGGCCCACCAAGAAATTCTTTACCCGAAATCACTCTATGTGAAAATAAAAATAAAAAATTCCACAAAAGAGAAATTGATAATCCCTTTGAAAGGATCTTAGCTAATGAATGCCTAAATTGGTTTAACACGTCTAAAATGGTTGTATTCTTACATCTTAATTCTATAAGTATGGAAGATAAGACACCGGTTTTCGCAGCTTTAAAAAAGAATGACATGCACCTAAGAACGTATGGTAAAAAAATAGTCAGCATGGCCACAAAAGGGACTCGATATGAAGCTGTTAATCATTTATTTACTTCACACCAGAATATTTTATTTGGCCAACCGGAAAATGCAGCAAAAATGTTTAAGATACTAAAAAAAGCACCACAATTGGTTGTTATGGGTATTGTATTATGCTATTATTTTTATTGTGTTTGTAAGGATTTTCTTATTAAAAAAAGGATTTTGAATATGTATATATATTTTTTTAACATATTTCTTATTTAGAACCTACAACATATGGAAGCTATAAATATTGATTTATACAAATTTATTAAATAAAGTTGATATCAGAAAATATAATTATGGCTAATTATCAAATATGTATTTCAATCTATATTTTCTTGCAGGGGGTATAATTCAAGACAAGTTAATATCAAAGAATGAATTAGTTGAATACAGTAAGCTACCGAGTTTGGATATAATGAGGAGTCAACTTTGTTCTGTATTACAAAGTGCTGGATCTTGTCTTGTAGGACAACTCAATCAGAATCAACAGATACTCGTATCCCACCTTGAGAAACATATAGAATTACAGAATAGCCCTACAGAGACAACAGAAAATACTACAGATAATGCAAGCACAAAAGTAGAGAGTGAATCTTAAAACTTCTCTCTTTGAGCATAGGCTAAAAGAACCATTTATTGTAACATAATTTAGATAATGAGAATAAAATAATAAGATAAATAAATTAATTAGATTGTTTTTACTTGAAGCTGTGTTTTAAATAATTAACTTTAAAATTTGTCCATCTGAATTACGATGAAAAGAAAAATAATTATCAACTAATGTAAAAAATACTAGTAATTAAATTATTAATCAGCCAGGCCAGTAGGTAATTGTCATAAAAATAGTTAAACATGGTGTTTTAATACAAATATGACTGAAATTGTTGGAATGCAGGTTTTGTTAACTATATTTTTTAAAATATGCTCTTTGGTTAGGTAAAATTATAATTCAAAAGTTGCCATGGGTTCACCATACTTAGCACTATTTTATTTCAATAAAGCTTTTAGGGTCACCTATAACTGGCAAGCTAAAACAATATTTAAATGTTTTCTCAAGTATCGCCAGCCACAAAATGACCTGGACAACAATCCTGAACATTCCTTATTATTTAAATTTTTTCAATGTTCAAAGTAAGTATTTAAGATATTGTAAACCAACAAAAATAATAATTTTATATTGTGTAATCATCTAGTATACAATACCTGGAGGTGCAAAGAGCATAATATAAGGTTTAATGAAAGTCATATGTTTAACAATGCTTGTATTTTATTTAATAAGTACAATCTTTGGTATGGTTTGACTTAATCTAATGTTTAAGAGATCAGTACCTACATATCTAATTATTATATTAAATGGACATGAAATGAGTTTGAGCAAGATTTATAATTATAATGGGATCGAGATTATAAAATATATTTTTAACTTATATTATAAAGGAATTTTATTAACAATTTTGTTCTTAAAAGTAATTTTTTAAATCATGGCGCAGTGATGCGATTGGTTGCCGTCGCCAGGGCTGTTAGCGCAACCGCAGCTTCTACTTCGTCTCTACCATGCCGTACAGTATTAACTGCCAATCGTATTTTCGGTTCTTGCTTTCGCCGTCTTCCTTCCGCCCACCAGGAATAATTCGCTTCACTAGGCTGGAACCTAGCCGCGCTTTCCAGCCATTTACTTAATAGTACAGGACTAGTTATCGATTTGTTATCACAGTTAGTCTTATCGCATCGTTCTATTTCATTGGAATTGTTGTTAAAACTTTCGTACTTTTCATGCGATGTCGAAGACCCATCTGTGTCATCCTGTTTGCAGATTATTTCTGATTCAGGACTGTTATCGAATCTGGTTTCTATGACTAGGGTTTCGTGGTCGGGACTTGCGGGTTCCGGTTCACTCCATATACTGTCATCGGAACAAATACTAAATTGTTCGACGTTGCCTTGTGCGCGGTCATTGTATGTCCGAATGAGATGTCCCCACGTAAGTTGATTTCGATCTGCGTTTACATTTTTCAGCTTTCTACGCCAGTTAGCAAACCAGTTGCAAATCTGAAACAATATTTAGCAGAAATATTCTAATAAATTGTAATAGTAAAAGTAGTAAAATAAAATATATACAAAAATCACTAAAATGTAGGTAGTTTTTGAAAAATGCGAAATTACTATTAATATGATCGAAGAAAAAATAATTCAATCTTAAATTGATATTTTGCAGGCAAAAACAATATTTTCCATAACATGTGTTTCATTACTAATACTGTTGAGCAAAATATAGGAATCCTTTTATAAATAAAGTAATTTCAAAAGAAACATGATCAGTAACATATTTAAAAACTTAAGGTGGAAACAAAGCTAAATTGTGTTTAACCAGGCAGTGACAAAAATAGTGCCTATTTATGTACAAATAGCAATTCTTGGCATTGCGCCAATTAGGCTGACTATAGGTAGGTGCCGATATGTTACTAAAGACTCTAACCAAATAAAAACACGTTAAAGTATAATATTACTTTGTTCCAAAACTCGACTTACTTGAATATATGTTAGACCAGTTTCACGCGACAAATGCTTTTTTTCTTCACGGTTAGGATATGGATTGTCTCTCCGTCGCACGAGCCAATCTTTCAAATACCGTTTTATTTCTGGAGTAAAAAGCCTCTTCTGTGGTCGCTGGCCTGCTACTAAGCATCTCCTGTAAATGTAATGATATCATAATCGCATCCAAGTATCTTGTTTTTGTCAAATTGTAACCGTTTGTTTTCATAATCAGAAAGGAACATTCGCGTAATTAATTTTGAACTTTCAACAAAAGGACATAAATGTACCTCATTTCAGGAGTGACGCACAAAGACAATTATTTACTTAAGACTGAAAATAATGAGTCATGTCCACTGACCGTGTATGACGCCTGTTCCTCACAGGTCTCAGGGATTTTCCATCTTCTCGAGATGAACTCTCCATTTTATCAGCTTTCACCTCGCTGACTCTTTGAATCAGCGTCATCGGAGTACGTATGTGGTCGAAGTTTTAAAATGATCACTAAAACTTATATTTTTCTTGAGGTGTCTGGTAATTGAGCACGTGCGAAGGGCACCACAGCTTGCGACACTCTCGTGTCTCGAATCTTTGACGCTGCGGGGGATGCTTGTTGATCTATTAAAAAATAAGGACATCATGACATAAATAGATCGTCTTTTAAACAGGGAATTGAATACTGTCCGATTACTTTGGACGTATATAGTAAAGAGCGCATTGTTGGTATTCAATCTATGCGTTGATGTAACCGAAACATGACGGCCACATTCCATCGATCAATTTTAGATGTTATTAGCTCGCAAGAATTGTAAAATTATTAAAATACTTATTTATTTATTTAATATTAGAGCAGGTACATCATACTTAATATAGTTCGTAATGGTTCTTAGATTTGTATTCAGCAATTATCATAAAAAACAAAAAACATGTTAACTATTACGTGTACTGACGAGGTCATTGTTCCTTCTTTAAAGTGGAATATTTTTATTGTGAATTTTTCAAAAATTTAAATCATTTGATAGTATTTATAGGTCATATGATGAAATGTGGTGCGTTAAATAAAAAAAATATAAAATAAAAGGCACGTACCTGTTTGCGGGAAAGCTCGTGGACTGTGTGAAAATGGCGGCGGATAAGCGTACGACTACAGCGCCACTGCGCCGGCGCACCGTCGCACTGCAAATTCATGTTATTTCAGGATGTCTCCCGCGATGTCTTTAAACTTGATTGCAAATGCTGATGCTGTATAAACAAAACAATAAATAGATGTTAATATTACTTATAACACGCTTATACAGTTAAACTTATTTTAATATTTTTTAAATCATTTTTATTATATTTTTTTGGTACTCACGTAAGCTAGTATTAGTTGAGACACGCAAAGAAAATTATGTAAATACGAAAGATTGCCTTTTATATTTACTAAAAACGTTTTAGCGGCATTGCTTTTATTAATGAATATTTTAGAATATGTGTGTGACACCTATCATCTTTACCCTATTTGGTTAAAACAATAACACAACTCTACCGTCTATGTATATTATTTCAATAATTTGGTTTAATATTGCAGTCTGTCTTATACTTCAAGTGAAACTAATTACTTGATCCAATACCTATACTAAATAGCTTGTCGTCTAAAAGTGGGATAAATTAATTTACCTTCTTATTTCTCTTCTTCAAAGATTAATAATTTCTGATTTATTTTGATAATTTTATATGTCGGTATGAAAAGTGCCATATTTATTGATATCACATGGATTATATCGGCTTTTTTTTTCAAAGTATCGAAATCTATGGAGCCTTCGAGAAAAGTAACAAACGCTAGGATAGAATAACATTTGTAAGTTTTATTTTCGAGAGCGATATAAAACAACACTAACAAAATAACAGATACGACGTAAGTACTTAGTAGTTACGAAAGCTGTGAATGTAGAAATAAGACACTGACAATTCAATTTTTCTACATGTCATAACTTAGTCTGAAAGCAAAACTTACTCCTAAATCTAAATAAGTGTGTAGTGTGTTTGTACCTCAAAATGATGAAAAGGACACTTTATAGGATCACTTAGTTATCTGTATGTTTGTCAAGACGTTTTTTCTCAGAAACTCGTGTAAGTATCAAGTTTTCAAATATTTTATGGCCTGCAATCTCTTCGAGTTGTAAAAAAGTCAAAGTTCTAGTTATAAGTAATGCATTTAAATGATAGGGCTGTTTATGCCGCATATTTTGCTATCACTAGTGAATCAGAACATAACATAAAATTTTGTTTTTATTATTTATTTTGTACGGATCCTCATTGTGTGAGTCTAAATCGCCCTTAGCTGTTTTTTTTTTTAATTTTTAAATTATAATATAATAGTGTTAATTTTATGTTAATTGTATTAGTAGCGTAAATCCAAAAAAAAAATTATAATATATTATTATATCCTATATAAAAATTTTTATAGACAAAACATAATATCGATGTACATTTTTATCTTCATTTATTATTCTCTATAAATCGTTATCAAAGTAAAGGTCATAATCCTTTCAGGTAGTCAAAATTCGTAATTAAGTGTTTTGTACTATCACTATTATGTCAATCAAATATATAAAAAGTAATCCACTGTCATAACGTTCATCAGATTAGGATAAAACATTTTTAATTTCACGTTTACAATCGTGAGAAGGTTATAGGCATAATACATACGACTTTCAATAGATGGCGCGATTGTAGTACTACTAGCCAGCTAAATAAGTTTTAGACGGTCGGCTGAGAACAGAATAAAATCTATATTAACGTAAAGCCGAATGATAGTTTTCTGTATTTAATGCTACCTATGCTTACTCAAGAATTCATTTGTAAGTTTTAATCTTTAATCTTATTTAATCTCCTAAGATATATAAAGCAATTCTAACATAGATACCTACGTCGTAAGTAGTTAAGGCTAGTTAAACAGGGCACTGGCAATAAATTCTTTCAGGCGTAAAACATTTCCAAACAACTTATGTAGATCTTTATGAAAACCTGAGAGTAAAACGTATAAGTGTAATTCTCGCCTAAGGGAGAAATACATTTACGTTTTACTCTCGTAAGTGATAAAAAACAACTCTATAACCTGGTAACAGGTGTCTATAACTTAAGGAAAGCTATGAGTCTGTCTGCTGTGAGTTTCAGTCATGTTTTGAAATATTACTTAATATTATTTAAGATATAAAGAAAATAATAACGAATACTTACTGTGATATGTTTCATATATTTTTAAGGATTGGTCTTTTTTAAAAAACAATAAAGTTTTTATAATGTCAGTAATAAAAGTCTGTCTTGAGTGACGATCAAACCCGCGATAACCAGCACTAATGTTAATACTTATGTTAATACTTTGGACTACGGAATAGATAAAAACACTATTCTGTGCTTCTGTAATTTGAATCGAGCCTTTTATTTTAGATAATAACCCACAAACCGCTGCTCATGAACATTTGCAGCACTAGACTAAAGTAGCCAAAATGGCTAATAAGGAAGAAACCAAAAAAGTTGGATGGTTAGGCTTCCTCCTCTTTCACACACCGTCTGAAACACAGCTATATTAGCTACTTTACATGATTTTCTGTGAGAGTGTGGCTTAGCTACGGTCGAGCCAGTCCGTATAAAACTGTAGTCGTACCCAGCTTGCCTCTTCTACAATAAAAGTTGCTTTCACTACTTTATTTAATTTTAATAACTATGTGTTTCAATCTAATAAATAAAAATCATATATTCATAAACAATAATATTACAACTTAAAACAAATAAATATAACAACAAATAATTAGTTACTTTTCGTATAATCGGTGAATATGCATACGAAAGTATCCAACGAATTGAAGACTTCTTTGTGGAAGTCTGTTAAAAAGGCACCGAAGGAATCACTTGCCCAGGACGTTGAGATAGTTTATGATCTTCCCTGATTGCTTTAATCACACTTTTTAATGTTAAATAATGATTAATTATTGTAGGAAAATAAATCTTATACATAGTTCAATTATTTATTGTTGTAGCGTTTCTATGATTATTCAGATAATTTGAAGGAACTATCGTCGCCCAGAGAATCGAAATTGCCATCTAAAATGCTGCTAGCCTCATATACTAACATTTTTATCACCATTACACGCAGACATAATTTAACATAAATTTTTAGTAATTGTAAATATTAAAGGTTTGTAAATACCATAACCGTCGGTGAAGTTCTAACATCGCGTAAGTCGAAGGGAGTGAAGAAACTGCATAATTTTTCATAGACACTTTAAGTCATATATTTTTTACTTCGTGTACTTATATTTCATTTATTATTGATTCATAATGGTTACTGTGTAAAATAATACATTTTTACGTACTTATTTAGAACTGCTAATTTTGACTTTCGTACTGTTAGAACTTCACTGACGGTATTTTTATTATAATTTTTTTAATAAATCTTAAATAATTGAACAGCTGTTTGTATATTACATTAGTACAACATATTCATGTACAATTTTTACATGCAATGGTATAATTTATAAAGCAGTATTTTAATATTTATACCCTAATGTTTCCATTACAATCGATTATATAAATGTTGCATTTATATGAGTAAGCAGACGGATGTTTAGTAAATAGTAAATTGTTGTCTGTTAAAGCAATGTAGAGCAATGCAAAGCTTAAAGAAAATGATGCAACAAGTGCACTAAGTGACATCAGTGGATCGTTTTATTAGTACAGCATTTACTTTACGTGTTAAAATTGAATACATTAAAATTACGTGATGTTTTCAAAAACTACTTTTTTGTTAGGGTCTAAAACAAAAACGTCCGTTAGTCTCTATTATTTTAAATTATACCGGCTGTCGCAGAAGTTTAACGTTAATTTGCGATGTTTTTTCTCTGTCTCACCCGGGTAAAATATTGGTTGTCTCTTTCGTTGCGCACAATACGGCGACGGCGGCAACTACGATCGGGGTGCTCAGTAATCGCATTCATAAAATCACAGGCCACACATGCGCCGAGCCGACTACTCGCCTGTTACGCGTCACACGTTTCACGTAGTTTTTGACGTCAACTTCTCTTCGAGTCCAGTTCGGGAGATCGTAAAGATGGTAACAGAAAGTGACTCAGTCGTGTAACGTATACTGCCTGGAACTGTTCGTAGGATTCTGGGTTACTCAGTCAGTGTAACAATCGAAACTCACTGAGCCACGTGAATTGTGTTTATCGCGGTCCGTGATTGATTTTTGCGGCATGGGTGAAGAAACTCAAGCCGGTGACGGAAAAGTGACATTAAAACGTAAAATAACTCTATTTAACGGTGTTGGTATTATTATTGGGACAATAATCGGTTCTGGAATCTTCATATCTCCGACTGGAGTGTTCCTTTACACGGGGTGAGTATATGTGTCAAAGTTCCCGCCTCTACGTTTCTATTAATATTGTTTTTGCTCGTAAAATAGAAATATCGCTCACGCGCGAAACGTGTTTTCTTGTTTGTAATTAGTTAAATTAAAAGTAAGACCTTAATTATTATTTTTTTATTTAAAATTAGACCAAAGTATTTTGAATAATAAGGAAAATTTCGTTAATTGTGAAATTTATTATTTCATATTCTTGGTAGAGTATGACGTAGGGGTAACATATATTTTAAATACATTACCCTTCTATATTATTTTATGTCAATTTACTAAAATATCTTAGCAGTATCAAACTTGATTCAAACGTAATTAATATTTCTATAATTAAATCTATTAAAGCTGTTTTACCTCAAATTTCGAAATGGAGTACTGAAATAAATGCTAGTAAATTATCCAACAAAGTTGGCATAAACTCATGAGTTGTATTAACACTGGAAACGAATGAAGATAATACCATTGTTATCGTGACATACATACAGGTAACGTTTTTGAAATTACTAATTAAAAAAGTGATCGACTTCAAAAATAAGAGAAAGCAGAAAAAAAAGAGCAGTTATTTTGTTTTAAAAACCAAACTACTAAACTGATTTTGATAAAAATTCTATGTGACCAATCTGAATGCATGTCCATTTAAATAAAAATATTTCTAAATTAAATATCGCACGCAGTCCTTCTGTAACAAACGTTAAGAAAAAAAACTACAAAGTTCTTTGTTTTTAGTCGGTTGAAAATCTTATGAAAATTTGCTGTTACACTAGACTTAAATTAACCTCTGTTACGTGTAAGAAACGTATGTCTCGTAGTTTCATTCATGTTAAATTTGGTACTTTGGAGATTGCTTGGCATTGTTGATTGTCATGGTTACTGGTGCGCATATAAATGACCTGCCTTATCTATTGGTAATTTTGGGTTCAATAGTTCTGTTAGAAGGTTCTCGTAACGACCTAAATTTTCACAGAGTGTTTATCTCTATTTCCTTTATAACAGCAAGTAATAAAAATCAGCCAAGTGCGAGTCGGACTTAAATTTTCTTACATTTAAATGTTATTGTAGTGCAAATTATTCAAATCTTATACGAATTTATTTAAAAAATACACCTTCCGAGACAGTACGGAATCCTTCGTCTACGATTCGACGGTGTTTCACTTGACTGGTTTTAATTATAACGGTGAAGTTAATGTAAATCCGACTGATACTTCTTAGGCTTAGAGAGTTCAAACAAACAAACTTTTTAGCTTTTTATATTAGTATCGATATAGTTGGAGTCATCTTAATAAATATTTTATGATGTTACAATTTATTAGCGTTGAATTTATTAATGTGTAATTGGTTATTAGATAATTTTATCTATATTATTATAAAATGCGGCAGTTGTCTGTTTTTATTACTTTAAGCTTAAAAAAATATAAGCACTGGAGCCTAATATCCGAAAATAATTAGATGTTATCATTCATAGTTTTTACAGTACTTTGTAAAATACTTTTATTCATATTCGATAATTATTTAACTATCTTCTGGAAAAGGAGAGGAAGGAGGTTCTCAAATCGTCGGGGACGTTTTTATGTATGACTTACCGATTCATCGATGATTTGAAAACGGCTTAAGCGATTGAGTTATTTTTTTGTTAAATAGTAAAGTCAATAGTTTACGATGAACGATCTATTTGTGAACGTAGTAAATGGTATAGATTATTTTTTGCAAAAAGACTATTAATGTGGAAACTGGTTCTAAAAACATATGTTTTATTTTATTGTAAAAAGTAAGTCGATGTATATAAATATAATGTTACCTTGGTTCTTGACATGGCCACTAATATTGAGGTTATAGTTAGACCTGCACGTAAGCTAGTTTTATAGGCACTACATTGCTTTTGATCGCAGTTTCGTTCGCGTAAATGTAGTTTTCGATTTAAAATAATACGCCTTCACCCTTAATACATAAAATATAATCTATGACCATCTGAAATAGTGTGTCTTACAAATGATACCATAATTTTTGAAATGTGTTTAGTGATTCCGGAATTTACTTCGCGCGTGTTCCCACTATCCTTAATAAATTCCCACTATCTTTATTATATTAATATATATAAGTAAATCCGACAAAAACATTTTGTATGTTTTTAATATCTTATCATCTTTTACAAACAAATTATTAAAATTTTATTTGTTCAGTTATCTGTTTACAAATGACATCTTAAATAAACGACAATGTTATTAAATTAATTATATTTTTAAGAAAAATAGTTTAAATTATCGACTAAAGATAAGGGATCCATCAGAAAATAACATGATTAAATATAACAAACAGAAAGCAATATTTATAAAACAATAGATATCTGCGGGGCAAAGAAAATGAAATTAAAAATTTAAAACTGTGGTTTTAAACTTTAAAATTTATAAAGTTAACCAGTGGTCCTCCACGGTCGTCTCTAGAAGCACTCAAAGTGGTCTGCGAAGCCGTCTCAAAAATCTACACAAATAAATAATATTGTCCGTTTGTAGTGTCAAAATGACATTTTTTTGTTGTAGGCAATTATGGTGATAAATGTTTCATCTACTGTAAGTAACTAACTATATTACCAGTGAACAGTGGGTGGTGGTGGTGGTTCATGGTAAAGCAGAAATGTTTTTCAACCACACCGTTATTAGGTTAAGAACCACTGCTGTAACTTGTAGTCTAGAACTTACTATATGTGTCTTTTCTGTATCTACAATCTACATTTATGTCATAACTTAATATTCAAATAAGGTACTAAAATATGCCGATGTTAGGATGAAAAAACATATAAGATTCCGTATAATGTCTGGCAGTTTGAAACAGGAATAGTAAAAAGTCTATTTTTATCACAGCATATTTTTATTTTCCGGAAATCGAGATAACACATAATTATAGTGGCATTCAATCTATATTGTTGATTTCGTTTAAGATAATATATAAAATATATACAGAATGATTTTTTTTACCGGGCGTGGTAGGTCAAATTCGAAACTATAAGACATAGCGAAAAATACTTAAAGTAATCTCGGGGCCGATTTCGATGAAAACTAAACTACTAAAAGACATTTATATTATATTATAGGTCGTATTACCCCTCTGAATAGCGAAGCAAGGAATAAAAATATAATTTAAAAAAATTAAGTATTTATTAAAGTTTGAAACGTATATTATATGTAGTAATAAAGAGTTGGTATATTTGAACGCACTAATTTAACCTGTTTATTATTTTAGCGTAATATAATTTATTGTATATAAATAGAAAATTTTATCTTCTATTTCATTCCCGTTTTATTTTTGCGATAAGTATAGACTATCCTTGTTTTGTTGGTAGACATATGTGTATATAGGATTATTTTCGCATTTGAAATTTAATATTATGGATGAAACATCATGAACTCATAGGTAGAGCAGTAACCATAAACGTTTATCAATGGGAAGTCCCGACCGTGGCATAGCTATATTATAAAAATATGTAAAATGAAATATTTAATGTAAACATAAATATTTAAGCCTAAAATTTAATTTATGACTTGTGTGAAGAATTTATATGACTAAAGAGTGCCCTGCACAAAGTCTAACGAAGATTAAAATTAATTACGCAAATAATATCATGGGTATTGTATTTCATCCTTAGCTTTCAAGTACATCAATTAGTATTCGTGTACACGCGTCTTTAAATAATTCTCTAATTCTTATATGAGCGTATTGTAGTAAATTGATATAATTATTTTATCGCTTTGATAACTCCAGACAGACTTTTGTAAACTTAAAACAATAGAAGATATAAAAATATGTTATTTTTTAGATTACAATAAGCGCCTGGAGATTATATTCCGTATTACACGGTAGCGTTAAATGAAACGTAATTGTTATACCAATTATAATTTAATCGAACTGACTAACGGTTGAATAGTGAACGCAATGGCTCGGCAACAGGGCCAAGGTTAATCAGAACCTAGCCTTTAACACACCATCAGTTAGCACCTTTCTCGAACGACCCTTCGTTTATTCAAATGTTTAGTACGTCAGGTACCCAAAACTACAGGAATCATTAAACGATGTGTTTGTCTACATTGCATGTGGATAGTGTCTCAGTTTTTTAGTTATTTGAAGATATTTTTTAAGTAATTTTCGGTTCTAAAAGTCACACTAGTATTGTCGAACTATCGATAATTTTGATAAATATATATTTATAGTTAAACTCGAATATCTGTTAAAATATTGATACTATTAAAGTATCATAGTTATGTCCACTATTTGTATCTTGAAAGTCCGTTTTGAAACAAAAGAGTATCATGGTCACCAGTCGAGCGGTATTACTTCTGAATACACATAAAACACTAAAGCCTTACGTAGAGATTAAAATCAAGTGATTAATGTTATAATATAACCTTATCACTTATTATGATAAATTCAATTTTATATTTATTAAGTAATAATTAAGACTTACTCACGTTTTATATGCAGATTTTTATCTACCTATATATTTATAATAATCTTTTAAACATTTTTTTTCATACAAACCTTGTTCTAACACAAGGTGTTTTGCGCTAACATACTAGTTCATGCTGCAAATGATTTTTCTTTACGTATAAATATGTAACTATGCATTGATAGACCTGTTAAGAATATAACATAAAAGTTAATTATACTGTATTTTGTCTATGGTACCTCGTTAATTAGATCTCATAACTAGAGCTATAACTCTACATTTTTCTAAAGACGATAATCCAAAGTAGCACAGACGAGATTGTGATCCTATTTCACTGTGGTTTCACCTAAATACCAATCCTTCCCGTATCAAGTTGTAGACGTATTCCGCATAAGTATGCACACGGTAAACAGTCTCTTATTTCGTGTTTCATTTCGTAGAATTTTTTTAATGGTGTTGGTTTTAAGAAAATACTTAATTGTTCGTAATAATATTGTATTCACTTCCGTTATAGTCAGATACGATTTATTATAAGAGTATGATTAATAAATTCGCGTAAGAAAAGTATGTGTTTGGATTTATAATAATATCGCTACGAATAGTAACATTTTTGTCACTTTTAAGAATATAATTTAATAAGAAGAGAATATATATTTGATACAAATTTTAAAATATTTTACATTTGTTACAGATCGGTTGCTGCATCTTTACTAATATGGCTCATGTCTGGACTATTATCAACGCTAGGTGCACTTTGTTATGCCGAACTCGGGACCTCGATATCTCGGTCAGGCGGTGACTATGCCTACATTTACACCGCTTTTGGACCCTTGCCCGCCTTCCTGAGGATGTGGATAGCTCTGCTCATCATCAGGCCGACCACGCAAGCGATCGTGGCATTGACGTTTGGACATTACGTCGTTAAACCCTTCTTCCCCGAATGCGATCCACCTCAAGATGCTGTCAAACTTCTCGCTGCTGTATGTCTGTGTAAGTTATATGTATTTTTACTTAATAATAACGTAATAAAATTATATATATTTATATAAAAAAAAAAAAACTTTTTTTTTATTTTAAATTAATTATATTAAAATAACGTAATAGTTGATATGAATACTGTTTAAAAGTGTATTCATATTGTTTATCTATGATTTAAAATTAATTTTAATAAGAAAACGGTGACATTAAATACCGAAAAGAGAATCCCAAAGAAAATTCTTAGCGAAGCGTTATTAAAATTAAAGAACACAAATTATAGCATTCCTAAATATTTTGAGCCATAAATTAATTTATATTATCAATATGTATATAATTTACTCAATTGCATTAAAAGGAACATAATAAACAATAAGTAATAAAAGACCTTGACAACGTGTTCATAATTTTCCACTATTTATAAAAACATATGAAACAGTATAATGCAAATAAACTACTTCAAAGTTTTGATCGATATGATAATGTTGTTCACAAAATAAGCCGCGTAATTTTTACCATGCCATGCCGGTGACATACTTAAGGTTTAAACTATTTCTGCTGACCTTAATGATCCAAGACACAGAATAATTTTGCGAGTCAGACATGTCTCATGTCAGTGGTTGATTTACACATTCACCGTTATTTCATATTCTTTGCTGCCAGGTTATTCAAAATTTTGCGTCCCAACCTTTCGATATCTTGCTTGTAATCTGTTAGGAGTATATCATAAAAGTAAATAATACTGTATTTTGTCTATGGTATCTCGTTGATCAGTTAGTTATTATTATAAATCGGCAGTACGCACCCTCCCTCTCTCTAGGATGGATTGCTCGTCTTTACTCTCAGAAATATATTCATAATTATAAATAAACTAGTGACTAGAACCCTGGAGATAACTTAACATAATCATATTCCAATAATAAGTACATCCCCTAAAATCTGCAGCCCTAGACCCTAGCCTACTCAGCCTGCTGCTAAATCCGCTACTGTCTCATTATATTAAACCACTTAAATATAATTTAATTTATGTTAAATAAACATTTCGTTCAAATATAGAATTTTGGAACTACGCTTATAACCGGATATTTACCTGCTTTAATTAACTATCTGATATTTATGAAGTATTTAAAATGTTAAGTCAAAAATTTGTGAAATTTTAATTCTAAACTTTACATGAAAATTGTTTGAATTTTTTTCTCCATTTCTATAAAATCCCACATTTTTTAACAATAGTGTTAGAGGCGTTATTTTCGTTTACATGTTGTCGGCAGATGCTAAACTTGGGTTTGGGTTGAACATAAAAAATGATTTAGAACAAAGATAGCGAGAAAAGAAAATAACTAATTGTAGAATGTTTATAAAAAAAATTAGAGATTTTATTCTACAGATTAAAAGTGTTTCACCACAATGTCTGACACAGTATCAATCAACTAGAAGTCACCACACCATTGTCACTGATTTACCTTGATCTAAATTTTCACCCAGTATCTATACTAACATTATAAAATCGAAGTTTGTTGCTTACAACAGAATAATATCAAATTAGTTGTACGATTTCAAGAATGTTTTTAACCACTTGATTTCCGCAACTCCGTCTGCTTAGAATTTTTTATGTTTTACTTTCGAGACACAAGAAACCCTAGCTTCTCTATGTTCCAGTCTATGTATGGACCAAAACTAATGGAAATAGTGTCAGCGTTTAGCACACAGACAGACAGACAGACTTTCTTCCGCATTTATAACATTAGTATTGATTCGATGGTCCATTTATTGTGGTAGGTTACAATAAAATTTTATTATGGCTATTGAACCAACGTGATACATTGGTGTAACAGATGTGAAAAAATTACTTACTAAGCAGGTAACGTATTTTTTGCGTTGTTTGGGATTTCGCGAATGTTTTTAAAACTAAACATAAAATGATTTGTTAAAATTGTTTTATTATTGTAAGTTAAATATTTGGAGGTCGAGAGTGTGAAAATCGACAAGATTTTGAGTTGATTTAAAAATTAGGGGCGGGCATCAGGGCTTTCAGACCTCGGGCCTCCACAAGAGAGGGGCCACCACAGTATATAAGAAAAACAAAATTCAATTTTGGCCCATTTTGACCTATACGTGTACTACAAACATAGTTTTATTTTATACTTTATAAAACATCGACATATCAAAAACCCCTTATTTAAGTTTTTTTTCTACAAAAAAAAAAAAAAATTATTAGGAACGCACATGCAATTGCACCTCGAAATCCGGCCTTATAGTTATGATTATTGCAACTTATTACTATAAAAATTAAATTAAGGTAAATATTTTAGTTAAAGTTTAAAACAACATTAATGAAGTAATTAGTTAGCAAATCCTATATATTAAATGGCTCGTAACGTCATTCCGTTGGCGCCAGTGCTATGATGAACATTATCTAAAATCTCATCATAATATCATTAAGATAATCTCTTATCATACTCATTTTACGATCTTTTTTTAAATAAATTATATTTAAATGAATATAATTGAAGTTGAAACTATTAGTAGTAGTATATACATATAATAATATATTTTCTCACCTTAAAGTAGATGGTGTACACTACATTTCGAACCGGTGGTAGCTTAAAAAAATAGATTTTTAACTTGACAAAATGTCTTAAAAAGCCAAATTATATATTCAAATAGTTCATTAAATTCAAAAATGTGTTAATTAAATTTGAATTTGTTATACCAGAGGACCGTCTGAATGTTAATATTTCTTTACCTGAGCAATCAATCATTACAAGTGAGATTTTTTGACTAAATAAATTTTTCGTGCGAGTTACAACATTGCGAAATAGTAAGAAACTTCTATACTGGTTTATTTTAATTATAGTGTCTTGAAAATACGTACGGTTATTTTAAAACTATTAACTTGTCTCCTTGTTACCGGTACTACAGTTCGATGACCCTATAAGTGTAAAAATTAACGTCGATTTAACATGACGATAGCGTATTGCTTCTAACTACATGTAGAATTTATAAAATTTACATTTGGATATTCGACGATGTTATTAGATAATTAAATTTTCCTTATAAATAACTTGTAATTGTAAATTACAGTTGGAAACACAATTTTATTTTAAAACGTTATAAATAGTAGTAATAACTTACCATTTTAAACAGTTACCGAATAAAAATATAATATATTAAAAGTAAGCTGAAAAGTAAAATGTCACAGGACGGGTAAACTACGTAATTTCATTTAATTAAATGACAGAATTATTCCAGATCTTTTTATTTATAAACCAATTAGATGAAAATTCTATGGGAAAACATTTTCCAAATCGATTAATAAATAACGGTGTTCTAAGATATCAAACATAAAAATACTCGTGTACTAATTGAGATTTTCTTCCTTTTTTAAGGTCAGTTGAAAAACAGGATTGTATAGTATTGCAGTAAGTTTCACAAGTCCCATAAGATAATGAAATTTATCTAGACTTTAAACGAATGTCTTACGAGTATATGATACCTAATATTCAGATTCTTTACATTTTTGTTCTTATAAGCCATACATACATAGGCAACTTAATTTTGTTTACAATCGTTCCTGAAATATCATTTTAAAACTGACTGGGTTATTCATTAATTCATTTAAAGGCCTTTGTATTTATTATTTTTCCATGGTTTTTGACCTGTAAATATCTCATTGCTGGGCAAAGGTTTCTTCTTCTGTTATATAATACAGACCTTAATGTTATATGTACATCTCTTTGTTTTTTTACGACATATGTATGTTTTTAGGACGTATTTTTCATCGCTAAGGCAGAACCTTCATAAATAACTTCTACTAGATCTTAAAAATCAGTTCTTATTCTGTTGAACTTTATTGGTTAGGCGTCACAATTTTCTACGCTTGTGTAGGCTTCGTACTTCATATACGAGCATATAATCTGTTATATATTGCGAGTTTTGAAATGAAGTATTCTAAGCTATAGCAAACTATCAAGACGTCGAGACAAGCGATTAACAAAGTTAAGTGAGAACGTGGAAAGTTCTAGCTAAGTTTTCGTTTCCGAGGGAGGCTGCGTTATTATTTACGGCCTCAATCTAGATATTATTTTAGCTTGTCTCTTATCACTCGAATAATATTTCGCGCCAAACTGCTTTAATAAAATGAAATGAAGGATTATTTAGTTTAATATTCATAACTATTTTATTGTTTTGGCTAAAACAGTTATTTCTTTAAAGAAAGTGGCATAGATATATTTTATTTATTTATCTATTAAGGCAAACACATCAGGCTGCAATTACAAAAATAATGTTTTAGGAGTAACAATTTCGATCGAATTGAAACCCACACCGTGCACACACAACGTGACTGTATTGTTAATTGTAATAACAAAGAAGTTCCAAAATAGTGGATATAGAAAGCAACAGTAGGATTTTAAGAAAATAATTAAACTATAATATACTAGCTTTCACCCGCGACTTCGTCTGCATGGTATAGTAAATATAAATCCAAAATATAATCCATCTTCATTTTACATTTCAGCCAAATCGGTTCAGTAGTGTTTGCGTGAAAGAGTAACAAACATACATCCATCCATCCATCCACACATACAAACTTTCACATTTATAATATTAGTAGGATAATTAGCAATAAAAAACACCGACAAGCTGTTCATTGAGACCATTTCAACGAGCTCCAATAATGCTGTAAATCGGTAAGGAGTTTTGTATCCTACTGGTTCCAGGTCAAAGTTAATCAACTGTCAATACCATTCATAGTATAAATTTAGAGTCGATTAGACTATTAAAAGGTGCTCAGTTACTTTCCACTACTATATTTAAAAGAGTCGATAACCTTTGAACGTATAAACGAATCTTCATATATAATAACTAAGAACCATCTCGATTACATCACCTTTTTAATAAGAAAAAAACCGCATCAACATTGGGGCATTCTTTAGGGAGTTACGATTTCACAGATAGACACACAGATACACCCGTCAAACTTATAACACCCTTTGGTCGGGGGTTAAAAATAAATGTCGACAACTATGGTATGGTGGTACTGAATGTACTTCTAACGCCGACGGTTGCGACTACGGTCCCTGTACAGGGCAGAAATTTGCATTTGTAAAATTGAATAGTTCTTACAATATAAAATATATCTTTTAAACATTAAAAACCCAATGTTGAATGTGAACTTACGAAAGCTATGTAACGCAATGCGTTGTTACAACAACAGGGAATCTTCCTTGTCGTTGCGGAAATTTCCACTTAACCTGATTACCGATCGAAGAGACTTGGGAAATATTCCTGTTCTAATCATAATATCATCATCGCCCTCTTGTTATCTGGTATAAGAACAGATTGAGGCAATTTTACAAGATTTATTTATTGCCTTTACTTTTAATATAAAAGTTATCTACGGGTTGAATTTTGAGACTAAATTTGAAATCAATTTTACTGAATCGATTTAGCTGCAATTTGACATATCTGTGTAGTTATGGTGACATTGCAATATTATAATATCATAAAAGTGATCTAATGATGGTGGGAATAGCAATTCTTTAGGTATACAGTATCAACCCCTCATCTTGATTGTATTTGTAGATCGCTAGTGGGTTCGACCTTTAGGTGTTTCAGGGTCTTGTTATCTTAGGATCCAGAAGATGATCAAAACTTTTATAGGAAAAAGTTTATTGAAATAAAACATTTTTAATTTAAGATAACTTAGTACATTTTCATTGGAAGTACTCATATGATAAAGTAGAAATTGAGCGTTCCGTTTCATCAAAATTTGTGTCATGGATGGAAAAACAATTCATTCAGCTTATGTATAGACATTAACATACACAGTACTTGATAAAAATGTTTACTGGAATTAAAAATAAGGACACACTTTTGATATAATTCCGGAAATGCGGAAAATTATGATGCACTCATGTATGTCGCGCAATGTAGTTTATCTCAAGGAAAAGGTTCAAGGAGCGACCCGTCAGAAGACTCCGTCAAACATTGATAAACGATCGTATTATTCGCATTAATATTATAAGATAAATTATAGACAGATGCATACAATGTAAGAATGTTATATTTCGACTGCTCGTCCGTCATTAGCTATACGATATCTACATTTATAAGTAAATATTTATAGTTATTATCATTAAAAAAGGAAAGTTAGTAGTAGTAGTAGTAAATACTAATATCGTTTTAAATGTTGTCTATAATTAAGCCATAAACCTTATATTATGTTCAAATTAACGCCGCTTTGCTTCAAGAAACAGAGAAAGTTAAAACATATACTCTGTAGACTATAATCTGTAAAACATTGTACAAATTATCTAGTACTAACTGCCCCTCGCAGTTTCACTTGCGTTTACGTTTACTACTTCGCTCTATGAATCGAAGCATGTGTATAGCCTATAACCTCCCTCAATAAATACTGAAGATTACCTCCTATATATAAATTTATATAAAAAATTTCACCTCTTTATAATGTTAATATAGATATGTTCATGTTATTTTTGACAGGGCGGGGCTATCTTTAACGCAGAGTAATCAAATGCACAGGGGCCCGCGTAGGCAACAGGCTCAGAAAAAATTATACAAGAAAAAAAATTAAAATGTTTCAACGAGTTTTTATTTGAACATTGGTATTGTATTAATATTAGTTTGTATTATTTGACTCAATGACAATATTGGTGCTCTGTTTTTTTAATAACAAATTGTCATATTTTATATTATCATAAAATAATATACGATATTTCGCGGCTATGTAATTGAAAAGAATAAATTGGCACAAATATTGCGGTGCTTAATCCGGCCATATTTTTCCATTAAAATTAAAAAAATTGGTGTCGTTTGGACTTACCCTTTTGCGATTCACACCAATATTGCATAATTCTTGCTCAAACGTGTGTATCCGTACTAATATTATAAATGCGAAGATAGCTGTCTGTCTGTTTTTTTGTTTCATTTTCACGTCTAAAGCGCTGACCTTATTTTAATGAATTTTGGTACAGATATAGACTTTAATGAAGGACATAGACATAATTTTTGGTCACGAAAAAAAAAAACTTTTAAAATAGGGAATTAATATTTCTACGCAGACAAAGTCGCGAGGACCAACTTATTTAATATAATAATAGAAAATATACTGTTAGGAATATATTATAAAAGTAAATAATACTGTATTTTGTCTATGGTAGCTCGTCGATCAGTTAGTTATTATTATATATCGGCAGTACGCACCCTCTTTCTCTCTTGGATAGATTGCTCATCTTTACTCTCACAAATATATTAATAATTACAAGTAAACTAGTGTCTAGAACCCCACAGATAACTTAACATTTATTAAAAAATAGTTTGTTTTTTGTGACAGGTGTACTGACAGCAATCAACTGCATCAGCGTGCGATGGACGATGCGCATTCAAGATGTGTTCACTACCTCGAAGCTGTTAGCATTAGTTGTGATCATTATATCAGGACTATACTACATTGGTATTGGTACGTATTTATTAGAAAAGAATGAGGCTGATTCTAGTATGTTTTTAATTCTGCTTTAAGACAATTCAATTAGATACATAAAATCCATATATATTAAAGCGAAAGGTCACAAAATCTCAGATCCTACATGAGGTAAGGAGTTTCAAATTTTGCATGGTGGTTCTATTTAGGACGTAGGTGCTCACTAAGACGGGATTTCCATAATTCGATTCCTAATTGAGGGTAAAACGAGGGTTAGAAGTTTGTATGAAAGTCCTTCATGATATCAATGCCTTGATCCAAGGCGTTATTTAAGTAACTACTATATACGGATAATTAAATTTCTATTCTTCACATTATTACTCGAAATTATAAAAAAATATCTTAACTAAGTTATAAATAAGTATGATTCAAAAGCTAATGTAAACATCGATAAGGTCCTAAATGCTATAGATATGAAAACGATTTAGTATCTCTGTGAGAATACTCAATAGCATGTTATGTTAAACATAATTAATATGTTGTTAGGCTATCGCAGTTCTATATTCTAATCTCTCGAGCACCTAAATTGCTGCAAATAGGTCGGTTTTGATCGTTCAGGACGAGACAATTAGATATCAATGGGCTAATGACCGTCTAAGTTTCAGTTTATGACAAAATAGTTCACTAATAATGATCTACCCGAACCTAAAATTAGTGACTAACGATGTAATACCTACTGTTGTTATTGTTTTGAATATTTAATCGTGATAAATTTTAAATTGGTTTAGTAATGGGATTCAGAAGTAACAAAAACAAAACCTTTTTGAAGTCGAAAAAATGAATTAAATGAAACTAAAATTTCATATGCATAGCTATGCTAAACTTAATTTTCGAACACAGCGCCTGTGACGTTTTTGTTCGAGAAATTTATCAGTGCCAATTACTGAAAATATAAAAATTAAATTATTATTATACTTATAATGAAACTAAATAAAAAAAATATACTTGTCTTTAAATATAAAAGTGTGACGTTCATGTTATTTAGTACTACTATTAGCGTTAAACATAAACGAGTCTCTGCCCACATCTCTATGTTAAAGGACGATTTCGATATATCAAAAGTAAATAATACTAGTTTTAATTCTTACGTCTATTGTCGCCTTGTTTATTCCATTATGTCAAGCCAATTACACCCCGCGGTATAAGAATCAATAGAATAAGGCGAGAATTACACTTATAAGTTTCAGACTTTCCTAAAGATTTGGATAAGTTCTTTGTCATTGCTTTTCACCTGAAAGATTTATACTTACTATTGTTGCCATATTTTTGACATTCACAGCTTTCGTAAGTAACGTATCTGTTACTAGGTTGCCGAGTTATTTATATTAGTTATGAGAGTAAAACTTAGAAATGTAATTCTCGCTTTAAAATAAAGTCTTACTTGTTTTAGTCACGTTAACGAATAAACGATTCTGTATAAGATTCTGTTAAAACTATAGTTATAATAACAAACTTATTAAAATAATAAACCGATTTTATAAGCAAAATACGCAAATTAGTTTACTTGATTGATATCAATCTAACTAATTCTAGTTGTTTTTATTTAAAAACTACTGAACTGATTTTGATAAAAACTCTACGGGAAAATATGAAAGTATACCCTATACTCATATTCCCATATTTGACCAATAGAATTTCGAATAAATAAATAAAAATCCATTTAATAAAAAATATTTAAGATCAATTAAGAACTAAAAAATATACACTAAGAAATGAGGTGCTTCCTTTATTAAAGTCGGTTGATAAATAACAATGACTAAATACACTCAACTGCCCCTATTCAAATGCGATCCTGTATCTGATCCAGAAAAAGTCATAACCATGTTAAAGAAACATCTGTATAGCAAGTCTTATGTTTTGCACTCAGATTTTCATAAAGATTTACATACATCTAAAGTTATTTCTCATTTCTTGATATATGAAATAAACAGTACCTTATTTTTAACACGCTTTCGTAACTGCTTACGATGTATCTGTTACTAGATTACAGAGTTGTTTTATATCGCTCTCGAGACTAAAACTTACAAATGTAATCCGCGCCTAATGCTAAATTGTAATCTCAAATCCTCGATCGTTAGTACTATAATGAGTTACAGGGACGACTTAATCAGCTAATCGTCAAATATAATGTTTTAATTTTAAAGAAGAAGTAAGTGTTAAACAAATTTTTATTTCACAGGTCATTTAGAAAACTTCCAGAACGCATTCGAAGGCGAGTATAGTGCGGGGAATGTGGCTTTAGCGTTCTATTCGGGTCTCTTCGCCTTCGGTGGTTGGAACTATTTGAATTTCGTCACTGAAGAACTTCAAGACCCTTATAAGTGAGTATGAGAGTATTTATTCGATTCATTTCTTTAGGTACACTTTATGATTTATATTTTCGAACAGAACGAATGTCAGATATGCCAACTGTACTTTTTAATTTCGAAGTGCAATTTAAGACTTTTTTGATAAATTCAACACATATTGGTTGGTTCTATCTCTGGGGTTCTAGTTACTTGTTTACTTGTAATTATGAATATATTTGTGAGAATAATGACGTGCGATCTATCCTAGAGACAGGGAGGGTGTGTACTGCCGATAAATAATCAAAACTAACTAATCAATGAGCTACGATAGAAAATATGCAGTATTATTAACTTTTATGATATTCCTAATATTGGTTAACACTATTATGAATTCGTAAAAATGAAAAAGAAAGAATTACTTAATAAACAAATAATGCGGTTTTAAATTTATTAATTTTAACAAGATTATTTAACAGACTAGGGAGGAGCAAATATTATTTTATGTAATAAATTTTTTAAGTTAAATCATTTTTTAATATTATTTAATTAAAGTTTATAACTATAATTTTTATGAAGACTAATACTTATACGAGGAAAACATACGAGTATTGTTAATATTACTCGCTTTATCTCTACATATATTGAACGGAAACCACTAAGTATTCCCTATTTTTTTAGTCCGTTAAAAAGGGGCTTCCCAGGATACTCATTTTTGTCAAATGGGTAGCGCAAATTTAACGAGCATAGTATTTTTTTTTATAATGAACTACATCCATGGGCTCAAAATTGCCCATGCCTTTTTTGACAAAAATATTTTATTTTATTATAGTGGACGTACAATTGAATATCTTACTACTAACAATGCCTTAGAACTAATTCTTAGGGCCATCTTAATGTCTCTAAGGACGTAAGTCCATACCTGTCTTGTTTTTTTTTTCTGCTATATTTATTCATTTTATGTGTGCTTATACTCGTATTTTAATATTCCTATGTTTTCTTCTCTTATCATATTGCTCCCTATACACAATTACTCGGAACCTGCCCCACTCCGAATGCTTTCGAGCATAGCCTCAATAACTTTCGTGTCTATAAAAAAAAAAAAAACGAGCATAGTAATACATGGCCGTAATCCTAGGAAAATAAAACATAAGCGACTCCTTATTATAAGTCACTTCCTTGTCTCCTCGACAAATCGAATCTTGAAGTGTCACGTGACTTCATCTAGCTTTGTATGCTGAATACATGTTTAATATAGAATTTGCGGTTTTGTTTTATGTGTTTTAGAATGACTGATGTCGATTTATCTTTTTATGGTAAATAATTTGCTTGAGATTTCCCCGCTGACTTGGAAATTACCTATTCCGGTTAAATACAATAACAGTAATAAATACATTTATAAATAATAGGAAATATATAAATGATATTTAGTGTGCAGGTGTATATATATTTATGTATACATATCTATTTAGACGTTTTTGTCGTTAAATACAGCTAGCACATAAAATGCTAGAGAAATTTTCTGTTCAATTTTCCTTAGAAGCTAACAAGCTTCGTTTGGTAACAACACGTTGATAGAAGTTGGATGGAGTATCGTGTTGTATTCTCAAAGATAATAATACTACGAGCCATATTATATACTATAGTATGTAGTTTAAATGGGTCTTTAGTACTTGATTTTTACGCAGTTTCGTTTACGTGGATGACACACTTATACTGGGTAATTTAATTTTAAAGTCACTAATTTTCAAATTTTAAAAATCAGTTTAGGGAATGACGAAGTTCTGAGGTACAACCACGTTAAAAAAATATACACTACGAAATAAGAACCTCCTTCTTTTTGAAGTTGAAAAATAAGTTATTAGTTCATATAAGAAACTTAAAAAAAAGAATAATAGACATGAACATTAACATTTATGAATGTACGAGTTAGAAACGTTTCTTCGAAATTTGTCATGTCAGTACATTCATATAATGCGGAAACCACTCGATAGATTTAAATATGTCGACTTGGTGGTTAATCACTTACACGTCAAATCAAAAGATGATTAGAATTACATTAGAAAGTATATCTATTTCTATAATTTCACGCAATCGAAGTCGGTAGATGCATAAAATTAAAACTTAGTGGAATTTAAGAAACATTATCACTCTATCGTCGAGTAATATTACTGGGAATTAATCTTTACAAACATATTAGGTTCTTTTATTTTTATAATCACTCACAAAGTAACTATTAGTTAAAGAAAATAAATAAAAGAAGAGTGGCATTGTTAATGAAAATGGATTCAACGATTGAAGAGGCTCCCGCGAGTGCTCGCCAAATAGACTATCGAGACCATTCTCTGAGTCAGCATTTAAAATAAAATAGGTTTATAAAAGAGGCATAAATTGCTGTGGAATGTTTAGGTTTTGTATTTCCTCTTTTTATTAATTGTTTTTTCACGTCTAATGGAAAATTTTAAATCATAGTCTTATTAATGTAGGTATTAGGCGAGAATTACGTGTGGATTTTTTCTTCCCATAAGGGATATAAAACAACCCTGTAACCTGTATTTCAGGTGTAAAGTAATAACAAATAACTTATGTATATTATATATGACAGTATAATTTTCGCCTTAAAGTCATTAAAACAAAATAATATTCCATTCATTATGCTAACTGGTCTGCGGGTTCGTCCCCCATGCACATTGTTTTCAAACTGTTGTATAACAAAGTAAAAATTAAATTATTCGTGCATTATTCTTATGATTTACAATGTTTTTATAAGGGACCTACTCTATTTTTACCGATTTATGAAATTGTATTTTAATCGACTTCCAAAAAGAGGTTCTAAATTAGTCGAGGGCTTTGTATGTATGTTCATTGATTATTCGAAACGACTGCGTAGATTTGGTTAAACTTTTTTATTTGAAAGGGTTTTTTTGTCTTTGATTATTCATAAAAATTTCGTCAAAATCAGTTCAGCAATTAGGTTTTTAAATCGACATAGCTGCAATAAGTTTGACGTTCAAGTAAACCATATTACGCATTTTTATCTTGAATTCAATCCCCCTTTTTTTGAAAAGTCTAGTTGCCATTATCTAATATCTATCTATAACACAGACGGCTTAACACGTCAATACATAAATACTTTTCTAATGTTACGTTGATAATACACTCATTGACGTCTTTAAACACGTTTCATTATCGTAATTCAAGTGACCGTAGTAGGACATACACATAAATACATATGTATGTACATTCACACACATTTCACTTTCATTCTGTGCCTTTGCTCTTATCTTATTGTATGCATTATTCATACGAATCCTTACCCACTTCATTGATATACCTAATACATAACTTTAACAATAATGGACCTGTCTGCATATTGAATATATATTTTTAAATACTTATCGTGGATATTTTAAATCGACGTATTGAATTTGAAGGCAATAGGATCGATTTTTTAAATTTGTTTTTGACGTATTTTGAGTAATAAAATTGCGTCACTTTTATTCACTGCTAGCTTATAGACACGTAGGTTTTTGATGGGGGTTACCTATTGTTAGGAATATATCATAAAAGTAAATAATGTTGTATTTTGTCTATGGTAGCTCGTTGCTCAGTTAGTTATTTTTATATATCGGCAGTACGCACCCTCCCTCTCTCTAGGATAGATTGCTCGTCTTTACTCGTCTTAACTTGACACCTATTTACTTATATTTAATAAAAAATTCGTAGATACGCACTATGAGAGAAAATAATTTGCGTCTTGAATATTGTAACTTCCTATTATTAAAAGAATGTTTAGAATATAATATTTACTAGTATTCATTACACTTCAATTATCAATACGTAGATATATGCATACAAAAATGTTATTAACAATGTTATATATATTTTCCATAATAATGATATTGCCGTCTCTGAATGTACGTGAAAATGAGCTATCTCTACTCTCAAGTATGCCATGGAGCTGTGTCATGATAGTTATGGCGTTTTAGGAATTTGCCGCGTGCAATATGGATCGCTATGCCGATGGTGACAATCATTTACGTGATGGCAAACTTGGCCTACTTTGCCGTGGTGTCTAAAATGGAGATGATGTCCAACCCCGCCGTGGCTGCTGTGAGTATTCTTTTGTTCATGTAAATGTTATATTTTTACCCGACTGCGCGATGCAAATGAGGGTAATGTTTTTATCAGCCTATGTGTGTATCTTTGTGGCACTATTTAGAATAAATGAGTAAGTTTATTTTATTAAATAACGTTCGTCATGACGGCGCGAATGTTATAGCAAGGATGAAAATTTGGAAAAATCAAAATGGCCGAATTTGGACGCTATAATGTGGAAAAAAATGAAATTCAACGAACTATGTCGAGTAGGTTATCGTTAAATATTTATTTAAAAATCATTTCTAGGTTTCGCATATTCTTTTCCAATCGATATTACCGTTAAGGATCTATAACGATTTAAAGTTGGTTCGTAACGATTCTCACTGTTGGTGCTCTTGTAACGCAGTCGGATTTTTTAATTTTTAAATGAATTACCTGTTTTATTAATGTAACAATTATTTTTTAGTAGAGTAGTTTTGTTTCATTTATCTATGATTCATAAAGTTCTATAATATCGCAATTTTTCCCCAATCAATACTAATATATTATAAAGTACGAGATGTCGTTGCTTGATTGAATCCGCTAATGTCATAAATAGATAAATTACTTTACAATGGATAACTGGTTTATTATGGAAATATGATTTATTCATGTAGGTGTAACAATTACACACATACAATTAAAGCCCATACGTTTCTGTATAACATGACGTTACGACCTATAGAGCGTAGCGGTCACTATAAATGCGACAGAAAAATCGAGGAAGAGTTATTAATGTTTTTAGTAAGAAAAAACGAAAAACTGTACTACCTTTAAAGTTTTTATAGGTTGATAGTACACCTTCTTTATGCCGACTTGTAAAAGAAACGTTATTATTTTCAGGTATTCGGTGACCGCCTTTTCGCTGGCTGGAGCTGGTTGATCCCAGTGTTCGTAGCGCTGTCTACGTTCGGAGGTGTCAACGGAGTTTTGTTCACGTCAGCTCGCCTCTTCGCCACGGGGGCACAGGAGGGCCATATGCCCGGATTCTTCACTCTGTTTCACGTGGACAAACAGACACCGATACCTTCGCTTATATTTACGGTGAGTTATTTTTAATGTGTGTACATTTTTTATTAATTACAAGATCTAAGTGCGGCAGAGTCCACTGTCTTCACTCTTTCACGTCTCATTTTCGGGACGTTGTCCAAGGTCCAATCAGTTTATTCACCAAAATTTATGAAAATTGTTTCAAGAGCTTAGGTGTGAAAACGATACAAACAGACAGACAGATATACAAAGTTACTTTTGGATTTTTAAAAGTTAAGTAGTATGGTTTCCGTTAGAAATGTATCATAAAAGTAAATATAGATCATATTTTGTCTAAGGTAAAATCGTTGATCAGTTTAGTAACTATATATACCTACGCACTCTCCCTCTCTCTAGGATAGATTACTCGTTGTCATAAATATATGAATCATATAAAGTAACTAAAGATAACAACCCAAACTAATGACCCCAACAGATTTTTACTCGATTTTTTTGCAAATCGCAAACAAAATGAGTGTCTTTACTATTTTCAAGATGTTTTCTAGAATAAGTATTTATCTAAATTACAAATGTTTCGAAAATGAAAAATTTCTAGCTTAAAAAATTAAAAAAAAATCAAACTTTTTTCTTCCATTACACCATAAAGAATTAAACAGTTATTTTTTCTAATCACATTGCTGACTATGGCCTAACATTTTAAGCAAGCTAAGTGAAAACGCAACCAAAATTAAAAATCAACAGGCGTGTCGAGATTTGTTTTTCTATCGGTATGTAAGAGTACGTCATTTCAAAAAGTATATCGTGTATGTTACGTACGCATAATTTACGACAGAATTTGCGGAATCGAATTAAAGAGTTATTGAGAATGACATTGATGAAATGAGATTTATTGATGTAGGTCTAATAGACAATTATGATACATGGAAAAGTTTTTGTTGGTATCTTTTCATAGCAACAAACGATTGATTAATACTTCGAATGTATAGATAACTCACCATAGACAAGGATGTTGATGATATGTTGTAATAAAACTGTTCGCAAAAAAGTTCTAATTTATTAAAACGTTACTGAAAACTAAATAGGACGTTATACAGATTATATAGTAAAATTTAATATATTGTTTAAAATATTGGAACAAATATTAACAAACAACAATATTATGTTAGTGCTAATTACGAGTATGTAGAACTATCGCTATTATAACATGCTACATTTTAACAGTTAAAGGAGACGTTTTAGCGTTTTGTGATAGCGATACGTAGTTTACCGTAATTACCATGCTCTTTACTGTTTTAACAAACCATAAATGTTATTTATAATTATGTATTTTTTTTTAATTTTCAGTGTTTCTTCTCTCTACTGATGTTGACAACGAGCAACGTGTTCGACTTAATAAATTATTTCTCTCAAACATTATGGCTGTCCGTCGGTGCATCTGTCGTGGGCATGCTATGGCTGCGACGAGCCAAGCCAGACATGCCGAGACCCATCAAAGTCAACCTAATCATACCTTATGTCTTTCTCATCGCCATCGGTTGCCTAGTCTTCATTCCAGCGATCACAAACCCTAAAGATACAGCAATAGGCTTAGCTATTCTGCTATCCGGTGTTCCAGTGTACTACGTCTGTGTTAAGTGGAAAGGCAAACCCGATTGCTACAACAAATTCTCGGGTTGTATACTCAGGTTCCTACAAAAGTTATGCGCTTGCATTTACGTCGATTCGTCAGAGAAGATGTCAAAATGAACGAGTGCTGTTTGAACATATGAGCTTTCTTAAATAATGGACCAATGTGTACTATTGTACGTTGTAGGAGTATTTATTGGAAGTGTCTCATTGGTATCGTTATAGCTTGACAATACTTATTGATTGTTTTACGGCCAAGACACATACCCATGTTACGATTTGGCGTAGTAATAACAACGTGTATTGTAAAATATCGCGACGCGATGTCGAATCGTTGAATCGATTCATTTTATTTTAAACTAGCTACCCCTCGCGGTTTTACTTGCGTTTATAGTTTCAGCTTCACTATTTAATGTCGTAGGGCAATGTAATATAGCCTATAGCCTTCCTCAATTAATGGTCTATCCAGAACAAAAAAAAAATCAATTCGGATCAGTAGTTCCAAAGAATGCTCCTTATATACAAACTTACAAACAAATTTCATCTCGTTATAATATTAGTATAGATGAATAATGATATCATCATTCCACATCGCGTCGTAATTGCATACGATGCAAGTCGTAGATTTTCACGATGTGACATCGCATTGTGTAACGACGATGCCACGACGCGATATCTTATCGTGGTTATGTCTTTTGGCTCGTAGACTCGTCCGTCGGTAAACATTTTATGGCCACATGTAATTGTTATATAGTATACTCGTATCTTTATATCTTCGAATATAGCTTATAAATGTGACGTATAAACGTAGTTAATAATTCGAATAAAACTATGTGTACCATTCGTTAATAATTCGCTAATCTAGTATTTTCTAAAAATTTACAAAATATGTTTTTATTGATCGGATATATTGTTTATAAGCATAATATAATATCTGTATAAAGAATACACGAACAAATCACTACATCACGATGCATTTAATGTAAATTGGATTGTCAGAATTAACAATCACTTTTATAGAATGAATGATTAATGGGAACAATACAATTACAAATTCAACTCTTGATAGGTATGTAACATAATTGTTTTTAAACGCTATTTATGGCTTATAGCTAAATTGTTTCTTTTGCATTGTTAACTGCTCTCTTTAATTAGGTATTTATCATATTTTAAATGAATAAAATATCTTCACGTGTAATAAATAAGTTTATTATGTAATAAATAGCAATAAGCGTTTTATCTCGTTGTAAGTTAAATGCTATTCTATAAATAAATATACATACATACCTATATATCATATAAATATAAGGAAAAAATACATTCCTTAATTTGTGAAATTTGTTAAATACATATATTTAATGTTGTTATTACTATATAAATTTAGTGCTAAAAATCAGCTTTTAACTACGATTGACTATTTTAGTATTGTATAAACTACTATTTTATATTTGAGTTTAAGCCTTGTACCTACTTTTCTAGCCGTGTTGGTAAATGAAAGCAATATGGAAATCTCCAACTACACTTAAAAACAGTTCTCAAATAAATATTTCTCATAGTTTTTATTATTATGGGTATATAATCCAATGGTTATGCTTGTATTTGACAAGTTCTTTATCTTAAGATTTGGATATTATTGTTTTCTCAATTCAGAACGAATTTACAGTTGTTTTATTAATACGAAGCCGCTTACCCTAAGTTTATGCTTAAACCTCCACAAATAGGGAATACAAGTTAGATAATCGAGAATTATAGTGTGATGACTTTTGTATTTTATTAAAAACCAACCTTACCCAACAAAAAAATCATAATTCGATGTTGTAGATTTTTACGACGCGACGTCGTAACTTTTCACGACGTCGCGATGCGTGTATGAGTTATGATAATAAATATGCCTAACGTCTTTGTTTGTAACATTTCTGTGCGTAACGTGATTGTTTGTAGTGTGTTTGTGTGTAACGTTTGCAGTTGCATAGTGTGTCTGTATCTAAAATGTTTACGTGTGTAATCTATGTTCGTAACATATTTGTTCATAACGTATTTGTACGTTACTTGTTTGTCTGTAGTGCAGTTATGCGTTGCAGCGAGTTAGCAGTTATTGAGAATATAATATATAAGCAATAGGTTTGCTATTATTATATTTTTTTAAACGAATTAATAATATTTCTTAGCCTTAAATAGTGTCCAATTTTTAACACAATCTCTTATACAAAATAAACTATTCATGTGTGTCTTCAAACAATTCTTGTATTTAATTATAAAGTTGGCTATCGTATGCGTGATATGGAAATATATCTATAATTTTGTACAATTTATTATAAATATATACTACACAGAGCTTTAAATATATTGATTTAGTCCAATATATATGCGCTTACTCGTTTCGGATATTATATTGCCCTGTATATTAATGAACAGCATAGTGCATACGTTTTATATATATTAAAAATGTACTTTGTGATGTTAAATATAAAAAATACTTTTTAATAATTTCTTTTAAAGTATATATTACAAACGACACATAGTAAAATACGTAATATTAAAAAAAATACCATGTGTATTATGAAATATTTACAATATTAAAAATGTATCAACAGAATTTTAGTTTATTTTATTCATTTTCCCTAAACGAGTTATTGAACAATAATCTATGTTTATATGTTTGTATTGTTATTAAAAATTGTAGTTAAAGTTAATTACTATATAAGTACACAATTATATTTACACATTAGGTAAACAAAATGAATCGTTTCGTTAACATTAATTTATAATTGAGAAAATATAGAATAGTGGCGTGCCGATCCAGTGTATTAAATATTTCAAATGTATATGTTGTCAAACTAATTCAAACAAATACGTTATTTGAGTTAAAATTAATAAGTTAATGAAATTAATTCAAATTAATCAGTTGGAATACACATTAAAAATAAATAAATAAATGGATAAAAAATATGATCATATCACTTTTTTCATTAAAAATATTTAGCAAAAGATATATATTGCTGCTTGCGCACGTGTGGACCCACCTTAATATGTTAAACTATTTAATACATGTGCAAGTCTAATTGACCTACAAGTTTATCCATATGTGTATGGCTACCATTAAGCACGTGACATCTTGAAATATTTGACATCATTTGTCAGTGTCATGCTTGACGTATGACATTAACCAAATCAATTTTCTTTGTTGTGATTGTGAATTGTCAAGTGTCATTACCGAGTGCAGTTATAATTAGTTTAACGAACAATTAACGCTTATTTCAAATATGTATTCGTAGAGGCCCAGACGTCATTATAAAAGTATTTTAATTGTAAACCTCTTGGTTTATTAGTGCAGCTAGATCGATAAAAAATAGTAGGAAATGTTGAAATTCGAAATTGTTTCGTCTCGAACGGTGGAGGGCGTCGACAAAGAGAAAAAATTTGTAGCGTATATGTTACAAGTCAGACAGGATTCTACAGAGTCACGAGTGTTCGATCCGGATCCAGCGAATGTGGAGAGGAGATACACGCACTTTCTAGACCTGTACAATGGACTGAAAAAAGAATGTCCAACTCTTTTGAATAATATTTCGTTTCCGCGGAAGGTATGACTCATTATTTTTAGTAAACAAACCTTTGTTTGCTTTGTTTTGCAATGATATCATGGTTTAATTTGTGTTTTCTTCATAACCAATTTGTATGTACATCTTATATGGTGGATGTGACTTTGTATGTATGTAATTAAATTATGATTTATCTAGTTTCAATACTATATCTCTTTTTAGCTCTAATTGACTAGGAAATAGGGTTTCATTTAGTTAATTTCCAACATTACGTTCTAACATTTTCTAGTAAGTGCTATGTAACCTAAATAATAGTGATAATTCATTTATTGCAGATAGTCGTTGGCAATTTCGATCCAAATTTAATATCAAGTAGATGTGCTGCATTTGAGTCATTACTAAATTTAATAGCAAGTGAATCACGTCTGAGGGATGCCCCTGCTGCCATTGCATTCTTCCAGGATGTTGAATTGAAGGAAGCTCGGAAATTAATTGATGACGGGAAATTTGACCAAGCTTTGTCAATACTAGAAACAAGCTTTAAATTATTAAATAAGGTATGTCACAGTTTCATTTAATTAAAGTAACACAAATGCAGAGTTTGCTTATGCTTTTTAACTTTTATGTAATTTTCCAAGATTGTTTATGTATTTATTTTTTAATTATTTATTATGCCATTGCTTACATGGAAGAAATGTTATATTTCAAAATGAATTAGTTAAATTAAGTCTTAAAAAAAATGTTAAGATTTTTAATTGATTTTTGAATGATCATGAGAGATTTAATAATGATTCTAGTTTTATATATTTTTAATTATTTAGAATGAATACACAATCTTAATAATAATGTAAATACTCTAAGATTGATACATACTGTATGTTAGTTTTAAATATTAGAAAAATAAATTATATAATTAAAAATAAAAATAAATTGTAATTAGACTAAAAATGGTAATTCCTCATACTGCAACATTTGTTTTTTTTTTTTTTTTTTTTTAAATAACGTCTATTTTCTGTTTCATCTATAACACTAAACATATATTTTTTTAATTTTATAGGTATACACTGACAGGTCTCGAGTAGTCTTAAGTGTGCTATGCAGAATTGTGGCATGTGCGGGATCCAGTGGAGGAGCCTTGGCCGGTCCCGTTGAGAAATGGGCACAATTGGCACTTAGAAGATATGAAGCTGTTAGCGACTCGGACCTACTACTCATCTATATACCACTTTTGCACACTTGCATTTCTATATGGTAAATATTCCTATCAATATACTAATAACACAGTATAGATTTATTATTACACAGATTATATAGTTTTGCAGAAATATGAACAAGACTTGTTACATGTAATTTTGTTTGTTCATGGTTTGTTGAAATAACAAATTGATAAGAAAATTGTTTTTCAATTTGAATGTGATATAAACAAAATGCCTAATGTCTACAGTTTGTCACAGGACAATCGCTGAGTCATAGTTTCGGTTTTTTTTTTATAAATGGGAATAAAATATTGCAAATAGACAACTTTAATTTATTATTTATTAAAATGTAAAGTACCGACTTTTATTTGTTTCCTTAAAATCTTTCTTAATTGTTAAAAATATAATTGTTCACAAATTCATTGGTTTCAATTTTATTTTCGCGTAATTATCTTTTTTATTTCGTAATTAAAATAAACAAAATTTATAAAATACAAGTAGCTTAAGTAAGTCAGTCTACCCGTGACCACGAACGCTGCAAAGTGCTCGAAACGTCGGGATGATAAAAATAATTAATATATATTTAAATCCGTTTAAAATAGTTTTATTTCAATGAATAATAATCGTGAAAATCTAAGACAACGATAAGCTTAAGTAAGTTCTTATAGTATTAGCTATATGTGACTGAAAGTCCCGTTAAAATCAGTTTAGTCAATTCAGAGATTAGGCGGAACAAACAGACAGACAGGCAAAAATTTTAAAATTTGTGTTTTTGATGTAAGTACTGTATATACTTTCATGTGCATCTAGTTAAAAGCTGTTAATTCAAAATTACAAATAGACACTTCAGTTTTATTTATTTTGAATTATTGAGTATGGTTCATAAACATTGGTTTACTTATTAAGGTTCTTTTTGAAGTGTAGTGTTTTTAAACTTGCTACTAATATCTACTTTAGTTTTATTTTGTTATCCATATTTTAAAATCTAAGATAACACCACTTAGTTATAAAGGTGTATAAAGATTATTATTAATTTGAAAGATTACAAAATTTTTTTGTGTACCAAATTTGTATTTAGTTGTGGGCACAAAATATTCACTATTATTGTTATTATTTATGTAACTAGTTATTTAGAACTGTACTTTTATAATATTAAAAATCAAATTAAATGTATAATATTATCAAATTTCAGGGAAACCCTGGGCCGTGATAAGTCGAGATTAGTTGAAGAATTGAATTCCCTTCGTAAAAAAGGAATGAAAGTGGATTCTGTGCCAAGTCTTATGGAAGCTGTTGATAGTTTAGATTCGACTATTTAATATTATTACCCTGAAAAAATGATTACGTTTTAATTTGATATACCGATTTAAAATGACGTGTCTTGTTCAATTACTTTGAATATGATGATTTTGAATCTTGCAGAATAGTATTTTAAATTTAGTTGATTTTAACTGTTAAGAGTTACTGGTAAGTTTGTAAATTGGCTATTAGTTCTATATACGTTTTGTTTTACTTGAACCAATTTGTACCTGCATATTTTGTTTAAAGAACTTTGTTTGATTTATTTATTGACATTTGATGAGGTTTTTTTTTAATTCTTTAATTGACTAATGTAGATCTGCAATCAGTAATTATAAGTAGCTGTTTATTATTTAATAAGGTTGCCCATTGGCTATATAAATGTTATTTCATTATATATCAAAGCTGAATTAATTGTATATTTAGTAATCTTTAATTGTTGTTGTATTGTTTTTTCAATCATGTAATAAGTTTCGCACGCAATATAGCGTGTTTTAATGAAGGTATTTATGTAATTTATTGTCATTACGATTTGCTGTGCCCTCACTTGTTCGCTTTGATATTATCTATGAAGAAAAAATATTTTTAATATTCTCTGAGAACAATTTGTAATTTCCATATATTGTTGTATGAGTCAGGGTACGAATATCAATAAAATTCATCTAATCGTGTTCTCATGAGGCTGGCACGGATTATATTAAAAAAAAATCGGCCCTGTTATATATAATAATCTGAATGTAGTCATCATCATTTTTTATCTTTACATTAGGTAATATTTACTGCATGTTGAATATTTACTTAAGAATATAATATGTATTCTTTCAAGTCAACAATACATGGCAATAATCGTAAACATGTTTACATATTATATTAGAAGCAGCAATTATAAATCATTCGCCTAATGAATTAATTGAATAACACGTGCCTAACTTAGTATTAAATGGGAATCATAAATTTTAAATTGTGATATTTGCTGGTCTCATATTGTATATAAAATTTTACAAAAACTTTGCAGCCCCTGCCAGTACAGATTTTATATAAACGAGCACCAAAGTTCTTAATCAGTATTGCTAATGTTTAAAATAAGTGTAACACTATAAAAAAGTAAGCGATGAGTATATAATTATGATTTGGTTTGAGAGTAAAGTTTGACGTTATATGTTTGTCAGTCTATCAAGTGCGTAGTCGCTATTTCCATCGCTTAGTTTTCTGATTTACCCGATAACTGACTAATTTATTACCCGACAGTAAGTCTGTGGTCTGCGGGGGCTCTTACATAATGATCATGCGATTTTTGATATTCGTTCGTGTGAAGGATATTTCATTTTATGATTTTTTTTTTCAATCAAAAATATGCTTAAAGTAATTATTTCATTTATGTTATCGGTATTTTAGAAGTTTACGGAAACGCCATTATTAATATCACGTTCTGTTTACATGAAAAAATATGTGACTAATGAAATATACTAAAATTTTAACATGCATGATTTGATGGCTTGATTTTTTAAATATTCTTTACACATTCTGAATATCTTAGCATATATGTCAATTAGGCATCTAATAGTGAGATTATGAACTATTTGTATTTGTAATAAACATCTATATTCGAATATATATTGGTGATATTGAAAAATAATAATAACATGTAAGCTTAGTAATAAAAAAATGTATATTCAATATTATATCTAGTCTATGGTATAGCCGTATTTTAACTTAGTGATCGCTTAAGTATTGCATTCTTTATACTCTATAGTAATTATTTTCTTAATAATAACTTAAGTTATTTGAAATATTAAAGATAATTTATTTTAACTTTACCTAAACAAAATCACGAATAAAATATTACATATACGAAATAACATTTAAAATTTTTTAATTAGTAGTATTTAAGCAATTGCTTATTGGTGATAAATCACAGCCAAATAAATTGATAAATCGACTTAGATCTCGACTGTTCCTGCACTTTCAGTTGCTTTTATATTGTTATCGATTACACGACTAGATAAATGAAAAGTCAAAAAATGCAATTGATATAGGTATTGGTAGATAGTGGTGAATAGTCGTTCTAATTCAAGCTTTAAAACTTTCAAAGGTATTAATGTAGTTGGCAACGCAAAATAAAGAAAAAAAACTAGTCATTAAAATTGAAATGCTCAGGACAATTTTGTTTTGAAGATATAATGAATAGAATATAAATAAAAAATCAAAATTATATTTAGTGAAAGAGTGTTCAACTAAATTCAAGTAATAATGATCGTATTTTTAATAAAAGTTTTGAAAATTTGTACGTTTTAAGAACTTGACTTCATCCGGGCCCTTTAAAAACCATAACATCCCAACAATTGCATTTTTTAATTCTTTTTATTTGTTCTCTACAAAGTGTTATGTATAATTTTGGCATTTTTTTAATAAGTAATTATTATCATATATGGACAAAATATATATGTTATGTTAAATTAAATTTAAAACAAGTTTGTAATAAGTGAAGTTATTTTGACTTTTAATCGCTTATAAATTAAAAAAAGCATAGTTTGTTATTTAAAATTGTCCTTAGAGCAACATACAGCAATATTAATTTTATAGTGATTTTTGTTATACATTTTCCATTTTCACAGATTTATAAATGAAATATATTTTGATTGAGTAGTTCCGTAACTACAAGTATTACAATTAGTTTGGCAACATTTATAATTAATATATTACATCCTATTTATTGATTATGGTTTTAAGACTCACAATATTGTCTATAATGTTAAGAATATAATACCTTTAGAGTTTGTAAGCAAAGATATTTAATTTCAAAATCGCTTAATATTTTCGACGATATTATTTTATTAGTTAAGGTGACTGATATTTTATACATTTGTAGCCATAATAAATATATTTAAAAATATATGTGCGTTTTCTGTACTTTAATTTTCGTACACCATCTTTTTTTAAATACTAACCAATTTCAATCCTGCCTTCGATTAAGGTGTTTTTTTTATTAAAATTGCATTGACCGTTAGCAGTTGCTATAGCTCGTTGAGGTGTTCTGTTTGAGGTCAAATCGTTTTCATCGGATTTCGAATAAATAAAAATTGAACCTCTTTAAGACGTAAATTAAAAATATTCGAATTCGGTTTATATTATCTGTGAACGTTAAAAAAATGAAATCAATCAATTATTTGCTTGCTGATTAATTGATGATTTACTACGAGCGTATTATTTTTATGAAAATCAAAAAATACGTGAAAGTATACAACATTATATTATTAATGGTAAAGGCAACTTTAACATGTCAAATCAACTGTCAACCAATTTCAAAATTAATTATTTTGGGTTACATTGTTAAATGTCATATAGGTAACATTAATTACATCACGCTGCAATCCATAGAAACGAAGTAGTATAATCATAACTGTACTAAACAGTACCGTAATAGTCTGTAAATGTCCCACTTCTGGGCAATGGCTGGGCGTAATCAACACGCCGCACCGCTGCGGTTTGAGCGATGTGCATACATAAAAAAATTCTCCAAATACATGCAATTTTCAAGATAGATGGATGGACACAACTTTAGCACTTAAAGACATAGCGGTACTAATCGGGGTTTGAACCCGTGATTATCGGCTAAGATTAACGTATTGTAGCCACTAGGCGACGTCGGCTAACTAAATATGTTAAAGCAGCATATTATACCTAAAGATAAGTTTCTGCGTTTTGATGTAATCACTGAAACAATCTGATCTGATTTAAAAAAATATTTTAGCCTTATACAGTCCACTAATCCGTTTATTGAGGAAGGTTTTCGGCTATACGATATTTTTTTGAAATCATAGGGGCGGGGCAGCAATTTTAACGTCACATAATTTGGCAAATTGTAGGCAGGTGTCGAAATTTAGCCACGGGGAAATCGCGCTATACAACTAATAAAGTATATTTTGAATTAACATTTCCAATAACATTGACTTCTTGCTGACGCTTTATTTTATATACCTACAAGTTGGTTTACGTGTAGTTTTAATTGTACTTGGTTTCTTTTATAATTGTCCAATGAAGAAGTCCGAGAAAACATTATTAAGTTATTAAATTACTAGCAGTTCCCCGCCGCTTCGCCCGCGTATACTTATGAATTATAACTAACTAACTTTCAACCATCTTCTTAACTTCTTAAAGGATGAATTTTCAAAAATCTTTTCTAAGTTCACACTTTCGACGTTCAAGGAAAGTTTGTGTATGATTTTATTTATCTACACCTAGCAGTTTAGGTTCTGCGTTGATCGATCAACCAGTGAATAAGTCAGCCAGTCAGTTTTGATTTAAGTATGTATATAGATTAAGTTAAATTTAAATCGAAAATGTTTTGGTTTTCTAGGAAACCGTCCCACAGAAAATGTTGGAGTGATATCATCTAACGTCATAAACCGGCCGCTAAATGACATACAACGTCATCGTAGGTACTCAAAGGTTAGAATCGTTTTTATGATGTTTAAACATATAGTTACATGGTGCCCGCAGGGTATTCACAAAAAATAATGCATATAACTCTTGAGTAGGGCTGAAATAAAAATATATATGTATCAATCCTGAAAATACTTAATTCTGCGACGCTCAAGAACATATGTATAACTGAAATTTTGCTTATACCATATACACATCTTGTCATATCAAACATTTACATATAGGTATATCATGCGACTCAATATATGTAAAACAAAATATAGGCATTTTTTTAAATTCAATAATAATAATACCTAGGAAATAATATAAAAATGAGAAGATATTATGTACATTATTTAACTAATAAGGATTAAATAATGTCAAGCCTTTTCATCAATATCTGGCAGCTTAATGGCAAGTTTTCAGGAAAGTTTCATAAAATTTCCTGAAAACTTGCCATTGACCTTTGTTTTGCTATCAGAAAATATAACTAATGTTTAATCTTTTAACATACTAAAGACTCGTTAAATTATAATAATATTTAATATATATTTAATTTATAATCTAATATTTAATATTTTAACATACTAAAGACTCGTTAAATAATTTACCTACTTTATCTTGAATGTCATATTTATGTTTCAAAATGAAAAATTACATTAAAAGTTGGTGTAAATATATTAAACTACGTTGATACTTACATATTTGTGTATGTACATATAGGTATAATTATCTACCGATGTTGTGTTTTAATTCTACTTATTTGGATCGTTATTGAATTAGGAATGTATCGTAATAACAACTAAGTAGCAACGATTATGGAACGTCGATGAGTGGATGTCATAAAACCGATATATTAACTAAATTGTTAAGGGATTCACCAAAACAATTTTCCCTTCATAAAAGTAATGAATTCGGCTCCAATCGCCCTTTGTAATGGTTACGACATGCGGTCCCTTCGATCGACGTTTGATTACACGGTAATTTCGATCGGCTAATGCACTTATTAATTCACGTATCGATTCCACGTGCGAAAAGAATATGAACGCTTAAAGGTCGCATATCGACGATCGTGTTAAACTACCTTTATTCTGTAGACGGTTGAGTCGTTACGTCTTGTAATCAAAATTAAGTAGCAATGCTTACTTAACAAAACTATGCTTTTGAACCGATAAAAAAAAGAATGAGGTTCTCAATTAATGGGGGACTTTTTTACATTGAATTAAATCTAGATTATTTCCGGATGTATTTAAATAAATAGAAAATATAATGAAAATAGACCTTAAATTATAAATCTAAATTAAATAAAACCAAATCTATTGTAGATGGCGAAAATAGTTTTGTGATTTATTTAGTTAATTTTATATATATTTTTGGTTTTTTGGATATCAGAAGAGTATGCGAATCGGAAAGTCTGTAGGTATTTTAGTATGCCGTACCATTAAATTTTCATATATCTATCAAGGCATCATTATATATTTTTTATCGAAACAGCAAGTACAGAGAAAGTTCTTAAGAAGCAACTTTGTTTTAAGCGCGGCTGGTAACAGCTATAAATCGGCCGTGTAGATTTACGAGGGTGCTCTGCAAATCGGTTTATATTTTCGATAAATAAAATTGGCGCGGGTTTTGCGAGGTAAGCAGAGGCAGTTAGGAGCGCGTCGCCGCTGCCGCCAGCTGCCGCGCTCACATAAACCCGACTACCCTCGCGTTTTCTTGCTGACAATTTTTTCCTGCTCCGGTCATTACGCAGCTGGGCCCGAGACAAAACGGCGAATCGTTTAAGCCCTCTCCAGAGACCGTCCAATTTTATTGTGTGTACCTAGTCGAAATTGATATGCCGTGCGAGTGCCGGCTAGCGTCACATGTTGAAGGACAACGGCCTCGCGCTCGCTCATTTTCTAACTTAAATCTAGCTGACAGGAAAAAAGAATAAATCTATTTGGTTATTCACATATTCATTATCAGTATATATATGTTATAAGCACATGTATTTTGGCATCCAGTCTGCTGACCATATTGGACGACGTTGCTAAACATCTAGCTAGCGAATGAGTTTGACAGGCGAATGTATCTTTGGACCAATATGACACTTGTCGAACTTGTCAAAGATAAAAATGGTTAGGTACAGATTTTTAACGTCAAATAGTATGAACATAACAAATCCATAATTATAAAATACTTGATTGTACTATTGATTGCAACGTGAGGAAAACCTATAATTTTGTTTTGTTCCTGTTAAAAAGGCTCGATCGTTCAATTTATTCAACGTGTAATGTACATAAGAATTAGTATGTTTGTAAACCTCTTTGCTGTAAGCTGTAAGCAGTCAAAACTTTCAATTTGGTCAATTTTCCTTCTGTCTTTTACCTGACACTGAAAATTAACTGTGGTCATTTGGTATAACTAAAAAAAGAGTTAAATTATTTACAAATGTTTCAATTTAAAAGTAATGTCTTCCAATAGAAGCGATTGCGACGCAGTATCAATAGTGGTGGCGTTAGCAGTATTCGCTCTTCCACTAACCCTTCTGGTGCCAGGTTTTTCAATATGGGATGTTTTTCCGAAAGTCCGCATAACACGTTTTCATATCTTCGACCAATACCTCTCCTGGTCAGAGCTCAATACCGCTCTTGTTACACTGGTTATAATGTTTTTCTGTTTCTATCTTGAAATACGGAGACGCGCGTAAGTTTTGTTTTGTTTAATATTTTTTTATTTACTATCTTAAAATGTCATGATTAACTGTTTGTTTGCAGAAAAACTTACAGAACTAACTAACTTTATGATTTTGTTTTGTGTCCAAAATTATAATTAGACTCAAAAAGGGTATACATAGTCCTTCAATTTCGTTAGGGGTATAGTACTTCGCACTACGGTAACGGAAGCCGGATATAATATAATGATAATATCGAAAAAATCCAATAAAGCCGCGGAGAGAAGCTAGTAAATGGTATATTTTATATGTACATGAATACACCTAATATAAAATATGAATAAATAGTAAAAACATACTTCACTGTTATAATAAAACAGCTACATCTTAGCATCGGTACCAAAAACCTTTTCAAATATATATTATATAGGTGATTTTTTAACCATCGACCGCAAAAGAGGAGTGTTATAGTTTAACGTTTGAATCTGTTGTGTATTTGAGTATTTTATGTCTGTCTATATCATCGTAGGTCCCTTACTAATTCACCAAATGATAAGAAAAAATGTTTAATAAGCAGATGTTATCGAGCTATTATTTACGATGATTTCTTCAGATTTTTTAAATTGTTGAAACGATTTGAGCAATTTCTACTGTTCCAATTAACTTGAAATTAACTACACTGTGTATAATATGAAAATAGTGTCGGAACGGCATCAGCATGGTACATAACTCCTCAACAATTTACAGCAGAAGTATCGCTTTGGAGCTCTTATTAAAATGAATAGATTGTAGAGGTTTTTTTTAAATTTCATAAATACAATCGTTTATTTTCTAATTGATATAAATCAAAAGACTTTTGACAATTTGCACACCTTTGTTTAAAAACCGTAATGCGATAACATCAATGGAAATAAGTAATATACTATCAAAACCAAAAAAAATATACCAGACGAAAAAAAAGGAGGTTCTCAGTACGCTTTCATGTTTTTGTTATTTTTTTCCAGGTTAGATGAAATGGTGGAAAATGTATTAACCGTAAGACAAGCTACGGATACAGCCATGGAAGTAGAAAGGGATAGGCAGGCGGAGGCTGTAAGAGCGTGTGTCCAACTGCTGGATACATCTGCAGAGCATTACGAGAACTTGGTTCTGCTACGAGATGACCTCCGCAAGAGAGAGAAGCCGCTTCAACACCCGCCGATCATTGAACTAACGTCTTCAGATATGTAGAATTTGTCTTAATAAACTTTTGAGGATGTTTTACATGTTTATTTGTATTATTTTAATTATTATATCACAATAATAGTTTCATTCATCACTGCAAAGTTATAAACTTGGCTTTAACTTACCAACTTTGCTTTTACCAAAATCGGCTAAGTTACTATTTTGAAATCGTTCAGTTCGTTCTTTTATGTTCAATTAAAATTGCCGCCCATATTAAAATTGGTTTTGTTGCAATTAACTTCAGTACACTTTTAAATACTGCATTAATATATTTTTATAAAAGAAAGATTTCACAAGACCTAATTACTGAAAGCGCGGTGTATTCATACATTTTTATTTTTGTTTAACGCCAGACATGTTCATTAGAGCAACCGACGCCGCCCTCGTGGGACACTGTTGACGCGAAAAAACCAATCTGGAGCTAGCAATTACGTTAAATGACCTAATTAGACGCCGTCCTTGGTTTACTTGCTGCCACTCGCTGAAAAATATTGTGTTTTTCACCTCACGTCCATTATAGTTTCGATTACGGTGGTAGTATAAGATACATTTATAATTAAACATAAAATTACTTTAAAAGAATGATGTGGGCGGCCATATTCTATTTTATCTTTGTGTTATTTTTTGATAAAATAGTCTTCTTATTGGATTATATGTATAGATATGGATACAATTTTTATAAAAAATAAAATTTTTAATATTCTAAATTTCCAAATTAGTAGATAATTACAAATGAATAATCCACCGAATTAGAGTATTTTTATTTTCTGCTAGGTATGTATGTGGCGGTTCAATTTTATAAGAATTTCATTTATTAGGACCGAGTTCAATATTTTCTACGCCAATCAGGGAATCAGATATTCATATTAAATTTTTCTTATGTCAAATAAGTTTACAAAAGTGTGCTAAATACCAAGTTTGTGTTACAGAGTCGAAGTTTATTTCATTACAATTCAAGTCTTTCAGTTCATTCGCGCGTGAGGAATTCACAGTAGCTCTGATACGGCTCGACACAACACACGTCACTTAACATCGCGAGGTGAACACGCCCCTCTATTTTCATTTAAGACGGATCCGCCGGGAGCGGATCAGGCGCTCGCAAAAATAAATAAAACTGTTATTGAGATAAGCATCTGCGCCGCGGCTTTCGCTAAGTCCCGCTGTGTCGCGCTGAGCAATGTACTGAGATATGTCCGGATTACGCCGCGCCGCAGCGAGTTTCCTTCAAATCTGCCGCTTTTCTACCAAGTTTACAGCTGAAACCGCTTAGTCTCCGCCGAGATGACAATTTAAAACTGAAATAAATGTTTCACTGTTTTTTTTATCATAACGTTTTCTCTTGAATTCATTGTTAAATATACGTTTCACTTATAATATGTAAATAGTGAAAATTATTATTGTAATTATTTTTTCCAGGATGTCGACTTTTCATAGTTTGATTATCACGTTTAATAGAAAAACTGAAAATGATGAAGTTATCAATTTGCCATTAAAATTAGTTGATCTTTTGTTTTGAAATACCGTGATAATATTTATTATTTACTAGAAAAAGATCTATTACTTTTTTTTATGTAAACAGTAGTGGTGTCTCCACAATATCTCGTAGTCGTTTAAAGAAAACGTAAACGCACGGATTACCTACGCGCCTGACTACGATATAAGATTGGCCGGCACCTGCGGCACCTGGCCCGGATTAATTTCTCATCAGCTCCAGCTTCGGGAAATAATGAAGATTCGAGAAAAATACCTCGAGTCCGGATTGTCCCCGCTTGATTAATAAACTCCGCATAGCTTCTCCCAGACGCGTACGTCTCAAGATTAATGTTAAATTCTGAATAAGTTATTCGATCTATTATTTTTAGTAAAACTTGGAGTTATTTATAATACACAATTATAATTATGTACATTGAACGTATTCGAAAAATGTAACTGAAAATGAACGTTATTTTAAGGTTTTCTTTTATGTGTAATAATTAAAATGTTAATCATTTTATTATTATTTTTACTATAGAAATAAGACAACAGGGAGTATTACTACTTGATGACAAAACAGCTATATAATATTAATGTCGCTATAAAGCGTAGGTCATATAAATGTAGTGTGATGTAATTATTATTTAAAAAAAATTATGAACTAATACAAGATTTATAAACATAATGTATCCCACATGTATGATTTGTCTATATTATTTTAATTCACATTAACGTATGTATACATGTTATAACGCACAAGAAAACCTGGGTATGTAGAAAAAAATTATAATAATAACAAAAATTGTTTTATAGAATTACAAAATTAGACGACACACAAATTACATTGGCCCGTTTCCGTTATTCAAAGGCCAATCGTTTTAATAATACTTTTAGCTTTTAATGATTAAATTGAAAATTATTTTTTAACGTTCTTTTCCAAAATTTGATTTTAAACGGTGACATTTTGACCGCAAAGTCACGAAGGCGGCATACAATAGTTTCCTCAGCCGCAAGATGGCCGCAAGCATCTGTCGGTTTGTCGCTCTTTCCATTTAAATGACTACTACATTAAAATTATGAATTATTTACTGTATCATTATGATTGCGGTTCATGTCCCTTCACGCGAACACTTTCGTTTCGACCAAAATTGCTTTGAGATACGCAAAATGATATTATGAATTATAAATATTTTAATACGGAATATCTTTGCTGTAAAAACATTTTGGTTAACCAGCGTTAATAATTTATACTTTATAGACATATTCATTTTAAAATCTGAACGAGATGTTAATATTTATCATCTTACTTATTTAAGTAAGGTATATAATAACTATTAATATGTTAATAGATTGATATTTTTTATATTTTATCTTATAATAAGTTTTTAAATATTTGAGATCATTGTATAAATCGCAAAATATGGAACGTAATTGTAATTTGAAACATTCAATTAAGTAACTTTTTTCCGTACTTATTTAATTTAAATGGCTTAATTTTTTTTTAATAACGTTAAAAACGTGACGCAGTATCCAAAATACACCAATATCTCCAAATTTCACTTTTAGTGGGTTGACATATTATTGCTTATCATTGACCATATATAGTCTATTTGTTTTTACTTGTCTTGAATTGGTAACAATATCTCGAACGAAAATCACGAATTTTCGAATAATTTCTTTTCATTATAATTTTGCATTATAAAAAAGATTCAGTTTAATAATTCAATTGATAATTTCTTATCTAACTCTTATGTGTGGTAAGAAATACGCCATATTTGCCTACTAAATAAGAAAAGGAAAAAAATACACTATACATTTTATCTAAATGTTATTCATTGTTATGATAAATCTATTTGAAATAATTATTTAAGATTAAATTAAACAAGATAATTATTTAAATAAATATAATTAAATGTCAATCTTTCATCTAGTCTACATACCTCAAGCTACTATTATATAATCCCTTCATAAATTTAAATTGTCTTTTGTGCCTTCACTCAAAATTATTTATGTTACTATTTATTGTATTAACATAAATTGGACATGAGTTATTTTATTGGCCTGAATGCATCAAGTGTGCGTGGACAAAGGTTATAATGGTATTTCTGATTTGTCATAGATCGTAAAGACAGCGTTTGTTTATTACACCGTAGAAATATAATCTTTCGATTTATAGCATAACCTCTTTTATTGACAGTTTTTTAAAGCAACTGTCGTCATGGAATGTACATAATAGAAACTTTCAAACTTTTCGGGAATTTTTTATCATAGTTTGTGAACAATATTGGTAAAGAAAAGTTTAATACTAATACTTTTAAAATTTTATTATATAAAAATAATTTAGTTATTTTATTTATTATAATCAAGCAGCTATTAAAACTTTATATATTGTTAAACCAATTTATTTAATTTCACGTTCATAGACATTTTTATGGGAAATTAAGCTACAATTAAATTCTCCTAATAGTTATTACATACGAAACCGAGATGGCGTAGTATTTATAAAATGTAGTAGGTTCAAACCCCGGTTAACACTGCTGAGTTTGGAGTTGTTATTGTTTTTAAATTCATCTCAGGCTTGGTGGTGAAGGAAAACATCGTGAGAAAATATCTACGTGTCGGGAGAAATTCTGACATTCATCCGCCGATCTGCATTGGAGCAGAGTGGGATCTTCTCCTTAGTAGGACAGGAGGCTTTTGCCCAGCAGTGGGCCGTTTTGCCATACTTGACTAAGGCTAGTTGTAGCCCACTGACTACAACTCTTACAGGTACGGGCTGATTTGATCGGAGGAGACAGGAGTGGCTGTCTCTGACTGTCTTAGGTGGGTCTCCTGACACTAACAGACACCAGACTACCCACTAAAACCCAGGGGTGCCCTCACCGTCTTCGATGGATGCCACGGGATCGCTTGCCCATGCTACCATGGCTCCCTGGCGGTCGATCTGCCTCTGCGAAATTCCTTCACCCGGAGTGTGCTCACGGGCACTGAAAGTGAAATATGCGTGCGTTTCATACGGTCAGGGAGAAAGTTAAAGGCCTAACTCCCTCACCCATTTCTTTCCTTACTTCCTATTTTTTTCATTCCGTAATCTTTTTTATGCTGATACCGCATTTGCTCTGGTGCTGTAAATGTCCATGAGTGCCGCTTATTTGCCAGATATTTGTACATTAAAAGAAATTAAGTTAGAATTAATTATACAAATATTTTGATTCTATCTGTGATGTTTGCCTTTGTTTGTTTCTTCACCGTGCTTGGGAGAGCACGTGAAGCTTTCGGTCACGGTTGTTATCATAAACACACAAATTAACTTTACTTTTAATAGGAACATTATTCCTAAAGTCATCTATTCTGTTTGCCACCAATTGTTGAAGAGCTCAAAATCATCTCATAAAAAAAAAACCTAAAATCTAATCATTGATGCTGGACTGATTTTATTAAAGTGTCTAAGAACCATCGCTAGAAAACTGTCCTTCAAAAAAAAAACCGCATCCAAATCGGTTTACTCATATAGGAGCTACGGTGCCATAGACAGGTACAGACACAAATAGCGGTCAAACTTATAACACTCCTCTTTTTGCATCAGGGGTTAATTAAAAACATTTGAATCAACGATCTACATTTTCGAAGAAGCTCCTCCTTCCTAACGCCTCCTCCTATAATACGTTTAAAATAATAATGGTTTTTTTGACTTAGCGCCGTCATTACCAAAATGTCATTTAAAAGGCATAGATTTGAAGATCTGTTTCAATCTCATATCAGGCATTGCGCGTAGTCGAGTTTCGAAAGCAATAAATTAATAAAGTCCTGGAAGTCATCTGTCCCGCATGCACACATCGAGTTGTTGTCCACGATCGCTGGTCACCTTTATTGTTTAGGCATTAATGATAGGCAATACTAGGCTCATGAGGTCTTGATACTTTAATTATAAACTATTCGAAAAACAATTACTTTTTAAAATTTTCACATGTCACAATTTCTTATTCTTTTAAATCTTTCGATAAATGTAATTTTATAGTTATTTTTAGTAGAGGATTTTTATTTGATTTAAATCACACATGAAATTGTTTTTTTTTGTCTGGATATTATTACCATTGGCATATCTATTGTTGGTTTTAAATCAAATCACAGTTGGCAATTTACGTTGCATTAATAATAGGTTATAACTCATTAAAATATCAATTAAAACGCAATTCTATTAACGCTTATTACTTCTAAAAATTAAGTGATAACAATAATAATTAAGTCAAATTATATTTTGATACAATCGGTATATAGATATTTTCTTTAGTATCAGTAGAGAAATTAATAAAAGAATCATTTTTTTAGTATTAATTATTTTATTATTATAAATAAAATCACAAAAAAAAATCCTTATTCTTGTATCACGATTAGTTGGTTCGACTATGAAATCTGTGAGTACCAATACTTAAGAGCGTAGTGGGCGCATAGAATGGCCAAGCGGCAGGGGTCCGACATTCGAAGCGATCCTGCGCTTTAATTTAATAATCGCATTTGAAATATAATAGACCACTTCGATGCCCATAGAACACTAGAAGTTAAAGATCTTTGAATGTTTAATAGTATTTTATAATAATAATTTTAACACTCTGTCACAAAGTCAAACTTTTTTATTGACTTTTGCTCTTAAATATATGTTAGAATAAGCCAAAGAGGATGGAAAATAGATAATTAGGTGTTAATTGTTACTATAAGCCAAATGTATACATCTTATTATATGAGCCTCTAAAAAGAAACTGCGTTTAAAAGAAATATGTATGATATGTTAACTGTGTAAACATTATCTGCCTTACTACAAAAGATTTAAACAGACGTTAAACGCGTGTTTAAAAAAATCTGTACTAAAAATCCGCGTCTCAGCACAGTTTTGAGTTAAACATGCTTTAGATATAGATTAACATACGTTTAAGTGAGTTTAATAGATGTCTAAAACCTATGTATTTCGGCTGTCAAATGTGACGTTTAACATTTTATCAATAAGTTTTATTATGAGTTTATTCGCTGTTAAGCAATTTAGATAATATTTTAAGCAATGTTTAATTTTTAAACACTGTTTAGCTAGACACGTGTTGAACATGGTTTTAATGCGTCTTTTGTAGTATGACAGTATTTGTTTAATTTTATACAAAAACATTACACCGTAGAGATAAAAGTATCTAAAGTTTTCATCTTTAATTATGTGTTACTCTCAGATTATTATTTTCGGGTTAATTTAGGTCAAATAATTTTTATAGACTTCGAAAATGGCTGATTTTATTCAAGTGACATTATCTATACTAATATTATAAAGCTGAAGAGTTTGTTTAATTGTTTAAATGTGCTAATCTTAGAAACTATTGGTTCGAATTGAAAAAATCTTTTTGTGTTAGATAGTTTATTTATTGAGGAAGGCTACAGGCTATATTACATCACGCTACGACTCATAGGAGCGAATCAGTAACCATAAACGCTATTGAAACCTCAAGGAACAGCTAGTTATAGAGTAATTTGTCTTTAAGATTTACGTTAAACAGATTGATTGATTGATATCGTGCCGTCGTATATTAAATACGCTACACTTAATATTTAAAAATAAAAGAGAAAATAAAATTTATTTTGTACGAAAAGTACGGTCAAAGACAGGTTTTTAAATTAAAATACAGAAAGTTTTTAGGTGTCTTAATTAAGTTTAAGGCTAAAACTGAAATTACTTTTGGATGAACGAAAATTTAAATATTTTCATATTAAATGCATTTTATTTTATCTCATACAAAAGTTTAGCTTTCAACTTAATAGACATAAGAGCCACAGCGGCCATAGCTCATTTTAAATACAATTTAGAATCTTATCCCGTTTTATGGAAACACAAACAAAGCATACAACGTTAATCATTCTATAATGTCCTAACAGTGAAGTGCCCCTATTTTATTTGAAATGTTAACGATATGGCAGCGATACTCACGCTTAGCTTTAAGCCTTTTCATCTGTCAAGTTTTAACAGCTATGGAATTGGGTTATAATTTACGATTTTATCTCGTACACACCATAGGGGCTGCGGTCAGTGTGGTCATTGAAAAAACGTGCAACAGTATAATGCTCAGCCCTGACCGCCCGCCAGGGCCACACCCGGCCTGTTATGACTTGCCAAAATAGAGCTGTAATAGGCAGAGATGCCCGCGTAACTTGCGCGTAATTTAGACCGATCTCGTAACGACCGCTCGGGGCTGGTGTCGTTTGTCCAGCGGGCGCCTCTCCCGCCGTATTAAAGCTGCCGGGGGTGATTCAGATTCACTTTTGTTGGTCAGTTTGTGACTCTATTATTATCGTTCACGTTTGCAGTTAATAGCTCGTGTTTACCGACAGCAGGGGCGTATTGAATGCGAAGTGAATAGAGATGTTCTAATGATATATTATAAGCGGTGTAGTCGATATGCTAAGCCCGCCATCGAGATTGATACTGGCAGCGAACGCTGGGCCTGACAAATAGTCAGTTCAGCGGAGGCGTCGCACGGCGTCTTACCATAAATAAGGATTAAGCCCGTGACCACGTAGTCTTGCGGAGTGGACGCAGGACAGCCTTTGTGACGTCGCTATACCGCACTAGTCTCGTGTCAAATAATCCTGCCACCATAGTTTGTTACGAGACTTCGAGTCGATTATACGTATATACATTGTCTGGAGAAGAAATTACTTCGTAATTCAGCTACAAAGTTAAACCGGGGATATACTGAGTTGCGAGAATTTGCGTTATTTCGGCGCCTATATCTGGAATTACAAGTCGGAGGACGGGTATCAAGTTCGACGCGAGAAGCGCTAAGCCAAGGCGGTTTTAGGCTCAGTGGCGATGTTTGAATTGCGAGTGCGCCGCGGCTTACCGGCTCAGGGCGAGAGCAGGGAAACGCGACGAAATACGCATTAAATCCCTGTTTCGCTTATCTTGATGCCTATATAAGTCTATGTGAACTTCCACCGAATAACAACTTTGCTAAAGTTGATTGAATTGCAAACCTTGGTCTTAGATGTACACAAGGGCGGAAGCGGATGTAGAATGTAAAGATTATTAATTAAACGTCTAAAATCATGAACGACGACAATTCGACCTTCGTTTGTTTACACTTTTATCTTTTTAGTAGTTCAGTATCAAATAAAGTATTTTAATAAATTCAATAATTGCTATTTTGTGTAAATTTTAAGATTATTGTTATGTATAAGTATTGACAGATTACTTATCTGCTTACTATTATAACACAAAAATAATTAAAAAAGAACGTCCAACTGTATTTAAAAAAGTAGCAACTTGTCTATTCTTCGACTTTGACTTGTATGCGATTAAAAGTAGTGTGTATATGCATAGTTTACATGAAAAGTAAATTTTAAAAATACGATCTCCCTTCATGGCATCTAAAACATTTTTTTTTCTTGTTTAATTAAAAAAGGTCCACAAAGTCCACAAACAGCCAATAATAGTAATATTTAGTAGCATTCTTTTCGTGTTCGTGACATATTATGTCAATAAAATAGTAAAGGTCTTTTCAATTTATATAGACTTTCTGTGATAATTATACAACATTTATAATAATCACTAAGTTTCCATAAACGAGGCGTATTGTCATATATTTGTGCCTATCGCGAATTGCGTTAATAAATAAATATTTTACTTATATACATACGTATTATTGTGCTTTACTCTTTCTTGTAAAATGCGGCACAAATACAGAAGTAACAATTGTATTCATGCATAATATGTGAGCATTATACATTAAATTATGCTAAAAACTAAAGGACAATTCGCTTAAAATAATTATCGTATCCATATATCCAACTGATGCACAGTCGCACGATATTATTGCATGTCCCAAAACGCGAAGTTTTTGAGATAAAGTTAACTTTCTGAACTTAAAATGCCCGATATATTTAAATATCATATTTATATTAAACTTCTAAGTTAATATAATACTAAAATATCAGGAAAATATACTCTGCTTAATACATTTAATATATTGTAAGCTATAGATGTTAACAAAACTTTTTTTAAATAACTACGACCTTAAAAATAAATTCATAATATCGCTTGCTTCGGTGCCATGCTCATTACAGTTAGTTTGATGTAAAAACCAAAGTACTCAACCGATTTTGACGATAATTGGGACCAAACTGAAAGTAAGTATATCCTTTAAAAAAAATAATTTTAAAAATCGCAAAAGAAATTACAGAGTTCTGAGGTAACAAGCATTAAAAAAATAACATGCACTAGGAATAGTGAACCTGCTTATTTGAAGTCCGTTGAAAACGTATTGCCGCCTCCGCGTATTTTCCTTGGCATAGCCTTTATTCCCATGTTTAGCCGTTGTTTAGACTTACGACAGTTTCGTAAGTCACATTAACTCACTAACAGTTAGCTATTGGAGCGTGGGCTCGTGTATTTGTTAAGTAGATTGTAAATTCACGCGCTCAGTTTAACCGAATGGGCTGAGTTTTGGTTAATCTTGAATTACTGATGATAATCTTATTAGCTAGAGCGGTTAATCTCTAATTGTCTATCAGATTGATATGACGATTATTATGTAACATTTAATAGAACTCAGGTGAATGTACCTATATCGCTGTAAATACATATATTTGTATGCATACGTGAATAAATCATTTTTAAAGCATATTGACCGCACGATTATGTGTGCATTTTGGCATGGCCAAAGTTTATATAGAGTAGAAGTGCAGAAAGCCAAAATGTATTCTAATATAAGGCTAGAATTACACTTGTAAGTGTTACTGTCAGACTTTCATAGATTTACAGAAGTCAAGTTACTACTTTACACTAAATTTACTGTCAGTGCCATATTTTTACATTTGTAGGTATTGTAACTACTTATTACGTATCTGTTACTAGATTACAGAGTTGTTTTATTATAATTATAATTATTACTTTTTAAATAGTACCATAATTTTAATAAATAAGTTCAGTGGTTTCGATGTTTACTTAAACACACAACTCGCTATCTTTTTATATTTAAGAATTAGCACTTGTAAATTTTGCTCAGAGATCTGTATAAGATCTATATAAATTGTTTATCATTGCTTTTATACTTAAATAATTTTACTGTCGAACTATTGTTCTGAGGTAGTTTTCCAAGTTACAAATGTGTTTTATATAAATAACGGGAGTAAAACTTACAAGTGTAATTCTCGCCTAACACTAGTTTGTATAATTTATCACTAGAAGAGATTTTGAAAGGTCACGATATAATGGGAAATTCCATTTGATATTGTTGTCCAGAAGGCCGGTCCTTAATTAGTTGTCATAGTGTTATCTCGTGAAATCTCCAATTATATACATGTACGGGTGGGTCCGAGGATTAGTCGATGGTTAGTCTTCTCACGTCGTGGCGGATTCAATTAGAGCGACCCATCCATGCTCTTATTGGTTTATTACTATCCATGTACATCCTGTAATAAATATTAATAGTATTCCTTATTGTATCTTTGTATGTACTGCGATTTGATAGCATAATCGTGAGTCGTGACTTAACTAATAGTGAAATATGAATTCACCACTCAAATCATCAAAGTTAAATTAATGACTATCACCAGATATCAATAAGTTCGACATCTGTTACAATATTAGATTACAAATAACTCGTAGGTTGACGTGACTGAAATAAATAAAGGAAAAATAAAAAATGAACGCCATGAATGTGGAAATTAAAAAGTATAAAAATACGAAAGGGTTGCGTAATGTTACCGTAGCGTCGTGAATTCGTTACTTTTTAAACCATTTAATCATAGATCTACATAATAATGTGAAACGAGACTTCCCGTTCATACGACAACTTGATTGATGTGTCCTCGTAGATTTATTTACTCGAAAAGTAACACGACGCACGTCCGCAAAGCCTACAACATAAAAATGACCCCTGTTGTACTTTTGTTTTATTTTTTAATGCGGACCTTTCATAATTAGCGTAATAAATTATAAAATGATAATACTGGTAGGGCCATCTTGTGAAATGCTTAATACCGCGCGTCGGGGGGCGCCGCGGGCCGCCGGCGACCGTGTGTCAATCACTCTTCTGAATGTAGAACAATTCTTATTTCGAAAAAGAATAAAAAATGCCTATCACTTTTATTTTCTGTCTCGCTCGTACGTTAGACGGAATCGCGAAAGGGTAAAAGGGACGTAAAATAAAATCGGTCTTGTGGTAACATCTGTGTGCTTTATAATAGACGCTTACGTAGGCTTCTTTTCGGGGATCGAGCCCGGTGGGATCGCTTTAACATGATTGATCTGTTTATTTTACATTTTAAAGGAACATTTTTACGGTTGCTTGTCAACTTAATAACAAAGTGTTTTATTTCGGAACACGTTAAGTTCGGTTTTATTGATAGGTTCTTTTGGCTTTATACGTATCCTGAGGTGGGTCGCGTGTGACGGTATAAATACAAATGAATCGGTTATGATTTAGCTGAATATGATTGGCGTTTTCGCATGCGGTTTGATAAAGTGATTTTTTTAGCGTTATGTGTTTAAGGGTTGTATAATTTATTCCTATTAGTCTGTAATTAATATATATACGTACAATTATATTATCTGCTATCGAGATTAACAAGAAAAAGAACTTTTTGCAGCGCGATTAGGAAGTACCCGCGATTTAATTTATATAACCATTTGCTATTTTATATTCCTGAAAAAAAAAAACATTATATATGTGGCTATAAATGTAGACACTAGTTTCGTGAAGCCCGCACAGAAAATTTTTAAACGATAGTAGAATATAGCTTTCCCGCTGTTTCCAATATTATTGTAAAATTTCATTATAACTTTTATTTTTTTCACTACATTTTATGTTTATACTAGCTGACCCGGCTAGCTTTATACCGAATCAGAATCAATAAATGACTAAAGGTTGCGTTACCTTATTAGCCGTGCCATGAAAAATGAATTTTTGCCATAACTTTTTTTTGTTTTTTCTTCTACGTTTTAATTAGTTATTTATTCTGCTAACGGAGATAGGTCAAATTGGTCATAAAACTTGATATGTAAAAGACTTAGAAATATATTAATTATTATTAGGTACTACAAAAAATAACTGCGTAAAACGGCAGTATATACGTAAACGGCGCGAAATGCTGAAATCATTTATTATTATTTTTTTAGTGATGGGAATGAAATAGGTTATATGGGATAACTTATTTCATTGCCATCACTAAAAAAAATATCATTGGTATAGGAAAGAATGAATGATACAAACAAAAAAAATTCACGATTATTCATCAATTTTCATAGGTGGTGTGTGTTACAATTTATTAAAAGCGCACTTAACGAATATCGTACTTAAAAGGTTCTTAAAATAATATTTTTATGTGGCGCCATTGAAGAGCGGCGCGATAGTTGGAAAACTTATAGTAAAGTACGGCTTTCTTTTGTACGACGGGTGCAGTGCTACTTACACGAGATAACGCTATCACAAATTGACATGTGCATGTTCAAAACCCATTAAAATATGTCACGTTAAAGAATAGATAAATTAACTACTTAAAGCTGAAATGTGAAGACTATACACATTTCCATATTACACTGACGTAATAATTATTAAAAATTCCACATAAAGTTAATGATATTCTATTAATTAGCATATTGAATTAAAACAATTAAATAAATATGTTATCCCTAATACCGACGATAAAAATATATTATTTACATACAAGGTCTGAAATAAAGATAATTGTACATATATTCGTCGATGTCGTAGCGTAAAAAGATCGATATCTATGTTAAACAAAATCACATTAAAATTTGATACACGAATATTATCATTAGTCACGAAATCTGTTTTGATTTAGTTTATACTAGGATAACATATCTAAAAAATCCTATTGCGCTCGTTAAGTCATTAAACGATCGACAAAAAACGGGAATGCTCCTGCGCAGGCGCTTATCGGAAGCAATTACACGTCGCTTTATTAATTTTCATAACTACCCTGAACTTCAAAGCACGCCGCGGCGGCACACGCAGCGGTCTAAGTGATAAGCGATTAGTTAATGTATTTTCTCACATAAATGTCTTTTTTTAATTATATGAGTATATTTTTTACTTTTTCAACAAATAATAAAAAGTGGGTTGAGAAAAATTAGGAATCTACTAAATTTTCTGTTTGTGTCATGTGTTTGGAATGTTTACATAAATAATTATAATAGTTAGTAAAAGTCTTATTGTTTCTATGATTTGCCACAGAGAGAAAGCTAAGGCACGTCTATACTAATATTATAAAGAGGTATAATTTGTTTGTAAGTTTGTATGTAACTCTACGATCTAATAATCATAAATAGTTATCTTTGAAACTACATATCGGGTTTGAAAAAATCTTTTTGAGTTAGGTAGCCTGTTTATTGAGTAAGGTTATAAGACCCTAATAACAATCAAATATAGCTTCTTTATAATGTTAGCAACAATAAACGCGAGGGAAACTGTGAGGAGCAGCTTGGCAAAAATAACGTATGTAATATTAATTTCTATTAAAGATCAAAAACTCAATTCATCAAAAACAAAACGATAGACTTTGAATAAAAAAAGATACTAACTGAAGTCATGTTAAACTTATATTTAGTACCCAATTGCATGTATAGTTGATTAAATAAAATTAAAAGCTATACAATTAATGAATACTTCATTCTTTTGACTTAGTCCCCAGACTGTGCTACTGTTTACCGCTCGGGGCTCTTGAAGACGTTTTACCATCACTCTGTACGGCACAAGCATCTTTGATCTTTGACGACACTTCAAATTCGGTGTACTTTTAAAATGTGTCTGTTTGTAAATTCCGATTAAGTAGTAATTATGTAACCGCTACTACGAATTTAGAAATTTCCCTTTTGATTAAATCAGTATTTCTTGTAAGTAGTTTACAGTATATAAATATTAGATGTTTCTTTTATGATTTCCTATGAACTGAAAACTAATTTCCGTAATATTATTTATAAATATGTAAAGAAAACCTTTCTATTTATTTATGTCAATTTCTCTTATTACTTTTTATTGTTGACTTTTGTCATTTAAAAATATTTAAATTTATAATTATTAGAATTTTCTTAAGATATAATATAGACCTGAAATAGAGGCATTAAATGTTGTTTCTTTCATTTTCAGGTAAGATAATATTTTGTACAAGATATTGTAATTAGTTTTATGTTAACTGTAAATAAATGTCGTAAAATAAATCTTTAATTTTCAGAGAAACGCAATTTTGTCTTTATTTCAATAATAAGATTAACATCATTATAAATATATCAAATGTTTTATGTGTCAACAATAAATTAATAATAATCAGTATACGTACTAATATTATAAAGAGGTTAAAATTTTTTATAAGTGTTTACATACATGTAGGGGGTAATTCCTGAAATTAATGATCCGATTTTAAAAATTATTTTTGCGTTGGGTAGCCGGTTTATTGAGGACGATTATAGGCTATATTACATCGCGGTGCGACGCATAGAAGCGAAGCAGTAACCATAAACGCAAGTGTAATCACGAGAGGTTGCTAGTTGTAAATATTATTATGGTCAAAAGCATAAATTTTTTCTATAATACATTATCTATTTTCTATATTTATTCTCACTAACTGTTAATCTTGGTTTCACACGCATTTTTGGTTACTGCTTCGCTCCTATGAGTCGTAGTGTGATGTAATAACCTTCCTCAATAAACCGGCTACCCAACGCAAAATATTTTTTAAATGGGTCTAATAGTTTAGAAGCCTTTTCAATGCAAACAAACAAACAATGAAATTGTTTTTTTATAATCTTATTTAATATGTATGTATAATCAAGGGAAAAAAACGTTCCAAAATTTGGGATATTTTTTTTACGGAAAATTAAAACGTTCTGTCCAACCTCCATACAAATAATGCACATGTTTGTTATAAATCGATGATATTAATATGTAAAATAAAAAGAAACATCCTAAACAAATACAAAATTTTTACGTCAAATAAATCAACCGATGTTATGTGAGAGAAAATTCACATGCGTCACAAGAGCTGAACACTGGAACCGAACAGAGACTTATCTCGCTAAAACGATTCCCACATAAATAAAGCTCATCGGATATGAAACCGTATTTACATAAGAAAAATATAAAGAGGCCTAAACGATAGGTCCATAAGGGCGGCGTATCGAGAGAGATTCTTGAGACTCCGCGCACGTCCGCGGGGAGCGGCTTTAATAACAATACGAAATATCAGTTCGTTCCTCCGATCGCAAATCTACGTCAATAACATATCCAATAGTGGCGCTCAATTCATTTCGACATAATCTAATATGGCAGGGCACGTTTCCCGCCTAAATCTCCCGCCACATGTCGCCAAGATGGCCGCTCGACCGAAACGCGAAACTAAAGAAAAAGGAGATCACGAATCGGTAATATCTTTCGAGTCCATAAACTTAAATGTTTATTTGCAGCGATATTTTGTCCTTTTGCAGATATTGCTTTACTAAGTTAGTGTCGGGGTATGGTTTAACTAAAACATTTCTGAACGTTGTATTCGGTTATGTATATGCTGTTTAAATACTTGTATTTCTATTTTCTTGAGTGCGACATAAATAACTCAATTAAAGAAAGTCAATTGAGTTTCTCTGAAATGAAATTACTTAACTCTATTTAAGAATGTAATACAGGTAAGGACTTTGCTGTTTAGTGTTTAGAAATAAATAAACATTACCTTAGACGAAATTTATTAAAAGTTTTTAAAGTATGGTTTTAATTAAATTGTTTATTTTATATGAACTTTCGTATTAAGCCGTGTTTTCCTTTTTAATCAATTTGTTTAGTTAAAAAAAGAAATATTTTTAAAATATATAAATTACAATAAATTCAACTACTAACAAAATAATAAACTAATCATAAGGAATAAATTTCATACAAAAAATACAATTGAAGAAAAAATTGTCTATGATACCGATTTCGTTGAACCGCAGTAGGTGCAATTACGTACAGTGTACGATCGTCGTCAGTACAAATAAATCCGAATTGCCGCAATTAAGCCTTTCTAATGCATTGATTGATCAATCATCGGACACCCACAATCGAAGGAAGTGCTCCGACTCTACCGCATTGTCCGCGGACGTGTTCACTGAATATACCTCACAGATCATAGATTATACTAAAAGAACCTCCATTTTGAATCTATGCTGGTCTAGTATTAAACAAAAACACACTTATAATTTAACCATATTTCAATCGATACGAAGTCATAACATTAGCGAATTGACATTAAAGATGACTGAAATGTTATTTTTACATTCATACTAATCATCAGTGTCAATTATTGATGTCTAAATAATATCAGATCAATTGGGTTTGGTGTCCAAGTCTGATGTAATTTAAGATAACATATTCCAATAATCTTTGTAAATTAGTTTTTTAGACATATAGTTTAATTAACTGACGCCAGAATAAACATGTAGCTTAGTTTGTAGACTTAACAAAGTGAACTTAATTTACTTTCTATATAATTATACATTTCATTTCAATGTTTCCGTAAACTCAGATATATGGAGTAATGCCCTTATCAAAAAGGCAGTTCTGATCTGAGATACATTATAATCTTTGTCTGTAATCGCAAGCGATTTAGATTGATTCCGTCATTGTGTTCGAGAGTAGTGATTTCAACAGGAATTGTTCTACGGACTCCCGTAGAAAGATCGAACTAATACGGAGTTACTTACTGGCAATTGAAATCAATGAGTCTCTACGGTATTGGATTTTACTTTTACATAAAGTACTTTTTTTAAGAAGCGTAATTAAGATTTGCTGTAATGGCAAATAAAATTAAAATTGTGTTTCTCAATTTTGTGATTACTTTAAATCTTAATATTAATCATAGGTAAGAAAAAATTATCCGTGTAGAATATAAGTTATTCATAGAGTATTTACTAACCGCGCAATATTCCCGGTTCGAATCATGGTGTCTCCATATTTTACATTAAAATCAGTTAAACTTTTATAGCGTAAACTTATAACAAAAAAACGCACTCACTCACAAATCTAAGCATTTACAATATTAGCTAAATATCTTTTTTTACGACTGTAAACAATAAAGCACAGAACAGACTCTATTCAGGCAAACGTAAAAACTTTTTACAATTCTACCTAACCGAAAATATCTGTCGCATTAGTCGTAACGTCTCAGATCTGGCCATCAGTTCTCAGCAGCAGCGATGGGAGATGATGAAGGGCCGCGTCGGTCACGTCGGCGATTGCTATTGATTTCCATTTAATCCGGCGCGTGCTCTCGCTGCCTACCGCTGGTCATTGCCGTTGCCGACAAATTGCTTGCCGCCTTCATTACAACTGATTGAAGGGCGGTTCACTGTTTGGGTTTTCGTAACTCGTCACTATTATATATATGTATTTGTAACTTTCGGTTGGTAAAGTGACATTACGATCTGAAATTTTCGAACTATTCTATGAAATTGTTATTTTCTGTAATTATTTCGTGTTCAAAATTTCAAATTAATTTAATTCATTTCCAACAATCTCCTAAGCGTAACGGACTTTGAGGGGATCAATGCTTATAAATATGTATGTATAAGTAGTACTCGATTACACAAGTGTGACATTTTTTAAATTTAGTTATATTATTTTCTGTCGATAGAAAAAAATGTAAATGTAAATTTGAATCCCAAAATTTTAATAAAAAATTGATTTACTTAAATATAGTCGTGAATATTACAACGAATCTTGCAGGTGGCTTTGACATGAAAGTTAAGATATTATTAAGCGTCTCTATTGCTTAGACAATTGAATGCGTGACTCGATCTACTCAGCGCTACCGACTCATTTAACTTGATGCCACTGCTCCGCAGTTCTCCAAGCCCCTATTGTAATAACCTGCTCAATTTTCTTTAGACAAAGCGGCGTTTCTCCATTAGAACACTATTACTAGATTGATACGTTCTTTGCCTTTTTTAAATTGCGGTAAAAATATAAAACATATTTTTCAGTAGGTTCAGTTGTTTCAGTTCTAGTGCGAGTATCTAAATTATAATTTGTAACTAATTTTTGTTTCATCAATTACACTCGAATATCGTTTTTACGGAGCAAATTGTTTTCAGTAGGCCACTAAATTTTGCGAGATGGCTTACGCTGCCGAAAAATTAATTGATCGGATCTCGTTTCTAAAAGGAAACAGCGCGGAAGAGTTTTAATTAGCGAGAAAAAAAGGCACCACAGAAGTTCCGATGTAAAAAACCGGGAGACAAGGGTGGGCGTAACGAAGAATAAAAATCTCCCGCTCGTAATGCGGGCAACATTTGTGTGAGGAAGACGCTCGGTAATGGAAGACAAATTTCAATATAATTTGCAATACATAAGCGTGTTACTTTAATAGCCCAGAACCACCCTTCAAATTAAACGGGGCTTAAGTTTTATTTTATTTTTTCCTCCTCTGTTCGATCGCGCTGCGGGCTCGCGCGAGTCGCCCGCGCTCGCAGGCGCCTAGAAAAATATAATCCGACCAAATTAATTGCAGCTACTGGCAATAGTGGCGGGCCGCGATGCCGCCAAATCAAATTAAGGACGCGCTATAAAAACCAAATTAGTACTCGCTTTAACCGTGAGGGGGTATTTAGTTACAAGACGTTAGTTCAAATCCCGCCATTTTCATTAACAATAAATATCCCCTCGCAGCCGCACGGAATCCTTATTGTTTTACTTTTTACACCCTTGTGTCCCGAGCGGGATATAGCGTGGACGTCTTCCACTGAGGCTTCGGCTAATTTGTTCTTTTCGTTTACTTACTCATAGGGCGTAGGTAATAAAAATTTGTGTTGCGCGAATTGTGTGGACTTTAAATTTTATATAACCGGCGCCGGTGCTCAGAGCGAGTTTTGCATTTAATTGGAGAAAAATTTAGGGTCGGCGAAGCGCTTCTGTGAGGATTCTTAAAGTAATTGGATGGTCGTTACAAACTTTTTTGTTTTAACTGTTTACGCAATCGAAAGTGGAGAGTTTTCCTAAGTTCGATGGAATGGCGAACGGGCGAGCTAGTAAAATTTATTTCTAAAATTATAGAGCGACCTAAACATTTTATAACCATAACAGCAATTTGCTGTCCTATATTATATCTTACATGGCACATCGAAGGGTAAATGTGTTATTTTTTGCTGGGCGAGGTATAATTAGAGGCCAGGCAACGAATTAGAAGGCGGCGGCGATTTAAAACAATAAGCTGGCACTGTCGTTAGCGCCGCCGCTGTATTACCGACTGCGTCCTAATGTGACGACATTACGTATTTATTACGTGTAAGTATTCCGTCCGCAATAACATATATTAATACGAAAACTAAGTTATAGGCTATCATTAAATTCCATATATTTTTTATACGCCATAATTGTTTTTACTTTTAGGGGAAAACGAAACAAATGAACAATTCAAAGATAAAGAGATACTAAGTTTTTACTCACATTAATTTGAACATTGGCTTTAAAAAATTCCCTATTAGGTACTTCCTCATCCCAAGGACCAGTTATACTGTTTTCTATTTTAATGTGCTATATATCAAAACAGCTTAAACCACGTTACGTTTTTACTATAAGAAATTAACAGTCTTTAATTGGTTACACTTTTGAGTAACCGTGGCTAAAAAGTAGATGGATGATATTAGGACGTTTAAAATTAATCACACGAGCAAAAAGCTTGGGTAATGAATACTCTAGAACATGTTAAAAATGTTAACGCTGTATTTAATTGCTAGTAATTTAATTAAAAAATATAATGAATAATGTTAGGATAATTAGAATAATAAATCAGTGTAGATAATAGCATGAAACTGTAAATAACAAGCATTGCTGTATTTTTTTCGATAAATAGGAAATCTTATCATAAATGTAGTTATAAAATAATATTTTAATAGTGAGAAGTTCTATTTAGTTTTTATATTTTGACAATAGCGCATTCTTTTTATAAATCGAATTCCACGTCTAGTTATTTATTTTCTGGTTTATTATTTTTCTGTTTTATTTTAAAATATAGCATTGATTTAAAATTTAATTATATTTTAGTGTTTATCTTAACCCATGGTCAAGGAAAACGCCATAAAATATTTCCCTGGACCAAGGCAATATCAGTGAAAAAGAACCTATCAATAAAATTTGGACGCGTCTAAAAACATAAGATATTTATCATATATTAGCCAATCAGTAGTGAAGCAAGAGGAAGAATACAACTTTTCAATAGGAGTAAAAGCATTTTTAGTAGTCTATTTCAGGGAGTTACTTTTTCAGAAGATTTAGATTTAATTAATACGTAACGAAAAATTAATAAAATCATAATTCCAAATTAGTATGTATTTTTAGCAATTAACTCGCAAATTTTCTTTTTTACAACTATCGGTGTTGTCGCCGCGATCCGTTACAAAGCTGAAAGCTTATACGAAAATAGTAATCACATTATAAAGTAACCGCAATAATTGCAGGAAACCCGTTATTTAACGTGCACCGATAGGATCTTATCGCGCGATCCTAATTCCCGACGTGTGTATATTATAGGAGCTGCCGAAATGCCGGATACTATTGGCTCCTATGTATTTTTAATTTGATACTTTTATGTACAGCGTGTTCTCGAAAGTGCTTGACTATTTTAGGTATTATTTTTATGTTTAGCCTTATTGAAAATTTAATCCACCATTATATAATTACAAAGACATTTTATTGTTTCGTTAGATTATTGTGATATTATGTTTTTGATAATTGGTATTAATTACTCTTAGTCTAATTTAAACTGACTGTTATTGTAAAGTTACACTTAACAGTGAATAAAATAATAAATCATTGTTTCTATATATAAATTAAACTGGAATAAGGAGGCGATAAATAAACGAGGAGAATGACTTAAGCACGGCGCTACAATTAGTCATTATGCCGGTGTATTCAACAGAACATAGCGCAAAGGTACACCCACTATAAGGTGTTATTATCGAGACAAAGCGCTCTGTTTGTCTATCACGATAATCTGTGGACTGTTCGTTCCAATTCCACGTTGTGTAAATGCCCTAATGGACGCCGGTAATGTGACACGCTTGACGATTTTACTCACAAATTGTTGTACGAAACTCTATTACAATCTAATGACAGCCACCGTCTAATTGCGAGGTTATTACGTTTTGTTGTGCACGCGGCTTAATGATAGTGCTCAGTAATTATTGGGCGAGGTGAAACCCTGAAGATGTGTCGAATTGAATTGTCGGGCGGCTAATGAAGGCTCGCTCGCCGCGCCCGCCGGATGCGCGCACTCGTATTATCCACATATCAATGAAAGTGCGCGATTAATTTTTAATAGTCTTCGCCTCCGGGCTTCGAAATTAGCTCTACAATGTATCTAATACGAATTTTGAATCGTAAACTCAATAAATATTACGATAGCTTCACGATCACGATTTTCCCATCTGCGCTTTTAATAGAGTATCACTGAAACATTAATTACGAGTATTCAGTGCTTTTCGTACTATTAAATAATTATTGCTTATGTTATTTTATTAATAATCAAAATATTTATTTTTCGAATGAATCGTGGTCATGTATGTAATATATCTACATTTACGAGTACAATATTGTTCGATTTACTAAAAGTTATATCTAAACCACAATCGGCGGTTATGTAAATTTTCCTATAGAAATCGTTTGGATGGCTATCATTATCCATAAATAGTCGTAATAATGTAACGACGTCACGACTGTCATCAGATGTGTTTCGCTACAGTTTCACTGTGAAGTATGGAAACGCTGGTAATTCCTCCTATCGCACGATCTCTACGAAGATTTAGAGCGACGAATGTATTTCGTGAATAATTTAACAGATCACGTGCTGATAACTATTTTGTCTTTTTATTTTTATTTCCACTGAATGATATTTCGTTTCTGTTCAATATAGTGCTAAACGAAACGTTAAAGTAAGGTTTCTTAAATAAAAAAAAAATTAAATAGCGGTTTTGTTATTTTTTTTGGTTACAAGAAAAATTTAAACCTTAAATGTTTGAAAATAAAAAAAAGTTAACTAACTATTTTTAATGAGTCTAAATCAAGCGTTTTATTTTTAACATACAAACATTTCAAACGTTTCAGATAAGAAAAAATCGTGAAAATGATAAGCCGTAACTTAAAGGCGATACCAAAATATGTATATTTTATGCAAATAGACTTTACAAGCACTTTTGAATCGCTAAAACAAGAAACAAAATATATTTCAATTAAGGAAACGCTAAGATTCTGAACTACTACGGCCATTTTAAGTTTTCGTCAATACATACCTATATATGTACATGTATCTACTTCATATTCAGGAGTTGTAAATATATGAAACATTCTGTATGAAATCATCGTATATTAAATTAAATCCACGAATCTTTATCGCTTATATAATATTGACAATTAATTTAGCTATTAAAAGCATTTTTAATATTTGGGGTACGCAATTAATTTTTATTCATTGATAACTGTGAAATATTCTGCATAAATTTTACTATAAAACCTTGTCCCAGAAGGAAACATTCACTTGGCGTCTTACATGCTAAATTTATTTTAAAATACTGTTGATCAATTCGACCCTTTAATTTACCCCTTACTCCAACCAGAATTTCGGAATCAATTTAAACTATGCCCGAGCTGACCATAAGGCCGTCTTGTTAGGAAGCGGACGTGTAAGCGGATTTTCGGGACAAGTTGAGGCGAAGTAGCGAGCTCTTATTTTTGCCGCGTCGTCTCAACTGGCCGGGATTGATTTACGGGACGAAGTGCGATACACCGTCCCGACCTTATCCCGGCTTGCTCCTAACTAAAGCTTATCCCGAATTACGCAAAACACGACCGTTCCGTGACGTTTGGTAAAGGGGAAATACGTAAAGGGAAACTATTCATAATGTTATTTATTCTTTTTAAGAGCGTTTGTTTTTCCATACGAATTATTTTATAATGTTTTATACAGTACTTATATTGTAGCTACGTATAGTAGGTAGGTACATATGTATGTTTAAAAAACAGTGTATACACACGTATATTAACGTTGTTAAGTAACAATAGTTTTGAAGTATTTAAATCAACATCTGCCTCTATACTTTTTATTTATCTTTTTATCTAAAACATTTTAAGTTATGGTGCAAACAAAATACTGTCACTAATATCTTTTATTTATTTTCATATTAGCTTGTGCCTCAGTTTCGGCGACGTTTGCGTTAATGTAGTTTTAGCCTGGAAGCGCAATAAACAATCGAATTCATATTCGCACTTATAATAATATTAAATAGGAAGAAAATATTAAATAAATTTGTCACACAATATCATGTTACACGATAGTTATAACTTTTCTAAGAGCAAAGTAAAGACTTAGCTTATTAATTGCACGGAATTATCGATGACCTAAAATCGAACAGATACGACAGAGTCTTTACTTTAAGATCTTGCGTTTTATTTAAGTTATGACACCTATTAAGCGCAAAGTAAGAAGACACGTTCAACCATTAAGCGGTCTTACGGCGGACGAGGCCGGAGCGGATATTATCGCACCGCTTGTTGCCCGCGTAAAATAATAATGGCGGAACTTCCGCCCGAAGCGTGAAAACTTAAGCGAAAAAAGCAAGAACTGCCCCCGGCCGCCGCTTAACTTCGCTAACCGCTCGGATGTGACGCCATTTAATTTATTAACACGTTCCTACCTTTTCTGTTAATTTTTGCGGTTAATGACACTTTTCAGTTTTCGCGTTTTGCTTCGAATGTTTTAGTTGGGTGGCGGTCTTTTTGTTTGTCAAAAAAGTTGCAATTGCATTGCTACATTGTTACTGTTGCAATTGTAGAACACCATTTGCATGGCTGTGCGCTAAAACACTTAATTAGATTTATATTCAATGTTAACAAGCAAATATTAGTGCGCAAAATCTTTACCGCAAGGAACGGTGATAAGAATGCTAACAGTGTTATGTAAATTGCAATTTTGATGTTTATAAAAAAATTGGGCGCGCTTTTCCGCTACAGACAATAAAACGGAGTGTTGAGTACTCCAAAAATATTTTACACAATTACCTTAGTCCAATGGATATGTTAATAGTTTATCTAGTTATTTTTTATTGTTAAACTTATCTATATAAGGTTGAATCACATAAATATAAATATATATATAATACTGAAATTTGCCATATCGCCCTGTGAATTTAATATTTAATTTTTCATTTCCAGTGTCTGCAGACATTACCGTCGGCCGAACAATAGAAGTAGCAATAGATCATGTCACGCGTCGAGTCCACTCCGATACCGACAGGTGAAACTTAAAACTACGAGTCAGTACAAACAGGCTCGTCGGAAAATCAATAAACGAAACCGCACTGAGTGCGCCCACCCAAATAAATACGGGGCCGACTATCCAATAAAACACGCGAACGGTTTACAATTAAAGCTTTAAATCTGCAATAGGTGTTGCCATAAATTGGACGAGAAAACAATCAGCGGGCGAGCGTCGTTCGCAATTAGCGCTGCGCGGCTCGATAAATTTGCATTAATGCTCTCGAAAAATCCGAACGGCAATAATTTTCGCATGCCGTGTGTTGTACGCGCTGGGCCGTGGGTGCCGGCCTCGCGCCCGCGGCCCATCCACTGCGGGAAATGTATCAATATGTTTTCTAGTTCACCGGTGTCCCGTGGAATTGATTTGGTTTATTGTTTGAGCATATTGTAAAATTAAATCTATTTTACCATTTTAAATTCAACTCGGTAGAGTGTGTATAATTATTTTATTATGTGCAAGTATATTATTGTTTTTCACCTTTATCGTTATTGGTTTTGCACACATTTTTAGATCGTTGTTTTAAATAGTTTTTAATAAGTACCTTTTTAATATTAAGCGTTTTGACATTGCGTGACTACTTTAGTATCTCTTATTTGTTAAAAAATATTGCTTACATTATTTTTAACATACTTATTTTTTAATGTAATAATTATGATTAGTACTCGACTGTTATTGTCATTTCCAATCAAAGTAAATAGAAAAAAAACAAACAGTATTTTTCATTTTCTAAGTTCAACGTACATTCTAACTATTCAAACGTTTAACCTATTACAAGTATTTCATATATCTGACTTAAAAATCTTTAAAACAGTGTTCTATCCAAACAATCAAATGGGACAAAAGCTAATAGTGGACCAGATAAAAATATTAGAGCTATCTCAGATCCCGGGGCGTACAGGCTGTCGTATTTCAGCGCTGTCGGTTTACGGATCGGCGCGTGATTTACGTAACGCGCACCGCCTCACTGCACTTTACACTTTTGCAGTCGCGCGCAGCGACGCCTATTCATTGATATTCGCCATGACACTTACGCTCATTGATTTACGTTTTTTTAACGGACTCCGAAAAATGAGGTTAACTTTGATCTCTGCACAATACTGCGTAACGATAGGTACGGTCGAGAGTTCATTTTGATTAATGTTTTAAGTAAAGCGGGATTTATAGTTGCATTTTTTTTAACGTTTAGTTCAACTTCAAATAAGATTGTCTTGATTTGGTGTACTACTGTAAGATAAAAAGTCTAGTACGTTTGAAAATGTTTCTCTTAACATTTCCTTAGTACTTTCTCGATAAATGGTTGAAGCGTAAGATATAAACCTAAGAAAATGAAAATAGTCAACTTATTTTCAGATAATATTAGTGTAGGGAGTATTAGTTTGAAATCTATACTAAAATTATAAAGAGAAAAGATTTGATTGTTTGTTTGCGTGCTTTGAATACTTCGAAACTACAAATAGAACCGATTTGAAAAATTCTTTCACCATTAGAATCCTACATTTTGTCTAATAAGCGTAGGCTATAGATATTTATAATTTTTAAAATATTTTTTTGTTACATACCAATATAATACCAAACCTATGTCAGTGCAAAGCCGGGGCGTGTTGTTAGTTTTTTTTATATAATTTTAAATTTTTTTCAATAGCTACTTAAATATGTATGTACGTGCGTTGGATTTTTTTCAATATAACAGTCGTTTTTAGCAAAAATTATGGCCGTAAACTTTAAAATCAACAAAGTTCAAACAACAAACATCGAAACCGGCTTTCGAATTGTTTTCATATTCAATATTTGGATATCGAATCTCGGCAACGCATTTGACGTAGGCGTTGAAACCAAATTAGCGAATAAAATACCTTCTCTCCTGCAGTGAAAATGTTTAAACAATGGTAATGACTCGCTCACAATCGCTTTATTACCATATATATCGGCAAATATATGGTTAAATCGCTTATTAAGAAGTAATAAATGCATCGTACTATTCTATTGCCAAAGCTATAACTTCCATTTCAGAATATCTATGTCGTATTTTCAAAATGTTATTTCAAGTGGAAACACTGTTGGAGTATTTTGAGGTTTAGCGTTTAGTTCTGGCAACGATGTTATATATCCAAAAAAGTAAGTTTTCATGTATGTATTTTAAAATGAAATAAAATGTTTATATTGTGTTTTCTTAGATTAGGATTGTGTGCAATCTTATTGAACAATTGTTTAGTAGTATAGTTAAAATAAATTGCTTAATTTTAATACGTTTCGAGGACCTTTAATTTAATGGAGTATTTATTTAAAACGCTGTTTTATAGGTATCAATCGATTTAATTTCATAGCCTCGTCACGCTGTGACCATACTGTGATACGGTTTAAATTTCAGAGTTCCCTGCATTCGTCACAAAACCTTTAATGTTACGCAATTATCGACAACAACATCTTCGCAATGTAAAAGAGAAGTATTTTTTTTTTTATAGTTAAATTATGCAAATTTATACTTCTAGATACTTATTGCTCACTCCAGGTTAGATGATGGGATGAATGACGCTATTTCTTGAAACGACCAACCATTTGTAACAAAAAAAAATCATGCGTCGTGTATTCTTTTATATTTTAAATATTTATTGGATATCATAAAGCTGGTCAAGTGATATGGGCGCTCGAGAAAAAAAATCCTAAAAATATCACCTACGAATATTGTAGAGACGTTAACAGCGATATTAAATAACGTCTCTATTCACTATAAAACGTAACATAAAATGTCGAAGTTGGACGGACGCGGGACGTCAAGCGCCGGAAGAGGTGCACTGCAGGGACACCGAGTAGGTGCTTAATATATGAAAATATTCAATTTTATAACATTCCGATGAGATAACATCTGAGCCTGTCGATTTGATATTTTCGGCGGTAAGGTAATTTTATACTGGTCGTGAATGGAGACCGGTGCCACGCTGCGCGCGCGCCGTGCTACTCGTAACTTAGCACTTAATCATTAACACGGACACTTTATACGACCCTGCAGCCGGATAGCCCTAGTCTCGTAATGCCACCTCGACTAATATAAAGGTACGTCGCACTTAAGTTTAGAGAGCGTCTCAAATTGTTTTTAGGTAATTCTAAATGTTTACAAATATGATTTTCTTTTCTTCTTCCTTGTAGGTAATACATTTTTATACTTCAAATTTTTTTTTTCAGATTCGTTGACGGAAATATTCGTTTTAATAATCCATATTCTATTATGAGGAGTTTCTTATGTCATTTAGGTACTAGTATGTATCGTGAATAACTCTAAAATGTTAGAGCAAAGAATTGTAAAATTTTGTATTTAGAAGCTCGTACTTCTTTTACTTTTACATCTACTTGAAAGGGTGCTTTCCCCCTTTTGAAGGGCATACCTTTAAAAATTTGTTTAAACGATTATATTTTTTCTATGGCAACAACATTTATTCTTAGATATTCTTTCATATCATAAAAATTGTCAAATGATAGTGTAAACTACACTACTATACGAAACGTTTTAATCTACCTAAAAACTTTTTCGTAAATTATTGCAGATATCAACATCGTATAATATAACTAAAATAAAATGCGAAAGCCTTTTATATAAGTTATGTATGAACTTTGCTAGCTTAAGCTGGAAACATATTAATATTTGTAACTTACTGTCATGTCTGATGGATACAATTTATACCACATCTCGTCAATAATATTATAGTGACTTGTATATATTGACAGAATAAATTGTAGACGTCATCTAAGCTTGGAAACTGCCGAAAATCTGACTTATCTGAGAGCAACACGAACTTAAGTCCGACAAGATGTGCAGATTATTAAGTCACATCCATCAGCCGCAACAGTAACTAACGTCCGATAATATGTTTCAAGCTTTACTCTCATTCGTTAATCTATTTGACACTTGAGTCATGTCCAAGACGTGTGTTTAAAATAGATTACTGATAAAATATGTATAGCGAATACAGTAAAGCTTACATAGCTTGAGTTATACAGTAGTGTGCAGCTAACATGATTAGCTGGCATAGAATCGTGGATAGGGACATAAAAGGGCAAAGAGTGGTTGTCATAAGTCAGCGAGCTGGTCAGGTAGGTAGTAAATAATTGCTTGTTTTGCCTCGTGCAGCGTCGCGGTGTGCGTGGGACGCGCCGGTAGCCTGATGTCTAGACTCTTTCCAATGACTTCATGAGATAGAATTTCACGGGAATCAATTAAATTATTTTTGAAAGACTAAAAATGTTTTACGTTATGAATAAATACGAAATATATAACATCATCGAAATGTATTAATTTTTTTTTTATAATACAAGATTTATATTATAAAAATAGTCTTATCAGTATTTATTTATTTTAATACTCTGGTCAATGATATCGTTTTTTCTTTTATAATAGCGTGGATGTGATAATTTAAAACTAGAGGGTTGTTACGCGGAACTATTGCACTCGTAATGAGATAAATTTTGACGGTTTATTATTTTTGTTTTAGTACAAAAATCAGCTATCAAAATGAATCGCGTTGCGATAGCGCAGCTCAATGTTATTACCCTGCTTACCACAAAATTTGATTAATTTAACATGTTGAAGAAATAATTTTTCGGGTATACAAATGATATGAATATTTATATTTAATTTAGTAATGTTGAAGAAAACTTAATGAATCATTAATCATGGATATATTCGAATCTCGACCACACGTGTCACGGCACAAATCAAATTAAACGTCTTGCAACAAAAGGCTTATTAGTCAACGAACCACTGCCCACCGCACCAGGCCATAACACAGTTCATTATTTATATTAACAGTTTAGCAGTCAGTGGCCAGGTCGCTGGATCCGGTCTTATAGCTGCGTGAATATGCGTGGGCATTATTTGTACCCTTGTTAAGCGCTGAGGATATTATAAAAATGATTCCTTTATCCGCGCCGTGACACTCGCTGGAAATTGGTCGCTTAATTTATGATCATCATAAAAAAGGATTCGAATCCGTGCAGGTTGGAATTTCATTCATAAGCAGGCAGAGGCGTCTGACTCTTTATGGGTGGATGTTTTCATTAATTTAACGTGATTTGGAAATTTAAAGGTGGTATCGGATGTTGCATGACGGTGGTCGGAGATGCTGAGATAAGATGCTAGAGCTCCGACTACTGTGCACGCCTCTTAATTTTCACGATGGTCTCTTAAAAAAGTCATAATTTAATTATAAATAATTTTCAATGCATGCATGTAATACAGTTAGTAGTTCTGAATCCCGTGCAATTTAAATTGAAGTATATCCATTGCCATTTGCATAGCCATCATTCTTTGAAAGTCAAATGCGTGACTTAAAATATTACAACGATCAGTGGCAACATTTGATATGGACATAGAGAAGCGGTGCCATTAGTCATAGCGTAGTGGTGGCGACGGAGGGAGCGCTGGGTTCCCGCTGACCGCGTCTCGCGGGCTGAGCGCTCGCGAGCGCATCATCAGATAAGCGAGAATAAGTCGATACGCGCTCCAAATAAGCCGAGATGCGCATTAGTCACCAGCACCACGGTGACCGACCGCCGCCGGACGACACCGACAGTTCGCCTAATCCACTCAAAACATACGGAGACATTTGTCGGCCCGCCGGGGATCGAGTGATCGATAGCGATACTCGCTACAAAACGATAGATAAAAGCCGATAAGTCAGAAGAAATATGACGCGAACAAAATCGGGAGATATACGTAATAAGATAAAAGTCAAACAATGATTCGACCGCGGATTCGCCGCGGCATAATTTATGTGACAACGCGTGATGGACGAGCGGCGACTTTCGGTAAACTATTTACATACGGCGGCGGCGCGCTGTCGGATTGGGTTCTGTTGTGACAGAGGGTGGGGCTTAGTACCGAAAACAAATGTCACTGTTATTTATTAGGTTACAGAGCTATTAGGCCTAAGACGGAAAATGCCTTTGTTAAATTTTTATAAAAAAACATAGCCGTAGTCGACAGATTGTTTGATTTCAATCTGACCATGCGAAAGTCGAGTGACAAGCACCGCATTCGAGGGGTCCCGCGGCGATTACTCTAATTGAATCAAGAGCAAGAAACGCTTGCATGGTTGGCAATTCCCTTCGCACGTCGACTTAGATTGCTTTCTGTAACTTTCTGAAGCCTTTTTAAACAGCGTTTATTGTGTGAATACATGATCTATTTTTAATAGAAATTCATGCCTACACAGAAGTTACACTAAGGTTCGTATTTTTAGTTTTTATAATAAAACATTTGATAGTTATTATTACAAATAGAATGTTCTTATAATAAATAATTGTAATTGATCATATATTGATAGCCACTGAGGTGCTAGAAAAACACCATAATAAAATAAATGTTAGTATCAAAAATACGATTATTTGTGTAAACAGTTGTTGACGCTTCTGCCAGAAGATGGACTGGAGTGGTACAAACTAGTGTTTCCTATAGCAGCAAATATTATATCAAAATTATCATGTCATTTAAAAATTTAAAAAAATAAAACGCACATGGAAGTTGGGTGGTAGGTGAAAACGTTAGGCGAGCGACAATCCCCGCGGAGACAGCAGCAGGCAACTTTGCTTTTTATCTGCGCTCCTCGCCGCGCGCGCTCGACCGTGTAATTGGATGAGAACGACGCGATCCCAATAGCGCGCCCTTATCTGTTCGCGGCGAATCCTCCCCCGCTCGCCTCCCGACACCCGCGACGCCCGGCGACGCTCAGCAATAAGTTTTTAGTGAGTAATTCAAGATAACCCCTTGATGTTGTTCATTTTCACACTTCCTTTCCCGAGAACAGCTCTTTATTGCGTAATATGTAACTGTCTCGTCGCCGACGGGTGTCCCGGGGGCGCGTAGACAAACTTCGCCCCTTTTATGATGTTAATGCGATCGCCCTGCACCCTTCTATCCGTATAATGATAATTGCTTTTTCGGAAATTATTGTTTGATGTTGTCGCTTAATGCCATTCTAGACGATTTCGAAGGTCCTTCGAATTAACGACGTTAAGCGTTGCTGCAGTTAATAAAATAGTTAACTCATTTGATTCGCATGTGTTATTCGTGATATAAAATTGATTGTGATGAAGATTTATTGCAACGTAGTTACAAGAATCTAGATAGAAAACATTCTATCTAGATTATATAGTAACAACTTTTTCCGTCTTTTAATAAATCTAGTAGTGATTGGGTGTAATCCCAATAATGATTAAATAACACGATTTCATTCCAATCAATCCTCAGAAAAAGTATTTTACAACATCTAGAACAGAATTTTATGTGAATTCTTAAATTATATATTATATCATCTGATGTGGACGTTTTATAACTTTTACAAAACAAGAGAAATAAATAAACCCGTCAAGTAAATGTACATATGATATCTCGAAACTAATCAAGATAGATTTAGAGATGGTCAAAATGGATATTTACGTTGAAATTTACAAAATGATGTATTTTCATCATTATAATATGCACTTCATTTTTTCCTCACAAGGATTAAAAAGCGAAAAAATGCATAAGACGTTACCACAATGACCATTACACGGAATTCATGAAATATACTTTAATTGAATGCATTACGGCGATTCTCCTAAAAAAATAAACGAATTTCCAGGCAATATTCGTAGTCAAGTGACCAGACAGGTATGTATATCAATTTTACACTTAGCATCGAAACGATCCACAAGGAAACGCAATTTGGCCACTGAGCGTGAACGAATTAAATGGATTAAAAAATCACGGTCATGTGGAGGGGACTCGTTTATTTGTGGAATCGAACGGGAGGTTGCGAATTGTCGTCGTATTAGGCGCTATCAGATGGGCGCTGGCTCTGTGGCTATCCGCCCCCCCCCCCCGTCCCCTTGCTCGGAGTCTGTTAGGTTTTGCTTTGCTAACCAATATCTTAGATACAATAATAGAAGTGAATAGTGAAGTTATTTTTTAGGTAATTATGATTGTGCAGTTTTGAATACCTAAAACTAACATGTTGAGTTTTATATCTTTTAGTTAAAAAAACTTTTTGTTATCCATGAAAAAAAATATATCGTAATATTCATATCATAATTTAGACTTAGAAAAAAAAACAAAGACTACAAAAGCAAAATTTTTATTTTAAAATCAAATTGATAAACCGATTTGGATAATCCATAGAAACCGATTTGGATATCCCATAGTTACACACATCCTTTCAAACAAAAAAGAATTTTCAAAATCGGTTACGTAACAAACATAAAAATACACCACGAATTTAGAACCTTCTTTTTTTGAAGTCGGTTGAAAACTATTATATTTATAACTAGCTGTGCCTGCGACTTCGTTCGCGTGGATTACAGAATGCTTGGCATGTCTCCTGCAAAGCAGGGTTATAATAGTCTGCGGTGCTGCTTAAGAAAGGAGCTTTTTTACTTTGGATTTGGGAACTTCCTGGTTGTATTTATAAGCAGACACTAACTCAGATACGGTATTCCTCCACGGTTTTCACAATAAATGTTGAAGAAAAGTGTTTTATGCTAGTCTTTAAAATTTCGCCTTTAAAAGTGTATGTTCCCGCCGAGGTTCTCCTTATATTATATATCGGGTGACTTTTTTAACTGAGGTTGATAAGCCATATCCGGATCTATAAAGAGTCGCGAAAAATACTCAATAGAGTCTCGTGTCCGATTTTGAGAAATCTAAACTGCATCATAAGTTGTTTTTGATTTCATGATTCTCCAGGCCAGAAATAAAACCTACTAATTTTGAAAAAAAAAATACATTCTGTATTTTTGCACCTCCTAATAGTGTACCTGTAAGAATCAACTTTTGGAAAGTAATAGCGACAAATTAAAGGAAAAGATTTATTTTTTTACAAAATAACATTAAATCTATATATGAATTAGAAGTTAAGTAATCGATTCTACACAGACATAATCAAATATGTGGGTTAAGTCATGGGTCCCGGTAAGTTTAGACAAAAAGTCTGCATTACTTCGAACGATTTGTTTATAGGTTGCATCAAAATGCTAGTAACCTACTAAAGTAAGAGTGTGAACAATACAATCGAAAATATATAATATGAATAACTCACAGTAACTTATTTTATGTTTGTCTATTTTTTCTATGTGAGTTGTGAGAACAAAGTTGATAGAATGTGACGTTTGTTTTGGTCCCCGTCACCTATTCAGTTACCTAGATAGGAGGATTAATCAATTTATTGAAAATCTACATTTCACTTGACTCGGCTCACCCGCTATTAGCTTTAGAACATCCCGTTATAATTTTAAAATTTCACTTTTAGGTATGATCGTTTTTTTGAAGAATTATTAAAGATTTAAATAATGTATGAGTTTGATAGAATTTTGTAAAAAATTAGCCTTTTCTTTTTGTTGCAGTTAACTGTATACTATTACCTCCCTAAAGTTTATCCTTATAATATGTGACAGTATCAGATGATGCAATTATATACAATGTTAATTTTTGCGAAATCAACGTGTTCGTTTCTGGCTAGGAAAACTTATTTTTCATAAAACTAATGATATTTTTAGTTTTTATCAAAATCGGCACTGTGACTCCATTAATTATTTTTCGCTATTGCTTATAGTTTCGGATTTTGGTCTATGATATCCAGTAAAAAAATTACCCAGTAAATATATTAATTTTTCAATTATAATATTTATATAATATATATCTTCCCTATTTGAGTCAGATGTTGCTCACTATTTCATCAGTTTCAATTTTGTTCCTCATTAGATTGACTTTCTGCTAGTCAAAGTTTCGTCAAAATCGGTCCAGCTGTTTCAGATACATATTAGTCGAAAAAAATTGAGTGACAAATAGACAGACAAAATTTTTAAAATTGGTAATTTTGTTGCCAGTACCGTGTATACTTTCATATGCATTAATTTAAAATTACAGCAGACACATCAATCTTATTTATTTGTATAGATGTATACCTTCCCTTCTTAAATCGGAAATTGTTCACTATTTTATTGGTTTCTACGATATTTTGTTATCGCGTAATTCTCATTTTTATTAATTTCATTAAAATAAATATATATTTTTAATAAAAGTAGACCAAGTTAATCCTCATAATATTAGCTATAGGGGCTGTCCATTAATCACGTAACGTTTTTGAGAACATTTTAGACTTTGTGATATATCGTGATTTTTTTCTTCCATCCCTTCTCTCTTCTCTGGGCCTCACGTGATTAATGGACATCCTCTAACTGCGAGTGAAAGTCCCATCAAATTTGATTCAGCTGTGTGAGAGATTAGTCATAGGAAACAGACTGGCAGACAAAAGATAAAAAAATGGATTTTTTATGTAAGTACTGTCACGCATTTAGTGAAAAGTACAAAATAATGTTCGACTTGAACCCTTAAATTGACATAACTTTTTTATTTATGAAATGAAACAAACACTAAATGTTAAGTGAAGCTTACTGCAATATATTAATGAAAACCACACCTAAATCGGATAAGCCGTTTCTGAGCGAACACAAACGCACATAAAAATACGCGAGAGATTAGTTGTAGGAAACAGACTGACAGATAAAAAATTAAAAATGGTTTTTTGATGTAAGTACCGTATATACTTTCAAGCATTTAGTGAAAAGCACAGAATAATGTTTGACATGACCCCTTAAATTGACATATCTTTTTTAGCGAGCACAAACACAGATAAACTGACAAACAGACAAAAATTCTAACAATTATTGTTTTGGGTTCTATTACGTTGGTAAAGTCCCTCAATAATATTTTTTTTCATATATCTTCCATGTACAGACAGCGACCCGTTAGAATTTTATTATATGTATAGATTTTAAAATATCTAAAATAGAAGTAAGCCTAAATCACTACTTATAACATTTGATAACTGCGAGTAAGAGTACCATCAAAATCGGTTCAGCCGTTTCAGAGATTAGTCGAAACAAACAGATAGACAGACAGACTGTGAGACAAAAAATTAAAAAATGTATTTTTTGATGTATGTAAGTACTGTATATACTTTCATGCATTTAGTGAAAAGCACAAAATAATGTTCGACGTGACCCCTTAAATTGACATATATTTTTTAACGGGCATAAACGCAGATACAAACAGACAAACAGATAAGAATTCTAAAAATCATTGTTTTGGGTTCTATTGCATTGGTAAAGGCCCCTAATAATATTTTTTTCATATTTCTTCCATGTACAGACAGCGACCCGTTAGAATTTTATTATATGTATAGATCAAAAAATATCTAAAATAGAAGTAAACCTAACTGCCTAAGTCACTCCTTATAACATTTGATAACTGCTCACAGTTAAAGTAAAAGTACCATCAAAATCGTTTCAGTCGTTTCAGAGATTGGTCGGAACAAACAGATAGGCGGACAGACCGACGGACAAAAAATTTAAAAATGTATTTTTTGATGTAAGTACTGTATTTACTTTCATGCATTTAGTGAAAAGCGCAAAAAAATGTTCGACGTGATTCCTTAAATTGACATAACTTTTTTATTTATAAACCGATTGACATGAAACAAACACTAAATGTTAAGTGAAGCTAACTACAATATATTAGTGAAAACCGCATCTAAATCGGATAAGCCGTTTCTGAGATTAGCGTGCACAAACGCACAGATAAACAGACAAACAGACAAACAGACAAACAGACAAACAGATAAGAATTCTAAAAATCATGGTTTTGGGTTCTATTGCGTTAGTAAAAGCCCCCAGTAATATTTTTTTTCATATATCTTCCATGTACAGACATCGACCCTCTAGAATTTTATTATTAGTATAGATATAGATGAATTTCATTTGTAGTATCTAGTGCTTTATATATGATTCGATAACAAACAATATTTCTAAGAAATTGTATTATTTTCCTTTCCATTACAAAGAAAAGTTTATTTTGAAGTATAAGATAAATTTTTCTTAAAACATTTCACCTACAACATGACTTCGTTTCGGGTTTATTGCATGTAAATATTTATTAGTCTTTATATTTTTATAGTCTGTATCTGAGAGGGAGGTAGCGAACTGTCATCATACTCTAGCGTTATCAGATAGTCCGCGGGGACATCGCAGGCTTAACCGCTCTCATACTGCTTTTAGCTACGTGTAGACTTAGATGCCAAGACCATCTGATAATATAATCGGGTTAACGTATGAATTTAATAAAATATTACTCGAAAAGCTAGATAAATACATTATTAGGTAATTTGTTGTGGTATCGCTATCACAAAGTGCTACATTTTGACAGATGATTTCTGATTTTTGTACTAAAATGAAAAAATCAACTGTCAAAATGTATTGTAGCGACAACTCTGTATCACACCGAACAATCTTCATCGTGTTTTCTCCACTCCACGCGACATTGACGAAATAACATGTGCATAATTGGCACAACTAAAAACCACTAATATACATATATATATGCCAATAATAATATAAGAATTATATATATGCCAATAATAATATAAGAATTATATATATGCCAATTTGCCTGCTAATTTCATATAAAAAAATATTATCTATATATATATTATATCGAAAGGTTACTAACTCACTTATCACGGAATCTCAGAAACTATAAGTGCTAAGCTAATATAATTTTGCATGAAAGAACCTTTCAGGACGTAGGTGTTCACTAAGACAGGATTTTGCAAAATTCAAACGGGTAAAACGCGGCTGGAAGTTTGTATAAAAGCGCGAGTGAAACCTCGAGGGGCCACTAGTAATTATATGTAAGCAAATTGGGCAGTTTGTGCTAGAATAAAAACGGCAATCACGTTTAAACATATCAAAATCTCATAAAAGCAAGGTATTTAAATTATGATTAGATCAATATCCGCGCGGTGAGCGATCACGTCTCCAATACTCATTTAGAAATGCGCCGAAATATTTTTTTTTATTGTGTTCGTTATTTTGAGTGAAATTGCGAGAGCATTAAGTTGAGTGCAGGGTGGCTCGGGTACCTATTACTCGCCGCCTTATAATCAGGCGCGCCGCTCCGGGCTCTGAAACATGTATTAACATCAAATTAATTTGTTACTGATATTTTGTTTCTTATTGCTCGGGAGTGATAATTATCTCATATGTGAAATAAAGGTGAAATTTTTGTGTCTTTACGAATACGGATACTTTGCACATAGTAAAACAAACGATTGAATTTTATTTATTGCTTTTAAACTGTACTTTTTGGTATTCAATGTAATTTTTTTTTAATTATAGACGAAGGATAACACTTGTAAGATTTACTTTCGTAATCATATAAAACTACATTTCAGTGTCAATAATTAAGTCGTTGTCAGTTAGTTGTTTCAGGCGTAAAAGCAATGATAAACAATTTTTGAAAATGATATGTAAGTCTGCGTGAAAAACTTACAAGTGTATTTCTCGCCTTACATTATTAATGAACGCCTATCCAAGGTTACGATTTAAGATTAGACATATGTCTGTATTTACCTTATTACGTTAACATTTACAGCTGTATTAACATAAGTTTTACTTTTTGCTGTACATAATATTTACAAAGTGTGAAAATTAGTACAGTAATTTATTTACGGTAGATGCGAGATGCGTTCAATTTGTCTTAACGCTTTACTTGGGTGGTAATAATTATTAAGCTAGCACTTTATTATAGCCTAAATAATGATTATAAGTGGGTGAGAGCGCGGCTGGTGGCGAGTCCCGCTCTGTAATCTCGCGCCGGCCCCCAATCGTGCATTTCTCACCCGGACGCGTTGAAAAAATAATACCTCCTCAAGATTTGTCTATAATTTGCTGGATGCCGCTCGCCTCTGCGCGCACGCAGCCCGCGCCAAGATCGCTCTAAATAATTGTTGAATCATCGGTATTTCTCACTGTTTAGACAGTAGCGTTATTATACAGAATGTAATGTGATACTGCTATTGATTTATAATGGACGTCCGAGTAAGTTTACTAAGAGTTTGGCGGTAGCTTTTATTATATTGGCACTTTTATATAGCGCTCCTAGTAGATAGTAAACAAAGTAAAAGACTTTACTACTTTCGCGCAAATTTGTAGCTTAAAAGATAAAAATATAGGACATTTTTATTTTTTAAGCTATAACATAATAGTTTTATTAATTTTTTATTAAATCAATGATTAAGAAAGTATCTATTGTAACTGAAATACTAAATAATACGCTGAAGAAATATTCAATAAACTATTATTTGTAAAAAAATGTTGCAGCATTTATTTTACAAGGTATTGTCAGTGTTCACCACAAGCTGTGACCATATCAAATATTGCAAATGTTACGGAAAATTAACTCGAATATCATTTGACGATGTTTTGACATTTGAATGACAGTTACTTTCAATGGAGAATTATGCGGAACCGACCATGAATACATGTCCTACACTCCCTTGTCCCTTTATTCCCCTTCGACAACAGAATCGCACAATGAAATGTATTTATGAATATAAAAGTATACTAGTAAGTGGTTAGTTTTTCTACGGATTTCATGAATTGCAATAATTTGATTAAAGTAAAGCGGATTGTAAAATGGCAGAGACGGGCGGTGTATTCCATATTTTCAAAAAAAAAAAAATTGTTGTGCATTTGAAATGGATCGTGCATTTGGAAAAAATAATATATCTACAACTTGTCTTTTTATTAATAAAATCATATTAGTTTACTGATTTTGTTTTAACAGATACTAAATAATAGTAATAATCTTTCGGCAGTTGTTGTTTTAATGCTACATATTTAGAATCAAGAATCCCATTTATAAATTATTATTAATAACCGCATCACATTCAACGGGCCCCATTAGGTCTTCATGATTCTCCTTCGGGGTTCCGGAACACAGCACAAGAACAAACACTCGGACCACGACGAACATCCGTATGGTCAATAAAAAGACGTTTGCCGTAAGCGGGAATCGAACCTGAATCGTTTCAGTCAGTCAGGTCTGCCAAATTTTGCCACTGACACAGAAAAGTCTGCATTTTTTAGAAGTTATAAAGCCGAGCACAAAACTATTAATATATCTTTAGATGGATGTTTTTAAGATAGACGCGTTAGTGCCGCATCAGTTATCGCACGCCAGAGGGCTCCGTCAAGTTGCACAAACCTGTCAGATTTGAACGATTCGTTTTGAATTTCTTTCTTTTTTAACTTGTATCCATCATATATTTTGAAATAGCAGATGTTTTTGATTCAAGCATTTTTTATATAATTTTAATGCTGTATAATTTATGTAATATACTTCTAGATGATACGAGTACAATACACGACCAATATACATTTTAAAATTTAGTCAGTGTCGGTATCGCGTTGACGTGCTAACCAAGACTTCAAATTTTCTTTGATTTTATGATATTATTTTGCTTTCATTATTTTGATTTTATATTATATATTCTACAGGACCAATGTCCCAATGCTGGGCCTGGACTTCTTCTCCAATTTAGGAGCTTAATGCACGATGCTCCATTGCAGGTTGGTGGATAGCTGCGGGTTGGAAGAACTCTTAGTACTTACTCCAATTTAATCTCACTTCGTTATATGTCAGATACGAAATTGAAATAAATAGTAAAAAAAGTTAATACGGGAATCTCTAGGGTAGTAGTGGTCCGTAGTTTAGTTGGTCCTTTGTGTTCGTGTCAAGCAAGCCGCATGCCGTGTCGCTCGGTGACGGATTACCTGGCTGTTAGCCGCTTACGCGCATATACGCCTTTTGTGTAAGCTACCTTTTCCGTGCCGACTATTGCTTTTAAATAAAATGTACTATCAAGTTTTTTAGTTTCATTGCCTCTAAAGTACGAAGCTCGAGACGAGTCGGTGGTAACAAAGTTTAAAAATTAAAAACCCGACTGTCTAATAACTGTTAAACATCTGCCATGTTGATGGTTTGCTAATGTCATATAGCTTAAAAAACGGTCAAGTCGTTTAGGTTTCAGGATGTAAGAATGGAAGGGACATACTTACATACGCTACCCACATACATACGCTAAAAATGTGTGGTGACATGGTTTGAAATTATTCAAAGATTTACAGAAAAACTCTACATCAAATGTATCTGTATACTTATCACGCAGCGGTATTCTTATTAAGACGAACGATGGAAAATCAGTTTGTTTCTTTTCTTACCTACTTATAAATTATTATATTGTATAATGTATTGACATTGGTATTTTTTTATATCTTTGCAAAATATAATGATTAATTATCAAACTATTTTGTTGACTTCGTATTGGGGATTAAACTTAATACTTAAATATATTCCTAAGTTTTTTATTAACTGTACCATACCATCTTTGGAAATTGCATTTAGAATAATATGGCTAATACGAGTACATTCTTACATAAGAATTGTGACATTTAAAAACTTATAAGTAAATGGATTTTATTTAAATGATATTAAATAATCATTGTACTTATATTTTATTCATCTGGTTTTATTTTTTGCTTTACAAAATTACAATAAAAATTAAACCTATTTTTTGGCTGTAAAAGTTACTTCGTTTGCTTTTCAGTTACCATTAGTGAGAGGGCTAATGGCGCCAAAAAATCTAACTGTGATGCCAATTCTGCTAAACATAAAAACAATTATGACGCAATTTATTTAGATCATTCCAAAAATATAAAGATTTGTGAAGTGAACTCAGGTTAGTATTAGATTTTTTTTGTTTAGTTTTAATAAGTTACTACATACATTGTTTATTACTTACAAGCTAAAGATTAAACGTTTTATATTTTGTAAATCGTTACGCGATCAAGTCCTTTGAAAAAGAAAAAATCGATATTTAGTCCACTTATTGCTTGTTGAAGTATAATTGGCGCATTATTTATTCTATTTTGTATGAAAAGGTATTTTTTTTATTCTACTTTAATTAATAAAACGAACATATGAAAATTAGTTGCATCGTTTTAGTGACTTAAGAAATTAAATACTTAGTAATAATTATTGCTCGCATATTTAAATTATAAAGTCTAGACTCAAGAGATTAGTAGAACACTACAATGTAAAGAATAATGTGTTACGTTACACTGTACACAAGAAAATTGTATTAAAATATATTAAAATATTTTAATGATTATTTACTGATTAATCGAATACTCTATAATAAATGAATTGATCATTACACCTTTTTATAGATAATAATTAGGTAGCAGATGGTCATGATCGTTAAACAGTTTGTGTGTCTATGTTGTAATATCACCACTTATAATAATGGATATTAGATGTTTTGAATTGCCATATCCTTTAACTTTATATGTTACAAAATTATTCTGATCTCTTAATGTGCTCTCGATCATCCTTAAAGCTAAATAAATTATAACAACATTTTATAAACAATCTATAGACTATTCTGTACATGAAAAATAGGAACTTATGTCTTGTTTCATGTTTCTCTTTTATGGGTGTTTCAAAAATTGTATTATGACTTGAAAAAAATATTTTGTAAATGTAAAACAAAAATATAAGATTTACGAAATCGACTAAAATGAAATTATTACTCATATTTCAATTGAATATTTGGCGTTGTACGATTATATCCACATCATTACATTTTATCATAATTTCTATTTATTGTATCAATACGAGTAACTTTAGTATATTCAGATAGCAATGTTCGTATTTGATTGAAAAAACTCGGCACTGGTATCGATAATGCTCGTTAAATGTTTCTTGATTAGGCCACTACCGTGCCAGTCATCCAGGCATCTCGGCGGCGATCACAAATTACAAACAAAAAGCTAGGAGCGTCGTAATCTGACATCGCATCACGTTCGATCAACGACTGATCATGATTTACGAACACATCGGACGGTGATAGGTGATCTGGTATTACAAATTCGATCGTCGATAGCCGAATTCGTTCGCTACAAAACGATCAATTTATAGAATTCGATCAAAGAGCTCCTTTTTTGTGAAATACTATAATTGTTTGGTACGTTTTGGAGGCTTAAGGAAGATTGATGTCGTATGATTAGAAGTACCTACGCTGTTTTAGAAGGGAAATCAATAAACACGTGAGTAAGTGTTATTTAAAATACATTTCCAGAAATATCCTTTGTAAATTATTGAACAAACATTAACATAAAACTTTATTAAAACTATTTGAAAATATCGGTTTTTATTATAGCTTATCTATTTTTTTCCTCCTGCGTCAAATTCAAGTTTTATGAGTACAGCATCTCCTTTATAAAATTTTAATTTAAGAATAGGATTTGAAGATCGCCCGTCAGCCCATCTGTCCGATTAATATCACCTATTTTGTGTAGGTCACGGACAATCAGTCCGTTTCTCAAATTGAAATCTTTTTCGTTATGCCGTGTCAAAGAATTCTAGCTGACACGATGTGCCGCTGGATTAGAGGCTGACTCATGGCACAATACTTTCCGAGCCATAAGGGTAGGATCGCGTGTTTTTTAAATCAATCAAAATGATAGCCACCACTCAACGATATCACTATTCCATTATCGTTCAATATAAACAGACGAGCTAACATCCGTTTAATTGATTATAAAAACAACGCTGGCTACCCACCTATAGCGGTGATATGAGAGTTCGCTTCCTAAATATGTTAATTTAAATTAAAAGCAAGGACTGTTACCAAACGCCGAGCATTAACCGCGGCCCTAGAGACTCCATTACGGGCAATAAAATGCCTATTATTATCGAGGGCCGAAAAGTCGATGCACGCGATGCAATTACTTGATTGGCAGTGTTCTGGCCGGCTCTGGCTGAGCCGTGATTGATGTCGAACATAATTAGAAAACACTTCAGCATGTGTCTTCATTGGTACAATCTTAATTGTGGCCAGCACTTACCTCGCTGATTCAAACAGCACGTGCCAGCCGCGCCGCAATCATCTTTGATTTGATTTGTATGGACGGCAGAAAAATAAATCTTTGAACAATATTTAAATTAATAACAGTTACGAAGTTTGTATCAAATACGATATATTGTTAGGTTTTTTTAGTACATACTTGATTGTGAGTTTTTATTTATATATATTATTGTTTTACTAAAACTCAAGGTACAAATATATTAACGGAATAATTATTTTTTTTTAAAAGGCAACCGCAAAACTGTTGTATTGTTAACTGTAACTACTAAACCGATTAGTATTATAATTAATAAAAATTGCATTAAAGTAGATAAAATGTTTAAAAACGCGAGGAGAATCGAAATAGACATATCTGTTATAATTGTCTATACTATACATATAATTAGTTCTGATCTGCTTTAAATTATAATCACATTCTTAATTAAATATTAGGAAAAAAATGTAAAAGTTCATCCGGAAATATTTGTTCTGAAAGTAAAGGATAATAATCAAATTATTACTGCTATATAACATTTTAGATTGAGTTTTCTATATCTTTCATAATTATAATCGAAAAAATATGTTAAAAATTATCAAAATATAACTTCGAAACTATTTCAAAATTTGATATTATAAATTCTTCTTTAAACATTTATGGGTTTTTAAATAACCAAAACAAAGTATATTAAAAATTTAATATCTATACTACTAAGATGTTTGCAACTAAAATTAATTTATTCTTAACATAAATTACAACACTTGTTCTTTGAAAAAAACTTATAAATAAATAAAAATTTAAACTCTTGCAATAAAAAAAAAAAAAACATTTTTAGTCTCAACAACGTCAAGCTTATAAATTACCTCAGTAATAAGTCTCTTTTTCTATCCATTTAGAAAATCCACGTCGTATAAGATATCTTCTAAATTCATCAGCAATAATCATAAGAACAAAGAAAGGTGACGCTAGAAAAAAATCATGCCAGGATATCGGTTCTGTCCCAAAAACCTCATGACATAATGGTAGATACGTTACCAGTAAAGCTGCGATTATATCAACTACGATACTCATGTTTAGCACGTGATTTTTCATTCCCTTTTGCAGTATGGAGATTCTTCGAGTTTTGCAAATTATAACGTCGGATACTTGAGTCCAGCATACAGCAACAAAATATGCGGTTTGTGCTTTTCGTTCTACTCTTTTTCTGTCAGCAAAATACCAGAGACGACCCAATGTATCCTTAACGGTAGCTGCTGGAGATTCCCACTGTTTGCGAATGAAAAATAAACTAGATGGAAAGAAACCACTTTGAGCAAATATTACAAAGTAAGCGTACATTCCAGCGAAAAATTGAATTAAACCTATTTGAAAATATGCCATAAATATTAGTACTTTATTCACAAGATGGTCAGTCGGTTTTCGTGGAGGAATTGACATTATATCATGTTCTGAGGTCTCGTAAGCAAGGCTCATTGCGGGTAATAAATCGGTGCCAACATTAATAACTAAAATTAAAATTAAAGTCATAGGCAAAGGCATGCCTAGACACGCATAGACAACGAATGGTAACATTTCAGGGGTATTTGATGTAAGAGTGTAAGCAATGGTTTTCTTTAAGTTATCAAAAATACGTCTTCCTTCCTGTATTCCTAGAACTATCGATGCAAAATTATCATCAAGCAATATCATATCAGCAGCTTGTTTTGAAACCTCCGTACCAGTAATACCCATAGCAATTCCAATGTCTGCCTTTTTTAAAGCCGGAGAATCATTAACACCGTCCCCTGTTACAGCAACCACATGACTAAGCGATTGGTACGTTTCCACAATTATTAGTTTTTGTTGTGGGCTTGTTCTAGCAAAAGTTATTTCATCAAATTTTTTTTGAGCAATTTTTAAGTCATTAACGCTCATTTTTCGCAATTCATCACCAGTAATAACAGCAGCACGGAACTGTTGTTTTATATGTGTTGGAACATCAGATAGATCTATATGGTGTTCAAAGGCATAATCATAAGCTGTCGGTTGAGTTATAGTACCACATTGCTTTGAAATTGCCAAAGCTGTAACTGGATGATCGCCAGTAACCATTATAACTCGTATTCCTGCTTGACGACAAAGTGCAATAGATTTATCAATGTCACGCCTGGGGGGATCGATCATTGAAATTGCACCTAAAAATCTCAAATTTTCGACCGGGAAATTTCGTTGTTGAGTATCAAATTTATATCCTAATGGATAATTGTCTAAAGACAATGAATAATCGCAGTATCCAATAACACGCTCGCCCATATTGGCTAGCTTAATAAAATTAGCTTTAAGTTCCTTCTTTGCTTGTGGAGTCATTGGTTGATCCTCTTCATTTGTCAGTATTTTTGTACAGAATTCTAATACAATTTCTGGAGCACCTTTCATTATTAAATAGTAGCTCTGACTAGATTTCATTTTATGTATGGTAACTTGGTACTTATAAGCTGAACTAAAAGGTATCTCGGCTTCTTTAGGATTTTCTTCACGTGTTTTCGTAGCAGATCTATTGATTTCCATGTATCTTAATATGGCAGATTCCGAAGCATCTCCAACTATTTTTCGTTTTTTTATCGGTAAATTAAGAGAATCGTAGGCAAATGTAGCTTTTAAATTTAAAGATGCAGCTAAACATAATGTTGCGTATGCATGCTCAGAAACGTGGGCATGATCAGTTTTGTCGTATATGGTGTAGTCGCAAAATAAATGTGAGACATTCATTTGATTTTCCGTGAGCGTTCCCGTTTTATCGGAACATATACAAGAAGTTGAACCTAACGTTTCTACGGCTTGTAAAGTCTTAGCGAGACAATTTTTCTTTTTTAATTGATTGGCTGACAAAGTCATACAAACGGTTAATGTCACAATTAGACCTTCTGGTACATTTGCTAATATAATTCCAAGCATATATTGCAACGCTGCTAACCAGCTATGTTGAATAATATATACCATTACAAAAAATAATAACCCAAAAGTAAATGCTACACCACAAATAAGTTTGATAAAATGAGTTATTTCTTTAGCAATAGGAGTTTCTTCTTTTTCTAAGCCTGTGACTAATCCAGCAATTTTTCCTATTTGTGTCAATTCTCCTGTAGCTATTACGACACCTTTCGCAGTTCCTTCCGTGATAGGGCAACCAAAAAACACCATATTTTTAGATTCTAATGGATTAGCGTTAGTACACTCTGGTCTGTGTTTAATAGGCTCTGATTCTCCCGTCAAGGAAGACATATCAGTTTTAAAGTTAGTACATGTTAAAATTCTAACATCAGCTGGAACAACTTCTCCACCAGCCATTTCAACAATATCGCCTAATACCACTTCACTATTGGGTATAATCTTTTTAAGGCCATCTCGAATAACAGTAGCGTTGGGTGGAACTAATTTTTCGAAACCACTCATTACGGCCATATTTTTTGCTTCTTGGTAAAAACCGAAAAGTCCGGTGCCAATAATCGTAGCTGTTATAACACACCCGAGATACAAATAATCTTTACCCGAATGTCCTGATTCTTCGTGTCCAGAATCAATTTGTTCAGAAAATAAATATCCAATTAAATTTAAAAAAGCACCGAACCAAAGAACGCATTGAAACCACCCAAATAAGTTGTGACGGAATATTTTCCAATAGCTGTTACCTTTAAGTTTTTTTAACTGATTGGGTCCATAATGTTCTAATAACTCTTGAGCAAAATTTTCGGTAAGGCCAGTTTTTATATTCGTGCGATAAACGACTTCTAACTGTGTAGGGGATAGGAAATGATCACCGGTATGGGGTTCTTCTTTTAGCAGAGTTAGTTCAGAAACTTCTGGATTTACATGCTGCCCGCTTAAACGCCGCGCACTAACTATTGAAGTACTCGAACGTCGATGTGATTGGTGAGGCATTTTATATTCTTTTAATAATACAATTTTTGATATTTATAACGCGTTTTAAAATAATCTAATATCGAGCGCACATTATTGGTTTTTATTAGACATTTTATTCAAAATGTCAAAACCACGAAGAGGTACATATATGTATTTATGAATAAAATTCACTTATGTGCGTCAACTTAATATTAAAAGTCTATCACCCTAATGACATGTCTCACTTTTAGTCATCGAGAATAATATGCTGCATGTAAACCAAGTAGTTATCATATATTTCATATTTATAATAATAATTTTAGATAATTACATTAAATAAAAAGTAAACAATTCATGAAATATTAATAGGGAATCACTTACGTATATAGGTTAACTGTTATTATATACCGCCATAATGCTGTAACATAAAATAAAACAATTTTTTAACTCCTTGATCCCAACCGGTACCGGGTACTTTTAATACTTTGTGTGTTGCTTTGCAAATGATACAAACCATCACGCGGAGAATGAGCGTCCGATAGCAGCCGACACCTCACAGATTTATAGCCGCAGTGCCGATATGGCGGCTATTTCCGGACAATATTGATATTTTCGACTCACTGCACCTATCAACTTCCAACGCGTTAAAGTACTCTAAAAAGTGAAATAACCGATGTGAATAACAATCAATCTTTATAATGGTATCTAAAATTGTATTTTAAATGCTTCTTTGGGTCTTAATAGGAATTTAGTGTTGGTAAATGCAGCTGCAGTTCTAGAGATTTTCTTAACGTTGTCGCATAAGATTCGTATGGTGGTTTAGCGTCCGTCTTGAGCCGCCGGCCCGCAAGTAATCAACCTATTAATAAGGGGATCAAGTATAATGCGACCAATTAAAACGGCGACTCCCATCTTAAGACGCCCGCAGTTTTTGGGCTCGTTCCAGCAGGATTAAGATTACTTTGGCGACACTACAGTATTAACTTTAAGTGAGTTTTGAAAGTTATACATATATTACACTTTACTAAAATTAAAATAATTACTTTTTGTTTTTGTTATTAGCAAACTATTTAATGTAGCTAAAAATTCGTTAGTCACTTTAATATATAAAATTGATGTCCGAAATATATTATTTTTAATACATAAAATCGATCAGCGAAGTATATTTTCGTTTTACAAAGGTACCATTTCTATATTCTAAATGAAATACTTTATTATTATAAGATTGATGACAACGCTGTGCTCAATTAGATCTTAATTGATTCTGAAGCTTCTTTCTACTCGTAGCTGGAAATTAAGTTAGGCATCAAGTATGGACCATGACCGTGTTGACAGGGTGGGAAGTGTATCCAAGCGGCGTCTTTGTCGGTATGCACCTTTGATCGGTGCGCGGGCGCCGGTAGCGAGGGCTTCGAGTGCCAGTTTACGACCACCGACGCGTTTTATTACTCGTCTGCCAGCTCCCATCAATAAGCGTGAATAGCTATTAGCCAACCTACGCGATACTAACGGGACTGAAGCGAATTTGCGCATATCGATTGCTTTTGATTTTAACATCTACCTACATTTGTTAAAACGGTCGTAATTCAATTTCGTAATTGGTTAATTTTAAATAAAACGCGGTGTTTCGTAATGTGTACAAGCATAGTTATTTGACTGTTTCACCAATATATAACTCTATTAAGTGTTTTAATTTACAAATCAATAATACCGCTTTTATATTAAGATAAAAGCAAGAATTTGAACAACGTGTAAATAGTATTATCGTCGACATGTTAAACAATCTCAATTTCCAAGACTTAACATTTCACTCAACCATATTTAAAGCAAGCTCATTAAGTCCATGCTGACATGAGCGGAATGTAGGCGTCCACGTATTAGCGTTCTAGTAATGGCATCATTGAGGCGTTTAAAACAATTAGGCTGCTTACTAGCTGGTGAAGAGTGGCCGCGTATACGTTCATCGTCATTAAAGAGGCGGATCGTTTATGCGCCATACATGACTACCGCAAAACCTTGCAAAAAGGTTAATTCACTAACATACACCACGATAGTCTTGTAATTAGTTTTGATTGCGGGTGTGTGTTATGCAAGGCAGAGCAGCGCACCTCCTGTAATATTAATAGGTCTGAATTAATTCCTAAAGATATCTAAAAAATCGCACTACAGTACATTTAAATAAGTTGTAAAAAAATTTTCTTTAAATTTATTCACATAATTTCATACATTGTTCAATATGACTGATTTTTTTACATTTCAAGTAAGTTCTAACAAATTTAAAGTTTTTGTTTTTAATTTTCCATTAATACCATTGAGGCTGAACAAGTCTGATTGATAAATAATTTGTATTCACCGGCTACATGTTTTTTTTTCTTTGTAGTTATTATTTATGTTATATAGTTATATAGTTAAAAAATATTTTGTTGAAGCTGCCAGCTTCGGTAGGAGAGATCGATCGAAGGAATTAAAAAAAATCCTCAATGTACCGATTGCAAGTTCTTGTAGCGTTAGCAATACGAAATATTTCTTTAAATACTCATAGTTTGACTGAATTATTTTTTTAGTTTCTTGATTAGCTTGAAAGTGGTATGAACGATGGACGATGATATAATTTTTGAATATAATCCGTTGTACATCAACGTGTAATAATTTATATATTAATAAAACTACAATATATTATTTTGAGATCTATATAGAGATACAATAAAAGCTGTAAGGTAACGTTATTTTAGTCCAAAATTCTACGTGAAAATACTCGGAATATAAATATTTCAAATTTAATTTAGTTTAATAATTGGTCCATATAAATTTTAATAAAAATCCATCTAAAAATTTCCACACGAAGCGCAGCAAAAAGGGATACAGACAATAGTTTCAAAAATTTGTTCTTTTTAATTATCATAAAGAATTTTCTGGCTGTACCGTGGGAGCGCGGTGTTGCAAGGATGCACTTTAAACAGTTACAGGTGCTTATGTTGCGATTTCATTTAATCGAAATTAGCTTTTCCATTCAATCAAAAAGCAAAGAATGAAAGAAAAAAATCTACTTAAAAGAACGTTCTGAAAAGTGACATGTAACGAAAAAAAAATAAAAGCCGAAAATTATAAACTTTTTAAATAATTTTAGAAGATATTAAGTAATGGTTAGTATATATTTAAGCCTGATATAGTTAAACAAAAGAAGCACATTTAACATTTTTTTCTGGCCCTAACAATCCAGTTTCTTATAAGATCATGTTGTTTTTAAACTTGTGCTAAGACGATTGGAATGCATATAAGACTCTTAACTAATCTTCAACGGAGCCGCCGAACATTGCTTTCGGCTCTTATACACCAAAAATAGACACGTAGAAAAACTGCATATGGCCCGCTTATCGGAACTTGTGCACTTGCACCCACTTCAATTAATCTTTTAAAAAATTAAACACGTTAATAAAAATAACATAAAAAAAATAAAAAGGAATATAACAATGATACAAAATTTATATATTAATACGTGAAGCAAAAATTGTACCCCCTTTTACCTAAATTAGAGGGATGGAGAAGGATTAAATTTCGCACACTTATTTTTACTAATATAATATTAAAAATGCGAAAGTTACTGTCTGTATGTTACGCAATCACGCCTAAACTACTGATCAGATTAAATGAAATTTGGTACAGAGATAGAAACATTTTGGATTCGGTGCCAGTAAGGAACTCGTAAAAGGTTTTAATCGGCACCGGCTTCAAACGATTTACTTGGCACTGTCTTAAAAATGATGTATGAATAATTTTTTTTATTTTCAGTTTAATCGTTTCGGTTTCGAAGTCAGTTTTGTTTTTTTATCAAAAAGTTTTTATTCTCATTTACATCATCATCAAAAAAATACTGAGCAAAACTCGGTCGTCCAGGTATTTGAATTAAATAATTTAACTTCTGAAATTACTGCTCTGCTTTACTTTTTTATTATTATCTACACTAATACTGTAATGAATAAACTCAAAAACTACCAATTTCAAAAATTCTTTCACCATTAAAAAGCTACATTTACGCTGAATAACACAGGCTATATATTAAATATAGCTATAAAAAATTAGGGATCCTTACTAAAATTTAAAAATATCACAACAAGAAATGAAAGTTAAAAAGATTTCAAGAACTTTTTCCTCCCGTGCGAAGCCGAGACGGGCCGCCTGTGTAATATATTTAATTTTTTTAGACAATTTCTATTTACAATATTTATGAAAATGATAAAACGATAATATCGATATGTGGGATGCTCGTAAAAATTTATAGTGTTTGGAATATACATAATACATATATAAAAAGTATATATTTTTTAATTTAAACATAATTTGAATGTCATTACAGCTCACAGTCGAAAAAAATATTCTGCAAAATAGAACATAATGAACTCGAGGCAGTTCGTAAGAAAAATAAAAAAAACATCTGTTGAGGAAACATCTCTCTTCACTAGAACGGTTGATGATCACTATTGTCACCAATTAACGACGTGCAAAAAATTGGACCTCCAGTGTGGAAACACCTTGGCTAATGTGCGAGTTGACAAACCAAGGAGGCGGGGGAAAAAGTTGTAGAGCCGCAGGGTGCGGGCTAGATGCAATGTTAATGACCGGTAACATGTCCAAACAGACCTCCATAGGCGATCTCGACACGTGGCGAAACACGCCATTTTTTATATGGGCATATTAAAATAATATTACTCGTAGATTAAAATATAAATAGCGATTTGTATAATTACAATTTTAAAATGTGTGATTTTTTGTACAAATTTCAAATTTCATTTCAATATTTTGGAACAAATCGTATACTTCTCAATTAATATTATTGTTTAATTACTTTACAAATACAACAATTGTACAGTAACAGAATTCCTAAATACAAGACATATTAAGATACATTTAAATACCTATCAGTTGAGACAAATTTAGGGTCCTCAGTGGAATTGTTATATTCATTTATCCATAATTTAAATACATAAATAATCTGACCAACTCGCACACTATAGAAAAATAATAGCAGAAAAAACACATGTCACAATGTAGTCCCGCACGCACGCATTTTTTTACCGCAAACTATTGTATTTAAAAGAGCATCGCAAGAAACGCCCACTATATATTAAAGTACAATAGTATTGTATTGCAAACCTCTTAATTGAGTCAAAAGAGCATAATAGTACGAGTGAAACCCAAAGGGACTAATAGTCAATGTATGACTTTGCAATGTGCAGGGAAAAAAACATTTATAAACATTTAAATCTTTAGGCTCCGAAACAAGTCAAAGAACAATCAAAAATTGAACAAATATTCGACGTAAGACCATAGAAAAAAATGAAAGGTCTTATTTCATGACCCAAAAACTTTAAAAATAATATATCTAAAAATATAATCTGAACAATTCTTTAACGCCATTAATAGGCGTCTTAACAAATGGTAATTAAATGACTGAATATAAATAAAGAGTATTAAAAATAATTTTTAAGCTGAACATGTACTAGGTCTACAGATAATAATTTAAAATAATTACTATGTCTTCTTTACATTAGAATAATATGATAAATTGCAACGACGCTTAAAAACCAACAATATAGACACTTAAAGAGTTTTGTAAGTATTGCAGTTCCAAAGTATACAGAAATCAATCTTGTTTGGATTGAGTCACCAAATAGTTGTCACAACACTACAATAAACCTTTACAAACAATACACCATCGATGTGTAAAAGCAATTGAAAATGTTTTTGCGACAGACATGAGCACACAATAGAAATCAATATATCACAAAACCGAAAGTCAACAAGAAACACACTTAAAGATACACCTGGTGAGAAGTTATAGTGTATATAGAAAGCTCATTTCGTTGTTAAATTATTTTTATAACTGAATCATAGCAATTATTGAAAAAAGTTTGACGTAAGTATTACTCCGAGAATTTCTCACTTAAGAACCACTGCTGTTAAAATAATTTAAAAAACTTTCCTCGTACAAGTTTTTCGTAATATTACGGTAATATGTCAGTCATTCTTGGTACAAACTGGAACATTACTCATGCTTAAAAACGCGACTTTATAATAAGCACTAACAATTTGTGTTTAACTAAAGCAGGCATGGAATGCGAGTCGTGTGGAGTGAAGGCAGCGCCTGAGCTGGCTAGATATGTCTTCGTCACAATTTACATAAATGATATATTCGATCCGCCTAATACTGTACGCTGGTCATTTATTAATCTGAGAGTAAGAGGTGCGCTCTCGCAGTCGCATAGCGCGCGTGCCGGTGTGCATGCGCCGACAGCGTCGTGGACGACGGACCACACTGGCTCGACCATGAGAACATACCGTTCTAGGTCAACCCTGTTGACGTATGTAAATCATCCCAACGATCAATATCTCAAAGACGGATAACTATTTAACTTCGTATTGCAGGTAACGTCCGCAAAAACACGAGTAATAGGACTTTTAATAATCATTTATAACATTAATACAAAAAATGTTGTTGGTTAATTTAATAACAATTTGTCATGAGTCATTGAAATCGTGTTCTTCATTGATTAGCTATGTCACAAGGAAATAACTCAGCAGTAAAGCAATAAAGTATGAATATTTTTTGCACAATCAGCTCCGAGTTCGAAGTTGGTCCATGTGTAGTGCACGCTTCGTGCGGCCGGTGGGCAGCGCGGGTGGTCCGCGCGCGCCCGATGGAGGCGTAAGCTTCACACCTCTATGAGTAGACGCTCCGAATCTATGCGGAACGCTTGAAACCAAATAAATTTTTATTCGTTTGGATCAAAGTTAAAAATCCTCCAACTAAACAAAAATTAACTTATTTATTATTTTGGAAAATAACTCGTTAAAATCGAAAGTACATTAAATTTAATATAAGATTTTAAATGATCAACAGATGGGTGTTAATTACTATCAAGAGGCGTTTTAATAGTTTTTTGTTATCGAAGGTAATGTAGTTCCGGGTCATGAATGTTTTTGTTCGATATAATCAAGTCGTAATCAGCGGTTGGGCTAGAGCGTGTGAGGTATTGTGGCGAGCTTCAATGTGAAGAAATTATTGCTTTAGTGGATCCGTTCCCAGTAGTTTCGTGTCCATTTAAAAAAGTCAAATGAAGACATTAGAACGATCTTCGTAATCTCTTGCGTGATGAGACAGTGTACATAGTAGTTTAAAATTGTTCGTCAAAATCTCATAATGTTTTGATAACAATAGAAAAAATAAATGACGTTAATCGTCTGTCGTAAAGTTAATATTAACTCATGTTTGGTATCAAGCTAAATGTGTTTGTATTACGTAAATATTCAATGTAAGCAAAAAGTTAAGTTTATTCTACATTTTCGAAAACAATTTGTAATGGTTTACAAGGCGTAATAAATCACAGATGAGTGTCTTGTTTCGAAGGACTTTGAATCGCCGAAATATTTGGAATCGCGTCTGTCATCCCGCGGTTTTTGTCGGGTCGGGTTTTTGTTAGCTTTTGCCACTGCTGGCGCTAATGAGATTATTGTTAAGAAAACAAAAAATCTGCACAGGCAGAATTTATGCCTCTGATATTATATAACTATTCTTATTTATTATTTTATATTATCATTTTAAAGTGATTTTCCATTTTCTTATTGAAGAATAAAGCGAACTACTAACTGCGGTTATAGGTATAGGTGTAACAAGGTCAACCCACTTCATAATAATTGTTCATACAACACTTACGTAAAATGCTTAGAAATAATTAAAACAAACAAAAAATATATATTTAAGAATGTACTTATAATAATACATTATATAGAATTGACAAAAAGTAAACAGCTTGAAACATGATAATAAAATGACAGTATAAGCAAACAGTGCAAAAACAAGGAAATCATCTTGCAAATAAATTTTGATAGCATGCGGCGGGGTTCGGCAGATGTAATCGCAAAACCCACTATTTCCATCGGTGCCGGCCATATTTTTGTCAATTTTTCGTCTGACATATCCCATTTCCCATTCAGAAAAACACGGAGTAGACATGAAGTTGGAAAACAAGGAAATGGAAAAAAAGAACGTCTCGGTCGAAACGACAGATAATCGTGTTAGCCGGCCGCACCGGCGAATAACTGATGCGAACCGCTCGGTGCACCGACCCAATGAGATTGCGGTGTTTTTTCCACCGAGACTTCGTGGAGACAAACAAGGGATGCAAATTCGTGTTGACACCACGATCCATCTTGTTCGACTCTCCCGAGACCGGTTCCGAACAAATAGGGTTGTGATTGAGTCTCCTGAAGCTTTATTTATACCTAAATAGGTTCTAGACTTCGATGTCTTTCGTTTGTTCACCGAGAAGAAAAAAAATAGGGCGTATATATCGTTAGTATAAATGGCGATAAATATGTGAGGTCAGTGAGTAGTGTACGGCGGCAGTTTAGTTTCGCTTAATCTTGGAAACAAAACTGCGGTGTGTCGTAAAACAGGAGCAGCACGACAGGACGGGGGCGGCGGCGGGCTGTGCAAACTGTGACCTTCTCGAATGAAGGACGGTTTGCGCTCCGCTGCGCCGTAGACTAACGCTAAACAGTAAGATATCAAAACATTTATTTTGCTTGTATATTTCCTACCAGGCATATAAGTTGCATATCTTTTATGGTTATTATTAAATATGTTTATATAAATGATTGTTGTTTTTATACTTCTTTAAAGATTTGTTTATTAATGTACTCATTTTTTATTAGAATAAAAAAATGGATGTCAAGTTTTTTTCAACTCATGCGACATAATTTGGGATTTCTAAAAGTACATATATATATCATAGATCAATAATGATGCCAGAAATCAAATTAACTACGAAAAAACAAAACAATTGTCACCTAGATATAATTTTCATATGAAATAAAATGACAAAATTTACCATTATCTGTATAGCTAGTGAAAAGTACGACAATTCTCCATCTCGTTCGGCGTAGCTCTGTGTTATTGTTCTCTGCGGTAAGTGTGCAGTGAATAGATCATCCGCCGGATCGCCGTGCCGCGTGCTACTGTCCAATAAATATATTGTTTCGCGCAGAGCCAGCGCAGATAAAGCAAGCTCGCGCCTCTCTCTGCCTCGGTGACTCCGGCGTGCCCGTACTGTTAGCGAAGTTACACTTTTGCGATAAGATAGGAGCTATTCGAAATATACTATTAAACGATCGATATGAGTATATTTTATTATAAGTTGTATATTTACTGTTATTATATGTTAAATATTTACGAATTATTAATTGCATTGGTTTAATATAAATATAAATAAATAAATAAACACATCACACTCAACAGTCCCCATTATGACCGCGTGACCTTCTGTCGGGGGTCCGGAAATACTCATAACACTAATACAAACACCCAGACCACGACAATCATCCGTATGGCTAATATAGATATTTGAGCGGGGATCGAACCCGCGACCGTTAGCGCTTGAGTCAGTTGCACTGACTACGTCGCCAACTTGTCTGTTTTATGTAATATGGTAAGAGAATTCAATAAATTTGTATTAATTAAAATATGTGTAATATTTTTAGTTCTAGTTATTTAAATTTTAAAATGAAATATGGCATATACATATATACTTTAAAATACGTATCTATACATAATCGTACAATGATAATTGATTAATAATAATAAAAATAAACTAAACCTTTACTATTTATTACCTACCTTTTATTGTCCACTATTATTCGCTCTAAATAAACTGTCAAATTTAGAGATTTTTTTAAAGGAAACGAACCAACATTGTACGACAATTGGACGCTGATAAGCAATACTGTGTCAAGCCACACGGACTTCGTTTTGAGAAAATGGCGTCTAAATATGTCAAACCTATTCTTAATAAATTAGTTTGAAGACGTATTTATTCATCTTTTCTTTTCTATTTTAATAAAATGTATATTGAATCAAAAGCAGATAGATTTATTTAATATGTTATCTAATAATAAGTTTTTAAATATTTGAGATTGTTTTATAAATTGCAAAATATGGAACACACCTGAAATACGATGCATTGAGTTAAGAAACTTTTTTCCATACTTATTTAGCTTAGATGACTTGAAGTTTCTTTGGATAATGTTAAATAGGTGACGTAGTATCAAAATTCATCAATATCATAAAATTTGAATTTTTGTGGGTTGACACATTATTGCTTATCAGCATCCAATTAAGCAAGATCTTAAACAAATCGCAAGGATATCGTCTTGATCTTTTAAAAGCGTCGCTTGCAGTAGAGGTAAACCTGAACACCAGCGTGGAACACTGTCAGCCAAACGCGGAGAGCTTGGCGTTTGCACATTATGACTATGTGGACGCTGTTCTATTAGAACAATGCATCGCAACTTTAATTTTTTAATTTTCTTTCTTTATTTCAACTAGCTTTAAGTCCTTTTATACACAGCCAAAAAATAAATTAAATAAAGGAATATTTATTATTTACTTAAAAGATTTTATAATATTTAAACTTAATTACTATTTGTTTCGAAATAAAAAAATGGAGTTATCTATAATAGGGGCAGCTATATCAATTTCAATTTATTTAAAAATAAAATAGCTAATTATTTTTTAATTAACCAGTTAATAAAAAGAATTCAGAGAATAATTTATCAGATTCATATATTAAATACGTATATTTTAGTACTTTTCAATGAATAGCAGATATGTTCATATTTAGGTAAATTAACGGAAACTTGTAGGTACAAATTTAATCGGATTTTTTAAACAGCCAAAGTCCCACGGCTAAATAATAGCCATTTCTTCTTTTAAGGAGTAGAATACAATACTTAATATTGCTTTACTGACGATTAGCAGAGAAAGATGTAACGAAAACTTCTGACATACGCGGGTTGATGAATAAGTCTTAAATAATGATGGCTTGCGGTCGGGTTCAATAATCTACAAGTATCTGTAATTTGGTCCTACTAGCACTAGTTTCAACACAAACATAAAACATACAACTACGTACCTATAGATTATGTCAAAATTCTATCGCGCGAAATTATTGAAACTGACTATTAGTCACCTGTGCCGATTCTTGCACAAATTAAATTTTCACTTTAAAAGCAGAAACGCGCATAGACTTCCTGTCAATATCCTCGTATTGTTTTTATATTAAAAGAAACTATAAAACCGTTTAATATACAAAATAGACTAAATAAAAGAAAACACCGCTACATTTTAGCAAATCCCTGAAGAGTTGTCCATCTGCCACACACCGAATTGTCACCCTGCACTGGGGATTCACACGGTAAGGATCTGTTTGCTTAAAATAAATTGACTTTTTGTACATAGGTATATTTTTTGGTACGTATTTTTATTTTAGTCTTAGCAATCGTGTCTTTGAGTACTATAGCGTTAATAAAGATTTGTATAAATAAATAGTCCTAGATTTTTTTATGTTATGTCAGTTATATTACATTCTTTAGTAGAATATATGTATAACTTTAATGAAAGTACCTGTGTATTGGAAATAAAATAATATATTCCTTTCTTTTAATAAGATACCTTTTCAAAGAAATATACCTACTTTAAAATTATACTTGTAATAAACTTAATAGAATACTTTTTATTTTACAAAAATTATTAAAATTTACTTATTAAAAAACCCAGTGGAAAGAAGATGTATATATTAATGAACTGCTGAATTTCAAGGTATTTTTTGTGTTTAAATTCACTCATAAAGGAAAAATTCATGTTTCAGGAGAAATTCTAAAAAAAATCCGCAGAAGTGTATCGTATCGACAATTCATTAGTATTCTTCTTTAAACTGGACGGAGAGATCTTTTTGCCACTCTGCTATGGGACATCTAGGTATAAGTTTTTCCATCGTATATTATACTTATAGAAGAAGCTGAATTGATTTTACTTCTTAAGCATTATTTTTTTGTGGTACCATTATCTTATTATTATGGATTTATTTGTTTTTTTTTTTTTTTTGTTTAAGTAGATAGCTGATAATAATGTTAATGATTTAAGTTTGTTCCTACTATAAATACTATGCTTTAATTGTAAGTTTCCTTTTATATTAAGGTATAGAACTACATATGTCAATTTTGAAATAAAATTAAAAACTAATAAAATAAACACCAACATTTTTCATAATCAAATAAGATTGAGATAAATATTTGAAGTCTGTTAATCACGATAAAAGTAGTGGCGTAAGTGTCGGTCATCAATTAAGATCGGACCGTCCTAATTTATTTAAGTGACACCAAGTCGCTGCTGTTTGCCCCCGTGTACCCTTGTCCTAACATCGGTACATGAGCAATACATTTTAAATGATCTATTTATTACTAACTGTTTAATATACAAAACATATTATTTTGCACAAGATTATACAGATAAAATGCAGCGTGGATAAGTAATAAGTTAGGTTTTCATGTAGAATATTTAATGATTCAATTGCATATTAAAATTCATAACATTTTGCCAAAAAATAAGACGTACGTATAACAACGAATGATTGGATTTTACGGTTTTTTTTTTTCGGTACAGTTAAAATTCCGACTCGGTGCAATATTTTCCTTGTTGAAAAAGCTTTCGAAATTACGATTTAAAAGTTTGCTACATTAAATTATATTTTAATATTATTTGAAAATGGATGTGCATTGCAGTTTCGCTCACTTTTTTAGTACTTGTTGTAGTTGGTTGACGTTTACGAATATTTTCGTTATTATTAAATGTAGTGAGGTTTTATATTTAGTTCAATTTTAAGGTTAATAGATTTTATTTGTGCCATATGAGCACAGATAAAAAATAGAAGAATTTATCAAATCGAGCTGATCGTTTTTGACATAAGCGAGAAAAACTATTCGTTTGTCTGAACTCTGAACGCTTCTCTCAGGTTTATATTTTATTTGTTTAAACCTTACATTGATTGTTATTTGAGGTATATACTTTAAAGAATTCATGAACATGTGTCTCTAGAAAGAAATCTTAGACTATGAAAAATTTGTTGAATCTTCCGAATTATTTTGAAGTTAACAAAATCTGCGTTCAAATATTGCAGAAAACTAAACAGTTCGGGAATCGAATGATTAATATTTTTTACTTCTTATTGCATAGATTAATGGAGTACGAATAAATGTTAGTATGGCATCCTCAGTGCACAATAAAAAAACTTATATTTTCTTTATTTTAGGCATGTTTGAAATTGTAGCCACTGTAAAGTTTTTTGTTTTAGAATGTTTGTATTGATTTTGTGACCTATCCATTGATAAATTTATATATGTATTTAGGATTTAAATTAATACATTTGTAATATAAAAAGATTTAGTTTTTCCGTAAAATTCCAATCTGTTACATATATACAGCTCGGTTCTATTACAGTAACACTTTTTTAATTCTCACAAGAATTTTCTAATTCGGCAATAATTCTCCAATTTTATGTAAAAACACAAACAACACCAGAAAGCTATATACGACTATAATTTTATACTTTACTTAACTGTAACACATTGTATATTTCCTACGGGTAAAGACTTCTTTTTCTCCTTTTATTGAAAGGGTTTAGGGATAATTATATACCTCAATTTATATATCAAATTTATTGATCTATTAGCAAGATATGATTATTTTTTATAGAGTAATTACGTAATTACTAACTTAATATTTTAATTAACTTCATAATTTGTTACTTATAGTAAATACTCTCAGTAATAAGTTTGTTTCCATTCAATCATTTCTATATATTATCAATAAAGCTACAGTTTCATGTGATTCTGGCCACGTGTAGCAGATATGACACGTGTGTGGGTGGTTAATATCCGGCTACGATCGCGTTACGTGTAGGATACACGGATGTTCTTAGGCTAAATGTGATTTAGTTGTTCCAATATCGTGTTGGTACTTCAATTTTATGTCTTCATTGTTGGGAAAAGGGTAAGTATAATATTAGGCGATATATATTATTAATTTTTCTTACTTTGAAAAACTTAATTCATTCACGTCAGTGTTTGTTCGTCCATCTAAATTTTGTATAATTGTAGTATCTATGCAGTTATCGAAATATTAGGCATATTTAATGACGTAAAGACGATTTAAAATTTGATTATTTTTTAAATGATCATAGCAATGTAAATTGGTGCCTACTAGATTTTTTTTGCCATATCATATCTCACGCTTAGTATTAACGTGACTGAATTCAAAATTTGTATAAAAAGTCAGCTAAGTTACTAACAAAAAAAAAAAAATAGTTTCATACAATTCTGTGATTTTCTAAGATTTTGAAAAAATAAATAATTAATTAACATTTTGTGATATTATACTCTAAATAAATGACCAAATTCTCAAGTGTAAAACATTTTTTTGCGTTTTGTGCCAATAATGCGATTTTTTATATGGTCAGTTTAATACTAAACGTGCGATATTTGTATTATCTATAGTAATAAGTAATAATAAAAAAACTTTCAAATAAAATAATTCTTCTAGTTTAATAAGAATCGCTGAAATATATTAACAATTAAACAGACACTCAGGTAGGTGCTCCATTAATAAAACTGAACATACAACAAAAGAAAACAGTTAATAAATTTAAATGAGTAAATTAGACTCGTTTATTTTAATTTACATAATTATAGGCTCGATTACATATTTTGATTACTCAAACCAATCTAAGAAACGTATAATTTTAAAATAGACAAAATATTTGGACCCTCCGTAATAATAGGTTAACCAATGTCCATTCCACCCTTAAAGGTATGGACATTACAATGAAATCGATGATATCGTGAAGGGTTCAAACGAAAAAACTACACTACCAGAATGCTTATTACGCTACTTAGCAGGACCCTCACTCCAACACAGCTTGCATTCTATGCACTCAGATGTCGAGCTAATAATAGCACGTATGGCGTAGGTGATAGAGTTGGTTTTCACCAGTGCCACCCTCGGCCCGCCTCCAAGGGGCGTCGCTCCCCCCTCCGAGTAGCATCGAGTGCGTTCACACAACTTGCTTACTTTTAAATTTTAATCACAACTCAGCCGTTGATTTGTACAAAAAGTGAAATGGACGTGACCAGTGACAAGTTAAAAGCCTCCGTACTCCAGCAAGGGACGAGCCTCTTATCGAAATGTTAATGCAATGCCTTCATTGAATATTTATTTCATTTCGTGTTAAATTTATTTTTAATTTTAGAAGTAATAATGTATAAAAGTTAATTTATTTTCGCGTTGTTTATATTTGCAAGTGGTTTCAGAGAATTAATTTTTACTAAATATAAATTTCTTACAATAATAACTTAATTTCACACAAGATATATGGACGCTGATAAGCAATACTATGACAAACCACACGGACTTAATATTGAGAAATTGGCGTCTAAAGATATCAAACCAATTCTTAATAACTTTGTTTAAAGAAGTATATATCACTCTTTTCTTTTCTATTTTGATAAAAGTTATCATTAATTAAAAGCAGATTGGTACAAAAAAAAGTTCAAACATTTGACATGATTGAATATTGCAAAATATAGAACACACTTCAACATTCGAAACATTGAATTAAGATTTTTTTGCACTTATTTACTTTAGATGATTTGAAAATTTTTGAATACTGTTAAATACATAATGCATTAACAGAATACATCAATATATACGAATTTGACTTCTTGTTGGTTGACACATTATTGCTTATCAGCATCCATAATAAAATAATAATAACTTAGTTGAGTTGTGTTTATACTTTATACTTTATATAACATCGTATTTTAAAATACGAAAAAAAACTTGACTGTTTTATCACCGTGATGCAAATTGAATTAACTGCATTAAAATGTTTACAAGAATTTTTAAAATTTATAGGACGATTAATACAAATTAGTAATATTTTTTATATAGGTCCTTTTATTTTTGCTGCAATTATTTATTATTATTATTAATTGTATTTATATTTATTTTAAAGTTTTGCTACTGTAACTAAACGAACCATTGCTTTTTAAATTTGGTAAGTACTTATTAAATCCATTTATGAAATATATTAAATACCATTTAAAAATAAGATAAATTAAATTATTGTTATGCTATAAATATTATATAGGAATTATTTTTATCCATCAAAATATTATATAACAAATGATTGATTTCATTGTAAAGTAGATAAAAATACCTATTCCATTAGTGTTAAACATGACTATAGTAAAAATTAAAACTTAGATTAAAAGATTTAAGTACAAAACTTTTTGAAAAATTTTGTTTGCTACCGAGATAATTTTATAAAAAACAATTATATACGTAGGTAACTACATTTCAATTTGAAGTTTTTAAATGCCAATCTTTGATGTAAGTACTCAGGTACTATGTCTATTATTAAATTGCAATTAAAATTTTAATTCTCTATAATTAAGACTTAAAGGAATCGAATTCAAAAGCAAAATACGTAATTTCGCTTGATTAAAAAACTAAATTACTACACTAATTTTGATAAAAAATTTATGAGAGTAATCTCAAAATATAGCCCATTGATTAAAAAAATCAAAATCGGTTGAGGAATGACGAATTTCTGAGGTAACAAACTTAAAAAAAAAAAACACATACGCTACGAATTGAGAACTTTTTGCTTTTTTATGTCGGTTAAAAATATATATTATTTAATTATTTCCTTGATAACTTGAGATAAATTTCTGTTCAACAATTTACACTAATGTATAGGTTTCTATAGTAGTATAGTACCTACAGCAGAGACAGAATAGCGTGGAGATGATGTAGTAGATAAGTGGTTATAGCACGTCGATATCACCTGATGATTGCGGGTTCAAACCCCGGTTCACACTGCTGAGTTTTCAAGTCTTAAAATTATCTTGTCATTGGCGGTAAAGGAAAATATGGCGAGGAAACATACCTATCGTCAGTGAAGTTCTAACAGTGCGTAAGTCAAAATTAGCAACTTAAAAGTAGAGCGAAAAAGCAGCATAAGTTTACACAGGCAGCTTTATAAAACAATAATAAATCCAATTTTAAGAACACGAAGTAAACAATACGTATTTCGTTTAAAATCATATACTATTGATTCTAAATGATGTCTATGAAAAATTATGCAGTGTTTTCGCTCTATTTTTAAGCCGCTTATTTTAATTTGCGCTGTGTTAGAACTTCACTGACGATGTCAAGAGAAACTCTAATACGTGTACCTATATCTGCCAACCCACATCGCAGCAGTGTGCCGAAATCAGCTAGCCTTTCTATTAATAGAAGAAGACTTTTACCCAGCAATGGAATATTTACAGGCTGTTACATACATACAGTATACAATAGTATTAAATGAATTGTAGTACCTAAACACTACATACGTTGTAGCTAGTAAAGTAACAAGTAACAGTAAATGTGCCACTGCAGGGCAAAGGCTCCTCTCCTATTTAGGAGAAGATTTAGAGCATAAACGACAACGCTGCTCCACTGCGGGTTGGCGGATATACATGTGTCAGAATTTCTTCCGGCACATGCAGGTTTCCTCACAATGTTTTCCACCACTGCCTCGAGATGAATTTAAACATAAATTTAGCACATAAAAAGTCAGCGGTGCTAGCCGGGGTTTGAACCCGCGATCATATATCATGTAGGTAGTACAAACAAAAAATGAACGTTAACATTTAAGAATAAACGAAATAATTAATTCGATTCGTCACAATTCGCGCATCGGCGGCATTTGAGCGACCATTATCAAGCTAACTAACGTTCATAACTGCCGATAACAGTTTACTGCGAAACGACATGGTTAGTTTGAACCCTCACGTTGTAAATTATTTTAAACATACTGAGGGAAAGATTGTTGTTCAATTTTACGCAAATTTGATTTAGTACTGCTATATGTGAGTAACGTAATTAACTTTTTCGATTATTCTATGTAGAGTCGTTGAGTTTTATCTACAAAGGCAGGTTTAATGGTCAAAATATTTTTTACGTGTTTATTATGTATTGTTATTTGAATAAATTAGTTATTATTTTATTTATTTTTTAAGGACCAAACAAAGTATGCATTGGTTCAATAACATACATGAAAATAAAATGTAAATGGGATAAATTACAAGAGTTGGTTTTTCGAAAGAAATAACGTTCCAAAGTAGGAAACTGAATAGGTTAGGGTCCAAGGTTACATATAAATACTCTCTTTAATATTAAATAATAAATTATACATATAAATATAAACCACTGTATTTTTATTATGAACTTAATAACATATATCATGTTAATTAAAGTTAAGAAAATTTTAAAAGATAATGTCCATATCCAAATCTTTATTAAATCTGTAAGTACTTAATAATGTAATTAAGAAAGAGTAAGAAATTTTATATTTGCTAAGTAACGTCTGGGGTCATTTTACCTATTTTAAAAGTTATGGTACCGTTTCATAGGAACATTATTCTATATAGGCTATAATTTTATGTATTTTTATATGTGTATTATTTTAAAACAAAACTTCATTAGTACCAGAGAAGCCGCGACCAAAGTTATTGATATAAAATAATGTTGAAAAAATTGTATAAAAATAATAACAAGTAAATATTTATATGCATTAATAAATGTATTTATATCGTAGAGTTAACAAAATTTAAAAACTGAACGAATAAAGATATCAAAAGAAAGAAGAAGAGAATTATGAAACAAAAATATCTACACGAGAAGGAATACATGTACGTAAAAGATGTATTCAAAAATGTCTTAACAGAATCAGCCACTTAATCTTTAATAGCCCATCATCTTAAAGTACCTATTTATATTTCGCATAACGTTCAGAAGATCATTGCCTTGTTTATAATGTTATATTGGCGAATATTCGCGAATCAATAGGAATCGAATCCCATGGTGAACGTTTCAAGTGCATAGATAGTGACGCGAACGAGAAACGCAAATAAGTACTTCGATAGAATTGGTTCGCTGTTTAACCAAAGCCTTTTCAGAGCCGCGGTGAGCCATTTAGCAAATTTCAATAGTTATCGCGCGGAGAAAAACTCGCCGGACGACAGGGACGACGCGCGAGCGGCGTGACCGGTGCGAGCGAGACGGAGGTAATAAGAAAGAAGTAATAAAAAAGCGGTTGTGTGCGTGGTCGGAGTGTGGTGGCGTAGGGCGGCGATCAGGCCCCTCCCTGTGGCTCGTCGCCGCCTCGCCGCCGCCTCAGTCGGGTCCACAGCGCGCGGAGTCGCACCGGTCCGCTGTATCGCCTTCCTTTCCGCGCGTAAAAAGTTTTCTCACTATTCCGAAACTTCCGATCGCGGTGACAACACACCTAAACTTATTTCAGTAAACGACACGAATAAGTTAAATGAAAGCGTTTAAGAACTATTATTTAGTAGTAGTGTAGATTTTTTGTGATTTTAATAAAAAAAAATATATTTTAAATTTTAAAGAGAATCAGTTTTGATTATTTTCTCTACCGATCGAGCTGAAATATTAATAATCGAGAGACTAAGTGGTAGCAAGATATAATAATTTTGAGCTCATCGGAGACTATGATCTGTGCCACTGATGGGATGTACAGTCGGTGAGGTGTGGGGCCGCAGGTTCTCAGAGGCCGTGAGCTTGATGCTGCTGCAAGGCGAAGACCGGCGGCCTGCCATGGAGGAGGAGTGCTCGGCGAGGCCTTGCGCCACTGACTTCTCCATCGCCGCTATCATGGCCAGGGACAGGCAGGAGCGCAGAGAGCGAAGGAGGCACAGGGACCCAAGAGAAGACACACTGACACCATTAGGTGAGTAAAAAGTCATCTATTACACAGTTTCTTGTCCGTTCATCGGTTAGAACTTCCATATGAGAAGCTACTTACTTTATATAACTTATCTTTGAACATTAGTAATGTTGTTGTTTGACAACTTTTCTTCGTATTACATTATCAACTAAGCATTTACTTAATTAAATACGAGTATCTACTTAATTTTAGTTGACACCACTCTACAAAAAATATACATTGTTTCGGGATCTTATTTATTTCTATAAATATAGGTAAATTATGATATATAGTACATTTTAAAGGTGTGAAATATTACTACTCATGTTTACAAAAACATCAGCAATTACAAATTGTATTTAGATATTTAGATAATAATGCTATTGAGATAAAATGAAATATTGGCTTAATCGTTAATTGTATTCAACTCTTAAACTATTATAAGTACCTAACTAAGATGAAGTTCATTTACTTTTTAAAACAAATATAATTAGATACAAACCAGTTCCCACGACAATTTTAGGTACACGATTTTTATATTATATGAAGCGTATATATTTGGTTTTTTATTGTTATTACTATTAGTATTTAATGTATATTGCATAATACAGAACAAGAATTAAAAAAGCCGAACCGACTTCAAAGAAAAATGCATAATTTCGTTTACTTAAATAACTCAGTTGTTTCAGATAATTTGATTTTAAAACCAAATTACTAAACCGATTTTGATGATTTTTGATGAGTTTCTCTATGGTACTGATTTGAAAGTATACTTTTCCTTACCTTTCAAACAAAAAAGAAATAACCAAATCGATCTAAACGTTTTTAAATAATCGATAAACATACATGTCTTGCGATTTGAGAACCTCCTCCTTTTTTGGAAGTCGGTTAATAAAATATACTCACAAAAACGACCTCAATGCATTTAGAATTGTCAACCAGCTCTACCAATAACTAAATTGACATTTTGCAGGACTAAACTCTATGTCACTTTTGTTATGTTCTTTTTTACTTCATCAACTAAGAATATTAAGTTTTTATACCGAAGTAATGTAATGAAAATTATAATATTATTACACCAGGTTCTGTTAAATACAGCCAATGAATTTTTGAAACCTATCTACAATATGATACAGAAAACGAATGACAATAATAACATGCGCATATCATATAATATTGTATACACAATACAATGTGAAATGTTTAAATGTAAATTAATTGTACTAATTTTATAATAATAAAAAAAACAATATAAAATATGTTGACAAAATTCTAGTGAATATTTAACTATTTTTAAATAAATAAATATATATTATAAAAACGTTTTAGGTTTCATTTGCATTGTATAATTCTATAATAATAAAAAATAATTTCAAACAACTTAGACTTACTTAAAGAAAAAGAAATCGGTTTCGAATGCAAAATACGAAATATCGTTTACTTGTAAATTATACCAATTCCAACTATTTGTATTAAAAATTAAAAGTACTGAACATATTGTTAAAATTCTTTGAGTACAGTGTAAAAGTATAAACCTTTCCAATTAAAATACTTTTCAAAATCGGTTTACGAAATGACGGAATCCTGAGGTAATATACATAAAGAAACATACACTTCACATCAACTGAGTCTCCTCCACTCTTTGAAGTCGGTTGATATCTAAGAAAAAACTTTCTTCTAGTTCTAATATTTCAAGCAAAAATATTTACAAATAATTTATATATTTAAAAAAAGTAGTGTATATTTGATATTATAAATAAAACAAAAATGAAATGTAAAATATTTGTCTACAAATTATATTAAAACTCATACTTATTCTTTTAAAATCAATTAATTAAAAAAAAATTAAATTAAAAAAAAACAAACTTTTTTATTAATGCTTTAAAATTTTTTTTGTTAGTTTATCATTAAAATTCGAGAATATTATAATAAAATAAACACCTCAAACATTTTCAAGCATTGTTAAATTAAAAGGTTATAAAATATTTAATATTATATTTAATTTAACCATTACACTGTTATTCATTTATTTATTTAGTTAACTTTAAATGTTATTTATAATTTGAAATAACTAACTTGTCTTCTTATAAATGTATATCTTTCATTCAAAATAAGAAATCACAAATGCGAGAGTAATGGTAAATAAAATATTCAAAAAAATATTAATATTACTGAGTACTTGCCTACCATTTAATTACAGAAACATTTTCGAGTTTGCAACTTCATTTGAGGACTTTTAAAGACTTAACAAATCTTATATTCCATTATTAATATTCTAAATTATTAGGCATTCATTATAACTTATATTTATTTGTTGATTAGTTACACATAGAAACTAGTATCAGTCTTAATTTTGTCTGCTTGGCACTTAAAAAAAAGCGAAGCAGTATTTCAAAATTAAATATTTAAAAATAAAAGATTTTGCTAAAAAATATTAAACACTTATCTCATACTCCTACGGTAAGGTAATTAAAATCATTATAAAAATCATTTTATAAATTTTAACATAAACAGATAATTTTACAGTGGATAAAGATTATAATAATGTGATTCATGTAAATTAATTTCATCTTAAATGAATCATCGTGGACAATATTGAAATATCATTACAAAAGTAAAACGTTCATTATAAAATTTTACAAAGCTTCTTCAAAAAAGCTAATTTATAAATAAGAAAGAAATGGGGACAAATAATTCATCATTTTTCCTTGTAAAATGATAAGATGTTTTTTTTTTATATAAAATTGCTACATACCCCTTGTCTCATCCGAGGTTACGTACGTATGTGTAACATATATTACAAAAAAAAAAAAATAATTTAGGATAATTTCATGTAAATAATACAATGATATATATCATAAGCTTTATTAAAAATTATATTACTTAGGTTTAATATAGTTATTTTTAATTTCTCTTTCTTTTTATTTTTAATAGAATTATTTGTATCAATAGTATTAATTATAATATATTGTATAACATTATAATATCAGTTTAAAGGTGTTTTTGGATCTGTTTTTAATAATACAATTAAATGTTACGAAATCGAAAACTTGATTTTTAAATGACAATAGAGCGTAAACTTGTCACGTTCGCACTAACGCATGCAAATAGTTGAATCCGGGATAAAATTCACTAAAACCTAAGGCCAGAACTACGCTTGTAAGTTTTGTTTTCGGTCTTTCGATAAGGTGTTCATCATTGCGTTAACACATGCAAAAATTTACAATCAGTTCAATTATTTTTGACAGCCATAGCTTTCGTAAACCTGTATAACCGTTACCAGGTAGCATAATTGTTTTATATCAAATAAAAACTTACAAATGTAATTCTCGTCTAATAAAAGGTCTCCACTTACAGAAAAGTTCGTGGATGCAACAGCATCAGCTTCTGGGTCACCTTCGCCACCGCTCGCGGAGTACGAGCGAGATTCCCCCGTGGATGTGTCGTCGACCTCTGAAGCAGGTTCGGCGAGCGGCGCGCCGAGCGGCTCGCGAGCGCTCTCTCCCCCTCCCCGCAACCCCCAGCTCACCGAGCGCTGGTCCAGCGAGGAGATGCGGCATATACAGTGCCACCTCGAAACTAAGGAACTGTGGGACAAATTTAATGAACTCGGAACTGAAATGATCATCACGAAAACTGGAAGGTATTGTATTTTTTTTATATATATATATATTATATAAGTCAACATTTTGGTACCTATCTAATTATTCTTTTATCAGCAAGGAGATTATTGACTAGAAAATATTAATTTTCTTAGCACAATTATTCATAATAATGTATTCATTAATCTTCGTTACCGATTCCATTTCCTTAAATATAAAGGTTTAAATTTACTGCAAATTTCATAAAATTAAAACACGCACATTACAGTGTACCTACGGATTTATACAACTCTAATAAGGCAGTAATAATTGTATGTATGTTACTTGCATATAATTATACTTTATTATGTCACTGTATCGGTAAAATAAAAACGCCTTGTAGACCGTACACATATATTATGTAGGTACTTCTTTAGAATAAAGTTATTATGTCCCTTATGATTAAATATAACTAGTTACTTGAAACATTTATATTGCACAAGAAATATTTTGTATTAGGTATTACTTAAAATAAAGATATAAATTATTTTAACTCAATAAATAATGCAAAATAATTATATTTCCTTCAATCTATATCTATTATCTCCATCTAACATTTTATTATCTCTACTGATAAAAAAAAGTTAAACCTTTTTTTAAGGCATTCCTTTTAGCCTTAGATTGACATTCCAACCAATAATTAAAAAAAATAGTTCAATATAATTTGCAAATGCTTAGGAAATTATGTAAGTAGTTTAATAAAACTATTCATTATATCATTCACCTATTTTAAAACAAATTATGACAATAAAATAAATAAAAAGAAACACAATTAAACGCTAACAAAATATCCCGAAATTCGAATATAGAAAGAACAGTAAAAATTTAAAAATCGTCATGTCGAATCATGTTCAATACACAACAGCCGAGTTAAAAAACGCGGTGGTAGGTAATTGAAATCATTGTTTGTTGAACGAAATCAATGCAATATCGCGTTGATGCCGATAAGGTAGGTGGCACACGGCGCGGCGGCGCGAGGCGTATCGGTCGCGGCTCGCTATCGAACAATGGGTAATCGTGAGACCAACCGCCGCTCACCAAAACGGACATGAAATACACTAGGACTAATTGCTTATACGAAATATCAGTGTTACTATTTAATTGCACGTAAATAATGTTTGATACAGCTAATAAAAGCTGCTTTATGCGGTTTCAAATCCTTATTTATCTCAAGTTCTTATAACATTTTTCTATTATCTTTCTTATTAGGAATTTCATTATCGTAATAGTAAGCATATTTAATAAGTGCTGGCACTTCAATCACATATCACATATGTGATTTACTACTTCGAGTTTTTCGAATATTTTATTTTATTTTGAATCTATTCATTGTAAAAAGAACAGTGTGATATAATTTAAAGTATATTTGAATTAATGTATCTATATAACATCATTTTATATGATCTTCGTAGATAATAAATAAAATTTAATCAAAAAATTAATTACATTACAAATGTTTACTACATATAAATAATATTTACATTTAAATAAATAAACATATTAGATATAACTTTTCATCACATATTCTAATTCGAATTTTATAATTTAGTTATGAAAAAAAAAATTACTAAAAAACGTTATCAAGTTTAAGCTTACACAGTTTATCGGTACTCATTTGAAACGTTTATAATGGCAACACTATTAATAAGTTAATATTACCGCTGGCTCACGCAAGGCGTCGTCGACAGCGATCGTCGCACGCGGCGACGCGACGTTATCGTGCGGCGTAAATCAGCGCGACAGTTCGCCGATCGTGACAAATTCGCTAACGCAATCTTCTGATAAGCTAGACCTATTTTATTTTACTGCTCTGTTTCAAAATTATATGTATTTTTATATATCTGTGATTTTGTATCTTGTATAATTGGACGCTGATAAGCAATAATGTGTCAACCCACACGAACTTCATTTTCAGAAAATGGCGTCTAAAGATGTCAAACCTATTCTTACTTAATTTGTTTAAAGCAGTTTATATCCATCTTTTCTGTTCTTTTTTTTTTAAAGGTATAATGAATTGAAAGTAGATTGACATATTTAATATAATAAAAAGTTTTTCAAATATTTCAGATTATTCTATTAATTGCAAAATATGTCCTAAAGAATTATAATATATAGTCACTTACTCGACTTGGATTATGGTCATTTTCGATAGGATTTACATTCCAAACCATAGTAGCTTTTCGTTACTACAAGAATTATTGTAAAATTAATGAACAGTGTATACGTTTCTAACCTTACGTCCATGTATATGAATATAGCGAAATGATCACGTCACTTTGACTGAGGTGCTGAGTTTTTGAAGTTAGGCCTTGTAGAGTTAGGGCGTGTACAGTCAGAAGCTTGACTCTACATGAAATCTGATAACTTTTAGACTGTGAGACTCATATGGTCTTGTCTTGGCAACATTTTACACGAAAGTGTTTTTGGTGGGATATCATTTATTTTTGAAAGTTACTTGTGAATTATTTATTTAATTTTGTTTTTTATTTTTTCTTTTTCTTTGGGGTTATTATGCACACCAGAGGCACCTTATTTGTAGCCGACTTTCCTATAATATTTTCAGACCTCTAGCGTTAAAATTGCTATGCAACTTCATATACTACTGACAATATATCCCGAGAATTATGTTTATCTAATATAATCCGAGAATTTTATAAGGGTTTAAAAATCAACTTCTAGTAAAACAAACAACTGCTATCAACCTAAGTAAAAAATACTTCAACAATGCAAATAAATAGCCATGAATTTCGAGTAAGTAAACAAAGCATTGCACTCTTTTTCATGGACTATAATATAAAGCCTTAGTATTAATACCTTAGTATTAATACCTCACTTATTTATTCCTTATAATGTTCTCGAGTTAACGACGCCAAGCATTCAGTTTTTTCTACCATGCGCCATAAAATACAACATTCGAAAGTATAACAGTCGCATTTATTTTCATATCAAGCGGTGCATAACATTCACAATGCATGTTTTATGTTGTGTTGATTCATAATCATTTCCAAAAAATAACATTTGATACAACTGAAAACATTCAACGATCAGGATTTTGTTTTATAATTTAATTTCACTAGTGATATAGATGAAAAATTGAAATAAAATTCGAAATGTCCTATTAATTAGAATTTAATAAAACAATGATCGTAATAACATTTTTATTCTGATACGGTCGTATATAAAGTATTACGGGCTCAAAAAGGGCTTTGAAAAGTCGCATTGGGAGACAATTTGCCACACGCCGTCACGCGGACTTAGTCGATTCGGCCTCGTCGATTAGCATAAATCTCGCCAACTAACCGTTGCGAATGAAGAGCAGACGCGGTGCGACACACTGCCGAATATCGTATACATTCGGCTAAACAAACAGTAACTACATCGAGCGATCGCACGACACTCACATGTCGCGGTGACGATGCGCGACGAATCGCGACCGGCGCCCGCTCAAATAAATCAGTATTATCTCGCGAGATAGCCGCCTGGACCCACCCCGCCGTATCACGCGGAGCCCTGTGTCGTTCGAAAAAATTAATGACTCGGAAAAACGATTCGCTTATGAGGGATCTTTCGATGTAATTGAATTGCCCTACTGAGATCTGCCGAATTGTTGCAAACGCCGAGTCAGGTGCACCCAGTAAATCTAACTGGTTTTTATTGCTATCTACATCAGTTCGGTCAACGTGGATACGATTTAATTCTGCCAGCGTATAATATCTTGTTTAAAGAGGCTAGGAATAATGCGGCGAAATGGACCCGATTTGCATATACATCAACGAGGGCACGGGAAAAATGTGGTGTTGTTAAATCCGAGCACATTAGCTGCATTCACCCCTGAGAGATTATCATAACAAGCGTAATAGAATAATGTAAGTTAGTATCTCGTGGTCGCCCGTTGTCATGCTAATCTCGGCGGATCTAACACGGTAAACATCATTATAAAGACAGTCTTTCTATGGCTTTTAATCTATTCTTTTACATCTCATATTTCATCCATTTTATAAATATTCTGATGTTAGTATTGTTTTTTTTTAATAGGCGGCTTTGTGTAATTTAAATTTCATAAAACGACGCGTTTTTTTTAAATTTTATACTTTTTAAACTATATGTTTTTTTTATTCGTGAAAAATAGTCGTCAAACTATCTTACTATATATAGAGTATTAAATGCGAAACTTACGCTTAAAGTGCTGAACCGATTTAAATGAAATTTGATACGAAGATAGTCTAGAGCTTGTTTAAGGACTAGGCTACTTTTGATTTCGAAAAAATGCGCGGTCCCTGTGGGAATGCGATGTGTACGGCAGCACGATATAACCGATTTCCACGCGGACGTAGTCGCGAGCAGAATGCTAGTTATAAATAAATATTTTTATAATCGAGCGGCATGATCGAAAATTGCTGCCGGTCGATTACGTTATAATTATTAAGTCGGTAGTAAACACCATTAGAAACAGATGAAAATAAAACTCAATATACGGAGCTCGTAAATCTCATACTTTTCAGATTAGATGCGTTTGCTCTTTGATATAGCTTTTGATATTGTAAACGGCGATTGTAAACTTGTCTTAATTGATTTAAATTAACATGTTTTGATACGAGCGCGTATCGGAGCGTGGTTGAGATGTTTTCCGCCGCGGTGTTGCCAGCACTTTATAATCACGGACTTGGCAGACAACGGTTGCTTTGATTTACTTCTCACCACCGTTTTCTTTCATATAAATATTTGATCCTCGCGTGATAAATAACATCTACATATTTTATACTCGCGTAAAATAATTTATATTTCGCGAGAGACAAAACAGTATTGTTCTAATTGTTTCCTTGAAATGCTTTGATGTTCGAAATGAATTTGGCGACTAGGCAAAGGGTAATTGAGATGAAAACATCTCGCTTGATGAACGATGAAAGATGTGACGTTTTATGATAGAACAAAATTATTTATCGATCGAAAAATAAATTTCATTTAATTTTATGACGAGAATTTGACTTTTTCTTACGAAGTATGTAGTGTTTCATGTTTCTTGGTGTTTAGACTTTAAATATATTTTTCTTAGAGACTCGGAATATTTTTTTTTCTTTTAATCTTGTAAAATATAATCCAATAAAGTTAACAGCGGTTAAAATCATACGTACTCGTATATATATTTTGTTTTATGAAAGAAATAAATAAATTTTATATATTTAAATACCCAAATTTCTCTTACCATTTCTGTATAATATTCTAATCTTGTTCTGTGTCATGTTTATATAAAATGTAACTCGAGATATAAATTATAAGTACCGAGGCGCATCCAGTGCAGGTACCCGGGCAGGTCGACGGGTGCACCGCGCTTACACGTACTCGGGCCGCTCGCCATTTGTCGTGCTCGCACGATAATTGTTGATATACGATCGCGATCCAACACCGTAATTGTCAACGCTTTATCTTCTAATTGGCTCGCATTTGCCAATGCCAGCGTGTCTCCTCTATTTGCGATAGTTCGCATTCAAAAAAACGCTTATCGATTTCGGTTACATTCGCAAAGAATTCGCCGCATTGTTCGCGTGAAAGTTGTAAAGCAGAAAAGCGATTCGGAACGTCAATTTTGAAAACAGTAAAAAGTAAGATTCGCAAGTGCAAGTTGAAACGGCGTTTAAGAGCGAAATGAGGGCGGCGCCCACCGGGGGCGAGAAACAATTTGGAGTTTTATCGGCAGGTGGTGGGTGACCGCGTTACTGCTGATTTATGTTCATATTAACTGCCAGAAGCTAACGCAAATGCATACGCGGGTTGCTCACCTTCACTTGTTCCTTTAATTTGTTACACTAGGCCTTAACCGCGTAAAATAAATGGATTAAAGTGAGTGGAACGTCTATAGTAAATCTTACTTTGAATAATATTTTCTTGATTATTATAATTTAGATAATGTCCCAGTATAAAAAATATGATTGTTTTAAGTTGTGTGAACAATAATAAAATCTTTAAGAAATATTTACTAATATATGTACATTATACACACTTTGATAAATACTTAATACAATGAATCATACACATTTTGCAATTTAAATTATTACCAATAGCTACGAACATGGAATAGAATATTAATGTATTCCACTGTGTAAGATACGAGCCCGCAACTTCAACACCGAACACTTCTGGATTTTAATGTCATTCGAATTCAAAAGCTAATTTCACTAAAAACCTTAAATGAATCGAGTTGGCCGGAGCTCTCACATTATTTAACTTGCTCCAAGTTTAAATTGAAAACGCCACCGAACTCTTTACGTAGTCCGAGGCAAATTTTGAACTTTGCTGCTGAATCGGAAATTTCTTTATAAATATCTTATTAAGCTTAAATTCAGTCGGTGTCACGCTGCCGACACTAATTTTATTCGTGAGAGACGGCGTCGGGGCGGCGGCGCTGAGGCGCGGGCCGGGGGTCGGTGTAAATGTATGCAAACGGGAAACGCGATATTTGACGGAGCTGAAAACGACAAAAGAATTAAGGAGGCTCGCCCCCGCGTCCGCGTACGTCGACGCGGCGACACCGCCCGCCGGAGCCCGCTCCGACACCTCGCGAATTCACTTCGCTTTGTGTCTTATTAAGAGATTAGCCGTCACTCCGGCCGCGATCACTCCGACGCTATTTCATTTAAATAAACAACCTTGCAATAATAATGAACCTTCAATTTTCTTCTTTACAAAGTAACTAATACAATTTCGTGGTGTTTTATTTATACAATGACTAGATTATAAAATTAAATATGTACGCCTCCTTATCAAACCCTTTACGGTAATATTTGTGAATGTATGGTTGAAAATAAACACATGTTTGTATTTAATTACAAGTTATAGAAAAGAAAATTCATTTCTTTAAAGTAACGTTTGTGTGTTTAATAGCTTTATACATAATTAATAGATGGCGCAACCCTATCTGTTGTTTCTGGGTTATGTGAAGTGAACACATGCAGCCTATTCGAGCACAGCGTGTAATAGATGTGTGATTCATGTAAATGTACCCTTAGCAAGTGTATCGCGGGCTAATCTCGCCCGCGCCCACGCAATATGCCGGGGGTGGCCGGTGTCGGGCGCCACGGAGAAAACGTGTAAACTAATTATGTACATTTTCGTAGCCACTTATTTACATAACCACGGGCTGAGCCCCGCTTTCACCGTGAATATTTCATTTGTAATCTTTACTTTGACGGTTTAATATGACAGATGTTGTTTTGTTTGGAGAAAACTTTTAATTTTCGCCGTTTTCTTCCGGTGCCACCCTTTGTGTGCGCGCCGCCGAACGCCTCGCGCGGCTAATGATAGGTGATTGTTGGAAAGTTTTTAAAGGATAAATGTCTCGTAAACATTTCTGTGAGGTATAATTTGTTATTATTAACGCCACTGCGGGATAGATTGCTATTATTAGCGGACGATAATAAAATACGTCTTATATTGAAATGACACCATTTTTTATAAAATGATACTTTTGTGATTTTTTATAAGAGCATCGTAATATTAACTATTAAATAACGCACTTATGTTATGTTAATAACATAAATCTATTTCATTTCATCCCCTTAGTTAATTTTCAATTGATTTAGTGGTAGTGAAACAGGAAATCAATAAATAAGACTATTAGAGGTAATGAGCGAGTGGCCATGCGTTTCGCGGGTATTTATACCGCGCCTTAGCAAGAACTAATTTATGGAAGTAAGTACGCGGAAAATGTTTATGTACGCTGAACAGCCCTCCCGCTTTCCGCCGATGACATCCGGTAGCCTCCCCGTATGTACCGAGAACATATGTACCTATTTGTAATGTAAAACGCTGCGTCAATTATTACTGATCAACATGGCCGAGGATGCGAACGATTTATGCAATTTGCCCTTAATGGCGGATATCATTATGATATCTATTTATAGAAAATATGCTAAATTAATCAGTGCAAAAATTTCTATATAGTAAATGTGAATAGGAATAAAAACATAAGTTGTTCATTGCATTCTATTCCTTTGATGTTCGACTTCGGGGAAAGTTTAACGCGTGGCGCCTCTGCATTACAAATATCTGTGTTCGGTCTCTCTTGTTGGCAGATTTAGAAGCTAATGTGACGATTATTATGCTTGTTATCTGACTACTGGTCGTGCTCGTATAACTTGTGACAACTACATTAACGACATGTGTGACAAACAAGTGTACTTTTTCTCTTTTGCGACTTTAATAAAGTTGTAAAAATAAAAAATAAAAAACCAGAATCATTTTCTATATGAACGATATTTCCTTTCATGATTAAACGATGTATTATTTTAACAATTATTAACTTTTTTGATTGACAAGTTGCCCTTCGCGGATTCATTCGCGTTTATGGTTACGGCTTCGCTTCTGAGAGTCTTAGCGAAATATAGTATAACCTATAACCTTAATAAACGGGCTATCTAACCCTAAAAGAATTTTCAAATTGGATCTGTAGTTTCAAATATACCCTACATACAAACTTACACACAAATTTTACCTCCTTATAATATTAAGTATAGATTAAAACGTCTCTTTCATGTGTAAATTAAATCTACAATCCCAATATCAATTGCCAACAATCAAAATAATTAATTTATCAAAACATTTATCAGATAAGCGACACAATACAAAATACAGGAGTTTCTCTAATCCAGCAATGAAGTAGCAAGGTCATGACACAATCAACGGACCTCCACCCCCTGCCGTGGAGGCTCCACCCTCGCTGACATGTCGCGTTTTAACAGACCGTACGTGCACCCCCACCCCAGCTGACGACATTAGCAACCACAGACACAGGGCACGTTTGCCAGACGTTGACATACCTACCTAAGGACTATGTATCTAGCTAGCTACCTACGAAATCTTAGCTAGAAAAATTGTAATTTAAACAATTTAGCTATCTTTGCTTTTCTTTTAAATCTAATAAAGCTTGATGGTACTATGTATTTTAGCTTATGTAATATATATAGTAAGTATATAACTATCATAGTATTCGTAATTATATTATATTTAAAATAACATTGTAAGTGGGAATATGTAATGATAAAAACCTTAATAGATTGCCTTTGCGTCTCAAAAAATGCTTTATATTAAGCTAAAATCTATTATAGTAATAAGTTTACTCGTTATAGTTCATACTTATTAAATAAAATATTTAATTACAATAAAATGATAAATGTCCTAACAACTATTTACAATTGAAACTATTCCAAGTAAATATGATTAGTATATTAATATACTTAATAGTTTTTTTTAATAATTCATTATTTGATTTTCTAAGTTACGCCTAGGTTTCGTACAAGTGAATGAGTTTACGCCATCGCAATGAAAAGGTAAACATCCTAAGTATAGACTGCACGCATTGAGCCGCGTCCTAAACGTCGCGTTTAATAATATACGTATTTATAAAACAACATGCTCCTTTCACGCATGCATAGATTCATACAGGTAGTTTTGTGTTATTTATTTAATAAAACTAACACAAACGGTCTGATAGACAATGCATGGCCCGAACGTATGGCTTTACCAGTGTGACATTTAGTTAAAAAGTTTTTATATAACGCCTATGTGAGCATCAAAATCGATTTAATCATACATCCCTTAAAGAACTAATATATGGAATAGTGACAATCGGAAATTTATACTTTTTTTTATATTTGGAAACGTTTATATACATTTCTGAAGAACTTTTAAAGTACCTCAACACCAATAAAAACGAATTTTGATTGATTCATCCAGATGTAAGATTTCAGGGATGTTGGCGTTAGGAAATCCCATAGGACGCAGATACTTATTTAAATAAAACATAATTTAAATTCCATACAATTGATATTATGAGAAAATATGCACAAGCACAATATACATATGATCATATATAGGTATGTAAGGCTTCGAAAGTAGCGTCGCGTCGTAAACGTAACTAAAACTGGCGGCGAAGACGATAGTTTAAGCAATATTATCACCAAGTTCCCAATTTCAGTGCCGACTTGCGAAACTCGTCGCCGAGAGTATACACAGGTGTAACTTGAACATAGCGCGGTATTCGTACGCGCTAAATCGGGAGCTTTGCGAGAATTAACGCGTTTTCAGGCGAATTATTTCAATATATCCAAGATTATATTTTAACTTTTTTTTTTCTTTGGATTTTGATTAGTATTCAAAGATTTGGAATCAGATAGAGTTTTATTTTGTACTTTTTACGCAAGAACACATAATTTGAAAACATAAATAGTATTTCAGTACTTTTTTTTTAAATTGTTTGGTACAGTTAAAAACTAGTTATACAATACCATACATATTATAACAGAAAACTATTTAGTTATAGATATTTAAATATTTTGTTATAAACGTCTCTAGCATTTCGGATTCAATACTTTAATATTAATACATACAGGCGAATCTATTTCAACCAGTGTGGTTACTTAATACAAATCTTCCTGTGTATGATTAATTCTTATCAGAGTGGGTTAAAGATAATCGAGAATTTTTTACCAAACATTGATTTTACAAAACAAAAATCCCAATCTTACATTTACCAACATAGCCAATATTTACGCATAAAAAATAGATTACCACAGACATTCGCCAATAATGTGTAAAAAAGATTCGATAACTTATGTTCATTGATGTTTGCTATAAAACATTTTAAAATGAAATTTAATTACATACCCTGATAACACGCCTACATAAGGGTAAGAGCACTGTGTGTCATTGCCGTGCAATTAAAACTGTACGCCTAAGTAATATTTGTTTAAAATCACTTATTATACAACCGCTAATAAATACTTACATGAAACATCTGCTGCATTAATGGTCGCCGTATTGCATTGTAGAAATGTTTTATTTGCTACGCGCGCCGCACCGTACCTTATAATTTTCTATTCGTGTGAACACGAATTTTACGTGAACAAATTGAAATGTGTATTAGCATTCGTTTTTATTTCTACCTTAAAAGTGTGTTAGTAATTTAGGCTGGACTATAAGTTATAACTTTTTCTGGTACAACTGGAATTTATAACAATATAATATAGAGAAGGTGAATTTGTATGTGTGAACTAAATTCCGGGACTACTAAATGTATTTTACAAATATATATGTATGCGTAATATTTAAAAAATAATCTCCATTAATTTTTAATGCTTTTATTAAAGTTCGTAATAACATTGTGATTGAGTGTTAAGGTTCTAGTTTGAGAATCTTTGAAGCGTTACTTTAATAAAAAACAGAAAAAGAAATACGTAAGTTGCAAGTGGCCCGTGACAAGCGCAGTAGTTATCTGAGATCTCACCGTCTGACACAGATATTAATCAGTGGAATTGACAAAATCGTGCGAGTGTCGAAAATTGAACGCGGCTTCGAACCCGGACCTCCCAAGAAGAGCGATATTTCACCCTATGCGCCATCCGCCCAGCCCCGCCCTACCAGCTCATTAAGCAACTAATACACATCAATCTTTCACACATTCCAACATGCCCATAAAAACTCTATTACATTCAAAATCAACAATTTTCTCTTATAAAAACTAACGCTGTCCAGCTAAAAATATACAAACTGCTTTGTGTTAAAAAAAAAAATTGCGAAATAAAATGTTATCTTACACAAATTTTTGCAATATTTTTTTCATATCTTACCAATGTAAGAGATCCATCACATCATAATCGTCATAAATAAAAACATATCTGAATATATAATATTACAAGAAAAAAGGTATTATTATTTATTAGAAATAATTATAAATCCAATTATTACTGCATTACTTCCAAGATTTTCAACACCGTTTACTATCTATATAACGTTTATTTATATAAATTAGGTAACCTCATCATAAACCCAGAATTTGCGTATATTTTTTGCTGACGATATTATATACTGTTCTTATTATAAGTAGGATTACAGGGTGTCATGCGGTCATTTGTCATATCGTCACTCATATGTCAGCGCCGTTACGCCCTTCGCCATAATCGCATCTCGAAAAGCAGACGATGATGTTAAGCTTGTATTTTCAAATTAAAGATAATTTATTGCATCACACGAAGGAAATTAAACCTTTAAAAATATTAATTTTCAATTTATTAACAAGAACAATTTTTGTATATCGAAAGTGTGCGTTTACTACACTGTCCTTCGCGAATTTACCCGCTGTTTTAGTTTAAATGCTGCTCATAAGGTGTGTTATGTATGTATACTAAAATTAGGTACCCTATTATACCACTTTGGTCTTTTATTTTTGCGACGAAAATTAACCTTTATCGTTCTCTAAGATTCAATCTATTTCTTAATTTCATCGAAATTGGTTCAACGGTTTAGCCGCGGAATGTCACAAACACACGTATAGATAGAGTTACTTTACTATTTTTAATATTAGTATAAATAAACTTTTAAACATCAGTCAAAATCTAGCCCAAACTAGTCTTAATGCGATCAAACAATCAAAAAAAAAGCTCTTCGGCTCTTTATGTGTTTTCATATATAAATTACTACAGATTCTGAACATTTATAATTAGTTTAAACGACGCATTTGACGGTGTAATAGAACTGGGGTTTAATGTTTCAAAAGCATCGGATGCGAGGCGACAAGTCGTGACCGCGTCGCACGTCAGTCAGATGTACGATCCGTCATGATACCAACCCCGTGACTGTTTAAAATATGACGCAAACATTTTCATTTGCTTGTTAAGGGAATCTGCGTTACAGAATTCGGTTTGTTTTTCGTAATAATAAATAGCTGAAAAACTTTTTGAGATTACTATTTAGACAAAGAATTTTTGTACGGATTAAAATATCATATATATCTCGTTTTTTTTTAAATGTAATTAAACACTACACATATATATATGTTCTAATAAAAAAGCGCAAACAATATAAAATACAGATAAGTATATCTTCAAAATACGATAAGATATATCTTTAACATTAAAATTCATCGCTAAATTGAATATTTCGTATTCACCGACCAGTATCCATTCTGTTCTCACCGTAGCGCAACAGTTCTTAAAATACAGAAACAACATTTAACATTAATTAATGTAAAAGCGTTTGCATAATTCTACAAAATCTGTACAACAAAATCAGCGAGTTCCCTAATTGAATATTTCATAACCAACGGACGAACTTTACAATTTATTGTAAAATCACAGATACGATATATTCTAAAAATATAAATTTTATGTTTAGTAACTTTGTCCGTAAATCAACAATAGTAGTATATATCAATTACACGGCGATCATGATAATGTACACAGATTGTGTTAGATGTAATCACAGTTAGGTATGTGCCCGCGGCCGTAAAATTAGCGGTAAGTGGAGCCATTATTGATATGAAATATTCATTGGCCACCAGCTCGGTTTGTTGTCACTTGAATTATGCACAGAACTCAATCGCAGCTCACTATTACTGCTAATTTGAACTAATGCGGATCGGTGTCATGATAATCAATTTAACAGATATGTACATATGTGAGTTTTCGTTACTATTATAATCATTTACGTATTCACCCTTAAACTTGTTGTAGAAAGCACTCGGACAATTAACAAACTATGAGAATTCAAGATATAAATGTATCAAACTTAATCGTGATTCAGATTGCTTTATTACGCTTTAACTGTTTAATTGTATTGTGAGTTTGATTAAAATAATAATCAATTAAAATTAAACTATTATTATTTAATAAATCTGGATTTATCAAAATGTCATTAATGATACGAGTCGATCGCTTAAAGTGCGTTAATGAGCAAAATATGCGCGCGCCATCTGTCCCTAATCAACGAATCGAGTTAATTAAATCGCTGGCAATATGGCGGCGTATAATTGCTAATAATAAAGCGCTTTTCTGTATAATTAGACGCGCGCTGATTGGCCACTCGGCCCTATCACGACGTGATAACATTGCGTTAATGTTTACTGCCTATCCTGCAATAGCATTCTGTTATCATACGTAGAATAATTTCTCAATTTGTTTTTTATGATAACATATATTAAAATGTCGTTGGTATATGTGGGTATTTAGAGATAAATTTCTTGATTTTGCGTACTTTTTAGCGGGTAATTTTTTGCGCTATCAAATAGCTTTTAAGTTATTATGTTATATCGTTAGCGTATTTATATTTATGATAAATTAATATATAATTTTCATTAAAACGATATTGTAATATATACATCGGAATATAATTTGTGACATAAAAAAGTAAATTATATATTTTTTAAAACGTTTTAAAAATTTTATAATTTTTTATCGAAAAACATCAACAACGAGAAACTAAGAACGTATACAAACGGTTCTTTCTAATAAAAGAAATATGACAAGGATTCATGGTCGAAAGATATGCAATAGCGCGTTGAGGAGATGCATCAAACCGACGCGCAGGGAAACAATGATTGACGAGTTTGCACCTCGCCTCTAATTAAGACGAACTGCGCCTGCGCGCCTACTCGTGCACAACTCTTGTTACCTTTTTTAATCGTGTCTATGTTGAAACAATTGCTTATGTGTAACAACTATTATTTTTTCAATGTCTATACATTCAGATTATTGTAATTTAAGTATAGTTTGTTTTCTTTATCATAAAATGAAGTACGTGATTATAATAATACTATGATTCTTGGAATCCATTGGTTTATGAAATATATCTTGATCATCAAAATTTAACAATGTCATAACAATAACGAGGCGTTTAAATCGGTCCCCTTATTTCTGTCTTCGGTATCTGCTCATTAAAACTGGTGTACATGTCTCTTAATCCTTTTGCTCCCGCTCGCTGTTCCGCTAACTTTTGGGTGGTAGAATGATGAACGACGTCGGTGGTCATATATCATTGCGGCAATATATATCGGTGTACGCCGAGTGTCGCCATTAACGCATGCGCGAAATTGCCCGTGCGCACGCTTGCACTATCGCGAATGCTATAAGAAGCGTCTCACAAATCGACGCGCGCGACCACGGCTAAAGGTGCATAAATCTTATTAATGGTATTCTTATTTTCGTTCTCCCTCGATGTTGTAAAACGTTAGAACGTACATTTCTAATGACGCCTCGCTTTTGTTACGCATCTCACATTTACTACCTCGGCTATAACCGTGAAACGTAAAGATTCCATTAGAAATCTTAGCCAATCATAACTATTGTAAATTATAATCTACACAATAAACTATCCGCCTGGGTGGTCGTCGTAGAAAATAAGCCTATAATGACGTACTTTTCGGGTCACGAAGTACATCCTGAATCGTATTGCCTAATGTCAGATAGCAAATTGTCGATTGCTTTTGTACGAGTCACTTCGGGTAATGCTAACAAAAAATGAGCGACCGCTCCGCGTTCTTGCTTCTCAGCTTACATCAAAGATTTGTTGTTTCCGTTCTTGCCGCCTCAATGACTACCATTTTATGTCGATTTGAAGATAGTGTTACACGCTCGCTACCGACACCAGTTTTTGTGACACTCCTTTCTTCGTACAACGAGTATATTATCTTCGATCGCTTTTTCTTACATTTCAATTTCGCCGTTCTGTTCCTCGTTAGTAAATAACTATTAGTGTGTGAGCGTTTTTAAAATGATTAACTTTAAATGAATAATACTCCTTGTTAAGGAAAAAAATACCAGGAAACCACAGTCACGGGGAAGAGGGTAATAAAAGCCATTACTTTAGCCAACCACAGGCAATTTTACGAACAGTAAACAAAAACACACCTATACAAAAATCTCTACCCATTCATCTTTCTGCAACAGGAGACATTAAAGAATGTCTCCGTTAAGAAGGGGAAGGGGAGCGAGGCCTAGCAAGCGCTCATATGAGAGGGAGTATGTTCTGATATAATTATGTAGTACATATTTTTTTTAACTCTGTTCGACTATTTTAAGCTCTAATGATTGTTTGGTGTGTTATTTTTGGTTGCTTGAATATTTAAAATATTTATCATTTCTAAAACTAAGAACCTATATGAAGGAACGTAAAATATAAGCATAAAACATTTCTTGCAATTAAAAACACTATACATATGTTACAAAACGTGATATAAAATAGTTTAACAAGTTTTATTACAAAGATTAACTTATAAGGCACTGTTGGTATTATTAGTTGCGATAATTAGCGATAACCGAAGCTCTAATGAGCAAAGACGATTGGTGCCGGTTTCAGCGAGCGATAATTTTAACTCATGCAAGTAATTGTCGAATAATTGCGTTAATGTGAAAATACACGCTTTAACAAAACAATAGAACGAGGAAGTCGATAAAGCAAGAAAAAAATTGCTAATACTGCGTTTTCCTTACTCTTTATCAACAACAATATAATAATACTCTATATGTATACGTATTTGTATATTTTAAATATATTTTTCGCATTGAAATTTGTCTCCTTAGGCTAGAACTACATTTGTAAGTTTTACTTTCGTAACTGATATCAAACAAATCTGTATTCTAGTAATAGTTACGTAACAAGTAATTACGACAGCTGTGTGTGATAGTGTATGAAATGACAAAAATAAGACACTGAGTTATGTAAATATTCTTGAAATTTTCAGAACAAAACTTATAAGTGTAATATTCTTCTTATATTATGTTTCTAAAGACTTTTTTGAAATTATTTAAGTTTTATCTACGATTTTAACAAAAGTTAACATCCACAGACGCATGTTCCCGACGGTGCGCGTGTCGTTCGCGGGCTGCCGCGCCGAGGCGCGCTACGCCGTGCTGCTGGACGTGGTGCCGGTGGACGGCAAGCGCTACCGCTACGCCTACCACCGCTCGTCGTGGCTGGTGGCGGGCAAGGCGGACCCGCCCGCGCCCGCGCGCCTCTACCCGCACCCCGACTCGCCCTTCTCCGGCGACCAGCTGCGCAAGCAGGTCGTCTCCTTCGAGAAGGTCAAGCTCACCAACAACGAGATGGACAAAAATGGACAGGTGACATATTATTCAAAATATATATTTTATTTCTGAAATATTTTGGTGTTAATAAAATTTAATATTCTCCGCAGTTGGTGTTGAATTCGATGCATAAATACCAGCCAAGAATCCACCTCGTTCTGAGACGAGAGGGCGCAATAAACGCGCCGATAACTGATCTCGAACAAGAAGAGTTCAAGACGTTCATTTTTCCGGAATGCGTCTTCACCGCAGTCACCGCCTACCAGAACCAACTCGTAAGTACACACCGTAACATAGTCTTAGCGAGCTCCGTTGAGATGGTCATAAATAAGATGTCCACTGTTTTATTTGGCATCATTTGTTGAGTATCATTCGATTTCTAAAATAGATCAGAGGAGCAAACGTTTGAAATTGCAGCGCGTTGTCGGCTGAGTATCGACGTGTTCTATTTCTGGCACACTAATTGCATCTCGCTGAAAGGTATGTCCAGTCTGAACAAAGGGAGGTAGCACATAATTTTTTGTTTATCAAGCGGCCACCGCCGGCGACGCCGACGACGGACGGACAGCGCGGGTGACGGCCGCGCCGTGCTGACGATTAAAGTTTTCACCGAGCTAAATATAAAACTATGTCTGACTCGATTGAGCATCGACTGTCTATGTGGTTTCTCGTGTTCGTGTCAAGTCTAAATCGCGACAGCTATTTGCAAATGTTTTGTAACTCAAATCGTTTTCAACCGACTTAAAAAAATAGGACATTCAAATTCGCAGTATATATGCATGTTTATAAATGTTGTGTATGTTTATAAATATTTGTAACTTAGGACTCCATAAATTCATAATGGATTCTGATAATCTTTTTTTTATGTAAAGAGTATACTTTCTATATATATTAGTCCCATAGAATTTTCAACAAAATCAGTTCAGTAACTTCGTTTAAAAATCCAAATAACTGGTGCAAGTGTGCCATTCACATAAACCAAATTGCATACTTTGCTGTCGCTTTTGAATTTGGTTTCTTTTTTAATGTATTGTTTGTAAAAAAAAAACTTCATGATTTGTAATAATAATTATTCATTTCAATAATTCTATTATCAAATAGAACGTTTCATAAGGCCGTCACTACATACCTCGTGTCAAGTCTCTCCCCGCTCCGCTTATGGCGCCGCTCAGCCCACCCGTACCCACTCGCTGCATGTGTCGCCACGAGCAATTAATTCCCTGTCACAAGAGCGTTTGGGCGTCACAATTTCTCGTTTTGTTTTCTCCCGCGCAGTAATTAGGACGTTTTGAGGTTCATAAAGGAAGCGTTACTTTATATCGACAACGCGGTACATAAATCTTCATTCGCCTGTTAATTAGCTCTCGTGTTTCGGTTTTCTTAAAATATTAACTCCGACTCATGTTTAGACAATTTATAAATTAATATACTATGCGTTATATTTTGTGAATTATTTTATTGAATTCTTAATACGAATGCTTTAATAAACTAACTCCTTAGCTATAGGCAACAGTTAGCTCTACTAAACGGTCGTCTATACAATCTGCCGTAGGAATGACTCCCCAGGGTCGGGTTATTGATAACTATTGATTCTAACGCAGCACTAGATTTACAGTCGAAGCCTATTTGTACGACTATCAGAATATATTGCCTGTAAACCGATATCCATAAATATGAAATAACATTATTGCGAAATAAAACACTTATAGGTTCAAAACCTGTATTTTATATAATAATAAAGTAAAATATTTAAAACGAAAATAATATATTATTAGTACATATATAAAAAATAAACATCTAAGAATGTTAAATGCTATCGACGCTTTGATCGCGACAGCCAGCGCGGGCGCAGCTACGATTTGGCTGACGTCACAACTCTGACAGCTTAAACATTTGTCGAACGCGGAGATAGTGTCACTGATAACCCAATCCCTTACAACAATAAGAGCACACTTAAGGTGTTTGCACCTGCGCCGACCGATATGTCTTACGCTCGTATAATTCTAATTTTGACAAAAAAAGACTTCTTTTAAATCTTTTCTTTTTAAATGCGACTTGTCAAATTTACGTATAAACACTACTTTCACAATCAATTTCCACAAAAGTAGTAATACAATTAAGTATAAAGGTTTATGAGTGTAATTTTTACCGTTTTCGGAATTGTTAATTTCTCAAAAACGATTACCTTTGCTGTATCACTGTTTATTAATATGTATTGTATTTTTACTATAGCCTACGTACGAGTACAATGCAAGCATATATTTGTAATAAACAATGATACGACTTCACAAAAAAGTGTCAACAAAATTTATTTACGTTGGTTATAAAATCGATTCAAAACGTAACATCATTATTGGTGCTTTATCATATAGGAACGTTGATATGAGACGAGATAAAATCTTTAAAAAAATGTTAAGTGTATTTTTTGTGCATTTGCCGTGAGACTCGGCGTCGCCGAGGACGCGCGCCGCGGGGTGGTTTCCCGGGAAAGCGACTGCTTTAATATTTAACGTGTTACACCCACCACACCGTTGTTCGTTTTGTGAACGATCCTTTGTCTGGATTCCAGCTCGGGGTGAGGTGACAATGTTTGTAAGAGTTTACGCGTCCTCGACACACAATGCGTTTTTTAATAGCCGATGACTAGTGAATTTGTTATGATCGATTGCTCTGTTGAGGGACGGTGGAAAAAATCTCGCGGATGGCAACCTGCCGTGACGGATCGACTGTTCAAACATGTTTATCCTTAAAAGCGTATTATCTAATAAATATTTGTTTATATAACATCTTCAAGAACACAAGTGACTATGCATAAAAGACTTAGATACAACATTTAAAATACAGCCAGAGAACACAATAAAGCGATTAGAGACGTCGTACCACGAGTTTCGTTAGTCATACCTTTAGAATATTACGCATCTAAAGGAGATAATCACGAAAATAACTGCGCCTAATCAGCCGTGCGTAGATGCGTAAACACGTTCAATAGCTACTTAATTGAAATTTATTTCTCATTTCTCAGTATCAACAATCAATATTCTAAAATCTTCAATCCGAGGCTATTCTCATATTGAGCATCCACAAACGAGTTCTACTCAGACATAATCGAACAATATAAAGAAGGAGTAAAGGCAAACACAATTTCAATAACAAAGGGCAGCCATGACAAATAAACATATTTCACGGGCCAAAATGGCTGCGGTCAGGTGTCACGAGTGTCCCTCCTCCCCGCGCGCCTCTCGGCCTCACTTCTTTTTCTCTTCAAATAATCGATTCATTCTTATGAATACGATCCTTTTATATTTGTCAACGTGCTGTTATTAATATTTTTTGATTATATCGTAAATGACTAATGACTTATCTATAAGGTCATTGCTGTGAGTATAAGCTTAACGCACACCTTTGCAATTTAAAAACTTTAAAAATATTAAATCTCTTGCTTATTTATTAGCAAGTATATATTCTTATTAGCAATATAATAATTAAAGCAATTATACGTAATTCAAAGTACAAGAAGTCAACGCACTTGCTTATGAGAGGATTTAAAATAATTTAACACGAAATTATTTATCGATGTTTTGTCTCACTCCCTCCCGGTATGTCGAGCTGAGGGTGGTAAAGCGTGATCTCCTTCTCACTCGCCATCGATCACGCGAGGTGTGACGTCACGCAGAGCCGTCGTGTGCGGCCCGTCTGAATTTATTGCGTCTGCGCACCCAGCCACCTCAAAAGACCTACATGCATATATCGTAGCTTAAGCTTTGCATTTACTTAATAAACTAAAAATTCACAACATATAGACTTATTCTGAAAATGGAAAGTCTTTTGCAAGAAATAAGTATATTCTTGATGCCGGACTTTAAGATGTATGATAATGCTGTAGCAATGCAATAATTGTTACCAATGTCAAAGTCTGTGCTTTAAGCCTTTTTAGTTAGTTTTAGTTATTCATTACAAAGTTCGTCAAATAATCAATATAAATTAATTAAAACTGAAATTAATTTTATGTTATCTTAAATCAAATTAACAGACACTTACAACTTAATAATGTAACGTTTATACACAATACTATCTATGTTGTTTTTTAAACCCACGCACCTTTTTGCTATGTCGAATTATAATTGTCCCTGTTTTGAAACTTAAACATTTTACAATTATCATTTTATTAATCTGTAACGCCTATATTTGACTAGCCTTCACTTTGACGTGTGTTATTTAAATTATTAATTTTAATTCATTTTTTTTTTTCATCACCACTGTAACTTGATGTAAATTGAATAACAGTTTTCATTGAAATGTGGCAGATCGCCTATTCGCTGATCTTTAAAATCTACAGTCGTAATTACGGACACGAATGTAAGGTTGACCTCATATTAACTGTGGGCCCTTTAAGAGACCTTTTGACGCAACTTAGAGGACCTTCCGAAGGACTTGAAATAAATCAAGTTTCCTAATTTATGTAACGAGCTGAGTAAAATTAAAAGTATGAAAGTTGAGAAATAAAAGGCTTACTACAAAATAATCGCAGTGCCACCTGAAAATTATGTGGATGGGTAGAATACTTCTAAAGATTGCGAACGAAATCGCTGAAGATCTTTACGATTTACATTCAGTATCTTTTATTCTCTCCATCGGCACGATACGTGAAAGTTTACAGCTTATCGAATTACTGGACGAAGAAGATGAGTTATGAAACTTTTGTTCGAAGATCACACGTACATTTTTGAAAACGTGTTACATTTATGAAACAGTTATTAGAAAATAATTTTAATTGTTTTAATATAACCGCCTTAACGTTTTCTAATAATGTTTATGTATTAGTAAAAGGTTATTTATTTTAACGAAGGAATATAACCGGTTTCACCTATTTATCGACGCCACATGCATCGACCGTAATTTCGGAACACTTGCAAAATAATAAAGCATCGGCATTCTCGAAAACGTCGTTTACAGCTCCCGCAGCTGTTGGTCGTTTCAAATTTATTGTTTTAACGCAATTCCTACCATCTGAAACTTTTGATATTTGCAAGATTTCTTTAGTTAATATAATTATAAATATAACTCTACGACATTATAATGGAATAAAACTTGAGTGTTAGTTATTTTTGGAAATACATTTTTAGTGTGGTTCTGTTAAGGAAAGATAATGAATTATGAATTAGCATTAAAAGTAATTAAGTAAATAAATAAATTACAGTTTTATCATGGCGAAAGTGACAGGTACTGCAGATAATTTTTTTTAATAGTATTATATCATTAAAATTAGTTACAACATTTATTTCAATATACTAGATATAGGTAAATATTTAAGAGCTAAAATCCCGTGCGTCAAACATCGTCCTATATCAATCAATAAAACTATAAGGAGAACGGCCGCGGTAACGTGACATTTATTTATTCCCTAGAATGTTCCTGTCATGTCCCCTTCCTCGTCCCGCCGTGTTTACACCACTGATTCTTTATTTTTTATTTTAAAATAAGCGGCTTGCTTTAGATATTTACAAATATTATTACTTAATTTAAATTCATATTTCAATATTTGCAAATAAATCTTAAAAATATATAATTGTGTTATCTATTTCGTACCATTTTTAATATAAGGACTTTATTTTTTTCTATGTAGAATAATTTAGAGTAAAGATCATATCAAAATCCATTTAATTTAGGAACTTTTTAATAATACATTGTTTTTTATTATAATTTGTATATAAATTACGCATGCGCCGGCGCAGTAAGGTGACTATTTATTTTTCTTGATTTTTTTTTAAGCTTTTTTTAGTTTCCCGCTCGGGAATAATGTCATTAGGCGCCTTTAATATTGTCAGTGAACGAGAGCGGCACGCCGCCCAAGGAGAGCGTTTGTTGATACTTAAATTAGGTTGTTTTGACACGCCTCGTCCTTATGTTTGTACTAAATCTAATAAACGTCTGTTACGTGAAAGTGATCCATTCATTATTCAAGCGCGTTACATTGTCTGTGTCCTATATTATTAAATTAATCTGTATAAGTTTGCTCTGTATTTTTCATTCATAAAATGTCGTTAGCTATCTATTATAACTTCGTTGATTTCGTATAATATGTTTATGATACTCCAATATTTTTTATAAAAAAATAATATTAAATAAAACAGTAAAATTGGTGAATAGTATTTTTAATAAGTTTATAAGTAGAAATTTAGTTTTTTATTTGTTTTTATTTAAGAAATAGTGTTTTATCTTTTAACTACCCCTCGCGGTTTAAATCATGTTTTTTCGTGCCGTAATATAGCCTAAAACTTTCCTCAATAAACGGTCTATCTAATGAAAATATACATTTTCAAATCGGATCTGTAGTTTCAGATATAACCCCTTAGATACAAATCAAAACTTACAAACAATTTTCCAACAAAACGAGATGGCCTAGTGGTTAGAACACGTCGATCTCAACCGATGATCGTGGGTTCAAACCCCGGCTAGCACCGCTGATTATTCAAGTGCTAAATTAGTGTTTAAATTCATTTCGAGCTCGGCGGTGAAGGAAAACATCGAGAGGAAACCTGCATGTGCCGGGAGAAATTCTGATACATGTATATCCGCCAACCCGCATTTGAGCAGCGTGGTGGATTAAGCTCTAAACCTTATCCTTAATAGGAGAGGAGGCCTATGCCCAGCAGTGGGATATTAACAGGCTGTTACTTTACTTTTTTTTACTAAACAATCTTTACCCCTTTATAGTATTAGTGTAGAAGTGTAAATAAGTCCCACAAATAATTAACAATTACGAAAATGTTACTAGGCAATAAATACAAACGCATACTTAAATACCTATCTCTGTCACAAACCTTATTAGAATGCAACAATATTTGAGCTACCTGATCGTAGGCGCACTCATTACATCAGGCGCATGCGCGAGCGACGCCATTGTAGTCAATGGCTTGCCAGGTGGGCGTGCAATTGTAAGTAGCTGTGTGACCCTCGACACCTCATCCCTGGTGCTCGCTGCTCTGGGGGGCGAAGAAACATGTTCTCTCCGACGTCCGTGCCACGATACGAGACCTCATTGTGTCTCTCAAATCCTATTCACCTCGAAATGACTACGCATTAATTCTAAAGTGAGATTTTAACTAATACTCTAAGTAGCTATTCACGATACAATGTAAGTAACTAATTTGAGATACAATAGTTAGTCGTATTATTTTGGTAGTCATTACTTCTATAAAATTCCCCACTAACTGAACACTTGACGTAAATCGGTCAATATATCGTAATGTTTATTGTTTCTTTTGATCTGGAACAATTCTACGCGACTTTATCAAGACGTTTCGTAGATTAACGCGCTTTCGTGACGGAAGATCAAACGAATTCATAAACATTTTTAACAGTAAAATAAGCGTTTAATCGTCGTCTTTTGAAATATTTCGAAAGCGTCTGAAAGAAAAGAAAATTGAGAAGATTTTATCAGTGGATATCGTTAACGTTGCAATTTCCGACGTTCGTTCGTCGAGTTCATCGTCCTAAATTACCTGTCTAGTGCGAACTTGTCAAAATACCATGCAATTAACTCTTGTGTAGGTAGGCGAGTCAAGTGGAACACTTGTGCTCTTTGTGATATTTGCAGCGTTGTAGCACTCGAGCAAAGAGGACAATAAAACACGCGTTCCGAGGTTGTAGCGCTTGTGTCTGCTAGAATAGCTCACCAGCTCGGCATAGTGCGGGATCACTCGGCAGATAATTACTGGCGCGTCGCCGGCCGCCGCTACACACACTGCTGAAAGATTGACACGAGCTCGATGCCTGCCCGATGAGTTGTTTATTGCAAATACCGCAATGCCGAATTCACACTTCGCCAATTGACTTGGCAATTCAATTGAACGTTTCGTAGAAATTTCAAAATCGATTCAGCCTTCGTGAACTTAAATTATTTTATATGTCAAGCCTCTCTGTGAGTTGCTCGAATGGTCTCACCTAATTATAAAAAAGGGCTCTTATGTTCAACAGTATATAAATATATTTTTATGAATATTTTATCTTTATTGATGAATCCACTCTATATTATCAACCAAACCTATAAGTTATCACTTTGTTGATTCGTTTATAAAAAATTATCAATAAAAAATAAATGAAATGCTTTAAAAAAAGAAAATAAATTTTGAAGTGAATGAAAGTGATGATTTTGTAAACCCTACATTATGTGTGACGTAAAGATTTTCGCGAATTTTTCCCGTGTAAATTTATTATATCCTAAATATGTCAATACATTAGAATCAATTGTACCCATCTTTTCTCGCAATATATTCTCGCGACAAGTTATTTCATTATACTAAAAATTCAACAGTGTAACAAAATGATCAGTTTGATTTACTAATTTTTTTCCATTTTTTTTTCTACTTCCTTGCATTGGATTGGCTCTCGACCGTAGGATAAGGTCAGACTTACCATAAAAACACATTGTCATCGGAACAGAACTTTCATGTAAATTTTCGACAACATAGAATAGAAGAAATTGTTCTATGCTTGAAAGAATTGACCCTGAACAAGCATACATAGCAAGTGTATTAAAAACTTGTAAAATATAGTATATGTTTCAATACTATAGATATATCTCCAAAAATAGATTTATATACCTTATTTTATAAGCCTGTAATATTTTTTTATAAGGATAAACGTCTGCATTTTAACACAGACCGAAATCTGTCCAAACAGTATGAAATAGTATTTGGTTATTTAATTTAATGCCTTTTAACTGTCCGGATATTAGGCGATTGAGTGCCATTTGAATGGCACCGGGTTCGCGGGAGATTTGTCGTAAATATTATTCACAAATTGTATGGAGGTCGCAGCGGGAGCGCCCGCGCAGCGAGGGGGCGATTTCTCATCACAGTACTTGGCCTCTGCCAAACACATTTTTTAACACCTCCGACTGTACCTAAATCAACAGAGTATTTTATGAGTGCATCGACTTAATTCCGGTTCAATTCCAAGAAATTATGTTGAAGCTACTTAGTACTTATGAACGGTAATGGTATAAATATGTACTAACTATACATCAATTTAAGTAATAAATAAGTTATAATTATGTGGATGGATAGTAGAAAAAAACATATTTATAAATTGTTTTGTATGTATATTATGAATAGATACCTGTATAATATCAAATTGTCCAATTTTAAATCTGAACTATCTAGAGATCCACATAAACGCACACAAAAAAATTGCATCAAAATCAGTCCAGTACTTAACCTCTTAAGTAGTAGTAGTATATATTAACGTCTTCTGTCTGTGTGTATGTCACTAAATTACTCACTTTAGTAATATACACACAGAGAGAAGACTTTATACACATATATGTAAATAAGTACGACCTTAATACGATAAATAACCTTAGATTTTTTTCTTTGTTACAGATTACAAAATTAAAAATCGACAGTAACCCATTCGCTAAGGGATTTCGAGATTCTTCACGTCTCACAGAATTCGAAAGGTAAATATTTTGACAATATAGTTTTACGTTTATATTAGAGTAAAATTCATAATACAAAGTTAACTGTGTATAGAATTTAAGAGATAAATGATGACAAGTTGAAAAGCGAGTGCGTAATAATCACCTGCTGGTGCGCCCGCCGCATATCATTCACTCGGTGCGAGCGTTCATTAGTCCTCATTACGAGTATGACAGAATTTGGTATCTGTTCTCTAATCGAGCATCGGACACGCTCTCAGAAACAAACCCAGCGACACTGATTGATGCCTGCGCCTGCTCAATTACGACTCTATCTAACTCTTAGCCATCGAATCGATATAAATGTAGGCCTACTATGCATACGCTCGATGATTTATAATTTGCTTATGATTTCTACTAGACTTAGTCGTTATTTACTTAAATACACGTCTAAGTTTCCTGCGTAAACGACTTCATTGCGTTTTATTGGTTACGTTTATTTTATTTTGAATTTGTTTCTTTTTGAGATTCTATATCACGGGGGAGCACGAAAGAACACCCGTCTTCCCCGATGACGCGCGCTTCAGCGCTGCCAATTCTAGGTAGATAATCATTAGATACAATTACTTTAAGTATAGTATATTTTAAAAGTGACAAACTTCTAACCATATTTCAAATTATTGCAGGGAAACAATGGAGTCGATGTTAGCGGAACAGCACTATTTACGGTCGCCTTTACGACCGTTCGATTTGGACCAGCACAACAACAACCTAACTCTGGAAGAAAAAGCGATACTAGCGGCTCGATCTCAGCTATTTCTGCGTGCTGCATATCCTCTATACGGCGTTCCGGCAGCGGCTCTGTGGGGGCAGTGGGCGTGCTTGGCACCTCAGTTGCTCGCACAGCAGCACCTAGCCTCTGGGTCCGGGTTGCAGCTGCCGCGGCCGGTGTATCCGGGTGGGGTTCCGTTATCGCAGCACCGGTTCTCACCGTACCCGCCTCGACGCGCGTCTCCCGGTTCTTCCCCGGATTCGTTGCGCGACGCGAGCCCCCACTCTCTCCCACACACGCCGCTGCCCCCGCACACCCCGCACCCGCCTCACAGCCCCACTTAGTGCATTCTGTGATGTGACAGCGTGTGGTTCGTTACGATCTCTGTATGCTTTTTGTTAACTCTGATTATAATTTGGCGACGCTGTGTTTTTTTAGCACTTTTTTTGATTTTTAGAACATTATATTTAATTACAAAAACAATGAATAGTGCTTATCATTCGCGAGTGACGTCTATAGACAGTAGATCAGTGTCGCCGACCGTCGTGTACAATATTGTAAAATAAAATATTTAAATTTAGCATAAGGTTGTAATTATTGTTGTTATAGAATAATATTATGTTCCTAATTTTTTTTTTAGTTTTAGGTGGTTTTGATTACTTTTTAAGAATTTTCAACACATTAACGTCACGTTTGAATTTTACACTTGGTGGAGTATTACGACATATCTGATGTTTCAAATTTATTCATAAGTTGGCTGAACTAAGTTGGTGAGGTGATATGTGCAATACAAAAGAAAAATCATAATGTTCTAGCAAACCTAGCTGTTTGTAGTAAGATAGATATTATAATTAAAATGTAGATATATTTGCTGTCTGTGTTTAAGGTACTCTATCGTATCATAAATGGACAAATAGATGTACCTATATTTACTATGTAGTTAAATTATAATAATTATAAATAATATATTGATAATAAATAAAAACAAATTAAATGTTTGTTAACATAATGCAATGTTTTGTTTTCTTTTTTAGTCAATTACTACCTAGCTTTTCACCTTTTCGTCAGAATAATTTTATCCTGTCTTTTGTCACTAAATTAATTTCACTTATATCTTGTTTCTCGTAAGTGTGCTTGAACTATGGGCGTGACGCTGCGCAGAACACAAAATTAGGCACCAGGACGTTGTTTATATATTTCTTTAATTTGAATTATTAAATGCTTCATATAGAATTATATACCTATGTCAAATGAATGAGTTTAGACCATTCATTTATAGCATTTTTAGTGCAATTTATATCGGATATACTTCCTAAATAGTTGAAAACATTAATACTGAACGACAGTAAATCGAAAATTCGTGATTTTGGGTACGAGATGTGTTTATAATAAATAATAAACATCTTTCAACGTCTGAGAATATTAAACTTTATAACAATATCTGTATGATATTGTTATAAAGTTATTGAATATTTCAAATTTTTAATTCTTGTTTAGTCGATGTACCATGCGCGAGTTCGAACTCGCCTCTTTTTTAGACCGACACACTTACGTCAAACGAGGTATATAGTTGGATGTGGAATTAAAGTACTCTCCTTTTAATTTCCATTATTTATAATGCTTATATTGATTCTAAATATCAATTCTGAAGCTCATGAAAATTTATTTTCAGACTAAATAACCATGATTAGGAATCCCCCTGAATTTTATAATATCTTCAAGGTAAATTATAAAAGAAAAAAAAATATTTATTACCTATTCTATCCACGACAAAATCAACTGCGCTGTCGATTATGGTATCCCTTCAGTAGCAGATGCATAAAAAGATGAACATTTAAATATTGATGAAATAAATACCCTACAATTTATTACCCTAAAAATTATCCACGAAAATCAACTTCCTAAAAAAACTATTAAAATAAAGCACGATTCGATAAGGAGAATTCAACATAACCAAACGCCGTACTCGATAAATGGCAAAAAAAATACAATAACGTAGTTGTTTCAATTAAGAATAATTAAAATCAAAAACGACGTCAGTTTTAATTAAGTTAAAGACAGTATGTCTGCATTTCTTTCGCTTGGTCTCCGTAATCTTGAATTTTCTTGGCATCTAAATAAACACCTTATATTATTGTAAATACATACAAAATAGCCAACGTAAACATTTACAAATTAATAATAATTTCTAAACAATCCATGTCCGTGCGAGATGGAGGTAAGAATATCAGCATTTCACCTTTAAATTTTAATTTCGATTCTCTAAGCAAAAATGCGCCCTCCTGTGACCAGTGGCGGTATTAACCAAGGAGATAAAAATAAATAAATAAACGCATCACACTCAACGATGACCTTGTGTCGTGGGTCCGGAAACACTCACAACACTAACACAAACACCCAGACCACGACAAACATCCATATGACCAATACAGATGTTTGCCGTGAGCGGGGATCAAACCCGCGATCGTTAGCGCTTGAGTCAGTTGCGGTGACCACTGCGCCAACTTGTCTGTCAACAAAAAAAAACATATTAAGATTAGGAATGTATAATTGATATAAGTTATTTTCTTCCCCAAATTTCAAACCCATTGTAAATTTATTCCATTTTTTCATTTCGACTTTTGAACTTTCTAAAATTATTAACATATTTATCTATTGGTTATTCTAATAAGAAACGAAAATTCAATGTCTTTAAAAGCAAATTCAAATGCTAATTCGTGATCTAACATTTGACAATTTTAATTGTACCAAGAAACTTTCTATTAAAAAAAAGTTAGTTGTGTTAAATAATTAACAGTAATTTTATGTGTGAAACTTAAATAACGATAAATAGGCAGAGCAATCTCATTACTCTCTGCCAAAATTAACAGGTTATTAAGTTATTCTAAACTAGGTAATATTAAGAAAACTATTAATGATGATTATGATATGCACAATGATAAAAATGTCACCAAATTTTTGCGACAATAACTGAGGCTGATGTTTAAACACGTTCTTCAAAAAAGATGGAAAGACATAAGAAATAGAACCAGACCGACCGAATAAAATATTTATGGCGCATAAAAAGCCTATGATCGTTATTGTTTTTAAATTGCGCCAAATATTATTTTAATTTAGATGATAGCAAAAATGAAAAAATAATTCATATTATTTAAATTAAGGTTCGAAGTCATTATATTACAGCAGCGGATCCCGGGGTCATGAAAACCGGTTTGTATTTGTCCACCCAAACACTGCTAGATGGCGTTAGAAGTAACAAGTCTGCCTAATATTTGTTTAGCCTGAGAACCTTTCGCTGTAACTCGTCTCCAATGATTTTACAGCAGCGTCACTTATACCTATTAAAAGATTTAATTTTTGTTTTTAAATTATTAACAGAAATATAAGTACCTGTACTTAAATGAAACTAATGTATCTGTTACTATACCAACATTTTCTTTAACTTAAACATGTGATCCAAGGGACAAAGATAATATTTTTAGTATATTCGTCAACAATATTTAATACATAACATAGTTATTTTGTTTTTATTTATAACTGAGACTACGGCAATTATTATTTCTTTATCATCATATCAATCATAAATACGAAGTTACGATCACTAATATAAAGAACAATTATAAACTTTCAAACAAAATAACATAAGTCTAAAGAGTGAGGATGAAATGTATAGAACATTTTTGCAGTTAAACGCAGCGAAGAAGGCATGACAAGATAATATATTTTCACTTAACATTTGCTTTTATTGCCGGCGCACAATCGCTGATTTATGTCAAAAACAAAGCATGACAGATTGCGAAATTGTTACAAATTAGAGCGACACGACCCGCAATTATGCAAAGCGACTATAAAGTTATCTAGGAAAACAACGCCACCCCACGCCAACTATTCAATTAAAATGAAACAGTGGCGAGGCGACATTCGAGTCACATAGAGGAAGGGTCGTCTCCATCGAATTAGTTCGGCGCGTGGCCACATTACTAGGACAAATTTCATCTCCCGAGGGTCCCGGACTAGAGGGATGCAACGCTAATCTAATCTGGATTGTAGCTAATAAATGTTGTACCCACCGACGTGGCTGCAGGAATTTATTGCTTGTAAAACTGTTTCCAATCGTAGAAATTGTTCGAATGACGCCGTACTTTCGACATGGTCTGATTGAATTTGCCATCTCACTGGCTTTCTCATTTCGTTGTCGTGTAATCTCTTGTATGATAAATGATTTTTATGACGAAGAAAACTTTAATGTTGCTTGTTATATTGGACTGTATAAAATAGATTCGTTAAATTGAAAATAAGAATGAGATAATTAAGAACACCAAAACCAATGTAGGTTTGTAACTGAGTTTAACGAATGTCGTGCGATTGTAATAGTAAATAAAAGTCCTCCTAATACCTACTAGTTTAATGGCTCCCTTACCTCATAACGGTTAGCTTATCATGATGCCAAAACAAAGCGTACGCGATGGATTATCGACAGGCTTCTTGGGCAGAGGGCGTATCGCACGTAATGCCGTGTTATTGGCCACTCCGCTCATAATCCGCTTTTAACTGCGGCTCCGCTCCGGGTGAACGTGCCCTGAATGTCTATTTACCAGTTTTTCTCTTCCCAAACATTCACACTCCTTGGCTATTGTATTGAGGCGTTGACAATGGACGTCTTCTCTTCAACGTCACAAATGTTCGAATAGATATATAAATATAATTGTGATATTTTATACAGGAAAATTAATAAGATATCTGTAAGAATTTAGAGCGTTTCCTCGATATTTATAAACAACTTTCAATTAACAGAGAGGAGAAATAAATAAGGAAGGAATATCATATGTTTTAATAATATTTATATATCATTTTTTTTTATTTGAGTAATATTTCTTTAAAAAATAAAATTTTAGTAACAACATACAAGCAGGCAATAAAGGTGCATTTACAGCTTTCTAAGTATTCTTAAAAACCATAGATACAGAAACGCGCCGACATAAAACAGTTTAACGGCATAATAAGTCGCTGTCGGAGATGGTTTTTATATTTTGGTAGGTACTAAACGTGCAAATAAAGTTTTATTATGTTGTAGGTAGGTGTCTACGCCACGCACGGAGGGGGTGGCAAGCAGCCGGCGCTAATGTCGCCGCTCCACACACATCTCCACATTTCAGGAAAACTGCAAACGTAACTGGGTAATAAATTCACGTTTATTACAGCAAATATATGTATACTTACCTTGGCAGTCGCTGCCGGAACGAATTGACAGTCCACCGTACGCACAAAACGCGTTGGCTTACGTAGAAAACATTTACGTTTACGCAGTGATACAGTATGGAGCCTCGATAAGTAACGAACATTATCGGAAGGGAACGTTATAAATTGATTATTTTTGTTTATCGTGTATCCATAACTGTGTACCGTTTTGGAAATTGCGCGCAAATGGGCTTGCGTAATTCATTTAGGTGTTAAATTTATGTTTTATTTTTCACCCTCTATGTCATTGTAATATATCGATATACAAGAATGTTTATAAGGCGAAAATTAAAATCATAAGGCTTTCAGACTCATATAAGTTTGTCATTGTTTTACGCCTGAAAGAATTTACTGAAAGTGTCTTATTTTTGACATTTACAGCTGACGTAACTAACTTACTACGTATATGTTACATGTTATAGATTTATATTATCTCAGTTACGAGAGTAATACTTACAAATATAATCTTCGCGTAATACAATTGTAATGTATTTATTTGACAAACTAATATTCGATAGCAAAATGATTTCAAATTAAATATTATCACTAAAAGCTACTAAGAATTCAATAAGTACAAATTTATCATAATCGTAAATGCCATTTATACGGGCAATTTATATAATTCTTTGCCATTTCGTATCACAGCGCTCATTGCAACTCGATAAAGTTATTTGTGTTCAATAAAGCGAATGATCTGACTTTTCCCATTTTTACTCCACGAAGAGCCCCATCCCCCGTCCACCACGCCCCGTCCCCCCTATGGTGCAAAGTTGAGGGCATTAGCGTGTTATCAGCCTGAAGACGTCGCCCACCTGACCGCGTACCACTAAACGTAAAATATATTTGGGAATAACGATCTCAATGTGAGCACGTGAGTCCATTGCGGTTTTGTCTGACTCCGTACTGAATTACTGCTATATTCGAACAGCAATGGAATTGAAAATCGTTAGTTAAATTCTCATTTTCGGCCATTTAATAAGTGTAACAGATAGTATCTATAAGCGTTGAGATGTGGGAATAGGTGGGAAGCGTGAACGTGTTTTGCAAACCAGCCAAGGAAATAAGGTGTCCCCAATTTCATTTTCTCGGCCGCAGAGTAACTAATGCCTGGTACGGTTTAGGGGAGCTATATTAAAAATGTACTATTTTATGAATAGTCTGAGATTAATAGTAAATAAAGTTCATATGACTTTTAATTCAATAATATTAAAATATTCTTATTGTTAATTAATACGTAATTATTAGTCTTTATTCGAGGCTTTTCTTATGTGATATTTTAGTTGTATCAGAAAAAAAACAACAAGCTAGATACCTAATTAGTTCTATCAATTAAACCATTTAACGAACAAACAATCCCACTTCAACACGATCTATAAAGTAAACAACCATAGCCAATGAGATATTAAAAGACACATTTTGATTAACGTAACCACAGCGAACTGTACAACACTCTTGTGATTAAGTAATCACTATATCCAATCCATACTTGTAACTTTTATCGTTTTGCACAAAACTTTCACACGGACTGAGCGATAGATTCGTAATCAAATCAGTGCGGTCACAGACGTAACCGAGGTGGCGGAGCTCGTCCCAGCGGAGCGGGAGCCCATTGACAGGTTATTGATACAAATAGCCCCACCCTCCCCAGCACCCGCCTCGATAACACCAATAAAACCTGATTGATATTGTGTAAGTGCGCCCGGAAAATGTGGGAACTCGATTGATGTTACAGCCAAATTCGATTGGAGGAAAATTGAAAAGAATCACGCTTACGTACGAATAACGGCTTTAATGCGACGCGGTAAAGTTAATTGTGCGTTAATTTATTTCGCGTCTTGTAACGTTTTGTCGATCGGCTCATTGTATTGATAGTAGCTGGAGGCGTGAATAGTGTTGTCTAATGTTGGAGTTACACGTGCCACTTTGAAAGCAAGGTTGAACATGTCGTATGTACTTGCATGAGTGGTTTACCGTATTGTGATCGCTTTTTAAATTTCGTAATATTGCTTGATGTTTGTAATAATTTAACTTTATTAAAGTTTACGAAACAGTCGATAAAGTATTGTTATTATAATCACTTTACTACTGTTACTCATACAATTACATTATGTAAATTATTTTTATAACGTGTCTTGTGGTGAATTAAATTAAGATCAAATTTTATATAAACCAACAGTTCACAGGAATTTACCGAAAGATTATTTTTCGAAACTCTTGGCTTATAAAATTTCTGAGAGCTCACATTATCTGTGAACACTTTATCATGTAACGAAAATTAAGTAATAAATCTTACTACTAAATTTTTCTTTTAAATATTCGAATCTACACTTCGTATTTCTAAATTACACTTAATAAATTATTAAAAGCATAGAACGCCCGGGCGAGTAAGTAGTACAAACAGGCGAGGTAACACGTGGGTGTTTTTTCGTCAAACAAATATTAATACAACCGGTAGCAATTCTTTCTCAAACTTGTCAATAATGTGACGGACACCGGTGACCCAGAATTTTATATAAGTCTCGTGGGCGTCAATTAACAACTTATAGGCGGAACCATATAAAATATCGACATGGCATTGGGGTTTTCTATTTGTTTATGGTGCGCGATCAAAGCGAATGATTAGGTCTTTGATTATATATAATCAATGGATTAGGTATAACAATTTTATTTTTAAATTTACATTGACCTTTTTGATAAAATAAAAAATCTATATAATATACCTGGTATTTCTTAATATATAGAGATTTTTTATATTTATAACAGGTATGTTTTCAGGGTTACAGAAATGGATTCATGTCCAGTCCATTTATATACATGTCACGATATCTATAATCTGAATTAGATTACATTAATTTTAATCAACGCAAACATCTGTCGGGTCAACTGGTCATTTATAATTTTTAAAAACCAATACCTACAAACACAACTTTATTTAAGTTCTTTAATAATACGTATAGATAAGATTTATGGTTTTTTTTTCTATCAGTTTCCAATAACAAATCAACCAGTCTTATGTGGCCTTAATGTCTCAATAACTAACGTAATATAGATTATATATTTCAAACAATTGTATTTTATAACTATAGAAAGGTTACGTTCATATTATTTGACATTAAAAATTTGTATCCATTTCGAACTTCGACATGCTCGTCAACCGCTAAATCATTCAGTCGCTAGCTGGTTGCTAGGCAACATCGTCCAATGTGGACATTTGAGTGTCAAATCCGTAAAATTATTATTATATTAACACATCAATAGTTATATAATATTATTTCAAATGATTGTATTATAGTTAATAGCAAAATTATTCGACATTAAATAACAGTTCAATGTTAACAATGAATGAAAGCTAATAATTTTGCTTAGTAAGCTCTAGGGGGTGGATAGAATTTATTTCATTCCGATCGATCCTTTACAACGCTCTTGAGGGTTAACGGGTGTCAATGACTACCCCATTGTGGGAAAATATCTATTAAATATTTATGATCCTTACAGCTTGCGTCATGTTGACGCATAAAATTATAACTACTTGGATGTGAAGCATGAAGTTAAGCCGGTCGAATGTATTGCTTCATTCGCTACATCGAAACAGTGGATAGCTGTTTATTTTATGTGTATTTATTCCGTACTTAACTTATAGTATGATAATTTTGTACTCAAACAGTAGGGGTTATCTCGAAAGTAATCCGTAAGTTTTGAAAACTGGTAATTACATAGATTTCGATGTGCTTTGCCACCTCGTGTCTTTGCTGGTCGCACCGCCATATTGGAAAAATGACACCTAAAACAGTGTTTGACAATATCTTTTTCTACTTAATTTACTATGAAAATAGTTAGGTAATAAATTAATCTAGAAATTCTGTAGATACACGATATTAACAAAATTGACATTATTGGGAGATAAAACTTCAGAAGAGACCTTTAGATATAGACCGACTGCAGAACAATAGTAATTGAGACTCACTAAAAAATACTATATAATATAAAAACTATATAATAATAGTTTTTCGAGTTACGACATTTACACACGGTAAAAATTGCTGAAGTTACAAATGCTAAATTTATATTTGCAACTTGTTATGCTGATAAACAATAATGTGTCAACCCACAAAAAGTCTATATAAGATATAGCTTACCAGCCAGTAATAATCGTTATGTCACCATTATAAAAATTAATATTTGAAAACACTAATTCAAAAATAAATGTCCCACGGCTGGGAATAGACTAACTCTGCTATTAGCTGGATCCACAACTATTAACACTACATTTATTTAGAATAGCAATAGAACTAATACTACTAATTTACTTCACCTTACCTAAAATCAATACAAATATATTAGCATATATCAATAAAAGCCAATTCAATTTAAAAAAAGGAATAGAACAAGTCCTTTGATATATTTTTTAATGTTTACTCAATAATACAAACAGACCTCATCGCCGTATAAAACCAACAAACAACAAAGGCCCAATAATACATGCGAACCTTTCAAAGGGCTGATCGACGCGACGCTTCCGAGAACGCTTAATAAATAAACTCGAAGACGGAGTGCTTTGGGCCGCGCAGACACTTTGTTGCCGTCGCTTCTTGCCAGTAGGTGGATATCATATTCTATAGCTATCATATTTCATGCTCGTATTATGTACTTGTAAGGTAAAAGGTAAAAAGAAAGATACCGTCTTAGGATGATTGGCAAAACTAAATGTGCTTTATGTATTGGTATAGATTAAGATTAACGCATTTTTTATTAATTAACTAGACAATCTGGCAATGTCCTGCCCAGCAGCACCATCTACTAAATCCAACTGTGAATCTTAATATAGAGACCCACTTAAATACACAATAAAAAAATTCATCAAAATCGGAACCCTTTTGGAGGAGTTCAGTGACGTACAAACGGACAGAAGAATTATACATATAAATGTAGCTTTTTCGCAGTTTCAAGCATATATTTGGGCATTTTGTAACGTTTATGGTTCCTACTTCGCTTGTATGGGACTTAGCGTGATGTTGTATACGTTACATTTCCTCAAAAAGTGTCTAATTGAGAAATATTTTTTTCAAAGTGTACTGATAGTTCTTGACTTAACGAAAAGAAACAAAATCAAAATGTTTTTGTTTGGATTTACTTTCTCTTTTTGAACAACAAATAAATAAATTAACTAGGTTTCGCAAAAATTAAACCTCTGACCCGAAAAGAAATGGCGAAAGAAACTTGGCTGGATGTTTTTTTTTAACGTCAAGATTGCTTACAATAATAATGCTAGTAATTATTGGGTTGGCCTGGATACAACAATCTTTTCAGTGAGATAATTAACAAAGACGGAAAATAAAGAGACATTAAACCGTACAAATTACTTTAAATATCATAAACGAAACAACAAATAGTTGACCACATACATAAACATTTCGGGTAAACAAAAAAAAAAACAATTCGGGTCATCAAAAGTAAAATCGTATCAAAATTTTTTGTAAGGATGCGTCACGACCCAGGCCGGTGGCGGCTGGTTCTTGAGGGCTTAGCACTTGATGGATGGGAGACCGACGCCTCTAACAATGAACAACTTTGCCCAGATATGGGATCGATAACTTTCGGCAAAGGTGCGAAGTCACCTTGCTGATAACATCAACGTTAAGTCCTTCGTGATTGCCGTTTTTGAACGTCTTTAAAATATTGTATAATAATCCTATAACAGAATCTACGATACGGTTTTTTTCTTGACAAATTCCGATAGATAATATTGTATTGTTACTGTGAAGAAAAAATAATACTTATAACACCTTAATATCTAATAAAATATTATTGCTTTTAATTATTTGCGAGTAGAAAGAAGACAAAAAAGGAAACATATTGATAATTACACCTACTTATTAGAATTTTAATGGGTTTCTATTCTGTTATTTTAGTGTTTCTAATGTAGTGTATATAAATATACATATTTAGTTTCAAAAATATACAGCCGATTATGTTCGTAATATTATAATCGACCGTCGATTGGTACAGCTTACATTAAAGTAATATACAAAGACGTTTTAAATACAAAGATGAATGTATATGTATATATTGAATATGTGTTACACTTATAAGTTTAGCTCTCAGACTTTCATAAAGATTTTCATAAGTTATTCCTCATTGCTTTACATCTAAAAGAATTGCCTTATTTTTGACATTCACAGGTTTCGTAACTACTTACGACGTATCATACTAGGTTACAGAGTTGTTTTATATCGCTCTCGGGAGTAAAACCTACAATGTAATTCTCGCCGTAGAATTTCATAAAAATTTACATAAGATGTTTCACATAGCTTAATAGCTGAAAGAATTTACTGCCAGTCTTTTTTGACAGTCACAGCTTTCGTAAGGTGACCTTAGTATTTTTTACCAGATTACGAAGTTGTTTTGCATTAATTACGAGAAGTAAAAATAGGTTTTTAACTTACAAATATAATTCTTGTCTAATATCAACTTCTAAAACTAATTAAGAAAGTGGTAAACAATATATCACTGCTGTGGTTTTACATTGAGAACGTATATACACCAGACATATTAACTTGTTCGTATGTTCGAACTTATGTTTTATTATATGAATTAGATGCTGATAAGCAATAATGTGTCAACCCACAAAAAGTCGGATTCGGTGATATTGATATATTCTGATAGTGCATCATGTATTTAAAATTATTCAAAAAATTTTCAAGACATCTAAAGTAAATAAACACGGAAAAAAGTTCTTAAATTAAATGTTTCGAATATTGAAGTGTGGACCATATTTTGCAATAAAAGCAGTTTGGTGTAATGAAAAGTTTTATCAAATAATAAGTTTTTCTAATACACGATTTTATTTTATAACTCACTATACATTTTATTAAAATAGACAAGAAAGGATGAATTTATATGTCTTCAAACAAATGTGTTAAGATTTGTTTTGATATCTTTAGACGCCATTTTCTGAAAATGAAGTCCGTGTGGCTTGACACATTATTACTCATCAGCGTCCAATTATGCTAAATACATTAGTTGCAATCAAAATAGGACACACGCGAAATATTTGTATTTTAATTTTATGTACAAACGCATTTTATTTTTGCTGTATCTAGCATTATCCCTAGCTATACCAGGCCCTGCTTTATATTATTCTAAATCGAGTTTTGACGGGTTTTTATTCAAGATTTCCACAATCTTCGGGGGCTACCTGAAGGTAAGTCAGTTACAATTTTGACTAGAATAATTTCCTTACTAACATTAACGATCATTATCATATTATTAATACACTAGGGACTCACAAGAACATACACCCAATATGAACAAATATTTGTTCAAATGTTTTAAAATCTGATTGGGTGATTAAATTATTGTTAGCTTTTAAAGCTTTTTTTTTGTATCTCGATTATTCATGCATGCTGTGATGACCTGTAATTGGAAGTGCAATTAACTCTTAGTCTAGGAACATCTTTTTTATGCAATTACTAATGTTGTAACTTCTGTTGGTTGTCCCAAAAATAAATAAATAAATAAATAAATAAATAAAGGGTTTTAGTGTTTATCTTGAGAAAGCCTATCCTCAACAAATATTTGACCTGGGTTACGCTTACTCTCAAATCAAAATCACCGATTAGTTAAGGCAGGCGTTTTTGTATAAACCGTCAACGTCAACCGTCAAAATGTAGCTTGTTTTTATAGAGCTACTCATTAAAAATTAGCCTTCAGCATTCAATTTGACTCTAAAAACAAAAGTGTATGGCTTTAAAAAATACAAAAAAAAATGGCGTACATCAAACATGGACATTCATATGACTTAAAGAGAGTAGATTTTTTCTTTACAATATATAATTTTAGTAATCACATGTTAGTGACCTTTTAGTAAATTAAAGCGATACATTCGATTTCATATTTTACGTTACACCTAAAACAATTCGAAGTCGTGTTGCACAGGCGTGCTGAGATCGCGAGATGGTTGCGGCCGGCAGGTGCAGGTGATTTATATCATATAAACGCTCACCAAATTACCATTTAGCATCGTAAATACCTTATTATCATAGGCATATGACATATTAATGCGTGGCAGACGCAACCAAACGGGCTGCTCTGCCCGAGGAGACAGGGCGACTATCGCCGCAGCATCCGTAACGATTGCATTATCACCGGCCAGCCATCTTTATGAATCGACTGATCGAACAGACCTCCGACTGTCTTTCCTTCCTTCGATGTGAGATACTACATCCTGGCTTTCTAAGATGTAATTCTTGGCTGTCTATTAAAATAGATTACGTTTTGCGTTAGATAGTTTATAACGATATTGAATTTATTAATAATTTTAGGCAAAAATATCTTGACATTTGGACGCTGATAAGCAATAACGTGTCAACCCACATGAAGTCAAATTTGGAGATATTGATGTATTTTGATACAGCGTCACCAATTTAACGTTATTTAAATTATTATATTACTTATTATTAGATAGGACATTAAATATATCAATCTGCTTTTAATTCATTATACCCTTTAATCAAAAAAGAAAAGAAAATATGGATATATACTTCTTCAAACAAATTTATTAAGAATAGGTTTGATATCTTTAGACGCCATTTTCTCAAAATTAAGTCCGAGTGGGTTGACACAGTATTGCTTATCATCGTCCATTTATATTCACGCGTCAATAATTGACAATGCATATTTTACCGTCCATTTCACACAATGAATGATAGAAAAGCATAGCTCAATAATATTTTTTATTCAATCGAAAAAAAAAACATTAAAAATGACACAGTAATAACAGTAAAGCCCCATTACTTTGATCTAATGCTTATTAATGGTGACATTTTCATACGTTGACATTCTACTCGGGACCCATAACGCCATGTGCTATCAAAGGCTTAATACAAGGTGTCCTGTAATTAGCCGGTCGCGCCACTTCAAAAGGTGATACTAATGAAGGAGCAGTTATTGGCATATTCCGGAAGCTCCAATTAAAGTATCACATCATTCATTATTTTATTGCCGGCCGAGCGGCTCTTTCGACCGTATATTTTTATCGTTCACGTCTTTAAAGTATAGTTTTTTGTGTGGCTGTTAGACTTATACATGTGTTTCATTTTAATTGTAATAAATATTTGTAAATATAACAATAACTAATTAATCATTGATAATTGAATTAAGTTTTTTTTTAAATTCTTTAAAACGATATTGAAATAAAATAAATATATTATTTCGCATGCGTAGATAAAATTCAGGACCTACAATTTTTATTTAGCGAAAGAGAATAACAATTAATTTATATACAACGAAAATAAAATTACATAAATCTTTACCTTTGAAATTTTAGGAATAATAATTATTAATTAAATATAATAATAAAAATAATTGTCTAGATAATATGTCGAATACACACAAATTTGAAATAAAATGTACAAAAAAGTTGCAGAACGATAGTAACTAGCTCTCGTCATCTCGTAGACAACGTTAACCAATAAAAGTAATTATACTAATCTTCGGTTCAGTGACCACAGCGGGCAAGCTGAAAGTAATAACACAACATTGTTGATTACCTATAACAGTCACGATAGGCATAATTTTATGTTTTAGAAATTTTAATATTTCACGGTTCGTAAATTAGGAATACGGTTAGATGTCTCGAATGAAAGGTTTATCTGCGATACTTGTAATTTATTTTTAAACACAGCTTTTTCCCAGCAATTTTGGCTAGGGTCTGTTTTATTGATCTACTCCTGGGGCTTAATTTTTAATACTATCTTTATATAGTGGATCTCTGATTGTTCTACAAAAGGTAAGTTTAGACTACGACAAAAATTCCGACATAAATGTCATACATTAATTTCTGTTCTATTCATACAGCGGTTCATGCAGTACTAATATTATCGCGTCGCAAGAACACAACAAATTTCGCAATCAGAGACACTCGCGTCCATATAGAGATACTCGGTGTAGACACTGAGAGTATCGTGGGTATGCCTGTCAAACTAAAGCTAATAAAACTAAAACTGTCTAAATGTAACATGTTTTGATAGCGATAATTGAACATAAAAAAATCCTGAATCAAAATGATTTCTCATTTCTATATAGAGAGATTTCCATCTGACTTCCGGAAACCTTGGAAGCAAGAGAATACTCCGTTTGGACAGAAAACGATTTGCTTACTTAGAATACCGTTAATTATCATGTGTTTGTGATAACAACTAGCAAGCTAATTACGGTGATGTACCAAGAACGCTGCGTGATGGATTTTGACAATTGATTTTTGTGTTAAAACGAAACAACATAATAATCTTCCTGGACCGACAGCTTAACGTTCTCTCCGAGACACATTGGGGGGACCTACAAAGAACAAAGAAAGGACGTAGAACCAAAAATCAAATAGTAGAATCACAATTATTTTCTTCAATAATAAAATTAAAATAAATTACAATCTAAAAGAACCGCGAATACCTCGGGCATCGACCCTAAGTTACCCATTAAATTGTGTCCACCTCTTATATTGCTCTTTTCTAGTGTCGAATGACTAGCTTTTTCTCGCGGCTTCGCTCGCATTACGATGAGTTTGTTAACCGGACATACGAACCACCTACTAGAAGTTAGTTATTAAGTCAGTCAAAGTCAAACCTTCTCGCTAATGTTAACAATATGCTATCGAATGAACAATAGGCACAGAAAATACGAAAAAAAATTATAAAATATTTATACAATATTAGACTTGCTGACCTTCGCAGTTTTACTCGTGTTAATGTTTACTGCTTCACTCTTGTGAGTCGTAGCGTAATGTAATATAGCCTATAACCTTATAAACAGACTTTCCGTAGTTTCTGAGATTACCTCTTATATAAAAACTTAAAAAGAAATTTGACCTCTTTATAAAATCAGTACAGATTTATTGTTATTAGTCGGTAGTACCGACTGTATTTCATTATTCTGATATGACTTTTAAATTCATACAATATTTATCCCCTAGAGTCACGTAAATTCGCATATTTTCCATATTAAAACAGATAATTATAGATTTAATTTAAATATTTAAAAGTTTCATTATTAAAATAAATGTACAAACAATTAATTCGATGATAATGAAGTCAATTTCATCGCGTTGAAATATAATATTAATTCGTTCAGATAACATTTACTGGTATTTTACATGTATGGAGTTTTTGTAAATTCCTTTAATAAGCGGCGAACGGTCATTACAACTGTAAAAACGTTAATAATTAACTGTTAATGTTTCGTGTAATCATACTATGTCGTGTAGATCGGCACGGAGGTTTCCGCGCTTGTACACTTAACTACAAAATATCGTAAATTAAATATTATTATTTTAATTGCAACTTTAAAAGACTCCACGTCTGGCCTCAGTTGAAGTAACGATAAAATCGCTATGTAGTAACAGGTATGCATTAATTTCACAACATTAACAAGATTGTACAACGCTTACTTGTGAATATTTCAAACGCATATTTTTTTACTTTACGGTATATTTTAAATTATGTTATAATGTAGTAACTTAAATGAAAATTTATTCATAAATTTGTGTTTCTATAATTAAATAACTTAAATAAAAAATGGAGTTTAGTAAGAGATAATATTTATGTACGAAACCTCACCCATTTTATTGATATCAAATAAAAATCTAGAATGGTAAATGTGATTAGCAAACACTTTCCCACGCGACGGTATTCGACTATACCTTTTTGCTCTTGCTAATAATTTTTCATTGTTTGTCAAGGCATTTGTTTTTAAATCGTGTTTACAGATCTGTAACCATTATTTGTTGTCAACAGCGCTAAGAATGCGTGGTCCAGGACCAGCCTGTTATCGCTGCTTCGAGCAGCCGAGGCGTGGTCGCGCGATCTTATCACTCCCATTAGCGAGCGCCGCGCCCAGCCACTATCTGCCGCATCACTTGCACTGTCAAACATCACAATACAAACTAAAAAACCATCAAAAAACAACCTAAATATAATACACATAAGTTTTAATTTCCCCTAATATTGGTGAAAGACTTATGAATCGATGGTAGCGTCGCGGAATATGAACCTCATCTCTCTCTGTTCAGACTTTTAACTCGGTAATGTCGTTCGTTTTTTCCGCGTTAGTAGATTTTCGTGTGGGTCCTATCTCGATGTGTATCGCGTCAGTAATTTGCGTGATGCAGCCGTTTTCGACGATGATAGGCCCCGTCGTATCGTAACAGCATCGAGACGGCCTCTATCAAACGTTGTCATTCTCTTGTTAGAAAGTTATTCGGGGAATGTTTCACCCACGCTCCGTTTCTCGCATATGCCTAATGCATTTTCTATTGAATTAGGTTTGATATCGATCTTTTCTTAGAATATCGGCGGTATTGATGCAACTAAGAAAGTAAATCGTAATAATATAGTCGAGTTAAATATACGTATTTCATGAGATGGAATGCGTAACAATTCGGAAAAGGTACTATACCTTTTAAACCATTCTTGTCTTTGATAAAAACCTTTAATTAAACTGAATCCAGAAAACATTAAATTTGCTCCCGGTAAGTTTATCGCTATACGTCAAAATCTATTTACCACCAACCTTTAAAAAAATATATGAATGTTGATAAACAATAATGTGTCAACCCACAAAAAGTCAAATTCGTAGATATTGATGTATTCTGATAATGCGTCGTGTATTTAACATTATTCGAAAATTTTTAAAGTCAAAAAATTAATTTATAATTAAATAAGTAACGGAAAAAGTTACATTATTAGATATTTCAAATTTCAAGTATGTCTGTATTTTGTAATTTACACAATAGTCGCAAATATTAGAAAAACTTATTATTAGATAAAAGTTTTAATTACAAATATCAATCTGCTTATAATTAATTATACCTTATTCAAAATAGAAAAGAAAAGATGGATATATACTTCTTCAAATAAATGTATTAAGAATCGGTTTGACATATTTCGACGCCATTTTCTCAAAATCACGCCCGTGTGGCTTAACACAGAATTGCTTATCAGCGTAAATAAAAGACCGATAACCAAATCTTTTACAATAGTACAAACTATCGTGAACTTGATTTGCTTGTGAGCAGTATAGTATTAATCTAAGCGTCAAACTCGATAAGTATCGATCATAGTCAGTGGAACGTATCACGAATGCATGTTATATATGAACATTATCATAATTTACGACGGCGTTGCACTTCCTTCCTCCGATATCATTGTGGTTACATCGATATCATCTTTAGGTGCGAGCTAACGTCAAATATCTGGAATTTATGAGTCGCGGCGCTTGCGCAGGCGTCGTGACCGGGCCGGGGGAGGGGAGGGGAGGCAGTGTTCGTCGGCGAGAACAAAGAGCGGTTCAAACACACCGCCGTGTTCCCACTAATAAGCAATAAACAAGGGGGAGGAGTTTTGGCGCACCTGAGGGATCATATCGCGATGTGATTCTAGAATAGTTCGGCAGGCTGGTGCTAGATCGTGTTAGTTAGAATTAAATGTACTATTTTTTATGATCGGATACACTTTTGATCTTTCATAAAAAGAAAGGGGTTATATTGATTTTTTACATGAGTATTATTTTGCTCCTTTTATATAAATATGTAAATAATAATAATATGTATAGTCTATGTTTCTTTAGTTGTCTTATTTTTAGGCAAATATGGCGTACAAGCTTTCACCCGCGACTTCGTCCGCGTGGATTATTCATATTAGTTGATCACGACGGCGGCGTAGAAACTTTTACGGTATATTGCAGCCTTTCGTGTTTTACTCTCCCGAGAAAAAGTAACATATCGCACGTTTAGTATTAAAGTGACCTAATACAAAAATTCCAAATTTTCGGAAATCGTAAAAATCTTGCTCTCGGGGCTTCGGCCGTTTATTTAGACTATAAAGTGATAAAATGCTGATAGATCTTTTTTTTTCAAAATCATAGATTCTGAGCAACAGGAAGAAGTGAATCTAAACTAGACGTATAAGAGTTTAGTTAACTTCTTTCAAAGACATTTTTAATTTGGTCACTTTAATATCAAGCTTTACGATAAGTCATTTTCCGAGACGAAATATACTATACTAAAGTAAAAGTAAATATCCCACAGCTGGGCAAAGGCCTCCTCTCCTATTAAGGATAAGGTTTAGAGCTTAATCCACCACGCTGCTCAAATGCGGGTGGGCGGATATACATGTGTCAGAATTTCTCCCGGCACATGCAGGTTTCCTCAAGATGTTTTCCTTCACGGCCGAGCTCGAGATGAATTTAAACACTAATTGAGCAGTTAAAAATCAGCGGTGCTAGCCAGGGTTTGAACCCACGATCATCGGTTGAGATCGACGTGTTCTAACCACTAGTCCATCTCGGCTCATACTATACTAAAATGCACTAATAATATACTGTACTAAATTGCATCAATATGAGTCTAATTACGCGTAAAATGGAACAAACAGTTGCTTTTGTATTCATAATATTAGTATAGATTTTTCGTAACCTTGAAAATAGTTTTTAAAAACTTTTAAAAGTAAATGCTACACTAAAATTTGTTGACATTTTTTTCCCAATAGACGCAGATATACAAATAGCATGACGGCTAGTGATTATTTACGAAGTCCAGTCTCACGCAGTCACAGTCGACTGGCGGGGTCAGTCGACCGCGTTATACGGTTTTCATTGCAATTAAAAAGCTATAAATGTTGAAAGAAACTCTTCCGAATTGACCGAACAAATTAAAAGAATTCTTTTAATTGATTATGTATTATTCTAATTTGAATATATTCTGTTCTTTACTAAAAAAAAACGCATCTAAGCCTATTATAATATTATTATTAGCTCCAACAAAAGTTAAGTAAATTAAAAAAGTAAAGGTTATTGACCTCGCATTTCAAAACCAATTTGACCAATTCAGGGTTCGTAAGTGTTGACAATTTACGTCCGCCATATTGATTTCTTTGTGACGTCACACAGCTTTTCTGCCAATAACATTCCTGGTTAGGACATAAATCTAATGATACCTTACGCTTCAACATCGGTCAACTTGTAGACTGGTCATAGGAGGTCACAAGAGAACGGGTATTTTTACATTCATTTTCAAAAACATTATCCTTTTGGCTCAACCGGGTAAAAGGCAGATATGCGTGCTCACTCAAATGATATAGCAATATACTTTCAGAAAATCGAAGTAACTAGCACTTAGATTCCGTACTCGTAGTCAAGGATAGGTGTCTACAAGTCTGGAGTCTGTAATTGTGTGTGGTTAACGCTGATTGACAGAGCAGTTGGCGTGAAGTAGCGCGAAATAGCGCGATTATTTGCGTTCGTCGTGACTCGCGGTGCAGATAGGTGCCGTCGTTAAGTTGTGATCGATTCTAGACAGGCTAACAGCGACTGTCTAGCTCTAGCGATACATTAGATAATTTTAATGCTATCCTGGGAATGCGGCTTAATGAATGTTTTACACCGTACTTGACTTACATGTATATGTCTCGGTATTCACCATCGTGGCTGTTGTGATGAATAACGGATTATTAATCGAACATCAAAATGCAAAATATGTTTGCGACATTCTCGTTAACGTATTTTCTACAAGTTTTCAACAATTTATCAAGCTAGTCACCTTTATGTGGAATTAATAACATATTAAACTCGACAAATGCCAATTAGTTTATGCACGTAATTGTATAAAATTGCTGTATTAGTAGCGAAAAGCACTTTAATTTAATTATCCATAATGAAAGTACACGTCTCAAGTTTTAATTCCATTATACGTTTCTTAAAATAGTTTCTAAAACTGAATTAGATTTAGTTCAAAAACATTATATATCTACGAGCTGTTTCGGTAGCGTTTATAGCTTTGCTCCTATGAGTCGTAGCGTGATGTAATATAGCCCATAACAACAACTAACTTTAATGAATGAGTCGCCCAAAGATAAAATAAGTTTTCGAATCGGATCAGTAGTTTCAGAGACGACTCTCTAAATACAAACAAATTTTACCTCCTTATAATATTAGTATAGATGGATATGTTATAAACTTATTTTTAGATTTTGGATTGGAATTTGTATTGGATTTCGGCACCTAGAATGCCAACCAATTTGGAAGATGTTGCCTAGCAGCTAAGCAGCGACTGAGTATGACAGGCAAAAATATCTTTGCGCCAATAAGTCCATCGGTGAGCTTGCCAAAATTACGGAAAAGATTTTTAACGTTAAAACATAAAATAACTCTAATTATAAAAAACATTGATTCCGACTAATCTAATTGGGATAATGATAAAAACAGCGCAATTGATTCTGTACAAAGTTCACACAGGTGTTAGGTACGTCGCATCAGTCGTCTGAGCGTCTATCGCCAATACAAAGCAATCGTTGGGCGCTCAGTGACGTAGTAATTCGTCGTTTCCCTTCGACGCGACGATTAGCCTCCTCTATTTACTTGTCTATCGCGCTGGAGCTGGCAGCTGACGCCGGACGTGCCCGACAGACGGACACCGTTACAATTGCAACATTGGCTTAGAAAAACGTTTGCCACAGACAACCGGCTTGTCGATATCGACGCGACATAGACATCTAGGCTGTTCCGTTGCACGGTACCGAATGGAAATCGGTGCTTAACGGGAATAGTATCGCCTTTACGTCTCCTGGTACGATTTCCATCACTCTCATAGTTTACTGTGATTGAACCTAGCGAAATTGGTCACGATTACGGTATCATTGAAAATGTACCCTCTTGGGTTTGTGTTTTTGATTACAATTACAATTTCTTTTATTGTAGTTATTATGTCTACAAGCTTTTTTAAAAAAAGAAAAACAATTCGAAAAATAAAATATGTTATTTTGTTTACTTAAATTGACTATTCCAATTATTTTGATTTTAAACACGGTTTGGGTTTAAAATCAAAACTGAACCGATTTTAATGAAAGTTCTAGGAGACCGATAGGAATGTATACTCTTACAAAACAAAATAACTAAATCGGAGAACATACATAAAGCAGTCCCCAAAGAATTGAAAATCTTCTTTTTCGGTCGATTAAATATTTTAAATATAGGGAATCCTTCCTTGTATACACACAACAATTTCAGACTGAGTATCTTTCTACGTTTCAGCTTATTTATATATCGTTAGATAATTCCCATAAGATAGCAGACATATTTCGATCGCGGTCGCAAAGGGCATCACCGGATAAAAATCGTACATAGAACCGAGGCTTCTATCGCCCTTAATCACAGATTATCTGATGCATCAATATAATACGCGGCGCCAGGAACAATACCGCCATAAGATCTCTACAAATGACTGCAATTAATGCCAAGTAATAGTTATGCTTTCCGATATAACCAACTCGCAGACGAAACAAAAGCTTTGCGCTAAACGGCCGCTAAGCTAAGACTATTATCAGTAATGAGATCTGTTCCCTTGGCTTATAGATGCCAATGTAATGTAAAAATATTGTACTTATTATAGAAACGAAAAACTCCCAAGAATACAATTAGGTACAAGTTTTTCAGACAGCACATTAAATTCCCGAGACCTTTCTTCGAAGTATTGTTTCTCTTGAAAACTAATCAGCGTCGACCATTAAGGGGTCACGCTTCGTCCTTACATGTGGGTGCGCCAAGATATGTCGGACGTCCCGAGTGTGAGGAGAGCGTTCGTCCACGAGAAATTAACTCCAACGCCACAATAGTCCATAATTATGATATGTGTTGTGATTCTAAAAGGGTATGTAATTTTTCTCTCGGACCGAACAATACGAGACGGTAATGAAAGGAGTCAATCAGTCGGTGTCTGCAAAATACGCTCGTGTTAATTTATGCGTCGCTCGGCGCTCGCACAACATGCATTCATACCTTTTAATGCACTATTCCCCAGACAAAGGGCTATGAAACGATATTATATGAATGAATTATATATGTGTTAAATTTTAGATATGACGGTACCGTGATCCGCTCCACTCTACGAGTACGAGACGGACACGTGGTGTGCACGCGTGAAAGCAACACTTATGCACTTAAATCCTAGCTCCACACGAATTTATAGCGGATGATATATTATTTACTAGCATTATACGCACAATTTGCGAAGCTGTCGCAAGGGCCGGCTATAATTTCTCGATGGCAGGAGATCCATCAATACGCGCCTCGGGCCGCGGCCGCTTTCAATTTGTAGGCCGCTACATCGCCGGCAATTACCGTATGGACGGAAGGCCGATCATCATCGATATATACGCTTAATAATGCCTAATGACACTTAATAAAGACAGAAAATAAAAGTGATGGGGTTATTATTTGTAGTCCGTGTCGTTACCGATACTACTTGTATCTTCTAAAAAAATTCAAAATTTTTTGTTTAGATTGTGCAAAAAAAAAAAAAATGAACGAATATGTGTATCATTTGGCAAAAAACAAGCCCATAATACTAGTTTTTATTTATCATTGATAAATCTAGATGGTAATTTAAATTTTTAAAACTTGTGTACTCTTAGAGGTCACTAAGTGTAGTGGGGAAGCGAGTGTTCAAATTGGTCAATTTTATTTTTGAAAATAATATATTAATAGACTAAGTTAAAACAATGAAAAATTAGAATATATTTTTTAAACGTCTTAATTAATAAGAGAATAGACAGGATACAATAAAGCATATTCAAACGCTTTATGATTAAGTATGATACATTGTGTACCGTATACATAAATGTTGTTTCTTTATTATTTGCATAAAAAATTGCTACTCTAAAGCAAGTGAGTCGTGGCAAAACTTGTAACTCACAGTTTGTTCCCTCATTTATGTATGAAAAAAGAGTGGTTCAATCATACATGGCTGAGTGTGTCTAGAAATAATTTATAATCGAGTTTTGTAGTCTTATTTTACTTCCTTGTCCAAGACAACATAAACAGAACAGGTTTTCAGATTTTAGTACAGAAAAATAGCCCTTTTGACCATCCCTGACTAAACTCTAAATCATCTTTGGTTAAATTTCGGTCTATATATATAGCTATGTCACATAACTGGAAACACGTTAACCGTAGATTATTTAAATTTTTGAATTGAGTATGGTTTCAACATCATTTTTAATACAAACTCTAAGGGAAGCATGTAGTATCCATACTATATCATATATTTTTTTAATTAAATCTGATTACCTATGAATAAGCCTTTTAATATAATTAATACTTTGAATAAGAAAAGGTTCTTGATACTTACAATCGCATAATGTGTACAGTTTCGAAAATTTTCATAAAACCAATATATACTGGATTCTTTCCATTATTATTATTTAGGGGTACTCTTGAGAAAAAGACGATTTTTATTTTATAACAAAAAATCAAATTTAAATTATGTGATGCTTAAGGGATCAATCCAAATTTAATTTTTTTTATTGACTTTAACATAGCTTTAACAAAGAAATTACCAATTTTTATAATATTGACTGTTCTGCTATTTCACGACATGAATTAGTGTAAATTTCGTTTCATTTCCAATATCAATTTTTTTCTAAGAATAACATCAAAGTTAAAAATCGTAAAATAAGTATCACTATGTAATTGCTGACATATTGTTTTATTAAGCCAGTAATCGATAGTTGAATTCAGATTTAGCAACTCTGACTTTTCAAGCTAAAATTAAAATTTATCAAACAAAATCGAATACAAAATAAGCAAACTTCTTAGCACTGGAACGATATGTTGAACTAAACTCCAATCCTTAAAAGAAGAAGAGTTTACCTAGTCGTGTTATTTTACAGGCTATTATTGTTTCATACTGAGGGAGCGAATTGTAAACGACTCCCATGGGTATAGCGTCCAATCCAATCCTGTTACGCGCGTATAAGCGATATGGAACTTTTATTGAGTACTAGCTTTTGCTCGCAGATTCTCTAACGTTAATGTAGATTTTGATGGACTCTGGTAAAACTTATTTTATTGTCTGGCTAGTACAATGTAAGGTTGCCTTTTCATGAGAGATGTGCAACTTTACTTAGCTACTGCCGTGTGTTAAATACAATAGGATCTCTCGATTTACATATCTTAACTAAGCTTTAGTGCAGAGGCTTTTAACGTAACTAACTTTTTCACATACTAGTCAAAGCGATGGATTCGCTCAGACGCTGTTCAGCTGTATCGCACAACTCTGGTGAAAAAGGTATCCTAAATTAATTATACTATGCTAATAACCTTCTCGAAAGTGCAAACAAAGGGTTGACAATGTTTTATCACAATTAGCTAAATGGTATAGCAGCGGATAATACACGAACATCAATCATTGTTTTTTGTTTATTAGATATATCCATTTTTTTGTTTTTATAAAACCATTCGGGTAAATAGATTGAAATAAAACAATAATTTCATTTGTTTAGTTTATTAACACGTAGGGCTGAACCCTGATATGTGTCACTACGTTAGCGGACTGCTCACATCACTGAAATAATGTAATTTGTCTGTTGTTTTACAAATTATGTTTATAAAATATTAATTATATTTAGTTACAGTGAATAATCTTTTAAAACTATAGATATGTTGCGTTCATACGACTTTGTCATGTTCGTCAATTGATTGGCCCAAAGATACTCTCGCCTGTCATACTCAGATGCGAGTGAGTTGCTAGGCAACGTCGTCCACATGATCGGCATTGTAGGTGCCAAAATCTATTAGCTTCTAATATATCTATAGTTTTAATAGAAATGGTTGCAACTTTTTTGACAGCAGAGACGATTTTGAAATTTTCATTATGTTTGATAACAATTAAAAAATGATTTAGAACATAATATAAATTGAACTAATACCACAATTATTTAATTAGGATTTATAAACACCGAAATTTGATAAAAATAAAGAAATTGTGTATGGTACAGTATTTCTATTACAGATATTCATAAATTTACTTAATGCCAAAATATGCAATATTTTGTGAGAACTTTTATGCAATGATTAATTAATATTGTTAAAATAAATAATAATATTACTTAAATATCTTAAGACGGTTTTTTAAATTTAAAAATATCAAACAAATACATGAAATCGTGTGAGCAGTGAACGCGTATATTTTCCTCTACAAATTACTTTTTCCAAAATCTTTTATCCATTACAAACAACTACGTGACCCCTTATATACAGTGCTTAAACTACAAAAATAATTTAATCAACCACTATACAGTACATACAATTTTTATTAAATATTTTAAACTGTAGCGATTTACAATTATACCAAATATTTCATAAGTTATACATTGTATTCACCGTTTGTATGAAACTTTTTCAAAAATATTATGATATGAAAATGTATAATTTTTGTAATTATTAAATTCTGAGTTCATTTTTTCCTATTTCCTTATTATTATCTATGTTATTACATGTGATTTTTATATATTATATTATATTTTTGTCTTATTATACAGTAACATAAGAAATTCACCCTTTTGCAAATGGAATGGAAATCACATAACTTATGAAATATTTTACATATAATATTTATTATTCTGCTTATCATACAATGGAATATAAATAAATAACCTAAAATTTACACACATCTAACATATTTTATATCACTGTATTCCCAAAAAATAATATCAAAACTAAGCCAAATATGAATTGTTATTGAATAATATATTCTATAGAGTTATAAAGTGTGAAATTAGTATACATTTTAGTCAATTAGTGCTCATGTTTATATTAAAATAAAATTGTCGATGTATAAAATGGAATGTCTAAGCTTTATGTTACGGTAATTTAATATACTATTTTATCTAGAATAGATTTAATCTTTAGTTACTTTTTACCGAACCTAAATAAATATTAATTATCTGTTGTTACAATTCAATTATGAATTCTTTGGTTACTATTTTTACAGCGCGTAACATTTAAAAAAAACTTTATCTGTACAATTTTAAAATTAAGCATTTTGAGATAGACACTGAAATGTTCGAAAGAAACACATCTAGGTAACCGTTAACTAAATTTCTCTATCTATACAATTAAAATTATTACACGGGTAGGAACCTTCAAATTACTAACGTATATCTATATAATATCCAATTATATTAAGTAGGTACCTTTATACTTACACTAACGTCCACGAGTCTCTAAATGGTTTCCGAACGTTTTCACAGCACTTTGGATCGAGTTTATGTCACAGTGTTATATTACATGGGGTGCCTCGGTGATGGAGCGTGTTCTGGTCGCGAGACGGGCGCGGAGGGATGCGCGGGGGGCGGGTAGGGACAATACCGCAGGGGAGTTGGGGGCTTCTGCAGCCACAGATCCGGGGGCAGTGCTAGAGGCTGCGGCCAGGCCGTAGGCCAGGCTCGACCTCCCAGCGCAAGCAACTGTAAGGCAGGCGGAGTTCTCGCCCAGGCGGCTCGTTTCTCCGCTTCCTCGCTTGCATCTGTTGCGCCGGTATAGAGCCGCAGTGGCGACCGTAGCAACTGCTGCTCCATTAGCATCAACTCCATGGGGTCTCTGAAGATTACATAAAAATATTTTTAATGTCTCGTTTTAAATACAATATTTCTTAATATGCTAAGAAATGCTTCGATTTGTCGTTAACTGTTTCGTTTTGATTCGTCATAAGCTATTATTTTAAACAAAGAAGAACGAACGGAACGGGAAGACGCCACTGAGCTCTCAAGACCTATTTAATAAGTATCATGTGTTAGTAAATTTACCTAAAGTGTTGCGAGTTCTACGAAAATTGCGTTTGGCGCATTCGTCTGTTCGTTAGCTTTCAGCGGGCCGTGGTCTATAAAATGTACTTCGCAGAATACAGCGGCCACCGACGGGCCACGTGTTTTCGAATCTCATAAAACGTTATTATACTCGCGAACTTAGCGTATAAATATAACACAGCGGTTCTGACGATCGTCAAGTCACAACGTCACATTCTTTCGCGGCTTCCATTTCGCTTCATTGTATCAAACCGGTTCCGCCTTAGTCCGCTAACGCGAGAACTACATATCTAACATATCGATAATGAGTTAATTTATGGTTGCATTATGCAATCGCGAGAAAACTCGTTCAACTTTTAGTCATGTGTTACTACTTCTTTGAAATATATTTCCGAATGCCGAGTTAACGAGGCGAGCACGTCCCGAGCCTTTACAGCGGAGCACCGCGTGATGCTCTTTATCGATTCCAGGAGGCTGTCGCCACCACGGCGCTTCCCGCTAGCACGCTATTTCTGCACGGCGAACTATTCTAACGAGCGCCCGTAACAGATCACTCACGCCCGTTCAATAAGTATCGAACGGGTTATTCCATGCGAACGCGCCTCGGATACTATCTCCGATGGTGTTATTAACGGCCTCTGCGTTTTGAGATATGAACCGAGTGGTAAATAAGCGTGACGATGGAGCTGACTCGAGATGAGGCTCAAAATTGGCATGACATCACGAGATGCCGTGTCGAATTTAATCTATCACCGGCGAACCCGCAGGCGCCGGCTCCGCGGCATTAAAACAGGTAGTGCCCACACATGCTAACCGAAATATGCATTTTTTATTAGAAACCTTAATTCTTACAGAAAGGATAATGGCGGGTGTTAATGTTATAGCTGCCTCGTATCATCTCACGCATCTTCTCACACATTAGAGTAATATGCTCTAATAGACTTTGATATTAAGCGTTATTATGGAGTGTTAATCTTCTGTTATCCTATTATAATACTTTGATTTATTTTATCATAATATTCTATTTATTACTTCTATATTTTATTGGTAGTGTAATACATTAGTGGACTCTATTAACTCTTAGTATAAATGAGTACATTATTCCGCTATTACAGCGAAAAATTTTATTAAATAAAAAAATTATGTTGGTACCTACTTCATGATTATTTCCGTCATAACCATAATTTCTAACTAAAATAAATCGTAGCTACGAATATTACATATTATTTTATCAAAAAATGTAATGAATGAATTTAATTAACATATTCTCTATTTTCTTACAAATAAATGTTGTTTTTTATATTTCAATGTTTTATACACATTTAGATAATGTCAATTTATAATTCAGTGATTAGTATAAAGCCAACACTATACTTATTATAATTCTAAGCCGAGTGTGAGGATATTATGTTATGTCGTTTCGGGTGCTATGGGGGCGTTAATGGGGTATTTATTATGATCTCGGTATCAGAGGTAATAGCCAACTCTCGCCGGCAAATTACAGGGCGGCGATCTAAGAGGCCGCGTAGGTATGGCGAATGCAGGTATCGATATCGAGTGGGACTTCACGATGAACAAAAAATGACTTATGAAAATATAAATTAATGTTTTCTTAGGCGAGAATTGCATTTGTAAGTTTTGCATACGGTTTTCGTGAGATTTACGCAAATTATTTATGATGCCTTTGCAACCAAACGAATATCCTGTCAATGACTTATTTTTGACAATCACAGCCGACGTAAGATAGGTAAATGATACCAGGTTAGTGAGTTAGTTCATATCAATCGCGAGACTTAAAACTTACAAGTGTAATTTTTTTCTCTTAAGTTTTACAGGTTCACCCGTGTTAAAGTTGTACGCACTAATAATAGCGTAAGCATATATCTTGTAAATTTTCTTAGGAAACTGGTTATATAAAATAAGAAAAAGATTTCAAATCAGAGTGAAAGTTCCTGAAATTAGTGTTTTCAAACAAAGTTTTCACTTTTAAGTTACAAAATAATTTACTCGATAGTTTTTATCGATGAATGTCACGGCATTATGATTTCTGAGTAAATTGCTCAACGGGTATGCCTTTCAATAACCGCGGATAATGTCGACCGATGACTGCAAAATATTATATATTACTTTAATATTTTTATTTTGTATTTAAATTGGTTTTTATCTTTAAAAAAATCCATAAATATATATTTTTAATTATTCATAAAAAAATATTAAGGCAATTTTTACGTCTTATTATATGGAACAAAATAGGTAGAGAAAAATTGAATTGATCAAAATTCACACAAAAATTATTTTACAAAACGTATAATATCTGACTAACTTTGTACTTTTATGTTTGTCATATAATAAAAGCTACGGAAAAGTAATACCAAATTAACAATAAGCAAAACTTAAAAATCTCTTTCGTATTCAACGAAACGACACACACTCTACAATGCTCTCATTAAAGACTAGCTTTGATTACGGGGGCGTTAAGTTAATTAATACCTGAAAGTAAGTTTCCCACACTATGCCAATTCATCACACTTATTCTCTGCTCAATTTCGGACGTCAGCGGAGGAAGTCATTAAGGCAGTTCGTTTAGTCTTAAATGACGTCATTTTTCTCTGTGTTATATTGTTTTATGGTTGATAATCTCGAGCTAAATTGATTTCTGGACGATGTTTATTGTTATATCTTTTTATTGAATATATTTATTGCTGATTTGTAGTATTAAAAAGTTTTTAGTAACTAGTAAATTTTAATTTACAAAGAAATTGTTTGGGAAGTTTTTTAAACGACACTTAAAAACCTAGAATTAAGTTACATATAAAATAAATTAAAAACCCAACGGTGCAAATATATCCTAAATTAGTCACTTAACTAGACGAATCTATCAAATGTTAAGGCTACGAAGCGACTAAGAAGAAAAGACATATACACAAAACCCATAACTCTTCTCGTCGCAATCGGGTTATAAAACAAAAAAATATTTAAATATTTATAGATCAACCATAAACTATTTTATAGGCGTGAATATTTTTATAGTGCATCCATTTAGAAATAGCGTCAAATTAATTTATGATATGACAGATCCGCGAGAGGGCATTCACTATAAGGCGAGAACCACATTTGTAAGTTTTACTTTCGAGAGCGATATAAAACAACTAACATATAACTCTGTAACTTAGTAACATATACGTCGTAAGTAGTTACGATATCTGTGAATGTCAAAAATAAGGCACTTACAGTAATTTTTTTCAGTCGTCAAGTCTTTATGAAAGTCTGAGAACAAAACTTATAAGTGTAATTCTGGCTTAAGATGCGATCGAGCGGCAACTTGTAACTTATGAGATTACTCGCTCTCGGGCCTACAGGAGCTGACTAAATATATTCGGATCTAGCACAGATGGGCAGTAACGTTTTTAAAATATACTCTGTAATTGTATCCACTTATTGAATTACTACTTACCAATCCGAACTTGATATTTATTTATTTATTGAGAAAAAATAATGGGAAAAGAGAAAATACGATATAAAACCTAAAAATCTGTAAATGCCATTGCAGTGAGGCAAAGTGGCCAAAACACTGGGGGCATTGTCTCTTTGAATAGCCATATATACTATAATTATTATTTATTGAAATATAATATAATTTTTAATATTTAAGCTATGTTAATAGGATGAAAATTTTTAATTACAAATGAAATAAAAACCTTAATTAAATAATTTCTTTTGCAACATAAAGTACCGATCATAACAAATTCATATAAAAATAATTACCTATTTCTTTCAATTATCTTTCACTTAGACGATAGAACGGTAGCGGGCGGAGGAAGCTCGGTAATGCATAGATAGCATCTCGAATTAGCCGTCAATCACGAGGGAACTATCAACGCTGTATCAATTAATACGAATCAGTAGCACATAGCGACGCGCCCGAGATTACATTATTAATAGGTTCAATAAACTGCTCCTCATTTCAACTCCGCTCCACCTCAACCAGTGAAGTGCTCAAAAATTTTTCTGACAGCTCAATTTATTGACGACATATTATTTTTAAATAGAATTTTTTTTGTACCAATAGGCAGTCGGCCGTTAATGGGTATAAGTGTTTTGTTTGAAAAAAAAAGTTTATGTCGATCAACGACGTGTTTTAAATAACGATTCGCAAAAGGTACTATGGAAACGTAGTTAGGTATATTACAAAACGTTTTTGCGCATTTCGCGACGGTTGAACACGAATCGTTTTGAGCACGTTACACCGCGGAACCGGTCCGGGCATCACACCGACGATGGGCAGATAATAATAATAATAATAATAATAATAATAATAAGTTTATTTCGCTTAATAAATATTCAAATTACATTAAGGTGCTGAGAACTCCTAGTAAGTATAATAATACCTGTATCAGGAGTTCACGCTCTTCCATAACAGTGATAGTGATTAATTGAAATAAACAATAGAAAAAAAGAAATAAAAAGGTATTACAAAACTATTACTAGACTTAAATACTATACATTCATGAATGGGTATGTGCTTGAGTGTGTGCGTGCGTGTGTGCGTGTGTGTGTGCGTGCGCGCGCGTGTGTGTGTGTGTGTGGGTGTGGGTGTGTGTGTGTGTGTGTGTGTGTGTGTGTGTTTGTGTGTATCTGAGAATTCGATATTAAATTTTTAGAAGTCTTTCTGATTCTTCGTAGGTTAATTTACTTAACCACGAGCTTACGGTTTTATTACAGTTGTATACGTTTAGTTTATAAATTTTAAGAATTTTGTTGATTTGATTATATAAATGAGCGGATAGTTTAACATTGTGATGATTTGTAAAAGCTGTTTTCGTGATATAGGTGGTAGCGATAGCATAGTCTCTTCTTTTCCTAAATTGATTTTCGTTATAAGGTAATGTTTTGTGCATTCTTATTGTTGTCTGAAGAATGTATAATTTCCGAACAGATAATAAATTACTCATCATGTACAGATTGGCAGTTGGAAATTCTTTAGGTTTAAAATACATAACTTTTAATAGAAAGCGTTGAGCCCTTTCTAGTTCGATAAATTTACTTTTTAAAGCTCCACCCCATATAGGTATACAGTATGTTATTATTGACTGTACAAGAGCAATATATATTTTTTCCAAAAGATCGTTGGGAGCAACATATCTCAATAATTTAAAAATCCAGACAAATTTACGGATTCTGTTTGCCAGGGTTTGTATATGGGTATACCAAGATAGGTTTTGATCAATAGTTATGCCAAGATATTTTACATATGAGATTTTGTTGATAGTAGGGCAATTACATTTATCATTATTTATTTCGTTATTACAGTTGTGAATTTTTATTAAAAAGTCATCATTAGGTTGCGTTTTATTGTATATGGAGTAACATAAATAGTTTGTTTTATTGGCATTAAGTGTTAGTAGGTTAATTCTAAGCCAGAGTGAAACTCTGGAAAGGCCCGTTTCAGCTACTTGTTGTACTTGTGTCCAAGAATTACCCGTAAATAATATAGCCGTATCATCTGCGTACGAGAAAATGTGACCATTTGATAGGTTGAGCTTGCACAAGTCGTTTATATATATCAGAAAGAGAGTCGGTGATAGCACGCTACCCTGTGGAGCACCATAGTAGATCGTCCTTTCATCACTTAAGTAGTCACCAACTTTGACCCTCTGTCTGCGGTTAGTTAAAAAATTTGTTAGCAGTTCCAGGGCTGTACCTCTTATACCAATCCATTCCAACTTTTTTACAAGAATGGGAACAGATATAGTATCGAAGGCTTTTTTGAGATCGAGAAAGACGCATAAACATTTCTTTCTCTGATCAAGATTGTCAACAATTTTGGATGTTAGAGCTGCTACAGCGTCCTCTGTCGACCGTCCTTTTCTAAAACCAAACTGGGCCTTGGATATAATGTTGTATTTGTCAGTATATTTTATTAGTCTGATATTAATTAATTTTTCTAATATTTTTGAGATTGCGGGAAGAATAGAGATAGGTCTAAAATTGTTAATGTCGGTACTGTCTCCATTTTTGTATACAGGTGTTACGATGGCTAATTTAAGGGTCTCTGGAAATATTCCTGTTTCAAAAGTAAGGTTCGCTAAGTGAGTTATGATAGGGACTACTAGTGATTTGGTGAATTTTAAAAATTTAGTTGAGATATTGTCGTGACCAGGGGCACTGTCATTTTTGAGACTCATCAGTATGTTAGTTACTTCTTCGTCTGTGGTTTTGAATAACACAAAAGATGAGGGATGGGGACTCGAGTTTTGTGAAGAATAGTTCAATCTATGCTTATCATTTTCAGTTAAAATCCGTTCGGCAAGGTTTTTTCCAATGCTTGCGAAATAATCATTAATAAAGTTAACTGATTCTGTAGGAGATGTTTTAAGATTAAGCAGTTTAGTAATGTCATATTTTTGTTGAGACATATTAGTCATACTTTTAATGTTTTTCCATAATGTTTTTGAATTTTTTGTAGAATTTATTAATTGATCTCTGTCGTACTGTCTTTTGATCTTTTTTATTAGATTGTTGCAAAAATTTCTGTACCTTTTATATGTTATTTTTAAAATTTCATTTTCTTTATCTAATCTTAATTTCTGTTGCATCTTATTCCTATTTTTAATACATCGAAGCAAGCCAGGGGTAATCCAGGGCTTGATTGTACGTCTTGCTTTAGGTATAACTACTGTATTTGTACTTTCTTTAAGCGATTCTGTTATTTTTTGTATTAATAAGTTAACAATTATATTAGGGTCAGTGCTATGCAATATTGTTGAAAGATTTTTATTTGCCAAGCCTTTTAAAGCCTTGTCAAAATCAGTGATAATTTTAGTTTTTAAATTTCGCTTTGTGGTTTTAGATTTCTTTAAATTTAAAAATATCATCCTATGATCTGTGATAGTAGTATTGAGTATAGCTATATGGACTGAAACGACTTTATTGGTATTTAATTTTATTAAGAAGTGGTCTAAGCAATTACTTTCTCTGGTTGGTAATTTGTGTCCTGGCAAAAGTCCACAGGAGGACATCACATTCAAATAATAGGTTCTGTTGTTATGTTCGTTAGTCTGTTCAGAGGTTTTGGGGATTATGTTGATATTAATGTCTCCAGTGACAATAATATTTTTATGACTATTAAGTGTAGCCAAATAATCAGCTAGAGAATTGATAAAAGGTTCTGCATCTTTGTTTGAGGGAGAGCGATAAATGCCCAATATTATATTATTGTCTATTTCTAATTTAAGGCAAGATGCGTGGGTTAATATAATTTCATTTACTATAACATGTACTGATTTATTAACATAGGCAACAACGCCATCATTTTGATTTAAGTGGTTGATGGTGGCGTAACTATTGTAAGAAGGTAGGCATGGAGGAGGTTTTTCTGAATTTAAACGGCATTCTGTTAGTATAAGTATGTCTACTTCAAAACCAAGTTGACTTAAATTTGCGTTTAGATCATCGATGTTACTATAAATACTGCGTATATTCTGTGATATTAATGTTAAATCATTATCTGCACTTTTAATGTATTTGTATAGATCTGCAAGGTCACATTGGAAGGTAGACGCAATCTCTGAATTGTCTATATCTTGTAAATAGGTATGAAAATTATCCATAATAAAAATTTGTAATATTTTTGTTGTATATAGTAATTGTCATATGAGTTTTTGATTTGATGTATATAATATATTTTTTTAATAACAAGAATTTTAATTCAGTTAGGCGGTAATCAACAAACGATATTTTTGAATGTGTGAAGATGTGTATACGTGTCATTGTGTGTATATAGAGAAGGTGTTTTAATGAAGACATCTGTGTATGTGTGAAATATTTGTATATTATTGTATGTAAATAAGAAAATGAGAAATTAAAATTAATAATATGAGTTTTACAAATAAAAGTTTTCATAAAGATTATCAAATTGTACAAATTTAGCAAAAAGTTACAAATTGACTTACTATTTCTAGAGTATACTAGTCACTTCTGTAATAGTTGTTGTATCTGTGTTTCGCTATGTATTCTTATGATGGGCGAGGTGTCGTCTTTTCTTATATAGACTTTTCCATATGCCGTCCAGCAGAAAGTGTATGAATTGGACTTCTTAAGATCTCGGGCCAGAAAAAACAGACGTGCTCCTTTTTTGGTTAGCTGTTCAGATACATATATGGGAGTATTTGTTGGTAATCTTAATCCCGTATCATTGGCGCATAACTTCGCTTTGTGTTTTCTGTTGTAGGTTTTGCACATATGTAATATCTCACTTCTTATCAGAGAAGAAGCTGTTTCCACGATAATTGTAGGATTTGGGCTTTTCTCTTTTTTTCCACGTGTCCTGTATATGTCTTTAATATGACTCTTTTCGATGCAACAGCCGATGGTTTTAGTTAAGCTAATTATCATGTTTATAAGATCTTCTTTTGTTTCATTAGTTTTAACCGGCACATTTTTTATCTCGAGATTTGTTTTTATGCTTTCTCTTTCAAGGTTTTCAATTTTGTCTTCTAGTATGGCGATGTATGACTTATCCTCCTTTATTTTGCATTCAAGCATCTCAATTTTTTTTGTGACTTCCTCACTCTGTGCGGTTAGGTATGCTACAGAGTTTTCAATGCTTATATTTGTTTTCTGTATTTCACACTGTGTAGTATTAATCTGTTGGAGCTGATAAGATTGTTTAGCAAACAGTGACGATATTGTATTTTCAATGTCCTTTTTAGTATTCATCTGAAACTCTTTAATTTGTGTACAAAATAGGGTGTTTATCATGTTTTTGATTTCTTCTTTGAAATCCTCAAATTCCGGAGTACAATCATTTTCCCTGCATCTTTTATTGCGAAAAGCAACGTAATTAGGTGGTGTTTTATCCTCTCTGCATAACAAATTAACATCCGAGTCAGAACATGACTTGTTTAAAAGACCTTCCATGTCGAGTAGCCAAATTTAATTACTATTCCCAGTGCAATACGGTCCAGTATGAGTAGCAATAATATTTTTAAATATATTTGATTGTGAAGGTAAATGAGGGTAGATGAAATTGATGTTGATGCCGACAGCTGGTCTATTGCTGTCCTGCCGGTGGGCGGAACGGAGAGATAAGAATATAAAATTGTTACCAGGGTTCCATGGCACTAAGGTGATCTTAAAGTCTGATAGGTTATTGATATTGGTGACACCCAAAAGGGCGGGGCTAAAGCAGCAGTCAGGTGGTATAGGGCGGAGCTGATTTTTCTTGATGACCACTAAGCTGACAGTGGGCGGCGCCTCATGCGCAAACGCACGATATTTACTGCAGGTACCAGGCGACTAGTAAGTTAAGGAGTAATTCTTACGTGACAGTAGAACTCCTCGGTGTTATGTTATCCTATTTTTGCAGACACTATTTATAAGTTTAATCGATTTTTTTTTGATTTTTAATTTACAAAAGATGCGTAGTAAACACGTCTATTCTGTTTGACGGTCCGGGGGGAAGAGGATAATAGAAATGCGCTTTAATTTGTCGTTTAGGGCATAATGAGGAGCGAACCCTGTGATTACGCGCGCCGACGCCGCCGGCTCGCGCGCTGTTGACGTGCGCTGTTTCCACACGACGCACCCGCCCACATCTCGCAACTGCATATCCTCGAACGTGTAAACTCGAAATTCATCTACATTTGTTACACACCGCAACGAAATCGATGCGAGTCGAGTGCGAAATGAGAAACAAAGGTAGTGCCCCTCATGGGAACGCCTGCGATTACGGCCTCCGGCAAATTCTCGCCTCGCACCGGACGGCTCAACTTAAAAGTAATGAGTGGAAATCAGAATTATACGGAGCGTTTTAAAAACGCATTCATAACCCGTATTTATGGGTGTAAATATTGTCGCCATCGGTTAATGGCCGTCTGAAGAACCTTAATTAGGAAGAGTACTTTAACACCTTTTAAAACTGAGTTGTAGAGACGTACAATGAAGTAGGTATAATTTTTCGATTTTATTAACTCGAGCCTAATTATTTTTATATGAAACAATAGCTCGTAAAACATTAAATTGCGACTTCCTCAGTCATTATATCTCAATGTATATTATATTTTAATTGATTATTGACTATCCTTCGAGTACGTTGAGTGTAGAGTCCAATGGTACAATTTTATTAAGACTTTGTTTTATATCATTTATTTTTTTACACCTTAATTTTCTATACGCTTAATTGCAGTATATGCAGTAAGTTTAAAGGTTGTGCATTATGTAAATACAAGTATTATATATGAATTTACATAATATTATCAATTACGTGTCACAGGGTTGACCAATGTTCGCTATCGATGTATTTGTTGAAAATAATTCTTGTCATGAGATAAATGATCTAGCGACACGTAAATAGCGAATAATCAGTCATATTTGTACTTTGCTAATGATCGTTCATAATGTTATTTAGCAAAATATGTCGCTATTGAAAGTAGTCACAAGTTATGCCCCAGATTTGTTATAATTAATCTTACTGCTACGGAAAATTTCCATCGAAATTATATATTTATTACATTATAGCTTATAGTTTTTTTTAATTCTTAGGAACTTCAAATTTAGTATAATTAGGCATTTTTAGAATATTTTTTAATTCAAAAATTTACTGAAATAAATCAAAAATATAATTTTTCAGTTTTATTCTTAATTATCTAACCTACAATATCGTCATTTGTTTCTCGTACACCATAACTAAAACTAATTTGTTATTAAAAATAATATCCAAACAAAATCGCCTTGACTACAAAACATCTAAAATTAGACCAAAATCAGATTCGCCATAAATTCCAAAACATTTTATACCCATAATCTTATTTCGCGAGTCGATTATGCTGATAGGGGGATAACAACGGGCATCCCTAAATCGGCGCTCCGATCGGCATTGAACATAGTATCAGCTGCAATCAGATGAGGCGAGTTTTTAATCTTTTATTCATAAAAGCCGCCGCTCAAATTGCAGGGCGGTCGACCTAATGCCTTTCAACTGATGCTAATAACCTGCCAATTTATCAAACTCGCCTGCAGCGCCGCACTCGGCTAACAGTCGGCTATACGCTAACACGTGGCCACGTCGGTCATTCCCGCTCTGCTCTGAGTAATAGGTGTTAATTTTAGCAAAAAATCGCAGTGGTAATTACGCTAATAATAGGTTGTATGCATTCTTAAAATAAATTCTTCTGAATGCATCTTTACCTATAACTATTAATTCGTAAAAGATTATTTCTTTTCGTTATTCGTATGACATTCGACTATAGCAATACCTACTGAAAAAGTCCATACTAAAAATCTATATTAAATACAAAATAATTTAGGTATAGTCAGAGAGCCTTATTTCGTGTGCCGGGTTAAACTGTCTACTCGCTATTACGGACACTATAGTAGTAGTTTGATATTTAGCAACAAATATATAGAAAAGATACTTTTACAGATATACGGAAAATGTATCAAAAATCTCACCTGTCGAAATCAGTAAGTCTAGACGAATCTCGGAAGCCCTTAGCAAAAGGATTCGAGTCTATTTTCAGTTTAGTAATCAGCTGGTTCTGGTACGCCGTGACGGCGGTGAACACCGTCTCCGGGAATATGAATGTCCTGTGCTGCTCTCTCGACAGGTCCGTGATAGGACCACCGCCCTCACGCACCTTCACCAGATGTATCCTTGGCTGATATCGGTGCATGGAATTTAGGACTATCTGTAAAAGAAAAGATAGGCTTTTGGTAAAAAATAGTTTAGAAATGTATTTGTAAATATAATTTTGTTTAATCATCATCTCGTTAAAAAAATAAATGAATACTCGTTTTGTCTAATGTTGTTCTAATGTAAAGTGCTACAATATTTAATATTTCCTAAATACGAAAATTATACAGATTGATTCATGTAAATAGGTCAGTAGGAAAAAATCTGAAACTATGTGAGCTAGAGAAATTTGTTGAAACATTGTCACCGAATTTGTAATTAAGAAACATGCATTGAAACATTCAACGCAGCTTTGGAATCGAACCTGATAGTTCTTGTTGCAGTAAATAGCACTCTCAGTGTACAATACAATTAAACGTCTGAGCAGATATTCATGAATTGTAGCTAGAACTGCAGCTCGAAATAGTTAATCTAGATTACATCAGCTTTCAAACAAAATAAAAACATTATCAAAATCGGTGAATTCGTTAGGGAGTTGTGATATAACAGAAAAACACATAAATACAAAGTACACACGTCAAAACTATAACACCACTCTTTTTTTGCCGGGGGTAAAAAGACGAAAAAATGACAATTAACTTAAAAATGTGCAGACAATATTATTATACATTATATATTATATTACATGAATCATTAATATTGTAAATGTTACCTACATTTATACCTAATTGTAATTGTAAATCAATCAAAATCAAAAATCAAAATCAAAATATTTTTATTCAAAATAGGAATTTACATTCTCTTTTTGAACGTCAAGAAAATGAATCTATCACGGTTTCGGAAAAGTATAACCTCAGGCTTGAGAAGAAACCGCGAAAGAAACTCAGCGGGACTTTTTTTTGTTAGTTTTTTTTTAACAACGTCAAGATTGGTTACAATACGTAAACTATAAAATATTTTATAGATTTATCTACATTTTTTTCAAGTGTCATAGTTTTTTTTTCTAATAATAATACTAAGAAAAAAACTATTACAATTAAGAACTTATTTTTTCATGGTTTAAAAGTATAAACGTACAATTATTTATTAATAAGACAGCATAAACCTACAATCAACGTCGCAACCCAAAAACTCACAGAACCTACGCTACACTCAAAACAGTGATGAAGATGCAATTTTCTTGTTAAATTAATTAACTTTATCTATGTAATGATAGTGTCGGTGATTTCTCATCACTACATTGTAATTAATTGGGCGATGTGACGCGCGATAGCCGACACTCCGCTGATGGTATAATTAACGTTCGTTAATTAATTTGACTGCCTACTTACTTTTATTACGTAATTGCGTTTTTCAAGAGTGCCGATTCATTGTAGTTTCGGTGATGTTATTAAGTATCTTATCTCTGCTATAAAGGTATGGGGAATTTCCTAATTATTTTTTACATCCGGTAACTCTCTAAACTCGAGTCATTTTAGGTGTAAATATTTAGATATAACATGTTAATATATAAGATAATTTACGCTTATTTAGTGGAAGAATTTTAAAAATTCTGTTACATTAAATATTCGTTTAATTTTTTTGTTAATTAAAACTTTTAAATTTTAGTAATTTACATAATCATTTAGCATATGAACAAAAAACTGGGATTTTGCAAGGACTTCTGGTGTACATTTCATCAATAAAATAAAGGTTATTATAATCTAATAACGTGTTAGATGTATGTAAAAATAAGGCAGATAATATTAATTTATCTTCGCCGACATCAATGCTGAGCGGGCGTGGCTTGTGTCATTAAAGAACCTCTAATTTCCACACCTGCGTCTAAATGAATAATCGCCGAATTCTCTCTTTCAGTAAATACACATAATGAATATGTAAACCTAGAAGTCAATAGTTTTTTCTTAGATTTATTATTTATAAAATCTATTTTAAACGGAACGTTATTAAAGAAATCAACTCAATTATATGGAATAAAAATATGATTTTCAAACCGTTTACTATTAACTGAAATGGTGATATTATTATAATACTAATATTTTTACACCTTTTAAAATAAAAAAAAGTTCACAGAAAAGGCAACATTTGTGATTTACAATTCTATTTTGCAGCTGTGCATGGAACTCAACATTAACTTGGATATAATAAACAATAAGCACTACAGTTAAGGATTATACCTATGAAGGTATAGGTATGTATGTAATTTTTAATTATTTTAAATTAGTAAATAATTATTATTAATAAGAAAAAGTTTTACAGTAAAAAAAAGTACTATGGTTCTTTTAAACAATACATTACACTCTGATATGAATTTAAACATAACTTGGGTCAGTGTGGACCATAACTGACATCGGTTGTTATTATGCTTAATTTATTTATTGCAGTCATTAAATAGTAGTAATCTGCCGATTTATTAATAATTATAACACCTGTATATATTTACATAAAAAACTAATTTTTATTTCGTAATGTTAGATAATTATCTATCATATTATAATAATTAATTTGTCAATTTTAATTTTGTTGGAAACATTTAAAAATTTTCAAGACAAGTAGATTAAAAACTAAATAAATTATAGTTAGGGTACAAGAGTTATTAAAGGTAAGAACTCAATTAGCTTCTCGATTATTAGTTAACATACGAATTACCTATAAATCTGCAACAATCAGTAGGTATTATTTCAAGTCGAGCGAACTCTTATTACAGTATTAAAGACATACGCTCCGATAGAGCATTGTAAAACTACGTACCTACCTAAGTACGTAGGCGACGACACCGCTGAAGGGATGTACGGACGCCCTTTCTTGTTACATATCTCAATGAATATTAATCTTTAACGCTTAAAGAATAAAGTAATGTATGGCTTGGCGGCAACCGCAGAGCTATAATTGCGGTGGGGGGCGTTGGGAGGGCCGTGGGGAGGAGCGGTGTGGCGGACGGAGGGGGACACTTCGCTCCAGATCGTCGAGCAGGGTACACGTCTTAATGTAATATCATGAAATGATTTGGTCTTTACTTCGAATATGATAACAACATTGTATCTGGTAAGTCGAACGAGGTTATTTTTCTTACTTCTACAGGTAAGATCGTATTTCTTATTAATGTTGTTTATAAATTTAATAATTTAGTGCGTTTTAGGGATAAGTGTGGAAATTATAAAATTTGTGATTTTAATTAACATACAACTTAAAATCGAAACTTAAAATTTAATTAGTTAATTATTTTGTATAGTCGTTAGAACACAGTTCCTTTAAATATTCCTTTTTTGTTTGATATATTTAAATAAAATTGAGTACACTTATCCTTATTCAATAAAAACTTAATAAAAAAAAGTACCTAATTAGGCAATTTCGAACATTTTATAAAACCTCTACTTTATCTGTATCTTTCGAAAATGGAATGCATAAACGATTCGACCGGGCACGACCGGGCCTGCCAATAAGCCGCGCGTCGATATTTCGATTAGCGCGCGAGGCCGCGGATTACGACGGATTTTCGCCTCCGCACCACCATGACGACAAATTACCCCATTTGTACCTACCTACCGCGCACCGGTGTTGCCAACCTGATGTTATTATTAAACCTGCTTTTCAATTTTCTAACAACAGGTATTATATTTTTTTATTACTTTTTAAACTATTTTAATAAAAGTCTTTTTTTATAAGTCGGTTCATATTTGGTGGATAGGTGCTTAAAAACATAAAATAATATGACTAGAATTAGTTTTTTTTAAAATAAGGAACCAAATTCGAAATCAAATTTAATCCAGTTATTTTACTACATAAAAGCAAATAATTTTCAAAATCGCTAAATAAATGACGAAGTTCTTGTGGTAAAAATGTTTAAAAAACACACAATACTAAACACATACTACCTTACTTTTAAGAACTGTGGGTTACTTATTAGAAGTATCAAAATAAGAAATGTCGTTGATCAATATTGTCGTACTACTTATTTATAAAAATGTAAAGAAAAAAATACAGCTTTGGGCGTTATAAATATGTTACTTTGACATAAAACCTTTTTAAAATAAAACGAAACACTAATGAATAATTGTTTGACCTTACATCATTGATGTCTACTAACTTTGCCTATTACCATCGCGCTTACCACCTCGGTACTTTCGATTTTGACTAATATACAAAAATTAATCATAAACAAGGCCGCTGGTTACAAAATCTTAATTATTATTCACTATTAATGATTTAGTGGTCACAAGAACAAATATTGATATTTAACGATGAAAATATTAATAATCTTTGAGATATATGTATAAAAAAGTAATGTTATTCGAACTGTCATTTAACCACTAAAAATAATGGATATATTTATGCAAACATGGTGTGTCCATTCAATACAAGATGTCAACAGATTCGACGGAGTGTTGGCGTGGGCGAGCACAGTCGCGCTCTTAAATCCATTTCGATATTTTATTAACGTTTTACATATGCTTTAAAATTATGTAAAAAATTTTATGTCTGGCATATATGGAGAGAAATACAGATATTACTTCCAAATTGGAGAATCAGAATGAAGTTTTCAATAAGTGAAACCAGGGTCCGGTTTAGGGAAGGCTTTGCGGTGTCGTCAAAAATATCAGATAATTGTAATTATCTACCTATATATCCAATGTTTTGAATTAATTTATTTGTTTCATTATAATTTATCGTGGCTGCCTAGCTGTTCTTCACTGATTGCAGGCTCGACCGACGCAATACCATACCCTTACACTTAATATATAAACATATACATAGTTTCATTCTGTGAATGAGGAGCCAAAAGCTGAATTCCCATCCCCAATTCCTTTCCTTACTTCAAATTCCCCCCTCGAACCTTTTAAACTTCAAAAACCAACCTCAAAACAATTTTAAAAGTAGATACTAACATGCTATAAACGATAGATACTAAAACAAAGAGATTGACAAATCATCATTATCAAAATAATATTTACAATAAATCTCCTTTCTCAATATAACGCACTTTTACTTTCGCGTGGGCGGTACATGTCGCAGTTCGTATAAACTTTTTATTGGCATTAATTTATTACTTAATATTGTGCGCGACTGTCTGATAACATCATTGAGGTTAAGTCAACATCAGCGGTAAGCGATGAAAAATGATGCTTTAAAGTAGCGGATTTCTCGGCCTTTTTAGGGTTCCGTACCTGATGAACGGGACCCTGTTATGAATTCTCCGCTGTCTATCCTTCACAATGGATCAATGGATTGTACCACAAAAACCGTAATAGGTAGAGGGTTGAAATTTTTACAAATTATATATTTCTATCACTACTATGACAACAAATAATAAAATGTGGTCAAGTGTGAGTCGGATTTTACAAATTTTAGACATAGCGCCTCTCGTTTCTTTTACTAAAGTGTTTATGAAGTAGATACATAAGTGTTATATCTTATACCATGCTATGGAACCAATCATGTGCAAATCTAACTTGCACTTGGCCGGTTTTATTTTTATTACAAGTGAAACATACTGGATAACGTAACGAATATGTTGCATTTATTCGAAATATTTCCTATCATGTATGCGACTACAAACTGTAAATAATCTTAACTAACATTACAAATACGAATGTTAGTCTGTTAGTTACACTTTTTGCCTTTACGAACCGATTGTTATTAAATTTTACATAAAAGTGAGTTACAAAAAGACATTGGCGACCTTTCATCCAGAATAAAGTACTCTTCCTGCGGATAACTAACTTTTAAACAGTAGTCCGACATAATAAAATCTACACTAACGAAAACGCAGCCCCGGGCAAAATTATGTTATAAATTTAGAAATCTTTAAATAATAATTAAGACTTTAAAATGTATATAAATATGTATTAATACTAATATTTTATAAGAAATTATATTGTACCTATCTGAAAGTAGGTTGTGGTAGTAGTACCCTTAAGTATGCTCTTTCGAATAAAAAATAATTTTCAAAATCGGTTAAAAAATAACGGAGTTCTGAGATAACAAACCGAAAGAAAATACGATATGAATTGAGAACCTCCTTCTTTTTGATGTTGGTTGAAAAATTTTAGCATAATTAAACGAATTAAATTCTTAAAACTGCAAATTAAGGTAGCGATTAATTCCTTAATTTATTAATGGTTTTTACACTGTGTTGAACATTCGTTTAAAAAAATTACCTAGATTTATTTAATATTTTCAACACGTTGCTTTTGAATACTCATTTGAGATTTCATCCGGGTTATTAAAATAAAACTGGTCTAGTATTGAAATTACTACAATATTTCATAATAACATAATTAAGTTGTAGATAGATTTGGCGCGTTTTTATTATACTTATTAAATAATAACTTGACATCTTAATTGATGTTTAATGTCAAGGTGTATTTTACTTATTTTCAACCAACTTCCAAAATTGTTTAATTTTTATCAACTAAATTATTTTGGGAAAAAAAAATCTAACAGAAATATCATACAATGTGCGGCCAGGTTTAAGTCAGATTAGTGACGGGATACTGGCAATAAAGACAATTCGAATTCTCATTTTTCTTCGCCTAATGATGACTACGTTATCGAATGCAATCGGCGTCGATACAAAGTGTCATTTATACTAACCAGTACGCTGAATAATACTAGGAACTTAGCGTTAGGTCACGGACGAGAATTTTGATTCGTCAACAAACGTAATTTTGTCTTGGCTGAAAGCCTTTACGCATGTGCGGTAATGGGACAATAAAAAATACTATTATCATGTATGGGGACGACATCTTTTTATGATTGCTTGTAATACCTCCATTGTTTTCTCTCGGATTAGTCTGAAATCTTCGAAAAGAAAGTAAAATTTATGTGACAGTTTACGTGAAGCTGTGAAAGTACACTCTGAGACAAATGACGCACTTTCATAATACGTTACATCTGCTACGTAATAAAATGAAATTGCTAACATTCGTCTTATGATTTTAACCAGTCAATTTACTAGAGATAACAAAATCATATTATTGATATTGCAAAGTGTTCAGTATCGAAAAGTAAGTTTCAAAGGAAAAAACTAATTACAAAAAACAGTTACGTCTAAAAGTCTAATAGAATTTTAAATATATATCAAATTACATTTAACACTGACAGTAAATTATTTCAGATGTAAAGCAATGATAATGAACTATGTAAATATTTATGAAAGTCTAAGAGCAGAACTTATAAGTGTAATTTTCCTGTAACAATAATGTTTATAAAAAAAAGCCTTTGGCCAAATGTCAAATTTCTTTCCGCTCACACAGAAGCGACACTTTAAAAATAATAAGGCTTCTGCTGACCGCAGACGACGAGAAAGAATTTAGTAGTGTTTCTTCTCAGTATTGTTCAATGTTGTGATTGAAGCATTTTAACAAAACAAACAAACAGTTTGCTTATAGTTATATTATTTTGTTAGTTTGCAATTCGTTGCGCGTCGTTTAGTTATATAAATACGAAAATATGTGTGTATTATCTAAATCTATCAATCGAAATAAAGACTATTTTAAAATCGATATTTAAGTGCGGTTATAGTAGATATATAATTAATTATACACTAAAATTTTAAAAGTCATCTTATCAATACTATCAACAAACAAATAACTTATAACAAAGCGACGAAAAAAATTACTAACAAAACCTTAATACATAAATTTTGTGTCAATAAAAATATATGAAAAAGTGAAAAAAAAACTCCTCCTTTAACAGAAAATTGAATCTGACATAAATATTAAAAATAAACAGTACCTACTTAGTGATTTTGTTGTATTAAATCGTTTCGAATAATGTATAACCAATATCTTTGAAACGGTCCATTCATAATGTTATTATGGAATCCCGTTCGCCTCATACATATTCATGAGTAATATTATGACACATTATGATAAATCCGACCGCTTAATAAACATAATCTATTAATTTTAAGTAAACAACCTTTTGGTTGTAATAATCTTCTACGTATACATAAAAAAGAGATCGAAGTTATTACTTTATACATAATTTTTGTAATTGAAATATAAATTGTACAAGTACAGATGATTTTTATTGCCTTTAACAGAAATAAAATTACAATACAATATATACTAAATGAGTACCCTAAATATTTACAAATTATAATAATTTATTCACAAATCATATTCACGCGGAATAACGACAAGAATTCCAACAGAATTTCACCTTTGAATGGTAATGAAACAATCAGTTTTAAAAATAACATTATATTGTGAAAGTTCTTATTGCATCCTTCTATAAAGTAAAAGAAGTATAGTAAAATACTTTATTAAAATTCACTTTGATATTTCATTTCAATGTGACGACTATAATATTTTAAAAAGATATATATGTATTATTCAATATTAATTGATCATATTTAAGTTCTTAGATCTAATAAGGTACATTATAAATAAAAGTTATACAGCGTTAACTTAAACATAGAATAAAAGAAGGTAAATTTTATAATACTGGAATAGAGTGGTTTTTACAATATCTATGTTCAAATACTCATTAATATATACCTACCCCTTATATTTTCTTCTAGAAAATCTTCTATTAAGACGGGTTTGCCCCTTTTTGAATGACAACTCCGTCTAATGACTTTTAGAAAGTGCTTTTTATCCATATATCGTAATAATGTCGTAAGTGTACACAATACTTCAAACATGACAGTTTTCATTATATCTATACATAAATACTTATACATGACACGTGTTAAAACTTCTATTCTTCCTTTGAACTTTAATGAGTTAAACGTGAAATGTTCGTGTTTATGAATATTCAATTAGATTCCAAAAACGTTCTAACTTGTATTTATTTTGTCCGACAGACATTGTTTAAATTATTAGAACCCTTTAATTTTTTTTTCTCAATTTAACATTTTTATTCGTACATTAATTAATTGTCATTTTGACAACTCGCATTTTTAATGATACTAAGTCTATATCACAATAATTTAGCTGTGTAACAAAATTTTTATGCTATTTAATTTGTAACTTAAATAAGTTATCAATCGCGACGACAACTTACTTAAAAATTCACATTACCACTAATTACTAAACCATTTCCGAACGACAAGAACCGATCAAATCCGGTAGCTTTTGTTATTAAAATGATAAAAGTTAACGAGGGTTAATTTTATATGACATTATCTTAAGTCTTACTAAAGATAATTGAGAAACAGGACGTGCACATTTTACCGAATTACACGACGAATAAAAAGAGGAAGGGATATCCAAACGGCTCTTTAGCGCTTTATCCGTCACTAAAATCAATTTAAAAACGCATCCACCGTGTGTAATCGACGCTACTTAATTAAACTTTAAACGTTGAAATACGTTTAAAAGCTGATGAAAATAAATAAAAAAACTCTCCGGTGCGCGTTCATCATAAAACATAGGTAGCAATAAAATATATTCAAATAAAATGTTTGCTCGTAAAGAGAGTGACACGGGCAGTGGAGTGAAAAAGCGGTAAATCGCCATACGCATTCTAGAGGAGCACGTCGTCCGCCGTCACCCGGGGAGCCACGATAAACGTCACCTCGGAATGAAAAAGGAGAAGTGTATTAAATAATAATCGGTTACTAGCACGCTTGGACGCCAACTAGCACTGGGTTCCGTATCATTTCACCATTGAATCATTCAAGATTTTTATTACAAAAAAAAATGTATAAAATCTTAAATATCATTATGATAAGCATAGATATTTCAACGAGTTTTTTGTAAAGTAAAGATGCATGAATACATGTAACTGAACCCTAATCGTTTGACATAAGATAGTACAAGAGAAAAAACAAATATGGCTACAAATTGAAGTGAGAAATGCGTTGTCGCTTCGGACGCCCCCCGCGAGGCCGGTCCACTCGCGTTATGACCAGCATCTCAAAGGGTATCATTACAGCGTTTGATTAATACGCGAGTTCCTATCATTGGCATCGCGTCATAACGACAGTCGAGCCCCATAACTCTGCTAAATGAGCTCACTTCTCCACGCTCAGAGCGAACGTGGATTTGCATACAATACATGGAACTACCAGTTTCTTACTTTTACCATTAGACCGCATTCCATTTCGTAGCATCGACGTCTAACAGCAGTTAAGATAATTATTATTAGTGTATTTTTTATTATTTACTATCGTATTTTCTTTAACGTAGCTCATATGTGACACTATCTATTGAAGCAGCTTTAAATATTATATTTCTTAGCTAGAAATAAAAATGATGAATTTCAAAACTTTCCTCATTCGTTATCGTTAGGTTGAAATTTCAAGATCGCTTTATATTACTTACCTAAGTGATATCGTTTTAAAAAAGCGAATTAGACGACACTAGGAATAAATATTAAAAATACAATTCAATAGAAATACCTGACCATCAACAAAGTTTTAATACAGCAAAAAACAAGAAGAGTTTACAAAAAGAGGCCTTACCTCTAAGTCTAACTTACTAACGCCCACAGTTAAAATTTTTTTTAATATTTCGAAGATCTCAAATCACTTTCTCAAATCACTACTTTAACGATATAATTCATTCGCAACAAAGTTCCTTTGAGCGGAATTGTAAAATATTTACAACCGCTTGTCTAGTTGAGAGCGATTCGTTTTGATGGTGAGCTATAACATGAAAACACACTAGATATAAAGTAACCACGCTTAGTATTGGCATAAAAAGAATGATTGCAAATTGGCATGTTTACTCGGATATGAACCCCGTCTCTGTTATTACACGCCATCTGGTTCTTACAACGGTTTTCTTGCTCTACACGCTAATGATAAAGGAGCGAAATGGTTAAGCAGCCTTTGAAATTTTATGCGCTTATTAATACTCTGCGTCATCGAATATACTTAGTAATATTATAAACGGCGGAGGTCTGTTCGTCCATTACCATTTTACAGCTAAATCGCTAAACGTTAATAAGTATGAAAACAACCTGAACACTGAGAGAAAGCATGAATTACGAATTATAAAATCAAAATTAATATTAACATTATTCAAGTAGCCTACTTGCAACTTTTTTACAAGCAATTTCAATCGTTAAAACAGAAATAAAAAATATTTATATTAATGAAACAACAACCGGAAAAAACTGGATACTAGTATACTCTTTAAAAATTTTAGGCATACGTTTAAGTGTTACAAATATATTAAATCAAGCGTAATATCCCAAGATTAAAATAAAAAGTTCAATGATCTTTAAAATCCATAGATATAATATATAGTTACTAGATAGATATTGTTGAACTTTCTCGGACGAATCGAAATCCATGTAAGCGCAGTCACAGGCCAAAGCCAGTTTCATATTTCGAACATGAAATACGTGACTAGGGTGGCGAGTAACTTTGGAAATTAATGTTCTTTGTAGATTGTGAGGAAATACCTTAATATAGGAACCTATTAGAATTATTATTCTTAACTTAAAACTGGTTATTTGATTTACATACGAATATATTTCAATTAATTACTCGACGTTATCTTAAACATTTTGTCGAATAATAGTCATTTTATCTAATCTTATATAATTTTGGTGCTTAATACTTAATTCAGAATACATTACGATAAGGCTGTCAGAATTTGATAAAACCTTTTAAATTTTATATCCATACCCATCCATCTATACAGTAATTTTTATATGTTAATTCATTGCAAAAAATCACTAGGCCGATTTCAATAAAATCTTTTGTATTCCAAAGCTTACGATTAGACTCAAAAACTAGTATTTGACGAGAATTTCATTTGTTTTACCCTCAAGAGCGATATATAACAATTTTGTAACCTAGTAACAGATAGCTGTGAATGACAAAAATAAATGAATTCTTTCAGATGTAAAGCAATGCCACATAACTTAAGTAAATCTTTATGATAGCCTGAGACCAAAACTGATAAATTAAGTAAGTAATTCTCGTCTTCAATCTTGTTACGCTATTAAAACTTAGACATAATAAAAGGCGCACAAATTAAAACCAAGTGCAAACTCTAACTCACTTCCATACTTTTGAAAGAAAGTATTATTAATATTTAGGAGTGAATGCCCAGTCCTAAATTGTCCGAAAGTTATTGATACACTAGTCCAGACGCACCGGTCGCTTCCGCCGGCTACCCTTCGCTCTTATACGATTGCCCTTATTATGACATAAAAATAATTCATGGCTCCTCTTACCACAAAGTAAATTAACCGCCTTTAATCATATTTGAATTACTTAATACGTTAAAGCGGTTCTAAATACATTATTTAGTTTTATTTGTATGGTACGTGGTTAATATTATTCGATATGTAATCGTCATTTTGTAATACAAAATACTTATTTAGTTAGTCAAACTAGTTTATGCTTGCGGATTTACTTACGCTTAACATAGGACTTTCATACAAACCTTCCAATCTGCGTTTTACCCCCTTAGAGCGGACCCTCTTCGAATTTGCAAAATTCCTACATGCTAGAAATAACCCCTATCGAAAATTTTTAATTCCTAATACGTACTTGATGTACCAAGTACAAGAATAATGCACCTCTCAGAATAGTACCATAATTTTCAAAATAGCTTTGGTGTTTCCAGTGTTTTTCTTTCATACAAAATTCTCTCCACTTATTCCATTGTTAACAATTTATAGTATAGATTAAACGAAGGCGTTGTTATTTAAATATGTTTTACTCGCAGGATTAAACATATGGTAATCCATCCTGGACATATTTTAATATCTATATTTCAAATTCTAACCAAATTTACTGGACCGATACAACAAGAATAATATTTGTTTTTGTAGAAAAATATAACTATTTTTAAACAAAACTGTTATTGTACATATAAATGGACAAACACCAATCTCGGATCTTTTACTGTTAGTTTTTAAAGAGTTTCTTTGCCTATCTACGAAAAATATCGGCCCAACATAGTGTATGCACTAAAACTTTCCTTGAAAGTATGCATTTCAATACCTGCCCAAAAACCCCATTCAAATCGGATTAGTAGATTTTAAGGAGATCGCGTACATACAGACTTACATTACGAGTCAAACACAGGACCTACTGTTTTTGAAGTCGTTTAAAAAGAAACACACGTTCAGTCGAACTTTCGCATTAATAATATTCGTTTAATATTCCGAATTTAAATTAGAACGTTATCTCTTTTACTTTAAAAAGTCAAAAATAATAAATTTTACAGCTGTAAATGTTCATTTAAAATTTTTAGTCTAATTAAATTTTCCTTTCTAATGGTGGTGTATTTATTTAACAAATGAAATGTATCTTTCCATAAACATATATAAAGGATCGTTTTCAACAGGCTCGATTTAATCAATAATATACATTTCCAAAAATTTTGACATGTGACATTTTCTATTTAAGCGACTATACAAGTTGATTTATTCACATGGGTCAGAAGGGATCAATCTGAAGCTATGAGAATTAGAGAAATAAGTGAAAAAAGAGACTGAGAATATTAATATGGTTCTAGAATCGAATCTGATAGTTAAGAATTTTCTTTTATTATTTTGTTACATCTTGTTACAGGAATAAATAGAGAATGATAATCATCAGGAATAAATGTTAGTATGGAACTGTCAGTGTACAATACCAAGAAAGCCGAAAAAAAAACTTTTCGAAGGTACACGATAACCTATAGAAAATTATTTCGATACGGTATACTTTTAAAATTCAAGGTTAACAGACAACACTAAATCACTTTCTTCGGTGTAACACGACGAGTTATGAATGCCTTAAAAATTATGTAAATGAATACGGATACTCAGTATTGATTTATTTAATTATAGCGGATTTGAATCGAATTATGATTCAAATATTCTTGCACCTGTAGCTGTAATTATTATGATTTATTACAATTTACATAAACTTTCAAATCGCTAGTGCTCAATTTTTTTTTATTACGGTTTTTTTGAGAATAAATGATTTGCATATTTCGTCGAAATTTACATTAAACGATATTAGTTATTTTTTTCTAAAACACGAAACTAAAAATAATTGTTAGAAATTAGAAGAATATGATTTAATGTGTTTTGCTTTTATATATATAAGTAATGAAATAAAACATCAACATCACTGTGTCAATACGTCATATAGAATCATTCACTATGCATACACATAACATGAGAAAGGTTAACCATTAAGAGTTTATTTGTACGTTTTAGTTTGGAAAAAATAACTTTTGTCCTATAAATAAAAATACTTTTTTTTTAACTTTTTGTAAGCTTGTACATCGTACATGTGTACGTCTAATTGAAAATACGATTCGAATCCAGTCTCTTCGACAAAATCAACATTACCTCGTTATTGAGTTTATCTAGTAATCATTAATTACAATAGCCATCGTGGTGTCGCTGGCGGTAATTACGTGGATGACGTAGTCATGGCTGCCGTACTCTAATGAGCACGGAGTACGGGAAACCGCACAGCGGGATATCTCCCAACAGACATAAATTATAATTTATTAATTCAAATAACACTTTATACACTATTCAAATCGCTTGTTTGTTTTATCCTTGCGTTAACGACGTGAAAATATCAGGTGTAATTAAAAATGCGAGGAGTCGAGAATTGATGTTAGTCGTTGTTCATTAACTGAGCCGGGCGCTGAGTGTTTTATTGATTTTCATTGGACCAGTTCGTTATTATACTGGTTACGATTTAGTATTAAGATATTATGTATACTACTGTTATAAATGTTTTAATATTAGTTCAAAACTTTCTTAGTCTTTAGATTAATGTGCTATGAATATACCATACCAATTACAAGTAGGTAATATTCTATAGTTTTAAAGACATTCTATAGATTTAGATATTTCGACAAAATTTAACTGATGATTATACATAATAACAGAATGACTTTTAGTAACTAGAAAAAAAGGTTTTTTTTCATGACCACAAATAAAAACAGCCTATATACAAACATCCTATTCTAGTTAGTTCCCACGTTTTCCATGTCTTGATTAAACATTACACCGTATGTAAAACTAATAAGGACATGTCCACACAGACATCCACTCAGTCCATGAGTCAAGTGATGCCATTACCATTTTCCATAAGCCTGCTAACGACAGGCGTTTGGCTAATCGCCAGCATCAGAGTCCATCGCCGGCCGAACGCGAAATATTTAATCAACCACACGTAATTGGTGTACTTTGAGAAAGACAAACAACATTAATATTATATAAGTGAGTTATAATTGCGCATATTATTAGGATATTTTTATACATAAAAAAAAATGTATACACTGTTTCAGAAGTCAACTTATTAACTACATGCGATATTCTCTTGAATATATTGGCACGATTTCATGCCTTAAGTGAATCTTTATCATTTGATACAAAGTTTTATATGACTAATAATTTAAATATATGTTATAAAAGCGAATTGATATTTTATTAATCTTTTTAGTCGGTACTATATTAAACAAAATTAATGTCACATAGGATATGCTACTTTATTGAAAGTATAGTTTTAAAATTCATTACATACTACAATTATTAAGCGTTTTTGCTATAAAGCGAACATTTCGCTTACTCATTTCGAAAATTCGAGCCTTATATGCAATAATTCATCTAGTATTAAATATTCATACATAGTTAATATCCTCGCTATTAGCATTAACGTCAAAGCAAGTAAAAAGAAATAATAAACAGAAAAAAATGCATGATCATTAATATAGGAAAATAATTCAAAACCCTGTTAATTATAACATCGACCTCAAATTTCGTTATATGGTTTTAACAATTCTCATTATTTTAATAAACGGTTAAAAAGCTACTCATAAATCATCGCGAACGTTCGTCATTAGTATCGGCCGTGTACTGAACCAGCAATTTCCATATTTTCATTAATTAAACGCGCACCGCGATGAACCTAAAATGACCGTGTTATGAATATGAATTTTTATTATAGTTACGAATTAAAATTAAAAATAGATTAACACTGCAAGCTTCTACGTTGGTATTTTTTACCCATCGAGGCTTGGCTGGAATTGTAGTGAAGCTCACAATCGCGAGCCGTCATCGCCGCTTTTCGTGCGACTGTTCTCATGAATTGTAACACTGACCCCGATTCCGCACGAAATAGGCTTTTAGTTAACCCTTCAACAGCATGCGGCGATGTATTTATTACATTATATTTTCACCACTTTGAATTGGAAATGACGCAACCGCAAATACCAATTTTTTTATACGAAAATTGATTATACGCAAGCATTGCCATAATTTTCTGTTCCTTTCATAGTTTCTTGCTGTTAATACGTATACTAAAATAAAAATACAAATAACTTAAATCTGTAATGAAATATCGCATTCTTCAGTCATGTTACGTAATTTAATCACATTAGCGTTTAAAATGTTAATATTGACTTTGTAAAACGTCATTAAAGACTAACGTTAATGACGTTTAACTTTTTATTTCGTGAATACATGTAAGACAGCTCTCAGTATTTTAGAAACAAATATGTGTTCCGGTAGTTAACGTACATGCCCATGGAATTCAGTAGCGATTTCCGTATTATTTCGAAGCAAGTAATAAAATCGCGGCTCAGTGATTAATTCGTCGGTTTCATGGAGTTTTTGTTCCACAATTAGGCGCTATCCAACACGCATGCCAGTATTGCGTGGCCAATACGTTATAACCGCGTATTAACGATTGACCCACGCCACTTCCGGGTAAAATAATTAATTGCTCATTACATGATTTTTCTATATCTTCAACAATATATACAATAACCACCTCATTGGTAAAAATGATAGGTTATATCTATATACATAGATTTTTAATCGATAAATTAAAATTATAATGTGTGAAATAATAAACTAAGTATGTGTTTATTTTAATTACATTTGAACGGCAACGTCTAGTGAAAAGTTTCATTAGCAGTCTGCATGAAGAAAGCACGGTTATCATACGGATAAGTTCGCGTTATGGGAAAGCCAATTAAAGCTAGACGCGTTTTTCGTCGGAGTCGATCCATCCATCATGAAACCACGCCCAGTCTGTTCCATTCCGCTGCTCTTGCGTCCCCCATTCTATTTCTCTGACCAAGGTGATTTCTATAATTAAATTACAGATGGACAGATAGCCATTTCATAACTGTTTACATTTCTCTAATAGGCGACAAATATATTGCTGTACTCGATGCAAATATTTCATTTTGTTACCATTTTACTTTGAGCGTTAGTGGTCAACGATAACGATAGTAAACAGTAAATATAGAAATGATAAATGTATGACGTATAACGAAATAAACAGCTAAGATATTGAAAATGTTCTGACATTCCTTTGATGAAATAGTTTAAGTAACCGTTCTGTGATAGAATCAATATTCACGTCAATTCGGAAGTAAATAACATCCAGCAAAACGAAGAAATGTTATTCTTCAACACGGCAGCGAAAGGGTTCACAATGGGCTGGTCGTTCGGTGACATTTCGCATCGGCACCTGCGACGTGGAGGCAAGAAGCCGTGAGCCGGCTGTCGCTCGGCGACATGTGCGACTAATTTGTTGCCAACAACGCACTCATTACACTGTCCCCGACGCCCGAGGTGTCGCCGACACCGGCAATTTCACTCGTAATTCTATAAAATTGCCACACGCATAAGGAAGTCGTACACGAGTCATCTCAGAAAACGTGTCACCGTTTATAAGAAAATAATTTTGTGCTGGCGTTAACAATTATCTATAAATTTTTATTATTATTAGTTACTAACTAAACTTGTTTTTTTTTTATACACAATTTTGTTTAAATTAATTAAAATAATTATAAAATAAAATAAAAAAATATATTAAATAAATGTCACTTTTTTTTTTAAACCACATCATCTTACTAAACTGACCTGTCCATTTTTGTCCATCTCGTTGTTGGTGAGCTTGACCTTCTCGAAGGAGACGACCTGCTTGCGCAGCTGGTCGCCGGAGAAGGGCGAGTCGGGGTGCGGGTAGAGGCGCGCGGGCGCGGGCGGGTCCGCCTTGCCCGCCACCAGCCACGACGAGCGGTGGTAGGCGTAGCGGTAGCGCTTGCCGTCCACCGGCACCACGTCTAGCAGCACGGCGTAGCGCGCCTCGGCGCGGCAGCCCGCGAACGACACGCGCACCGTCGGGAACATGCGTCTGTATAAAAAAAAATATTTATTTTGTAATTACACTAAGCTGACCTTAAACTTAAAAGGAATTTTTATCAGCAATTCTACGTTCTGACACAACGTAAGTCAGAATTAGCACCCATACAAAAACAGCAGAATTTAAAACAACCTTATGAATAAATAATAAATATAACTTTAAGTACACATAAAAAGAACTTTAAGTACAAAAATCAGCAATCATCTGCCAAAATGTAGCATGTATGATAGCTTAACGTAATTACGCTATTAACTTCAAAAATGAAGAATTTCTTAACCAAAGACTCATTGCTTTTGAAAAATAATTTTCAAGAACATCAAATTATATATTTCTAGGTTCAAACATTACATGCACTACATTAAGGTAAATATGTAGGTGCAGCTTAAAATGAAGCGCGGTGGCCTAGATACTGCATATTGACTATTTAAATTTTTTTGGATAAGTCTAAGCCGTCTGAGCAAACATGGATACCGAAAGAGCATTCCACTGCACATTATGTGCCTATAAGTCAGTAAATGTTGCTCTAGTCATTTCGTATTCAAATCCATAAATCACTTAGACAGATATTAAAACTGACATGCAGAATGCATGTTATACACAACACTATTTATATGCAATATTGATTTTATTACAAATAAATAATGTCTATAACATTATCCTTTAACTCCACGTCGATTTTAATTACAAATATCAAACACGATTCAACTACAATCTTTTGATATTGAAAAAAAACTTCATATTTTGTTTTATATTCAAATTATTTTGATAATAAAAATACAAGTAACATAATCTCGGATTATTTACGTTTAACTTCACGACAATATAAACATAAAACAAAACTTTCGACCATACATTGTTTCATTTCGTTTTTCGGATCTCGTGCACTAATGACCTCGTAAGGCCGCGAAGAACAGAAATCTAAATTAGACATTAAGACCCAAAAAAACCTTATAATCCCCGAAAGTGTTTTACGAGACCGAAACACATGCTCGCAATAAAAAAAGATGATTAATGTGCATTAACAAAAAACTGCCAGAGATCCGGCCACGGACGGTGACTTGTATAATTACAGGGTGAAACGCGAACTAGGAAATCAAACAAATATGATGTATTCGATTTTAATGCACCCCTAAATGGGCCGAAGCGCTTCCTGCCGGCCGGAGGCGATAACATCTCGCCGCTACTTATTTATAACGTAACCTTTCTTAATACCTTTTTTTTCTAATTTTAAACGGCACTTTTATAATTTTGAAGGTTAAACAAGCAGTCATAGATAAGATAACATCCGACAATTTGTCCGTCGGCCCTAACACGATCGGACGTTCGCCTCGCTGGAATTGTTTCTATTAACGTTTCCGAACGACAAACGAGCGATTCGACGATAATATCGTTCGAAGTTTACGACGAAATTCCTAGTGTGTAATATAAAATGCGGGAGTGAAAGAAAGAATTATTAGCGCTCATAAAACACGGGTGCGGTGTCAACCTCCCAATAAGTGTAATAATAAATGCGAGAAACCTATAAAATTCTCGGAGTCAGAACCCTAGCGCGACGATAAAGCGCCGCGCATTGAAGACCTCGGTCGCGGTAAGCGCTGGTCATAAATAAATCGTATTAAGGTGTGTTTTGAACGGTTATTCGGTATCGGTCGTGCAGGATCTCTCATCGCATCGGACAATAAGTCGCTGTCAGGCACATTTATGAGTGTGTCGTTAGGACGATGTCGCGATGTCTCGGTCGAGGGCGCATCAAGCACGCCACCCAGCGCGGCCGCGTAATGATCTGTATACATCACGGGTTATTTTGCATCCAAATAAAAAAAAGTTTTCTGAACTGTAAAATAAATTTTATTTGTTTTTCCATAAAAGTACTATTACAGTACTATAGATAAGAAGACTATACGAACAGCCTAATCGTTAAACGGTAGAGTACTGGATAGAACAGTAGACTAGAACACAGGTAACACCTGTAAACATTATGATATCATGAACTATGTAATTAGCCATTTCTTAAATTAATACATTCAAAGACCAATATAAAACACAAGATGTCTGGACCAGGCTGACGGGCCCATCTACCTGTTTAAGATTAGCGAACTACCCCATTTTCTATTCTAAAACAAAACATTACTCTATGGACACTTTAGACAAACTTCGGGTCAGATAAATGAAACAACGAAAATATAATCGTTCAAATTTAATATAAATAATGAAAATTATCACAAATCTCATGAATTAAATATTTCAAATACTTGTAGTAAGATTTTCATATAGGTAGAACTCGCTATATGTTAAAGAACAAAATTGTTTACAACCACCGATACATATTATGTATATAGTTTAAGATAATACGTAGTAAAAACTCATTCGCACGCGAGTGGAACCATTTGAACTGTCTTACAATCAAGTTAAATTGAAATGTACTGTAACTACTGACTCGGTTTCAATTTTAAAAGACTTTATCAGAAGACGAAAGTTTTAAGTTCTCTTGTAAAGTAAGTCTTGTATATCATATCCTAAATAACAAGGAATAATTATCTTTTACTCGCTGCCCGCTACTGCTTTGCAAGAATTTACTAATGAAGTTAAAAAATTCTATAAGTTTAGTCACTTATTGAATTTTTTACGAACGATGTTTCAAACATTTTTTTTAATAAACTTAGTGGTACACCCATTCTAAAGAGACGTACTCACATACCTATATGCATTAAGCAAGTGATTTCTCTCTAAATATTAATGCGTGAAGCAATCATTTTTTACCTCTTTTTACGTAAATTGCGCGGACGTATGAAATTTCACATACTTATCGTTTATATAGAGAAGGAGAGAGAAATGTTAATATATTTTTAAATAATGCATAAAAATATATTAAATCAATAAAAAAACCATTACACACACTACCATTTATTTGACACACACACTCATAGGTATATATAATCTTTTGTTCATTGTTAAAGTCTGTGGTCAAATTAAGAATAGATTATCATTCTAGAATTAAGGTCAATCTAGAAATCGGTTGAAAATTTAAGGAACCACGGTCGAATTTCGACCACTAAGCGACCACTAGTTTATATAAAATCGATATTTGAGCGATTTTTACTTTGTTTGCTGTGAATTTAAATAAAGATTCATTATACATTGTATACATTGTTCTGTCACTGCCACAGAAGTTAATTTAAATGAAGGGTAATTCTTATACAACATATTACATTTTTCGAACTCTACAAATATACATGAATAATATATGTATTTATAAACTTTCGACAAACTAATTTAAACTGTAGGTACTTCATTAACGTCACGTCTTATCGATAAATGAACTGGAATTACAAATTATAGAAACAAGTCTATTTAAATTGAATATGAATAAATGTTTATCTTTACATCTACGCTATTATTACGAAGAGTTTGTTTGGATGTTTGTTTGTCTCCGAAACTTCATTGATTTTAATTCCTCTAATGATTGAAATTAACTATACATATCTCGAACGAACGTAATATATTGTATTTAATGATATTCATATATTTATACTTTTTGATCTGACATTATAAATCCGAAAGTAACTTTGTCTGTTTGTTTGCGCGGCTAAGGCATTGAACCAATTTATCCAAATTGTCTTTATATCCATAAAGACGGATCTAGAAGGAGGACATATACTTTTTTTCGAGAACATAAAACCTCATGGCGGTGAATTTGGGTACGCAACTCTCGACGCAGTTGCGGAATCCAACTAGTCTATACTAACATAATCAAGAGTGCCCGAGTTTTGTATGTGCGATGTAAATTCGGAATCCTTGAATCTATTTTATTGTGATTATACATAGAGCGTTCGACTTTCAGTCCTTCAAATGAGACCTTCTATAAATCTCACACATCACATTCCGCATTTAAAAAATCGTTATTTACTTATAAATAGTTAAATATTTTAGCACCATTTCACGCCTTTTACACGACGTGCGATGCACAATTTCTGCTTCTTTTACCTTACTTACTTTGTAAACAAAAAACTGATTTTTTATGCGTAATGTGATATATAACACTTAAAGAATTGAAGCACGTTATTTTAAAGTCGAATGTCCTGTATGGGTATTATTTTATATAACGAAAGCTATTATATTTATTTTATATAATGAAATCGAAATTCACGCAAGCAAAGACGCGATCAGAAGCTAGTACGTAAAGTACGTTGTTGTTTAAGGAAGTCGATTAGCAATGCGCACATTGTTAACTAAAATTGTATGCTAATATCCCTAATATTCATTTAATTAATACTTTACTTAACTACCTAACAAAATTTAAAATAACAATTAATTTCTACAGCACAATATATTTTTCTTAATAACAAAAACAAATAAAGTTTTATATTTAATTCTTGCAAAACGACTGTGAATATTAATAGACTTTGTTGATTTTTTAAAAAACGTTGTTTAGACGGCGTACTTAAAAAGAAACTATATCTTTTATTATTTAATGAAAATAGCAAAACGAATTTTAATGTAAATGGGACAATAAAAATAAATTGTAGAAATGTAATTAGATTTTATGACCTCCATATAAGAAGCTAGACGACCAGTTATCCCTATTATCCCCACCAGTTTAACTCCTAATCCAGGGATGATGTTAATAACAATCAATAATTATAAAAATAACCATTGATGAGTGTGTAAGTCAGAATGGTATTTCTCCTTTATGTGTATAGATAACAAAAACATGAAATATTGGTTAGAAACATTCTTAAAACGTTATGAAGCGAATTACATTAACATTACGATTAAATTTTTATAATTTTTTACATCTGATATAAACCAAATTTGATGATGGTAGCCTACATCCCCTCCATCCTTAAATCCTTTTCCTCTAAATCTCGTGTTCCTTTTTAACTCGGCAGCATATTTATTCTGAAAAGTGATAAACACTTAACATTAGGTGACCTGCTTGCTCATTGTCGGGTGTTATCAATAAAATTCGACGATAGAAATAGGTTGTTTTGTGTGTAACGTTACAGAATAATGATACCACAATGTCGTACGCTTTCAAAGCCGCAAGTCTCGATGTTGTATATTTTGCAATTCAATAAATACACAAAAATTAATAAGTCGTATTAATATACAATTTGCGGTAGGCAACCGCAATTTTGTGACAAGGTACACACGAAGAAGCCGTCTCAACTACAAATTACGCTAGCCACTTCCGGAGAAAGGCGCGAAATTTCGATTATTCAAATAATAACATAACGAGGTCAATAAAATTGCTAAGAATGAAAAAAAACAATTGTACCACCTATCTATACATACATTCGTATTTAAGTTTTCCCTATTCATAGAATTGAATAAACATTTCAATGTTGAATATATTATTTTTTATTGTAATGTTACCTTCGTTTTCTGAGAGCATAAAAAGTTATTATTGCATAGTTAACAAAACCATATTAAGATGCTAAATAATTACGTATATTTTCCGCTACTTGCAGTCGAACGTAACAAGATTAATGCTCTTCGTATGTGAGTTCTCGACCTTTAGCACAAGCACGCATTTAATAAATATAAAATGCATTGACTCTATCAACTCGAGTAGTAATATTTGTTACTGTAATTGTCGGTAATTTTATATTACTTTTTTACTGTTTTATTCGAGGATTTAACATAATCATACATACAAAGTGCGATGTGTTTGTGGTTTTTTCGACTAGCCATGTGAATTCTTTTATTTTGCTTGTGTAACCGGTTCTACGTTGAAGCCTGGAAGCTATCGCTTTGATGTGTTTTATTGAAAACACAGAGACACAATTAAACCTTAACCTTTACCTAATCAAATATGATTTTTCTCAGTGATAAAAGATGATAGTATCCGTTTTCGACTGATTTGTCTTGAGATAAAAATTCAAATAATGTTAATTAATCATTACCGTTCACAGCAAAAACAACGCTATTAACAAATGAAAAATTAATATTAACATTCCGTTTTTTTGTGGTGGTAGTATTTAAATAATTTACGTAGTTAAACGCTTTCAAGGTTTAACTCAACATGTCTCCATCATTCGTACGTATTTGCATTTACGCAAGACAGTTATTTAAATACCTCTATTATACCGCAGTTGTTGAATCAACTTTACGAGTCAGACTATTAATTTTAAGTATTGAAGTGTGATTAAATATTGCATATAATATATACATTAATTATAATAGACTCAGCGATAACAATGTACGGACGTCGCTTACGATATTAGAGGCATGACTGGTTTCCATGAAATGTCATCCAGTCGACAACTCGCACGCAACTCGATCCCGCGGTAACTTTACGACTTCTCGATTTACAACCAATAATGATATGATAACAGAGGTTTTAAGATCACATTAAGGACTGTCCCTCTCGATTTAACCTTCGTGTACAGCAATTTAGTGTTTACATATTCTTTGCTATTGATCGTAGCATGATGTTTTATAGCCTATATCTTTATATAAGTATCATTTAATTTTTAATTTTTAATTTTTCACCCGATTTCCGAGAATTCTAAGTTCTAAATTCGAATTGCAAATGTTGTCCCCTTTTTACAATTTTATCCCGTAAGTACGTCTATCTGACAAAAAATAATAATTGAAATTGGAATCGTAGATCCTGAGATCAGCTCTTTAGCTTGAATATTAAAGCGTAGATGTACAATTCTAAAACAATATTTGTTAAACATAAATTATAGCTATTAATGATGTTCTAGCAGCTAATCGGAAATGTTTTAGTGTAATGGAGAATAGGGAATTAGAGTCGGATTGACACGCGGCTGTCGGCTGAGTGTCGCTCACGCGTCTCGTTACGTCGCCAGCTCGCCACGCGACCGAGCGGTTAATCTCGCAGAGCGTCCTTAACGAATGAAGTGTTACCGATCATTGTGAACGAGTACATGACGCTCATTACTAGGCGAGAATTACATTTGAAATTTTTACTCTTGAGTGATTTAAATCAGCTCTGTACCCTTCTAACAATTACCTAGATATCCTGTGACTGAAAAATAAAGGCTCTGACATTAAATTCTTTCAAGTGTAAAGCAATGACAAAAATCTTATGTAAATATTTTTGAACGTTTGAAAGCAAAACTTATGACTTCAATAACACAACGCATCAACCACAATATAAAGAAAAAATATTTATCACTAATTAAAAGCAGTGTACTAATAAGGTAAAAGTTTCATCCAAACTACTGAACATATTTTTATGAGAGTGATGTAGCTTACATTTACATCGGAATAACACATGGGCAACTTTTTATCAACATACTACACGGACGTAGTTTATTATTTTATAAACTTAATTATTACGTCATAAAACCTCAAAGATCTAGGAATAAAAAAGTTCAAATGAAGCTTCAAATTGGCAGCTGATGAAGTTAGCTCGAAGCCATCCCGACAGTATTACTTCCAACGCGGGAGCATCACGCGAACTGTCATCTGTCAGACCTTAATATTAATTTCCGTGTAAAATTATACAAATTGACACTTGACATGTTTTGTCGTCTCCGGGGTAATCGAGCGAAATGGACCTCTCATTTTATTACTTTTGTAAAGAGGGTCGTTATCTTTTCGTGCCATTTTATGATGTTTTGGACTCTCGGTTGTTCTTAAATCATATTACTTTTTATAGCTTTTAAATGAGGTAGCAAATTATTAGCTCTGTATTAGTAGCGTGTGCAAGTTTTTATGGTTTGAATATGTAGCAGTTATTAATTCAAGAAAATAGCATAAAAATTACATCGCAATGTAAGGATTGCTTAAGATGCACCCCAATGCTTTGCACGATCATTGCCAATAAATGCTACTAATAGTCTTTATAATCGTAGTTGCTAAAGTGTACTAATTAAATAAGTAAGTCTGCATATAATTATAATATAACAATGTCTAACCTTAAAAAAAATAGAACAGTGAACGATTTGAAATAACACAAAAGTTGAATACATCAGACAATATTTGCGAAATGGGTGCAGTATTCATGTACACAACTCAGTAACGGATCGCCTCTCGTGAGCAAAATTAAAAGTTTACGATGTCGTCGTACATGAAAAATAATGGAGACATAAATATTGTGAAAATTGACGTTTAGTTAATGATCTCAACATCAACACAACGTGTGTGAAGTAGCGACGCCGCGGGGCGCCGGCCGGGGCCAACGCTTGCCTAATTAAAAATTCCTCTTTGTATTTCTTGTAATTTTGTAGTTATGCGAGAAATGTTTGATTATTTAATGCTGCTAATGTTAAGACCGTAATTGTAAATTAAGCCTTAACCGGATGCCTTCAACACGTTATTTATGAAACAGCTGTTTAGCTTCTTATTCACTACTAACCTAGAAACAAAAAAATAAAATTAATCCGTTTAGAATAGCGTCTAATGGGCTTAATAATTACAGACAAATTAATGTGAAATATATTTTATAATTTAAAGAGAAATATGACCGTAAAAGTGGAATAGAGGAAATATAAAGTAAACTTTCCCATTTTCGTAGCATAAATTTAAATTGTTTCAAAACTTATCGTCGTTAGTTAGCTCTTCATTTGTAACTAAAGTCATCTTTATTTGTTACATTTATTCCATTAGGTAAAACATATAGATCTGTATAAAAATGTTAAAGTAGTTTTTTAACCATACTAAACATTAACATATTTTAAAGAGCCGAGATGGTCTAGTGGTTAGAACACGTCGATCTCAACTGATGATCGTGGGTTCAAACCCCGCTGGTTTTTCAAGTGCTAAATTTGTGTTTAAATTCATCTCGAGCTCGGCAGTGAAGGAATATATCGTAAGAAAACCTGCACGTGCCTGGAGAAATTCTGACTAAAAGGACACCTTTGCCCAGCAGTGGGACATTTACAGGCTGTTACTTCACTTTAATTTACTAACCATACCACCTGTATTTTTTTTTACATTTACATTAATATAATTAAGAAGTTGCCCAAATTCTACATCAGCAGTTTCTTTATATATTTTTTTCGAAAAATTTAATTTCGACTAATAATTACCTATTGTAAAAGAGTATTTTAATTTAAATAAGTTGAAATTTCCTGCTATACTCTTATTAAAAACTTCTAACGAGCACAACTAAAAGCCATTAACCAAAGAATTAAATTGAATTGAATCAAAAACTTTATTATCTATATAACTAAATAAATAATAATCAATAGCCGAATGTAGGTTTATAAGCGCATCACTTCTGAACATTTTTGGAGAATTCTTAGTTTATTGTATTTTTTATTTTATTATAGTACGAAAAAGAAAAGTTTAGGTTAAAAAATAGCCACATAAAAAAGTGAGCAAGTTGTTTTAAAATTATTATACCTACAGTTCAATCCATATTGTACATAATTTTGGTATTTTTGTTTTTCTAAATTATATCGACAGTAAATAATATGTTACAATATTACAAAATTTCGTAAATATTAACAAAACACGATAAAGTTCATAACATCTTGCAACAATGATAATTTTTATTACGCTTCTTACTCTTATAAAGTTAATGATGTACTTTCAAAGCCATATTATGACATCTCAATTATGATACCGCTAATACGAACTAACTTCATCCCATAAAAAAGTTTATGTATTCACGTAATGTCAATAGCTATTGGTAACTAACATGCTGTCATTTATAAACTCATTACGATACTAGCGGTACCCCGCGGTTCAACAAACAGACGGACAGACATACAGACTAAAATTTTAAAAATTATGGCACTAAACGCCTTAGTTCCTTTTTTTGACAGCCACAGTTTTCGTAACTACTTACGACGTATCTGTTACTAGGTCATACGGTTATTTTATGTCACTTACGAGACTAAAGTTATAAATCTAATTTACACTTTATGCTTATTAGCTTTTGTTCGTGGATTCGCTCTATTAATACATTAAAAGTTAATAGTCATGTTTTGCTGGACGACCGTCAAAAAGTTATCCTTCTATCTAGTCTATACGATACGCACAACTTACTGAAAGTTAATAGTGCTATGCCTTTAGCTTACTCACAAGTACTAACAATAAGTTAACAATTGTAGTAAAGTGAACACACAAACATTGATTTTATATTATTACTAGCTTTTGCTCGCGACTTCATTCACATCAAAGTTTTTTTTTTGTTTCAAAATAATACGCGTATATACATAAAATATAGCTGATCTAGAAAATTGTACTTTTTTAAATGGTTCCATATTATATATTATATTTTAAAAATAAAAATGATAAAATTTCAATACTATTGCGATGATAACTTAAAATACGTAAAAAAAAATTATACACGTTTTAATCTAAATTTTTAAACTCAAAACTAAATAAATAAGGAACAATATACAAAGCACCAAAGCCAACAGCTTTTTGGTATATATATGTAATTAAAATATTAAGAACTTAGGTGTAGTTAAATTGAGCGTGTTTTAATACATTTTATTGATTTCAATTATTTTCTTTTATATTTTTATTAAATAGTTTTATCAAACTATTTAATAAAAATATTTATTTTATTATTTTATTTTAATTATATGTTCGAAAGTGTAAAAATTAAGTTGTTAGAACCCGTTACATTAATAAATAGTGACATAATTATATACAGATTGAGTTGAAAAAAGTGTGTTAACAATATTTATTTCTTAAAACAAATAATGGAAGACGGAAGAGAAGGTCTGAGAGGGCTGTTTATGATTCAGAAAAGTTTGAAACTTACCCAAAAACCTAATTTACTTTACTAAATATGTGGTATGAAATTAATTTCATGGCGTGCATGTATTTTTATATCATGATATTATACATATGCAATATGCATTGTAAATTTTGATGTTCACACGTGAAATTGTTGGTAAAATTATTAAAATAATTTTGATAATTAAGTTTTTTATGTAACTATCAATGTCTTTTTGCCAAAAAAATACGGTTGTTACAGAACTAAGACTTCTTAAAAAAATTAACCGACTTCAAAAGCAAAACACGCAATTTCGTTTGCTTAGATGACATGTTAATTCCAGTTATTTTGATTTAAAAACTAAATTACTGAACCAATTGTAATAAAAATTTTATGGAACCAATCTGAAAGTTTTAGCTATTTTTCCTCTCAATAAAGTGAAAATTTTAAGTGTTTGAAAAATGACATAGTTCTGAAATAACAAACACTAAAAAAACTAAGTACCTATGTACTCCTCTTTGAAGTCGGTAGAAAAATCGGCAAAAAAACCTTATTATCAATAATGAAATGGAAATAAAGAATGATGGAATCAACTAAAATGTATGTTAATACAATGAGTATATAGATTAATACGTCAAGAAAACGTATTGTTGTGTGAAGCTAAAGTCTTATTTAATCGCTTTCTTGTTGCGCAATCACGATGCGCGATAACAAGTAGGTTCATAAGTAAGTAGCGACAACTCGTTCATAGTTTACGAAACGTTACGAATAAATTACAATCTTTCTACATTCGTTAATTAATTGGCACGATCGTTATTCACCATAAAATGATGATTTTAATAAGAATATTTCGGATTAATGTGAAGTATTAAAGAGCTATAATAAAACAGTTAAAATTAACAAGGTGCTGTTTTTATCGGCGGAATCTGGCTCAGTTTATGAGGTTTCCGGCCCCGCTCGATGCCCGCTCCTCGTAAACACTAACGCAGCTATTGTTAATATGCAACATTCGACGTGAAATATAGCGGTCACGTCAAATTTTGATGGCCGGCCTTTAAACAAAACCGTAATTAGATATGAATCGAAATTAGTAAAGCGTCCAATTACGAACATTAAATTTGTCAGATTAAGATTATTAAACAACTTTAAATGTATCTTTTTACGATTTATCTCGTTTATGTACGCGATGTGTTGTTCGATAAATACATAAATGGCGAAACTATAATTATCACAATCTCCCGTAATTATATCATAAATGATACGATTAAAAAAAAGTATAATAACAATAAAATCAAGTCACATAATCAAACATTCATTAGCCACAAAGAAGTTCATATTTAGAAATGAATAAACAATAAAAAGCGTAATAAATACAATCTCAGCACTTAATATCAAGAGAAAAAAAAACTCTATAAGATTGCAATCAACTTTACCCTACATGCGCACCCAACGAGCGAGTAAAACGGTTTCACTGCAATAAGAAATTTCAACACGCAAGATAAACAATCAACGTGAAGAAAAAGACAATTAACTATAAAACTTCTCGTGCTCACGATCGATTCGCATACGCAATTACACTGTTTAAGCTTAGCGCATACGCTTGGCAAATTGACTTCGGATAATGAGGAAATATATGAAAACGCGTATTATTATCAATCGTCTTTGTAAACATTTTTAACTATTAGCACCCTTTATCTTAGTTTAATAAATAATAACTATTTTTGACAATGATATTGTAAAAGTATAGATATGTTATAAGCTCATGTGTTTTGGCACCCAGAATGCCGAGTACTTTGGACGACGTTGCCTAGCAACCAGCTAACTAAGTTTAACGACGAGACTGTCTTTAGTACTCATATCAATGAATTTTTTTCACATTTTGAAAATTAGATATTACATAGAACGTTAACGATACATATATATATATATATTGTTTTCGCAAAATTTTTAAATTGACTATTTATAATACACAATGTAGAAACTATTTTAAATTATTCTTACCATTTATGCATTAAAGCTGTGCTTTAAAATATGTCGCTTAATAAAATTTAATAATTAAATAAAACTATTTAAAGCTGGTTTGGAAATTCTAGTAAACTTCCAAAAAATTACAATTAAACGAGATCATATTCTACAACACACATCGTTAATTTGTTCAAAATTAAATTTAATCTCCGCAGATTTCACTTCTAATTTCAAAATAATTACCTACTAACAATTAGGCAGTATGCCTAACGCATAAATTAATATAAGCAAAGAATTCCGTTGGCATACATATATATCCCAATATTCTAAGGTAATATTTGGCTATTTTTAGCCCCCAATCGAAAAAGAGGAGTGTTATATGTTTGATGTATGAATCTGTGTGTCTGCCTGTCTTTGACTCATTTGACTTTAATTAACTAATTTTGGTGTGCATTATTTTTGTTAGAAATCTTATGTAATCGAAATAGCTTTTAAGCTATAATTTATAAAGATCAGCCGTAAAAATGTTATCAGGTATTTTCTAGTTGGTGGACTGAGTAACTTCTATTTGTTTAACTGGCTCGAAATTTACTATACTGTAAATTATATTAAAATAACATAAAAACAAGGATCTCGAGGGGTTTTTTAAGTTTCAATTTTATATACATATTTATTTGAAATTACTTAAGATTTTGTTTCATTGGCACGTGGACATAAAGATGACACAGAATTTATTTATTTTTTTTATCTCATGACGATGGATATTTAATATGGAACAAAGTTTAATTAGCTATGTTTAATAACAAACTAAACAATACGAACTTAACTTCAGTACAATTTTATTATACATTTTTTAAAGTATTTCATAGCTCTATATAATCGGCAATAAAGCGTTTATTATTAAAATGTTTATCGATAATTCAGTGCGAGGTAAGCGAAGTTAATTATGATAAGTAAGATATTAAACGCGCAGAGAGATTCGGAACAGCCGATGATTTAATTACTCGTGTCGAATGCACAACTGCCGGAAACGATTCGACATAACCAAATGTTCGATGATATAAACAGTTGTTTAAGTTACTAACGTCGATCGAATATGATTTATATTTTCCTTTTTTCTTCGAGATCATAAAATCTTTAGTAATTAACAATAAATAAATAAACGTATCACACTCAACGGCCCCCATTAAGATCTTGTGACCTTGTGTCGGGGGTCCAGAAACACACACAACACTAACACAAACACCCAGACCACGACAAACATCCGTATGGCTAATACAGACATTTGCCGTGAGCGGGGATCGAACCTGCGACCGTTAGCGCTACAGTCAGTTGCAGTGACCACTGCGCCAACGTGTCTGTCAAATTATAAAATGAGTGTGTTTGTTTAGCTTTATATTTGAATGCTTTAATCAATACCTTACTTAACTGTGGCCCTCTAACTATAGCCTATTTTTATCTTGTCTTTACTTGGTTACAACAACCCGAAAGAAAGTTATGAATTTTCGAACAACTTTTTTTAAATTATAACTTTGCATTATTAAAAATGATAATGATAAGGTTCAATCATTCAATCGATAATTTCTTATATAACTCTTGTGTGTGACTAGAAGTACGCCTACCGCTCTACCGGCATAGTCCCTTTCTTTCACAGAAAATATATATGAAGTAGCCAAAAGTATCGTTTCGTACGTTGAGTGAAGGAGCCCCTCCACCATTCCTTTCCTTACTTCCTATTCCTCTTCATCCCCTGTTGCTTTTTAAGCTAGCAACGCATTTGCACATTTGACACTTCTGGTGTTACAAATATCAATGAGCAGTGGTGACCACTTAACATCAGGTGTCGTTCCTGCTCGTTTGCCAACTACTTTTCTTAAAAAAAAAAAATAATCGCCATATCATTTAGGATGACAACAATTGAGAGATGGAAACAATGGAGAATTTTGTATGAGCGAAACCACGAGCAAACACGACTATATTTATAATTTAGCTTTTTTACGTGAGTTCTCTTGTATTAATGTTAATGTATGTACATTTTGTTTTGCCGGAGGACCGTTTAAAGTTTATTTTTCTGTCTGGTCGGTAGGACATGCGCGTGCAAACAATAAATTGACAAAATTTTAATTTTATCGCAATCGGATAAAATGTATGGCATAAGATACGAAAAAAACAAAGATTATTTTTATGTATTAAATTAAACAGCTTCATGTATTAAGCGCACTTCATAAACAACATCAAAATGTCTAAAAGTTAGATTGAAATCTAAACAATATTAACTTTATAATGAAAAAGTTAACAGCACTATTAAAATTAATTCAACGTATCTTTAAATCCCATCAGAACATAAAATCTGCGAAATTCCTTAACACCGTTTTGATTTATATATGAAACTGTCTTTAATCTATAGATCATCTCCGTTCATTATAATTTTAAGTATCTGCAGCACCTCGGGTAGAGATTACCGAGTAATTAACTGTTTTACACGCTCCTAATGGCTTCATTCCGCTAATGACCGCCTCATCTCGTCCTCTCTATCCCTACTTACAACATTTCTTGATTATCCGACTAGCAATTTTCAACGTTATGCCGCATGAAATAAGATTAACGACTTTTTCAACGCTGGAGTAATTTGTTAAATCTACGTGTTTTCACTTCATATAAATTGCCAGGGAAAACTTAGTTTCATGAAATTTAATACAGTTATTATTTCGAATGAAAACTAAATGAAAAGGACACGATGCAGTTCGTTATGTCGGAAATACAACTTTATATTTCCACGAATATACAACATAATATTTTTATGTTCTCTTAAAGGATAATCGCGTACAGTAAATAAAATTAAACATATTTATGTATCATAAAATATTCCATTTTTAAATAAACGTCGTAGAAAAATAATGCATCTATAACATTAATAAAACGAAATCCTCTTGAAAAAAAGTTAGTATATATAGTGTTATAGTTAGTATATATAGTGTCATAGGTTTTATGGGAAGGAATTAATAATTAATTTATTTAACGCGAATAATTTAGTCTCTATTTTTTTTTTGCATTCAGCTGAAACTCACAAACATTTTTTCAATTACAGATAAGAACTTCAATAACTAGATACGATTTCTCAATTAACACGTTTTATTAATCGTGATGGTATAATAATTAATCGGCAATAATATATGGGTCTTATGGTGGCAGGTGCTTCGACTTCAAAGTGTACACGAACCGACACAGTGGCAAATGTATCTTTATGTATCAAAAGTCGAATCCCGTTCGGTAAACGACAACTGATATTAATCTAACCAAGCCACGTACGGAAAATTATTGCTAACTTAGCTAATTTATTCCTCTATACAGCTTAGGAACCATAAAAGTACTGAACAAATAAATGTTTATTAATGTTCTTGCATTAAAAACAATTCTGTATTTAACTTACAGTAGATATAAACAAGTATTCAAAGATATTTATTTTATTATGAACTCCTTCATAAACGTTAATTGGAACTGAATTTTTTGCTGTCATCGCCGCCATATGCGCGATTTAAATTGTATTTACTTTTAATTATAAATTGCAACATTTGCATACCATTTATACTTCGCATTCAAAGTATCGCGTTTATCATTAAATATATTTTAAAGGCAGTTGCACCTTTTATTGATTTTTATATACCAATATCTTAATGTAATATCGTTTTTATATAGTAAATCATAAAACAACACGAGCGTGCGTACTACAAACAACCTCTTTAAGTAAATAAACACATTGACACACCAAAATATGGAAATGACATCGTTAATCATTAATCGAACTGAAATACGATGGAATTCGTCAAAGCCGCGTTCTAGTTTTGTCAGAATAAGTCACGGGTTGACATGAACGGTTGTCAACGGTTGATGAATCGTAGGTGAGGGTGAAGCTTGACGGACAGAGCCGGGTCGTTAGTGTGGCCGAACCATTACCGATGATCGATCACCGCCGCTGGCGCCGAACCGACACCCGACAAATTTAATTTAGTTCACTAATGTCGTGTTACCTCACCTTACAGATAAAGCGATTATGTTCACATAATAACTCTTTTAGATTTTTCATAAATTTGTTATCGTGATGAACATTTATAATAAGTTCTTTTAAAACGACTAGGAAAGTAACCGGAATGTCTCTTATCTACCATAGCATAACGTTACCCGATTACTCCCAACTTAAATAAGCATGAAGGCACTTCATTCTTACATTATGTTTATCACATTCCAGAATAAACGCAATACAATGTTTCGGTAATTCCTTGAGCACATTAACGTGGCTACAACGTACGCACGTAAAATTTATAACGTAATTTGGTTTTAATGAGCACGAATAACATTTACAGGTCGCTCGCGAAGTGATGTAAACGGCTTTAATTGCACTGTTGGAATTAAGCACCGAACAGCTACCGGTATCGAATCAACACCTCCGATCCGAATAGCTCCCGTATAAACGAGATATTATAAAGTTCTGATAACGTCGTTCCGTTCCCCGTAACATTAACGAAGAATGAAGAGTGCAACTTTTGTAAAATATGTTTAAGTAGTTCACGCTCCGAGCAGACGATAGTAGACAGGTATGTCGGTAGTATGTATGAAGAGGGTGGCGGGTGGTAAATGCAGTCGGTCGGGGCGCTAACGTGCGCGGGGCGCGGCGGGGGTGCGCGGGGGGTCAGGGCAGACGTCGTCGAGGAACGTCGGAGGCTGCGATCGATGAAGCGCGGACACGCCTCGCGCACACCGCCACCGCCGTCGCGTCGGCCGCAACTCGCGCCGCAGACGCTCTCGTTGTTGATTCGTTCTCTGCTCCTTCGAACCCATTATGAGTTCATCTCGCTATGATCGAATTAAAATGATCATCCGAGCGTACACGAGATCGTATGAAGTACATTTTTGACTTAAACGTGAGATTAGATTCTATTGTCAGTTTGGATGAGAAACGTTCACACGATAACCGACAGTAGTGAAAGACTTACAGCATGTGAGCTGTCAAGAGATCAGCCGAATACGGTGAGCGTGTTAAACGGATGTATTGTGGTGAGCTGTCACTGCGACGGCGGTGCCTTTGCTTATACATCGACATCATCACGCCTCACGGAATAGGAACTATTCCTCTTCTAGAATACGAGGCCAAGTATATCTGACATCAACCGAGCGTCAACTTTTTAATAATCTCCTTGACTAATTGACAAGAAATTATTAAATATTTCTTTTTCAATTGGTTAGAATAAAAAAAACGAATATTTATCTTCTAGAAATTGTTTTAGTCTTTTAAATATTGGTCCACGATTTTATTGGACTAAGCTTAAAAAAAGGACTAAAATGTATATTCTTATCGATACATCTAAAATGTTGTCAAAACGGTTAGCTAAGAGCGGGATTAGACGACAGCAACAAAACGACCAGCGCGTCGAGCCCGACCGCCGGCACCGACAACGAAACCTAACACGTCTCAAACATTTTAAAATCTTCAACGTACATATTAGAGTCTAATTTTTCGTGTCGAGTTCGTATAACAAAACAATTTGGTTCGTATCGTTCGATTGGAATTCGAAATTATTTCATAGGATACTGATCTGTCACCGATAACGCACTAGCACCGTTTTGGTGACAAGTAAATTGCTCACTTGTAATCCGAGGGATTAAAGATATCTTAATTTATAACCTAACCTTTTTCTTCATACCGATATTATCGTGATGGAATTTTTTTACACAAATTTAATTACTTTTACGCAGTTAATTTCGCATTAACGATACAAACGTATACGAAATATGAATATTTATTTATCTGTCTTTCTTTATCTTGATCAACTCTTCCATAATTTATAATCACATAATAATAACCATAAGAAATAAACAAGTTAAATGAGGCGCTCGCCGAAACTACGCTCTGTAACGTTACAGACTTAAACATGAACTGAGGGTCTCCGCTCCTTGTAGCTATATTAAGCCTATGTAAATGTTTCAGCCGGGTTCATAAACGGGGGTTATTTTGAACAGGGGGAGTAAAGTCGTGATAAATATTCACAGTATTTGGAGCGTTCCCAAAACCTTTATTTTGGAAGAAACAGTCCAGTTCCTAACGCCACACACTAGCCATATGTTCGTATACTTTACAGCTGGTATGACAATAGCAGATTTGCGCTAAATCGTCGTTTAACACGCGATGCTGAGGTATAAAATCTTATCAGCGTATTATAGACTTAATTAGAGCTATACTAATTGTTGTTTATAGCAGTGTAATAACTACAACGTAACTGTTGTCGAGTTCATGCCGTCACGACACAAAATATGCCCCTAATCACTGAGCCTGTTAACATTTTTTTTTTACCGACGACAAACTCGTCGAGATTATTTTAGCAGTTGACGTAACAAAATTTTTACAACAGCCTAAAAAATATGTGGGTTTGATTTTAAGATAACACGTTTTACATCACAGTAATGGATTGGTTCAGAATGACTAAACTAATTTGATTTTCTCGGAAAATATTTAAGTATGTATATATCTACCTATATTATAAAAGTCGGTTGTTAAAAAAAAACACGTTAATCACTTTTTAGTTAGAGTTTATAAATCATTTGTATAATAATAATTAATTACGATTGTATTTTAATTACATCTGACGTTACCTATACCTACCTAAAACAATAAGTGAAACTTAATGTTTAATACAATAGTTACCATTTTAGGAGTTCACGCACAAGAAAGTTGAATCGCTTCATAACGTAATCTAGAAGACGTTTAACTTCTTTCGCGGCTACTTAGCAATAGGATTACACAATGCGATAGTGTCAAGATATTTGTAAGTCCATTTGACGGGACAGCTGCGGCCGAGGGATGGATGGACGATCTAATTCGGCCGAATGCTAATGAGCCGCGTAACCCGACGCTCCACCTGTCTTAAACGAAATAATTTTTATTTACGCAGCCCTCCAGGGATTATGAATATTTCGACGCTATCGCTCCCATCGGTCGCATATTATGTTACGCGTAAACTATGACGTTCCATAACTTAAACGCCGGACCAGGTTTCTACCTCGATGAAGATTATTTTTCTTGACGCACAGACACACTATGGAAGCTATTTCTCAGAATTTAAATTCCTATTTGTTTTATTTAAACAATAAACACTTCCAAATACTCGTAAACTTGAAATTACATTGTACATAATTGTAAGAATATTTTTGCATAAAGGGTTTCTTCGGTCCTGAAAAAAAAACTGTAATTTTTTTACATTCTATATCGTGATGTAAGATCGGTTTATAATAATTATAAATTGTCCTTAACACGTTCACCTGTTTGCTTGTAATAAAGATTTTTATTTACAACCAATAAATAAAACTACAATGTAGGAAATTAATTTATATATAAATAAGATAATAACGCGTACAAAGTATGAAAGCAACTGCACTTAAAGCGACACATTCGCATATCACATGGTGTGTTCGGGCGAGGGCTATCAATCATGGTGCGCTGCTGGGCCGACGCCCCGTGACGAATGCCAACCCAAACACCATTGTGGCGAGCGCTGCCACCCACACTGCGCTCGCAAATATACAGGTGACACGGGTTCCTTATATATCACTGTGACATCCCAGTAGCTGGATAAAATATACCGGGTTAAAACTATAAGATGCTATCCGATATGGTTCAGATAGCATTTAAAAGCAGAATGTAAATATTTTTAGTAGCTACTATGGGGGTGGCATAGTTTCGATTATAAAAAACCCTCAACAGATTAAAAACTACTCTGTTATAACACGTTAATAATATTTCCTTACTATGTTTGTTGCATGACCATTAAAGTACAACAAATCTTTATATGAAAAGATATTACGAAACGATATAATTTGCAAATCTTATTTTGAAATAATTATTTCCGCTGAACGTTAAAGATATGCAGGTTGATGTTACGGAACCCAAAATTCGCATAAAAGAGTGATATATAAATAGACTTTGTTGGTTTTCTTTTCAACGACCACAAACACTTTTGTCGTATAATTAATGGCCTTGCAACGTATACAAGGAAGTCGTTCTGAGTAAACCTCCTGCGGAGACGCACTATCAAGTGAAAACTTAAAAGCTGTAAATAGTCAGCTATTAACAGTACGATATCTCCTTACCACACACGATATCACTTCAAAAAAAATTGTTTTTAAAAGTAAAACGATAGAAAGATATAGAAATATTTGAGAAACATGTTCGAAATTAATTTGTCAGTGCCTTTCAAAGTTTAAAACACAAATAGGGAAGCCCCGTGTTATATAATTAAACTTTTGCTATTAACTATACTCTGACAATTGATTTGTGATTTTTATATGAAAAAGCCTCGTTTAATTATCAAAAGAATAATTAGATTGAACAAACTGATTTTTTTGCAAAGAATGTAATTTAAATTACCCGACGCGGTGCAATAATGAATTTCCTAGATATGTACATAGTTGTATGAATCAATCAGGCACGGTCCTCTGGGAATGGAGTTAAGCGCGAATGCAATTAATTGGCTTATCGTATGGCTTTATTGATTTGGTAAGGCGATCCGTTTTAATTACCGCCATCGCTCATTTGCCAGTGATTGGCCGAGCGCTGGTACCCGTTGATTTCGATCCGATATGCTGATATGATCTTGGAACGAATTTCATCATTATTCAGTTGTTTTACATAACATTATTTGATTTTACTTTATTAAAGAAAGGTTTTTTTCAATTTCTATTACAATTCAAAGTTTCTTATTTAGAAAATATTAAATTTGATTTCTGTTGTACCTATATCGACCAATCTTCAATAACTATTTTACTTTGCCAAAACGATTCGTAATCTGATTGTATTTATTGGTATTTTTCTTAATCTTACTTTACCTGGATCAATTATAAAATGTTACATAATCGTTATACTATAACGGTACTAAGAAACCGTTGACGTAATTCATCAAAAGTATACAGAAACCTGTAGGATAACGCTACTACTCTCTACCTCACGTGTGGCGTATAATTTAGTGTTGTAAAGAGACCAACAAATATAAAAGTGGTTCGACATATGTCGTAGAGTGCCATTACAGCTAATTGACAGTCGACGCACGAGCTGTGTTTACTGCTGCATTTGTCACTTCCCTCGCTAATGACATATTACGCCTCGATACTGGCAACCCTTTCAAAATAAACAAAATCCTTCAGTGCAGCATGTAATTTTACTTTTTATTGTCACGTTCAACGTGAGCCGTGCTGTTGCTACAACTAATTGTATCCAAAAACTAAAACGATAATTAATACGTCAATCTTGTCTCATAAACATATATCAATAATCACAAATTCCTTAATAGCCCGGGGCCAACGAGTTTATTATAGTGGTCTCATAATAAACATATAATATCGCCGGCGGTGCTCTCGAGGGTGACGAATCGCTCGACCGATTAACTCTTAAACGACAAATAGAGGAACTCCCTTCCCGCAGCCCTCCTGTACGGGGGAAAACTAAGCCACGACTTCCGCTAATTATTCCAGGGAGCGGTTTAGCAAATATCGCCGTCCCCCTCGCACTCCGCGATCCGATGCACATCTCCGCAAAAAGTCTGAAAACCAAAATTTTCCCTTCTCCCGACGGGCGGTCATATTTCTTCCCTCTCACTCCCATTAAACACACCGTAAACGCTTTCCTTTTTTCACGCCCTCGCTCTAATAGAAAGGCAAATTACGAGCTTACGGGCGCGGACGGGTGGCGATGTACGAAACCGCCGCGGCCGTCCTCGTGCGTCCCGCTTTCGCTCGACGCCCGCCATACTGCCACTCCGCTCCGGCAAAGAGGGGTCGACTACGTGAAATTTCACGTCATATGTTTGTACCTACCACATTGTAGCTGCGCCAGAACAACGTATTCTCGACCTCTTTGTTCCAGGAATTATTTTTAAAATTTAGGAACGAAAGTAGCAAATCTCAAATTGCATTCAACGAAGTTAGTTTCATTGAAAAAAAAAAGGTGAAAAGAGATAAAGAAAATACTACAATTTATAACCTCTTACATAAACTATTAAATGTTATTGAGGTAAAATCATTATAAAACAAATCACCATCGCCAGTGCCCAAGTGAGTTATAAAGGAACGTGAACGTCAACCGCGGCTGATGAGCGCTTCGCGTGACATCATACGACTATGATGCTTTCATAACGTACTAAGGATATTATAAAGATGTCATGACATTTTCGTAATTATTGTCTATACCTTGGAGCGCAAATAGATTTCATCAGAGCAAAATTTTATTATTATTATTAATATCAACATAGAAACATGGAAGAAAAATTTACGTCATATAAGTAACTTATATCAATATTTTTTCATATAGTGTCTAGGTGTAAATTATTCTCAGAATTCAACGGGCAATTCATAATACTATGTACGGTGTGTACACTGTCACAATGACGAAGTACCGCGTGGTCTGAATTGCTAGACGAAGCGATTGAAAGAACCTACAAGTCCATGATTTGATAATGAGGTAGAAGCAGCTCGCAGACTTGTTGATACGAATGACGGTCATTTTCGAGTTATCGACTCAACGCTGGCGCGGAAATGGAAAATAATGACTTCATTGTTGGGCGGTGCCGGTAACGAGTACAATTTGGTCGCATTAGACATAATTTGTAAAAAAATTCAGCGTGGTGTGCGTGGCGATTACCCTCTTTTATACCGAACTGTACAACTATAAAATCATTATTAGTCGAATCAAAAGACGTCGTATTTATATAGCCGTGTTATTCGTCATACTAATGAAGTTAGGTATTACTCGCTCAAACCGCTTCGTGTATTTCTCCACATCTGCTGATCATTCAATAACTTTTAAGTACAGCTTAAACAACCCTTACTTCCGTGGCAGTCGAATGGTGATGTTTTTGTAACAAAACTACGACCACGGCCACCCGGAATCGACGATAACTTATTTGAAACGGGGGTTCCTAAAAAAATTACCGCTTTATCTAAAAAAATGTCATGGATACCGATGTCTCTGTCCTTGTCCTTCGTAGGTTCTTAGAATGAGACCTAAAACATTATTATACTTGATAGATGGTTTTGACGCCCGAAGCTAGCTACAATTAGAAAATTTTACCCCGCAACTGTTCCTTCCGAAGTGTGAAGATACTAATGATAAACGAATTGAGACTAATAAGAAAACAGATGACATACTCGGTTTCGATGATCGTCTAAATATTTGCACTAGCTTTAGCACGTGTTTTTGTAAATAATTAACTATTATTTCAGTCTTATTTATAAATTTTGCTACTAAACATTTTGATAAAATTTTAATTTTAATTAATATTATTTCGATTTTAAGCGGCTCAAAATAAATTAGGGCGCAAATAACTTCAGTAAATTGAGAACTTTGAGGACGATAACTGATTCGCAAATAAATTTATAGTACATAGCCCATATATCGTATACATTTCTAGGTCGTCTGTCTGTTCTGACACAGCTAGACGTAGATCGCTAACAAGAGCAAGTTCCGGAACACGAGGCCAGCAGTAACGAGCAGGTCGAGGGTCGACGTTGCGGTCTCACAATGGCTCGTTTGGGCACAATACCGCCCCCTCGCGCCCTCGCGCCCACTTCATTACGCGCGTATTGTACGGCCACGCGCGACCGAGCCTGACTCCTGACCCGACGCTGGTGGCCACCAAAACATTCCACATTAACCTCCTTTGTTTTCTGACACACGGTTGACCAATCACTGGCTGTCTGATTATCTTAGAATAAAAAAAGATAATTAACCTTTTCGACATCGTTATTCTTCATCAGCCTTTCTGTGTATTCTATTAACAATTACTTTTCATCTCAACAGAAGCTACCGTATTAAATACATCACTTTGATTAATAGAACTAATCAATAACTAAGAATTCGAATTTCAATCCATCAAGGCCATAAAGGAAACAATTGAAACATTGAAAGTAAAGCTAATAATGGTGAAGATAATATCTCGTTGAGTGGTAGTTGTAATACGCGTGCGATTGAAGAGATCACAATGGACGTAGGAGTAAAACCAACACGGCGCGGCGCCCGCGCACTCACAATTGCAAGGTGTACAATGCCCCACACACAATGCCCAGCTAATTGTGCGTCGACAGACGGACCGGGTTTTGTTGCCCCTTCTCTAGCGAAGTAGGCATCAATATCCTTTTTAAATGCACTTTTTTCATTGTCACTTTATAAAAGTTTATATGCATAAAACATACGTTTCTTTCATACATAACAACAAATCAATTTTGTTTACCGTGCAGTGGCGTATAAAATCACCTTCATACTCTTGATTAATTTCGATTACAGATACAGTTAAATGCTCTCGCTATTCGATGTGCCGTCAACGAGCCTTGTATCAGATGATTTTTTTCTATATGAGCCTCCAAAATGACCCGATCTTCATGATTACACAATCAATCTCCGTCGATCGGCGCTGTCAGCCTTTCATCGGACGCGGGCGCATTTATTGTTGTGCTACACCTATTTTTCAATTCTTAATTGACTGCCCATAGTGATAACTACTATTAAATAAGTATTTTTGTTATGCAATATTTAATAATAGCTTATTCGCCTACTTTATATATGATTAAAAAAACCTTGACGCAATAAATATTCGAGTAAGAATGTAGCAAGTTGGCAGTCCTGGAGCGAACAAGCAAGCAAACGAACGGTAGCTGACATTTCGCCGGGACGAATCGCGGCGCGCGTGGGTGCCGCATTGTGTCTTAAGCCACATCATATTATCTTGAATTGAAGCCAACAAGCAGTAGCAGTACCATTAATCACCGCGCCTCTAAATGATCATTGTCAGGTGATCATATCAAAAGAGAATTGAAGAAGCGTCATTATTATTCAATTACTCCTACGCAATTCATATGTTCCTTTTATGCGATAGTTCATAATCAAAATATTTTATAGTAATCAATACGTTATAATAATCAAAACTTACGAATAACGAATAGAGCAAATTAGGTAATCAAAATTTGCTCTTTATGTTCTTTATTTCGTATAAATACTTAGCGACAATCTAAGAAACATCGCGAAATTTTGCCTATAGGCGTCTATTTATAACATCATTGGCGTGACATAAAAATCTTCGAGTTTGTTTACTCGCAGAGTAGGTTGATAACAACTGAAAAATAACTGGCGATATTACTATAGTTCAACAAAATGTGTGCATATTGATATAGGTAATATGAATAAAGTACATGAATTGAAACCCCCTTCATTACAGCACAACCAGCCCGGATTATAACTAAAATATGCCAAATTATGTTACTCAAATGTTTTGGTTAAAAACGCATTCAATATTCATTTCACAATCATCCCCAGTTCGTAGTAACGAAAATATTTATGTTTGTATTAAAACGATTGTGGTTCATTACGCATACACGCGCCGACTGAACCGCCAATTAAGGTGAAATTACAATAAAAGCCGGCGCTCATTATTATATTGATTGGCCGAATAAAGTGTAGCGCTTACATTACTTCACAGTACTATAAATCCTATTTCAAAATGCTTACGTGCAATATAAAAAACGCTCGATTAGGGTTGTAAAGGTGCGTCTACATAGAAATAATTGACATTAAAAAACGATTTTTGTTTCTATTTTGTCCAATATAAATAAAAAATAAATATAAATATTTAAATTGTAAATTTTGAAAAAACATTTTAAAAATTTTGTCAACAAATTACTGACACCACAGTTACCGATTTTCCCCCTGCGAAGGAAAACTACTATTAGGATTACCTTTAATTATGAAAAAAAAATTAACTTAAGATAAGAATGATTATTAATCAACAAAAATTTATTAAAAACGTTAATTAATTTTTTTGCTATTCTAAGTAAGTATGTACATATATATAGAAATATGTTTACAAACTAATGTCTTTTAGTACAAAAATCAGAAATCAATTGTCCAATTGTAACAAGTTTTGATAACGAGTTTTACGCAAGGCCTAGTTTTTACACACAAGAGCCATCAAAACAAAAATTGAATTGAAGGCCTAGTTTATTTATAACGTGTATAACATAAAATTAAATATCTTAATAAATTCATGTTTTAATGTAAATTAAAATTTTGCAACTACATGTTTCAGCCTTAATTTGAATCTGCAAAATTTTCACGTTTACTAAACCACTCTCGTGTCTCACCATATTCGAATGATACGCTTTTGTAATAAATTAAAATAAAATGTCTGTATATTTTACAATTATTATAATAAGACACACTTAATAAATATCAACAATGTTTCATTTGCATACAGTAAAATTTAAGTCTATAAAATTTTCGTAAACGTTCTGGAACTAGAGAAGATAAATAATAAAGACGCTAATTAACATTTGTTAATTAAAATTTTATGCAAAATCTTTTACTGATTTGTGTCTTCCTGCTTCAAAGAAAAGTAGTTAAGTACTAAATGCATATAAGCTCGTATTTAACCAAACCTACACTAGTTTTATGAATATTAAACAAATTATTGTTGTGGCGCTTGGACTACTAAAATAATGAAAAAAATCACGCGGGTGTCTAAATTCTCTTCTGGCACAAATTGTCCCATATTTTTGATTTTTTTTTTAATAAAATATCTGTAAGTGTTTTATATTTTTAAAACAATTGGTACTATTCGACAAAAACTTCACTGTTTGTTTTCTATTAATATTAAAAAAAAAAAACATTTTATTTATAAGAACATAAGAAAAACCGAGACGTACTTTTTTATTTTTATAAATACAAACATTTTGTTAAACATCGAGGTCTTTGTAATAAATACTGCTATATAAATCTTAGTCAAACACGCCCGCGGCGAGCGTTGAACTCTTCATTATAACGCAGTGCGCGGGAGTACGATACTTGTCAAGTTGAAAGGTGCATTAGCGCGAAATAACACGTAGCCACGAAAATTTCAATTAAGTTTAATGCATACGTTCTCCCTCCCCATCCCTCCCAACACCCTGCACTCCCTGCACTCGATTTATTAAAACCGATTACACTTAGCTGCCCAAGTTCGTACGACGCCGCGTTATATTGGTCAAAATATAATGGCCATGATAATGCAATATGCATCTCAACCTACAATCAAGGTGGAGCGAGTTTTTTTTACAGCTTATATATAGGTAATCATAAAGATATTATTTTAAATAAATATGAAAATTTACTAATAAAATACCCTGGTGGGTCGACTTAGTGAAACCTTTAAATTTATACTTTTTCAAAAAAGGACATAGCTCTCTGTTCAACACTACGTATTTTTATGATGATGTTTACCGATTTCTCCATCAGTTGCATATCGATTTAATTTTTTTATGATATGAATATTTTACATACTCTCCGCGTGGTAAAAATCATTATTTTTGATACACATTACCATATTTTTTTATAACGAGTATTTCAAAAATGTGTATGAAATAACTTGTATGATATAAGTTTTGTGATAAACTTTTATCAAAAAGTCACCAAAAGTTCAATGCACGGAACTGAGCAAACCGAAGTAGATGAAAACTATACGGAATATTTATCACGTGATTAACATTTCCAATGTTATAATCCTTTTAAACGGTTATCCATACCGAGTCACCTGTTTAGAACGTTTATCGTAAAAAAAAAAAAACATAATTACCAGCCACGATCGTCGGTAATCATTGAGTACAATAACTGTCAGAAGCGCACTAAATATTGTTTGTTGAATGCTGCCTTTTATATTTTTTACACCGATCAACACCTTGAAGCGGCCCACAAAGAAATGCCAGGTGCCAATTCATAACTTGTGTAATTTCAACATATCTTGATTTAATATTCGATCAAATTTTAAAAGGGAATTTTAAGCAATATTTTATGAACATATCGATGTAAATTATTGATATTAGTTGGTAATTTGGTTACGTGGCTAATCGTTAATCACAATCACAATAGTGTTTCTCCTGAAATTGAGTTAAAATTAATCAAATTTTATTTACATAATATAGACTATTTGCGTATATTTTAATTATTTCGATATTTTTTAGAATCGCTTTTAATATTAAAACTTGTGATGTACAAAAGCATACGCAAAATTTTTAATTTTTAATATTTATAGTTAAGAAGATGCGTTACATCAATAAATTATAGTTTCGATATAAATTTTATTTGCGTGATTTCGATAAAAATTAATAAAAAGATATATATTTAAGACAAAAAAAAACTATGATAAAGAAGTAAATAGCAAATTGTCCATATGACTAAAAAACTCAATTCTGATTTCTCACGTAAAAATCTTTTATACTAAAGTTGTATGAATACATGAAACTATGTAAAGAGCTATCTTACCGGTCCGCGATACTAACACCTCTATAAAAAGTAATTATTATCATCCACCTTGCCATCGCCGTAAACCGAACTGCTACATTGTTACAAGCTTTAATTGAAGCTACGTGTTTAGCTATAAAGATAACTCAATAAAATCATTGTGAATATATTCTCAACTTTCTCATACACTTATCTACAAAACTAGAAATTACATAATCGTAAATACTAAATTGAACAAGTACAGTTAAACGTTTTTTAATTGTACGAGATACAAGTACATGCATGTATTTTAATGTATCTACGTACGTATATATTGACATGTACAAACGTAGAGCATGTACGTAAATACAGAAGTCACACGTTAAACTAATCAAAAAGGGGCTGATTGTGTAAAATTATCACTATCAAAACTTGCTACATTCTAACAATTAATTTTTGTACTAAAATATTAACTTTAACCGTCAAATGTGGCATGTATTGATAGAGATAGTTTACACAGTTGCCCCCCGGATGGGTTATTACGCGGAGCTATCGCTATCGAAACATGATACATTTTTACAGTCGATTTAGTCCAAACATTAGAAATTAATTGTTAAAATAATTAGCCTGTTTGATACGGATGTCTCAACAAAGACACTTTCACGACAATGCTTAATTTACTTCATACAACCAAGTGTAAAAATCATAAAATCTATCTTAGATTGAGACTCAAGCCCATTGCACGTTAACCGACATAACCTAACTAAAATATTTTAAATAATAAGGAATACGTTTAAGTTCTAAAGACGGTTTCCTTGACCATTTGGTACTGACTAGATCATGTCCTCGTAAAAAAACTATAAAGCTATACAATTAAGTTGATCCTTATTCTTATGTAATAAAAGGTACAGGTGTAATCGTTTAGCGTTCTCAGTTTACATTTATTAGCACAACGCGTCCAGGGACACCGGTCGGTAATTGTCAAGTATTAAAAACCGATAAACCACTTAATGTCGCGAGTGATCGTTCAAACTGCGGACGCGGACAATTTGCATTGACGCGCCGATCACGATATCGACGGACGATATTAACAGCGAAACGTCTTAGCGGCGCAATTATTAACAACGCTAAATTACTTTAAAACGATTTATTTTACCTTCATAGTGTAAAAATTTTGGAGAAATAATCCATTATTAGTTATTTAACTACAAATAATCGAAACACAAAGCACATTACTAGATACATTTCCTTCACAACTCATACTTTGATAATAAAATATGATCGCGCCATTTTTATTTTCTGTTGTTGTTTTATTTGTCCCTGTTCAAATTAGGCGAAGATCTATGATTTACATTTACATTTATTTGTGATATTAAGTAGTAATTATATATTTGAGGTAATTATTAGTATATAAATCATACTTCAAGATTTGAATAACTTGATATTAAAAATCATTTTAACAATTCATTCATTCACAACATAACATTAAGTTCAAAATGTAATGTTCTAAAACACAATATCAATACAAACAAATCACTTAACAGTCAATTCCACACTTCGGTTGGTATTTTATTTTTACATGAAAATCAAAAATCGTAATTATCATATTTTGTCAGTATAAAGAAACAAATTTAACTTCAACACTCGTAATAATGTTCTTGATTTATTGTTCTACCTAAATAACGTATTTACCATAAACTTAGTATAGTGACGGATCCAAATATTTACGTGTCACTTATTGTCCCGCGAAGTCGAAAAATCATAAATCGTCTACCGGTTAGGTCCTAACAAAGTCAGCAGTAAAATGCTTGCTTGTAAATCAAAACAAATCGAAAAAAAGATTAAGAAGAACTTGACGTTTTATTTTCTTGAGCGTCGATAGTGATGTGACCAGCTCGATATTAAATATATCTTTAGGTGGAACTGAAATTTTTCCTCAAATTTAAACAATTCAATGCTTTGAGTTAAGTAACGCGTCAACAAAAAAAATCTAAGATATACTAGAAAAAATATAGAACACTATTGGTAACGGTTTAGATTAAGACGTTTGCCCGAAGAAAAAAATGTGTAAACATCGACAAAAATATGCGTGAAGTCTCTCTCGTAATAAAAAACTTGGAGCGTATTACGGGATGTCTGGAGATAAGAGCCACTCTGTACTTACGTACGAGTATTATTGTCGTAAAAGTGAATGCAATACTTTATCTATGCTATTATAATTTAGTTTACCTTTTTTTTAGTTTTACTGTTTTAAATTAATATTTTTCTATATCAACTTGAACAAAAGGTGGAGAATCTCAATTCGTAATGTGTTTCTTTTTATGTTTTACTGCCTGATAACTCTGTCAATTAACCGATTTTGAAAATATTTTTTTTAATTTTAAAGATTTTACTATTTTCATTAAAATCGGTAAAAAAGTTCATTTAAACATAAAAATAAACGGTACGAGTATGTCATCCAAGTGAATAAATTTGAGTATTTTGTTTGTAAAGTCGTTTGTTTAAAAAAAGTTTCAGTTATTTTTTCATATTGTAACATAAATCATAATTTTTTTATCTATAAGCGAATAAAATGATCTGATTTGTCTCGACGGCAACAAATTTATTAATAGACAAAACATTGTAAAGCAATTTAAAAACACAACAGCCACCCTTCCCTACAAAATTTGTCCCTGATATCCCATTTTGATTGGACGGGTTGATTTATTCCTTGTTTAGCTATTAATAGGAAAACTCTATAATTTTGATACTAGAAACATTATCATGTTAATTTTTTTGATTTCAATGTTAATTAAGGGTAAAAAAAGATATTTTTATACATTACCCAAAATTAAAATATTAATAATATTAACATTATAACATCTTCATATATAATAATCTTCATATTAAGGACTTTTTATATGGTAAAAAAACTTATTGCAGAAGATTTTTTGTTACACAACAAAATTAATAATTAATATATATATGTATCAAAATTAATCGATTGCATTACACGCTATCAGTGTAACAATAGAGACATTACCCCAGAGATCGAATCCTCTCCGGGCTACTGGCTGTGATTTAGATAACTGCACTTGTTGCGAGGGGCTGTAACGTATGACACGGGACTAATACGAAGCTTATAGCGTTGCTTGTAGTGGACCGTGCTTGCTTAATAAGCGTTTTAACTGAATCAATTAATTGGGGTACAGAATGCTTACGAGTACAGCAGTTTTTTTATTGGATGTATATTAAACTTTTTTTATATGTGGTTTTGATAGTACGGTACATTTATTAATGGCCCATTGCTTAGCATAGGGCTTTTCTCATATTAAAACTCGCAATTTGTATCCATTGCGTCACCGTTGCTCTTTGTGTAATGGAATCTAACAGAAAAAATAAATATTTCTTAAATTATGTTTTAAATATGTTTGTTTAATATTTTAATTTTTTACTTAAGTTAACAGAAAATGCTTACGTAAAAAAAACAATTGAAAACGGTTGAACGTCGCGTCGAAGCTCTTTACCGTGTCTAAAAGTCAATTACTCCAGCGCCCCGTCCCGGAGTCTCGTTCACGTCAAATCGGAACGTCGCGGCGCCCTGGGTGAACACAATGCCAATTTTCCGCACACCGCCACCGACTACGCAATTATTTAGATAAACCTCTCGGCGTGACTATAAAAACATCTTCCCCTCCCCCAGTGCGCTGTTTGTTGTCTTTGGGGCTTCGTAAATTTATTGCCCGGCATTACGCCGACGGTTAGGATAAAAATGTACTTTTAATTTATCTCGTTAAAGGGTTGAAGGACGACCGGGTTCGCGGAGTAATTATTGCAAAATTGGCCACTTTATCTGATGAATCTATTCCGAACCCTTTGTTGGGGCGATTATGGAGTGAAATCATTCTGCTGACTGCGCTTTTGAAAGATTACATTAATTCGATGAGTTCAAGTTTTTATTAAAAGCTTTCTTAAAATCACCTTTGAGAAATTTACACATGTATGTTTTACTATTGTTTATCTTCTAATTAATATAAAACAAAAAATATCATAGCAAAAGTTACGTAAGTAACCTTACTATGGGTGTCAATAAATCTTCGAGTCGTCGAGAGGAACTTCCTTCGGATGTAAAAACTATAATAAATAATTTACGTAAATCTTACATAAGTCCGTAAGCAGAAGGTGTAATAATTACGCCTTAAAGTAAGTGTAATCTACGTTTAAATAGGAAATTATAATATCGTACTCACCTTCCAGTTTTGGTGATAATCATCTCTGTGCCTAAGTCGTGGAACTTGTCCCATAACTCCTTAGTTTCCAGTTGACAGTCCACTGACAGTAGTTCCTCGCAGTTGCAAGAGGTCACAGGAGGCGGCAAGGGTCGTGCTGGAGACGGCGTGTCCCTTTCTCCCAATTCTGTTGGGTTTATGACATCAATAGTACAACAATAAATTCTTTCAAATGTAAAGCAATGACATAGAAATTATGTAAATCTTTATCGAAGTCTGAGAGCAAAACTTATTAGTGTAATTTTCGCCTTAAACTTTATAACCATAAATATTTGGCAAGTTTTTGTAATATGTAAATATTATGTTGTAGCTTGAAGTGATTGTTTATGCATTTTCTTTTTATTTGTCTTTCTTCTTATTTTTTAATCCAAAATAATGAAATATGAAATTGTATTACTAAACAAACAATTAGTTCTTAACTTTAAAATAACCTTTTTTCATTATTTTTTTAATAAAAAAATGTTTTTACAAAGACCACCTTTTTAAAATAAACTCGGACCATACTTTATTATTTTAATTACATCACAGCTCCGGCAAAAGGTTTACTAAAAATTTAAATTAGGTTGAAGAGAACAATATAATTATCTTCTTAAGAAAAAAAAAGTTCTTATTATTCTTGATAAAAATAATTGTGAGATATTCTCATAGCACGCCTTATTTATTAGGCAATTGTGCGGCTTCTTTTAAAAGTTTCATTCGAAAGCAATTAATAAAACATTCTGTAACAAATCCGAATGGATCTAAGCCTACGAAAACATTCGATCACGTCAATAATCAAAGAAGTAACAATGCAATCCAGGTTTAATATTAATGTGACAATTCTTTGATTTTCTATACACCTTTAATCATACACGTCTCGAAGAATGCGATGTGAACCGAACGCTAGTATGAGAATTCTAGTTTATTATGTTAATAACATGCTGTAATCACAACTTCAATTTACTTTTTTGCGTCACAATGGTTGAATACGGTAGTATTGTGTGTCAAAAGTGTAATTACCTTCATGCATTTTATACGATTTTAAATCATAAACGGAGCCCGCATTTACGATAACGGAACACGAGTATAAACGTGTAGATTAGATTTTAATTTGGAGATAAGCTTAAAAAAACTGTTTAGAGATTACGTAGAATAGTTACTGTATTACTCGTTTCCCTCTCGTACTCGAAGGGTTCCGTACTCGAAGAGTACTAACGGGATCCTATAAGTAAGTCTCCCCTGTCTATCCGTCTCTCTGTCTGTCTGTCAGCAGGTTGTATCTAATTAACTGCAATTGGTGGAGAGTTAAAGTATTCAGATAGAGTGTATTACTATGGCTGCTATAACAACAGATAAAAGCCGGCCAAATGTAATTCAGAGTATACAATTTTTTATATGTTGTTACAGAACCTATTTAAAAGTACTAATGTGACCTTATAATACAGTCCCCTTTAAATGCGGGTCCCATTCGCGCTTAACCTGATTCTTGCTTTTCACACAAAAATTTTCGACTCACAAATACTTAACTAAACTACAAAGATACCGAGAATTTAGAAGCAATGTATCAATTAGAAAGACATACTGGCTTGTATGTAGTTGTTAATTTCTTTTACTTTACTTTACTTGAATGCGAAAAGCTATTTGTTCTGTGTTTGATTGACGTACAACATAATGGACGTTCCAATTAAATTTTTAAATACACAAGAAAAATGTAACATTAATTAGCTATTGCTTTTACAATCTTTGCTATTTTTACAATAACAAATCACTGTTTTAATTGAAGATAGGAAAGCGAAAGAAAAATCTGACTTAAATTCAAGTCGATTTTTTGATTAAAGGCTCTAAACTGACTTAAAAAACCTGACAATAAGATAAGTAGGAACTTACTGTCAATTAAATAAGTAAAAATAAAGCCATAACACATGAGAATTAAATTATAATGTTGTGTAGTTATAAGAAAAAACCTCTACTGATAATATTATGTATGTGTGTTTACACGGTGTTCAAATTAAATAATTGTTTTCGTAGATAAATATAACGGACTTCAAAAAGAACTGTTGTTGCACCCACACATAGATACAACCGCGGGTTAATTTATGTTAGTAATTTGAGAGTTCCTTTATTTAATTTACTACAGTATATACATATATGTAATACATACATATAGTAGTTTAACTCGGAAGGTATTCACCAGATCCTAATCTATATATATTAAAGCGAAAGTTGTCTCACTCAACACGAAATTTCAGAAACTACAAAAGCTAGAAGTTTCAAATTTTGGGTTTTTTTTTAGGACGTGGGTTTTATGACGTTATATATGTTGGACGTTATGTTAAGGGCAAGTGAAACCTTAAGGAACTTCTAGTATATTACATACTATAAAACCTTTGTTAAAAATATACATTTAAATAGCAAAAAATAGCAATAGCAAACCACATCCAAGTCGGATCAATAGTTTTTACATACAAACGTACATACATACACATACATTATTCATACATATACATTCATACGGCTCGTATACAGCTTTAATTCAATTAAAAGATATCATTTTAATTTTTTTAAATCAACAGCCAATCAATCAAAAAATCAATTAAATTAAGAGTCACTGACCCACTGCTGGTTGGCAGATACGAGTATATACACATGTGTCGGTATTTCTCCCGGCACATGAAGGTTTCCTCACAATGCCTTCTTTTACCGGTGAACACGAGATAAAAGTAAATTTGTGTTAAAAAATACCTACTTTGTTATTATTGATTCATTAAAACTTTACAAGTTATTGGCTATTCGTTATCAATTAACCTCTTTATTTCTATGTAGAGTTTTTACCGCTCAATCAAAAATACTAGTGAACAAATGCTTTTTTCCATTTTTCGACGTAACAAATTAGACAAAGACAATGTGAACATACTTTAACTTGGGATAAAAGCCATCGCTTTATAACGTCAAACAACTGTACCTAAACGTCTTAAAATAAGATGGTGTAGTTTTTTGGAGAACTTATTATGTCACAAGAGTTGCTTAGAATTTTAACGTCCACCACATTGCATACGCTATATGACGGTCCATCCTAAGAAACCGAAACCTAAGCGTTTTAATATCTTTCGCCGCTACATCTTTACTTCAATACAATGCACTAGCATTGTATATTGAGGTAGAGCCTAATTGTATCCTGCTGACCACAGGTCGTACACGGGCTGGCTCCGCCGAGACTGTACCTCACTCTCACAGAAGTTTGGTGTGAAGTAGCTGATATAGCATTTCGTAAAGGGACTGAGAGCCCCAATTTCACACTTTCTATTCCCTTTTACATTTTCCTTTTTTAAGCTGGCAACTGGTGATCACTTAACATAAGGTACTACATACTCGTTTGCCAGCTTTTGTTTATAAAAATAAAACTGTACTTATTGTTGAAATTCGACACTGAAATGATAGAAGTTTAACAACCAACATACCTGAAGAGGGGGCTGGTGAGGGTGCAGCAGTGTCGGAGGCGTCTCTCTCGCCGTCAGAACACTGCTCCACGTCGACCTCGACGTCCTCATCGGGCACGGGGGATCGGCAGCTCGACGCAGGTGAACTGACGGAGGCTGGTGAACTCTGTCTCGATGATGGACCTGAAGCAAAAATCGGTATAATTTAAATTATTTATTTAATAAACATGTTATAAATTAAACATTTATGAGGCCTTGTTCGTATATGAAAAAATTGACGGTTCCCTACGACGGTAATTACAATCTTAATGTATCACGTGCTCACTAACATTTACTAACATAAAATTTTTGTATATATATTATAAAACAAATATTTTAACTGGAGATACTGAACTTTAGATAAAGGACTCAGACTCACACTAACTAGATAATTGGTAACATTTCCTGTAAAAGCATGACATAGAAAACCTAGATGAATTTAAATAACAATAGACATTCTATCGATAATACCACGATATAGCAGATTTAACAAATACAATTTAAGAAACTTGTATGTTGTTCATATTTCCAGGGTCTTTAAAATAAGCTAAAAAAAATTATTTGCATCTTCCACACAAACTATGTTGCAAACCAACAGCTCCCTTTCACAACGCTGTGACATATGAATGCGCGTTTAAGTATTCGCCGAATACAGACTAATAAACACGAAAAAACACGAGCACGTACACAATTTATTCGTGTATGTATGTTCGCATCTTGCTCGGTTCTCTAGAGGTATACGTAAAACCGATATCGTATCCTCATACGATATCGGTTTTACGTATACTTATGACAGGCGTATGTCTCTATATTGACTAAATACAATCGAATATGTAAACGAACCTTGACGAGTTATTTCTCTACTCTGTCCAAGTATCTAAACGTGGAATTATTTTAAAACGTTTTTACGCGGCAACTGTTTTTACTTGATTGTCAATTATGACTACTTTAATATTGACAGACGCGTTGGCGCAATGGTAACTGCAACTGACTAAAGCGCTATCGGTCGCGGGTTCGATCCCCGCTCACGGCAAAGGTGTGTATTGGCTATACAGATGTTTGTCGTGGTCTGGGTGTTTGTGTTAGTGTTGTGAGTGTTTCCGGACCCCCGACACAAGGTCATGAGATCTTAATGGCTGCCGTTGAGTGTGATGCGTTATTTATAAAAAAAATATATATACGTAAATTGGCAACACTAATAATATAATATTTAATATAGGAACCGTTTTAAAATGATTATTAGTGTAATTGCAACAGTAAAAATAAAAGCGGTAAGCTAGGCACTTCTGTTAATGACTCCTGAAGATTACAATTTTTATAATGACAAAAACGAGGCAAATAAATATCACATTCCGTTTTTAATTAACAAATAATTTAATATTATTATTTTTGATCTTTCGTGCAAAATATATTAATGCTAGCTTTTTTTTTTAAGATTGCTTCCTTCGTAATAACAATCACGTGTTTCGAAATAATATTTTTTTCGATGTTTTGTAGAAAAAGGTCTTAATTTAAAAGGTTAACAAATGAAACATACTCTATAAGTGTGTAATAAATTTTGATAAAAAAATTCAATTCAATTCAAAGTGCTCCCATATAAATTACATATTTTGCAGATTTGTTCGTCGGCCGTATAGGTTCAGTAATATTTCATTACAGAAATTGATAAGTACTTATCAGACATTATCAGATGCAACCATGCAGCCTCTTAACAATACGGCGCCAATCAACTAACGGATTGTATGATGGTCATCCATTTAATCATTTGGCTAGGCAAATAATTGGATCCATAATATTTAACTACTTGCTTAGATTATTTATTTAAATTTAGTTCGTTGAGGTTAAGGTGGCTAAAATCTGTAAAATTCTTTTTAAGGTTAGTCTAGGATGTTGATAAAACCTAATTCAGCTAGGTGGCTGCGACATATATAAAAAATATATAACAATCTAGAATAATGTACTTTTTAAATGGGAAATTAAACATCTGTAGATACTATAGATTGAATTACAATCTTGACTAATTAATTTTGACCATCATTTTGCCTTTGGGATTAATTTTTCTGAAGTGCCTTTATTTTCCTAAGGTTCAAAACGGTCTATTTATATACAAAACATCACATTAGGGATTTAACCATATTATTGTTAATAGTATGGTTAATTAACATTAACAAGTATTAAACATTAACAAAGAGGCAATAGCTTATGACAATAATTACCCGTTTCTTTGTAATATCGTAAAACTGTGCTTATTATAATTTTATATTCAATAAATACTTTTAATGCACGGTATAAATAAAATTAAATGATATAAAAACTACAAGTTTTACATAAAATATCTTTACCTTAAATGCATTATTACATTTGTTACTCAATATATCCAATTACGAATAAAAAAATTGTCGACCTGTTTTTGTTCCATCAAAATCATCATCTTTAAAAAGAAATATTTTAAAAATCACTCACTTAGTCATCACGAAATCTCGGGGGTTGGAAGTTCGTATGAAAGTCGTATATTAATAAACACGAATGAAACAGCAAAGATCTGCTAGTAGTAACATAAAAAGCTAGAGAGATGTTTGCTTTTTTTATTATATTTAAAATAGTAGCGGCTAAATAAAGAGACGAAGCAACACCTTAAGAGCATAAAATGCATTACCATAAAGTAAAAAAGAATTCTACACTAATATAATAAGGAATTAGCAAATTTTGTACGTGCGAAGTAAACTTCGGAACCATCAAATCTATTTTAAAATCATGGTAGTATTATTTTATAACAAAATGTATAGTATTCACAACGACCAAAATTGATAAAATAAACAAAGCTTTCGACTCTCTCCCTGACTGAATGAAACGCTTTATTTTCAGCCCCAGGCCAATTTTCTAAGTGAATTTTCTTTGTGTGCTTCTTCTGCCAACTCATACGAGTTGAAGTCTGTGGACTATGGTTATAAGTCTATGGCTATTCTCTCTTATACAATTTGTATGTTTATATGAACTAATATTACGGATAAAAAAGTTCCCCAGGCATTATTCGTCGTTTGCGCAGGCCTTTTTCAACCGACTTCAAAATAGGAGGAGGCTCTCAATTCGTAGTATGTTTCTTTAATGTTTGATTCATCAGAAGTCCATAATTTATTGGCCAATTTTATTTATTTTCTAAGCCAATCTGAAAGGGTATTATACTATGAGAATTCTACAATTTTCATTTTAATTTGTACAGGAATTTGAATATAAAATCAAAATTACTGTAACAAAAAATTAAAATGTCATCTAAGTACACGAAATTGCTTATTTTACTTCAAAGAGATTTCTAAAGTCACAATTTCCAAAGAACGCATTGTTTTCACTCTACTGTGTGTGAAAAAATAAGTAATATCATTTTTAATTTACATATATACAATGCCTGTCAGTAAACCAATGAGAAAAAGTAACAAAAAATTATTAAAAAAAAAATTAATAATTGATAAATCACGACTCAGGATTGTGCCAAAGGTTCTGTACTTGTGACACCCTACACACGTTTGGACTGTCTTTATTATTTACTAGAATACCCTTTATAGCAACACAACAGTATTTTATGAAGATTCAAACTGGGAAAATACCTGTAAAAATCAAACAGGCAGACAGACGATATGCTCAGTAATAGCGTTCCGTTAAAACCCTTTTGGTACGGAACCTTAAAGATCAAACGTTATGTCGTACAAATAGTATTTTCAACTGACTTCAAAAAGGAGGGAATTCAATTCGTAACGTATGTTTTTATGTTTTATGTTTGTTACATCATAACGCCGTCATATCTTAACCGATTTTGAAAAATATTTTTTTTTGTTTGAAAGGATATTTATCCTTCATTTCCATTTCATCGAATCGATCGATTCAGTAATTTAGTTTTAAAGTCGAAGTTATTGGTATAAGTGCGTCGACCAAGAAATCTAAATGTTGCTTTTACAATCTTTTTTTTAAGTAAAAAAAGTAAAGTAACAGCCTGTAAATATCCCACTGCTGGTGCTATCCCCTTACGCTGCTCCACGGATTGGCGGATATACATACATGTGCCAGAATTTCGCCCGGCACATGCAGTTGTCCGCCGACCGAGTTCACCGCTGAGCTCGAGATGAATTTAAACACAAATTAAGCAAATCAGCGGTGCTACCTGGGTTTTGAACCCGCGATCATCGATTGAGATCTACGTTTTCTAACCACTAGGAAAACTCAGCTCGGCTCTTTTTTTAAAGACCTAAATAAAAAATAAATATGCTGCATCAAAATAGAAATAGTACTCGAGCTATAAATAAGCCATGCCCTTCTTAACTAATGAAATCGTTCAGAAATAAAAACCTTGTAACAATTTTTCTTCCACCAACCACAATATATCAATTCTAAACTAGACACATTTATACTACATAGTAATCAATTTAAAGAGAAAATTACTAATAAGTTATGCATTTTATTCCATATTCATTAAAATACGTTTATAATTAAGTGCCATAGCAATAAGTAATTTGAAAAACAAGAGACACTTATAAATAAATATTAGTATTACTAAGACGAATAACATTTTAAATAAGTAAATACATCAAACTTAACGGCCGATAGGATAACCCGTGTCAGGGGTCCGGCAAAATACATTACAAACTTTATAAATAACCCTGTGACAAAAAGTTAGTCATGAACGGGCTAGAACCTGAGATATTAGCATTTTAGTTACAACGATCTGCGCCAATGAATCTTTACTAATATTATAAAAGCCAAAGTTTGTGTGTATAGATGTTTGTTATTCTTTCACGCCAAAAGTAATGTATGGATTTTAATGACTCTTTACAATAATATAGCTTACACATCACAATAACGCATAGGCTATGTGATTAATAAAGTTATTGTGTGAATTGTCCAAAATATAGCGATAAGAGTAAGTAGGAATTCTACCATCTGCGAGCCATTCTGGCGTGCGTTCCGAAACCGCCAGAGTTCGTATATAAAGTATAATGGAAATGTATACCTTGATCTAGGGTCTCTCAAAGTAGCTCTGTCTGCCTGTATCGTCTTTACGACGAAACCGTTGAACTAATTTTGATGATTTTTTTTATAAAGATAGATAAGACTTGGAGAAAAAAATAAGTTATTCAACCGACTCGAGTCGCCAATTTAGTCATGGACAAACAAATGTTAGCAAAATCTATTTTATCTTTAGCTACTACTAGTTTCTAGCTTTAGCTTCTCACGGATGTACCTACTAAATAAGAAACTGAAATAAAAATTTCCCATTCCAGTAGATACAGCTATATAATTTTCTAACTTAAGTTTTTCATTTTTCCATACGATTTTTCAAGCATTTTTTTCACAAGACCTACACCTTATGGTTTTAATCGCTTTAATGGTTACTGCTTTTCTCCTATGATATAGCGTGATCTAATATAGCCTATAAACTTCCTCAATAAATAGGCTATTTAACGCAAAAAGAATATTTCTAATTGGATCAGAAGCTTCAGAGATTACCCCCTACATACAACCTTACAAACAAATTTTACCTCTTTATAATATTAGTTTAGAAGTATAGACAAATCTAATTAGAAACACAATAGTAAAATAATAATTACCCAACTAAGAGTAGCCTTACTAAAGTGAAGCGTTCACAACCATTCGGGTATTGATTTTTATCAATATAATAAATACGTGTAGCAAAATCATTGTAAATACTCCTTTTTAATAAAAATTACGCGGACGGAGGTAAATGAAATATCACAGACATTTTTTTTTAATTGTGCATAAAAAGTACATTCAAGAAAAGAACGTTACACACACTACCATGTATTTGACGCACACGCATAAACACTCTTTTGTTTATTGTTAGTCTGTGGTCAAATTGAGAGTAGATTATCTGTGGTCAATCTAGAAATCAGTTGAAAATTTTATAAAATATGATCGAATTTCGACTGATAGACAAACAACCACTTATTTATATAAATATATATTTAGGTGAGTACTAATCTAAGTCTAACTGGAACATTTAAATCTTATTGGAAACAGCTCAAATAGCATTAATAAAGACAATGTGCCATATATAACATACATTTTCAATGGAAATAGAAAAAAAGACACTTACTATACTTAATAGAACTTAAACGTAACTAAAATAAATAATCAAAGAAAATCGTTCATCATCATTACACCAACATTAATGTTTACAGATAACGACAATTTTATCATTAGCGTGACATTTATTTTAAATAATGATATTTATATAATGCGCATGTATGAAGATTATTTCTACATATGGTTGACTCTAAAACTAATTTTACTTTCTTTAATTTAAAGCAAAATTGTAATTCGTTTGTAAATAGCGTGTCCCACCGGGCGGGCGGTGTCGACCGCGTTCGGTTCCGCACAATTAATCCCGAATAACGAACGGCAACACGACGCCTGCGCCTGCGCAGACCTCTCCAATTAGTAAGCCCTTCGGTTTCCAGACAGACCACTGTTTTATTGTGCTTCGGAGAAAGGTAAACCAAGGTCCGAACGACTTCGACATTCAATAATGTCAGATTAAAATACCTTAGGTGTTTTAGATGCAAATAAACAAACACTACCACAATTTAAAGGCACAATAACCCATTACTTTGAATAATCTAATTTGAAATGGATAATTATTATTTGTCCCAAATATTTACAATTCCTAATAAAAATAAAATAATTACAACAAAGTGGTAAGAAAAAACCTTTAACTTAAGTTTTGTAGATTTTATAAAATTTTAGATGTACATATTGGTTATCACACTAACATTTCGAGACAATGTGTGTTACAAGTTGGTTTATAGAAAATCTTAGGTTCTCGCGAAAAAAAAATCCTCTTTTTTTATAATTACTGTGTGATTTGACTTTTTATTTTTATAATAAAGCTTTAAATAATAAATATTAAATAGTGCACTAGTTAAAACAGTAACTTAAAAATTTACAAGATTTTAAATTACTAGAATTTCCATGTAATCATTAAAAATGTAATTATAAGTAGGCTCACCGAAATTAATAAGAATATTAAAAAAAATACTTAATCGAATAATTATACCAAATATATTTTATACAGAAGGCAACTTAATTTTCTGGTACAATTATTCGATCATAACAATTTCAAATTTAATTTTTTGAGATAAGGCTCCTTACTAATTTATTTCTTAAATTTATAATATTAATATAACAATAAAACAGTTAAGTATTTATTAACTCCACACCAAACAGTTGTTGCTGTTCTTTTTAATCTTAAAAAAAAAACAATTTATTCTGAATTTTAAATATCTAGGTATCGGGTTTTCCGTATGAGGCGGGAACTTTTCAGTGCCGTCGGATGTTTTCAAATTGATTGAAAATAATATTGTATTGAGTTGTGGTGATAATTACTGTTGTAGAAGAAAATCTTCATATTAATAGATACATTAGTGATGTATAATTATATGTTATAAAATAATAAATACGAAATATAAATATATAGAGCGTATAACAACAACAGAACTTTGTAAATTATTATTATACTTAGTGTGTCAAGCTATACTTTAGGTAAATGAGAGAAAAAACAATAAATTAATAATTTGTGGTATGTAATGTTTTTGATGTAAGTTCAAAAATATAATCGAACTCTATAAGATAAATGTTGAAGACATCCGCGAAGAATTTATGTGAGTCTCTTATTGCGATGTAAATTTAAAGTTATACTAGTAATTAAAAAACATACAATATTAAAGAGTCATAGACGTTATTCATGTGAAAAATAAAATAGCTCCTTCAGATTTTAACCAAATATGTAGTTGTTGATCGTATTATTTGATGCTGAAAATGAAGTATCCTGCAGATCCAGCCTTAGGCCTATCTTACCGAGAAATGACGGCGACCTCGCGGCGGGGCTGCGCGGCTGCTCCGCGCTGCGGGCCATGATGGCCGCGATAGAGAAGTCCGTGGCTCGGGTCTTGCCCTCCTCCGCCACCATCCTGGAACCCCACCCTTCCACATCCATCAACACTCGGTACCCCAGTTCCGAATCCACTATTTCATTCCGTCCGACACATTGTCCGTACTTGAACCTGGATAAGCCTCGTGAATAACGATAAACTAATAAAACACCTAGAAAAAAATGACTTAGCACATATTTTCAGTTTCGGAACGCGGCCGTGGTAGAGTCCGTCGTGCTAGTGGAGCGGGCACGGAGTCGCAGCGAAAGCGACACGGCGGTTGAGCGCGGACTGAGCGAGCGGAGCCGCGGCGCGAGCGGGGCGGGGCGCGGGGCGGGGCCGCCTCCCCATCTACCACTGGCCGCGCTACCCGCTGTCGCCGCGCGGGGCCGGCACCCCTACTCATAACAATATCGCATTATTATTTAATTTGTATTCCATATCACTTGCTCACTCCCATCATAACTCATTGTTAGCATTCAATAATATGAACGAGTACATTCCGTTACTACTGAATATTAGACGATTCGTTTTTGTCGCCAAATAATTTATTTATACGTTAATTAAAATTTTACGCTTAATATTACGGATATCTTTTTAATGTTAAATATTACTTCCTTCTCGTAATTACGTGTAATAATATTTGCATTAATTAATAATATTAAGAAAAAATGATAAGATAATGTGAATTATACGCGACTGCGCCGCCCATTAAAACAGATCACTAGATCAGAGAGAGAAGGAGCTAGTTTATGACGTCCAATGAACGCTTGGTAGAGTGAGATCACATTACGATGATTATTCTGGTGCGGAAGATGCGCGGTGTATACATGTGTCTGGACAAAACAAACAACATTAAAAAACTTCACGATCCAAAACAAGACACAAAGAATTTGTTATATTTTTACAACGCAAATTTTTTCTTTACATTTCTTTTAATTTTGTTATACAATTTTTATATAAAACGTATTATACCTATATACCTATATGTTTAGTAGAATAAGGATTTAGTTTTAATATTACATAAGTATAAACACAAAATAATATATGGAATAATCATGTTAGTAATAATCACTAAATGTTCATTAAGAGTTATACTTCACAAAAATATTAATACTTCTAATAAATTAATATATATTGTATAGATAAATAAAAAACTTTATAATCAACTATAAATGTTATAATGACTAAGCCAACATTAAATCGTAACTTTATTTTATCATTGGTAATAAAGGCTCCACACTAGGCTTTACTCGATATTTTAATAATAATAATCATATTCATATTTTAAGTCAACATAATTATAAAGAATACGTACAGATATAAAAAATTAATTTAAAATAATTTTATAAAAAAAGACTCTACATAAATATTTTACACTCTACATATTATTTAGAGCAGATATTTCAACGAAAAATAGCCTGTAGTTGACGACATAAAAGTTAATCATATTTAGACCATTCTATTTGATTTGAGAAACTTACCCAAGTATTAGGTATTCCCCGTGGACCAGAACAGGCTACGACACAGCACGCGATACTGACTGTAACTTCACCGACATAATTAAAAACGAAAATATTGTATAACATGACACTACATAATTTGCGGCTCCGCCTGAGTAAATTTCGATACGTGCCAGGTTTTTGGACGTTTTTTTTTTTTTGCTTCGCACTTATAGTCGTAGTATTTTAGCCTAAAACCTATCTTGGAACTGTAACATAAAAAAAATTGAATTGATACATTTTAAAATTACCATATTCAAACAAACACACCCCTCCGGTTATATATTAGTATGAATTTAAGCAATAATATACCATCTATTATTTTCATAGTACAAGATCCGACATCTGTAACAGGCGTTTAATAATTCACAACCTTTTAACCAAAATGAGAACAGAGCGCCTTCCAGTGACGGTTGTTCATATATTAGGCATACCAACCGTGAGATATCGCCTTCGTCGGCTGACATTATGACGACTGCCAACTCTCTAACCTCCGAAACCGACAGCCTTCACTCCTTTTCTAAATAAAATCCCACTCTTTCATATAAATATAGAGTCCTGATATCTCTACCTTTAACATACTCTGCTACTTACGCATTAACATATTGAAGATATGTAACTAATCATTAAAAATCGTTAAGTTCTTCGGTGTTTTTCAATTCGCTGGAATTGCTTTTTAGCGACTCGTTTTATAACAATGTCATAAATGTTCATATTTATAACATGGCTGAAACTATGTTTTAGGTAAGAAATACATTTGTTGTAACTTTATTCTTACGTGAATACAAGATAAAACTACTCTGTAAGCTAGTAACATAGGTATCGTAAGTAGTTACGAACGCTGTGTATGTCAAAAATAAAGCACGGACAATAATTATTTCAGGTTTAAAGCAATAAAAAAAACTTACATAAATCCTTACAAAAGTGAAAGAGCCAAACTTATAAGTCTAATTCTCACCTTACGATTAGATTTAGATATATTACCTTAATATTATTTGACATTAAAAATCTGTATCCATTTTCAACATTGTCAAGCTCGTCAATTGACTTTTTACCACTAAGATACTTTCCTGTCATACTTAATCGCTTGCTGGTTGCTAGGCAACATCGTCCAAAATTATTCTAAGTCTGGATTCTGAGTGCCAAAATCCTTGAGCTCATAACATAGTTATAGTTACATAACATTAGTGCTGACCGTTCTTTATATGAATGATGATAAGCAATAATGTGTCAACCCACAAAAAGTCAAATTTGGAGATATTAATGTATTATGATACTGTCTCACCTATTTAACATTATTCAAAAAAATATCAAGTCATATAAACTATGTAAGTACGGAAAAAAGTTACTTAATTTAATGTTTCGAATTTCAAGTGCATTCCATTTTTTGCAATTTATACAATACTCTAAAATATTTGAAAAACTTTTTATTAGAAAACACATTAAATATATTAACCTGCTTAAAATTCATTACACATTTTATCAAAATAGAAAAGAAAAGATGGATATATGTATACATACGCCTTCAAACAACTTTGCTAAGAATGGGTTTGACATCTTTAGACGGCATTTTCTCAAAATGAATTCCGTGTGGCTTGACACAGTATTGCTTACCAGCGTCCTTATAATATAATTTATATAGTATAATAATTACATATAATATATGTCATTATTTAATTTTACAATTATTTATTAATATTCTTACATTAAGCGTTACACAAAAATTCTCTTATAAGTTTCGCATTCAGACTTTTATAAGGATTCACATAAGTTGTATGGCATTGCTTTATATATGAAATAATTTACTGTCAGTGCCTTATTTTTAACATCTCACAACTTTTGTTTCTGCTTATTGCTTATCTGTTACTAGATTGAAGAGTTGTTTTATATCAGTTACGAAAGTAAAACTTACAAGTGTAATACTTGCCTTATACATAAATTCAAAATCATTAATAATATATTATAGTTATCGAAGCGTTATCTATTTTCCTTAATAAACTAATAAAATGTAATAAAAATAATTGTAATTAATTATTTTTTAAAATAATCATATACCTCACGAATAACGTGTAATAAAATTCGTCTTTCGTTCTGTCGTGTGTACAATTAAAAAAAATGAAAGAATTACACATAGATAGTAAAACGCTATATCGATATATATGGCGGACGCACAACAAGTTTCTTAATAAAATTCATTTTAAATAATTTTCTGAGCATTTCATTTTAAATAATGAATAATGAATTGTATTATTTTATAAGCAGCCTTAGAATAACATAAAAAAGTAAGAGAGATTGATTTTTGTTTAAATACCACACATGTGTACATAAAATATAGTCTATGACCATCTGTACTGTACATTTCAAATGTTACCATTATTTTAAAAATATCGGTGCTTCCGGAATGTACATCGCAAATGCAAAATTCACTCTCTCTATATTATACTAGTACTCCTAACCTCGTCCTATTTTGAAGTGGGTTGTTTATATAGATATAATATTGAAATAAGATTTCAGAGTAACAGTTTAAAAACACTTATAATATTATGCTCTAATAAAAACATTAACATATAATCTTATAAACAATTTCTCACGATTCCATGCTTCAAATTTAACCAAATCTTGTCAAACCAGTCACAACATTATGTAACGAACCGGAACTCATAATTCAATACAGAATCAACAAGATTATAAAAAATAGGAAATAGCTGAAGAATAGACGTCATGGTGGAACACAAAGAGTAACATTGTATGGTTTTGTGCAAAATCACGCAAATCGTAAAGGACGGCGCTCGCTTTTGAAAAATGTCGGAATATCAATAACGTACAAATATTTGCTCGGAGACGTACACACGTGGGCCACACAGGGCGCCATTTTGAGTTTATGATGCAATTTTAAGCCTCGTGTACACGTTAAGCTTATTATGATTATTACCTCTAGGTATTATAGGAAACGTATAATCTTCGTACGCAGTAATACTCCATATTAATGTTTTATTTTAAATTTTTTTTATTTATTGGTTACGTATCTCACCAAAATGGTTTCAATTGCTTACAATATTAAGCAGTTTATAAGGCGAGAATTACACTTAAAGGTTTTGCTTTCACACTTTCATAAAGATTTACAAAATCTGTTTGTCTTTCCTTTACATCTGAAGAAATTTATTGTCAGTGCCTTTATTTTTGACAACAGCTTTCCTAAGGTTACCTAGGTAACTGTTACTAGGTTACAGAGTTTTATGTAAATTACGAGAGAGAAACTTACAAATGTAATTCTCGTCTTAAACTTTGCCATAGTTTGCAATAAAAGTTGATTATTATAAACTGCTAGACGTGCCTCGCGGGTTTACCCTGTTATTATATAAAAGAGCGGTGCAGTTCTTTTTGGTGGTAGCATGATGTTTTATAGCTTATAAAAATTGGGTTTTCATTATTTTAGATCGTCATGGGCTACATTTTATGTAAATACATATCCATATTCGTATATATCCGTTGAGTGTGATGCGTCATTATATGACGCGTCATCATATTTTTTTAAATGTATATAAAAGCAAACATAGCCGCGAGCAAAAGCTTGTATAAGGTATACAATATTTGTAATAAAAAAGAAGAGTAATAAACAGCTTAAAATGCAAAAGCAATCGATTTAGCAACACTTGGTCACACTCCGAGCGTGAAATGAGCTGACGAGAGCGCCTCCGAAATCAATTCCGTATGAATGTACTGTGACTGGGGATGATTTGAATTGGCCTTTGTTTCATTATACATGTGTTAATCTGTTTTAATTTTATGCAATCATAATTTTTTTAAGGCAATAACTACACTTGTAAGTTTTGCTTACAGAATTTCCTATGTTTGTAATAAATATAGTATCAATGACTTATTTTTGCCACTCACAGCTTACGTTAGGTAACGTAGATAACTGTTACCAGATTACAGAGTTGTCTTATATCAGTGCGAAACTCTAACGTACAAGTGTGATTCTCGCCTAAGACATATACTTATAATATATAAAGTTCAAATATAAAAAAAGAATATTAAACAATTAATAAAACGTTTTAAGCTTTGACTGACATTTAGCGGTCGGTACAGCGTTTTAAATCAAACATTTTGTTCATCATATAACGGCCCGCCAAACTTCCTAGCTGCTATAGTCGTTATTTTATAAATTTATATTTTTACCAAAGCGTTACTCAGTTAACAATTCACAAATTAGAAAATGATATCAATAAAAAAAATTCAACGTCAAAAAATAATTAATAATAAATAATTAACCAACTTCAACAAGAAACTACATACTAAGCACGTAATGCTGGCCGCATTACCGGTTTTGATATTTAAAAAAAATATCGAGTTATAAATGTTTGAATAAAGAATAAGTGAAACATAAAAAGGCAGCATCAGCGAGGGGCAACAAATCGCGCGCATTATACATGACAAATGTAATGCCCGGTGTCGGGTTGCGCCCACCCGTGCGCCGGATTAGTTCCTTGCAGCCCCGTTCCACGAGACGGGACGACTTCATGTTAATTATATCCACTATTATATGATAGTTTTATATCTAAAGGCAATCGCTGATAAGAAATACTATGTCAACACGAACTTCATTTTGAGAAAACCAATCTTGACGTTGTTAAAAAAAAGAAATTCCTGCTGAGTTTCTTTGGCAGTTTCTTTTCAGGTTTGAGGTTATACCTACCGATTATTCCCGTAATATATTTTGATTAGAAAATGCCGTCTAATTAAAGATGTCAAACCTATTCTTAATAAATTTGTTGGAAAAAGTATATTCAAAACTTTTTTTGTTTTTCTATATTTATAAAAACTATAATGAATTAAAAGCAGTTTGGTATAATAAAAAATTTTATCTAATAATAAGTTTTCCAAATATATATAATTAATGCATATTTCAAAATATAGAAAACAATTCAATATTTGAAACGTTAAACTAAGAATTTTTTTCCGTACTTATATAGCTTTAACAGCGTAACGTAGGTGCGTTTCGCACGGTGAGTGAGAGAACCGGAAGCCTAAGCCATTTCTTCAAACTCAACTTTCTTTACCTCCATTCCTTTCCTGTCTTCTTATTCCCTTTCATCCTCCAATCGTTTATTAACTAACATATGCGACTCATCTGGTGCTGCAAACGATCATAAGCGACGGTGATCACTTAACAAAAATTTAAAAAATGATGTTACCATATGAAAGATATATTATTTTAGATGGTCGTAGCTATATTTGATGTTTATATGCGTATTGTTTGCGTTGTGTACTGGAGCTAGAAAATGATATCTTAAAACGAAGCTGTTTAACGTATCTCAATGCGTGACATCGTAAATGTTGCGCGCCCATAATTACCCGTATATTATATCAATTATTATGCTCATAAGTTCAAGTAATGAATAATAATATGGTATATATTATTCATTAGCGACTCATTTTCAAACACCGTTTACTCTCATCCACAATAATAAATGTGAAAGTAACACTGTCTGTCGGTTTGTTTTTAGGTTTACGCCCAATTTACTAAACGGATTTGAATGAATTTTGGTATAAAGATTGATTAAATTTTAGAGAAGATTTTGTGTTCAAAAAATAAATAAAACTAAACTAAAACTGAGAAAATAAAACTAAATAGAAAAATATGGAAGTGAAATAGGAAATTAAATTTTCTACAGATAAAGGGACCAATTAGTAAGATATAATATCACCTAAAATGTATAAAAAATATTATCTACGAATTATTGAAACACAATCACTCATCATACAAGATTTAAAAAAAAACACGATTTTGAATTATCTTTATATATATATATATTTTTATGTTTCATTATCTACATATATACAAAATATTCAAATTTAGATTTTTATATGACAATTCGTTGTATTTATTAAACAGCTAAAATTGTACGGAACAATTTGTCGAATGGAAACAAAGTATCGGCTTACTTTCCGCTTGCTCCCCAAATAGAGTGCCCTCTGCCCTTGACGCCTGCCATGCCATCAATACTACTTCTTAAAATAATTATATCGTTAAAACGTTTTCTATTTAGAAAAACACCAAAATAGATCGTTAAAATAAGATTAATTAAATAGTATTATCATTATATTTTTAAAGCGATTTTTTTATTTATTTATGCGAATACTTCGCACTGGTAGTAATTAGCTACTTAATAATTTAAAATTTTGCATTTTTAATTAATATTCGTCATTGGAACGAAAAATGATCTTTGAAATGGCGTATTAAACAATTATTTTGATGCAGTATTAGGCGCGACTTTTTATACAAACAAAAAAACAGCTACGAGAAATAATGCAGAAATAAATATAAGAAGATTATAATTATATGTAGAAGTAATGTTGGTAGGGTTTTTTAATTACTTTTTAAAGTTCTGTTTGGCGCACTACTGCTTTTTTACTTTAATTAATATACCAAATTTTTTTGTAACTAAAAATGAACAGGTATAAACTATATATGTATTTATATATGTGATAATTAGAAGTCAATATGTTACTATTAATACATATAAACCATGGACGTATAAATAACTAATTTACAATAATAAATAATTCATATAAAATATTTTGTCACTCTATTAATCATTACAACATTACTTTATACATAAATTCCAATTAAAGATAAACATTATTTACGTAGTTCATGTTAATCGCTTATCACTGATCTTATAATCGTAATATAAATTGATTTAGTTACCTAGTAGCTTGCCTGTATGTATTGTGACAAACAAATTAAGTTTGTCATTATAATATTAGTTAGTTTATTTGAATTTTACTAGGAATCTTATATATATACTAATGTAGTCTTTTAAATATGTATGATCCATAAAAACACTATGTAGGTAATATTTAACGCCAAATGCAAATAATCTTTATTCTTTTAGACCTCACACAATTGAAATAAAAACAGAAAAAATCCACAATATTGCAGCAGTCTTGACTATTACACGCGAAAGGCTAACGATTCCGAATATATACAAGATTCAATCGATAACAACCTAAGCCCGATCAATCTGAGAAATGGTCGATAATACCTCATTACTGGTAAGCTAGTAGCGCTGGCCTCCACGGCGGCCATTGTTGCGTGGATAAGCTCATTATTTATGTACTATTAGGCACACAATCTGTGCTTAAGTTAACCATTTACATGTAGGTAACTACCGCCCACCTCCACGCCACCATGAATTTCTAAATAGCCTACGTTTCCTAGAATAGTTAATGCTCAAATTAACTACAAAATTCAGATTGCGATAATTTATTACGAAATAAAATTTATAGTACAAAATAATTAAACATTATGGCTTCATCCAAAAAAAAGTTTTATTTTACTTAGTTCTGAGTAAATTATACGTTATTATATGAAACGGTACCACATCAAAGTCGTTCATTTTTATATTAACAGTCTTAAGAAATCTTTACTTATTAAAATAATAATGAAGTAAAGCTGCATCGGACCGTAGAGCCAGACAGTTAAGCAAGCCCGCAGTCCTCGCAGAGCGCCGCGCATTACAATGGTCCCACTACATACACACTGCCATAACCCATTGAATAATTTCCAGTTGAGAGTATTTAAGCTTTTATCGAGCTGCAGTCATAAATCTGTGCGCAGACGCAAGTAATCCCCGCCCGCGCCCCGCCGCCAGCTATAAACAGAAGTCAACGTGTTGGACTTATAAATCCTGCTCTTAACTATTGTATCTCACGCCACAATAATGAAGTTAGCTCGTTCAGGAAGAATTATGCCACCACGTGGGTGGGCGACGCGGTCGGTATAAATCCTTAAAGATTATTGTGTATGAATACGCTGAACTGATTTTTTGTGTAAGGCGGTAGTCGACACCCGAGGTTGCGCAGCCGGTGAAAGGTCGCCTGAAAAAACAAAAGATAGTCTCAAGCCACACGTCGCTGTGACGAGTGTCGGGTTGCGGGCTGCGAGATCCTCGCTTTATTAGATTCTTTACGACTGTCCTTTACCACGTATAATATACATAAAGTAGTAAATCATCGTCACGAGTCGTTACACGGAGTTTACAATTCCTATTATTATTAATTTTGCTATAAATCACGACTAAAATCAGTAAAAATCGTTAAGGCTTGAATGGGTCATCATCCACACATACACGTATACGTAACAGTAGATAACCTATGTTGATAAATTTAATAATAAATACCTGCATAGTTTATTTGTATTTTTTGGAGTGAATAAAGTATCATTTTTAAAATAATATGTATCAAATTAAGAATTTTTCGCCTTACTAATCCACAATAGGTCACAGGTAACGCAAGCCGCGCGGCGCGAAAGGTGTGGCGAATGAGTGTGAAGCGAGCATCGAAGAGGCGTGCGTAATCGCTCCTATATAAACAAACACTCGTACTCGACACTAAAAAGCCGATATATTTCACCAAACTTTTATATCCGTTCGCTCCAACTTAAAATATATTACTTTTTCTTTAGCACCTTTTGTATCTTTTAGTGCGTTGTCCCCACTTTTATGGGTGCAAGGCGTTCGTAAATCATTGTAGTGGAAGTGGTGTACAATCGTAAACAATACGAGTCCCGCAGGGCGGCAGGTCGCTGGCGGGCACAAGCTGCTCGCGTTACAGTACGAACCCTAGTTGTCATGTTCTCATAACGAAGTTCTCTCTTTTGACGTGAGCAAACATTTGCTTTATTAAATACCGATACCAAATGATTATAAGAAGATTCTATTATACAACAGATATGTATGTTTGTTTGAGGCGAGAACTAGACTTTCCTAATAGTATTTTTTTTACTTTCATAATATTTACGTACATTGCTTATCATAGCACACCTGAAAGAATTTACTGTCTGTGACATATTTTTGACTCACACAACTTACGGTTGAATACGCGTTTTTTTTTAAACCAGAATACTGAGAGGTGTAATTCTAGTCTAAAGATTGCTTTCTATAAGGCAGTAAGATGAAAAACTTATGTCGCTATTCAGTGTCGTTGGCGTAAAATTAAGTCAATTAATTTATGCTTTACGCATATTATTATAATATATGGATACTGGCAATTTTTAATTGCTCTTAAAATAAATAATCTCATGATATTTTAGTGTCTATTTTTTTAAGCGATTTAAACTAAATGGATCAATTGCAAAGGAATTTCCACGTGTTTTCCATTAGAAAATATTGAAAAATGATCCTCAGAATCACTATAATTTAAAATAAATTTAAACAAAATAAAAGAACTTTCAAAGTATTTTTGTAAAATATCATGCAACATAACTAAAGTATCTCGTGTATTAAGCAATAAAATTCTTAATTTTATTTGACAAAGAAAACACTTTTCACATTGAGCTGAAAGTGGACATTACATTATCGATAACAGTTAATCCGAGACGCGCCAGAGCTGTAAATTAAACTTTATATCATTTTTAACGACCGCCTCGAATGGTGTTTTGATTGCAGCGGCTGGAGGCGTCGACAACTCGACACGTTGATAAGACGACAGTTATCGCGACATACAAAAAACGCGCGTTTTATAGCCAAAAAAGCGACTCTCACGCAGCGCTTCGACCTAGCTCGTTGGAGCCCTCGCCAGACTTATATTTTTATGTGGATTCCTACACCGCAACACACTTCAATTTTACGAGCATCGATATAGGCTTGACTTGACGTTATGGGACATCGTCAATAATTTTTAAGTATCTGCCTAATAGCTCTGTTTTGTAAGACCTTATAAGGTTTCACGTGGCCTCCCTCGCAAGACCGTCGCTCGACGTCATACCGACGTAAAAACGACTTATTTATGTTTAAACGAATTATGGAATATTCGAATAGCGGTTTATTATTTTGTTTTATTTAAACAACGAGTGATTTAACGCTCATTGATATATTAACGTGCTAAATAAACCGTGAAACGAGACCACAAAAAACGTAAAGAGCAGCGAGTGTAAACAAAAAGAGATCCATTAATCTCTCATTGTGCGACGTCGTCGAAACGTCCCGTTTTGTTTGCGGACTCGTCCCGATTTATTCACATCGCTCGTTCACAGTTCCCTATTGTCCTTAAACGATCGGGTGTGATCATACAAAGAATACTACAAATGAACCAAAAATAACTGGCTATACATCATACTTGTGTACACAGACCATAAATTCAATCCAACGGCGAAACGAATTTCAACGAAAACTATATTAATTGTCAAACAGAGTTAATTTATTTTTATAACCGTAATAATAATTTTAATTTAGCATATACAATGTCCGCTGGCGCCTTTCTACAGTGTGTAATATATGTATTTTGTATGTTTGATGCAATTTTCGAATTTTATTTCAGCACAAATTTTGTTAATCACTTATGTTTCATTTCTTTTGTCTTTTTAAATATATGTACTACTACGAAAATTTTATAGCTTCATAATTCAAAATTTTGAAGTACCTACTAATATATCTATATACTTACCTAAATAAAATCGACTTAATCTTATTTTACTTAATTTTATTTTAATTTTTGGCAAATAAATTGAGAAATTAAATTGAATTCATAATACCAAAAAATCCAATACATCTTCTATATTTATTTTCTTTTTTCAACTTGAACATTTAAATAATGTAGCTACAGAAATTCTTAGAAAACAAATCACTTTTAAACCCAGTAGCGGCAAATCATAAAGCAATTAATTTCGTCGCGTCCAATAGACACCGACAGGTTTAACGCGCGCCTAGAGACCGATCGCTCATCAGCTAAACGTTAGGAATTTGTAAGTTTAAATGTTTCCTTTGTCAAAGCGTCACCGTGATCCCGGGACGATCCCGCGCTAGTCCCGCGGGACAGCCCGCTTCTCATGCTCGCAATTGACAGCGAGTGACGTGTGACGGCCATTGTCATGTTGACATGTTGACACTGTCAAACTTGACTCCTGTTCGGATTCCGCATGTAAATACGGAAACATTACCCTCACTACGGGATCACAATGCACGGACAAATTAAATAATAGAATAATAAACTAACTCCGTCCGAACTCCGAATACAGCTGCCGACTATGGAAAATACCGTTAACTATGTCTCGTATTTACATTTGAGAAATACTCATCGAAGTAAAATTAAACATGAAAAATCGTAATTATTGAAGTTTATGCTATTTGTATCTCTTATTGAAAAATTAACCGAATTTATTTAAATTAAGAATTTTTAACAATCATAAATGAATGATTTATAATGTGCATTCTTAGGTATAATATAGTACCGTTATCCGTATATATTAATGGTCAGAGCTTTTCAATTTGGCTATGTATAAGATAACATTTCAAGAAGACGCCAAAACAATTTTACGTGTTATATTCATCATCCTATACTTATATGGTTTATTAAGAAAAACATTATTCAAGCAGAAAGTAATACTACTTAAAATTTCGTAACATCTTTCAATCATCATCATGCCATGGCATTACGTCAAGCATTAACTATCAGACTCGATTATGTGGGTTATCAAGCTAAGAGACTCATCGATGATATAAACCATCATTTTTAGTAAACCTTGATAGCCTTGACCATAAACAAATAAATAAATTAAACACTTATTAGGATCAGCCTGTGCCGGGAAGCACAACACAAATACAAACCACGACAAACATCCGAATGGACGATACATATGTTTGCCTCGAGCGGGAATCGAACTCGCGCCTATTAGCACTTCAGTCAGTTGTAGTGACTACTTCGCCAACCTATCTGACGAGATAAGGACGAATTATTGGTTCTTCACAGTATATGTTTCAGAAAGTTAAGAATGTGTTCAGAAATCACCACAGGAGTAGAGTTTCGGGCCGTGGTCGGTAAAATACCGATTTTCGATCGATGTATAATTAAAACATTGAATGAAAACTATTTTACGAATACTTTACAGCGATCGTGGTAACGGGCAGCCCTTTCTTGATTACAATCACTGAAAAGTATCCGAAATGATGGGATGATAAAAATAATTAATATACGAAATTTAAAATAGTTTTATTTCAATAAGAAAATCCGAGTTCCGTGAATGAATGAACTGAAAAAAACCTTAAGGCGATCCCGTGGCGCCCTACTAAGACGATGACTACATCGCTGAGTTTTAGCGGGTAGTCTGGTGCGTCGTTAGTGTCAGGAGTCCCACATACTCACCTGAATTATCGGGAGGGATACATACATTTATTTCCCAGCGTTAAAAAAAAGAAAAACAATGTTAGATTAGTACAGTTTTGACGTAACATGGGTAGGCAGACACTGTGATCCGGACGGAATGGGACCCAAATTGGCCTCGGGATAGAACTCAGATTTTTAAGAGTTACACTTTAAATATCGACACGTGGTAGCATCTATCCGAAATTACATGGCCTGTAATCTATACAATCGAACTCCTTGACGGGAGTGTCTCCAACCCTATTATTTTTCATCCTTATTATATATATTGCACATTTTATTACGATATATATGACTCCGGATATAGGTCCCATAATTTGGGCACCTTTAAATCTAGAGAAAATAGGCATCATTTAAGTACACTACTTATTTTTTGTATTTTTACATTAGGTGACATCATGAACAAACGTTCGCCAATCCCGTAAAAACATTGAGTTTAAACTATTAATAAACATTTCAAATTAACATTATAAGACAACAAGTATCTATATATGGAAAAAAATTTCAGAAATGTATGTAGTAAATTAAATTGATGTGACACTGTTGATGTTCCTATTTAAAAAATTTAATATACAAGTTATTTATATTACTTATAACGTTTCTAACGTTTACATTATAAAGGACTTATTGTTTAAAAGCTTGTGCGCTTCACATAACAAATATGTGTTTCAAAATGTCAACACTCATTTATAAAGAAAAAGGAGACAAAAATGCTTAATAGTTTAAGAAACACGAGGTCCGCGCGTCCCCTGGCGAGCGCCCCCCGCGCGCTGCGTCCACCCCGTCTCCTGTGGAGCCTTTTTATCCAAAACTGTGACAAAGTGACAATTCGAACATTCAAGTCTAATGTAGTTGAAAAATATTCAACTGGATAACAATTCGCTTTATTTATGGTCGTGTTGTCGCCCACAATAGAATAGCCTCAAATACTTTTTACGCTGTTTCATTTCCGGACGAGGATTTATGACATAGAATTTTAAATATTCAATTAATACTCGCATCAAAGTAAGTTTTAGACTAGAATAAATTACACAGTTTATTTTATTATCTTCATACTATTGCATAATGCTAAAAATTGCTAACAATAAATCATATATAAAATTATTTTATTTTATTGCTAGTTTAATAAAAGTATATATAATTATATTATAATATATATCATATTGTCCTTTCCTACACTTCTTGCTATAGGTACCTTATCAATTGCATACTTAAATGAAAAAATAGTTTTTCGTTTATAATCGCACCTACAAGTACCATAAATTTTAAATTCAAACATTAAAGAAATTATATTGTAAATAAAATGTTACTCGAAATAGAAAAGAGCATGAAGTATGATTTAAATATTAAGGTGTACTTTTTTAGTAATCAATATCTCCCTTTATACTGTAGATATATATACTATAGATATACTATAGAATATTCTATATTATATGATACGCCACCTACAAGATTGTTTTCGGTCTAAGGACAAAAAATAAAGTGAATTTTTCAAAATATTTTTTTTTCAGCATCAATATTTTTTAAATGATTACATAACTAATACTCGCACGGGTCACCTAGTACATAACTATATGTAGTAACATATATCTATATATGTATATGTAGGTACATATATCTAGTACACCTATATACAGTATATTCCAAATCGCTAAGAACAACAGAAAAGATGGGAAACACATTCACTTTAACCAATAACTTCTTAGAACTCGTGTTTCCTTAGTAATTCACAAGAGACCGAAGTTTTGGTTAGTATGTATAATTAACCATCGAATAAAACATTAATTAGAATAAATAAGTACGTATTTATTTATATTTAAGTCTTGACATGAATTGGCTGTCAGTATCACTTGGACGACATTTTCGCTACAGGCGCATAATGAAGTACACCGATCGAAAACTATCAAAACGAGCTGAATAAACATACATTTAAACACTCGATAAACATTACCCCCGTTATAACATAAGTCGCATAAAGAGAGTAAGCTCATTTTAGTATTCCTAACAATAAGCTTTTCTCTACAAACACATAAGTTTAAAGAACCTTAAGTTTCAAATACGCACGAATAACCATTTCTTGTAATCCCTTCTAAGTCATTGGTGATTCTAACTTTAGGGTACTACCCCTAGCACCTATTCCTTCCGTTTTATCTTTCACCCCATCTTTATACGATTATAGCTTCCTTAGTTTGTATAAAATAAACCGGCTAAGAGATTTCGAATGGTATACATACGTATAGTAACAGACGTTTCGTTAGTATTTTATAATATAAGAAATTATAGTATAGAAAGTTCTCGTGAGCTATGGTTTTGTTAACATCTATACTAATATTATAAAGCTGAAGAGTTTGTTTGTTTGATTGTTTGCTTGAACGCGCTAATCTCAGAAACTACTGGTCCGATTTGGAACATTCTTTCAATGTTATATAGCCCATTTATCGATGAAGGCTAGATGCTATATATTATCACGCTAAGACCAAAAGGAGCGGAGCACCAATGAAGAATGTTTCAAAATCGGGTGATATATTTCTATTGCGAGATTCTTCGCTGCGTGCGCTGCGTAAATGGTAAAAGTTTCGCAAAAATCATTTATGACAGAATTGTTCCCTTTTAAAAGTCCTAAAAAAAGTCCGCGACAGCATATGTCTATTGTTTAACGTCAGCTCACTATAACCTTTTTTATGCTAACCAAATTTGTTCTAAAATAATGCATTATTATCTCAAAGTAACTATTCCACGTGGACGAAGTCGCGGGCGGAAGCTAGTCTTATATATATAATATGCAAATTAAAAAAATATATTTAAAACTAGCTGCACTCATTTAGCAAAAAGCCAAAATATAAAATTCTGTTGATCTGATCGCTATGAAACTTCACATTGGCGATTCTAAAGATTCACTAGAAATGGTAGTAGTAAATAAAAGTAGTTTTGTAGTCTGTAGTAAACACACATCGTATTTTAGATATTTAAAATTTCACAGGACATTACAGATAAAAAGAAAATAGAAAGATATAGAAAATGATTCTTTTGTACACGCACAATACTATCTATTAGCAATAAATAATGAGACGGGATCTTTTAAGTCCCACAATTATAGATAGCTACACTAACATTGGGGATGCGAGTTCCGCCCCTACTATTAGCTCCGTTTTATCTTCCCTCTTTGTCCACTAATCCGTCGGGGAAGTGACTAAATGTCTTGTACAAATAAACATTCTGATTGTTATATTGTCAGGGGAGTGTTGTGAGTAGCTGTTGCGAATCGGATTATGCGGCGTGTGGTGGCTCACTGCGCCTAATTAAAAGAAAGATTTATCTGCTTAATCTGGAACAAAAGTGCTTAAATCTACTTATACATACCGCTTATTAGAAGGTCACGGGGTGACCTTTATTTTAGTTTTTGTAATCATGATCATTATATCAACATATGAAATAGCTCGACTATAGTTTTTGTGATCCTAAAATTACCTTTATGGTCTATTGTAGTTAAACAATCGAATGAGAATATCAATTTTCCATTCTCTTTTAAATCTTAGACGAGACATTCATTTGTAAGTTTTGCACTTTCATAAGATTAGCAAATTGTTTTTCATTGCTTTTATACCTTTAAGAATTAACTGTCAATTACTTGTTTATGGAAATTATGTATGATTACCTAGGTAACTATTATTTATATCAGTTACGAAAGTAAAACTAACAAATGTCAAATCCGCCTTAAGCGTGTAAAATAGTTCACACATTTACATCAGAATTTCTAGCTACACTTTTTCTCCTTGAGTTATTACTTATTTTCAACGGGTTAAACCTATTTGAACGAATCATTCACAGTTTATTTAATATCTGATAACTCGTCAAAGAGTAATGTCGCTGGCACATACCTAACACTACCGTAAGCAAACAGCAGTTAGTGAGGTCGTTCGGATCAATTTACATGAACAAACAATGCTGAGCCTCCATTGTAAGACGTATGACTCCGCCCAGCCAGCTCGCTTACAATAAGCTAATATGTAAATAATAACGAACCTCCGGCAATGCATTTGGTTATAATTTACTTTCTAGTTCTTTAATGGAGTTAAATTCATTGCCATTGAATTGGTACGTTACACTATCTGTAACTTGAAGAATGAGAAAGAAATCAAACTTCTTTATTTCTGAACATTATTCAGTTATGCTAGATCGTAACATTAAAGGTAGCAAATACTGCTAATGATTTAAAAGAATTTATAAAACTATAATTTCAAACTTCTGAAATATTCATATCAGTTTGCTTTGTTTTTACAAAAGTAAAATAAAATAAAAGATGAGAGTTTTCAAGATAGATGGTTGAATATCTACATTGTGTAAGTATCATTTGCATGAAACATAGTGAAGCTAGCTCCAGCTCAAGTACGAAGGATGACAGTGCACATAGCGAGGAAGGCCGATCGTCGCATGCCTATTCATGAGGCGACGGCTGCGCACCCTCGTCTCCCTCCGCATTTGAATAAATACAATTAACTTGTTTGTTTTGCTCGCCCCGACACGCCCTGCCGTCCTGTTTTCCGGTGACAAATTCCTCTAGTCGTTTCATGTAAAACTGGTAAATAATCTTGCAACGATCAAATTGGAAATTCTGCTAATGTGAATGGGCATATTCGGCAACGGGCGGCGGCGGCGCGCCTCAAAGCGCAGCAGCCGCGGCGCGCTGCACTGTTATTATCTCAACACCATCGCGCTCTCACCTAACCCATTCCTTTTTTACCATTCGCCTCCGTCTCCTTCGTTCTCTCCTCGGCCGAGCGGGACCTCTGGTCATTTATACTAAGCTCGACTGAGGGCGTTCCCTCGACGATTTATCATTTAGCGTTGCCTACAGACATTATTTGAAACGCATTAAAATCGCGGTTGTGGAAAATTTGTCGGCATCGAAATTACTACTCCTCTCCGAGTGCATAATTTATCGCTTATAAAGCATCCGGTTCGCGAGACTTGATTTTGTTTCAAATTAGGGATTCATTGACTTAAATGCAGTTAATAAACGACTTTGTATAATAATATATAAAACTATATTTAATACGTGTAACAATTCAATAAATCTATTCAAATACCTTCAAATTCCTATGTTTAAATATAATACAAGGTATACATATCTGGTATATTTCTAGCCATGTTCCAAGCCATATTACCGGGTAATGAAATGTGGCCAAGCTTGGATAGATCAAACAGTGTTACTACCATAATGTCTCGCAGGATCCGAGTGCCCTGAGGAAGCAGTCACGCGCGGCGTGAACACGTGATGAATATGTATCGGCAGGCAGCAACGGCGCCTTGTAATTTGAGCCTCGCCGGTAATTATTTACGTGAGAATGGGCCGCCCTCTCCCCCCGCACCCGGCGAGACGAATCGTTGATTGCGCATGAGTTGATGCAGGCAGATTGCTCCTCACATACTACCAGCCAGCGAGCTATCGCGACTTATTCTTATAGCGTCGGTAACGATACTTTTATAATATAATTAATAAACCAAATATTTTTTAAACAAAAACTTGTGATTCAATAAATATAATAATATTTAAACGATTACAATACGTTTTCTAAAGGCTGAACAAAATGACGCATGTAATATTGATAAGGTTAAAAGATGTATTTTTATAATCAATAAAAACAAATTATAATATAATTAAATAAAACAAATAAAATTAAATGAACAATATAATGTCCCAAGATGTCGTGTTTTTTACAACCATTTATTGACTCGCTTATTAGTGCTGGTCAAATATTGCGAGCTAAACTAGAACCATTTCCGAAATTTAAAAACTATAAAATGTGATATTTTGGTTTTTAATTGCTTTTAGAAATCTTTGTCTACACAACTAAAAGAACAAATCAGTGTCATCATTTTATATTTAGTTATTAAACATTAAAATTAACATTATATCTATTGAATATAATAAGCCTAAAATACGTCAACAGTGTATTTTATAAGCATATTATTAATACAAATTTATCTCTCAAAGAACTCGGGACTGATCTTTGGCATATAAATCATATCTTATTAACACGGTAATTTAGCACGAAATGAGAAATAAGTGGAACGTCGCAACGGGGTTTCGTGAGTTTTTTATATATTAACAGAGACGTGGTGGAGTGATGACGGTTGTTTTGACTTATACTGACGTTTGCGTGTAAAACAGTGTGCCGGACCCTACCGAGATTGGGTCAGCGGGCTCGCAAAAAAAATTAAGATCGAGACATGTTAAAACTACTATAAATACCAGCGGTGGCAAGATAATTGCAAAAACAAAATAACCATAAGTTTTCCATTCCTTGCATATTGAATCCTAACAAAACAAAACTTTTTGATAAAACAAAGAGAAATAGAATTTAACAAAATTAGTATTAATAAAAGGACGAGGCGTTTTTAACTCGCTTTTTTTTAGCTAAAAACTCATTTTGGGAAATTCGTATTTGGTGCAAATTGTGCGCTTCAAGTTAATGCAAAATTTTTATCTCCGACAACATTTACGATCTTTTAACAGGTAAGTAGCGACATCTATTGACAAATTACAAAAGCAACGTTCACTAAGGAGGATTCTACTCGTTTAGAATATTATTGTAGTTTATTCAATTCGTATAATATGTTTTCTAGTGTTAGATATTGATTCAACGCCATAAATAACTCTCTTAATTTCAATATTTCCTAGACAGCAACTGGGTGTTTGTTTAAACAACAAAATGTTAAATCGACTGCTTTCAATAAGTAGGCATATCGGGCAGGTATGAAATGCATTTCATTTAAGTATTTTGTTTAACCGAAACAGACTAATATATGCTTTTATTAAGTCAAAAGAAGAACTCAATTCGCTTGTAAATATTTTACGAGTGCTAGTTTGTGAGTGTTGCTGTAAGCATCGCGGCGTGGTGCCCCGCTGCGTCAGGCCCCTAAAAACACACAGACCGCGGGGCGCCGCACTCTACCCGCGCCTTTTACTAATAACACAGTCTTTCCCTCTGTCATGCCTTATTTCATTCGAACGTCTCTCGTTTTTTCAACGTCTACGTTTTTTTCCTCCTAACCTCAAACAATAACAATAAAACGAGGCTCTGATGATAGTAATCCTTCATCCTCATTGTCTTTTGGCAGTTTCGTGGAATAAAATATGTTATGCTCTTGCGACTTGATATCTGAACGTCACGTTATAAATGGCATCGTTAAAAATATTTTAATACCTTGTACATCACGGCGATATTAATTTAGTACGCTTGAGTTGAGCAGGCTGGGTGCCACTGCAGGAATGTTAAATGACGGATTACCGACCGCCGAGATCGAAAGATAACCACTTATCTCGCTGATTCTATCATTGCCCTTCGTTACTCTTATACTCAGACTATTTCTTTTTCTGTACTTAATTATCTATATGAAAAATACATTAGTATTTGTAAGAAATTGGAAACTTTCTTCAATTCTGTCTACCTTTTTAGATAATTCAGTATGGCATATGCTTTGTGCATATAACAAGAATAACAAGACTAATGTAAGGTTGGTATTTTTGTATTCTTTAAATTATTCTAAGATTCAATATTTTTGCTTTATTTTGGAAGTTCATGTTTAATTGGTGGCTGTTCGGTTGGTATCTATGGATAAATTATTATATCGATAGAGAAATAGGCGACGTTTGCGAGTTTGGCGTATTTGCTTAGCAACGGTTGTTATGTGAAATATCTTTCTGTGGTGCTTTTCGTTACATTGTTGGTTATTACAAGTTAATAAATTTTATCAACTATGGTCAAGATAACAGTAGAAATGGTAAGGAATAAAGCAGAGCATCATGATCGATTATTGGCTCCATTAGAAGAGATAGCGTTACATCAGGAAAATATTGAGAAGATAGAATTTCTTCAAGACTGGTGCCCAAAACTGAAAATTCTTTTAATGCAAAGCAATTTAATAGCAAAAATAGAAAACTTAAATAAACTTAAGCATCTAACATACTTGAACTTAGCATTAAACAATATCGAAATCATTGAAAATTTGGAAAAATGTGAATCCTTGCAGAAATTAGATTTAACCTTAAATTTTATTGGAGAAATCGTGAGTGTCGAATCTTTAACTGGTAATTATAATTTAGAAAACTTATATTTAACAGGCAATCCGTGTACGGATTATGATAATTATAGAGACTTCGTAATTGGAACCCTCCCACAGTTATCAGCGCTTGACGGGAAAGATATTGAGAGATCTGATCGCATTAAAGCCTTACAAAACTTACCTCTTATTAGGTCAGACGTTTTATTTGAACAAGAAAATTACAAGTTCCAAAGAAAAGCACAAAAGTCTCGCTTAGAGAAAAACATACATGATAAGTGGGAAAATGAATATAATAGTATGGATTATGATGAAAGAAATAAAAAATTTTGGGCCGAGAAAACAGAACACGCACCAGAAGTCAGGTATGAAATTGAACGCATGCGACAACTCAAACTAAAAAGTTATGAGTCTGACACTAAAAAGGAAGAAAAAAAAGAAATCAGACTATTTAATTCGGACGGTAGACCGTTTAACATAAACCAGCCAAAAATTGACTTTAAATTTACTGATGAATTTCCAAACTCATATGTTTTAGATTTAGCTGTTTATAAACACCTCGATACTAATTTACTCGACATTGATATTCAATCAAATTACGTAAGAGTTATAATAAAAGGTAAAATATTTCAACTTCATTTGCCCGAGGAAGTTGATATAACCAATTCAACGGCCCAAAGGTCACAAATTACTGGACATTTGGTTGTCACCATGCCAAAAGCAAACTTTATACTGAAAGAGCCTTCAATGAATAAAATATTGAAAGCTCCAGCATCACTGGATCTCGCAAAAACATTAACGGATTGTCATGTTGGAATGACGTCATCAAAAAGAGAACTTTTAGAAATAGGACCTTCTGATGATGTCCTCGATTTGACAAAAATGACTCAAAGGAAACCGAAGCCGTATTTTACTGATTCCCGGATAAAATTAGTTGAAAAAAAGCCAAGCCATGAATTTGTTGATAATCCTGAAGTACCCGAGCTTATTTAAATATTATCTTTATAAGACATTCTTCTGTTTATTGTACAATAAACTACATGGAATGATTTATGAATCTTTTTTGTAGACTCGGTACTACCTATTTAATAACGGTAATATAGAAATACTTTTATTTACAGAGTTCCAATAATAAATGATAAATGTCTTATTTATAGATTTGGTTGTTAAAATTTCAATTTTAAATTTAAAAAATGTACTTTTGGGAGTACAGTAAAATAAATCAATATAATACGTAATTTGGCATTTTATTTAAATTAGACATACCTATAGCTAAATTATACCTAAGCTTATTTACACAATTAATAACAAACAGTTAGTCTTAACACATTATCATACATCCATCGTTTTGTTAAAACTTGTATAACAAACAACAATCAAACAATTTTATATTAAAAACATATTAAAAATAAACATGGTAAACATTTTAGTAACTCTATAAACAGTTTTAAATATAACCAAATATTAATTTATTCATTCAATTCACACATTTTTTACTAATGTTTTCTTCTTCAACAGTTTTCTTTTTCAGACAAAATTGAACTTATCGTAAAAGTAAAGCTTTATATTTTCTTACGTCATAGCCGTAACTAATTTACATTGAGGAATACAAAATTGACTTAAAAAATAAATATTCGATATTTTAATATAAAATTATAGTCTCTTTTTCTTTATTTGTCTTATTTAGCAAACAAAAATGGCGTACTTCCAACCACGCATAAGGGAGACGAGAATTTGTCGACCGAATGATTGAACTGAATCATTTTTTATAATAAAAAATTATCAGGACAAATAATGTTCGAAAATTCGTGATTATCGTTCCGAGTATTGCTACCAAATAGGATATATTTTTTATGATCTATCAAAAATACTAGACATCTTAGCTATGTTTTCTTGGACAGCATAAAGCGAATGCAATATAGCAGGCGTAAAAAAACATTTAACTGTAAAGAGTGACAAAAAATGACATCTAGGAAGGCACTCTATATTGTTACCAAATTACAGTCAACGTTGTATAATGAAAGTTAATTTCTCTATTTATTTTGTGAGTAATAAAGAATATTGTGCCAATTAAAATTCACGAGTCTCGTTAGAGTCGATTAACGGGATTCCGTTAGTGTCTGGCATTGAAACATTCAGGGAAAGGAAACCGTCTATGTCACGCAACTCCTTTGAGGTGAACTTGGCTGATATTTGGTGTCGACCGGCCCACGGCGGTGTCAGCTTAAACTGTGCTGTGGCAATTTCACCTGGTGCTATATTCTGTAAAAAATGTTAATGATTTATAATTATAGTTAAAATAACCATTGCGTTGATTGAGAATATAAGCCGTCTTCGTTCCGAATTTTAATCAGCCGTCAGTTAATCACTTAAACCGTTTTAGTTTAATAAAATAGAAAAATATATATTAACTTATATTATAAAACCATTTGCTTTTATAATATAAGTTTCGTAATTAAATTACAGTCACACATTCAACGATAAAAAGTAACAAATATTATAAACTAAGTACTACATTTATGGATACCATTGCTATCAAGTTAACACAAAAATATTTCAAATTTTGGAAGACTTGATTTACCGTCTCTTCAATAAACAAGAGGTTAAGGATTTAGCGGTGTATGTAACAGATATAATTAAAAACAAAATAATTTATAATTTTACATAACTCTTCGTGCACTCAACATGGACTTTTACAATAACAAAGTAAACAGGGGTACATAATATAATCGTATCATGCTGATAATTACCTCGCTTAGCTCAATCTTCAGCTGTTTGTCCAACCCTGGTCCTTGGATATAGAACTTGCCGCCTTTCAATGGTATAGGCAGAGGATTTTCCAATTTGACAGTCACTAAAATTTCCTGTTTCGATGTTGGTTTGCCTTCGTATGATATTTTAATGTCCGGATTTCTGACTCTGAAGTCGTCTTGTGCGAAATAGTCGAAATTTCTATCCACTATTGAAACTAAGCATGCAATGTTAAACGATGCCTGTAACATAATAAAACATTGTTTTTTTTTATTAAGAGTATATATTTTTAGCTATGTACTTAATATTAGCGTAGTTTATCCATGTTTATGTCACAGCGTACATTGCGATTGACTGAAAACGATTTTAAGGTCACCACCACCTACTTCACACACAGTCAATCCATACTATCTACTCTGTCTATCTGTTTGTTACAATTTCATGCCAAAAACCCTAAACCAATTTTATAAATTTTGACTTTCGTATAGATTAAACCTTAGAAAAGGACAAAGAGTAGTCTCTTCACGTGGCGTAAAATAGGAAAATTATTATTAAAATATTTAATCGTGAGGATCAACTAGTATTCATATAATAACTTAATCTGACGTATGTTTATATATTTTTTTTTTATATTGACCGACAAGATCGGAAAAAGGTCATACTATAGATATGCTGAAACTTACCTGGTCCACTATTTTCTTGAAATAATCATTAAATGTAACTGGTAATGTAATTTTTTCTTTCGCTTCTGGCGCCATCACCAAATCAAATTCATGCCTCTTTACTCCATCACCAGTGACTCCTCTATAAGTCACCGTATCCACTCGCAGCACTCCTTTTACGTGGTGCTCATTGGTTGATGAACGATTACTTACGTGCAAGATCTATAAATACGTATTATTTAAGTAAACAAGGAGTTAGCAACATAACTGTGCTAAAACCGTTAGCTGGTGGCTAGTCAAGCTTATCAAATTTGTCGGCTTTATGGATGCCAAAATCCATAACCTTGTAACATATATAGTGATATCTTTGTTACAAATACTAATACAATTAAAAATAGCTTCAATAATACGGAAAATATTATAAGGAGTAAAAACATTCTCGTAAAGCGCAATTTTTACAATAAAATTAATATTGATTTAAATATTTATTATATCCTATATACTATACAGAACACATTGAATACATACCACATTAAAGTCCTGTCCAATTTTAATATCATCTCTTAATTCGAAATCGAAAAATACGTCATTAAAGACATCATTGAGGTAATATCGTGCAAAAATACTTTCTGATTTGCGCAAAGCTTTTTCCATAGTATCGCGCTCTTCTCGAGTCCGTTCTGGGTATTTGTAAAGGTTAGTAATATCCTGTAATATATATTATTTCTTTTGTAAAGTTCTTTCCTATAATATATTTTTAATAAAATCAAAAATAGTCGCGATTATATAAGTCAATCAATTATTCACACGACTTTATTATATATACCCTAAAAACATAATAAAGCAAACTGATTGTAAGAGGAGATTGCTACTAGTTTATGATCAGGCGCGGCATATCGCGTTTAACCGTTTTAAAAATTCGTCGTATAAAAAATACAAAGTTATAAAGTATACCTCACGCTCCATCCGACCGATCGCTTTGGTGGAAATATTTTGTCCAATTGAAACTGTATCACGTGCTAAAAGTTTTAACGGTTGAATTTCGCCAGAGTATTTCCATAAAACCTGGAAAATTTTTAATTTTTATTAGTGACATGTAAATAAAAAAAGTAAGTAATATTCGAAATGCTTTAGTATATTTATTTAATACCTACACATAGCATAATCTGTATGTTTAGACACAATATGTACGTATCATTAACTAAATGCTGTTTAAAATATTATATATCTCATTTGTTTTCCTTCAATTTGGCTTTTCGTTATCACTATGTCATTATTTTTATTAATAGCGGACAAACAACCAACCGGGTCAACTGATCTAAAGTCATCGCCATACCAGAGGAGTTTAGGTTAGACTTCCAGCTTTCTCAAAAATTAATAGGGTAAAGGTCTCATAAATTCTCACCTTATCAGCATTAACTTGTGCAAAAACGTATGTGACGTCATAAGGCTTCTGTAATTCTCCGTCTCGTATTGCTCGTAAAGAGGCTGGGCCACATCGATAAATATCCTCTGAAGCTTCTTGTGGCGTCGAGTCAATAGCTTGCCAGCCACTGTAGTCGGTTCCTAAGTCAGGCCGGTCCATCCATACCTACAAACAAATAATAATTATTATAACATATAATTACAGTTTTCGATTATTAACAATCGTTCCATAAAACTAGCGTCTCTTCAATCTTCAAACGAAACTACATTTATTTATAATATTATTTACTAGAATAAAAGTAAATTATAAAAGAAATAATTGTAGTTTCTAAAATAAGAACGTGTTAGATTAACGTGCTAATCTGTGGAACTACAAGGCCAACTAAAAAAATCTTTTTGCTCAAAATAGCGCTTTTATAAAAGCAAGTTTATGTGCTATAAAATATGATGCTACAACTTAAAAGTGCAGTTACCAAAAAAATCAAACAATCTGTACTTCTATACTTAAAACGCGAAGCTGTTTTTTACTACATAACATCAATACTTAAGTTATATTTTAAATGTAGAATTTCGAAACACGAAACATAATATACAGTTCCACATACCAAAATACACGTATTGATCGACATTGTATCGTTATTCCATAGAACTAAAATAATATATCGTAAACAGATATCGACTATAAGAAACAGATGTTGAATTTAAACCGATAAAATCAAAAAGCACTTAATATTTCTTGCCAAACAGTTTCATATAGTTACAGCGATCTCTGTTTGGCTCTATTATATGCCTCACCTCATTCCAGACGTGATAATTCCAAACTGAATCACTGGTGAAATCTTCCAACGTGTTGCCTTCTTCATCTTTAATTATGTCGATGGTGAGACTGCCTTGACTGTCGTGAGCTGCATTAAAGCCACTCACCGGTCTACAGGGAATTCCTAGTGCTCTGCAAACTAATAATAGGATTTTGTGTAAGATTCGCTATTGCTTTTAATATTAAAGCAGACTATTCATCTTATCTATACATTCTAAAAAAAAGTGGACAAACGATATATTTTAGTCATTAAAAAAAACGGAATGTAGGAGAAAAAAAATCCCTAAACCTAGACTAAGATGTATTTTTCTTGTTCTTTGTGCTATTTAAAAAAATCTTACTTGTTGTTAAAACACCAGCAAAGACCCAACATTGTGCGTACTTGACCGGCTTTTTCTTTTCGTAATATTTCTGTAATATGGCCAACGATCCGACCCATTTTAGAGGATGTGTGCCTCCACTGTATCCGCTAATATCACTGGCCCAGTTGCCGAACAAGACTCCATTGTCGTCTTGAACATTGACTGCAGCTGAGAGAGCGCGAACCGTTCTGATGGGATCGCCTCTAGCACGACCCTTGAGCTAAAAATATATTATATTGATAAAACTTTCTTTGACCTTTTGAAAGTAATTTATTGAAATAGTTTTTATTTTACTGCCACTAAATCTAATTGTACGAACGTACTAAACAAGGTACGAATCTATGATTTCATATTGTGAAGGAGAAAAAAAAATGGATTTTACTTTAACATTTAGCAGAAGTTCAAAAAAAATACATTATATTTAAAAAGACCCATTTTTATTTATTTTCAATAGTAAAAATTACAATTCTACCTATAGAAAATCTTAAAATTGCATGTTATTTAGCACTTATGACGAATGAATTTAATACCTCTAAGTATATTTCTGAATTATTGTTTTGAGAATAATTATTAATTACTGATAACATTTGACCAATGATAACTTTACTTTACAGTTATAAATTCTACTGACCTTTCCAATCGCTCTGACTAGGTAGAGAGCGCATTCCAAAATATCCTTCTCGTACTGCCCATAATACCATGGCATAGGTTTAATGACATTGTAAACGCCTCTATACATTAGCCCAGAATCATCTTGGACAAATTCCTCCCGATGACTATGACCTGTTTATTTAAATAATAAATATAAGCTCAAGTTTAATCTCGTTTTATTTTAATTATTTTTTTTATTTTAAATATAATTATTTAAGTAGATTTACCTGGCATGTAAACACTATCGTTTAAGCACCAAGGGTTGAAAAGAACATATATAGGCAGAGGATGCGTATAACTGAGTGAACTGCCTCCGTTCAATTTGGTATCAATATCCATACGCCAGGCAGCAACAATACAGTCAGCGGCTGCTGTCACTGCGACCATGAGATGTGAATCCATTTGACCTTCGTACACAGCGTTCCATGCGCCTAGAGTTTCCGATCCTTTCTCCAGCATAGCCACAGCCGCTGACGTATCTCCTGACGGCCCACGCTTCTCGACATCTATCCCACGACAAACATTCAGTTAAAACTTATTGTTCTTAAAATAAAGGCTGATCTAATTCGATCTATTGAAATAAAGCCATGAACATTTGTTGCATACCTGACACGTAAAAGATAAAGGAAATAGCGTCTCTGCTGGCGTCATATGGCCGGTTTAATAGAATATCGAGTTTGAAGGCCTGGCCTCGTCTTATCACAAGACACCTGTCAACATCTTTCGACATGAGATTGAATTTGCTCGTGTGATGATTTTCCCCGTTCGTTTCGATGCAAAAGTCGACGCCTTGCACTGCGAGGACACCTCGCCTCGTTCCGTCGATGACATCTGTATAAACATGAGATTTTGTTAGATAAATATGAAGTATTAATTTATAATTTTATAAATATGAAATTAAGGAAAATACAAATATGCAGAACAAAATCTTAAGAAACCAAAATAAATAAGATCAGTGTCTCAGATATTGACCTGTACGCAATCAGGTATACCTTAAATTTTTATATAACGTTTTTTACCTATACATGATTTATATATTGGATAGTATAAGAAATTTAATTATTCTTTTCTAACTCTATCTACAATATAAGTTGATATCGAATTAACATCAATCATTTATTGAGAGCTGATAGAATTCGTCATCGTTTAAAATTTTCGCGCCTCACGCTTGGGTCGGAGCCAAACCATCTATTCAGTAAGAATAATATAAAATTTACCAATGTTTTATGTTGTTTAATTTATAAACACTTCTAGCTAACCTAAACAGGATTTTTCGTGCAAGGCTACAAAATTCGCGAAAGTTTGTTTCTGCTTCGACTTGTTAATTTAATGTACCATATACCTGGTTGAAATGGTATAATGATGAATTTCTGACGCCCTCCAAAGTAGTACCTCCACAAGTTCTTAATGTATTCCATTGCGTCAACTTAACTGTACACTATACGTTATTATTCTGCGCGCACATTAAGAACCCTAAACGCTTCCTCTATAAGTAACATCAGCTAACTAAAACTGTGACTCAGTTTACCCTAGCAATTCGATTTCATTGGACACTAATTGCTTGAGCAAACGTCCAGCTTCTTTTGAACACTGTCGTGGACTGTTTATTTCTCGCTTTAGACTTCATCTATAAAACTCCTACAGCCGGTGATGTCATGAAGTAAACATGGCTCAAAGTGGCTGCAATGCAAGTCTTATGGCCATTAATTGACGGAACCGAGATTCTATTACTCATCGTGACAATCATTCATCAAAGTTGTGTCAAAAACGTACACTAAGAGTCAAGCAAGGCAAATAAGGTCTCATCCGTGTCAATGAGTATGTTAAACGGAGTACACAGTAATTCTGAGAATGTCGATAATTGCAAAACTGTGGACTTTATTTTTTTAACGACTGAGCGACGCAAAGAAGGGTATTTATCAGTCTATGTATACATATGGTTTTTGATTTTTTTGATTAATTAAACTTTTTAACTCTACAATTTTTATTAATTCGATAGAGCTACATACACATAATAACGTTATTCACATGTTAGATGAGCTTCAAAATAAGTTGATATCGAATTAACATCAATCATACGTTGAGAGCTGATAGAATTCTTCATCATTTAAAATTTTCGCGCCTCACGCTTGAGTCAGAGCCAAACCATACAGTAAGAATAATATAAATTTTACCAATGTTTTATGTTGATTAATTTATAAACACTTCCAGCTGGAGGTCAGCTAACCTAAACAACATTTTTCGCGCAAGAATACAAAATTCGCAAAAGGTTGTCTCTACTTCGACGTTGTTAATTTAATGTACAATTCATGTACCTGGTTGATATGGTATATTGATGTATTTCGGGCGCCCTCCAAAGTGGTACCTCCACAACTTGCTAATGTTTACCATTGCGTCAACTTAACTGTAAACTATACGTAGTTTTTCTGCGCGCACATTAAGGACCCTTAACACTTCGTCGATAACTAAAACTAAGACTCAGTTTACCCTAGAAGTTCGATTTCATTGTTCACTAATTGTTTAAGCTAACGTCCAGCTTCTTTTGAACACCGACGTGGACTGCTTAATTTTTGCTCTAGAATTAATGTATAATACGCCTACTGCCTGTGACGTCATGAAGTAAACATGGCTCAAAGTGGCTGCAATACAAGTCTTATAGCGATTCATTGAGGGAACCGTGATTCTATCACTCATCGTGACAATCATTCATCAAAGTTGTGTCAAAAACGTACACTAAGAGTCAAGCAAGGCAAATAAGGTCTCATCCGTGTCAATGAGTATGTTAAACGAAGTACACAGTAATTCTAAGGATGTCGATAACTGCAAAACTGTGGACTTTACTTTTTAACTCGACAATTATATTTATTCGATAGAGCTATGTATACATAACGACATTATTCACAACTAATTTTCATAATAAACGACAATGAGATCATTTGAATTTATAAAGATTTATTTGTTACATCTTCAACTATGAGACAATCCGTTTTGTCCTAGAAGTATAATAAAATGACCCTTACAATGTGCAGGTCAATTGATCCCAGGCGTTGATCGTATTCCAATATAAGTTTAAAAGAAATACGTGTCCTAAAATGTATTTCGTATGTATTACCACATAAAAATATAATTAACAAATCAAATGTTTATGGTATTAATTACGAGTGTGGGTGAAAAGATCTATATCTGGATGATGTGCTATCCACTCAAGGCCTATGTTAGTTTTCCCACGCACGCGTAGGTTTCTGCATAAGCCTGAGATAAGATCATCACAATGTTAACAATATACTTCCGAAGATAAAAGATGCTATTTGAATGTTTGTGATAGCGTTAATTATATCAGTTTTAAAGTCCGTGAACTTGAACGTAGTATAATATGTTAAATTAATCGTAAAATAAAAATTAATTACCTTTACCATTTTATTAAGTGTTACAACTGTTATTTATTACTGTTATTTTATTAAGATTTATTAATAAATTTATGGTTGCTAATTTCTACGTAAAATAGTCTGCGTATATTTCTTACTATTTTCGTTTAGTTATTAGGTTTATTATATAGTTATTAAAAACAAACCATATTTTCGTAATAAAAAACTTTGATTGTTTAAAATTATAGTTGCTTATGGAAAATATTGCTATAAAACTAGCATAGACAAATAAGTCAACACACGACGCAATGGTGCTTTTGCAACATAATATTTAAATATTTATCCATAAATTAGTTTGTTCGTGTTTTATTTACAGGGTATTTATAAATATATAAAGTTAGAAAAAGCTAGCTTTGAACTCTTTTGCATTCCAAGATAATTTACATTAGTAAAAATAAATTAAAGCCCGGTTCTTCAACAGTATAGCAGAGTCAAATCCAAATTGCGACGAGTATATTGATTTGTGTTGGTTAAAATGATGATACAATCATTTCTTTAAAACCCGTTAATCCAACAATCTATTAGTGTAGATTAGTCATAAAATAAATGTGCCGTAATCATTTGACAATTATTTTATTTATTCAAGATAATAAATCATTGTTAGTCGATCATTCTAGATACTTTTTTTTTTAATTTAATTTGTTATTTGACTGGTCACATATATGTAGAGATCAGGTCAAGCAGAAGTCAATTGTAACATATTAGTGTACAAGGTAGATGATAAAGATACTTCGACTTATAAAAGGCTAACTTTAACACAGAATAAATTAATATATAATACTTCGTATATTTTTAATTCATAAATGTACGTATGTGAAATATGTTATGTATGTGAATTTTAAGAGTATCTATCGATTTTCTTGCCAGCTTCTCAGTAGGAACTATTATTATATATTGTTATCTTTTGTTTTTCATTTTGAAAATTTAAAAGGCGATTTAAAAATTCATATTCCTTGTTAAGATCCGTTTGAATAACGTAAGTGTATTTTGACTCTATTTTTTTTTTTGAAATTCGAAATATAAAAATGAGTATTTCTGAGGTGTTGACCATAAGAATTTGAATTTAGTAAAAACAAAAGACGATACTACCGAATCTGTCCAACCTCATAAAGATAAAATATATAATGGACAAAATTAACCTGTCATATCTTAGCTACTGATGAAATGCTGGCTATGTCTGGACATGGTTAAAACTAAGCAAAGAAATTTCAATTTTACGGCTAAAGTAATAAGATTCAAAATGTTATTGCCATGTGATCGCACGTAGGTCGGTCGCTTGCACCAGCTCACCTTGAGCGACATGCGCCCAACGCATTTTATTTGTTAAGTTATTTAACTTATTTAAGTAAAACGTGAGTTGAATCCTTAGTTATTTGTTTGTGATACTGTTGTACTTTCTTCACATCAAATACGGAATAATAAATATATATATTAACGGTGTGTTTTTTTTCTGTCATTACAATATAGGCTACAAAAGAGCAATCACAAGAGCCACTTTGTAAATTAAAAATAATAAATAAATAAATAAACGCATCACACTCAACGGCCCCCATTAAGATCGCGTGACCTTGTGTCGGGGGTCCGGAAACACTCACAACACTAACACAAACACCCAGACCACGACAAACATCCGTATGGCCAATACAGACGTTTGCCGTGAGCGGGGATCGAACCCGCGACCGTTAGCACTTGAGTCAGTTGCAGTGGCCACTGCGCCAACGTGTCTGTCAATAATCAAAATAAGGGTAAATTTATTATAAAATACTATAAACCATCGCGTAAACATAATTAAGTTATTAAAAAGTCTTAGATTAAATTAAGTAGATCCTCTGAACGTCTATTTTGATAAAGATACGAGTTAACTTTAAAATAAAATACGAACAACAATTTTCAATGAACTCTGTGTAAATGTTAATTTGTTACGCAATATCTAACAAATATAAACCGAACGCTAAGAACTAAAGCAAACTTTACGGCCGCATCATTGAGATATCTACGGAAACGTCCGAAATACGAGTGATTTATTTTTGACCGACATCAAACGACAATAGTTCGTTTTTTATTATCTCTACTTGTCCAATATTTTGTCAGTTATTCCGGGATTAAAGAATAAAAGACAGTCTTAAAACGAGATTTATAGCGAGAACAATAACTTTTTCTATCGTCATTTTTTTACTAACGTGATTAATTAGTACACGAATGAATATAAATTACTTGGAGCTAATAATACGTCTTGTATGTATATAGCAAAGTTTTTCCTTCTAAGTACTAAATACTAGTTAAATAGTAGATTACGGAGATATCCAAGAACAACTGCATTCTTGACCTTTATAACTTGACACACTATTTCAAATAGGACTAAAAGAAAAACTATTTTGTTTGTAACAAATACTATCTCTATGTTATCCAGTAACTCAAGCCCCTCTTTTCCACTGGACAAGTGCCCTACAGATTCAGCCAGATTATAGAGAAATGATTGATGATTTTTCCTTCCTTAAAATAAGAAAGATACCTTATATACATTTTCTGCTAATATTATATGTATGTAATTATATCAAAATTTAAAGTAACAATAAAAAAATAAAGCTAGCGGTCGAATAAATCTAGAAGTTTGACTATTTATACTTTATACCTATTTTAACAAATTAGAAAATTATTAATAATTTTATTATTTGGAATAATGTAAATTTGAAATTAATTATATGTACATAATATGGGTTATGCCTGGAATAAAATTTTTGAATTTGAATTTGAATTAATGCTCTATGAAAGTCATGGGGACCCCATTATTCCAATGAACCCACAGCCTCCAATAGGTTAAAGAAGTTCCTGCAGTGACTGCATATTTTTTGTTATATTTTCTTACTAAAATAGTTAGGTAGATAACCTTGAAATACAATTGATTGAATATGAAAGGGGTTTATAAATAAATTTGCTGCGTACTGTGGGTTCGCCCGCGGAATTGTAACTACTCTTAGAATATTCTAAAACTACTGCATTCACGAATTTCACTTAAATGTGTTGAGCCATTACCTAGGTAGGTATGAAATATGATATAGAAATGTTATACAAACTCGTTCAAATACTTTTTTAATTCACAATATTACATACTTTGATTTGAAAGCATCAAATTGTATTCTATGATATTAAATTTCCCGTTAATTGTTACATAATTTTATAACGTATTTTTATTGGATGATATAGAGAGATACTAGCTGTCCCTTGCGGTTTTACTTGCGTTTATGATTATTGCTTCGCTCCTATGAGTCGAAGCGTGATGTAATATAGCCCATAGCCTTCCTCAATAAATAAACTATCAATGACAAAAATAATTTTTCAATTCGAACTAGTATTTCCTAAGATTAGCGCGTCCAAACAAATAAACAAACTCTTTAGCTTTATAATATTAGCATAGATTATTTGAAATTTTCAATCATTTTACAATACTATTATAAAACATTATAACATCATTTGTGTAATTTTTTAACATTAAGTAAAACAACTGAACCGAGTTTGATGAAACTTTTTGTGATTAAAAGGTATACTTTAAGTATTTTATCTATACATGATGATGAAAACCGAAGACTAAATTATTGGTGTAACTGCGGGCTGTAGCTAGTCAGACGATAAGAAAATAATATTCTTTACCTGTTTAAAAAAGTTATATTTTCAAAAATATAAGCGTGTTATACCTTTTGTATAATCTGAGTTTTAAGACAAGCTTCAAAATAAAAAAAATATTCTCATCTCATCATGAAAAAAAAAACCATATCATTTAATCTCGCAACAAAAAATCATTAATTATATCTCGCAACTTCATCAACAATAATTATCTTTATAAGTAAATAAGTCATCCCATTATGCACAAAATTTTGATTTGATTAACTAAAGTATCCTATACCATAATAATTGACTGTATAAAACAAGACGTATGTACCATTTGATGTGTCCAATCGTGGCGGCCGGGGTAGATCTTTTAGATCGTAAGAATCCGACTTCACGAGTCCGCAGCATCCGCAACGGACTGGGCACCCACTAGCTAGCTTACTTTTCACCGCTCCCATTATGTTAACGTATCAACAATAGTCATAGATCTTCAATATCAAAAGCTTATCACTTTAACGCTAATTAACGAAATTCCACAAGAACCGCGCTTAGATCACCACTCAAATCACTCTGAACGCGAAACGTTTAAACAGTTTGCCACTGTGTAAACAAAGCCTAAATTAGAGGTTCAACGTTCCACAGAACAACATAACCCACTTGAAAGCGATATTAATATCCAATTAAAAGTATATTTTCGCTAAACACGATCGACGCGTGCGCACCAAACGCGGGATTCGATTCATCTGAGTCGAAGGCTATCCTTGATACGTATTATAATATTATTCAGACGTGCGTGACCTCTTATCAGTGGCGACGAAAACTGGGATGCCCGCTGGGGGATGGGTCAACGAAATGCTAGTGAAACTTTGAGTCACATTGTTAGTCACTGTGAGTGGGTGTTTCAAAGGTGGACCTATGTATGTCAAGGATCGGATTGATTATTGCTTTTAATACATCATAGTTCAAATTATGTCACTGTAATCTTTAAATGTTAATTAAGTCTGGCTTATAAATATATGGGTTCTACGTTGTGTGTATATTGCTGTCGACTACAATCTTTTTATTTTAGCTAATAGGTGGATTTCTATTACTTAGTAAAAAATAATAATTGAAAAACGATTTTTATCACATCTTAATAAACCTAAACACTATATGAATTTATTATATAATGAAACGATGAATACAATTAAAATAAATTATCAGCTAGCCTTAAAGAAATTATTTGAATTGAAATAAAAATAAGTCTCGAATTATATGTATAATAAGATATTTCGAATGAATACATAATTGTTCGGTTTTTCTTTGCACTTATAAAAAACGTCACGCATCCTAAAACATTTAAGAATAAGGTTAAAGAAGGTCGTATTTTCGTACCGCAGATAGTGAAGATAACGCGGAAACATTGTTTGATTATATGATGTAACAAACACACGTTTATGTTAATTTACTACAGCTGACATCACCCGAGCATCGTGCCGTGTGTCGCACACTCTCTGATGTCAAAGCCAACTTGTCCCAACGAAGGTCCTGAGTGACGCCTCGGTTAATGAATCAAACATTAATGAAATTCCATAAACAATACGTAAATACTTAGTGATTTTCCTCGAATTTGGGTCAATACATCGTTACCGTTAAACGCGATTAATTGTAATTTTTCCTTGACAGCATTAACTTTGCATTAACAAACACACAAAAATGTGGAACGCGTTCTGCCAAAACAATGAACGTTATTTTCTGAAAATTTTAATTTATTAACGTTTTACCTGTTGCATAAATTCTTTTTAATCGTATCATATACGATACATATTTGACCGTACCTATAATCCTTTGATTTGGTATTTTTAATATTAGAACATTTTGTTCTATTTTTGTTCTCATATTTTTAATATATCATCAACATGTACTTGAATTGTTTTTTTTTTTTTTATTATTATCGTGTTATTTTTTTTAAAGTTACGATACAATTTATAATTTAAGTTTAAATCGAAAACTAGAAATATCTGTTCAACAGGATTTATGCAATGTAAACATTGTCTCTTTAAAGGCTGTGACGTAAGTCCTAGGAATAAAAAGTTACTATAATTTTATTGCTGTATTGACTGATCCTTCAGCAATTAAAATGTTATTCCAATGAAACATGAATGACTGAGAAATTGTAGAGTTATTATTATTGTGTATAGAGTAACCTACTCTTTTAAATAAAACTTTGTACACAATTTACATATCTCAATTACAAGACAAGATCTGACACCGATCTGTTATTCATTATGTATATTTATTTGCAATATCTATAACTAGTACAAAACAAAGCTCCACCGTCTGTCACTTTGTTTGTTTCGACACGACAACCACGCTACTCACACATTCCACTGCCATCTTACGATTTTTTATGAAAGGTTTTTTTATATAATTCATGTATATTAAATTGAAATATAGTAGAGAAATCTCGATATTTTCTATCTAAGACTCACTTCTGGGCTAACGCTAACTAAACCAGTATAAAAACCGCAAAATACTACAGTACCACTAGTACTTATCTTTTATAATTAAAACAGATTAATATTTTTTATGTTAAAAAAAGTTATCAGACTTTATAAAAAAAGAGGAACCGACTTCAAACGCAAAATACACAATGACGTTTACTTAAATGAAAAACTTATTTCAGTTATTTCAATTTCAAAACTTAATTACTGAACCGACTTTCATTAAAATTCAATAAAATCAATCAGAGTATATAAAAAAAAAATTAACCAAATCAGACCAGCCGTTTTCGAGTAATCGGTGAAAAATTCCCCGTGGAATGAAAAAGAGGTTCTCACTCTTTTTGAAGTCTAAACGACTTAACGCTGAATTTAAACCGATTTATTTATAATACTAATCTTCAGCGATATAAATGTCATCGAATCTTTAATCATTTTAGTAGATAATAACCACCGTCACACATTGTAAACGATAAAAATAAATTTTAGAACAATAGTTACTTTTTTATATCTGTTTTCAATAAATAAATAGCAAACATATTTTCGGAGATACCTAGATATTTGAATGTACGAGAAAAAATACACCGATTGTGTAAGATGTAATCTATACGAAACTGGAGCGGGTCGTTAAAGTATTATGGGTATATTGCTAAAACACTAAATGAATACGTTTAAATCACATGATTACATAATTACAAGATATTAGCATAATAAAAAAAAATACGTACTGACACCATATACCCTCATGGTTCCAGCTGTAAACAACAATTACAAACACCAACTGCCTCGTACTTCCCAGCTACCCTCTTTATATATTTATTACAACAGAACCATCAAGCCCTATTTAGGACAAGAACAAGGACAACGACAATTTGACATTTTAGTCATACTTTTCATCATTAAATTCAAGCTAATTCTATAAAATACTATTATAGCGTATTAAATTCATGACGATTTATTTCTGGACAACCATTGTTTGGGCACGTTTCTTGAGTTATTTCAGAGCTTCACAGTAACGAAATCAAGCATGTGAGAAGCTCTTGGCTAAACACTGGGTAAACATAACGCGAAAAATGTAAACATTTTATTGTTTTCCTTTCATGTTTAAATACGCTAAATAAACGTATTATATCTGAAAAGTCTGCTCGTTAAATTTATGTTTCAATTTTAATTAAATATGTGGAGATTTATGTCTATTAAAATTTTCTGGCCTAAAAATTAAAATAAAAAAAACTTTGCAATCTAATTATTGACACGTATCGAGTTACTTGCCGGCTGTTCTCGGTAGAATCAACATTTCGAACCGGTGGTAGCTTTTCGTTAATCTGAATATTTTTTGTTTGTTTTCACAATTCAAAAGTGCTTTTAAAAGCCTAGTTCGATAAAGTAAACGATTTTCATTTAACTAGCCCTTACAATACTTCTGCTGTAATTTGGTATGGAGTTGTATATTCTGTTGATTTCAGGCGATGCTACAGCATGAGGTCAAGGTTACGCAAATGTGTTATTTTAGTATCATTGAAGTCACAGTATATTAAATTTCGGATCAATCAGACTAGAAGTAATTCTGATCTAGTCAACGATGGTTGTTGCGTCAACAAAGAGCTAATAAACTTCATAAGTCTAAACAAATCTTCCTAAATAATGATTAAGATTTATCCAAATTACATCACCTTTTTAACAAAAGTGCCTATTGTTAAGGAGCTACGATGCCACAGACAGATACACTGATACATATGTACGTCGAACTTATAAAACCCCTCTATTTTTGTCGGGAGTTAAGAAAAGGTGTTTCAATGTGAAAATCTGAAATAGGCCTCTCGTTCTAACAAACTTTTTACCGAGGTTTGATTATTAATCTAATAAGAAGTCCGGATTGAAACTGAAATCATTAAAATAAATCATATTTTGTTTTACACGAGGTCGGTATATGTATTCCTAAATGTAAAGTGAAGTGGTGACCTTTGCAAAAAACATGTATGGTTAAATACATTAACTAAGCTAATGATAAGAGCCTGTTTGGTGCACATCAATGTGCTGAAAAAAGCAAGAAATACCAGTTCTGTACACATGCACTGAGATAACCCAGTTGATGTGAATGATGATCGTGGCCTCAAATTTGGAATATCGGTGTGTTTAAGCGGAAAGTATTCATCACGTTCTCAACGATTAAGGAAAACCTCGTGAGGAAACCATAGCAAAAATCAGGAGAGATTCCACTATTTGAAGTATATTCCCCAATGTAAATGAAGCATCGTTGAATAAAAGTTCATTCCTTTAGAGGCGTTTCCTTATTATAACCTATTAAGTTTTTTGTCGGTTCTTCCTGGTAGAATCTACAGTGCGAACCGGTGTTAGCTCTCCATTAATTTAAATACTTTCAGTCTTGGTTTTCAAAAGTACTTTTAAAAAGCTTAGGTACGTGAATAAAGTTTATTTATTATTATTTATTTATGATTTTAGAAATAAATTAATTAAACAAGCACCAGTATAGCATACAAGTCGCGGAATATATGGCTAATAATAATTCTAATGAAATATTGTGTGTAAAGATTTTTACGAAAAATAAATTACAAATACAACAAAACCCAGCATTGTCCCGAATTCAATTTTGAATTAGCTAATTAGAATATTATCGTATAACTGACACTTCTAACAAGGCTTTCAATACAGAATAAAAATAAACGGTTAATTAAAAACGTGTTTTATGAAATAATAAAATTAATAGTCTATCAGGAAATCAATTAAACCAATATTTTACAAGCACCCTTTTTCTGTATATTTTTAATACAATATATAAAGCTTATGATTAAATAATTAATAAGTAAGGTATCGTTTGTTCGCTTAAAACATTTTTTATTGATTATATAAATACCAACTACGCCCTGTTACGCATTGCAGTGGCTATTTCCATAAATAATTTAAATAGAACTTTTAAATTTGAATACAAAAATTCCAAAATGTACTAAATATCTGTATTCTAAACTTTTTTAACGTTTCTAGCAATACCCATAAATAATAGAACTTAATTCATTGAGTGATGTTCCATAGACCTTGTGTACTGAAAAACGTCTACAAAAAGGCTTTTAAATTTTTTGAGTACCCAATTTTGTTAAACTCAATCACTGACTCTTAAATGCTGTATGCTATAGAAAACTAATTAAAAGGGGCAAGGGCGAACGATTAGAAGTTTTATAAATATGGTTTAGTTTCTTGAAAAATATAGTGCGTGTAAAATGTATAATTTTAAAATAACATTTCTAAAAATAGAGCTAATGAATACAAGGGACTTTTTTATGACAGGACAACTAACTGATAGCCGGTCAGCGTCACTAAAAGAGAAAAAATCCCGATGAGTAATAACATTTTTGTATCATATTTCATAAGTATTAGGTATATTACATATTTTGAAATCCCAACCTGACTTTTGGTATTATATGTTTTCTTTTATTTATTGCGAAGTAATTTTCGCTAGGAAATGAATTAAAAGACAATATTAGCAGTGACTGCTTTATTATTTTTGAGATCCCAAAAACACGCAAACAGTGCAATTTTTTTTTTTTGTTATTTTTATATGATTTAAAATAAAATATTAAGATAGATTAAGTAAAGTTAATATTAAACTTAAAAATATTACATATTATAAATTATCCTTAAATAACAATAACAGTTATATCAAAACAAAATGGCACACGAAGCATCGGTTTCCTTTTAGATACTTAAACCTAAATCACTCAGTGCGCTGTGTTCCGCTTGTATGCTTTTTTTTTGTATTTTATCAATATGAGTCGTGCTGCTGTGAATAAAAATTAACATAACCATTAACTATGCCGGGTCTTCAAAGTCCATGTACAAAGTCAAATGCAGTCGATCGCATACACGAAGAGGATGTTTACGTAGATTTTAAAATGAGAATTTCCTCCTCTTGAACAAATAAATGTTGCTCTGGCGCTACAATGGACAGGTAGGTGCGGTCCACTTGCAGCGTACGCGGCGACGGCGGCCCCGAGGAGCGCGCGGCGGGCGCCCGGGGCCCGGGGGCTAGCTAGCCGCGCACGTTCACGTTCGTGCAGCCGAAGATCTCGTCGATTTGCCTCGAGGAGAACGTCACCACAACGCGACGCTCTCCTTGGCGACGGGGCACGACCTTGTCCTGGTAGTTCACGAACTCACCGGGCTTCACGTCGCGGAATCGTATCTGCAGCGGTATGGTTAAATATTTTGTGATAGATTACTTTGCTGAAATTCATATGTAAAAATACTTTTGAAAATTTTATTTTACTCACCTGGCGTGGTCTCTGTATACCGGGTCCTTCAACAGTAAAGTAGCAGTCGGTCAAATGCACACTTAACGGATTTTGGAAGCTAAACGTTGCCGCGCATTCTTGTCCTACAGTCGGCTGACTCCTCAACTGACACAAGAAATTTTAATATTTCAATTTAAAATTACACAATAACATTTAGTAGACAGACGTGAGATAATCTTAATATTAATGTAATACCAACCTGGATCTGCAACCGCGGTTTATGCAATGGGAAGTCATCCTCGTCAGACCATGCCTGACGTGTTTGTTTAACATAAGCCATAGCGTGCACCTTAACCATTGAATGGTCGACTAATTTATCCATATATTCTTGTGGCGTAACGTGTAATTTAAGCACTTCGCGTTGACCCGCTCTAACAATGAACTCTCCTTGAGACCTACGCAGCCGGGATGCTATCGCACCAGTATAATAGCACGAGGATGCTGTTAATACACACCAAATTGTACGATCTTCGTGAGATTTATTCTGTAAAATACATTTTAAAATATCAATATCTATAATTTTTTGTTATGTAATTTAATAAACATAGCTTTATATTACCTGAATATTCATTGTGCAATCAAAAGGCTGGCCATAAGGTACAATATCAATATCCATTAGGTCAAAGACAACATCTTCAAAATTACGATCAGGAAATTCATAATATTGTTGTAAACGTTGATAACCCCGACAAGAAGCAATAACAGCAAGACGTTCAGGGGTCGAGCTTTCTACGGTTTTGTATTCGTGTGTAATTTCTAGCATATCACTGTCTCCTTCATCATCATCACGATTTGGGTTCTTGGTTAAAATCTTACGTCCAACCCTAAAATAAATAAATATATTTGTGCACGTTAAAAGTGTAGAGAATTTACATACTTATTTTAATATAGGTCTATTTTAATTTACTCACTGGTATTGATTAGATGCCATTCTAATAAAACCCCATTCAGAATTTTCTTCCTCTTGGAAGTGACATAATTCAGCGTTAAGTTGCGAATAAACGAAAGGTGTATCATATTGGAAGCCAACCTCACCACGTCGAACAGCTTCAACACTCGCTGGACCACACTGATACACAGACTCGGCTTCTTCTTGAGGGGTAGAGTCAATTATCTGCCATCCGCCATATCCTAACATAAAGCAATTTATATTATAACAAGTATATATAATTAATCTAAGAAATTTAAATTCAAAATTATACCTTGCGGCAAATCGGGTCTTTGCATCCACACATCATTCCAAACATGGAAATTCCAGCAAGAGTCGTAACAGTCTTCGTCAGGTCCATTCGGTACTTCGTTCCCATCTCGATCGAAGAATTTATCAACCGTAAATGTACGATTCGTATCGTGTGCCGATACATAGTTAGTTACAGATCGGCATGGAATACCTGAAAAAGTATGGTATTCATTATTTATTAATTTAAACATTGTAATAATATTTTTGAACGAACATACATCAGAACATACCCAACGCTCTACAAATAGTAACAACCAGTCCTGAAAATACCCAGCATTGCCCATACTCAACAGGTCGACCGCCGTCCGTCAAATAACGCTCAAGAATAGCGACAGAACCCGTCCATGCATGAGGTGCTACTCCATCCTTATATTCGCCATCATATCGACCAACCATTAAACCATCGTCATCATCATTAGCATTAATCTGCAAAAACAAACATATAAGTACATGTGCAAAAAAGTACTGCTTTCGTCAAAAAAAAAGTTTTTTAAATTCATAATTCAGAATTTTCAAAAATATATTACTTACCATCGCAGAAATGGCTCTTGTAACGCGAATAGGATTACCACGCTCCGAATGTTCAAGTCCACTGCGCTCCAGTAAATAAATGCAAGCTGGCAACACAACATCATCGAATTGGCCAAAAATCCATTTACGTCCCTTAGGCTGCCGCCAAGTGCCGGACCAAATTTTTCCTTGTTCATTAAGGATATATTCCTTCCGTGATGATTCGTTGTCCATATATACTGCGTCCTCGCGGCACCAAGGGTTAAAAAGTATATATATATCTTCATCACACTTATAATCATGCCGATTGTCACGTTGTCCAACGCGATGCGTTTGCACCCAACAGTTCCAAACCCCGACTGGGGCAGAGGCTGGTATGTGAACTTGAAATGTGATAGTATTTCCATCCTGGCGTTGAACACTTATATCCCATCGGTCCATTTCATGGGCTATTGACGCCAAGTTTTGCATGGAGCCTTGATGGGATCCATAACTACGTCCAAATGAAGAATGTTGCGTAGTTGGGACATAACGTTCTATTGCAGGTCTTTCCATGGGTCCATGTGGACTAAGTGGACTATGTTGTAACGGTAATGGATCATTGCTAAAGGAACTACGTCGTACGCCATAAGTAGTAGTTTCTCGAATACCGCTTATAGGTCCCATCGCACTCATTGTAGCCATTGTTGCCATAGGAGTCATAGTAGTACTAGTATCTTGCATGCGAGCCAATCCAATTACATCACGAGAATGTTGAAAGGTGCCTTGCTGGGTACTCCAATTAACCGGTAAAACAATACGAGTTCCTTTAGTAACACTGGGCTTAGGACCTGCAAATTAATACGTGCAATGCTAGGCAAAATTAAATAATATTTAAATATATAGAAATATAAGAATAACAAAGAACTTACCAAAACAGAAAACTATACGAATAACATCTTGCTGCTTGTCGTAGGTCCTATCAAAACGGACCGCGAAAAAGAAATTTTGTCCTCTTCTTAGGACTGGATTGGGAAGAATGGTATCGTTAACTAAGTCATATTGATCAGTATGATGGTCTTTGGCATTGTCTCGTGAATAAAATTCAGTTAATTCAACTTTAAGAGGTTGCTGGGAATAGTAACTTTGAGGAATTAATTCCATAGTATCTTGACGACGGCGACGTTCATTTTGATCAGCAAGTTTACAAATGAGGTTATGAGTGTATTGTGTATTCGGGCTGTTTCTTGAAGAATGCTTGAGTCGATGCAAAGCGCCCGTGCTATGAGAACGGCCAGGTCTATGTTGAGCTGATGGACCAGCTCGAGCTGTTGGCCAACGGCGACTTTGCCCTGGACGTTGACAAAAACTCGAAATATTGTAGTTAGCTGACAATCCCGGTACATAATTCGAAGGCATACCTCCAATTGTAACTTGTTGCTCTCTCATGCAGCTAAGGGTACTCATGCCAGTTGTTAGTCCAGTGATTCCTCCAAGTCCCATGCCAGTCACGCTGGATGTCATGCTTGAAGACATTCTATCCATACTTGACTTGCGGACTGTGGAAATATCACTTAAAAAACAACAAGTACTTTATTTTGTCCGATGTCAAAATTGTTCTGCTCTCCGAACTTAAACCAGAGCGAATGGTATCCTCTAGCGCTGTCAGGGCCTATTTATACAAGAGACCGTGTACAGGATCATTCACCGCTAAGGTGTCAGGTTTCTGTTGTCTGCATAAGCGCCTGGTTTTAAACTTGACTTTTGTTTGAATGCACTGAGTTGTATCGTTAAAGAGAATACAAATTCACAGTTGAAACGACAACGACACACGTAAAGGCAACAATTTATAACATCACAGATACTACAGATGGAAGCAAACTATTTCAGACAGAAGGGTACACATACATACTTATTATTACTTAAATAACATTGTCTGTTAACTTTAATATAGTTTAGTTATTATCTTACTTTAATAAATAATAGTATGATGTTAAGTAGATTATATAAGAACAGTATAGTACAGTTAACGGTTTATTGAAAAATTCTTTTACATTCCGTATTAATTATATAGATTATATCATCCATACAACTATTATACATATGAAAATAACTATGTCTGTCTGTTAAACTTTGTGAAATTTTGTATGAAAACCGCATTATTTCTGTTATGTTACTCTACTACTACTACTGAAAATCATTCTACGTTGACGAGTCTTAGGTACCAACTAACATATAAAAAAAAATATTCCAGTAACTATTCAAAAACATACTACAAGTGCTACAATTTATTTATATGAAATTTTTAATTTTTAATACGATTTCCATTTTAATGAAATATTCACTAACTTTATTGAGTTGTTTTTAGAATTCCGTAACCAATTAGGAACTGTTATAGTTTCGTCATTTCCGTCTGCAGCTTAGCTTCAAGTTTCTTAGTACTTCAAAGCTGTAATTGGCATAGGTGTACATGTTATACGCCGAAAAAGCCGTGAAAAGAAATGTAAAAATATTTTTTAGGATACCTCCTTTACATATAAAAAACGGACAGTTTTTTATGATGGGAGTAGGTAGATTAAAAATCTTATATGTGTATGTTGGAAAATCATTTTTTGATTAAGCGATCAGTTTGCGTTATGTTTTAAGCTTCAAAATAATTCCTTATTAGAGTCAGGTGTACCCCCGTTCCCTCCAGCTTTTAAACCGTTAATTTTAGATTTTTAGTAAAAATCACAGTAATACATATGTATAATAGATTTAAAACTATCAGAGTGAAGTAGGCTTTTATAGGAGACCAATTCATAAATTATACTTGGAGAAATAACAATTCCATTGAAATATACAAAAAATATGTTTAAAAAAACAAGTACACATAAGTTTATGAACTGTATAAAGCGTGTAAAATAGAAGTCCGTATAATAAGACAAACACCTACTGAACCTATACTGCTAGTATTTATTTTACCTTTTAACTAACTCTCTTATCAAAAATACACAGTACCTAAAATATTTTATTTTTTATAACATCATCGTAGTATAACTATATGTAAATATATTTACATAAAAATCAAAATTGATTGACTAACATATTCACAACGCAGAGCTGAAACCGCTGGGTCAAGAAACATGAGAAACATGATATTTTGTACAAACGTGCACTAAGAAAGGATTTATGAAAATTCATCCCCTAAGGGGTGAAAAAGAGGGCTAAAAGTTTGTTAGTTTTTAAATTCCTAAGTATATACGGGCGAAGTTTTAGCAAGTGCTGGTAAATCATGATGAACATCACATTGATGTTTTCGGAACATTCGTCTTTTACATTTAATTATGAAAAGGGACCATTACTGACTGATTGATCTATCAACAAAGATTTCAAACTATAGACCGGAATAGGTACAATAAGACGCAAGTAGTTATTATGACGTAGGTGCGAGATAGGAGTTTAAAACTTGCATGGAAAAATCAAACTAAAAACTAGGATAAAATAAAAATTAAAACAAATATGTATGTAAGTTTATATAAGAACTTTTTACTCTGGAACTAATTTTAAGATGATGCTAGTTTTAAGGATACGAAATATGTATTATTAAAATTGATTATTTATCCCTATTATTAAAAAAAAAAGTAGCAAAATATTCCTTAGTAGCTTATATAAATCGTTATTTAAAAATAAATGGTTTTTAAACAGATAGTGATACAGTCGCGGATACACGGTAGAGAGAAGAGAAGCACTCCCAAAATGAATCTCGGTTTATTCCTGGCAGGGCTTGACCGGATGGATTTTTTTTAAATATATATTTTAATGGGTAGGGTAAATTGATTTTGCCGGAATGGCGTTTTAGAATTTGTCATAAAAATATTTTTCACAAAATCTTTGTTAAACATACTCTGATGATTTCATACTCGCTCCTTTTTTCTCATAAGTAGGAGGTAAGGTACATAAATAACTTCATCTATACGTATATAACTGTGTGTCTTGTCCTAACTGACTGATTCATCGACACAGAACCTAAGCTGGGTCTACAAATTTGAAATTATCAATATTCCACTCCTAAAATGGGGCCCAAAAAGGTAAAACGTTTGTAATAAAATATTATTTTGTTGTTATACTTAAAGCTTAATGCATATACTTTTTGATGCCTCGAACGAAATGTAAAAACAAAACATATTATCCTACCAGTTTTCTAAATGTTTTCTATCAAATTTTAAAATATACGCGAGCAAAGCCGCGAGGAACTGCTAGTAAAACATATCAAATTATCATAAACATATCAAATACATATAAAATTACTTGTCCTACCCGATTCATCAACGCAGAGCCTAAACCGCTGGGGTTACAAACTTAAAATTTTGGCTGTAGACTTTTAGGGTGTAATCATCCACTAAGAAAGGGTTTTTCAATTTTCCACCCCTAAGAGGACTAAAAGGGGTAAATCATTTGTATACTTTTGCATGATAATAATAAAATGTGAACCATAAAACGCACGAATATTATCCCCTATTGAACTGCAAGGTGGTGAAGTTTGTATGGACAAAATTTATTTTTTTGGCCGATTGCCCTTAAACTTAGCAGAAATATTCCTTAGTGTGAATAAATAAATATCTGTATCCCCGAATTCAAAAATCATTCCTTATAGTTGTGCTAGGGGGTATTAAAGTATACGCAGGCAACGCCGCGAGCAACTGCTAGTGTTATAATAAAAGCGAAGTAAAACACTAATGCCTGCCTTCCCTTGCTAAGCCTATCAACAATAGCTGCCCTTTGTCCTATACAAAACATGATATGCGAAACCGCAACGGTCATTGTATTTACTACGCGCTGTTATGCTCCAGACTTCGCTCGCATTAATTGGATAGAAAAATATAATTTTTGTTTCAGAGAAAGCTATACCCACAGTAGATGTAAGCTTAATTTCTTTAAAATCTATCGTCTAATCGTGTGATACGTGCTCATATAAGTAAGACAATTTCCCAGAACCGACCAAGTCCGTGTCGGTTCCGCATGTACCGTTCACATTTTAAATTTTTATGTACCACCTGATACATTTATAATAGTTTTTAATTTACCATACTTCTTCGAGTTCATTTTATAAGTTTATCAACTATTACTCATCAATTTTTAAAAGTATTTTGTTTAAATTGGGGGAGAAGGGGGATACTTGACTCTAATAAAAATTGGCACTATAAAACTTAATATTTCACAAATGGATCTCTCAGTCGAAAATGCTGCTCCAATTTTTTAACATCTGTCAATTCAACTGCTGAGAAAAGACCTCTTCTGTTGAGTAGAAGGATAGAGCTTAATCAAACACTGGCGGATAATCTCAGAATTTTTCCCTCTACAGGATTCTCCGAAATATTTTTGTCCGCCATCGAACACGAAATAAATGTATTAACAAATTTATCATATAAAAACTCAAAGTCTAACCCAAATTTGAACTCGCGACAAGAAATTAAGATCAATTTTCAAGACATGAATAGATGGAGGTGATATATCACAAATTCTGATTTCGAGAAAATTTAGTTTTGCATAATACAAAACGTATCCAAAAATTGTATATTTCTTATATAGAGTCAAGTGCGTATGTTTTAAGGTTTAAAATTGTTTGTATGCACGTAACGCTTTTATACATGTATAGTACAATGTCTATGCATGGACAATAGCGTTACGTGCATACAAATAATTTTATACCTTAAAACATGTCTTCAATCAATATTTACTTATTAACGCGTATTAAGTACGTACGTACGTTACGTATTAAAAATTATATATCTATAAAACAGAATTGTTTTGTAGATAATAATTATTAATAGTAACTAAATATATATATTGAACGAAATAAATAAGTCGATAAAGATTTTATTGAAAACACAGCTATCGAAAAATTAGTTCCGTGGATACTCACCATTCCTACCAGCGCTGGTACTGCCTCAATAAAAATGCTTTTAACTCCCAGAATTCTCGTACAGAATATATCATGTTAATTGGTTACAATGGTTGCTACTAGCAACGTTCAAATGTCAACATTTACTCTTGAATTACCAAGTTATGAGTTTAACTCTATATTGGGGCCATAATGAGTTAATTATGATTATTTTTTTCAAGAAACGTATTTTATGAGTGTTATAAAATATGATTCAGTGACATATTAAAAAAAAATTGGTGATAGACCTTTACTACGCTCGTTTTATAACATAAAAGATTTTGTATAAGTAAAATTTAACAAGTAAAATTCTGCATGCTTTGAAGATATTAAAATATTTTAAAAAAATACTTAGCGGAAAATTTTAAAATATTTTAGTATTTAGCAATTTGGAATTTCCATATTCTTTTGTTTTAAGATTTTCATTGACAATTCAAAGACTGCAATCGTAATCGTAGCAATAATATAAACAATAATAAAAAAAAACTTCTTTGTGAAAACTGAGTGAGTGAATGAGACTTTAATATTTAACCATAAATGGCCATATATAAATTGTTTAGCCATAATGTGGAAATCCAATACAAAAGCCATTTCCTATCGAAAGCAACGCTATTTACGGTTTCAATTGCTCTAATAAATATACTTTTACCATTTATTGTTGCATTTAAAAGCAAAGGTAAGTGTCGTCAATTAAAATTTTTATTATTATTATCTCTTAAACGATCAACCCAATGAGATTTTCCTTATGAAATAAATTTTCAAAATCTCATCCTCAGAGCACACTTAACATTATAAAAAAAAAACTTCTATAAATTATATGCATATAATATCAATTTCTATTTAATTTTCTTCTCAATTTTTTGGTGTTGTGCTATATGTCAATCAGTTGGTATTTAAAGGTTCATTAATTTGATTAATTAAATGTATGTTATTTACATTTCAGGGTTTTGGTTGCAAACACATTATTTCTACGAGCAACCATTTATACAGTCCACATACGATTATTTACTTATAGCAGAGACTGATGACCCCGGCGTCAATATTATATGCGGTGAAACTACTGCTTTAAATAGTGGAACCATTGAATATGAAGAAAACTGTGTGGAAACTCAAGTACTATTATGTTTATTTTATTTTCAACCGACCCTAAAAATAAAGTTTCTTAATTCATACTGAATTTGTTAACTAATAATTCCGTCGTTTATAAACTGATTTTTGTGTTTGAAAGGATACACTTTCGGAGTAGTCTCATATAAATGTTATCAAAATCGATTCAATTTAATATCAAAAATGAATCATCCAAGTAAACGAAATTGAATATTTGCTTTTTAAGTCGGTTCTCCCTTTTTAAAAAGTCTTACTTATTATAAAAATATTTTTTGTTACTAATTATTACAATGTAATTTTTTTATTCTCATTACAGATACAAGAGCGAGATTTCGATAAGGATGGAAGAAATGACATTTTAGAATTCAAGTTAAATCTAATTATTCCACAATATAGAACTATTACTTCTATCATTTTAATATTAGGCATTGACTTTCAAATAACGGTTACTTTCACATTTTAATTTTTTAATAAATAGAAATATTCAAGGTTAAATTTATATATATTTTAGCATTTCACTTTTAATATAATTTTTAGAACACCTGCCCTCTTCAAATGCAAAGCCTAACGGTTATAAATAAGGAATTTAGTGCTCAACCAAATGAACTCAAATATTATGGAGACTTACAAATCTATCAAAGTGTTCATCTTCCATGTTTGCAAAATACATTAGACACCAAATATAATTATTCAGTTTTTGATCTAAAAAACGAGAATAAAAATACTGTAGATCTTATTTTGGAAGAATATCTAAGAAGAGAAAGTAAGTTTTATGTACTAGCATTCCTGAATCACAATTTTTCTTAATTAAAAAATAAAACTAACATATCCGATACTAAGCAAAATCTGTAAACAAATAATTTTATTCTGCAGATTTAATATAAGTCACCTTAATACAATTATTTACTTTTTTTATTTTACAGTTATCACAACAGTTACGCCTATTTTTACAAAAAATCAAATTGGCCACACCGGTACAATGGATCTAAATATTATCTTAAAGATTTCTGAAATGCAAATAAGGTATTTACCAAGTCTCTTACAAGAGTTAAAATGGGCATGGCCTCAATATCTCTCACTTCTTTTTATTTTTTACTGTTTATTTGAAAAGATAAAAATATTTGTATTTAGAAATCGTTTATTTATGGCCTGGAAAATAGTGCCTTGGCAAGAGGGCAGAGAAAGGAGTAATAGAAAATGATATAAAAAATGTATGTATAATTGTATTTATGTAGTAAACTGCTCAAAAAAAGACTAAACCTTTCATATTCTCAATGCAAATAATAAAATCATTAGTAATAATTGGTTTCTTTTATTTACATCATATCTAAACTTATCTATAAAATGTACAATATGTTCACACTAGCACCTTAACATTACTGAGTAAGTGTTAACGTTGGCAGAGCACTCCCGTGATCCGATTTCGCATGATCTAACTCAGCACGATTATCTTCTATGATAAATATTTTTCCACTGTAGTCATCAAGTTGAACTAGCAAATATCTACACAGGTAGTTGCCATATTCATTCTGAAAATTTAAATTTAAAAATTTAACCTCAATGTTCTTAGAAATTTTATTTTAAGAACACACTGATTTGTCCCACATAAGTTGTTATAACCCCAAAATTACAATTAGTTTAGTAGTCCATTTTCTTTTAAAGTTACAACAAAATATCTAAATTTTTTAAAAAAGATTTTTGGCATTTTTTCACTTTGAATGCATTAAGCAATGCAAATGAGTGTAGTATTCAGTAAAAATGCTAACAGGATTTTTGTGGCTTACAACAACTTACTTGAGAGTTATTGACATACATTATCTAAATTTAACTCTTAATAAGATATAATATCTTATTAAGGTTTGACTAGGTAAGTATTAACAACAATTTCAAAGGTAAGTAATAAGGCAATTAGTATAATGATTGCTACACTGACATATTGTTTATGTATGTTTTTAAATAAAGTAGATAAGAGGCTAAAAATTAAATGCATAATCAGATTTAGGATTTCATAACCACAATGTATCATAACTAAACCTAGATTGATGATATAGAACCCTCTGTCTGTCTGATTTGTAAACCATACAATATTTTCTTACCTCTGAGAAATGATAAGTTCAGACATATTTTTATTAAATATGTGTGAACTTAACATTCCCCAGAGGTGAAATATTAATAATTATGTATGTTGACAATAGTATTTTACTTTTAGGTAAATGGTTACCATTTCATTATTCATATAACATGCTCTTTTACCGCACCTGTCTCATGTCCAATTCAACAACACCCTTGTTTCTAACGCCCTTTATGTAGAACCTCATTCTCATATGTTTGACACCATCTTTCTCATATACAGCATGACTAACATGTGTCCTTCGTCTTCTTGTAGTTTCCTCTCCGTAACCCTTTATAGGTGCACCGAGCGCATCTTCTATCCTAGGATCCTGAAATTAAAAGAGAAATATATATTTTTAGTAAATGCCTATATTTTTTTTTTAAACAAAATGGATTTCAGTTTAAGAGTCTTTATCGTATACTAACATTTTTACACTTTTCTAAAGCTACGGAGTAAATGCTATTTGGACTATTACTAGAGAATAATTCCCGGAATACGTAATAAAATATGATTCCAGTGACTCCTACGCCGACCAGAATAATACCAGTATATGAAACTGTTTTGGTTGTCTCTTTAATTTTCTCGCCAAGAGGCCGAACGTCTGTTGATACATCAACTCTCTCTCGACTTTGTGCTAACCCTTTTTCTTTTTCGGTAGCATAAAACCGTACTAATCTAAATTTAGATATTCCTGTAAACGCTGGTATCAATTCTTTTGTTCTATTGGCTCGTATGACTGGCCCTAATTTTGATAGAAAACTCATAATTTTATTTCAAGTAAATAAAATGTTTGTGGAATATTCCGACCGGTTAAAAATATTTTTAGCAAATGACAAAATAGCATCTGGTTGGTTTGGTAATGTCAATAAAAGTGACATAACCAATCAGCTGATTAATTACGAAGAGCGTTAAAACCATAAGCTGAAACTAAAATACTCTAACTTTAAAGAATGTTAAATTAACAAAAACTTTTCTCAATATTAAATTAACAAAAAATCCTATTAAAAAAATATATCAATCTTATTATTTCTAACGTTTTTAATAACTAATGTTATTAAAAATTGTTTTAAATTTCGTATCATGTTAAATTACTTCATACAAAAAAGATTAAAGGTAGAAAAATCAAATCAATTCGATAAAAACGAACAGACAATGAATCTTAGCAAAACAAAAGATTAGACTGTACAATTCGATTTCCTTGTTACTTCTATAAGAGAAAAAAAAGTAAATGTCAATTGTCATTAGGATTGACTAGTTCGTTTGTCATTGTGTTGTCAGTTTGTCATTCTTTAATCGTAATTCAGAAAGTAGTCTTGTGCGAAATCAATTAATTATGGATAAAGTGTGTGTTTAAAATTGATATAAGATATGAATGAAGAAATGTTTCTCTTGAGCCTATAGCATAACAAGGCTAACATTATTATATTTTACTTTAAGTAAGCAAATACTTCCATCATAATGGATTGGATAATATCTGATGAGTTGGGGCTGACAGTGGGACATTTAGTGGGTTGGGGTGCAGCTTCTGCGATGATTGTGGGTGGTGTAGCGCCTTACATTCCACAATATAGACAAATAAAAAAGACGCAAGATGCTGAAGGATTTTCTCTTTATGTTTGTTTGACACTGTTAATAGCTAATACTCTACGTATATTATTTTGGTAAGTGCGTTTTTTAAGTAAATAAAATATATATATATGTATTGATATAGTCCGACTATATACATATCTATTTCAAAAGTCATTTATGTATTCATCTATGTATAAGAAACAAAAGATTTTATTATAAATACTATTTACTTTCTGAACAGCTTGTGTAAATATTTAATAATTTTCTATTGGAAAATAATGCTATGAGTATTTGTATAGCTTTGTAATCAACTATTGTCCTTAAAATAGTAATTGTGTTCTCCATCTATAATAACTAAATGTAATCTCATGTAAAATATATTATATGTACTCTGTGTATTTAATTATTATTATTGAAGTTACAAACACTGTTCACACAAAAAAACGCAATACAAGTCTTTGTTATCGGATTAATTTTACATGACATAAAAATATCATACAAAAGCGCTTTGTTGCAACTTTATTGTAATTAGGTATAACTTTTTAAGGAAGCTATTTTTATATAATGCCAAATCTATTTGAATTACAATAATTTTAGGTTTGGCAAGCGCTATGAGTTGCCACTATTAATACAAAGTATTGTGATGAATGCGACAATGTTTACAATGATCCACCTGTGTGTGACTGTAAGGAAAAAGAATCAAATCATAAGAGCGAGAGAGAGGATCTTCACAGGTAAGTCAAACCAGATTAACAATATATAATGCATGAGTGTTATATACTGTTTGGGAACTAAATATTATCTGTTGTAATTCATTTAATTTATAGTTATTCACATTTTAAAATTTTTATTAAAAGATAATTTGGCATTGGCATTTGTTATAAAAAAATAAGCCTGTAGAATGTAGTTTAAACCTCTTAATGGTTGTGGATTTATAGCTTATAAATTATTGCATATTGCAATTATTAATAATTTCTATTCTTTCTAACTAAAACTATTATTTGATTTTTTTTTCATTTATTTGACTTTAGAATAATATATGCTTTACTTTTCTATAAATTATTTCTTTTAACCGATTTACTTTCCCCGCACATTTCATTTCTTTGTTATTTGTTAATATTATTTTATGTTTTATTTGGTGGATGGTGTGAATGGTGACATTAGGTGCAATATTCATGTTATATATACTATTATGTTGTGTAAATGGCTCAGCTCAGCCAGACGAAACAGCACACTGGTTGGGACAGCGTAGCGGCATTGTAGGTGGAGAGAAACCGCATCGCTTTTATGGTGAGTGACAAGTTCTCTTATATAAGTATGTACTGTTTTGTCACATATATATTTTATATCATACTTTTTTTTTCATTTATCATTTTTTGTTGCAGTTACGACAGTCATGCTATCTACTTTGGGCTTATTTTCATAGCATTTTTGGTTGTTGTGGTGCATTATCATGATGATATAAGAGCAATGCAGTTTTTGTTTCTTGTGTCGGTTAACTCGGTTTTCTTTTTTATACTGTAATGTGAATGTCCGATTGAAATGTGGTAAAAGTCTGTATGCATTTTTATAAAAGAATTATTACAATATTTTTGTCATGTTAATTAACAAATTTGTTATCATTCTACAATTTTTACTAACTTGGCATGTTATACTGTATGTTATGTTATGTTATTATTAATATAGGCTATTGTTCTAGTATTTATCACATGTCGAGGAGCAATGACCGAATCACTGGTATTTGTATTTTTGATATCTTATCCATAAATGTCAATTTGCATGATACTTCCTATATATGTTATTTCAAGATCCCAAGTCATGTATTTATTTATTTTAATCAACGATGGACACTTAAACCCTAAAATAAAGAAAAAAAATAACATCTGAATGTGAAATTAAAAGAAAATATATGTGGAAAAATGTATCATCTGAATTATTATTTTCTTACAGATATGGACAGAAAATATTTCTGGGCGTGGACGGATTTCCAAAGCTACGTAGATTGTATGTTAGTATTCTCGGTACTGGGGGCAGCTATCACATATCTGCTAATAGAGTTCTCACCATTTGTCGAGCTAATTGGCTTCCTAGCTGTCTTCACCGAAGCTATGCTCGGTGCCCCACAGATAGCAAAGAATCATCAGAATAAAAGTACAGAAGGAATGAGGTACTATCTTTTTTATAAAGTTAATAATTAATTATTCCAGTCGCTATTAATTGTTCGAAAGCATTTGTAAAATAGGAATATTAAATTAATATATTCGGTTTATATGTTACGCTTCCGATTTTTGCGTGTTTTACATATTGATGACTTTGTATGTATGTTAATTTTCCTTTGTATATTATCTGCTTTAACCTTTAAGAATCTATTAATGTATGATGTCGACCTTTTTTATTTTTTTAAATTCAGTTTGCAATTTGAGAAATTATATAGAATAAATGTCATTACAAATTGTTAATTTCATTAAAATCCTTCTCTTAACAACCTTCTGATGCACAAACAGACAATTTTATTTTATTTTTTTAATATTTGTTTTCTATATCGATAATCGTTTCTCAAGATTTTTTAAAATGTTTTGTCATAAAATTTTGATTATTTATAAAAATATTTCTTATTTTCAGTGTGAGTATGGTGATAATGTGGACGTGTGGTGACCTATTCAAGACTGCCTATTTCGTAATTAGAGAGGCTCCGACGCAATTTTGGGTGTGCGGAGGCCTACAAGTCTTATTAGACATTGTTATACTCTTCCAAGTAAGTAAAAAAATAAAAAATATTGATAAAAGATAATAATATTGATTAACATTTTAAATGTTTCAATATTATTAATTGTAGTGTATGTCGCAATGATATGTTACGTTATAATGTTACGTTCATACTATTTGACGTCAAAAATTTGCACATATTTCTAACTTTGATAAATTTGTCAGTTGACTTGTTCAATTCAATTCTTTGGTTAAAGGTTTTTAGTTGTGCCAATTAGACAAATGTTATTTCGCCAATGTCACGTGGAAGTTGACTTGTTGGCCCAAAGATATTCTCACCCGTCATACGCAATCGCTAGCTGGTTGCTCGGCGACGTCGGCCACTGGTCAGCATTATCAAATGTGACTTTATAATATACTAGCTGACCCGGCAAACGTTGTTTTGCCATATAAATAATTTCCTAGTAATTTCTAGTGTAGACAAAAAATAGCTTACTTATTGTAAGTATGTATGTATGTTAGAATGTGTATATTGTATGTATGTAAGAATGTGGTATATGCGTGAAATAAGCAATTAAATCACGATTGATCAGTTTTCGACCGGAGAGGAAAAATGATTAAATTACTAAAATGGCTATTAAAAAATAAGGGTTGATCGTAGAAGGGTGAAAATTGAGGATTGTATGTATTTTTGTATGTTGTATCATAAAAAAAGAGAAATTAAAAATTTTGTCTAAAAAATAAAAATAAAAATTTAGGGGTGGACTACCCCTAACATTTAGGGGGATGAAAAATAGATGTTGGCCAATTCTCATAGATACCGGATAAGCACAAAAAATTTCATCAAAATCGGTCAAGCCGTTTCGGAGGAGTATGGCAACGAAAACTGTGACACGAGAATTTTATATATTAGATTTGGACGCTGTTAGTAAATACTGTGTCAAGTCACACGGGTATCATTTTGAGAAAATGGCGTCTAAACATGTCAAACCTATTCTTAATAAATTTGTTTGAGAAAGATATAATAAATTGAAAGCAGATTGGTATTATAAAAAGATTGACCTAATAATAAGTTTTTCAAATATATGGTATTTTTTATTATTATTGTATAAATTGCAAAATATGGAATATTTTCCATTCACTGTACTTATTTTAATTGAAACATTAAAATAAGAAACCTTTTCCGGCACTTATTTAGTTTAGATAACTTAAATATTTCATTTATTATTTATTTTATTTAAGACATTGTTTTATACCTTATTTTATATTTTATTTTAATTTAAACTTATTAAATATTTATTTATTTATTCATTTAAATTCATATATTAATTTAAAATTATTAATATTTACATAATGTGATGCTTTAAAAAGTGAAATATTTATTTTTACTTAGATCATCTATAACTCGATAACCATAAGAACCAACATAGCCGTGATAATTTTCCTTTTAAATTCATTATATGTACCGCTATCGTGAATTTTTTCATATTTTTAGACGCAGCAGTTTAGTGGGTAGAGGGGGGGGGACACTTGACTCTAAGAAAAATTGACACTTCAAAGCTTAATATTTCGGAAACAGTTCGTCGTTCGGAAAAATGGTTTTCCCACACCTATAACATTTTTAAAAGACCTATCTAACTATACCCCACAACATGGGATAAATGAGAAAAAAAAATTTTTGGTCTCTCTTAACACATAGGGACACACAAGACACCCTGAAAAAAAAATATTTTTAAGATTTTATTGTACGACTTTCTCGGCGTAATTCATATGTATACTCATACCGAATTACAGCTTTCTGGTATTAAGGGTTTCGGAGCAAAGCCGCGGACAGACAGACAGACAGACAGACGGACAGACAGACAGACAGACAGACGGACATGGCGAAACTATAAGGGTTCCGTTTTTTACTACGGAACCCTAAAAACACCAAATTATTATTTTTTATTTAATTTGCTTTATTTAATTTTAGGCCAAAAAATGAAAACAATTAATTATAAAGTTTAATCTACAATATACAATACACTTACACGATAAGATCGTAAATATGTCGTTGACCTCTGTAGGTTAGCAAATTACTCTGTAATCATAAATAGGAAGCTTTATCACTTAGCATACAATATCTTTACTTGTTTTTATATTCTTATAACCTTCTTCTTAACTCTTTTAATATATATTATAATTGGATGCTGATAAGCAATAATGTGTCAACCCACAAAAAGTCAAATTTGGAGATATTGATGTATTTTGATACTACGTCACCTATTTAACATCATTCAAAAAAATTTGAAGTCATCTAAACTAAATAAGTATGGAAAAAAGTTTCTTAACTCAATGTTTCGAATTTCAGGTGCGGTCCATATTTTGCAATTTATAAAATAATCTCAAATATTTAAAAACTTATTATTAGATAACATATTAAATAAATCTATCTGCTTTTGATTCAATATACATTTTATCAAAATATAAAAGAAAAGATGAATATATACGTATGTACGTCTTCAAATAAATTTATTAAGAATAGGTTTGACATCTTTAGACGCCATTTTCTCAAAACGAAGTACGTGTGGCTTGACACAGTATTGCTTATCAGCGTCCAATTGTACTATTGTATGTTTATATATAGTCTATTTTTCTTTACATGTCTTATTTAGCAGACGAAAGTGGCATATTTCTAACCACACATAGAGTGGAGATGAGAAATTGTCGACCGAATGATTAAACTGAACCCTATATATAATGAAAAATTACCACGAAAAACAATGTTTGAAAATTCGTTATATTTCCGGGTATTGTTACCAAATAGGACAAGTAAAGAATAAGATTCTACCGAGAATTATCTTCCCGCCTCGTCGAGTCTACAAGTGACCGGAGAGCTGGCGCCATATCAATTTGGCCATTCAAAGAGGCAATGCCGTCAGTGTTTTGGGCTCTTTGCCTCTCTGCAATGACATCGATAGATTTGTAGGTTTTATATAGTTTGATTTTTCTTTGTTTAATTCTTCTTTTAATATTTTTATTGTAGTTTTTTTTTCTTTTAACAAATTAATAAAGAAAAATATACTATATATCGGCCAACCCTCAGTGGAGCATCGTAGTGGATGAAGCTCTAAACCTTCTTTTTAAGAGATTTTTTTGATTATAGTATAAATCATGCATCAGAAAATAACATTATTTTAGACAAAGCGCACAAAACTGCCATCCAACTCCTCCACAAGCAGAATATTATATCCACACTTAAATTCAAAGCATTTTTCTAGAAGTAATGAAACAAAAAAAACAGTGTATTCAAATGATTGAGTGCAAAACCTCAACCGTTTTATTTCTAACCAAGGCCAAAAGTGTATCGCACTCACAAAAATAACCGCGTCGGCTCCTTTATTGACAACATACACGATATAGTCAAGACGATTATAAAAATAATATATTAAAGATTGGCGACATGGTCACCTATAAAAAATCGAATATTATTATTAATATTCGCAAAGCAAAAAATATTCTATTGCAATTGACTTGATCATATTTGAGGTCTATATAAGAGAGTCCAAAAAAGTTAGAGACTTAAGTACCATACGCCAATCAAACATCGGTTGATCAGTTGACACAATTACATTATATAACTATAGATATGTTATAAGTTCATAGATTTTGTCATCCAAAATACTGACCACTTTGGACGACGTTACCTAGCAATCGACAGTCAACGAGCATAATAGACGGAACTATTTCGGTCTAACGAATCAATTGACGAGCTTGTCAAAGTTGGAAATTACTACAGATTTTTAACGCCAATAGTATGAACGTATCCATCGTGTTTTCTCCATTCAACGTGACATTGGCAAAATAACATATGTCTAATTGGTACAACTAAAAGCCATTAACCAAAGAATTGAATTGAATGAACGTAACATATCTATGGTTATAAAATATCATTGAGTAGAAAACTATTCTATAAGTCATAAGCTAAAAATAGATCGACACGTTACAATCGTAAACATTACAATAAGTAAATGTCAATCATGGTTTAACAACTGAAAAGTGTACCACGATTTTTTAAAAACAATCTGTAATCAATTCGAACACTGACAATATAAAATTGCAAATATAACAAATCTCTTATTTCTGGATATTGATCGTCATGTAATTTGTGATAGTGTTATGTAACAATTTAAAAGTATGAATCGGAATCTTAACCAGCATAGTGACTAGCCATAATTAATGACATATAGTGTGTTCTACATATCTTACGTATGTTATTACGTCACAGCAAAGCAATATGGCCCCCATTCATAATGTCATTGTCACTGTATTATATCTCGGAACGTACCATAAATATAGATATATTAAGTGCAGTTTCCAAAAAATACTACTCTATAAGTCTCTGTAGAAAAAGATAAAGCGAATTTTCCTGCATTATATTTATCTGAAAAATAAATGAAGGTTTTGACGTCATGTCGGCGTAGTTTATTGTCGACCAGTCAGGATCCTAGAAAGAAACAACTATTGACAAACTTTCTGGGTGTTTCTTTCGAACTTTCTCGATCAATTATTTTAAACAGTTCGCTATTAAACGCCTAGTTTAATCCTCGATGACCAAGGCTCCCCCAGTCTTTTAGATATTATGGTTGATTCCGTTTATCTACCCTAAAGTATTCACCCTGAGGGGGATAATGGAAATCGCGTGTCCGTTTAACAGAAATTGTTTATTAATTTTCTTCCGCCTATCTCTATGAACAATGTACTCAACTACCTACAGTGAATAACACAATTTACAGTTTACTTAATATGATTATTGTTACTAAAAAGAATTTGGTTTGTAATCTTTAACGAAATTGTAATAAAAATATTTGATACGAACAAACGAATATTTGATATCAACATTTTTAACAGGTGTGGATCTACCGCCACAACACTGCAGCGGCGCGACGATTACGGCGCGGCGACTAGCAGTGGACGGAGACTGACTTATAGCGCTCACTCAGCGCCCTACGCGCTCTCACGGTACTTCCCGACTGTACACGCACGTTATGACGAACGCTTTACACGCGACGCTATCGTTGTGTACGACGTTTTGAAGTTCTAAACCAACGTTACTTCGGTAAATTGTGCTTTTGACGTATATTTGTTCTTTTTTTTTAAAAAATTAAATGACTTTTCGAGTCATCAAAGGTGCTGACAGGCTTTCCGAGTTGAAAATTTCTTTATGTTAATAACCAATTTTATTATCTTAGACCCGTTTATCTATAAGACTTTTTTGTAATAGATGTATAATCTAATATAAATGATCGAATCTTTAAAAGAAACAGTCGACTTTCTAATGCACTAAAATATTAGATGGACCGCACTTTGAATCCGATTAATAGAAGAAAAAAATCTTTAAATCTCGCTGTTGTACTAGTGTTTAAGGATTAAAGACGCTGTGAAATGCATTATATAAATTGTGATAAAAACTATTTCGAGTACAATGAAATGCATAACTATTGAATTTGCATAATGTGAGTGGGGGGAGTATTTATTATTATAATTTTTTTATAATAAAATTATTAAAATGTAAAGATTTGTTTTATCTATTTTATTTTATAGATGATTTTGATAATTATTCATACTGGAATCACCTATATATAACATCAGATCAGAATTCAGTATTATTATGGTACATATATTAAACACTGTATTAAACAAATTGCAATCTGCCGACCATTCCATATATAATAAATATATAAGTGAATGTTTGAAAATAACAATATAATTGCTCTGTCAAAAAAAGTATTTTTGTTATTTACCTCTAGGTGTTTTTAGTATGTATATTCTTTTTCATGAGGCTAGTATAAATTGCATAAAAGACTTTTATATATGTTTAATGTTTTTAAGTATTATTTGTGATAATTATTTTTAGGTTATAGTTGTCACCAGTATGTACAAATCGTTTAGTATTTTACAAAAGCACCAGGTGATTGACAAAATCCAACGAAGCTATACATGTGGCTGGTTGTTTGTAAGTGTGGTGCCGGTCTATATATGTATAAAATGAATGTAAAATAAAAGTTAAAACGAACAGTTATAATTGTATTTCACATAGTTTACATTATTTCAGCAGACAATATTAAGGATTGATTCATTAAAAAAAAATGTTAAAATATCAATCAATGACGAGAGAATATATTTACGTAGACAAATGCATTGACATATTCGATGTAAAATTGTGTGTTCCGAAATACAATCGAAATCACGGGCAATGGCCGCTAATAATGACATCTCTAATTGACATTTTTGACGTCTCAATAACGTCAACTAGTCAAGGCGTCGATGCAAGGTGTCAATAAGACTGACCAAATAGTAGATTGGTTTTCGGAACGTACCCTGTAAGTGTTTTGAAATATATCCCACACTATATGTGTTATAAAAATTGACTAGCCCCCTTTGTATTTCGGATTATACCCTATTTGTTCCGAAATATACTGGCCAGTGACAATGATGATGTAAGTTTTGACATATTAGTGCAACATGGCGTCGATTCACAATATCATTAGCACTTGCCAGTATTTTGGGCTATGTCTTGGAACTAACTCAATAAAAAATACGTAATTATACAGAGACATAGATTAAATATTTCAGCAGATTTTTTATAGGACTTGATAATAATTTAAACGGTAGCTTATACGAGGATATCTATATTGTGAAGAAGTACAATTTTTATTTTTTTATAAATATGTAATTGTGACAATTTTATAAACTGGAATCGTTGTTAATTCATTATTTTGTAATTATTATTAATATAAAACTTGTCAGATGTAAATATGATTTTATTGTATTTTATTCTAATTATAAAAAGTAGTAATATTTAATGTAAAACGTTTTATTATTAACATTTAAATGATTACAATGCAATTATCAATTGGATTTGAAATTAATATTTATTTGGTTATTAACAAAATTGGAACTCGGTAATATTTAAAGCAGATGTTAAGATTATTAAATAAATTGTATTTCAATTATATTATTTATTTTAAAAAAATGTTAATATCGTTATGCAAAATCATAACACTAAGGACGAATAAATTAAGTACGAAATTTATATTGACAATTTAATACGATTCATAAATATAAATGTTACTTTCTTAAAATTAACACGAAATAATAAGATATTAAATTATTATTCATTTCAAGACCAATTGCATTACAAAATTTATAGTTTATTTAATTTTTGTTTGTATAATAATAAGTCTTTGATGTCTTCCTTTGTCTATGATTTTTTTAATTAATTTATGTACCGAAAAGTTCATAAATATTGAGATCTTTTAAAGTAATTTATTAGTGTTTCAATAATATTCAAAGTGAGAGAACTCGATATGCGAAAAAACATATCATATTTATTTCATAAATAATAAATTAAGATATAAATTTTGGGACCGACCTATACAGTTATGATAACGTGAACTGTATGGATCATTGAATTGGGCCTTGACATAATTAATTTTGTTTTTATAAACTTAAATTTTTATTAATAGTAGGTACTTTATTTATTATTAAAAAATATGCGTGCTAAAATTATTATTATATATATACAATTTTGATAGTAAGTAATTACAATGAAATGATAATTAGAAATTGAAAAATTGTACTCTTACTTTTTATATGTGAAATTTAAATAAAAATATTCGCAAGATATTAAATATAGTTGATACTTAGTACTCGGATATTATAAAACTGCAGCCGACAACATATTGCGTAAAATTGACGTTTCGGTCAATTACTTACAATTAGATACATATAATAAAGTAATGTATTACGAAACGAACGTTAGACATGTTGTGATTAAATTATCAATTATTATACGAAATAAAGTTACGTTGTTTGTTTTAATTATTTTTTATTTGCCCCCAGACGATAAGCCATTACGTATTTTTTTATTTATTGTATCATAAAATGATGTAATACTACTCTTAGAACATACCACTGTATTGCAGTGTATAAAAACAAAAAGCTCAGCCATCAGTTTCACTAAGCTTCGTTCAACGCGTTTTACGTCAGCGAGGGATGGCTAGGGAATGGATGAGAGGTAAGCTGAGTAAAATGACTCCTACGCCTATAGTAATAAGATTGGCGCGGTGTCTAGGGATGGGGTGATGAAGGGTGGATCGATGGTCTGAGGTGGCTGGAGAGGGACGCCCTCTAGCGGGTCGGGTCTGACGTCCTCAGTGTGCGGGAACCTCCGCCGCGGCTGAGCCGCGTGTGTCTACTTTATCCCCGTTTACCGATCGACGGATTAACGATAGGTTAGTAAATATTTTCATACTACTATTATCTGTATTATAAAAAAAATAAACAATCTTCACAATTAGCAATTATTTTTAGTTATCTAATTGATATGAAAAAACATTATACTGTCACAATTTCTTAATGAAATATAGAAATTGTTTCGTAATTTCTATGATTAAGTACTACTTTCAGTCATAACACAATGCACATAATTACTACTATAGTATATAATTATATCGTAAAGATAAGTGCTAATTTTTTATCTGGTGTCAATATCAGTTATCTTTATCGCCTCACTGGAAAATTATTTCTTTTATTAATGAAAACTTTGTTACATTTATTTTGAATAAAAAATTAAAGCACGAATGATCGTTAGTTGTATTTAAACGTTGACTCATTTTTTTTTTTGCCAATTGTATCATTAATTAGATCCTAAACCACTTATTTACATATAAAAAGTGATTTTTTTTAATAGTAGCTTATCATATTATTCTTATCGCTAATTTTCTTATATATTTAACTTTTGTCACCGATTTGTAAACATTTATAATGAATATAAAATATATTATTATCATAATAATATTGCTGTGACGCAGTTAAAACAAATATTTTATATTAATTTTCTTAATTGGGTATGTACTTAATCTTAGCAAATAATAGATAAACTTTTAACTATGAATTTTTATCATTAATGATAAATCTAATGTAGATTGTAGAGAATCTATCGATTCATGTGTTCATCTTTTGTTGGACATAAACCTTGACCTAAAAGTGTTATTATTATTTATTAATAAGCAGTTCCCGCGAATCTGTTCACGTAGATCACATTTTTAAACGTTTCCTAGAAACCATACAATAACCCTGAAATAAAGAGTGCTCTAAACAACACGTATATTAGAGCAAATTTAATGTATCACAGTATTAATAAGATTTACAATTCATATTTTTATACATATTAATGAACATAAAAAACTTAATAAGCCATGTCATGTGCCTTGTATTCGATTTATAAATGTAATTGCCTTCTTGATATTAACGTGTACTAATATCCGTCTCTCCGTCCGATTATAGAAAAAGCTTTCTCGTTAACTTACGAAACACAAGAGCAATAATCATAAAGCATAAACCTTACGTACTCTAGTAAATACAAAAATTTTTCGGATACTTGGACAAAACCTCGGTAGTGTCAGTAGATAACAAAAAATAAAGTACCTTGTAAATTCGAACTTAATATTACGATAAAAATAACATCAAAATAGTTCATCCTCTTGAAGAATTAAACGCAAGGCTTGTTCATGGAGATAGGAAGAGCGGCTTGTTGAATGTAATGCAGAATGGGACTTCAAGGTGACCGCGTTTTAGTGATGCACTTCAACTACAGCAACTGGACTGGTTTCCTTTATATCTTTGATTGTAATACAAACTCTACACTAAATAAAATGCTGTAGAAAAATGCAGTTGATATTTCTCGTTCAATTAAGTATGACGCATTGTGCAGATATGTATTAACTTAAATAGTAAATAATTTAAATTCTTTTATAAATGTTTTTAGTATATAATCAATATTAAATATATTTTCTAAATTGCGACTCTTAAATAGCTAATAAGAGATGCTGGAAAATCGAAATGCTAAGATCCAATTAAAAAGATGATGAATATATAATAAAAATAGTTTTTTTATATATTAAATTCGATGAAAATCAACCAATCTGGAGAACGAATTTAAAGTACAACAGAAAATTGCTGGCGATTAACATAATCGAAATAAACAGTAGAAACATTTAAAAAGGAGCTTACCTTTTTATTAATCTGGATTTATTTTTAAATAAACAAAGAATGTCTCGTCTGAGAGCTGTTTTACAATAAGATTCATACATGGCAATTCTTTTTATCAGAAGCTGGAATCGAATCCGATATCGGCTATTACATTTTTGCGTGACTTGTTTAACATATTATTGTCTACTTCGTTCCTTGGGTCTATAGTAATCGACATTCTTTATCTATTTATTTACTATGCCATATACATATGTAGATACTGTGTATATATACTGTATTTGCTTGTTTTTTATTATAAAACTAACAAAGCCCTGCGGTTTACCTTACTTTAATTTCAGCTTTTCCTTTTATGCTTTGCTTCATGGGTCGTAGTGAAGTGTACCTCAATGTGAAATGTATTCAAGTTTGATGACTTCATTTTTATATATTATTTTGTTTTATGGCAGGGGGTCTCAAGTTCACCACCTTGCGCCCACCCTCCAGCGCTCATGTTACTAGCTGTTCATAAAATTATTGCTTATAAATACAAACTCTTAATTAATCAGATAATGATATTACTGGTCGTACGTATCTTTCACTAAAATAAACACTATATCTACTTTAAAATTCATGACTTTTTAAGGAAAATTATGACCTATATACAATACATACAGAGTGAGTTGTTTAACTGGGCGTGATAGGCTAAGTCCGAAAGGAATAGCGAAAAATACTTTAAGGAACTTGAAAGCCGATTTTGATGAAAACTAAAAATACATCATTATTTATTTAAAAATTTCATTTAAATATATGTGTAAATATTTAACCTATTCAAAAAATTTAACTCTTAATAAATATTAAATTAATTTATAGCAAGCTTTAATTAAGCTCGAGCTAACATTCCCTTGGAATTATCGACCTTTCAGTCAATCAACTTACATATTTTATAAGACTACCTTCTTTGAGGTCATGTATTATGTTAGACAGCATACTATATAACTGTTCAAAATGGAAACACAGTCTACATTAACTGAAAGAATTAAATGAAGCATATGGTGTAAATCATTTAGTACTCCTATTTTTGTACTTAATATAAAAATATTTTGATATAAACGAGTGTGTTATTACAAAAATGTTAACTTTTAAAACATATTTGTTCAACACAGTTTTGCGTATATATTAAGAACGATGGCAGATTTTTTTTTAATTCTCATTTCAAATCAAATCAAAATGTCAATCAAATCAAAACTAGTTACTAATAAACTGATCACTTCTGAAAAGTATATTTAGGTGCGTCTTACAATGTTATCTTTAATATTCATAATATAAACAAGTCATAAACGACGTAGTTGCCCGATTGCTTTTAATAAAAATCCATCCATACGATTGCAAAATTTCGCATTTATATAGAAATAAAGTTGGTTGGTAGTTTTACCTGGAAAGATTTTCCGGGAGTTTCGAAAAGTGGTGATCTCATAGATTTTGATAAGCTCTTTCCGAATTTCAACTTTCCACCGTATCTTTTCCGGATGCGCCACCATGTTGAAAAAATGGTGCCGAAAAACACTTTTTTGACAATATTTTCTTTCGTAATAATTTTTCGATTAAAATAGGTAGATATATAATACAATGAACTAGAGAAAAATTCCAGTAATTTATGTTAAACCTTTTTTTTACTTAACCGTTTTAGTGTAACATTAACTCTTACATGTAACAAAACAGAATGTGCAGATCCGAATTAATCTTATGTTGATAGTTTTTAAGAGTAATAGTTTCAGAGATTTAATGGCTATTCTCAGACACACAGACTGAAGGGTTTATTAAAACTTAAAATAATTTGATGACCGTCTGGTGCAGTAGTCGTAAACTTGCCCTTAACACTGATGATCTCGGAATTGATTTTGAATTTGGGTAATTGCTTCTATCAGTCATACATACACATATTTACTTCAAGCTATTTATATGTGACCTGATAGAAACTAACAGACACCTAAGCATTTTTAGATGAGAATTAATACAGCGCTAAAGAAAATTCAATATTTGTATCATCGTTTACATCGTTTCAATACTGTTAAATTATTCGCATTTTAACGTTACAATATTTTTTAACAACTTCAAAAAAGAAGGAGGATTTATGTTCGGCTGTATATTTGTTTTTTATTTTCGATCACCGAGTTTTCTGTCAACTGTAAACCGATTTTGAAACTGTTTTTTTTGTTTCAAAAATATTACTTCCTAGTTGCTTCCATTGTCGTGTCAGGGTCCGAGGTCCGTATTGAGATCCTGGACAAATCGAGAGAACCTATCAAATATTATAGCCCAAATTAAATCACTTGCAAAAGTAAAACATACGAGTATAAAGTTCTACTTTATGCAAATATAAAATGATTTAGGTACTTAGTACTTTTATTCTTAAAGAATTTTTGAAGAGGTTTCTTTTTTTTTAATGTTAAGTGTTTTTTGCGTAAACTTACTGTAGGAATTCAGATGTTTCGCCAGCACACTCTGGAAGTGTCGTTAATGCCAGATATTCCAGCCAGATAACGCACCATTAAGATGGTTGGTAATTGCTGGGAAAACATACATATTAGGTATATTTTCCCAGCATAGCAATAACAACCTAGGTCAATCAAATTGCAATTGTTTATATCATTTCATTCACACGGCGAGGTTAACTAAGCTTGGACACCGAGATGAACGACTATGGAATGTCTAAACATTCACATTCTGACCTTCATAGCCATGTTCATAAAAACAATAACTGTTTAACAAGCTGTACTGTTTTTTTTATTTATTTATTTTTTGTAATGAAACCGGCGAAGTAATCTACTTAATTAAATATCGTTAGGATTGAACAACTGTTTCAACGTCCATTCGCTATCGTTTCATTAGTTATCACAAGTTCTATACGACGAGAATTTAAAATTACGAAATAAAATTAAACATAACACTATAACTGGTAATAGTTATAGCTAATATTCAACGTTAAAGGAGTTTTTCGAGGTTAAACGTAAATTATACTAATCGATAGCATGCAAAATAATTTTATTGCAACGTTAAACGATATTTTCAGTAAAAGCAACATAAGTAAAAGCTTAAACGGGTAACAAAAAGGAGCATGACTGATCAAATGGATTACACTTTATTGTCTACCCACTCGGCTGTGAACTCTACCCGACAAGGACGAGACGTGCCCTGAATAGAAATTGCTTGTTTATCGATGGACACATTTAATTTTTTTTAACACAGATAATAATTATTTAAAATAATGGTTTTACGAAAAATGTGGAGCACATTTTAAATATAAGAAAAATCGTATGTAAATTATAATAATAAAAAAATCATTAATAAAAATATTATATATGGACGCTGATAAGCAACTCTGTGTCCAACCACATGGACTTCATTTAAAGTCAAAGATGTCAAACCTATTCTTAATAAATGTGTTTAAAGAAGTATATATCCACCTTTTCTTTTCTATTTCGAGAAGAACTACTGAATTAAAAGCAAAGTGGTATCATAAAAAGTTTAATCTAATAAAATGTTTTTCAATTATACGAAATTATTGCATATTTCAAAATATGGAACACACATCAATATTCGAAACATTAAATTAAGAAACTTTATTCCGTACTTATTTAGTTTAGATGACTTGAAATTTTTTCAAGTAATGTTAAATACGTGACTCATTATCAGAATATATCAATAACTCCAAATTAAACCATTTGTGGGTTGACAAATTATTGCTTATCAGCATACATATATTTCTCACTACATTTCTTGTAGCGAAATATCACTAAATTTTCTAGTTAACAGTGGCAAACCGTACTGTACCTACCTATATGTTGCCATTATTCCATTTTTTTTCTACGTCTTTTTTAGGGTTCCGTAGTAAAAACGGAACCCTTATAGTTTCGCCATGTCCGTCTGTCTGTCTGTCTGTCCGTCTGTCTGTCTGTCTGTCTGTCCTCGGCTTTGCTCCGAAACCCTTAATACCAGAAAGCTGTAATTCGGTATGAGTATACATATGAATTACGCCGAGAAATTCGTACAATAAAATCTTAAAAATATTTTTTTTTCAGGGTGTCTTCCCTATGTGTTAAGAGAGACCAAAAATTTTTTTTCTCATTTATACCATGTTGTGGGGTATCGTTAGATAGGTCTTTTAAAAATGTTATAGGTGTGGAAAAACCATTTTTCCGAACGACGAACTGTTTCCGAAAGCTTTAAAGTGTCAATTTTTCTTAGAGTCAAGTGTCCCCCCCCCCCCCTCTACCCACTAAACTGCTGCGTCTAAAAATATGAAAAAATTCACGATAGTGGTACATATAATGAATTTAAAAGGAAAATTATCACGGCTATGTGGGTTCTTATGGTTATCGAGTTATAGATGATCTAAGTAAAAATAAATATTTCACTTTTTAAAGCATCACACTATGTAAATATTAATAATTTTAAATTAATATATGAATTTAAATGAATAAATAAATAAATATTTAATAAGTTTTAATTAAAATAAAATATAAAATAAGATATAAAACAATGTCTCAATAAAACATGTCGCGAATGATTCTGAATCGCGCTTATGAAGTTTTCAACCAAATCTCCATAGATTTCATAGGCGCTAATCAGGAAGGAAAATTATCGGCGCTAAGTATATTTTACAAGTGTTAGAATAATAAATAATCGACGAGAGCGAGTTCACAATCAAACAAACGAATTCACTTTGGCATTTATGGTATAACATAAAAGATACGGATTACGTACATACTCTACGTATACTATCTCTTATTCTCTTCTTAAAGAGAAATTAAAAATAATTTTATAATAATAAAAGGTTTAAAATTGTAAGTACGTATATTGTATAAACTGACTTAAAAAAGGAAATTCCCAGTTCGTCGTAAACTTTTTTACGAAAATAGGTACTCGAAGATTGCTTGACCGATCTTGACAATTCTGACAACTACGGAACCCTACATTGTACGTGGCCCGACACGCACTTGGCTGATTTTTATTTTATTGATAAGATCGTTTAAATACCGATTTTTATAAAAACAGCGCTTTTTATACGAATACAATTATACAAATGTCAAATCATATAACTATATTTGCATTCGGTTTTTTTCTCGTTAATTATAAGAGAAAAATAAATTGTTTTCTACAACTTTCACGACAACATTTAAATGTTACACTTTAACAATGATTAATAGTTTAATGTATTATGTTTCGTGATCCCATCATTGAAATTACACCACAAAAATATTACTTGTACCTATTTGATTCGCCAAAACATACATTTTCTGCTTCGTATTGCATGTTTACACGTGTAATAAGAATGCTATGAAAAGGAGAACTCCTTTTCCTATAGCAATTTATTTGATGTGCCAACTTACCATCGGTAAAATTATTCTTATAAACTAAATACGTCTTAGATAAAACTGCACATTGTCATCTCTCCAATACACTTTTACGCTTTTTAAAAGATCTGAAATCTTTCAAAATCCAAATATGTTTTAATTTAATTCAGAACTTCATTTTTGATGTGAATCATCATGGTAGAACGAAAGTAAGACTTAAAACTGCTTTGGTAAAGTAATGTACTTTACCAAAGCAGTTTTAAGTCATATAATATAAGCCATTTTCAAGAATCCTTACTGATTGTCTTGCCGTAGGTTCGACGACTTCTGGCCTCTGATGTTATTCTTCTGTTGGTAGAATCAATAGAGTCTCCCAACAAGTAAGCCCATAGATACAAACATAGATTACGTCTGTTGCTTTTCAATCCACCATTCCATCCCCCATCCACCGGGAACTACAATGTTAGCAAACTCCCTTCCATTGGTTGGAAGGGAGTTTGCTAACATTGGTGAATTAGAAAAAAATTCTAGTTTCAAGAGACGTTAGTTTCAAACGAGATAGAACGGTAGACGCTCAAAATCCTTTCAGGAGGCGTATGCCCTGACGTAGACGTCCATCGAGTGGAAGGCGAAATTTTCACTCAAACTTCCGCTCTTTTTTTTCATTTTAGGAGAAGACTATATAAGTTTATTATTTTAAAGAAAATGTTAGTCAAATATAATAAATATCTGAGTAAAACAAATTTAAAGTAGATGTAAAGTGTCAGGGCTCGTTGAAAGGCTCTCAATGAGTAGATTGTTGGGTGTTTTTTTTTTCAATTTTATCTTATTCAAATAGCGTAGGGATTTCGTAGGAAACGGTCAGGGCGACGTCATTGCTAGCAAATACATTATTATGTCGTGTTCTACAGCATCAGAACAATATTTGCAATCAATACAGCCGCAGCTGTAGAAAAGGTCAAACGTTTGATATGTTCTTCTATGAGTCATCGGATTCTAACTCCGATATTGAAAAAGATAAACAATTTTTAATGCTGGCAACTCTTTTAAAAAAGAAAAAAAGGAAAGATTTCGGATTCATAACACATTAATATGACGTGCCCTGATGGCGCCATTTCAGCACCCCCCGCAGCCCGCTCGTCTGATGCGACACATCAGAAGCCCTCACGACATGTCATAACACATCAATGTAAACGTTGTCATACAAAATGTATGATACCAATTCTTCTCTGATGCGCCATAACACAACACGTCAGTCAAATGTAAATCTGCCTTAAGCAAAACGTCAAAATATACGGCAATACGTTACTTAATTACTTAAAAACCAAGAAGTTACTTATGCTGTGGCTAGAATTTTGATGAATATGTTTCCAAAATAGAATCCAATTATTATATTCTATATAATGTTATCTGTGTATGAGGTAAAAAGTATATCGACTGTATTTCTTGCCACAAAATTTTCAAAGCGGACGTATGAATGAGTTTAAACATAGGCTTTCTTTATGATCGTTGAAATTGGCAGACAAAATCTTACGCCTAATAACATTTTAGGCCGCCCACCTGGCGTATCACTATGTTCTTATTGAGAATAGTTTTGAACATTGGGTTTCTTAACATGATCACTAGATTTGCTGCACCCCTGAACGTTTCGCCCACATGTGGTGCATACCTTATACACCCGGTCGCGTCGGGTATGTATTAATTTTTTGATAGCGATTATATTCGACAATTAGCCTACTGGCTTTGTCTTAAAAATACCATCAATATTATGTACCAGTATCTATTAAACTCATTGCTATAAAGATAACTTACAGTAGGCAGAGAGAAAGGGCAATGTCTCAACTTTATAGAGGGTCTAACGACTTCACGGCTATAATCATCAACGGGCGCCACTCGGTATAGCCATAGCAAATGTCATTTAGCTTAACGATGCTGCGTCATATTCAAATCTCTCATTTTAATGATGTTTATATTAAACTGTATACAGTTTATTTCAATAGAAAGTGTCAGTGTCGCTTAAAGTGTAATCAAAGAGAGTACAAAATTCAGCCTACATTTTGCAATGAAAGATGTTAATTGGGAGAGCTATAGAAATATTATACACTGTTCGTAGCCCACTACTTCGTCTATGTAAAACTGTGTAGGTATATGTAGATAACTCAGCTTCTATGCGGTTTATAGAGCTGAAAGAGTTCTAGAGTGAAAGAGTATTAGATTTTAATTTATGCACGTAATGACATAACTGAAAACGGCATCCAATTTTGTACACATATCACAAGATAACTTAACAGGCTCATGTTTTACGCTATTTTTTTCCTTAAATAAAACCTAACCCAACCTTAACGTGATTTAAAAATGTCATGTCGCCACGTTGTTTTCTCATTTTTATGTATATCGATTTCGATAGGTAGATGAGAATGCAGATAGTTTGAAGTACATAATATGTATATTATACGATGTCTTTAGTGTCAATACTCAGAGTACACAATGTTTAAAAATCAGCTTAAATAAAAAAAATCATTTTTTTATTTTTTTTAATCTAAGTCTCTGCGTTTAATTTAATTTATGGACCCTTTAAAAAGCAACCCTTGTCTCGTTTGTGAATAAACAATAGTATACGTGTATATCAAATAAAATTTTTGAATTTAATCACGCCAGTAAATGTAATTTTTGGATTTACGCTTAATTTAGATAATTTAGTAAACTTTTTCATTTGTTTCAAGTCATATATCTCGATTTAATTTCCTACCGCTCTAATATAAATCTTTATTTTATCGGTGATAAAAACCTTTGCTACTATTAACATTCTACGCTATAAAACTAAAAAGACTCTGAGTTTACGAGAATGAAAAAGGTTTTAAGGAATAGTATAAAAGTTTATTTCTTTAAAAGACTAACTGGTTTGTTTATCTTTAATTTTTACAAAGGTATGAACTTCAAATATTACATAATGCAATTTTATGCTTGCCTGTAGCCTGTATAATATAATTATAATCTAATAAGAGAAAATATTTTCATTTGCTTATACTAGTGGTCGTATAACGGTCGGATTCGGCCGTAGTTTATTAAATTTTCAACCAATTTCAAGATTGACCACAGGTAATCTATTCTCAATTTGACAGGAACTTTAACAATAAACAAAAAAGTATATGTATACACGTGTGCGTGTGTATGTGTGTGTTAAATGATAGTGTGTGTAATGTTTTTTTTTTATTTAAAAAAAATCCTCGCTCATACTGTATATAAACTGTGTGTGAAATTTCATATTCCTCCGACCGCGCAATTTTTGCAAAAAGTTGTACAAGATTTTTACTTCACGTAATAATAAATAGATTTTATAATGATATACATGTTCGTTAAGTAAATAGCAATTTTATATTCAAAAATATACATTTCAAATATGTATGTTTATATCTTGAATATTATATAACAGCAAAGAAAAAAAAGTACTATAACATCGTCAGACGTCCAGACTGCAACGTTTAAGCTTAGTATTGCATACCACGACGCTGGCCTCAATCTCATACCTAGCAACTATCATTGTATTATACTTGTACCTCCAATGCATTGCAAACAAATTCTTGCAACATAGCCTTTATTCTAATTCTTTTAAAGACTAAAATATCATGTTCAAAGTTGTCTCACCCTGTCCGCACTACACAATCGAGACCAGAATAGTGCTATCATAATATATAATGTATTGCAATTGTTATCATATACTACATTTTATTACTTTTATAAAGATAATGTGGCCTATATTAAAAGTTTTATTTAATGTCAATGGATTGTTAACGTTAATATTCAACTTGGGTAATTAATTCGGAGCATTTATGTAAAAAGTAGGTACAGATAGGTAGGAATATAGTCTTTCGTTTATATTAATTCAAATAAAATTATTATTATTATATTATTTTATATTCTAGAACTAATTAAAAATATATATAATCTGTACAAAACAATTCCACATTGACACAAGTCGATTTAACCCTTAATAGCCTAGAGTTTCAATTTTGATACCAATCTTTTAAACCAAATGTTCACATTACTATTAGTTTTAGCCTAGGTATATCTAATTTATATATGGCCTTAATGCCTGAAGTATCAAAATTGATACCTGTAATTTTTCTAAATAAATATGTAAAATTAATATTGTGATTATTTAACTATTTTTCTTTCATCTAAACCTTCAAGCAAACAGTAGTATTTAAAAATCAAACACTTTCGTAAATCAGGCTATTAAGGGTTAAGAGCAAGAAAAGATTCAGATTCATTTAAAATGATTAAAAACTTATTAAATTGTACATCTAATTATTTATTTAAGTTTTTTATTCTTTACTAATATGTTGTATTGTAGAGAGTGCAAAAAAAATGCACAGGATATATAATTTAATGACAAGTAAAAGTCTAGGTGCGCCGTAATAAATAGAGTCAACGATGAAAATTATATTTTCATTGCACGAACGAAACATTTACGCCGTAGGCGCCTACGAAAGGGTGAGGTGGTGAAAAATTATGCACCAGAGCAATTAATTATAAAATATAGGGTTCACAAACTTTTAGTTCAGCTAGTAATTAATTGAAAAAAACAAAAACCCGACTGCGCAACAAGAATCTGCAGGCAGCAGTACGTAGGAGTAAGTGGGAATCGTTACTAACCGACTTTAAATCTTTATACATTCCAAACGGTAATTCTGATTGAAAAACGATATGAGAAACCTAAAAATGATGTGTGAATACCTATTCAACAACATAGTTCGTCTATTTTATTTATTTTTTTCTTTTTTACATTATGGCGCCCAAAATTGGTCATTTTGATTTTTCCAAATTTTTATGCTTCCAACATTCGCGCCGTTATAACGTAACAAACGACGTATCCTTTATCAAAATCGGCCCATGCGTTTGGTCTAAATGCACTATTTTACTTATGGCTCTCCACAAAGATACAAACCCACATACACACATACATGGATAGACTGATAAAAACATTACCCTCCTTTGCGTCGCGCAGTCGGCTAATAAGAATATCTACCTACATTTGTACCTAACATATAAAATCCGAATCTATAAAGTTGAGTTCATAGAATTGACGCGTTTGGTAAAAACGTTTTTTAATCTCAATAAAACTTATCAGGATCATCGCATGCGCACATGCGATGATCCTGATAAGTTTTACATGATACATAAAAACCATATTTCAAATTATATCATGAGAAAGATGCATTAGAGTGAGACTACTTAGAGGACTAATCGAAACCTTCGTATAGGACAAGTACAATAAACCTTGTAATTAATTGTAATATTCTATATCTTTCATTTATCTGCGATTTCTGAATTTATTTTTATTTATAAATACAAATAAAAAATATATAGCATTATTATATAAGTTTTGAAATAGAAAATAAGTTATTTTAGTATTGCCAGCCCTGTTAGTAGTCTGGTGATATTTCGCCGTGGTATGAATTTGGAAATTCACCGCATAGCTGTTAAGGTATCTCTGTACGTGGCACGGAGACTTGTGCATGTGTGTATGTATAAGGAATATAACGGTTAATTACACCGAGCGCAGTATGTATTTTCAGAATTTTGAGATAAATGCTTAAAGATATACGTATACCTATGACAACTACACACATTATTGTCCCTTTAGTGTCTGCTTCTTTGTAATTAACAAGGATATTATATATCTGTAGATATATTACTAAGTGTAAAAAATCTACTCAAAATATATATATTCCATGCTTTACCCGTTTACGCAGCGCATGGAACGGAAGCTCTCAAAACAAATAATTTTCCCGTATTTGCAAATACATTTTTCATCGACGCTCCGCTCCTATTAATGTTATTTAGCCTTCCTCGATAAATGAAATTTCCAACCAAACAAACAAACAAACTCTTTAGATTTATTATATTAGCATAGATAAGCTTTTGAATTTTGGCACGACACCTAACACCCAAGTACGACAGGCAACAGTATTTTTAGGCCAACAAGTCAATTAAAGACCTTGTCAAAGTTTAAAATGGGCGCAGTTTTTTCAAACGTAACATAGGACTTATAAAATGCCATTGGTTATTACCATACAATTTACTAGAATGTCATAACTTGTCAATGAGACAGACAAACATTACCCAAAGTGGAAAGTTAGCATTGGTATTGTCATACAAAAGTCAACGAGGTTTATATAACATACTGCGATCTGTTATGCCAATTTGTTCACGTAATAAATATCCTTACTACGAGCGTATATTAATCGGAAGTCAGGGCACTCGAGAAGACATCCGGTCCGTAATTCATTGAGTCGAGTGACGCGACCCTCGCAAATTGGTTGTTTTACTACCCACGCGCGTATTTTGGCATGGCGTTTCAAATACTTGTATACATATGAAAATAATTTTTCAAAGAAATTTATTTATTATTATAAATTGACACAATAAAATTTTTTAAATTGTTACGTAGAGTCGTAATTCGCTATATACCTTATTAATATTTGCCAATACTTCAATAATACATATTTAAGATGGCATTTTTAAACACAATTTTATTTTGTCATTTAAAATTGTCTTTTATGTTATATTTTCTAAAGCACATAAGTGGTTTAAGTAGTTCATCATCTCTGTGTTCTTTGTTTTCAACCAACTTTTTTTTAGAACTCCGTCTTTTCTTAACCGATTTAAAAATTTGAAGACTAGGCTTTCAGTTGATGCCAAAGAATTTTTATAAATATCAGTTTAATAGCTTGGTTTTTTTACGAAATTTACTGGAATAAAAATGTTCTCCAAGTAAACAAAATAGCGTAACTTGCTTTTCGAAGCCTTTTTAAAAGTTTAATTATTTGTTTTATAGTTTTTACGAGTGACAAACTAGTAGGTTCCTTTATTTTTTTCACCAACGTCACGCACTTTAAACGATATTTGATGTCATCCGTCTGACTCATGTACATTGTACAATATCAAAATTCATGAGAACAACGGAACACGGATTTGCGAATTTACATTCATACATACATGACCAATGACTCAGTAACACATAGTGACATATGACTCTGTATTTTTAACGTAAAAATGATATTAAAAACGGAATATCATCTACTCGACACCCTCATCGATATTGAAAAACGCGTTTCAAATTAATCCGCACGAAAGCTTCGACTGATTCGATAGAGCGATCACTCTACCCATAATAGATTTAGCTAAATGGATGCATTTTATATAATTTATTTTATATATTAGAATATATATTAGATGATTTTGGTCCCGCGACTTTGCGTGAATAGAATATTTTATCTTTTTCATTTTTATTTTTCTTCTCGATAAAAGGAGCAGGTTCTCAATTCGTCGTGGACTTTTACCGATTGCTCTAAAATTATTGATTTTTTTATGATTTGATTTGATTAATTCTTTTTTTTTATTCGAAAGGATATACTCTACTTTCTCCCATACAATTTTCATTAAAATCTTTTCAGTAACTTGGTCAAAATAACTCGAATAAACATGTCATTCAAGTGAACCAAATTACGTATTCTGTTTGCTTTTGATGTCGGTTTTTTAAGAGTCTTGTTGCAACATAAAATAGACTATGTCCGTCTCCAGGGATAGGCAAAATTTATCTATATTTATAATTATTACTGTTAACAGTTACGTAGGTAGGTACCTTCCGAAACCTGTGGTTATCAAAAATAAAGATACTAACAGTATTTTTTTTAGGTTTAAAGCAACTTATAAGTGTTATTATCACCTAAGAATTACTTTCGCTTTTATATATATATATGAGTAGCATTTCCCCGCAGCTTCGCCCGCGTATACTTTGATGATATAGGAGGACGATGTTACATCTATATGTTTTTAGGCTATAACGTTTTACTTAACTCCATAATAAATAGAATATCTAGCAAGATTTTTCAACTACCCTAATTTTAAAATCAGCCAAACGTCTTTTGAGATTTGAGAAAATTTTACGATATCATTTTTATTATGAAGTAGAAAAGCAGACAAAGAATATGGGCCATAGTGATGCATTATGATGCATTGCTCATCACTTCGCTAACCGAGAAATAATATTGCAAAAGATTAGTTATTTTTAGAATTCAACCTCTCGAGTGCCTGCTCGGCATCGAGATTAATGAGCTAC